>OU611982.1:1649606-3115659 GCA_914767915.1 Agriopis aurantiaria
TATATTATGTTGTATGAGTATATTTGTTTCCTTTTGTATAAATTGTTGTATTTCTCAGTCAGTCAGGTTTCCAATAAGGTGTGTGCGGTGTTAGATATAATTATATTAAAATAAAAACGAAAGTTTTGGTAAGATAATTTTGGTTTTATTTATTTAATCACATATTGTCTAATTTACAATAGGTATTATTGGATTATATTTTATGATTTTATTCAGCACTAAGATCTCTCATTATATTGACTCGCAATGTGAGTGATGATGATGATCAACATTGACAGCTGTCTCATTGACATCTGCATTGACATTTAACCATCCTGCGACGACATAATTGTACACTATTAAAAATAAAATAATACTAAATTAAGATACTATACGAATAACTTATAAAAAAACTTGTGATCACTACATTTTGGCTTACATTGCACAATAAAAATAAAAATAAAATAAATAAATAAAAATAAATCTTTACTAAATCATAAAATGAATGTTTTGTTTCTTTTACAATCAATAATTGCGATTATGGTCCCAACTCATGGCTACTGGCCTTTTATGTTTTATGAGAAACGTAAAACAATTCTTCTCGGCTACCACATAAAAATAAACTTTTAATGATAAACAATGATAAACACTGTTTCAAACTATCACGGTTGTTCACTTTAGTTATATGATTATTTACAGGATATTTACCGTGGTAAGGTTGTCTTCCCGTGAACATGGTGCATGTAACTGCGCCGAAATATCGGGAGCTCATTCCACAACCTTACCACGGTAAATATCCCGTAAAAATCAAACAAAAATAGATAAATTAATGATTATAAAAGTCACAAAAGAAAGATGACAATAAACTTTAAAATACATTCAGTATTTCATAAAAATTCACAATCTATCTGCAACTAGCTTTTTCATGAATAAAATGTCAACTTATTATGATGAAAGGAGGCCTGACGGTATGACACTTGTGCCCTGGAGGTTGGGGCGGCCCCTTGTATGGGACGCAACTTGTGTCGATACTTTGGCGCCGTCACATCTTCCTGAGACACAAGGTAGGGCTGGCGCGGCTGCCAATACGACAGAGCAGCACAATCAACGCAAATATGCTAACCTCGGCAGTGGTTACATATTTGAGGCGTTTGGGGTCGAGACATTGGGCCCTTGGGGACAGGGAGCTCACCTCATTTTCAAAAATCTTTCAGAGCGCCTGGTTAATGCGACGCGTGACCAAAATGCTGGCGTGTTTCTGGCTCAACGCATTAGCATTGCCATTCAACGTGGTAATGCCGCCAGCATGTTGGGTACGCTGCCAACTGGTAGTGGGCTTGAGCATTTGGATTGTCTTTAGACCTTCAACGGTCTATGGGCAGTCTAACTGTATTTGTAGTGTTAGTTTTAGCTTGTATTTTGTTTAGTTAATAAAGGCACTTGCCCAGAAAAAAATTCAAATTTCAGGGGATTTTTTTTAACGTATGATGTAGTTGATAAAAAGTGCAAATGAGACACTTGAATCATTATAAATATGTATCAATAAATGCAAAACAGTGCGAAAACTACACAAAATAAATAATTAGACGGTGGTCAATTGGATGAGACTTTGTTCAAGTCCACTGCAGCTCAGGCCTGGCACTTGTAGTCGGGCTTGCTCAAGCCATTTCTGAAAAATACAATTTGATAATTTCTTGATACAGTATTACAAGCAAAGGGTTATGCTAACCCAAAATGGGTTCGTTATGCTAGTGATTAGGAAATAACTTTTAGGATCAACTAGAAAAAAAAAACTGCATTTCATTTTCCATAGAAATCGGTTATTCACACTTTACAAAATGTATGGAACAGGTGAGATACAAAAATCTGCTGTTCCATAGAAAACGGTTAATCAAACGAAATAAATATGGGACAGCTGATATTTAAAAATGTGAACCGCGTGTAGTTGTATATTGTACGGATATAGCCAGTGATGTGTGAGGTACGTACGTGAGCAGCGCGGCGTGAGAGGGCGCGTGCTGCACGAGCGGCGCGAGGCGCTCCGTGAACCGCGTGAAGTTCCGCTCCAGCTCGCGCTGGTACTCGCGCTGGTCGCTGCCGATCAGGTTCTTGTTCTTGCGGAGCGCGTCGTGGCATCTGCAATTACAACGGCCAGTAACAACACTAATCTACCTTTACACTCATTGCATGGCGCTTTACAGTAAGACGGCACCAGCAGTGCAAGTACCGTTCTTAATCGATCGTCAAGTTTGACAGTTGAGATCGTAAAATTCTCATCATCATCATCAGCCTCTAACTGTCCACTGCTGGACATAGGCCTCTCCCAATGCACGCCACTGAGCTCGGTCGGCAGTTCCTTGCATCCAGTTTTTACCCGCCGTTTTACGCAGGTCGTCACTCCACCTGGCCGCAGGGTGTCCTACACTACGTTTGCCTAAACGTGGTCTCCACTCCAGAACTTGTCTACCCCATCGGTTATCGGTATTCTTCGGAAAATGTGGCCGGCCCACTGCCACTTCAGCTTACTAAGCCTTTGAGCTATGTTGGTAACTTTGGTTCTATGCCGAATCACTTCGTCAAATTCTATAAAAGGCTATTTGATCAGTACTCGCTATGAATGATTCTATGGCATTTTAAGAATGTGTCGATCAATAAAGAACTGTACTTGTACTGCTGGTTCTTAATTCAGGAGCAAACGTAGTCAGAAGAACGTGAACTTACTTTTTGGAGAAGTCTTTGAAGGCGAGTCGCAGCTTGTTGGTGAGCCGCGTCGCGGGCTGCGTGCCCTCCGACACCGGCGCCAGGAACACCTGACAATACGGAAAAACCATCTTTACATCTCGCATCTCGCATAATTCAGTTCCATCTCCGTCGTGTTGGCAGTGGCAGTCACACGTCAATACAAAAATATCCAATTCCATCATAGTAAACGATTATAGGGCACATATCACGCAGAACAGATGGCCGATGGGGCCGAAAGGTTCTGGAATGGAGACTGTGGACCGGTAAGCGCAACGTAGGTCGTCCACCCACAAGATGGACAGACGACCTAAAAGAGACCGCAGGGAAACGCTGGATGCAGGCCGCTTCCAACCGGCCCTTTTGGAGATCGATGCGGGAGGCCTATGGCTGAAATGATGATGATGAAAAAAGATTATAAAGTAAAAAAAAAAACTTGTCTGTGAAAACTGTTCAAATGCATTTGGTCACGCGAATACAGTTAAACTACCACTGAATTGCTTAAACGTCATAATAGGTACAAAAAATGCGGTTTTATTGACAAAACAATAGGCTCAACACATTATCTCAGATAAATAATTATAACAGTAAGTGCGTGAAGTGAGTTCTTCACAAATTCTGATGTAGATACCGTATCATTTATTTATATTACCGTACATAATCGTTTTTTTTTACAAATTTTACGTTTATTACTAATTTTAGTTAAACTAAATTATCACATATAAGTGACAAATTTGTCTTTGTGTTAATAAAGTTTTTAAACCCTTGTACATTATAAAGTGTGTCGGTATACCTGCGCGAGCTCGAGCGGCCCCTGGTTGACCGTGGTCCCGATGCAGCCCTGCACCACCATCTGCAGCATCTTGGCGTCCGCGGGCTCCTGGCTCGTCGCCGCCGCCAGCTCGTTGATCTACAGAACACAATTCATTCTCATACTTTAAGTCTTTGCAAAAGTATGGGTCGCGACACTCGCGAGCGGATATCGGGTAGGCCCTGAAACTGACAGGACGACAGCCGCAACAAGCCGAATGGTTACTAACGCCACCCACAATATGGACAGACGACCTAAGAGACCGCAGGGAAACGCCGGATGCAGGCCGCTTCCAACCGGCCCTTTTGGAGATCGATGGGGGAGGCCTATGTCCAGCAGTGGACGTCCTACGGCTGAAATGATGATGATGATGATATAATCGACGTTAATAACAGGTCACTAGAACATACTTTGCAGGACAATTTCGATTTACCTTTTTCTGAATGTCTTCTATTGCAACTTCGATCGGCGACAAAATGATGGTTGATCTTTGAACCACCTGAAATTAGAAAAATAAAATAAAATTTTAAGTAATTTACTTGGCAAATTATCAGCTTATCATATTCCCACAACTGGGACACAGGCCTTCTCTCAGAGAGGGTGCGGGCCCTAATCCACCATACTGGCCCAGTGCATGTTGGTGAATGTCATATGTCTGAACTTTTGAGCTTGGACATACCGGTTTTCATTCACCGTTGTTGAGCGATGCCATCGAAACTGCACATAATTTATATAGGCACTAAATAAGTCATCAGGGCCGAGGATCGAACCGGGTGCTGCCAGATTGTAAAGCGCACATGCAACGCTCGGCCACCACCTCTCCAGTAACAAAACGATCGAACGCTCTGGAACAATGCGATGGCTCTGCGCCAAGGATCGAACCGGGTACCGTCGGATTGGTAAGCGTGCTGCCCCTCGGCCACCATCATAGCAAGCATCGATAGTTATTATATGATAGTGTTTGTTGCAATAAAATGGCAACTGGACACTGTACAGTGACGTAATTGAGTGTCAACTCCCGGAGCGCTAGACCTTGTTTTGTTGGATCATGGTGCGTACCTGTATCCGAGTCTTGACATAGGGGAAGTGGTGGGCAGTGGTGAGCACGGTCTTGCGCTTGCACTGGTCCGCGAGGTCTCCGTGCGCGCGGCCGTGCGCGGTGAACGGCGTGCAGTACACGAACCGCTCTGCGAAACGAACAAACCGACATCGACATCGTTTTATGGTTGATATTCCGAAAACCCGTACGAAGCGCTTTGATTCCTCATTTATTGTGCGAACTGCTAGTCTGTGGAATTCGCTGCCTGAATGGGTGTTCCCCGTCAGTTACAATCTATGTCTTCAAATTGAGAGTGAATCGGTTTCTTCTAGGCAAGCGTGCTCCATCATAGACCGCATCGTCGCTTTACATCAGGCGAGATGGCGGCCAAATGCGAGCCTATCTAATACTTAGAAAAAAAAACATCACAATCAGACTAGAATCTGCAGTGCAATTAGGTACCATTGTTTATCGATCGTCAAATTGAATAAACTGCCATTTGATCATTACTCGCTATGATCGATTCTATGGCATTTCATCCAATTTGACGATGGATAAAGAACGGTACTCGCACTGCAGATTCGGTAGGGTTTGTACGACCCTGTATGCTACCTTGTATGTATGTGTACTAACCATGTTGTAACATATCGACTGTCAAGAGCCCATCGGGGACTTAGCACAGGCGCTGAACAAATTGTCTTTCCCCTGTTTTTACCAACTTGACAGTAGTATATTTTAATTTTTTTTAATAATAGGCTTGCGTTTGACCGCCAAATAATTATTATTTCTACCTTACACAACACGGCAACCGAGGAAAGTGATAAATCTTTCCTTATGACGTTAATCGTAGACATGTCTTCGCTACTCCTGTTTCAAATCTGTTCAACCATTTGGGAGCTACGATGCCACAGATACAAATTTTAAACTTATATAACACCTTTATTAGCGTCTATTAGCGTTTTAATTATTTCATCAAAACTTGCGTGAGGATTCATTAGGTTTATCTCACAATTACTTAGTTTTTTCGGTCGAGACGATCGACCGGTTTCCCGTTTTAATGGTTCAGATATATCAGACTCACTGATGTTATAGTTCCTGTCGAAGTGCGTGACTCGCTTGCGCAGCTCGTGCGGCTCGAAGTAGGGCTCCACGTACGTGATCTGTATGTGAGCCTTGTCCGGGTCCAGGGAGCCCGGCTCCACAATGTTAGAGTCTTTGATTATCACCACGTTCTCGGGGCCGAATCGCTGCCCGTAGAAGTTCTGCAAAAAAGCTTGGTATTATTTGTGCACTGCATCGCCAAGTCATAGAAAATTTACCAAATTGTTTACAACATTCTTTTGAACAAACCCAAAACCTCTCGTAGGCAGCCCTAAATCACACAACCCCCGAAGTGCCTTATGCTCTAATCTAATCTTAAGCAAAACAGGCTAATTTTACACCTTAATTCGTAGAATTATATGATTATTTACGGGATATTTACCGTGGTAAGGTTGTGGAATACTATACGCAGTGATACAGTGAGTGTGTTTTGTCGGGACTTAGGGTCGAGTTCGAGTTCCAGTGATATCCGTAGTAATAGACAGAAAAAAGGTAGATCGTTTTGTCTGCACCTAACTTTTTAACTGTTCGACCAACCACCCGCATTATTCAGTCTTCCTGTGAACATGGTGCATGTAACTGCGCTGAAATATCGGGAGCCCATTCCACAACCTTACCACGGTAAATATCCCGTAAATAATCATATAACTTTAGTGAACAACCGTGATACTTTAAAACAGTGGTTTAATTCGTAGACGTTTAGGCTTTAATTCGGCAGGATAATCATTTTTGGCTATACAAGGCTCCACCAACCAAGGCGCCTCACGGGTTAACAGCGTTCTATGACTTTTCCAAAATTTTATACATTAACTAAATAAAAATAAAAAAAAACTTTTTTTTTATTATACAAACTTAAATAGATATTAGCACCCATAATATGGAACACAAATTTTCACCATATGAATGTTTGCCCTAGGTGGGAATCGAACCCACGCCCCCAAGCGCAGAAGGCAGGTCCACTACCAGCTGGGCCACCGGGACAGTCTATAGTAGGTTTATACCCTTATAACCTATAGTGTCCCGGTGGATATAGGTTAAGGAGAGTTGAGACATAGTAACCTCCAGCCTGGTGAATATCTCTGGCAGCTTGGTGAGCGCGTGCTCCTTGTATATGAACTCCTCCTGGTCCAGGTCCCCGAAGCGCGCGCCGTAGAACGACACGCGGAAGTACGCGCCGAACACTCGCTTGCCGTGCAGTTGCTCGATGCGGGTGAACGCTTCGTTCAGTTTGCTGGAACCAAACGGAATGTACAATACACTACCGGACTGATATAATATCTTCTGCTTATACAGGGTTACGCATTTACCCTGTACTAAGCCGAAAGGAGGTCATTGTGCTCATCATTATGAACATTGGCGGATGGGGGCCATGGCAACAACCTACAACTAGCAATTCCATACATTTGACTCAATTTTTCGATTTGATTCCTTCGAACCTTGTCATAATGGCCCCCCCCAAAATGAAATCCAGAATGCCCAATGGATGCCCTCTGGATCCACCCCTGATTATGAACAACTTTTACTATGGGACCAACACTGAAATTACGAAAAAAATATCAGCTGTTCCATAGAAAACGACAAAATGTATGGAACAGCTGTTCTTCTAAGATACATTTTCAATGATCGTTTTCTATGGAACAGCTGATAATTCTTTTGGCATTTCAGTGTTGATCCCATAGTAAAAGTTGTTCATAATGATGATAACAATGACCTCCTTTCGGCTTAGTACAGTCTATATGCGTAACCCTGTATAATAGTAGACAAAAAAGCGACCAGCCTACGGGACATTGGATGGTAAGTGGTCACCGCCGCCTATAGACAACAGGACACCTTCAATTCCCAGAGCATTGGCGGTGCGTTAGCTACCTTAAGTTTAAAGAGACCTTTACCCTGTTGCGAGAAGGCACAATCGAGCTGTGCGGGCAGTGTGTGTTGCCAGTGATGACATATGGTACTGAGACGTGGTCCTTAACTGTTAGCCTTTTAGAAAAACTCAAGAGTCACACAGCGGGCAATGGAGAGAGCCATGCTCGGAGTTTCTTTGCGCGATAGAATCCGAAACGTGGATATTCGCCAAAGAACCAGAGTCACCGACACAGCTGTTAAAATTTGCAAGTTGAAGTGGCAATGGGCATGCCAAATCGCTCGAAGAACCGATAACCGATGGGGAAGAATGGTTCTGGAGTGGAGACCACGAACCGGAAGACGCAGCGTAGGTAGGCCTCCCACTAGATGGACCGACAACATTGTGAGAGTCGCGGGCATCCAGTGGATGCAAAAGGCAGGCTGTCGTTCAGTGTGGAGGTTAAAGGGGAAGGCCTATGCTCAGCAGTGGACGTCTTCTGGCTGATGATGATGATAATCGAGCTGCTGGCTTTCCTGGAGAAGACCGGGTGGCTGAATTAGCTGCAGCCGGGTGACGCACAATGGGCCAATCAATGGCCTAATTACGGAAAATGCTCGCTACACAAGTAATCTGTTGCTCCAGTAATGTACCTGTGTATATTGGCTAGTTTCTTGTAGTCCCTGTGTTGTTCCGCGATGGGTATGAGCACTTTGTACACCTCGTTCACCGTCTCGTACATGCCGGCTGTCATCAGCTCACTCGCCGCGTGCTCCAGCAAAGCCTGGAAGGTGACATTCAGTATACTTGCGGTACATTCGGTAGACTTTCAACGTTCCACTGTTCACTGTTGGCAAGAAAGCCAGAGGCCATATACTCCGAACCATTTACAAAGGAACGCGTCATAATACACTGGAGCCAGCGCCCCAGAGGTCTAGACAAGAGCCACACACTGTTAGCGTTCACGCCTGCGGAAAGATGAAATTGTATGAAAATGACATTGACAATGACATTAGCATCAGAGAAATTATCTCACGCTAATGTCATTGTCAATGTCATTTTCATACAATTTCATCTTTTCGCAGGCGTGAACGCTAACGGTGTGTGGCTCTTGTCTAGACCCCCTGAGCCTCACTTCGATATTTCAAGGAGTTGGGTTGGCTCGGGTAAGTGCTGGTAGGGGCAAAAAGCACAATACACCCCAAGCGGGACGTCAGTGCAAGATATATCGCCCCCACCTCAAAAAAAAGTCATGCCATGAAAAAAAATGAAAAATGACATGTTATTGAAAAATGGATTCTGTACCCTTAGTCTCTATGAACTCCTTAACTTGTAACGCGGCCGCGGTACGTTATCTGAGCGGTATTGTTGTTATATAATGTCAAATTTGATATTGCGATAAAGTGCATAAGCTAGCGCGTTACGCACGCACGTTTGTCAAGTGCTTTTTTTTTTAAAGAGCCTTTACCCTGTTGCGAGAAGGCATAAGCGAGCTGTTATATACAATCTGAAGACGCGTCTGCAGTGCAAGTACCATTCTTTATCGATCCTCAAATTCGATAAAATGCCCTAGAAACGATTATAGCGAGTACTGAACAAATGCCATTTAACGAATTTCACGATCTCAACTGTCAAATTTGACGATCGATAAAGAACAGTACTTGCACTGCTGATTCGTTTGAATTTTGCAACCAAGGTTATTGCGTTATTTGTGACCATGGTTACAGTGTCATAACACGTTTACAAAAAACGTTTACACGTTTACGTTTAAAAATTATTTTCTTTCTTTCTTTCTTTCTTTACGGATTGTTAAGTGGTCAAATATAGAATTGTCTTTTCCATCAAGGTGGCTCCATTACCGCCCACGCAGATCTGATGTAATGTCTACAGGATAAGTCATTGTCACCTGCAACTCCTGGTGCGTGAGGTGATGATGGAGAGCGTCAGCGCAGCTCTCGTCGAGTGCGTTGTGAGTAACTTTTTCCAACAAGGCGGCTCCCTTGCCGCCCGCGCATATCTGTTCCGCTACCAGCGCCGCGCCGTGGATCAGACACATGCCGGCTTCTGTGTGGTTGGAACGCTGGAATAAATTTAAAAGCAGTTTTATAAAATTATCCTCATTAAGCCTCTAAGCTTGGGCCTTATAATATTGTTTGTTTGTCCTAATACAAAGTAGAATAAGAGTTTCATACACAGTGAATTTTATGTTTTTGCGTGTTGCAGGCGAATCCTTTTTGTATGATCTCAAGGTTTGCCTGGTTTAGAAAGTCCCCTCCACACACCTGTGTCAGTCAAGCTATTAACGCAGGCAGTAACGGCAGGACCTCAGATCAGGGGTCTTACGGCCAACTGCTTACGCGGTATCAAACTAACGTTAAAACCGCGCAGTTCGGAAAATCAAGCGAACGTGAACCTTAACGCGCCCAGATACGGTTTGCGGCCGTGCAACATTTTTTCATCACCTAAACAGGATTGCTTTAAACAACTAGCTGTAAGGCCACAGGGGTCTGCTGGTAGCCGATGCGCGATGCGATGCATCAGGTCCAGCAGCATCTCAGGGTCCTGCTGGAACTGGTCGATCTCCACCCTGCGACAGTACCTCCATGTGTTTCTGCGCCATGTTGTTCAGCCAGGTGAGGCGCAGGTCGGGGCTGTGCTGGTAGCCGCGCGCGATGCGATGCATCAGGTCCAGCAGCATCTCAGGGTCCTGCTGGAACTCCTTCATCTTCACCGTGTCCGATAGTATCATGTGCAGGTTGAACACTAAGTCTTTCACCTGGAAACGTAAAGTTAGAATAGCACAACCGCGCCAACGCCGAAAAAACACAATGACATGCTGGACAGGACATGTTTAACCTTCCCACATCTACGGTACGGTACGGGGCATTGAATGGGCGCGTTCCGGATCACGCCAACAGCAAACACGTCACAAATAAATTTACTTCGTGCTATGATGGTTCTCATTAGCGCTGTTGGCGGTGATAAGTAACGCGCCTGGAGAGACAAACACTGCTAGTGATAAGACGATAGACAGAAGGGGGTGCGTGACGATAGGATTTCCATTCTATTCATTGATATTTAGCACCAACTTTCCGCACCGCGGCGCTACCCGGGCTGTGTTCAGTCTCCAGTGGAGATTCTGGTGTTTCCTGTAGTCAAAAGTATGTCATGTTAAACTACACTAGTAAATGCACAAGACGTGCAAAGCCAAAATCCTCTCACGAGGAAAGAAAAAAAAGTGTAGGAACTGGTGTACCCAGTTGAATATTATTTACCTGTTCCGGGAAGGAAGTCCCCTGCAGTTCCGTGTCCCGCTCTGCGTATACCAGGATAGTTTTGAGCGCGCGCCGCAATGATTCCTCGCTGAACGTAGGAGATGTGCCCACCAGGGAAGACAGTGACATTGTCACTTGCATCTTTACTCGGCTGAAGTTCTGTGAAGCGAACAAGTGTGTGACAGTTGGAGTGTTCATCATTATTTCAGCCTATCATGTTCCCACTGACAGGCACTGACTGGCAGGCCAAAGCTTAAAGGGGGAGGCCTATGTTCAACAGTGGACGTCTTCTGGCTGATGATGATGATGTTCCCAATGCTGGGAACATCATCATCATCGCAGACCGCAGAGAAAATGGGCCCCAATCGACCATGATAGCCCAATACATGTTGGTCAATGTCGTATGACTTTAAACTTTAGAGGTTCTCAGCAAAGACATATGACATTCACCAATATGCTCTGGGCCAGCATGGTGGATTAGGGCCCATCATCTCTCTCTGAGAGAAGGCTCGAGCCCCAGCAGTTGGAACATGATAGGCTGTAACGACGACTACGATCATCGGTGATGGTTGAAACCAGTGAATTACTCACGTTCCCGAGCTGGAAGTGCTGGCGCATGAGCGCGTAGAGCGTGGCGGAGGCGTGCGCGCGCGCGGTGGCGGACAGCGCCGCGCAGTGACGCACCAGCACGCGGCAGATGCCGGACTCCTCGCCGCAGCACGACCACCCCAGCTGTACATACCACACACATCATTATACTTTCAAAAACTAAAAATAACGTAAACAAAAAAATAGGCCATCCGTTTAAAACAGGGGTGGCCAAAACGTCGACCGCGGAGGTATTTGCAGTAGCCCGCGAGAGTAAGGCCTGCCTCGACTCGACTCTTCAGTCGGCGTTGTCACTTAGTCAATTGGAGTATACTCGCACCATATGTAAAAAAATACGTTTTTTAACGTTACTGGTGGTAGACCACTTAGGTTATTTTGAGCTGTAGACCGCATACTTCATAAGTTTGGCCACCCCTGGTTTAAAACCAACCAACGAATCCCAAACTCGAGGGTCATTACACTTACTGAGGAGGGCCTGCTCACAGAAAAGAGAAGTAAATAGAACGGAAATGAGAAGGAAAATCTGTTGCCAGGCATTATGAGTGAACCTTGATTGAACATTCTTATATAGATCAACGCGTCGAACTCCGCATCACAGTTGCTAACTGATTTCGAATGACTGACGATTCGTTTATATGGGTGCAACTGGCTACAACAAATTTCTTACAATAATGCCTTGACAGCCGTTCTAATTTAAACAGAAACAATTTTTCTTTTCTGTGGGCGTGATGGTGCAGCAGGATGCTGGATAGTGAAATAGTTGGTAAGAAAAAAGAGGCCAACTTCGTTTCTTGGCAGCCATTGATGAGTTCCCCTATCGCGTCCTGACTCCATCATCAGATCAGTTCGATGATACCAAATTATTGTATTGTCATCCGAATTACATATATTATGTACTTGCAAAGTTTCAAATCAATACGTGAATTCGTAATAGGTTCAAATGAGTTAGTTAATTAGTAACAAGTGAAGCTATTACACAACGCCCGCACAACGAGCTATGGAGAGGGCTATGCTCGGGGTTTCTCTACGAGATCGAATCCGAAATGAGGAGATCCGTAGACGATCGAAAGTCACTGACATAGCCCACCGGATTAGCAAGTCGAAGTGGCAGTGGGCAGGGCACATAGCACGCAGAACAGCTGGCCGATGGGGCCGAAAGGAACTCGAATGGAGACCACGGACTGGTAAGCGCAGCGTGGGACGTCCACCCACACGATGGACAGACGCTCTAAGAGACCGCAGGGAAACGCTGGATGCAGGCCGCTTCCAACCGGCCCTTTTGGAGATCGATGGGGAGGCCTATGTCCAGCAGTGGACGTCCTATGGCTGAAATGATGATGATTATGAAGTTATTGTAAGCCGTGTATTGAGAGATGGAGAGGTTTGTCGACAGTAGGATGGTGTATGTTAACAAGACTAGTTAAAATGTGTAGAAGTGAAAGTGCAATGAACTTGCCTTAGCTATTAGAGCTCGTAGGGTAGCGAACATGTGCTGTAGCACGGTGACGCTCTGGTTGCGCTGTAACGCGCGCAGCAACACTTGCAGCGCTCCGCTGCACACGGTCTGTCCGCACTCCAAGTTACTGCACGACTGCGTATACACAATATGCACTTTTTTATTTATTTTATGAGTATTTTGGCGAGTTGTCAAACAAGTATCCCAGTAAAGTGGTGAAGACTTTTCTGGAGCCTTCTATGGAGTTTTGGAAACAACACGAAAGGACCTGTTTCACCTCGTCATATCACTTCCTTCCTTCCTTCGAGCTCGTTAACGAAAACCAAATAAATAAAAATCCACCATTATTATATTATTACTTCAATCGGCTTAACATATTTATACTTGAATTATAACTAACAACATTTGAATAGCTAACCTCAAAAACAAACACAATCATAATTGGTTCAGCCATTCGGGAGCAACGATGCCACAGATAACCACGCAAATACACACGTTATACTTTCAACACCACTCCTTTTGCGTCGGGCGTTAAAAAGAATAGCAATTTTTTTGTAGCTAATTTTAATCTTTTAAAATGTTGAAAATGTGTGTACTTGTAATACCACTCTTTTTGTAGCTAATTTTAATCTTTTAAAATGTTGAAAATGTGTGAACTTGTAATACCACTCTTTTTGTAGCTAATTTTAATCTTTTAAAATGTTGAAAATTCGTGAACTTGTAATACCACTCTTTTTGTAGCTAATTTTAATCTTTTAAAATGTTGAAAATGTGTGAACTTGTAATACCACTCTTTTTGTAGCTAATTTTAATCTTTTAAAATGTTGAAAATGTGTGAACTTGTAATACCACTCTTTTTGTAGCTAATTTTAATCTTTTAAAATGTTGAAAATGTGTGAACTTGTAATACCACTCTTTTTGTAGCTAATTTTAATCTTTTAAAATGTTGAAAATGTGTGAACTTGTAATACCACTCTTTTTGTAGCTAATTTTAATCTTTTAAAATGTTGAAAATGTGTGAACTTGTAATACCACTCTTTTTGTAGCTAATTTTAATCTTTTAAAATGTTGAAAATGTGTGAACTTGTAATACCACTCTTTTTGTAGCTAATTTTAATCTTTTAAAATGTTGAAAATGTGTGAACTTGTAATACCACTCTTTTTGTAGCTAATTTTAATCTTTTAAAATGTTGAAAATGTGTGAACTTGTAATACCACTCTTTTTGCTTCGAAGGTTAAATAGCAATTAAATCTTTAAAACCCTCATTTACATCTGCGTCATAAGAAAAAATGTCGTAAAGTGAGTTGTTGTTGTTTTGTTGTGTGTGTGCGTGTGTGTTTGTTGTTTGTGTGTTGTGTTGTTGTTGTCTTTTCTGTTTCGTCTGACTCACCTGTACTATAGTCTCGAGCGCGTGCAACAGAGTGAGAGAGACCTCGGCGGAGAGCGAGGCGGAGAGCGCAGCGTGCGGGCGCGCCGGGCCCGCGGCGTGCGGCGTGTTGCGCACCCACTCCTTGCGCCACCGCTCTCGTTTGCACCCGCCCACGCCTACTGACGCACCCACGCCTGCCGATACGAGGAAAACGCCATCTAATCAGTTGTACCATTCTCTAAATTAATCTGACTGACTAAAATTATCACCGTCTCTTTTCATTTCAATACGTTAGAAAAGGATAGCAACAATTTTAGAGCTGTCAAGTTTAGTTTAGAGAATAACACATTGCAATCGCCGTCAATGGCATCGATTCTGATGTACTCTTAAACTAAACTTGACAGCTCTAAAATTGTTGCCATCCTTCTCTCACATATTAAAATGAAAAGAGAGGCAGACAATTTTAGTCCTGTCAGATTGGTTTAGTTTAGTGAGTGGTATGACAGAATCGACGTCAATATCGTACATTGTGATTCTCTGTTCACTGCGACCTCAAAAGGATCAAGGATCATTGTTTTCATCATTATGTAAACGTTTCACTCTTGGACCAATCCTAAAATCACAAGTTAAGCCCGTTGCAGACCATGCGAAGTTCAAGTGGCAAGTACAAGTAGCAAGTCCCTACTACGCATCGTTTGCAACGAGCTACACATCCACTGCCACTACATACATGCATACTTGCTATTAAGCACTTCCACTCCCACTTGCACTAAACAAAAAGTGTGTAGTTCGTTGCAAACGATGCGTAGTAAGTACTTGCTACTTGTACTTCGCATGGTCTAGAACGGGCATTACGACGGAAGTATCGAGCGAAATCTTTAGAATTCTTCTTCTTCTTCTTCCCCGCAGTCACCAGACTAGTTCCCTAATAGTGTAGCCATGCAGTGTATGTCTACTGGTCAGCAGCGTGGAGTCTCGTTCCACTGCCGTTTTCCCACCGAATCACTCAAAAAAGTCATAAAGTGATGGAACATTGCAGAAGCCCACAATTTTTTTACATTGCGAGACGACATTGCAAAACTCTACGTGAACTGAAACTTCGTGCATATCTTACCTTTTCGTCGCATGATAAAGTCGGATCGCGCCGACCCTTGCCCCAGTATGACGTCTTCCAACTTCGCTTTGATGTCTGTCGTCTTGCGAACATTTTGTTGGGCGCACTTGTTTATCTCTTTTTGACCCTGAAATGTCAATAATCTTTTATATTTCTTGTCAAAGAAAATGGACCTTTATGCACCCAGCAAGAAAGAGCGAAGATCGATAGAAAACTATAGACGGTCGACGTCACAACACTGTGGTCACCCCCAAAATAGGAAGCGTGACGATGTTCACGTCAAATAAAAAAAAAAAAGTGGCAATTAAGAGACGGCCTACCTTATGGTATGAGATCATCGCCGCCTATGGACACCTACAATACCCGGGGTATTGTCAGTGCGTTACTACCTTTGAAGACTCACACCATTCGTTTCAATCAGTCCAAATTATACTTTGGAAGAAAAACCGAAGGTAAGCCATTCCACAAGTTACAGGAGCGTGGCAGAAACTATTATCACAACGATCAGTTCGTGACTTCCAGTACGTACGGATTGTATTTGTGGCGATGTCGGCCGGTTCGGTGGTAAAACCTGGATGGAAGGATAAGGCCAAAAAGTTTGTCCGTTATAGTATCTGTAGAACAAGCCGAGCGAACCAACGTCCCGGCGCAAGCTCAGCGGCTCTAACTTGCTGCATATACTATGTATGTATAAATAAATAGCAGATCTTTTACACAGGGTTGTTTAAATGTCTCTGGGAAATCAAGGGACCCCAAAAAGCAGGCTCGGCCTAGTTTGGGGCCCAGAGCTAAAAGTTAAAATACTTAGCCTAAACAACCTAATTAATTTGTAATAATTTGGATATCATTATTAGATAAATAAATTATTTGATATTAGATAAATAAATTTGATAGGTTCGGGTGATCGATAAGTCTAAGGCTGCGTATCTATCAGAGATGTGCGATATACGGTAGTAACCTGTAAAAACTCTTCAAAAGCAGTTGGCCTTGCAGAGTTAAACTTCCACTAAATTGCTTTCGTGTAGTCATACAATAAATGTGGTACGTTGTAGGTTTTCATACAGCATGATGTGCTTGTGGGATCTACCCTGGCCTTTACAGTAAAGGATCAAAATCAACTATAGATGGGGACTACGTTAATGGCCGCCTGAAATGACAGACGCGTGAGGCAAATAGAGAAGCATGGCAGGCATGGAGTGCAGGCTCGTTATCCACCTGTCATGTACGTGCTCCTTTCAATTACCTTGTACTCCTGACACTTGAAGCAGAGGTCTATGAGGGTCAGCAGCGCGGCGCGGCGCGCGGGCGGCAGCTCGGCGGCCGCGGCGGCCAGCGCGCTCCGCTCCGCCCACCGCAGCACCCACACCAGGCACATCAGCAGGTTGCGAGACGTCTCGCTGTTGAACGGGGCGCGACCGCTCTGCAACAACCATCACCATTCATTCATCATTATAAGCCTTTCATGTACCTACTGCTGGGTCACAGGCCTTCTCTCAGAGAGAGAGAGAGAGAGAGAGAGAGAGAGAGAGAGAGAGAGAGAGAGAGAGAGGATGGGCCCTAATCTATCATGTTGGCCCAGTGAACGTTTGGTGAATGTCATATGCCTTTGAACTTTTAAGGTTCTCGGACATACCGGTTTCCTTGCGATGTTTTCTTTGAACGTTTTTTTAGCGATGGCATCGAAACTGCACATAATTTATTTAAGTACTAAATAAGTCATCAGGGCCGAGCACCGAACCGGGTGCTGCCAGATTATTAAGCGCACATGCACCACTCAGCCACCCATCGCTCCTGTAACAAACGATCGAGCGCTCCGGAACAATACGATGTTACTACTGCTGCTACTGCTGTAGATATGGTCACACAGGAAAAGTAAGTCAGTATAGAAAGACATGACTATGCGATTGGCAAGGGAGAGAGAAAGGCATAATCAAAGGAAGGTTGCGCCCAATTAAGGATGATTATAATGATCTAAACCCATCTATTTATTAAACCCGTACGAATAATTTTGTTTCTACTTTTGTTGTGCGAATTGCTAGACTGTGAAATGCGCTGCCTGAATGGGGAACACCCCATGGTTACAATCTGGCTGTCTTTAAGTCGCGAGTGAATCAGTTTCTTCCAGGCAACCGTGTTCCATCGTAGACCGCATCATCGCCCTAACATCAGGAGAGGTGGCGGTAAAACGCAAGCCAATTAGTAAACAAAAAAATCTAGCTGCATTCAATTTTAAAATCATACCCACTTTTAAAGCGTATGCAATGAATTGTCTTCGACAAAATTATACATAAAAACTCCGCGCTGCGATCCTATTAAAAGAAAGTGCGAGTAGCAGAAAATTTATAATTCCTTTGCAGTAAAATGTTTACCTGTTTGAACTCTTCAGGCGAAGACGCCGCGTAAAAGTTTCCAAACTGGCCCATGTCGCTGTCCAACTGTAGGACATCTGCAAGAAGACATAATAGGCATGGTGACTATATTTTTTTAATTACCTCATAAAAAGCTGGTCATAAATGGAGCCCATCAACGAAAACCACATTAAAATTAGTTCATAAATAAATAAGTTATAAGTATTTTAATTTCATGCTAGACAGAGAGCGCACTATACTGAGTTATGACGTCACGCCTCAGGCGCGCCATGCAAATGCTATACTGACACACACTTTGCGAGAATGGGACAGATCTCTATCCCCACCTAAAACTTTAAACGCTCATCTCAGATTTATCAGCCAATTTAATTTATTTATTCAGTATGTGTATTGTATTTAGTTATCACCAAGCTTGTTATTTGTAATAAATTAAACATTAGGACACATGCCTATTATACTGAACGCGAAAAACGCATTGAACACTACAGCTAATAAAATTCATCCGCCATCCATCTGTACAGCAGGGAATCTAGACAAGAGCCACTTTCTGTTAGCGTTCACGCCTGCGGAAAGCTGAAATTGTGTGAAAATGACATTGACAATGACATTAGCTACAGATAAATTATCTCTAGCTAATGTCATTTTCATACAATTTCATCTTTCCGCAGGCGTGAACGCTAACAGAAAGTGGCTCTTGTCTAGACCCCCAGTTAGGTTAGGTTAACTGCAATCGTAGTTGCCGCCATCTATCTTTACTTATTAGATAATGTGAATACTATATGTAGATAGATAGATGCGCGAGGATAAATCGACCAATAGGATCGCTTTATTCCATCTCGTTACCTCCTATTGGTTGATTTATCCTCGCACGTCTCTGGTCAATACGCAGCCTAATAGTCCCGTGTAGGCCCTTCGGGTACGGAACCCTACAAATGACTGACCCTTGTTGTTGTTGAAGGGGCGGTAGAGCTGCGGCTGCGCGTCCAGCACTACGCCCAGCAGCGGCAGGTAGAGCGCCGCCACGCGCGCCTTCAGCTCGGGGCTCTGCAGCCGCGGGTCTGCGTCGTGCGCCGTCAGCAGCGAGAGCACCGCGTTCACGGCCGCGCACTGGAGCACCGGACTCCTGGGGACCACACTCATCTGAACCATCTTACAAGTCTTCACTTCGTCAAAACTCGCGTGAGGATTCATTATAAATTATTATAACACCGGCTAATCGTGAGTGCAACCCGGTGTTATAATAATTTTTAAGTCTTCACTTCTTTTTAAGTCGTATACCCGTTGTAAAAAACCCGTACGAAGCGCTTTGATTCCACTTTTATTGTGCGAACTGCTAGTCTGTGGAATTCGCTGCCTGAATGGGTGTTCCCCCGTTAGTTACAATCTGGGTGTCGTCAAGTCGAGAGTGAATAGGTTTCTTCTAAGCAAGCGTGCTCCATCGTAGACCGCATCGTCGCTTAACATCAGGCGAGATGGCGGCCAAGCGAAAGCCTATCTATTATATTAAATAAAATAAAACTTATAAACTTTGCAAGTACACAAGAATCCAGATGATAAAAAGGCAAACAACCACTAGGCTAGCATGGTGGATTAGGGTCCATCTTTTCAAATCACGAGTGAATCTGTTTCTTCTAGGCAAGCGTGCTCTATCGTAGACCGCATCGCTATTACTAAATAATAATAATAAAAAGTACATACTGCAGTTCCAGTGCGTTAGTGAGCTCAGCTAACAACAAGCCGGCCAGGTAGTGCCTCGAGCGGAACTCGTGCCCTAACTGGTGCTGGGCCGACGAAGACGAGGCGAGGGAGTGGGACGAGGGGGCGGGGGACACGGCTCCCCCCGCGCTGTCCCCCCGACCGCCCGCCGCGGGCAGGTTGAGGGACACGTAGTGCTCGTGCGAGCACACTATGCGGAGGAACGCTATCTGTAAACAATAACTATTATTAGCACATTTTCACAAACAAAAAAGAATGCTCCTTGCTAGTATGGGATAACGTTATCTTGTTTGCCAACTATGGACATACTAAAACAAAACACTTTTTTTGCCATTTTTTATTTTTGGGGCTTTTGCCACACCAAATTGGCTGTACAAACAAACGTAGAAGCGTCAGAAAAACAGTTTTGAAGATGGACTTCCGCAAAGTAATGCCTCATTCAATATACTATACAAACACATATTGAAGTTTCCCAAAGATGTATGCTATGTTTTACTAAATTTCTACATCAATTAAACTATGTTCTATATTAAAATTGAAGATATAATAGCTTAGAACTAGCTTTCCTTCCGCTTGTTTGTAGGACCGACATACACCAAAGCTATGTGGAGCGAAGGCTGGTCAAAATGTTTCATATTGGGGTGCATTAATTTAGAAATTAGAAACACAACTGCCAAATATAGAAAAAAACATACACATACCTAACATTCCTCTTTTGCCCAACCGTGTTACCCAAAGCACCCATTAAAAGCACGAGATAAGACAAATAAATAAATAAATATTGGGGTCATTTTTGCACACACGGTCATCTGACCCCAAACTAAGCAAAGCTTGTGATATGGCTGCCAGAGACTGATATACATACATATATAGTTTTAAATACATACTTAAATAGGTACACCCAGATATAGAACAAACGCGAATGTTCATCACATGAATGTTTGTCCTAGGTGGGGATCGAACCCACGCCCCCAAGCGCAGAAGTCACTACCAACTGGACCAATGGCCTATCTATCGCATTTTTATACAAAAAATTATATTGCCTTTCGGAAAACTGCCCATTGAATAATAACATACCTTGTAATGCACGAGCGGCACGGCGTCAGGCAAGGAGGCGATCTTGGCGCACATCTGCTTATAGTAGTTCCGGATCAGGTTGAACACGTATCCTCGGTCCATGATGCTGAGTAGATCGAACAGGAAGAATGCTAGACTGTTGTTCAGGCTCTGCGTCAGCCGGCTGTCCTTGCCGTATCTATGGAGTGAATAATCTATGAGATGGAGGGAACTCCGCGTTTCTTAACTTAGCATAACTTTTCTTACAACATTGGTCTATCAGAACTTGAAGAGTAAACTTTTTTGTTAGATTTGTTATCCTATTTGAACATCCAATATGTTTTACATCCCTAATCGCACCATCCCGCTTGCGCCGATAGTGAAAGTAGGATTGCAACAGCGCGTTGGTGCATTCGCGATTAGGAATTACAGTTACCGCCATCTGATTCCTGTTGTAGCTGAAAATCAGATGAGACTCCAACGTAGACCGCATCATCGCTAACATCAGGCGTGATGGTGGTCAAACGCAAGCCTATTATTTATTTAAAAAAAAGAGTATCGTGACCACTCAATACCACCTCTCTTCCTCTCATAAGAGACCACCACAGGTACTCCACCATCAGCTCAATACCTGGAGATGATCTCGCTAGTGAGGTTGTTAACGAGCGTCGTCAGATCGTCAGTGAACTGGTCGGGGAAGCGCGCCTTGCGCACAGCCTCCGCCGCTCCCGACCACCACAGGTACTCCACCATTGACTTCACCATGAGCTCGAATAGACTCCTACAACAATACAAAAAAACATAACCCAACTAAAGTCTCTTCCTTTTTGGATGTTCAACAATGTAGACAAATATGGCTGACAGGCAACCAATGACAATCACTAGCAAGGAAATTCAGAGCTGTCATTGGTCGAAAAACGCCATGTTTGTTTACACAGAGATCTAAAAAGAAACAAAGAGTTTACATACATATTACAATAAGTTATTCACAATGCGAAACATTTAGACAACAAACTGAGGAGTGTGGGAAGTTAGCGCTAACTTGTTACTTGCCACGAGTTCTGCATGGCGAGGTCCCGGGTGGCGCCACTGGCCACCACCCACTGCAGTGCCAGCTCTTCGTGCAGGATCTTGCATGACCCGTCTGTCATCACTGGAATACAAATATACTGGGTTACGCGGAAAGGGTGTCTTTGGTCATCATTATCATCTTTCCTTATCGATCCACGGATGGATATAGGCATCTTCTTTAACACACAATTTTTCTGACTCAGGTGGGTGTTCAAGTTTTTTTTTACGTTGGACTAGGCTAACCTTTGACCGCGATCTCGCCTGATGGAAAGCGATGAAGCGGTCGAAGATGGAGCACGGTTGCCCAGTAATAACCGATTAACCCTAGACTTGAACACTCCAAGATTGTAATGCTGCGGAAACCCAGACAGGGGCAAGGCGTTCCATTGTTTTGCTGTTCTAATTAAGAAAGTGGAGTCAAAACGCTTGGTGCGAATAAATGGCATTTTCACCAAGTAAGTGTGACCGCCTTGTCGTTCGTCCGGTAATGAAAAGGCGATGGGATATACAATATTAGTTTTGTCACCGACACTCACTGGAAGTGACATGATTGCGACGGGGAATAGCGTCACAACATTATTGACAAGTACTTTTATGGTGTAATTTATTTTTTATTTTATAAAAGAAAAAAGAAAAAAACATCATCAGCAAACATCATAAACATTGTTGTTAAAATTTTAAGAACTATCATAAAATCACGAGGACATACCTAGTTTACTCTTCTTAGTTGACGGTCAAACGCAAACCTATGATTACAAAAAAACCTAAAAAAAAAAACCGGGAAATTAGGAAATCGCGTTTTTTACCAGCGGGCGGTAGAGGCAAGCCCACGTCTCTGTCAGTGAGCGAGGGCCGCGGGATGGTGCACTGGTACTGGATGTAAGACGTCAGCAGAGCGCTGCGGCCGTGGAAGTCACACGTGGAGCCCTCGTTCATATTCTATAAGAAAAAAAATGGGTAGGAAGAAAAAGGCAATTCCCGCCTTTTGATAGAACAATAAGCTATGAAAGGTAAATTTAGTATGTCAATAATACAGTGATACAATTTTGTAGTTGTTTTTAGTACTCGAAGGACCAAAATAACGTTAAAATTACGCCCCACCGCTCTAGACAGGTTTTGTCTGTTGTTTGTTTAGTCTCATCATGAATGAAGTTCTCTTCCAATAATGATAAGGTTCAGTTTTGCTCACCGAGATGTCAGTGAAGATGCTAGCGAGGCAGGTGAAGGCGTCTTGGGCCACGTTGAGCGGTTGTCCCGCCAGCGACGGTGGCGCCACTATAAGCCGCAGCAGCTTGTCTAGAACTACTGGTAGGTAGCGAGCGATGGTTTCCACGTTGGCGGTTGGTAATTCGGTGATGCTAAAACCGCAAGAAGAAAGATTTACGAGTCAATTTAAACTCAAGATAATAGTGGCTTTCTTCAATGGTGTGAATCACACTGACAGAGTCATCTAGCAGGAAAGATGTCATTATGCGCGGCGCAGTGTCTAGAGATCGATGTGTCCCATCTCTCTTCACCTCTCCATGCGCGCGCTTTGCCATAAGTAATGTAAGTAATTTGCCACTTGAGTTTGGGTTCCTGGGTTTGTTTTAACGAGTAACATAAGAGTGTTTTTTGACTAAAATAATATTCATCATCATCATCAACCATTTTCCACCCACCGCTGGGTATAGGTCTCCTCTTCAGCGCGCCATCTTTTCCGGTCCTGTGCTAGTCTTGTCTAATACTGCTTTCCTGCCTTAGCGATTTCGTCCGACCAAAATAATATTATTTATTATTAAATAGGCTGAAGATATTAGAGTCACACAAAGGGCAATGGAGCGTGTCATGTTGGGTATCAGATTAAGAGACCGAGTCCGAAATCCGACGAAGGACAAAAGTCACGAGTGTCGGAAACCATATTATGCGAGTAATTTTAATTTTTTATGCCATAGGTGGCAAACATGCAGACGGGGTGACTGATGGCAAGCAGCCACCGTCGCCTATGGATATTTGTAACACCAGAGGCGTCACAAATACGTTGCCGACCCATTAAGACTCGATTATCTCGTCTTTTGAAGAACCCCATGTGGCCAAGTGGCGCTGGGCAGGACACTTGGCTAGGCGTGGTGACGGCAGGTGGAGTAGAGCCTTGACAGAGTAGCGGACAAGCGCTCCATAGACAGACAAGCAGACAG
Organism: Agriopis aurantiaria; assembly: GCA_914767915.1. NCBI lineage: Eukaryota > Metazoa > Arthropoda > Insecta > Lepidoptera > Geometridae > Agriopis > Agriopis aurantiaria. The sequence goes on from OU611982.1 coordinate 1,673,332, forward strand.
ACGGGTTGACGACATCAGACCCATCGCAGGTCAGGATGAGATTGGCCTGGGAGAGAAGGCCTATAGCCAGCAGTTGGTTGATACTGGCTGACGATGATGATGATGAGGCAGAAGTTTGATCGCCATTTGTCAGAAAATTGTAGCTGCTTCAAGCTGCTACAACAGATAGGTTACACCCAAAGATAATATAACCACTTAATAGCGCATGTAGTCAAAAATCCTTTTTGCAAAATGATGCCACGTCAGTCGCGGAGGCAGCTTGTGATTGGAGGCTCGACGCGACTCGACGCTGGTGATCGGAGAATCAAAAGTCATCCATTCAATTCGCGCCTAGGATTGGCCCGCTCGAAATAGTTTAGGTTAACACTTTGGCTTATGCGGGGTAAAGGATGAGCAGTCAAGTGGTTATATTGTCATTGGCCACACCAAATCGCAATAGGATAGCTGAGTAAATAATGAACTTACCTGGCTCTAAGTTCTGCCTCCATGCCAGCGAGACCGATCCTGGGCGGGATGTTGCCTTCTAGAACCGCCTCGCAGGCCATGAAGAAACGCTCTATGTACCCGTCCTGGTAATGTACAAACAACGTTTAAAAAATATAAAAAATTGGCTTGCGTTTGACCACCATCACGCCTGATGTTAAGCGACGATGCGGTCTACGTTGGAGCACGCTTGCCTAGAAGAAACCGATTCACTCGTGATTTGAAGACACCCAGATTGTAACCATCGGGGAACACCCATTCAGGCAGCGCATTCCACAGACATGTGTCTTTATACATTATCTGACTCTTTCACTCTTCACCAGCGAGACGAGATAAGCAGAGAAAGTAAAATGAGAACAAGTCTATATTTATAAAAGCGAATTATACTCATTCACTCACTGACTTATCACGAAATGTTCTTGAAACAACTTGATCTACGAAGCTGAAGTATGGCAGGTAGATTCGTTACGGGGTGTAGAGGTCCGCCCAGAAAGGATTTCACAAAAAGGGCTGAATTAAGGGACATTGGGATTCAACCCACTTGCTCCCAAGTCGCAAAATCACGGGCAACAGCTTAGTTAGTATATATACAACAACCACTTCATCAAAACTCGCGTGAAGATTCAACCACCTTTCGTCTCGACCGATAGAAACATAATCGTGAGTGCAAGCGGTTATAATAATTTATATACAACAACAGCTATAAAAACCAGATTCATAAGTAGTTATTAAAAAAAAAAGTCGTCAATGTATCCTTAAGTCATTGGTGCAGGGCCGAGGCTCAAACCGGGTGCCGTGAGATTGTAAAGCGCACATGCTACCACTCGACCACCATTGCTCTTGTATCGGCCTAAACGGTGTAATGTAGAAAAGTAGTCCTTATGTGACTCACCAGTGGATGAACAGTAGTGTGCGCATCGAGGCTGACGCTGAATATCGGCTTGTGGTTATCTATCCACCTAGTACCAGGCAACAGAACATCCGGGAATATGAAGGAATAGTTCGGAGGAGGTTCCTCTTGCATCACTGGCAGGTTGAAGTCGCCGCACGTTAGTTTACCGTTGCGGCATAGAGGGAGCCACTGGAGACAAAAATATACATTCGTAAAATAAATTTAGCCACGAAATCTGTTCAAAACATCTAAAAAAGATCAGGGGCCTTACGGCTATCTGTTTAAAGCTCGTCTGTTTAGGGTTGCGCGAACGCAAACCGTATTTTGACGCGTTTCACGTTCGCGTGATTTTCCACACTGCGTTTTTTCAAGCCCGCTTTAAGAGGTAGCCGTAAGGTCCCAGGGCTGTTCTCAGATCAGACAAATAAGGGTGGACCGGAAGGGAGGGAAGCCTAAATCAGGCGTGATGGCTTTAGTCAAATTTGTCTCCCAGCTCTCCCAGCAGAGGAACTTGTCACCCTTGTTTTGCATGTTGATTATTAGTTAGTTTATTGGTGTTGCTACAAGTTACTTAGTGTGCGTGAAAAATGAGTTAGTGAGCCGTACTAACAGTTTTTGCGGTAAACAGTTTAGCAGTATAGTAAAAAATAAATAAACACAGAAACATTTGAACACGAACGATAATTGTAGTAGACATATCTCCCTGTCTCGCTGGATGTAGGCCGCTTCCAACCGGCCCTTTTGGAGATCGATGGGGGAGGCCTATGTCCAGTAGACTTCCTATGGCTGAAATGATCATGATATCTCCCTATACATTTCCGTGAAACCTTACCGAGTATCCAACAACAGTCTCCACGTTCTTCTCTTGTTCAGGCGCGACAGGTTTCCTCTGACAGGAGACGTGGAGGAACGTGAATAGCAAGTGATGCTGGTCGCCCAGATCCGCTGGCAGGTTTAGCTTGATCTCATCGTACAGCGAGGGGTTCCTAGGGAAAGGTGATTTTTTAATATCAAACCTGGTTAATGTCTCTTTTTTTAAACCTCTTTTTCAGCGGGGGAACGCTGCCAGCTTATTGGGCCTTTCTGTCAGGGCTTGGTGCAGGGAGGACTTTTTAAGTAATTATTATTAAGGTGGTACATTTTACCTATGGCGGGAAATTCAAATTTCATTCAGTTTTTTTGTTCTTGTAGCTAGGCTGGGTAATTATTGTAAATTGTCAAAAAATGCCACAATGGGCAGGCCACATCGCTCGGAGAACCGATAACCGATGGGGAAGAAAGGTTCTTGAGTGGAGACCACGAACCGGAAGACGCAGCGTAGGTAGGCCTCCCACTAGATGGACCGACGACATAGCAAGAGTCGCTGGCATCCAGTGGATGCAAAAGGCAGGCTGTCGTTCAGTGTGGAGGTTAAAGGGGGAGGCCTATGTTCAGCAGTGGACGTCTTCTGGCTGATGATGATGATGGTCAAAAAATTTGATATGACCCTTAAATATTATATTATTCTCTATGCGAGTTTGCGCTGGAACTTACTTGTTGTGGTATAACACAGTGGTGTACGCCTCAGTGGTGAACTCGGGGCAAGCGCTGCGCCCGAATATGGCCGCCAGCGCCGCGCCCGGCGACTCTCCTGACTGCAGTTGAACACGCACCTACAAAAAAAATACTATTCCTTTTTGTCCAATAAAGCTTGCGTTTCACCGCCAACTAGCCTGATGTTACACGATGATGCGGTCTACGGTGGAGCACGCTTGCCTAGAATAAACCGATTCACTCGTGACTTGAAGACACTCATAGGTAGTAACCATTGGGGAACACCCATTCTATAGCCCGTTGGTCTAGTTGTTGTGAACCTACCTACTGAGCTTGGGGCGTGGGTTCGATTTCCACCTAGGACAAACATTTTTGTGATGAACATTTGTGCTTGTTCTATATCTGGTTGTTAATATCTATTTAAGTATGTATTTAAAACTATATATGTATGTATATCAGTCTCTGGCAGCCATATCACAAGCTTTGCTTAGTTTGGGGTCAGATGACCGTGTGTGTAAAAATGTCCCGAATATTATTATTCAGGCAACGGATTCCACAAACTAGCAGTTCGCACAATAAAAGTGGAATTAAAGCGCTTCGCACTGGTTTTCGGCATATGAACCATAAAGCGGTGTCGATTCTTCGTGCCCACTCTGGCAGTCCGATAGAAAAATTGGCAGGAGGGAATTAGATCATGCAGATCGGCAAGTAACAGCCGCCAGATACTCACGGTGATGTTCCTCGCGGAGCCAGATCTGGATGTGTAAGCATTGAGGTTGATCTCCTTCACCGACAGATAGAGCAGGTTGCGGTACTGATAGTGTGGGGCGGCCGCGGGGTGCGGGGGGAACGGCAGGATCTCCTTGCACGGACGGACGTTTTCATCTGAACAAAAGAAAACGTGTGCGCAAATATTGTATCGATTCAAGCCAATTTTTTGGGTTCCGTACCCAAAGAGTGTAAACGACATTCTATTAATAAGCCGCTTAGGCTTAGTAATAGGATTTTGTTTGTCTGTCTGTGCGTCCTAACTTTTAACGGCTGCATTTTTCAGGAACTGGAACAGAAAATTAACACTTCGTAACATTTTATATGAAGGCGTAGGCGCAGGGGTATGGCCAACACACGGTGTAGCATGAACTGCAACATATAAGAAGAAGAACTGCACACTACCACCCACCCCTTCCTCGTAGAAATTCCAAAGATTCGTACACAACGATTTGGGTTGTCATTTCTGATACATCATCATCATCATTTCAGCCATACGACGTCCACTGCTGGACATAGACCTCCCCCATCGATCTCCAAAAGGGCCCGTTGGAAGCGGCCTGCATCCAGCGTGGTATGAGGCGATGTTGTGCCGTATTTTAGCCCTATGCTATGCAGGGCTACAAAGAGCATACTAACCTCCATAAGGGTTCAACTTGGCCAGTTCCGGAGTAAGTCCATTTTTCAGCTCGTCGGGGACCGGGCATACTTCTATCTTGAAAGTGCCCGGGATGCATTTGAGTTTCTTTGGTGCTGAGCTCGGTCTCTTGATCTCTGCTAGAAACTTGTAGAGGTCTTCATCACGAAGTTTGTCGGTTTCCTAGGGGCAAGATGTTTTTTGTAACGGGACCTTATCAATACACTCGAAGTTGAGAAAAATTAAGTTTGCTTATACAATGAGTTTCTTATGGACCAGAAACTGTGCATGACTAGTGTAGTCCTCTCTCTTCTTCTCTGAAGAAGCCCCGAAACTTCAATCGTTATTCGCTTCCTGACAATCAGTGAGCAGTGAGCAAACGTCTAGCCTGTCAGCCATTAATAAAAACGAGGGCAAACATATTGATGCACCGAGTGTATTTCAAAGCTTGATTTGACTTTTGACTACAACCAAATTTATTACAGACTATAGAACAACGACTAGACTATAGAACGTGTTGCTGTACTTATTGTTGTTAAATTAATTTTATTTATATATTTTTTTGTAAATAATAGGCTTGCGTTTGACCACCATCTCGCCTGATGTCAAGCAATGATACGGTCTACGATGGAGCATGCTTGCCTAAAAGAAACAGATTGACTCGTGATTTGAAGACACTCAGATTGTAACCATCGGGGAACACCCATTCAGGCAGCGCATTCCACAGACTAGCAGTTCGCACAATAAATATATATTTATTGTGTATTTAATATATATTTTAATGACATTATATTTCTGATGACATACTTGCTTTATTAATTCTTTTTATTTGTGACTGTGGTAGATGTGATAAGATGTGTGACCTGAATATTATTAATTACCTACTGTTTCGCTGTATACGGGTTTTTAACTGAAATAATTATTTCAAAATACCTTAAAAAAATTGATAAACAGTTCGCACCGATCCATTCCAAGTCCCAGTCGAGGCGGGCTGGTCGAAGAGGGTAGCTACCTGTTTGAAGAGGCTGGTGACAGTGATGACTATGGGCTTGAATGTTTGTAACGCGTGAGCCAAGTCCTCGGGCGCGGGGTGGTTCCGGCGCTCCACCGAGCCGCGCCGCGTCAGCGAGCCCCCCACCTCACCCGCGCGCCGCCGCAGCTGCTCTAGGCTAGACGACGACGCCTTGCGATCTACAACAACCAATTTAAAAAGACTTATTAGTTTAAAACTGATTATAATTAAACGGCAACTAAAATGACCATCTAATTACCTGGCAGCGAAATAGCACAATAGCCCTCTGTGCCGAGGCTGTCTACAGGAAAACGAGACCGTAGAGCATGTACTACTGCACTGCAAGCCCACAGAAGACATACGATTAAGGTCGACACTCCTTAAAGAAACTCAACAACAATAAGTCTCTAATACCACAACACCTGGTGAAATAGGGGTAGAGCAGTATATAATAGTCAGCGACCCAAAGCCGTGCTTCGTTATTTTAAGGACCTCGGCTGGTTTGTGTAGTCTGGCAGGCACATACACAATACACGTTTTATCACCCCCACTTTGACTTAGATAGCACATAGTACGAGTGCATGAAACAAGCCATTTTAGCTTACACTTCGGCTCGGACGGATATACAAGTCAAGGATAAATAAGGTTTTATGCAATCGGCTTTTCACTTTAATTGTGAGGAAATGAACCAGTGATATAACTACACAAGTTTACACAAGTTTAATGTAATTTCTAGTGTGAACATTAAAGAGTTGGCTATCTATCTATTTATTATAAGTAATATCTCTTTCATTACAACTGACATTTGAACAATGTTCAATTTTTATCTCACAAAAATTATGTCTTACCACGGTAAATATCCCGTAAATAATCTTAGCTTTAGTTATGTCTTGGTTATTAATAATACCCTGATTTATGGGAATTATTAAAGATTCAGGCAAACTTCCTACATTAAATATATTACAAACTGAACAACACAAACAACATAACTCTTTAAACAATTTCAAAGAGTAAATTTTTTTATGCACCAGTGTTAAAAAGGAGACTTATATACTTACCAAGGCTATTAGTGTTTGTGCCAGCAGACACGCTGTCCTTGTCTCCACTAGCGGCGTCCCTCTCTAGACTATTAGATCCGCTGAGGATGTTCAAAAGCGACACAGCACTCCACGCGAGAGGCATTCTGTACTTCCCGAGGCGGTTGCAAGCTGCTTGTGCTGAGGCGCGGACTTTTTCACGGTTCTAGAAAAAAGATCTTGATTAACCACTAAATATGGGTTAGATGAGCCGAAGGTTAGGGGGTTAAGAAAGCTGTGGATTAAAACTCTTGAAAAACTATTATATTGTCTTATGATGGGTCTTATTCAGAAAATTGTAGCAAATCCAAGACGATTGGTCAGTGAATCAGCATGAGAGAAAAGATTTTTTTGTAACAAAGAGAAAAATGTATGCAGGCTTTGCTTGTATAAGATGAGCTTAGACGAATTTTATCTTGTTAAATCTCTTAATAGTGACAGAAACAAAAGTGATCAGCAAAAAAATAATGCTGTAGAATTTCTGAAGATCCCACTTCTGAAATTTGACAAAACTTAATATAATCCAAAACTTAATATCTATCTATTAATATATATAATCTTTGACCTCCTCCCTCTTCATTTTTGTTCTTTTTATTTGATCTTTGGCTGGGTGACACTTTTGAACTAATTTAACATTCAGCAGTCAAAACATAAAAGCCAACAGATACATTTACAGCACATTATTACTTGTATAGAAAAACCTACCTTATCGTCCTTGATGTAAGGTTCGACACACTCATTCACATCTCCTTGTAGGACTTTTTCTATCCTGACTACTAAAAACACGTCAGGCGAAGGATTTGTCACATCGAAGATTGCGCTTCGACTCAATGTAGACACATCAGCGTGGGTAATATGGGCAGAGAGCATTTGCTTCGTGCATTCTGAGTTCAGGTTGAAATAGAAATTTTCGGAGAGTTTTTTCTTCTCTTTGGCGTCATAGAGGGCCATGGATGCGAAGAGCGGTTCCACGTCTAATTCTAACCTGAAAAAAGACACAAAGATAAATAAGAGGCCGAAAAGTTAGTAGGAAACAGGAGTCCGATAGAAGGATAGCCTTTCTGTCTTATAAAACACCTTTTTATATACAGTCGCTCATTACAGTTATATGATTATTAACGAGACATTTACCGAGAAAAGGTTTTGTTACATTGTTGTCTGCACCTAACTTTTCTGCCAACCACCCGCATTCTTCAGTCTTCCCGTGAACAAGACGCATGTAGCCGCGCCGAAATATCGGGAGCACCATTCCCAACCTTATCAGGGTAAATATCCTGTTTTTGTCTTATGTATGTAATTTTTGGTCTCAACAATAAATATTTTATATATCTCTATCTATGAAGGGACGAAGAGTAAGAGTAAAAGGGACATCTATACCCAGCAGTAGGTCAATTAAAGCTGCTGTTTATTTATTTATTTAATAACTAGCTGATACCCGCAACTTAGTACGCGTAGAGCTCGGCCTTCGGTCTCGCTGCTACGACTCGCTCCAGGAACATAAAATTTCATCCAAATCCGTCCAGCCGTTTATTCACCGTTTAAACCTTCCCTGAACTTCCACAAATATTTAATGAACAGCCGTTCTCGAGTTTTAGCGAGACTCATAGGTACTAAATAATTAATCTGTGTAGGGCTGAGGATCGAACCAGGTGCCGTCAGATTGTAAAGCGCACATGCTACCGCTGGGCCACCATCGATACGAACCTGAAATCCTGATTACATTAGCTGTGATTTACAATGATGCCATTCTACTCGCGTGCATACAGCTGTTGCGATTGAGATATGAAGACTTACTTGAGTTGATGGCAGTTGACCAGAATCCTATGTCCTATTAGCTCGTGCGGCATTTCCGCTGCGAGACGGCGCTCCACCGCCTCTTCCTCGTCCAAATATGGAGTGTACAGGCCCAGCAGGTCTGCCACGCGATTCTCTAGCCTGGACACATCGACAATAAGCAAGTTAGAAGAAAAACAAACAAAGCAAACTGCAAAGAGCAATCTGAAAATATATAATATCCTTTCAAATAAAAAAAGATTTTCCAAATCGGTTTATACAGGGTTTAGTTGAGTCCGTCCTCAGATACGGGATTATATTTTGGGGTAACTCAACCGACAAAGAGATTATTTTTAAAAGGCAAAAACGCTGTATCAGATCGATGTTTAGATTAGAAAGTACTGTTAGTTGCACGCCTTACTTCACTAAACATAAAATTCTTACGCTTCCGTCTCTATATATATTGGAAACTGCCTTATTCGTAAAAACTAATCCAGTATTATTCCCGGCAATATCTGACTTAGCGGTAAGAAATCGTAGAGACCCAAACAGATGTCGTAATCGCCCATCTAAAACCACTTTAATGAACCACAGTATAATGTGTATGGGACCGATTATCTATAACACTATACCGATTTCAATAAGGGATCTAAAATCTACTCAATTTAAAATAAAACTAAAAATGCTTTTAGTCAAGAAATGTTATTATAAAGTTAGTGATTTTATAAATGATAAATTTTAGTAATGACTGCAATAGGTCAATTTGTTTATCACACAATAATAGTAATGTCTATCTGTTAACTATTATTATAATATTAATAACATCATATCTAAACATTTGAAATTGTTTCGACAGTTAATTAAATTAATACTTTTTTATATAAATAATATTTACGGAATTTTATACCGTCTCTCTAGATTTGTACGCCTATAAACTAGGCAAAACATGATACAAAGTAACAAATATTTTAAACCACCTATTGTGCATGCGTTTTAAATGTGTGTATGATTTACTCGTGTTTTGTGCAAATAAATAATCTTTATCTTTATCTTTACGCATATAGACTGTACTAAGCCGAAAGGAGGTCCTTGTACTCATCATTATGTTTTTTTTACGATGCGCCCACCATGAAATCACGAAAAAAATGTCAGCTGTTCTATAATAGAAAACGAAAATTGAGATTTTTTTGCGATTTCAGAGTTAGGCCCTTAGTAAAAGTTGTTTATAATGATGGGTACTACGGACGCCTTTCGGGTTAGTACACCCTTTCAGCGTAACCCAGTATAAAATCTTATTATAAACATCCAGCTTCCATCTTCATTTAACGTCGGTAGTGTGCGTTCAAAAATAATGCGTTCCGCGAGACATATCAGTGGGACGCTAATTGTCCCGCTTTATGGTAAATATAGCCAGGTTAGACAAGTCATCATGATCATTTGCGAGATAGCCCGTTGGACCAGTTGGTAGTGAACCTACCTTCTGAGCCTGAGGGCGTGGGTTCGATTCCCACCTAGGCCAACAATTGTGTGATGAACATTTGTATTTGTTCTATATCTGGTTGTTAATATCTATTTAAGTATGCATTTAAAAACTATATATGTATGTATACCAGTCTCTGGCAGCCATATCACAAGCTTTGCTTAGTTTGGGGTCAGATGACTAAAAAATAAAAATAAATGATAAATGCCCCAAATATTTATTTTTATTTTATTTTATTTATTTCAGCCATAGGCCGTCCACTGTTAGACATATATATGCTGGGTTAGACAAGTACTCTATCAAAAAGAAAGAAAGGAAGAAAAGATTAGACAGACTTGATTGTGCAGAGTGCTTTGTTCTTTGAATTGTGTTTTTTTTTGTTACGATTACGTTATTAGTACATGGCTTTAATTTTTTTTTTTTAAATATAACTGGTATTTTTATTGGTTTTTTTTTCGTACATTTGTAGACAGGTCCCACTTTTTTGCCCAAGTCCCGCATATTAGTTGCTAGATTCCCGCATATCCGTGAATAGAAGTTGGCAAGTCTACCTCCGAGCCTCGTTGACGGCATCCAGCTGGTCGGTAGAGGCCCGCTCGAGTAGATCAGGTATAAGCGGGTCGGAGGACGATGACCGCAGGTCGAGGCTGGCCCACGAGCCTCGCGCCGTCACCTCGTTGCATGAGGATGACGAGGATATGGATGCTACTGACTGACGCCCGCTCGACGGTTGAGATTCAAACTGGAACTGGAGAAACGTGTTAACAGAAGTACCAAATTACATCACGAAGACCACTGCATGGTGCAGAGCATTTGAAACTGGTTATACAACTCTAGTCCCATGGTTTTTTTATCCCATAGGGGGCAATATACAAGCTAATCTGAGCTAAGCTGTCTGATGTTAGGCGATCACTGTCGCCTATAGATACCTGTAACAACAGGGGCATCGCAGATACGTTGACGACCCTTAAGGCGAGGCCTTTTCAGGCGAGATGGTGGGCAAACCATGGCCATGCCATGCCATGCTATGGGGGCCATGGCCCCCCTCAAAACACCTAGCAATTCCATACATTCGACACAATTTTTCCATTTGATTCCTTCGAACCTTGTTAGAATGGCCCCCCCCAAAATGAAATCCAGAATGGCCCCCTTCAAAATGAAATCCTGGATCCGCCCCTGAACGTAGATCGAATACCATATAAAAAAAGACTATTGACAGCCTTTTTGAAGAACCCAATGTTATAGTTACTCGGAAATGCCGCTTAGTCTAGCATGGCCAATTAATTCCCTTTGGGCATTTTGAAGAGGCATAATCTCGCTTGATTTAGGTACTTGTACTAATACGTATTCTGTGGGTTGGGGCAGATTGTGTGCTCACTTACTATGTCCTGGACTTATGTGCGTAACTCAAGTCTTCGAGGGATTTCAACAGTATCACACATTGTTTCAGGATTCTGAGTCTACTTGCGCTAGTGTAGAGTTATAGGGTACCTGTTCGTCGGCAGTGAGCGTGCAGGGCTCCGCATCGAGCTCGTACTGGTGTCTCGGCGCCGCATGCAGCCGCTCCAGGCGTTCCGCGAGCCGCTCGCGGCCGGCGGCGGAGCCCGAGTGCCACCGGTACTTGTACTCCACTACAGTGTAGTCAGATGTGTAGCAGCGGAGGCAGTCGCGCACGAACATAGGCGCTTTCGACCTAAAGAAAAAATATGATACCCGGTGTAAGGAAAACGCTACCAAAGCCAAAACACTGTAATTATAGTATCTCATCATCATTTCCTCACTGCTGAACATAGGCCTCCCTATCGATCTCCAAAGGGCCGGTTGGAAGCGGCCTGCATCCAGCGTTTATGGTATCTAAACAAAATCAAATGTCAATAGCTATTTGCCTTACTTGGTATTGTGGTACAGAATTTTGCAAACCAGCAATGTAAAGCGTACAAGCGTGCGCGCAGCGCAGGTCATTTGTTGACCTCTAGCGTCATTACGAAGTATGAAAAAAATATATTTAATAATACAGCATTTTGTGGTTTCGTACCAGCAATAGGCATGTGTCATCATCATCATCAGCCAGAAGACGTCCACTGCTGAACATAGGCCTCTCCCTTTAACCTACACACTGAACGACAGCCTGCCTTTTGCATCCACTGGATGCCCACGACTCTCACAATGTCATCGGTTCATCGAGTGGGAGGCCTACCTACGCTGCGTCTTCCTAGGCATGTGTCCTTATGTTTAAATTATTGTATACTAGCGACCCGCCTGCCCGGCTTCGCACGGGTGTAATTTATGTGCGAAGCCGGGGCATATCGCTAGTTATGTATATAAACCTTCCGTGAAAATGTATCTAACTGATGGTGAAAACTGCATCAAAATCCATTGCGTGGTTTAGGAGGAGTTAGCGGCCATACAGACAGACAGACGCGGAAAGCGACTTGTATGTTTACGGGGTTCACCAGTGGGTCCCACTCTCCTATATCACCTTGTAGTCAAGTAGCTCGATCCGTTTTCCCAACCAGCTTATATTACTCACAGGTCCTCATCAGGCAACACATGTGTGAGTGTCCGGATGCAGCGCGGCACACACAGCAGGTCGGTGTCGTTGGCCGGGTATGCCAGCGGGTCGCGCTCGCCCATCAGCCGCGCCCACACCTCTTCGTAGTCGGGTGGCTCGATCATGTCACACAGTGATATCTGTGGAGTTCGCTATATTATATTTGAACTGTTTTAGGATCTTTTATCATTAAATTTAGTGTTTATTACTATTAGAATGTGTGTGTATACTGGTACGGTTTTATTGCCAAGGCGCACCAATAGATGTTTCACATTAATAGTACTGGGTTTTAATGTTAGTATAAGTACAGTATACAGTGGTTAATGGTCAAAAACTACACAGACTAGCCAAGGCTAGACGAAAAATAGAAACCAATCTAATTAATAAACAATACAATACAACACATGCACAACAAATAAGGAAACTACCTACTTATACGGTATACATACTTAGATGATTCACAGTGGATAACTGTTCATGCTAATTATCACAGAACTTACAGAAGACGAGCAGCCTGATAAACTCCCAACCTTCGACTGGTTAGAATACCCTTTACGAGGCTCTCCCGCATTCCTATAAATAAGCAAAAATCAATCATGAATTATTACGGACCCCTAGCATGCATCATAGACCCTCCCGCAAGGCCAGTGGAACCATTTACCCGGATGATTGCTGGTATTTTCGTCCAAGTGTCATTTAAAATTAGTTTACAGGTGTTAATGCTAACTACTATTGGATAATATCGATTAATTCTCACAGGTTTCCGTTGAAACAAATTATTAACTATGAATCGAAAACACAGCTACACTTTGTTTACAGTAGTAAAAAAAAACCTAAGTGAAGTTGAAGTGGTGTGCCTGTGCAGATAAATGGGAGAGCCATCATCAAATTTTCTTACAAAATCTGACAGCTATCCCAAGTAAAATTTTAGTTTTATAGTTTGACCAACTGCACTGATAAGTTGGTTGGTCTGTATACTTGCTTGACATAATAATTGAGCTGTCAAAAAAAACCTATTTTCCCCACAGATATACACAACCAGATCGGCAATATATTTTAGTGAAAGAGACAACTTGATATGGCTCAGCACAAGTACGAAAAGGACATAAATAGATTTTGTTGTCCTTATCGGCGTGACCTGTTTTTGGTACCTCAAGTGTCAAAATCTGTAATAATCAGTGACAAACAAAACGGGTCTGAATTATATTTATTGCCTTTTTTTGGTGATTTAATGTGATAAATGCGTGTTTCCTCTGAGAAATAATTGTAAAAGATATTTTACAATGGTTGGTTGTAGCATTTTGGGCTGCAAGAAGCGCAGTGAGCGAAAATACGATGATGAGCGAGAGGCACTGAGCTAGCCACGCTCATTGAAAATCTATAGGTAGTAGATCTGTGATTTTCCCACAGTATTTTCCTATTGAGTATTATGGCTCCGCGCGATTGGGGCATTCGCCATCTTCACGTCGTTTTTAGAGTTCCGTTCCCAAAGGGTGTAAAGGCTACAAACGGAATTATAGCCTATTATGGAAGGGAATTTTGGCGCCAACGTGAGAAAAACATTTTATTATAATAGACCTTTAACGGTTTATGGGCAGTCTGGGTTTATAAGTAGTGTTAGTTTTAGTTTCTATTTTGTTTAGTTAAAAAAGGCAGTTCATACTTTTATTATAGAAACTGGCGTGGTTTTCACACATTTTATTTATATTACAAGGGAATTACTCACGCAAGACGCAGCCGCGTGCGTGCATTCACCTTGAAAAAGACTGCCTAATGTGGTTGAAACTAATGTTAGAGTGACCGGCTTAATCTTACGTGAGTAATTCCCGTGTAATATAAATAAAATGTTAAAAAAACATCTTGGCTCGTTGTATTATTTTCCTGAACTTGTGTATTTTCGAGCCTGTGTAATAATGGTGGATTATTATTATTAAGTGTTCGTGAACCTACTCAAACGTGGGCAAGTGATTTAACGAGGCAAAAAATGTCTTTTCGTGTTATTTCCAAACCTCCTTAGAAGCCTCTTCTAAAGCCTCCACCACTTTAGTGGGGCATTCGTTTGTCATGACCGTCAAAGAGAATATAAATACTACGTAAGAACACAGCGTAAGAATGACCGTGACTTACTTTGTTTGACTTTTGACTATATTTAATTAGAATTGAAAATATTTTATTAATTGCTTTTTTACAGGGCAAGTGCCTTTAATAACTAAACAAAATACAAGCTAAAACTAACACTACAAATACAGTTAGACTGCCCATAGACCGTTGAAGGTCTAAAGACAATCCAAATGCTCAAGCCCACTAACTACTAATTAATTGCTACTGTTTGCTACTGGCAAATGTACAAGCAGTACGACGCCAAAATCCTCTCCCGAGAAAGAAAAAAAAGCTTAGAAATCTTGTGCTTTGAGAAGAAAAAAATAAACAGTTTTTATTTGAATTTAAATTTACTATATAGAGCGCGCAGAGCGCGTGAGCTTTCGTAATAGGTTCCGTGGTTGCGTATCGTTTGCTAAAGCGGCCTAATAGTAAATTGTACAACGAGTGCTTAAAACAAGTCCTTTTCGCCCAAACGTTTATCAGCCCGAGCGGTGAGGGCGGATATTTAAGTCGAGGGTAAATTGAGATAACATGATTAGATGGTAATGAGACGTGGTCCTTAACTGTTGGCCTTTTAGAAAAACTCAGAGTCACACAGCGGGCAATGGAGAGAGCTATTCTCGGATTTTCTTTGCGCGACAGAATCCAAAACGTGGATCGCCAAACAACCAGAGTCACCGACAGCTGTTAAAATTTACAATTTGCATGTAAATTAACTAAAAATGAAGTGGCAATGGGCAGGCCACATCGCTCGAAGAACCGATAACCGATGGGGAAGAAAGGTTCTCGAGTGGACCACGAACCGGCAGACGCAGCGTATAGGTAGACCGACGACATTGTGAGAGTCGCGGGCATCCAGTGGATGCAGATGGCAGGCTGTCGTTCAGTGTGGCGGTTAAAGGGGGAGGCCTATGTTCAGCAGTGGACGTCTTCTGGATGATGATTATTATTATTATTATTAGAGACCGAAGGAAACTTCCTACATGTATTACAAACTGAACATCTTTAGAGGTCCTGGGGCCTTACGGACAACTGCTATTACAGGCACCTTATCCGCTCAGTTGGAAAATCACGCGACTGCAAACCGTATCTGGGCGCGATAAGGTTTGCGGTCGCGTGATTTTCCAACTGAGCGGATTAGTAGGCTGTATCATGATTCATGAACGAACCAGAACAGTTCAGAACCTCTTTGACCAATTTTAATGAGGTTTGGTTTACTTTTATACACTAGTGCAAAAAAAGTATTTTTTGCCCTGGAGCATAAAAATAAATTTTAGTCCGCTTACATCGGGCATTAACAAGAACTTTACGAGCATGAGAAGTGAAAACGTTTTTTTTTCTTTTTTTGTAAACGGCACATACGTAGAGTGCTTTTCATGAAAGAATTAAGTCCCACGGCAAACAGCGTAACAAAATTTCTATGTTGTAGTTGTCAGGTGTTATTACTGTGTTTGGACGTTAATGAGTTTTTTTTTATTTGCATCGTTATTTTTTTTCTATTTTCTCTTGAAACAGCTAGTCGTAAGTCCCTGTATTACATAGTATATAGAGCAAATTTTTTTAATTATGTCCTGTTTTGACCTACTGTAAAAAAAATATAACTTGTCAAGTGCGAGTCAGGCTTGCACTCTGAGGGTTCCGTACCACCACATAAATTGTTAACTACTAGAGTACAAAAAAGTAGTGCACAAAGACAATATCACGCCCAGGCGGTCACCCATCCAAGTACCGACCGCGCACGACGTTGCTTAACTTTGGTGAACAGAAATTTGTCACCGACTCGTACTTTGCCAGTATTTATTATTTATTGACCCCCTCTATAGTTTTTACTTTTTATTTTATTATTATTTCTTAGTTACCTAAATTATCTTACTACCGTGTTTTCTGTTTGTAATTTTTATTTATGGGTAGGTACACAATAAAGAGTCTATCTATATAATACCAATATTATAAAGAGGAAAGATTTGTTTGTTTGTTTGTTTGCATTGAATAGGCTCCGAAACTACTGAACCGATTTGAAAAATTCTTGCACTGTTGGGAAGCTAAACTATCCCCGGGTGACATAGGCTATAATCTATACCCGTGCGAAGCTGGGGCGGACCGCTAGTCTATCAATAAAATTATTACATATTCTGTAAAAATTTCAAAGGATCAAAAGATACAGCCGTTAAAAGGTAGGACGGACGGACAGACAGATAGACAGCGTAGGCTTAGTAATAGGGGTCCCGTATACACCCTTTGGGTTCGGAACCCTAAAGCACGTCGATAAGAGAACCTCATATAAAAATAGTATGGTTGGCAACCGTACTTAGCTACATGTGAACCAAAAACGTGCCCAGTGCCCTACTAACACAAAACTATATCCTTTGTTGCGTTCCCTAGTTTAAACAAAGGCTTTGTCCGCCTAACTTGGCTAACAAGCACGTTCGTCTCACGTGAAAAAATATAAAAAGCCCGTTTTAAAATCACGGAAAGCAACTGCGTATAGTCGTAATCCTTCTGGGGCACGTTTCTGGATTAAATTGGATCAGTCGCGTGGTGCGGGCTTCGCAAGCACGCGACCACAGTGCGACACAACACGCCGCCCCGCGGGACTGTGTACGACCGCGGGATCGTCATGAAGAGCTGGCATCGATTCTGATGTACGCTAAACTAAACTAAACACTAACTTTGACAACAACTTAACTTTTTCACGACAGCTCAAAAATTGTTGCCATCCTTCTCTCACATATTAAATGAAACAGGATTAAAAGTATCTGCCTCTCTTTTAATTTTAATATGTGAGAGAAGGATGGCAACAGTTTTAGAGCTGTCAAATTTAGTTTAGAGTAGGTACATCAGAATCGATGCCACTGTTGTGCAATCTGTGGAACTACTAAGAAAATCGGCAAAGTGTGAGTCGGGTTGGCGCACTGAGGGTTCCGTACCACCACAAAACTTGTTGGTCGGTACAAAAAAATAATGCAAAACACAACATCCCATCAACGCCCAGGCGGTCACCCATCCAAGTACCGGCCGCGCCCAACGTTGCTTCACTTCTCACTTTGCACACTTATATTATACGGCACACCATTTTTCACTTACACTAAGAAACTTGTAGCGACATCAATGAATTAACTATTATAATACTAGATTAGTATTTTTAATGATTTTGATAATTTATTGTTCATTTTAATTTGTATATAATAATTAGGTAGTGATAGTTTTAGTTCTTATTAAATAGTAATTTCATTTCAAGTTGTCCTTAATTTTTATGAAATTTCTTACTTATAATACTTAGTCCACATGCAAAAAAGGGCGACAAGCTCGTCTGCAGGGCGAGTTAGACTAAACGCATCAAGCCTAAATTAGACCTAATGCATTCGCACCCACCACACCACCTTACCATATCTCCTTTGTTTGTCTGATCTGAGGTTCCGTTTCATGTTTTTTTTTGGCAAGATGTTGGTAACTAAGGATTTTTATACCCTGTTTTTACTGATCGCATTCTTATTTACTTTGCGCAACAAACTGCAAATTTTATTTTGGTTAAAAATAATTTGACTAAATAGGCCAGCGAAATAAAAACTCATGAAATATCGTCTTTCAAGAACTTGGAAACTTCGTAAGAAGCAAATTATTTAAAGAAATATGAGAAGGGGAATATAAAAGGAAAGCCCGCAAGGTCTTCGTCAAACTTTGTTTGTTTGCTTAAGACGTTTTATATTGGGTAAGTAAGGTAAGTATTTATATATGTACATATCATCATCATCATCATTTCAGCCATAGGACATCCACTGCTGGACATAGCCCCCCCCCCCCCCCCATCGATCTCCAAAAGGGCTGGTTGGAAGCGGCCTGCATCCAGCGTTTCCCTGCGGTCTCTTTTAGGTCGTCTGTCCATCTTGTGGGTGGACGTCCTACGCTGCGCTTACCGGTCCAGTACGTACACAATACACACATATATATTATAAAACAATAACAGGTCAAAAGCGTGTCAAGACAAGATATCAAAATATGGCAAGATATGGTAGGGTTCCGAAGCATAATAGCAAAGACATAAAATGGCCATATTTCGCAAAGGAATGAATGACATGTCATAAAAAAGTGATGTACGAAACCTTACCTTCATGTCTAAAAACCTATCTTATTTTCGAATTTGAAACGGCTAATGTAATCTACAACACAATTTTAAGCAATTATTTCTAGTGTCGTATTCATTCACAAATGAATGCAAATGATTACTAACAAAACATCGTAATGAAGTTATCGACGCACATAACTTTGGAGATTAAAGTTGCTTAACAATATACGTGCTTATTGGTCGCTAACTGGATTAAAATCTCGCTCGTCTGCGCCCCGCCCTAGTGGGCGCCCCGCAAGGGCGACCGTAGTCTCTATCCACGCAGGGCGGCCGCCGCCCGCCTAGTTCCACTCGCGCTCTGCTCTAACTCACTCGTGCTCACTCAATATCTTTTGTTTTGAAACATTTTGAAAAATAATAAACAGTATTCAACACCATAAATAGCTAAGAAAAAAAAGGAAAAATTTCCAGCCAGTACTTATTAAATAAAAAATATTTAAATAAAAAAAGACACGCACACATCGTGAGCCTTCCAACTATTTCTGAAAAAAGAACTGCTCTTAGTTTGCTTTGAGGTTACTATTTATTTACTGTTGACTGTTGAACTTGTACTGAAATATTGGCAGTGTTAGCCCGAAGCTCCAAAGTAAACATAGACTGAAGTTCGGGCACTTGAGAGATAACGTTATCAGGTGAAACAAGATAACGGTAAATTAAGGAAAGTGTAACTGGTGACCGACACCACGACTTTAGACATGATATTGTACGATGTGAGTATTATCAGATTTATAATTATAGTTTTGTACTTACTTTTTAAATTGGATAATAGTGTATAATAGGCTTGCTCTTGATCGCCACCTCGCGTGCTGATGCGGTCTAGTTTACTTCTTACTTTTTTAAATTGGATATTAGGCTTTGACCGCCACCTCGCGCAATGATGCGCTTTACGATGGAGCACTATTGCTTTTTCCGATCCAAGCTTCTGACAGAAATTTATCACTGACTCGTACTTGGCCATTATTTATTATTTGTTGTTATACTTTACAGTGTGTACTATAATCATGCCAAGTTTGACGCTTGTACGTATTACCGTTTTTACATTAGAGATAATACAAAAATACGTTTGTTGTATGGCGACCCCTCTTTCTATCTATTACGGTTCGAAAGATACAGCTGTTAATAGGTAGGACAGACAGACGGACGGACGGGCGGACGGACTGACAGACATCGTAGGCTTAGTAATAGGGTCCCGTTTTTACCCTTTGGGAATGGAACCCTAAAAAGGTAGGTACATGTAACCTTACTGAACAATGCGTAGGTAGTCCACGTAAATGTAAAATAGAGATAGACTATATTATATAGCGTAAAACGGAAGGCAGAGGTCATTCATATTCACACGTTTGAAGTTGGGATTTGAGGCGGAATTTCTAAGCGGGTACTAGGGTTGGCTCATAATAACTTAGTCAGAATAATTAGGGTTGCCATATAGAAACTGAGACTTAGCGAAGGCTTCTTTTGATGTCGGATGTATACTTTTTCGTTGAAGATCGCGCGAAGTAAAACGCTAAGCTTTCTTTTTTGCATCGGACTAGGGTTACGTTTGACCGCGATCTCGCCTGATGGAAAGCGATGATGCGGTCGAAGATGGAGCACGTTTGCCCAGTAATAACCTATAAACCTAGACTTGAACACTACAAGATTGTAATGCTGCGGAAACACATAGCTAGCTATACTTTACAGTTTACTTCATTGATTTACAAATGCATGGATGTTGGGCCCAGTCATATTATTCGCATGACGAACAAAAATGTGGCACGCTGGCATTTCATACAAGTTTATTTTTTTGGGACATTTTTGCACACACGGTCATCTGACCCCAAACTAAGCAAATCTTGTCTTATGGCTGCCAGAGACTGATATACATACATATATAGTTTTAAATACATACTTAAATAGATATTAACAACCAGATATAGAACAAACACAAATGTTCATCACACAAATGTTTGTCCTAGGTGGGAATCGAATCCACGCCTTCAGGCTCAGAAGGTAGGTTCACTACCAACTGGACCAACGGGCTATCAAAATTGCCGTGCTATACGGCATCTAACTTGATAAATATGTCTGTACGTTTATAGTATGAAATTTACAAAAAGATATCTCGGGTTTATTTACTTTTTGCAATCCGTAGAATGAGCTATCCTGCAGCATTTCTAAGTAATTGTAACATGGGGTTCTTCAACAAAAGGTGGGCAACGTGTGTGTGATGCCCCTGGTGTTACAGGTATACATATGCGACGGTGAGCTTACCGTCAGGCGGCTCGTTAGTTTGTTGGCCAACATAAATGGCATAAAAAAACATAATAATTATTATAAATGTTTTTTTTTTGTTTACTATGGGCATGTTTTGACTTTGCTTACTTTTCCAAATTATACTTAGACATGCGTTTGACCCCAATCTCACCCGATGGGAAGTGATGATTTGGTGGAAGATGTAGAACGCTTGCCTAAGAATTACTTAAGTGACATTCGCCCCCCAATAGACGTAGGTGGTTTAAATAAAAAATCACAACTCAAGTGCCGAAATATGTGAACAAACGCAAGCCGAACGAATCAAAAAGTACTATTTGCGCTTACAGCAAGTACTTATAGGTACATATAAAGGAGGCATTCCATCTTGATGGTCTCATCTGCCCACTAATGATGATAGTATCTACTAGTACTGTATTTATGAATTTGCTGACATTTCGGCTCTGAATCGACAAAGCTTGATTCACATTACCAACTGAGCGCCGTCTGGGTTGGACGGGCTCTGACAGCGTAATGTAAGGTCTACATAGTTCGTAGCGCGTCTGCCTTTTGCGCCGGAGGTCCCGGGTTTGATTCCCGGTTGAGTAGAAATAAATCATTATCATCATTATTGACAGCTTACGCAGGCCACTGCACATAAGCCTCCGCCTTCTTTCGCCATTTTTTATGAAGTATATTTAATCTATTATATACTCCGATTTAAGAAAATAAATCTTGTTTATCTTTTATTCGGCAACAAGTTAAAAAAAAATGCACCCGATTAGTTGGTCAACTGATTTGGCAAGACTAGGTTAGGCCCCGTCCGGGCATCACCACGGCCTATTATGATGTGAATCGAGCTTAATAGTGGTCGTAGACGAGTAACGCTCCAACCCCTCAGCGTAGTACCCACAAGGCAGAGTAGTAAGTACATGGTAGGAGAGGCAAGCGGACTAGTTAACAAGAAGCAAAACTTGTAGGTAAATAAAACATTTAGAGAAAAAGTGCAATCGACTTCAGGACAATTAACAAGGATTAATTATTTTCCATATTGGATAAGAAATATTTACAGATTTTTGATGATTTTGAAGAAAGGAAGAAAATTTTGCGTTGAAAAAAAAAACCAGAAAAATATGACTATATATCACAATAAAACTTATATTAAATACCTCTTTTGCTTCCCTTCCCCCCTCTATTTTGTTTATGTATTTAATAAAGCTTGCAGATAAAAAAAAAACTTTTTTTTATCTAATCTTAAACTTTGTTGTTGTTGAAGGCATCTCCCAAACGGCAAATAAACTTTAAAGGAAAACAACGTAGACAGCTTTTATCGGTCAAATTATCCTAACTATACAAATTAAAGTGTCACAAGTACCTAATAAAAGTACCCTTCAGACCCCTACAACTACACCATATACGGCCGCTAAACTTAACTATCACTTAATCTAGGTTAAACTTCCGCAGTAAATACTACATAATCTGTACCCAAACTATCGACATCATCACGCACACATTTCGACTGCAAATTAAACGATCTCACCTACGTCAATCATCGTTTATAACTTGCACTGGGCCCGGATTGCGAAGGACGGTTGCAAAGTTACAAAAGTGAGCTCTAATTTCAAGGGTATAGAAGATAAAATTGAATGGTGTGGCGAGATGAAGGTACGAGGCTGCGGCGCGCGCATCTTCTAAAAGGGTAGTGATGGGATTTTGAGGCTGGAATGTCGAGTTTTTCAGTCCTAGTTAAAATACGCAAGGACTGTTTTTATTAAATTAAATTTAATGATGTGATTTGCAAGTCACTCGCCTGGTGGCGGATTTACACATTTGCCGCCAGAAGACTATATTTAATTTATAAAAATAAATTTTTATTTGCCTTAAAAATAACCTTGCGTAAAAATAAAAATTGCTTTAGCGTGATCGGATTCGGGGCAAGCTAGAATTGAGTTACAAATTCCGACATCTATTCCAGTTCTATTAAAATACTGTTTTCTATAGGCATCGTTCCGCACATACTCTATACAAAATGTATTACAAAAGCCTTCTTTGTCTTACTGAATTTCCTTATTTAGGTATATTTGTTTACTTTAACTTGGCAGTGTGCCCAAACGATTGACCCGATTGCTTAGCTACTATTAAAGTGCTTTTATACGAATAAAACGCAGGCTTAGAGACGGTTGCATAATTAGAAACTAACCTTTCTGAAATCAGTGTTTGATATCTTTGTTAATAATTTGCTTTACTATGGTTATTTAATTTTTATTGTTTTATAATAGTATTGAATTTGACCACCGACTTGCCCGATTTTAAACAATGACTAGAAGAAACTGATTCACTCGCGATTCTTCTCTCAGTATCTTTTCATGCAATCGACTTCTCAAAGTTTTCCTTGTCCTGTCTTTGCTTTATGCTTTGGTTATGCGTAGATTAATTTTTTTATCTTCAGCAGCAAATTTTTAAAGAACCTATTTTAAATTTCTATCTCATTATGAGACAAAGATTTTTCGATAACTTGATTCAGATTCAGATTTTTATTAGCCTTATAACAATGATTCGTGATTCGTCGTTGTGGTTGTCGACTTTGCAGCAAGTTATCGACTCCACCCCATCCCTACTGTCTCCAATCCTCCCTCGTCGGGGATGGACGTATTGGTAATGGCGCAAACATTAAAAACCTGAAAAATTGCACCAAACAGTAAGACAAAACAAACTATAGTTATAATGTAAGGGCGATCCACAGTGCGTGCAACATGGGTGTGGATAGCTTACCGCCGCAAAGGCCTTCTGTGAGTATGGCTTGTTAATACTATGTTATGAGCAGGGAAGTGCTCGTTATATGACATTTGTGTCGGATAATGTAAGAGCTTTTGCCAGTACTTCCTCCTTTGTTACTTATTTATGTACTGAAACATATTTTCATGAAATAAACGCCGCAATATTGTAGATTAGGCTTTGGTTAGTAACGGTTGATAGAGATTGTGATTGGAGAGAAGTAAATAAAAAAGACTGATCGGTGGCTGTCTATGCAAATGAGGCTCTTGGTGCAGTAACATTTTGGTGGAGGAATACTTAGGTAACATTTTTATCGAGCTGCAAGAAACAGATTAGTTTGAGACGAAGACATGTTTTGAAATGTTAATAGTCAGCCCCGCTTACTATCAGGCGAGTAACTTGCTCGTCTCATCATTCAGAAGCATAAAATATCGGGTTAGCGCTGAAAATGTCCGAACCATAAGTAGACAAAACCCTCAGATCAAACAAAAGCGGGAGATATGGTGCGGTAGCGTGGCGGGTCGCATCTGGCCTAAATCAAGCTTGATGCCTTTATTCGAACTTATTGGCTGCAGTATAGAGAAAAAAGTGGGTGAAACACGAAGACATTTGGGCACGAACGGTAAAATTTAGAGATGCGCCGAGTAGCACTTTTGCCGAGTAACGAGTACCGAGTTTGACTAGGTTCAATTTTTTTCCAACCGAGTACTCGGCCGAGTAACTCGGTTCAATAAAATTCCAGTTTCGGGCGCGTAAACAAGTACAAACTGGTTCGCACGGCGCGAACCTTGTGTTTCTGCATCATAATTTACCTTTATGAAATTTTAAATATTGTTTTTTTTTCATTAACGTTCTCCTAATTTTGTCTCACTACTACTCACTAATTATCATAATTGAGATTGTCAAAGATTTCCTAAATTAGTAATAAATACTTTTTGATTATCTAACACTGTTGTTTTAATTATATCTACCAAATATATTGCTTTACTTAAACCGAGTTATTCGGCCGAGTACGAGTATCAAAATACCCGCCGAGTACGCCGAGTACCGAGTACCATCTTTGCTTAGTTTAGGGTCAGATGACCGTGTGTGCAAAAATGTCCCGAATATTTATTATTATTTATTATTATCTCTAATAAAATTTATTGTACTACTATGGCATATCTTCCTCTTTTGTGTGATCTAAGACTAAACCATACTAACTAAAATGACTAAGGAATCTGGCACAGAATACCTTAACAGTTAGTATAGTTACATTTGTTGAATTACTGAGAAAATAAGGCTTGAAAGAATATGTTTATGAATCTTTGTATGAAAGGATATGTTTTCTTTAGTTCTTGTGATTTTATCAGGGTAGAGTTTTTAAACGATTTATTTTTTATTTTTTGCCGCGTATAAAATCTACTCAAATTGAATTTTTTATTTTATTTATTTATTTACACAAAAATAATGTAAAAAAAAAAAAATATATGTATAAAAAACTTAAATAATAGTAATTATTTTTAATTTAAATCAATGAATAATTTAGCTTCAAAGTAAGTTAATTATTTTCAACTTCCCATGAAAGAACACCCAAAAACCAAAGACCAAAGAACCTCTGGTTCGTCTGAAACGTCTAGTTAGCCAAAGAACCAGAGTCACCGGTAACATAGCTGTAGTGGCAATGGGCAGGCCACATCGCTCGAAGAACCGATAACCGATGGGGAAGAAAGGTTCTAGAGTGGAGACCACGAACCGGAAGACGCAGCGTAAGGAGGCCTCCCACTAGATGGACCGACGACATTGTGAGAGTCGCGGGTATCCAGTAGATGCAGATGGCAGGCTTTCGTTCAGTGTGGAGGTTAAAAGCTTATGTTCAGCTGTGGACGTCTTCTGGCTGATGATGATGATGAAAGAACGGGCTTATGAAACATAATATGAAAGGGCCAAGCTTTATTTTTTACTGAAGTATGGTGTTTTGACTAGATTAGATTATGTAGATACTTGTTAACACGGGAAAACGTGTTTATTTGGAGAAATCGCAGATGAAATCTACACAACTTAGTTATTAGTTTGCATATACCTAACCCAAAGTAAACTGAAACACACATAAGAAGGGGAAAGATCAATATCCCATGTATCAGCTTATCCAGATTATTACGGGAAAATAGTTTGGCAAACATTGGCATAGTTTGGAATTGCAATTATTATGTTAGATAGCTGTCTGTAAATATAAAAAAAAATTGTAATTTTTTAGGTTTGGTTTGCAGGTAGGTGTATTATTATTTACGGGATATATACCGTTATTAGGTTATGATTGGAAGGCAGACCATGTTACATGCACCATGTTCACGAGCAGACCATGTTACATGCAACATGTTCACGGGCAGACAGTGTTATGGAGCATGTAACAATGTCTGCCCGTGAACATGTTGCATGTAACATGGTCTGCCCGTGAACATGGTGCATGTAACATGGTCTGCCTTTGTATATATGTTGCATGTAACACGGTCTACCTGTGAACATAGTGCATGTCATGCGCCTAAATATCAGGATCTCTAACATTTTTGACCATACCATCAATATCAGGTGAGCTGCGGTCAAACGCCTTGCCTGAAAGCCCTCAACTTAAATCCCTAATTATGAGCCCAAAACTCCCCTTTTTTAGTTGGCTCTTATGGTACCCAAATTGTATGCTAAAACTCTGGCTACAGTCTTCTAAACGTACATAATTGCCTCTCAATAGGGCAATTGCGATAATTACTAGCCTCTCAAAAAACAAGGGTCCGAAATGACTTAGAAAAGGGATCTCAGCATGGCTAATTTTAACCCGCCTACGCTCTGTTTGATCTTTAATGAAAGTAATTACTGTTTGTCTGTAGAGAATACTTGTCTTTCTGTCTCCGCTCCGACTCGACACCGATTCTACGGTTTAGTCGACATTGGACCTATTCGCAAAATGACCTATAGTCTTATAAGGATCCGTTTGCAATATGCCTCATTCTTAACAAGTCTTATCCTTAAAACGACTTATTCTGAAATAAACTTATTCTTAAAGAGACTTATTCTCAAAGAGATTTATTCTTATAAAGGCTTATATTAGGTGTGAGCTCCGTTCATTTCTTACGGCACTACCGAACTGAACGTGCGATACGGATTTGTTTTCTTCTCTTATCTGCACTACTGACGTAGTACGTGGGTATAGTTTTCATTGATAGTTTTAAGTTTTAAAGTTAAACGGGATTTATATCTTCTCACATTATTGTTTTTATTTTTAACTGACTTCAGGAGGTTTCGGGAGGTTCTCAATATACTGTTTTTTTATAGGTAAAACCTCTAACCGCGTTGAGTGATTTTTGGTGGGGCAAAAGGTGAAACTTATAGGTTCGCCACCATGACCACTCGGTGGAACTAGCCAAATTACAAACATGAATCATCCTAGTATTTTTTTTTGTATCATGGCCTCGTCCTTTGTTACATGGTCGAAAAGTCGAGCGAAAGGTTCATATTTTTACCTATATTAAATAATACGTGATATAAGTCCCGATAAACATTTAAAACGTGAATCATCCTGACGTAACATATACTTTTAATGGTTTATTCAAAGAGTAAACTACTTTAGAAACATTATTTGTTAAGATCATTTTACGAAAAGATCAATGACTTTTGTGCTAGAACGTCTTGAATTAATAACAGTTTTATCGCTATAACTCAAAAAGTTTAAAATAATTATGAATAATATCAGCATGGCAAGTTTAGAGATTCAACAATTTATTCAACACACGAGGGTTTAGAGGCAAATTGCAGGGTTGTGCTATCATGTCTTCTCGTACACTGTTTTATTGTACTAGGGACCTGTAAAAGGCTCCAAAGGCTACATAATATGACAGGCGGCTTTGTACGCTTTGTAAATCACGTGACGGATTCTATACTCTTTATTATTCTGTGGTGCGGCGTCTATAATGAAGTGAGATACCTATAGAGACATACTTATACGTTAGATAGATAGATTATACGTTAGTAGTGTAAAAATGTAGAAATTTGATTTCGCACCCGTTTCATATATTCGAGAATTTGTATTGAAGTTGTGCAAGACAACCTGTGAAAAGTAGATTTTAATAACTGAAAATCATGGACGTAGCAACCAATTAGGTTTTATAACGTCCTTGCTGAAAATAGAACTGAAACGAATATATAGCCGGGAAGTACCTACCTATCACACAAATAAGTATTTGCCTTGTACGGTTTAATTTTATATAAATACTTGTCGCAATGTCAATTATTGTAGGCTTTGTATTTTCCATTGCCAAGGTGAAGCCTTCTACCAGTACCAGGCAGTCAGTACCTAGTTCAAGGGTAAAAGTGGGCTGAAGCCTAACAAATGAAACTAGACGTGTTTTCTTACAGGCTTCGGATATCAAAGAAACGTTCCTTGTTATTCAAGTGGCAATATTCTCCTTTGCTACGATTATCGACTATTACTTTTCTTACCTTTCAGACTTTGAATTCACCTTTCAGGGACGGACCTACACACAAGTAAATAAATTTAGGTAGTACTACGTATGACTTACGCATATTTTTTAAAATTGAAGATGAAAAATCACAAAGTAAAAAAAACTACTTTACCAAAATAGAAAATATCATAACTAAATCAAAATCTGTTCAGCCGTTTGGGCGCTATGATGACACAGACAGACATACAGATGCACAGATACACGTGTTTTATAACACTTCTATTTTTGCGTCGGGGGTTCAAAATCTCGCGAGCTCTATAGGTATATGCACTTTAAAAGCCAAAGGTAAAAGTTTTTCGGAATAAATAAATAAATATTCGGGACATTTTTCACACACGGTCATCTGACCCCAAACTAAGCAAAGCTTGTGATATGGCTACCAGAGACTGATATACTTACATATATAGTTTTAAATACATACTTAAATAGATATTAACAACCAGATATAGAACAAACACAAATGTTCATCACACAAATGTTTGTCCTAGATGGGAATCGAACCCACGCCCCAAAGCTCAGAAGGCAGGTTCACTACCAACTGGACCAAAGGGCTATGAATGAATACTTCATCTTAATTGCTTTATATTTGATCTCTACATTAAATTTTCCTTTTAATATCCTCGAGGAAATCTGAGGGGAAATGTCTGTGTTTATTTACTAAGTCCCATTCTACTACGACACAATACAATATAAATATTTTAATAACATAAACACGTGGGTGCGTTCTGCGTACGTAACGATATAAATGTGGAGAAATTGGATCCTACCATTCAATCCCATGAATAATCGTATCAAATGTGGACGTATTTAGGACTGGGGCTTGGGGGAGAAAGCGAACGAATCAACGTGAATGGCTGATCTTCAAAAGAAGTAGATGTAAGTCTAGTCAGTGTAGGTGTGTATTAGGCTATTAGCTAATAGGTAGCTACGTAGTAATGAAATTTGTGTTTGTACTGATTGTATAAATAAATTTATCATCATCTTCATGGATACGTATCTACCTCCTTCTTTCGCCACTCATTCCTGTTTTGCTCATATAGGTATATCGAGTCTTCGTAGAAAGTACGTTTAATCATTACCATGATTAATTTAGTTTGTTATTATGGTAGTTTACTTTACAATGAAGAGCGTTTTAATAATATATATCACCAAGCAAATCCCGCATTTATCTCTCGTATATACATACTTTAAGCAACGTGCCATCGAAATAACCACTAAACCTTAAATTGTTTAGAATCGTTGAAACTATTAATACTAAAAGGATTTTTTTAATTAATCAAAACCAAACAGTGCAAGCAATGACACACATTTCGTACAAACACCAACCTACCATACAATTTCAATATAGTGATGCGTTAAAACAGACAACAGAAGCTATTAACATTATTCACATATTAACACGTTTTCTTAGGAAATAAAAACCGCATCATCGCTTAACATCAGGCGTGATGGTGGTCAAACGCAAGCCGATTAATTATAAAAAATAAATAAACAATAAACAGAATCTTTTACAATATTTATGGACACTGACGTGGTCTTCCACATTTTTTTATATTACAACTAGTACAGTGTTTCAGTGCACTTACCTTGAAAAAGACCGCCAAATGCGATTCGGAATAACTGGGTTAATCATACGTGAGTAATTCCCGTATAACATGAACTAAATGTTTTACTTAACAAAAACTTATGTTTTTTATTTTATCACAATACTACGTTTAAAAAAAAACAGTTATAGTGTTTGCGATATTTTGATGGCACGTTGTATATATAGGTCAATTGGTAATGTAGTCTACAAACCCCCAGAGTACCTGAGTACGTCCATTACTGTTTATGTATGCGAGCTTTTCACAGAAAATTTGTAAAGAGTTTCTTACGAGAGCCACGCTTAATTAAAGAGGAAACGTCTGCATTTTTAAATCAGGTTTTGTGTCATACACAATTACAGAATAATGAGCGGGTTGGAAATAAATAAATAAATAAAATTAAATTACGTTTATTTGCTCAAAATTTTTACAAGCTTATGAAATAGGTACAAAGATTAAAAAAACAAAATAAGAGTTAGTGGGTAGGTGAGAAATGTTTACATACCTACTCCAAGTAAAGTAGACCTGGATCTCACACTAGGTGGGTCCTGTGCCGTGAGATTCAGTTCTTCCTTCCGAGTTCAAGTTACAGTTATTAGTAGACTTAAAAAATAGGTTAGTACTAAAAAAATATTTTTTTTACGTCGGGTAGCTAAAACTTATATATCACTACTTGCAAGGAAAGTACCTAGTGTTTATTTTGGGACCTTTAAATACATAATTATCAATTTAAATAAACCTTCTTCATACTGAGTGAAAGCGCAATTTTGTATATTTAGAAGACATATTTTTTCCAGTTATTTTGATTTAAAAACAAAACTACTAAACAAATTTTGATGAAATTTCAATGGAAATAATCTTTCAAATAATGAATTTTCAAAATATAAATGATGAAGTTCTGATATAAGAAACATTGAATTAAAAAAAAATTAATTGAGAACCTCGTCCTTTTTGAGGTTCCTCTTAAAAGGTAAATACTTACTATCTGGGAAAACA
This sequence comes from Agriopis aurantiaria, assembly GCA_914767915.1. NCBI lineage: Eukaryota > Metazoa > Arthropoda > Insecta > Lepidoptera > Geometridae > Agriopis > Agriopis aurantiaria. The sequence goes on from OU611982.1 coordinate 1,703,839, forward strand.
ATACAGTGAAAGAAAATAAATTAGCATAGTATGCTAATTTTAAGTTTCAATTTTCTAAATCCAAAGTATTTCTTTGGATTGAAATGAGTTCGGAAGAACGAGATTCGCAACGTGAGTGTCGTGGTATAAATATTCGACGGACGCTTTAATGCTACGGCGTAGCTTCGTAGCGCGCGGACTACGAAGCCATAGTACAATCTTATTTTATTATATTTCTCTACTATGTTTTTTAATAAAACTAAGCGTTAAGAATTTATGTAAGAAAACCTAACTTCGTAACTACATAATTATAACAGCGTAGGACGTCCTCCACAAGATGGAAAAGAGACCGCATGAAAACGCTGGATGAAGGCCGCTTCCAACCAGCCCTTTTGGAGATCGATGGGGGAGGTCTATGTTCTGGCCAAGTGCATATTGGTGAAATTTTTAGGTTCTTGGGCATACCGGTTTCTTCACGATGTTTTCCTTCACCATTTTTCAACGATGGCATCGCAGACTGAACACTCACAATACACACACTAACCGCTCCGGAAGAAACACTCTTCCAATAAAAAGAAACAGAAAAAAAATTCATAAGAACATTGAAAAAAAAAACTTTGAAATTTGTCGAAACTCACAAAAAAAGCTGTCTGCGAGGGTTAGAGGGCAGGTGGTCCAAGTCAGGAAATCGTCCTTGGGACCACTTTCACCTTTCCAAAATGTGATAATGGTCAACTGGGCCCACGTTGGTTTAGACAGGCTTCAGGCTTTAGACACGATTCGTACTACTGAATAATTAATTGGTCCTAATAAGAGGAAAAAAAAACACAGTACAAATTTTGTATGTTACATTTTATTTTGAATAAATGAGTGTTGTTTGACCCACAGAAAAGTTATTTTTTGAGATTTGACCCGTCTGCGAGAGCTTTTTAGTATATTAAAAATAACCCTGTTTATATGGGTCTACGAAAACCTACAAAAGACCTTTTAAATTTTCAAACGCCCCGAGCACTTATTACGTAGTTATTTACATTAGATCAAGTTTGAGAATTGAAGCAAGTTTTAATATCACGGAGCATGTTGATGTTAACCAACGCACCCGGTTATTAGACATATATTTTGAAAGCGAAGATACTCATTTTGTCCACGACATCTTCCCATCGTCTTTTTGGTCGTCCTTTTTTTCTTTTGTTTTTTCATTAATCAATACTATATAATATAATATATAATAATATTATAAAGAGGATAAATTTGATTGTTTGTTTGTTTGCATTGAATAGGCTCCGAAACTACTGAACCGATTTGAAAAATTCTTTCACTGTTGGGATGCTACACTATCCCCGGGTGACATAGGCTATATTGTATTTTCAAAAGAATTAGGGATCCTTACTAAAACTCCAATAATGCAACCCAAGGTGTAAAAAAAATTAGACACATGTGTGTTGCTAGTATAATATTATATTATAAGCCTTTATTACTGTTTTTATCATAATATTTACAATACAAGGGTATTTGTTGCTGACGGTCGATTTTTCTGGCAACAGCTTGTCCTTCGACAAAGGCCTCCACCAAAGACTTCCACCTATCTCTGTCTCTTGCACGAGAGCTCGTCTGCAGAGACAGAGATGGTGGAAGTTTTTTCATTATCAGCATTTTGAGACAGGACTTTTGATATTTGGACATGGTAACCCTACTCCTAGCGGCCCGTGGCTTACATAGTTGCTACTTCGCGGGTTACCGCATGCGACCGCACGCGATGCGCAAACCATACCAATTGCTGAAACGTTCCGCAAACAGTTTAATTTATTCATTTTGATCCATATCTAGCTATCGTAGCTTATTATCGCAATATATTAGGTATATCCAGCAGTTATCGAAGTTGAACTAAATAATTCTGACAAATGTGAGTCGGAATCGCGTACAGAGGGTTATGTACCACCACAAAATAATATTAAATGTATGTATTTGCACGTAAAAAAAGTGTTTAACACATTTTTTTATGGCAATCGTTCTAGGTCTAATGACAATACAAATGCTCAAGCCCACTACCAGTTGGGCGCGTAACCAGCACGCTGGCGGCATTACCACACTGAATGGCAATGCTTATTCGTTGAACCTTCTGTGCGAGCCGATCGCAATCTAATACAGCATTTTGTATGAAAGCAATTCACTGCTTTCACAAAGTATCGTCACTTGATCCAAAAGTTGGCATTAACGTCACCAACTTTGCGTCACGAGAAATTGCAATTAATTTAGCCTATCTTGAAGTTTAACGTTTCATGAAATATCGGGATGGAAATAAAATTGACTTGATAACATACAAATTCGGTATTTGGACCAATGACTGTTTTAATTACGTCAATGATTTGCACATAATTATGTTTCTGCTTATATCCTCACGTCACCATGGCCACTGTAGGTAAGTAATGACGCCGAGAGAGGTATTTTACCAGGGGGAGTACCGTCACCTGTTTTAAGCGACTCAGTTTATGTGACTGCGGAAAATCACGCGAATGCGAACCTGATCTTGAATATCAGAGTTATTTTATATTATTATAAAAATTACAATTTGCAAATCTCTTTTTTTTTGGGTTACAAAGTACATACTTTGGGCAGATAGATTACAATGATATAACTGAATCGAGTGGCTCCATAATAATAACTAACTGTGTGTAAAAAGCTAGTGACTTTTAGCAATGTTTAAGAAATAAATGTATGCCTAAAACTAAGATAAATTTATTTTAATTTTAGATGTAAAAGAAAGACATAAGAACTAATATAATCAATTGAAATATAATATCGAATATTTAAAAGGTTAAAAGGGTGAAGTAGTTGAAATTCTTATTTTAATTTTAAAGCAAGAATGTTTAAAGATTTACTTTTTGATGCTCTCGTTTTTATGATATTTAACTTGAGCGATGTTGAGCTTTACTGTGGGCTTTGTTGAATTAAAGTTTGTTTTAGGAACTTAAAACGTGATTTAATTTTTAAAAAGAAAGTTATAAGTACATATATTATTAGTTTACAAAAGTAGTTGGTAAAGTATCTTAGATGAGCACCGACTAAGTACATAGTTTTTTATGCCTCGAGTGGCAAACAAGTAGGTGGGCTGCCTGATGCATTCACCTTCGCTTATGGAACCCTGTACAGAACAACAGAGACTGACATAATATGAAGTCACAATCAGTGTTCCCGTGAACATGGTGTATGTAACTTTCTGCGCCAAAATATCGGGAACTCCTTCCACAACCTTATCACGGTAAATATCCCGTTAATAAATATATAACTGTAGTGAACAACCGTGATAATTAAAAACAGTATTTTATGAAGTCTCTACTAACTGGTCTTTGAATAATCCCATATTGTAGTTTCTCAGAAGTACAAGTTTCCTTTGTAAGTACTAAAGTGGTAATGTTATATTGTCATTGCCTACTTTATGTAATGTACCTAACCTAACACAAGCTACTTTATGTCGTATACCTAAAAACGCTGAGTACAGACTTTGTAAAGCCTAAAGTGTGTTTCAACCCACACAGTCAATATTTGAGTACTAAACACACAAATCGACCAATTTGTGTGTGCTGCTGATACAAGGTTTTTTACACATGTAGAAAATTCAATGTAGTAAGTAAATTAAATTTTCTGCACCTTCGTTAAAATTTTGCATATTAAAAATATGCGAACGTTAGTAACACGAAGGTCAACTCGAATAATATTCAGCATTTTTGCTTTCGCGCCTTATATCTCATACCCGTTATTAAAGAGAAGCTCTACCGTTTTTTGCGTTTAATTTAAAAATTCATCGCGCATAATAGCGTTTAAGCTTTTTAATGTACCTATTTCACTTGAAATGAAACGCTTTAGAATATTCTTGTTTAAAAAGTAAGAAGGAATCTTCTAGATCCTGTAACATATTTTACAAGGTTACTTTAAAAACACAATTTAAACCTGTTATTGGGTTAGCTTGTTATACCTAATTATAAAACTTCAGTTCTATGATGACTTTTAATAATTAACTAGTTTTACACTCACCAATACCAGTGTTACTACATCTAATTTGATGGCTGTGGCTGCAAATCAAATGTGTTAGTACCGTTATGTTTTTTTTCTATTCCATACAAAAATCTGACGGCAACCATCAGCGAAATGACGACCTTAGCAAAAAAAGGACCACCAACTCGCTTACCAACAGGCGAGTTGGAGGTCAAACGCGGACTTATCAGCGCTAAAAAAAAAAAAAAAAACTAAAATATAAAGGAATAGGTGTTTTTCGCGCTTTCTCTCTCTCTCTCTCTCTCTCTCTCTCTCTCTCTCTACAGTAGAGAGCGAGAAAAAAGCTAAGTAGTACCTATTTCAATTTATTATAAGATGGAGCAGGTACTGCGTTAATGACATTGTGGCTATTGTAGTGAATTAATCGAAGACTGAACGAATCATACTAATATTATAAATGCGAAAGGTTTATTAGTTTGTTGGTTTGTTTGTGCTTTTTTCACGCAGCAACGGATCGACCTGATTTGTTGCATGGGTATAGTTCATGGGCCGGAGAATGACATAGGCTACTTTTCATCATCATCATCACTACGCGGGTGAAACTGCGGGGCGCAGTTAGTTATGAATAAAACAAAAGCATTGCACTATGACCTCAAAACTTTAGTACGAAGAAGGACCTGATTTTGATGAATTGTTCAAGCAAGCATTATTATTTCATGCTGTCACAACGAGTGACGTCCAAAGTATTTATCTTGCGGTTAATGGGTATTTTATAGAATGCAAAGACCGCGAGCAACAAGTGCTCCATTAGCAAAATTGATCCGCAAACAATTACTTACGAGGGTGGCTATTGACACCACTCTGCCAAATATGATGGACAAGTCAATAGTTATAAGGAGGCCTACAGCCATTTCTTAGAATATTTTTTCGGTCTTACTTAGTTTCTGTTTCGCTCTCTGTAACTGTAGAGAAAGTGCGAGATAAAACCACTATAAGAATGCTCTTGAGATGTTGTAGTAGGCCTCCCATCCATGTGATAAAATGCACTCGTTCAGCAATTAGAGCGTTTGAGGGCCTTTTTGCTAAATTGTCTTGATGGCGTTAATTTTATTATGTGCTATCACTATGTGCTATCACTATTAAGGCAGATAAAAGTTTATAGATATTTCTTAGGCAACGTGCTACATCTTCGACCAAGTCATCGCTTCCCATTAGTTGAAATTGTGGTTAAACGCATCCCTAGTCCGTTATAAAAACAACGCACGGTAGTTACTTGTATCGCTCAGTTTATGCAGTTTCTGTAAAATGCTAGTAGAGCTTAGAATAACTACACATAGAAACCAAGTACATTCGCAAAATTTAAGCCATTCAAATGGTGTCATATGGCTCCAAAACAAAATTGAAAAAATTTACTATGACAATTTGCGCGGTGAAATCGTACCACAACAAATCAGAAAAGCAGCATAAGAGTTATGGTGTGACATTCCACAGGTAATCCATTAATTTTCTTGATTAAATCGTTTAAAATACCAATCGAAACGTAAGCTACAAAGCGAATTTGTGGCTTAAGTTTTGAGAAGGCGTTGTTTGGAAACCTACCTTCTCTGAGTAGTTATTCTAAGTAGTAGAGTTAATTTGAAGGTTGCTACATTGCTGTTAAAACCACAGGGAAACGCTGGATGCAGGCCACTTCCAACCGGTTCTTTTGGAGATCGATAGGGTGGAGCTCTATGCCCTGCAGCCTATGGCTGATATGATGATGATGACTTTGCTGATTTACTTAGATCGGCTAGTGAGCTGTGTGACGAGCACTACAGCGTAAAACGAAACGTAAAAATCTATCAAGCTTTGTAAGCAAGCCGCCGAATAACTTTTCATTGTTGTTATTTCAATAGTCATTGTTACGGCAGAAAAATTGATTACTTCGCGACATTAATTTCTTTATTACCTGCAGCGCTCTCTGGCCACGTGTCAGCGAACCAGTCACCGCGTTTTATGTCTGCCCGCATTTCGAGCAAACCCGAGCTTGTTTTATAGGTGAATCCGCCCATAAACAGTATTTACGAGCTCGGGAACGAACGAATTATTCGCGTTTAGCGTTTTACTTCCTTCTGCGACGGTAATTAGGTATTGCTGTCCTGTACTAACTATTAATTTAATCTGTGCTGTGTGCACAGGGAATGATGGGAAAGGGAATAAATACTGCTGGCAGTCATGAAGGGGCATGGAATGGTGTTCTAGTTTCACGTCGACAGTTTGTATAAGTTTTTGCATGATTCGTAAGGGACCGTCACGTGAGGCTTGAAAGGGGGGAGGGGGTTTAGCAAAAATCACGAAATATCACAAGGGGGAGGGGGAGTGTAATAAGATATCACGTGTATTAATTTTTTCGTCAAACGCGCGATTTCTAATCCGGAAAGCGGTGTGTGGTGTGACCTTGCCAATCAAAAACAACCTGCAACCTTTCTGTTTTGACATGGTCCTTAAGTTCAGAATTAAATAAAATTATACTTTATACATGTATTTAAAGATAATATTAAAAAAATAAGATTCTTTTTAGGTACAAAAAATACACGTGATTGTTAGTCTTAAGCCTCACCATGTATCACCAAGGGGGAGGCGGGGTTAAAAATATGCTAAAAAAACATCACGTGATTAATGGACGGCCCGTAATCGTACGATTTTGGTATAATCGCGTATCGTGAATCCATCCATATTATTAACTAGCTGACCTGACAGACGTTGTCCTGTCTTAGAACTGTCTAACACGCAAAGTCAAAATTGTAAATCTTATTTTTTTACACCTTGGGTTACATTACATTATTGGCGTTTTAGTAAGGATCCCTATGGTATCCCAAAGTATATATGTATATATCTATGTTCCCTATGGACTCCGAAACCACTGGGCTGATTTCAAGTGGACTTTCACTGGCAGATAGGTGATTAATTCACCTCTGTATTATATAGGATATTTTCTTTGTTTTAGCTAACAAATTCTAAATTCCGTCTTCTATTTTCTCTCTTCAGTCATACTTGTTGCTGGCAATAATGTTATCTTAACTTTTGCCATAAAAAAAAAAAAAAAATTGTTGATCTGGATAGCTATGATTATTAGGAGTTATCCCTGCGGTTTGTTATAACAAACTAACCGCGGTTTCACGACTCTGGGACTTCTAAGTCTCAGTCGTGACTTTGGGCCAACCGATTAAGCGATCGGGCATCCAAAGGTGATCGCTGGATGTTTTTGTCGGCCGAAGACGCGTCCGAACAAGCATGCACAATTGCACACCCATGATCAGTCACGACTATCAGCAGCGGTCCGATAATTTGTTTCTAGCTTTATGCGGCACGTGCCCTTTTCCCATTTATCTCAGAAACTGAAAACAGATAGGAATTAGCATAACCAAATTCCATAACTCTTATTTAATTTACGAAAATAGCGAATTGTCCCTCAGAGCTCTAAATGCCCGTCCTATAAATATCGAATCAGTGTCAAATATTGGCCTGAAATATGCCAGAAATGGTTTCATTCGTGTTTCATTCACGTCGCGAATAGCGCGTTTGACACCCACTTGATTGTGACAGCCAAATCCGGGACCTGACGGGGCGGCGCGAAATCGAGGCCGATTTATACCTCGGTTTCATTTTGAATTATGGCTTTCGAAAGCTTGTCCGTTAGGAGAAATGTTAGTAATTATTCAGTTGATTGTTTATGCAATTGCTATCAGAACGACTACTAAATGCAAGCTTATTTTAAAGCTCATTGATAGTGATGAAATTTTAATAAGCTATACCTACGCTTGTAGAGTCTGGCTAATGAAAGTAGAGACTAAAAAGGCGCGGCAAATTTAAAAATATCAGCATTGGAACCACAAAGATTAGTATGAAATACCTGGAATAATCTCACTTGATACTTGTAAATTATTGCCGATAGTCGTTGGGAACGATAATCTCGAAGTTGTTGACCATTACACCTATCTTGGACAGATTGTTTAGTTAGGTAAGTCTAACTTAGACAAAGAGGTCGCCCGAAGAATCCAACTCGGATTCGTTCGAGAAATTGCGTGACATCTTCTCGTCCAAGATACCACAGTGCTTAAAGACAAGGGTCTTTGACCAGTGTGTGTTGCCAGTGATGACATATGGTACTGAGACGTGGTCCTTAACTGTTGGCCTTTTGGAGAAACTCAGAGTCACACAGCGGGCAATGGAGAGAGCTATGCTCGGAGTTTCTTTGCGCGATAGAATCCGAAACGTGGATATTCGCCAAAGAACCAGAGTTTTTTAAATATAATATATAATAGGCTTGCGTTTGACCACCAGATCACCTGATGTTAAACGATGATACGGTCTACGGTGGAGCACGCTTGCCTAGAAGAAACCGATTCAGTCGTGATTTGAAGACACCTATATTGTAATCACCATCATTTGGATCATCGTCGAGATATCTATACAGCAGTGTTATAATACAGTGGTTATTTGTTCCAGCTGCAGCTGGAAGCGAGCGCCGGCGAGGGCCCCGGGCCGCCGGTGAACAACAACTCCGAGGGTGCCGTGGCTAGCCCGCGAGATGACAACCACAACCCCCCGCAACCCACCACCACACCGCGCGCACGACAACTCACCCCCGCAGGTGAGTGGACCAACGACAACTGTAACCGCACAAGACCGCCGTGGCGTGGCTAGCACCCGAGGCGATCACCACGGCCCCCCCGCAGACCGCCTCACCCCGCGCGTACGATTACTCACTCCCACAGGTTAGTGAACAAATCAGAGAGTAGCGTGGCCAGACGTAGAGCTTCGCCCTGCAGGTGACGAAAGAACGACGATGAAAGAAGTCTAAGGTCTTCTTTGTTTTCCTGCTTCTCCAGTCTTGGTATAGGTCTCAACGGAACGTGGTTCGCTGGCGTGATGCGTTCTCAGACGAGTTCGTGCTGCCGAGTGGTGTGAGACAAGGTGGACTAACATCGCCTTTACTTTTTAACTTGTACATCAATGAGCTGATCGAGGAGCTCAGTATCGGCTGTTTGATCACACAGAAATGTACAAATAACATGACTTACGCTGACGATATGGTACGTTTGTTGTATGAGGACCCAACCCCTTTTCGTTTTGACCTTTTGACTTTTTTATTATTTCTTAGTTAATCCGCCGTAACATTACATATTGTGTGAAAATTTCAACTGGCTATCTATAGCGGTTCGAAAGATACAGCCGTTTAAAGGTAGGACGGACGGACAGACGGACAGGCAGACAGACAGACGGACAGACAGACAATGTAGGCTTAGTAATAGGGTCCGGTTTTTACCCTTTGGGTACGGAACCCTAAAAAACAATTAAGAAACAAAACAGAAATACCAATCTTACTACATAAATAACTCCATATTTAATTTTGTTTAGTTAGGTAATACCAGCAACAATAATAATTGTTACCTCCACTCCACTTCATTGAACTCTGTACCTACTTGACTTCTACGAGTACATTTGCCAGAGGGCATAGCCCTTGATCCTTTGTATATAAACCTGCGGTGTTTTGGCCCCTGAGGGAATGCTACAAAGGACAAAAGAATCCCTAAATATTTAGAAATACAATCGAGAAATCAATTTCTTTGATTTCGATTGTGGCAGATTGCGATCGTTTTGATTAAATAACGTGGCTTTTGTTGTTAGTGATTCGTTTGACTCTTTAAAACAAACCAGCTGCTGTCACTGTATCAAGCACAAGTTCGGTCGTGCATGGAGTACTGCTCTCATCTTTGGGATGGATCAGCTAAGTATCAGCTTGGGGCGTTAGAGTCTCCTGAGAAGCGCGCCAAGAGGCTCATCTGCAACGAATCCTTGGTTCAGACTAAGCTAAGCTCCTTAAAGAGACCTAAAAGGCCTAAAAGAGGACCGCAGGGAAACGCTGGATGCAGGCCGCTTCCAACCGGCCCTTTTGGAGATCGATGGGGGAGGCCTATGTCCAGCAGTGGACGTCCTACGGCTGAAATGATGAAGCTCCTTAGTCTTGAGCATCGGCGTAAAGTTGCTAGTCTATCAGGTTTTTATCGAATACATTTCGGAGAGTGTGCATCGGATCTGCATGATCTAATTCCCTTCTGCCCATTTTTTATCGAAATGCCAGAGCGGGCACAAAAAATCGACACCTCTTTATGGTTGATATTCTGAAAACCCGTAGGAAGCGCTTTGATTCCACTTTTATTATGCGTACTGCTACTCTGTGGAATGCGCTGCCTGAATGGGTGTTCCCCGATTCTGTCAACCTGGGTGTCTTCAAATCACGAGTGAATCGGTTTCTTCTAGGCAAGCGTGTTCCATCGTAGACCGCATCATCGCTTTACATCAGGCGAGTTGGCGGTCAAACGCAAGCCTATTATTAGATTTTTTTAAAAAGAGACCAAACTTGAGAGGTTTACTGGTAGGTATTGAAGAGTTCCCCTATCCACTTCATGGCTCATCAGATCAGTTAGATGGTAACTAATCATAACTTTTATCAGCTGTATCATTATTAGCCTTTACCCACTGCTGGGACACAGGACTTCTCTCAGAGAGAGAGAGAGATGATGGACCCCAATCCACCATGCTGGCCCAGTGTTTGTTTGCATTTTTATCATCGGGATTCTAGTATACTTGCAAAGTTTATAAGTTTTTTTAAATATAATAGATAGGCTTGCGCTTGGCCGCCATCTCGCCTGATGTTAAGCAACGATGCGGTCTACGGAGCACGCTTGCCTAAAAGAAACCGATTCACTCTCGACTTGACGACACTCAGATTGTAACTATAGGGGAACGAACACCCATTCAGGCAGTGAATTCCACAGACTAGCAGTTCGCACAATAAATGTGGAATCAAAGCGCTTCGTCCGGGTTTTCGGAATATCAACCATAAAACGGTGTCGATTTTTCGTGCCCAATCTGGAAGCCCGAAAGACGTGTTATAAAGTTACGCAACAATGCCGCGATCACAGGTGCGAATATAAGTAGGTCATAAAGCGTGTAGAACTGATCTTCCAACCGCAGCCCTGGTCCGATTCCTTCCATGCTCCATCGATTCAGTCCGGGGCTCCGAGCCGCGGTCATCCATCACACGGTCAATTCGTGGCCGACGCCTCAAGGAGACCACGAGGAAATGGACGTTGCGTAGGCAGTTTGACGGACGAACTTTGTTACTTATTCAGAAATTTGTGGACATGGAAATATTAATGAATTTTTTCAAAGGACTTTGGGTCTCTTTTATAGAAGATATTATGGGATAGTGACATCATAACTTTTAGGTATGATGTCATTTAGGATGCTTATCCTTAATTTTAATAATTTAGAGAGACATTGGGTCCTTGGAGTCCGGGAGCTAACTTCATTTTCAAATATCTTTCAGAGTGCACCGCGTGACCAAAATGCTGGCGTGTTTCTGACTCAACCGCATAAGCATTACCATTCGGCGTGGTAATGCCGCCAGCATGCTAGGTCCGCTGCCAACTGATGGTGGGCTTGAGCGTTTGGATTTTATTTAGACCTTCAACGGACTGTGGGCAGTCCAACTGTTTTTGTAGTGTTAGTTTTTATTTTAATTAAATTAATAAAGTCATTTGACACTAAATAATTATCAATTTTAAAAAACGACTTCTAAATTAGTGAAGTATACGCAATTTGGTTTACTTGGATGATATATTCTTTCCAGTTATTTTGATTTAAAAACGAAACTAGTAGACTGATTTCCAATCTGAAAGTATATTCTTTCAAATAAAATAAAAAAACAAATTGGTGTATAAATGACAGAGTTCTGAGGTATTGTTTACTGCGATATTGAGTACCCCCTCCTTTTTCGAAGTCGGTTACACAATACACATAGCATACCTACGTAACTCCTGACTAAAGCGACACGGAATAGTAGAAAAAAAACTTGATTTATGAGGTTAAAATTAAAAATTAAATTAAATTAAATTTGTTTATTGAGATAAAAACGATCTGATCAATTACATTTACCTCACAAAGTAACAACTAGGTTACTCAAGGTATGAGGTAATTTGAGGTATGAGGTAATTTGAGGTATGAGGTAATTTGAGGTATGAGGTATGATGTAATTTGAGGTATGAGGTAATTTATAGGAATGTGTCTCGGGCTAGATTTCTTAATTTAGCTGAGTTATAATTTTTATTTTTTAGTAATTAATTACCTATCATGACTGGTATTAAAATTGTAATAGATAGATTAATAGATAAAAACTCTTTATAGTGCATACCAGATATAAAAGTTACAGATAAAGACAAAGATTTCAATAGAAAGACGACTTTCAATAGATTTTATAATAAAAAAGCCAGAGCCAAAAGTGATCGCATTCGAGCAAAAGCCCTGCGGCCCAGCTAGTAAAAGGTCAACAGTCTAGCAACATTAATACCACTGTGTGACTGTACACTTGAATATTTGCGGTCCGGGCTTTCCGAGCGGCCAATTTATATAATACAATTGGTGAAATGGAGAACTAAAAATGTTCTACGGGATGGCTGTCACTTTTGTTGAGAAAACACTATAGTGGCTCTCTAACTCAATACTACAGATAATTTGGGCGGACTAATAGGACATAACCACTGGAACCTAGCCTCACGAATATTAAATTGCACCAAAATAGGCAACGTTTTGTGAAGTAAAACTATTACTATTTAGTGACGTTCCTGATATGCTATAGAAACTGTACTAGTTTTTGTGTTAAAAACACACAAGGTCCTATACTGTGTAAACAATTGCGAGAGACTATGCAGCAAGTTTTGGTTGCAGTAAGTCACTCAAGCAATAAATTGCGGAAGTTCTTGCTAACTTAAACTCTGCAAGCAATATAGCACCTGCAGCACATTACGGAATGCGGACCGCATTGGAACTCGCGTGTGTGATTCGGATAGGACAAATAAATACTTCTTCAACAGACAAAAAACAATCATATGCACAGACAAATTAATATTGGGTATTGCCAAGCGAGACGCAGCCGCGCGCGCGCATTCACCTTGAAAAAGACTGCCTAATGCGGTTGAAACTATAGTCGGAGTGACCGGCTTAATCTTACGTGAGTAATTCCCGTGTAATATAAATAAAATTGGGTATACCATTATATAAATAAGGATATTCCCAACGCAAGCATTATTTTTGTAGTAGGTACATAATATATACTTGTTACCTATCATGGTATAATAATATACTCCGCCAGGTATAGCAATCCGAGAAAAAATGTCCACGTGGGCGTCCCGCAATGATGTCATGATGTCAATTTACAACAGGTTCGAGAGAGATGACGATACACCACGTAACAGCTGATTGAATAAAGTGGCAACTGGACAGTGACGTCATTGCGGGACCACTCCCAGATTGCTAGACCTTGTTTTCTTAGATCACGTTTTTCTATACAGTAGTTTTTTTTTTTTTTGTTTTGTTAAAATCTTCATGAGCGTGGATTCAATGTCCTTTACTCGTAATAATAAAAAGTTTACTTTGTCTTAATAGCGTCAAACAAGTCATAGTCAGAGTCAAGCTAAGTAAGTCACGGTCAAGTCGAACTCATGCCCCTGTAAAGTGGTGGCGATTTTACAAGAGGCTCCTATGGAATTTTGGAAACAACACGAAAAGACACGTTTCACCTCGTTATATCACTTGACCACACTCGAGCACGTTTACGAGCACTTAATGAATAATAATTCACCATTTAGTACACATTAACACTCGAAAATACACAAGTTTAGGAAAATAATCCAACGAGCCGACATGTTTTTTCCGCGTTGGCGCCAAAACTCCTCTATACAGTAGAGTGCAGCAGTGTTGCCAGTAATTTGTCCTGGCTAGTCTACAACTTTACTCCAACTGTTAGAAACCAATCTAGGTAGAGAGTTAGTACCTTAAAACTTGGGTACCGATCGAATAGATTGGAAGTTGCGCATTGGTTAAATTAAGTAGCAAGTTAGCGGTTGAGTTTACGGTTAGGTACAATAATCATCAATGACTTATTATAATTTTCACATGTAATTTTGTTAAAAGCTCGTAAAATAGTTATTTATGATACAAGTGCGGTAAGTTGGTTATTACAAACGAGTAGACGAATGTAAGCCCGAGACGAAGTCGAGGGCTTACCATAGTCACGAGTTTGTAAAAACCAATCCGCACGTGTGCCATACAACGTTTTACAACACATTTGCGAGAAAAAAAGGCTACAAATGAAACAATTTTATTATTTTGTTTATCACAACAATAGTTTCTATAATATAATAAGAAAATGGCGCGAACATGCAAATAGCGCCACTATTACGTGGTGAAAATTAGAACTACATCTTACGTCTCATTTTCTCTTTAGTATTAAACTGAGACAAACGTATTGAGCAAAAGCGCTTCCAAGGAGGTTTGATCATTCAGCTTATTTATTCTCGTAATATGAAACTCTTTTGTGGAATTCTTATGTAATTATGATGGAAATTAAAAAAATACCGTAAAGTACACGCACGGTGCTATACATCTGAGCGTGCGGTTAAATTCATTACCGCACGCTCCGTTGTATGATCCGTAATGTTTAACTTTCGAACGATGCCGCGATGTATACAGGCTTCGTAAGTGCACTTTTTGAGCAAATGTGTTGTAAAATACTTTTTAGTATCAATTAAGTTATATTATTATCATTATTAAAACAGTCCAATTAACAAACGAACGGAGGTTCTTGTTATATCGGAACCAAAAAACATTTATAGTACCGATTATTATTATAACTTATCGATAAAACTAAAACTAACTAACTATTACTACTATAAATATAATATATACAGAGAAAGATATATACATATATTATTATTTATGTTTTTACTCTTACTAATAAAATCGTAATAAAAAATTGGGCACAGACGGTAACTGTCACCTTTTTAAAAGTACATAATAACAATATCCTCTGCCGGGTGTGAGCGATATATTGATTGGCAGGTGGAATGACACAGTTCTCCACCTTGTGGGGCTTCCCAGCGTTGCTGGAGTCAAGGGTAGGGCGCTGTGCCAGGTGTACAGCTAATCGCCGGATCAAGGGATTCACTTGTGCTTGTTAGTATAGAATGCTAACAGCTCGACATACATTGAAATAACGTACCCGTAACACTGTACTTGGAACTCCATTAAATCAGTATGGTGGAGACGTGGAACTGCCAAAATATGTAAAACTACCATTTTACTAGAGTTTTATCCATATTTTTAATCATCTTTCAAAAGGAGGGGTTACATAATTTTTGAATTAATTAATTAATTGGAAATTATTTATAATTATTATTTCCATATATTTATTTTAATTCTTAAATTTAAGTTTTTTATGGTTATTATTATTTTCAACATGAAATTCTTGACTAACTTATAATTATTCACACTGTTATCAATAAAATTATCTGTTTATCTGTCTTTAGACCTTCAACGGTCTATCGGCAGTCTAATTGTATTTGTAGTGATAGTTTTAGCTTGTATTTTTGTTTAGTTAATAAAGGCATCAAATCATTTCTCTTTATAATATTATATTATTATAGTATAGCATTTTATTTTATTTTATTTAGAGCATTGGCGGTTCCGGGGGGGGGGGGGGGGGGGGGGGGGGGTCATGGCGAAACACGTAGCAACTCCATACATTCGACTCAATTTTTCGATTTGATTCCTTCGAACCTTGGCCAAGAACCTCAAAAACACTTAATGTGTTTTCCCAATGTGTTGTCTTGCGCCATTTTAATATTAATAATATAATAATATTCGCGTCATTTTTGCACACACGGTCATCTGACTCCAAACTAAGCAAAGCTTGTGATATGGCTGCCAGAGACTGAAATACATACATATATAGTTTTTAAATACATACTTAAATAGATATTAACATCCAGATATAGAACGAACAGAAATGTTCATCACATAAATGTTTATTCTAGGTGGGAATCGAACCCACGCCCCCAACTTCAGAAGGTAGGTTCACCACCAAACGGACCAACGGGCTATCTAAATTAGTGTACATTTTCAGTTCTACAGTATTATACTGATGTATGTCGAGTTCCAGAGAACTTCTAACGATTGTTTACCAAAAATATGATATAATAATATGATGTATTTATTTCATGTTTCGGCTTGACATACATAATCGATGTCACCATAATGTATGTTATAGTTCCTAGATACCTACCAAATATTGCACGTCCGCTAGGATAAACTGTTGGATCCTAAAACTTTATGTAACACCTTTGTACACAGTTTAAGCAATAAACGTTATTCTATTCTATTCTATTCTTTTAAAGAAATGATGGTCCTTCGAGCCCGATTTCTTCCAAAGATTTTGTAAAAAAAAAAGTCTTGAAAAACACAATGTAAATGTCTGCTCTTCTTCATATCCAAGAAACTGTCCTAAGCTAATATGATGCTTGACTTCGGACGATCCTTTATATAAGAATGCGGTATTCGTTTCCCTCTCCAGGGTAGTGACTGCTGTTTAATCTGTAGTCAAGCATCCGGCGGCAGTGTCACGTGTCGGTTATAAGTATGGCTTCTACCTTCACTAGCTACTTACTTACTCGACCAATATTTCCAAAGCTATATTCGGAATCGTGTCAAAGTTCGATACTTCCTAAGGCCGCGCTCACCCATGTCTTTCGCACATTTTAAAAAACAATAATTCGCCAAGTGGGAGTAAAAAAAACTATTAAGCATCCTTCTTAGAATAACATTGCAAACGTTTTAAAGTAACTTTTATGTTGATACGTTTCATTTGAGCGGAAGAGATCGAAAAAACGATTTCTTCGATGTTTTTTCGATCTCCTTTTAATATAATAATACAATCAACACGAAAAGTTCTCTATATTTTTTTTATCGACTTCAAAAAAGGAGAAGGTTCCCAATTCGTTTGTATTTTTTATGTTTCCTCAGAACTCTGTAGACTTAAAAAATTCTATGGTCAGGTTGGTACTATAGAAATTTCATCAAAATAGGTTCAGTAGTGTGGTTATTAAATCAAAATAACTTGGAAAAATATGTCATCCAAGTTAACGAAATTGCGTGTTTACTAATTTTGAATCGGTCTTTTAAATTGATAAATATTAATGTCATTTTAGAGATGTCCAATCGTTTTTTTAAACTCGCATTTACAGATTTTTTATTTGTAAAAATGTTTAAAGAAATATATATATATAGCTCTGACCGATGAGCGCGGCCTTAAGTTGTGCCATGTGACAACTTTCAAGCCGTTGCCCTTCACATTCAAGAGTTCGTAGGCACTTGTACAAAAATGAGGGAAAAGATCGAGGTTCGCCCGTCCTGCTTCCAGTGTTTGAAACTTCCACAATGAGTAAAGTACGTATAGAGTTGAAATATTCCCAACTACCCCATCACCGTCCCCTCAATGGGGCAGATGGGAAATTAAATTCCCAAAGGCCCATAAAAAAATATTCAGACTTTTTTTTTATTACAAATAGTTTGCTTGTATTATAAATAGAAACGATAAATAGATATATAAATAGATGAAACGTGGATATTCGCCAAGTCCGACCAACCAGAGTCACCGACATAGCTGTTAAAATTTGCAAGTTGAAGTGGCAATGGGCAGGCCACATCGCTCGAAGAACCGATAACCGATGGGGAAGAAAGGTTCTTGAGTGGAGACCACGAACCGGAAGACGCAGCGTAGTTAGGCCTCCCACTAGATGGACCGACGACATTGTGAGAGTCGCGGGCATCCAGTGGATGCAAAAGGCAGGCTGTCGTTCAGTGTGGAGGTTAAAGGGGGAGGCCTATGTTCAGCAGTGGACGTCTTCTGGCTGATGATGATGATGATGATGATTATAAATAGGCTTGCTAGGCCGTCAACTCGGCGATGACGCTGTCTACTGTTGTTGTGTGTCGATGGAGCACGCTTGCCGAGAAGAAACTGATTCACTCTCTTCTTTACGTTCTTACCTTTTTATCCTCGTCGCCAGTGCAAACGTGCAAGTTTGGACGCTATTTGCATTAGTTCATTTTCTCTGACAGCTGCATTTACATTGTGAAAACCTGAATAAAAATGTCATTTAACATATCACTGAAGTACCTATATCGGTACCTGCTAAAAGTCTTACGTTCAAAAATCTAGTGAAAGTTGATCACTTTCGTGATCACTATGAATTCGTGTTTTTATTCAGCTTTTTAGGGTTCCGTACCCAAAGGGTAAAAACGGGACCCTATTACTAAGCCTGCGAAGTCTGTCTGTCTGTCCGTCCATCTGTTCTACCTTTCGAACCGTATGGATAGTCGGGCTCGCGTACTGAGGGTTTCGTACCACAACAAAATTCAATAACGAAATTACCAGTTATAACTTGGTAATGAACAGAAACTTGTCACCGACTCGTACTTGGCCATTTTTTTTGCTATACTTTAGAGTGTGTACTATAATCATGTTAAGTTTGACGTTTGTAAGTATACCGTTTTTACATTAGAGCTAATACAAAAATTAGTTAAAAAAATCTCTAGTATAATAATCTTTGAAAAAATACATTTGTTGTACCTTTCGCCTTTGACTTTTTGACTTTTTTTATTATTTGTTAGTCAACCGTGACATTAAACATTCTGTGAAAATGTAGGCTTAGTTATAGGGTCCCGTTCTTACCCTTTGGGCACGGAACCCTAAAAACTATAAACCTTCTCGAACGTATAAAAGAATAATTGAAATTTGTATAATTTTATAGCGGGATCGCGGAACATACATAAAAACTCGTTTACAAAGTCAAATTGATGAATTTTTCTTCTCCTCGGAATAGGTAGAAAATATATAATAGGTTAGTGTGGAAAAATCTTCCGCACCGACAGAGCCGCCACTTCGATGGTGACATTTAGAGCCCTCCAGATGTAGGTCAATGGGGCACCCCGGATATATTGCAACTGGAAGGTACCTACTTCGGAAGTGCCTACTCTTTACCTTATCGCCTGGGAATGTAACCAACAGAATTACAAAACACGGTTGTAATTTGACACGGTTGGTTGGATTTGGTTGTCGTTTAGAAAACATAGTTGTGTTTTGTAAAGTTCATTAGAAACACGGTGGTGTTTTATTAAGTCGTTTAGAAACATAGTTGTGTTTTACAGAGTCGTTTAGAAACATGGTTGCGTTAAGTAAAGTAGTTTATAAACGCAGTTGTGTTTTGTAAAGTTGTTAAGAAACATAGTTGTGTTTTGTAGAGTCGTTTAGAAACATGGTGGTGTTTTGTTAAGTCGTTTAGAAACGCGATTGTGTTTTGTGAATTGTTTACGATGTTAATTTCTTCTTCATTCGTAATCCATTACAAAATAAGAAATGTAATAAAGAACCCTCGTACAGTTGTAGGTCAATAAAAAGTACCTGAATATTTTACAGCCAGAAGCTACTTACATTACCATCCCAGCCATGTATGAGCACAGAAAAAATAATAATAGAAGTGTAGGTAACCGTATACAAGCTATTACTTAAAAAAATTCTTCTCTGGTAACCATACTTTCTATCTTTCTGTTTCATATGAGCTGTCAATATTTTCCCTTTCCACTTTTGACCAATCAGTGTCTCTTGTAACCAGTTACAAACCAAGAAATATAAATAGAGCTCTTCAACAGATGTAGGTCAATGGGCCACACGGATGCGTTGCAAAGGTACACTGGAGGTGTCACTTACAGGCTGAATTTACTGGATGTACCTGGAGGAATGTGGGTCGCTCTCAGGGTCGTAGGTACCTAGATACATAGTACACTCTTGTAACTACAAGGATATTTTCGTACACTTCATGATATATGGTTATTTCCTTGCTGTATTTTACCACGTTTTTAACTTGTGTATCTGTGGCATCTTAGCTCCCAAACGGTTGAACAAATTTTGATTTAGTAATTTTTTTGTTTGAAAGGTGTTTTTATTGAGTATTGTTAGCTTAGATACGTAGTATAATATAAGTATAAAATCTTTGGTTGTTAGCTATGACGTCTTAACTGATTTGGCTGAAAATTAGTGGTGAGGTAGCTAGCAGCATCATCACCATTTTTCAAAATAAGTGTAAAATAATGAAAGAGCTAAGGAAATATGAATCAAGTTGCTTGACGTTTAGACAGATTTATCCCAACGGAGGTCACGAGGGATCTGGCCCTCTGCGTGTCACGAGTCTCATTATAAATATGAACTCTGATTCTCCAGTCTGTAAAAGAAATGTTTTCGTGATAAGTAAAATATTGATTAATGAGCCGGCATCCTCATTCCGCCCGGCTTTCTTAAAAAAGCTTATCATTGACCTTTTTGAAGCTTTTGAGGATCACGCCGTGTTGGCATGAATTGCTGTTTACAGATTTTTGCGTAGATTTGAAAATATCTATCTTTACCAGCACAGACCATCCAAGTAAACGCCACAAGTCAGCCTACCTTGCATGTCATATTTCCAATACAATTATGATAAATCGTCATAATTGAGTCCGGCTAAAATCAGTCTGCTCCATCGGTGCCGCGACAACACGTGTCAGCTTAAAAAGAAAATGGGTAATTGTGCATTCAGGCGTTTGAAGATTATCTTTTATCGGGAGTTTCTTTTTTCTTTAGGTACTTGTTTCGGTAGGATTTGTACCTGCGACATTTAAATCACAGAATAGATACAGACCTTACCAGTTTATTACAGGTTTGTATATTACAACACCAGATTGCTTTTTCAATTTCCTAGAACAGGTCTATATAGGTATCGGTAGGCAAAACATCAGTTATTTTCTAGTTCCAAGGTAGTATTTGACTTTGAACGATTGTATTCCACGCTCCAGTATAATTTTAACACAATGAGACATTGTGCTTCGATGAAATGGACGGGTTCTAGTGAATTGTACCCTCTTTTCAATGCGATGTGATTTGGTAACATTTTTCTCTTCTATTTTTGGCATGGCAAGGTTCTTAGGAGTACGGTTGGCAGATGCTATTAATTTATTTGTAGGCGCGAACACCTGAGAGAAATTTAAATGAATCTGAGCTCTACGACGATGATGTATTATTTGAGCACTTCAGTACCAGACAAAATGAGATAAACTAAATATTTTAGTATCTACTAGTGCGGAAAAGGCGAGAGAGGAGTAGGATTTACAGGATGGATTGAAAAAGTTTCAGGATTTCATTTGGGGGGGGGGGGGGGGGGCTCATTCAGACAAGGTGCACCTGAATCAAATAAAATCGAAAAGTTGAGTCGAATGTATGGAATCGCTAGATGTTTGGGGGCCCAATCATGGCCCCCATGCCCCTCACCACCCTGGATCCGCCAATGAGCCTAAAGTATAGTGGACTACAGGATGGGTGCGGGACTATAGCGATAAGGGCGGAATGAGAATGGAGTGGACGGATGCGGGACTTGAGTGGCGTGACTGAAGTAGAGTAGATTACGAAAAGGATTCGGGCTATAGCAGAAAGGGCGGGATGGGAATAGAGTGGATTACGGTATGGGAGTGAAGTGGAGTCGACGAACGCGGGATTAGATCAGAAATGGTAGGACTGTAGTAGAATGACTTACGGGACGGATGCGGGGCTGGATTGCAAAAGGGCGCAAAGGGAGTAAAGTGGATTACGGGACGGATGCCAAGTTAGATCAGAAAGGGTGCGCCTGTACTAGAGATGATTACGGGACTGCAGAACTGGCGTAGTAAAGGCGTAGTAGACGTGGTTTTCACGTTGCAACATAGTTTTCACGCCGAAACAAAGCAATAAGAGCAACGGATTGACGTGATTTAGATAGCGTTAGTTAGGAGGGCCGGAGAGTGACATATGATACTTTACATCCCGGAAAAAATTACGGTTTGGAGTAATGTCCACGCGGTTGAAATTAGTAGAGTTAGTCTTTGGATAAATTAAAGTAAAATAAATTACTTGCTGCTTCTTTGAAACTTCTTCTTAGCTGGACACTCTTAGCAGAGTGGTCGTGGTTGGTACACGGTGGGTCTTCATCGGTCTTCCCGGCGGCGATCACTGATCTTGTAATACTTTTCCATTTTGCTTGGTTTGTCGCATTACCCGGAAACTCTGTTATGGAAGACAGGTCCGTCCAGCGTGTAACCGATTAAAAAATTTTTTTTTTTTTTTTTAAATTTGCCTTAAAACTAACCTTCATTATTTCCTCTTTTCAGAAGCCCTGAAACTGTACGGCGACAGGCTATCGGAATGGGAGAGGAATGAAATCAGGAAGTACCCGGAGGTGTGGTTCCTCGGGCTGGAGTCCAACAAAGTGCAGGCGAGGTCGAACTTGCCCAACAACTGTGGATTTGACGACGAGAACGGAAGTTACAATAAGGTAAAACACATTTATAGTATACATACATATAGACTACACTAACGACAATTCGTAGATTAAGACCAAGTTACACCATCTTACTTTAGCTTTAACAAAAATCGACATTTCAATTAAAGTATCGGTTAGGCAAAAAAATTGTTGCACCATCTGACAATTGTTAAATGACGTCATAGCTTTAACTGGTAACAGTAACTGCCCACGCTTCCCTATTGTTTATAATAGACTAGCGGTCCGCCCCAGCTTCGCACGGGTATAGATTATAGCCTATGTCACCCGGGGAAAGTGTACCTTCCCAACAGTGAAAGAATTTTTCAAATCGGTTCAGTAGTTTCGGAGCCTATTCAATGCAAACAAACAAACAAACAAATCTTTCCTCTTTATAATAATAGTATAGATATCTGTCAGGTGCATAAAATATGATTCCTGCTATGCATCTGGGGTAAATAAGGTCTCATTTGACTTGCAACCCTGGTAACTTTGACTATGCTAGTAGGGCACCTTGGTAGAGTCATAGGGAATGAAAGGTCTTATCACGGTCTTTCGATGTTTCGTTAATTATTAATTTCTTTTTAAATTTAGTTTTCTATACCAAAATGTCGCCACCCCAATGGCACTCTCCGTGGCTTCATTCAGGTCGTCTAGAGTGCCAGTTGTAGGAGATGCTGCACACTACATCATGTGTAACATTGTCTGAGGGTTCACACCACAAATACATTCGGTATCAGAGGCCTTTATATAAACCACTTTGCCATGTTATCCCGACTCGACTTCGGCCCACTTGGTACCGAAGTCGGTTCAGGTTTTCCAAGTACCTTACCTTCCAAGTATCTTACCTTATCACGGTAAATATTATAACTCTAGCAAGCTGTTTCTTCAACTAACATAATCTTAGTTATTAGCTTACGGTGAAGGTCTAGTTCGAGTGGAAAGCGCTAGAAATCACGGTCGGGGCTAGATTGAAAGGGTTTACTCGTGTAGGAAGTTATTATAACATGCTTATTTATTAGTCGGGCAACAACGAAGACTTACAGTGGCACACTGTGTCACGTGCCTTATGTTTATAAATATAAGCTAAAACAAAAGACCGCGATTCCCCAGTTTTCCGCATTTTCTGAAGGAAAAAGTACTCCGTCCGTACATGTCCGTCCTCATGATGCACACTATCGTCCTGCCAAATTTTGTTAAGATTGGCTTAGTCGTGAAAAGTGTATAAATTATTATTGACTACACCGGTGGCCCAGTTGGTAGTGAATCTGCCTTCTGCGCTTGGGGGCGTGGGTTCGATTCCCACCTAGGGCAAACATTCATGTCATGAATATTCTATATCTGGATAGAACAAACACAAATGTGTTTTTATTTAAATATTAAATATGTATAATATATATATCAGTCTAAGGGTTAAATAACCGTGTGTGCAAAAATGTCCCTAATATTTATATAAATTGACAGAGAAATGCTGTTATTTTCTCTTTTATACCTAATGTTGTAAGTTAGGATGATAATATATATTTTTATTTATTTCTAACCTTACTCAGATGAATGTATTCTTTGCAGCAAATCAACGACCACATAGCATATCGATACGAGATCCTCGAAGTGATAGGGAAAGGTTCGTTCGGGCAAGTGATCCGAGCGCTGGACCACCGCACCGGCACCCAGGTGGCCATCAAGATCATCCGCAACAAGAAGCGGTTCCACCACCAGGCGCTGGTGGAGGTGCGCGTGCTGGACCACCTGCGGCTGAAGGACAAGGACCAGATGCACAACGTTATACACATGCTCGATTACTTCTACTTTAGGAACCATTTGTGCATCAGTTTCGAGCTCATGAGGTTTGTTCTTCATTTGTTATGTCAATTACTAGCTTGCCCGCGGCGTTGCTCGCACTATATATTACTCGCTCGCACTATATATTATATATATAAGGAGGCCTCCCACTAGATGGACCGACGACATTGTGAGAGTCGCGGGTATCCAGTGGATGCAAAAGGCGGGCTGTCGTTCAGTGTGGAGGTTAAAGGGGGAGGCCTATGTTCAGCAGTGGATGTCTTCCGGCTGATGATGATGATGACTATATATTACTCGCTCGCACTATATATCTCGAGAGAATGGGAGAGGATCGCGCCGTAAAAAGGGCTTATTTGGGACTGCCTGGGGGCCGAAGGCCCGTGGGCCGTCCCAAGTATAGATGGAAAGATAAAGTGGGAAAAGATCTACAGAAATGGACGTCCACGACTGGTGTGAGCTTGCGCAAGATAGAGAAGAATGGCGTCTTTTAGTATCGGAGGCCAAGACACATTTTGGGTCACTGCGTCAACATAATGATATATTATAGTCAGTGATATTATAACTTTCAATTGATGAAATAATTTTCGAAATTGTACCAGTAGTTCTAGAGATTAAACCGCACAAACAATGTAGTATGTCTATAATATTAGTCTACATCTAGACAAGCTGCGCACCGTATTTTGCACCGTGCTGCATATTTGAATAAGACCCATAAAATTACAAGATAATTAATTAAACCCGGTACGGGGAATGTGCACTGCCGATAGAACGTGACGAATCGTGTTCAAATTGAAGGTCGTAATTTGTAGTTCAAGTTTTGGAAGCTAAATCCCAGTTAAGAAGATCACATATTTAAACTAACAGCTGTATCACAGGTCTTCCTAGAACAGCTGCGCTTACGAGACACCTACAGAAAGATACATAAACTCATAATGAATTGTTAATTTTAGACTTTTTCAAAATGTTAGGTTCATATTGTAAAACTATAAATATTGGGAATAAACGAATTGAATTGAAAATTTAAAGTTGAAAACTAATAAACGGCAGAACTCACGGGTATTGAGCTACCCGTGAGGGCCGTGAGTGCTCGCCGTTTATCACGCTTACGTTGATAATATATTCAAAAGATCATATTTTATTTTATTTTATTTAATATGCTACGTCACTGACAGCAGGGTCCGTTTCTTTTGTTTTATTGACTTTTAATGAATTTACTTACTTAAGCTAGACACAACACTGGGCGAGGAAAGTTAGTTTGATCTTAATCCACTAAAGTGCAGATAGGTAAGTCCTAGTTACTGAATCCTCAAATGTTTTATTCCAGCATCAACCTATACGAGCTTATCAAGAAGAACAACTACCAAGGGTTCAGCCTGAGCCTCATCAGGCGGTTCGCCAGTTCGCTACTCCGATGTCTTAGGTTGCTCGAAGCGGAGAACATCATCCACTGTGACCTAAAACCGGTGGGTAAAAAATACTAACCTCACCTCTACATTAGACCTCCACAAAGAAAATTTCACAAAATTCTACTACCTGGTTATTCTGTCCCTTGTCACTATGCAAAAGAAAAAAAAAAGAAAAAAACAATGATGCTAGATCAAAGATCTTGTATATCCCTAAAGGGATAGATAAAGATGATTTGTCAGATAATTTTGTAGGCAACAATAAAGAATGATACAAAACAAACAAACACAGGTTGTCTTAATTTGAAATTCTTTGAAAACTGCCCCATAACACAAAGGATTAAAAATTAATATAGACAATTATTATTATGAACTTTATAAAGAGTTGGATTAGATAACAATCAAATGCTCTGTATAATTTTCAAATTATACACAATGACTCTCAATGTCGAATTCAAATCGTAACAATTTGATGTGTTTTTTTTCTATTTAATGGTTCTATTTGTTGATCATGTTTCTACCAAAATTATTGGATCGTTGCTCAAGTGATTAATTGAAGAAAAGACAATTTTTACTTCCCAGATTTAAAAAATAACACCTTATATCTTGTATACGTGTAAAATATTTCAATGTGCCAAAGAGGTTTGAGTATGTTTTTCCACTAAAAAGAGGCGAATGTTTTTTCCCTGTTTGCTTGCTAAGCAACGTGTTAATGAAATACGAAAATTACCCTAAAGTAGTATGTATATTTTATCCAATGTATCAAAGATTTTTACGTGAATATCCACGCAATGTTTGAGAAAATTATTATACAAGCCTTGGGGACAAGTGATCATACCGCCTCAACTCGTGAGATTTTATATGACTACGTTTCAGATAAATATATATATCGATGCCTTCGGCTTACATTTTCAGGTTTGTCCATAAATGCTTCTGTTGCATGTTATGATAGAAAATATACCTTAACAGCATTAGACACAAGCATTAGAGTGGCGAGGGCAATACAATTTCAAAATACTTGTTGATAGACTTCCTTCTTAATTTCCAGGAGAACATTCTTCTGAAAGCGCGAGGAAGCTCCTCCATCAAAGTGATCGACTTCGGCAGCAGTTGCTACACGCACGCACGGGTCTACACCTACATACAGTCGCGGTTCTACCGGAGTCCCGAGGTGATCCTCGGGCTTCAATACGGGACCGCCATCGATATGTGGAGTATGGGTAAGTAGAGACATGAATCCAAAGAAATCTGCGCCTGTATATAAAAATTACACGTCTTCCCCGTTTCTCTTCCTGTCTTCAAACGTATAGAGAAGTTGGAGAGACTTTTGTCACAGGTTGGTCAATTTACAGTTATCATACCTATTTATATGGCAAACGACTTTATTAACTAAACAAAATTCAAGCAAAAACTACAAAAACAGTTAGGGGTACTTCTTCAAAGACAAAATTTTGGACTTCCATGGGTTTATTTCTGAAACTAACTAACAAAACGGCGTGTAATTTTTTTTTTTATACAGTTTAGCTTTAACTCTAACTGGGACAAGTGATATTTTTCAAATAATTACAGTCTAAGTATACATTAAAAATCTTTGAAGTTTGTTCTTCTGATTCATATAACGCGTCCGCTTGCCATTTTGCGGAAGAAAATGGTCGATATCGCATTTTCCTTTTGATAAATCATTACGAATTATAATTATATCAAAAGGAAATGAATTGCCCTCTTATAAAAAAAATATTCTATTAGTTATACCTACCTTAGTTTGTTTATAAATAGGCAAATAAGAAGTGTCCGGCACATAATACTGATTAATGTGGCGTAAGCTGCGCTTGACCGTGCTTGGTCGGATAATAACAATGAGAGTCTGACTTCCCGCGCGGGGGGAAGCCATTCGTGTAACGGACGAGCCAGAAGGTGGACGTGCGGCTGGTTCGCTTGGATCCCGGAGTTACAAGGGTAAATATCTGATTCATATGTGCTTTGTTCAGGTGGCATTTTGATTACAATGTCTACCTTATAAAATTTATTTTATTGTTTTACAACTTCAATTTGTATTTCGTGTAATGCTTTTGAGTTATAGATTCAACTACAAAAATTACAATACTGACGTCAGTATGTATGATGAGTTATGCATGTGTGAAGGGAAAATCCTGATTCATCTGTGCCTGATTCATACGGTCAAAACACCATTTGAATCATAAAACAACTTCGATTTTCTCCTCTCCAGCACGAAAGGAACGCTTTTGTTACGTAATTCTCCTTGTCCAATTTTTTACCGTGTACAAATCAGTAGTTCTTGTCTTATTTATTATATTTACTACGGTATAACCGATTAAATAATTCAAATATTACAGAAGTATTCTACATAATTATTAAACTTTTTTGATATGTGTCTTAGTTAAGAATTAATAATTGTTATTTAGAATTAACAATCATACCAGTGTTTTTATTACTAACAATAATGTAATAAAATTGTGATCACTAACAATTAAGTGGCACATTTGACAACAATCTTCCTTGTTAAAAAAGCTATTTATTAAAAGTTAAAACCTCTAATTTCTGTTATTTTAATATTGCAGTTCACAAAAATGCCAGAAAGTCACGATAAAAAGAAGGAGAAAAAGAGACTCGCAGAACGCAAAAGAATGCAAAACATAAGAAAAGATTCAGACAAGTATGATTTGTGGAAATTAAAAATGAAAGAAACATATTTGAAAAGAAAGAGAGAAGGTATAATAGTTTCAGTTCAGAATTTGACACCCAAACAACAAAAAACAGCTAGGAAGAAAAGTAGCAAAAGTTCTTGAAGATGGTATGCTAAAAAGAAATTAAAAGAACGTGATATTCCTTCAGAAGAGGAAATATATGAAGAATGTGATCCAGCAGACACTACCGAAGTAAATGATCCTTTAGATTTGGAATTACCATCATCTCCAGAAGTTTCGATTATACCAATGTTTCCAGAAATTCCCAGCTCATCACAGGTATTAACTCAATCTTCACCATTTTCTCAACGTATAACAAGATCCACTATAAGACAATAAAGGACACTTGGAATTGATTAGAACCTAACAGAAAATGAAACTGATGTATCATTCAATGCTGACGTCCCTTCGAGAATAATAAAATCAATAAAATGTTTTACAAGAATTATTGTTGATCATCAGATTTTTTCCGTGCTAAGATCACTGATAATTGTTGTCATAAATACAAATTATTTTATGTGTGTGAATATGATTCTTTCCTCAATACAGAGCCAAACGACATAAAGTTTTTCATTTTTAGTTCAGATTCTGATTCATCTGTAATACATTCTGATTCATCTGAGCACAAAATATTTGAACGTAGATATCTTGAAAACTACTTTATAAAAACAAGTCCCTCATTGATATCTATGTTCTTTAGTCAACTTTTTTACATATGAACATGTGTGACAAAGCTGAAAGTGAAACAAAATTTTGGCCAGATGAATCAGTCGAAGAATGAAATTTCGAAGAAGTACCCTTAGACTGCCCATAGACAATAGCCCATAGTCTAAAGACAATCCAAATGCTCAAGCCCACTATCTGTTTGCAAGAACTATTGAATTGTGATTATATGACATTAAAAATACTATGTGCTAACACCAAGCTAACACTCAGACTCGGAGACTTTTGAAAGTGCAAATTACAAAACAAAAAAAAACGTAATACAAAAGACAAACTCACTAAAGACATCGATACAAAAGACAAAAGAATTTTGCAAAAATATGATCTCAATCAGAGATCAATACAATATCGTCTTGTTACAGATATTTCATAATAAAAGTGGTATAACAATACATTACAGTTGATGACTCTCAATACGTAATAGTTCTTTTACAATGTCAAAACTACGCAAGCAAATGAGTGGCTGATGACTCATAACACAAACTACAGAAGACTCTGTACCGCAGATTAAATAATAGTTATATCTCTTTATACCTACCTTTGCTTTGTCTTATGTATTGATGTGGAATTGATTGAAGTTCTGAACAACTGGAATATACGTACTGAACGATCAGAATATAGGTAGGTTAGTACTTAATGACTTGAATAATATAAGGTACTGATACCAAAATCCTTTCCATCCTAAAGGTTGCCCTTTTGATTAGGATTTTTTTGTGCGCATTTTCATTCGATTACTGCACTGTTAAAAAGTTTTCACCGATTATGGTCTCTGAGTCGGAGCTCTTCAATAGTAATCTCTAATCTTGGCAAACAAACAAATCAGCCGCTTCGGCGCACTAAAGTAGCAACACACGATGTCAATGAGGCGCGAATGAGCGATTACGTATCGATAACAGAGCCATCTTGCATAACCACAAGTATGTAGAAAGCCAGGGAAAGGTGTTCGCTCGGCAAATATCGAAACTTGCCTCGCCTGGTACGCAGAATATTGAAGGACAAAATGGAAAACGGATGCAGATGGCATGCTTCGCAAATTCCTAATTTTGTGGGGTACCTATGTCCGAATTTATTGACAGTTGCCGTTAAGTGACGGTGCATTCAAAGACGGTAAACATACCTTGCCTAGAATCAACTGGCTCTTAAGTTAGGGTAGGTATTTTTCCAAGGTAGGATAGCTCTGTGCTGTGATTTTAACAAAATTCTATTGGAACTTTCGTTTTGTAATTCTATCACACAAGATAATGGCATGAATGTTGTTTTAGATTTTTAGGGTAGTACGTAACTTTACCAGTTTATGCTCTTTATTTTATTCTAGAGTTGTCCAAACATCCATCTATGGTTGTATATTCTGTGTCTAGTCTCTCCGTCTATAATGCAAAGAATCTTGTTATTACGCAATACATGCTAGATGCTCCGGAACAACCTGTTGATGCGAACTTCGCTGCTCGTGGGCGGTGATTGATTGATCTTCACCGCCATGACATTTGCCCAATTCTTCAAGTCGAGTGATGTTTACACGTGCAGATAGATTTCTTCTGGAAATCGGTTCTAAACTCCTAAAGTACGAAAATTGCACTTTATAACCATTAAAATTTTATAAGGACAGTACATCAACGCAGTTTTTAAAATACAACGGTTCGTATAAATTGTTTCCTTCCTTTCCTTTTTTTTGTCTCATACCATTTGTTTAATGCAATATACTATTCAAAATGCATAAGAAGAGTATTGCTATTTGCGTATATAGCATAATAATAATTGGTCTCAGGATGTATCCTTGCGGAACTCCACACGGGCTACCCCCTGTTCCCGGGCGAGAACGAGGCGGAACAGCTGGCATGCATAATGGAGCTGCTGGGGCCACCTCCTCCGGACCTGTTGCTTCATGCCACAAGGAAACGATTATTCTTTGGTAAGTTGTGAGGTTGGGCAATCTATCGAACGCAAGAGATAGGCCAGGACAAAGATGTTTTAGAAATAAAAGACTTGATAAGAATTTCTTATTGATATTGTGATTTTATAAAGCATTACTTTAAAGCTTCGCAGATAACATGGTGTGACGGCAATATTTGTTTGTCAACCTTCTGAAACAAATTTCTTGTGTCTGATTGTATATAAATTATCACAATAAATACCTTTATACGCACGTCTGTCTGGTTTAACTCGTCACGTAAAATAATTTGATTTTAATATTGTGCTTATTAGTCCTACATTTTATTACTTTGTTTTTTAGACTCAAAAGGCTCTCCCCGTACCGTGACAAACTCCAAAGGGCGAAAGCGGAGGCCTGCCTCCAGGACCCTCTCTTCAGCGGTGAGGACGGACGACCCTGCCTTCCTTCACTTCCTGCACAGATGTCTAGAGTGAGTACAGAATTTAGTGATCTATAGATTGAAAACTCCACCCGCCTGATAGGACGTCTCAAGTATCGTTGAATTGACGTCGTGAAGAAGGATCAGCGCGAGCTCTAACTGGCTGATTGGCAAGAGGATGCACAAGGCACATTGCGTGTTTGTTGTGAGAGATCATCTCTGTCCCTAAATACCCATCGCGCTACCCAAAGCTAATATAACCACTTGATTACGCATGTAGTCAAAATTTTCTTTTGCAAAAGTAAGCGACGTCAGTCACGGGGGGTATCGAATGGCAGCTTGTGATTGGAGACTCAAAAAGGTAACATTAAAAATATCTATAGCTGCTATTATTTGGCGTGATAGGCACGGGTAAGGCGGATTTTTCTTACACGTCGTTCAAAAAATATTGGCATTATTCGTCGGTAGCTTATATATACATAGCACATGTAGTCGTACAAAAAATGTGTAAAAGTCCTAATTCTCAATAGTTTCTTAATTCTTAAATTAAAATGCAAAGTGGCCCAAGTACCGCGGTTATTTATATTTAGGTAGGTATATCAAATTATATTTATCGCATATTGAGAATGTTTAAGAATTTTCAGCATTATCTAGCATCCGTTACATACCTATATGTAAACATAACATAGATTAAGAAGTGTGTAATAGATACAAATATAGAAAGTTGAAGTGAAGCCAGTACAGATGGCAACTTTTGGAAAGACGTCCGTATTGTCTAACTAGTACTCCTTCGGTAAGGTTTACTGTATCTACTTTCTGGCCTTAGGCATGAACACTTGACCACGTGTTTTAAACGTTTATCGGGACTTATCACGTATTATTTAATAAATAAACGTTTAAAACATGTGTTCAAATCGCGAAAGTTTAAAAATTACTACTTGACCACGTTTAACTAAATTTCTGTCAACGTTTGGTAGCAAGTTTGCATCGACTCTAAAGGTCACCACAGACAACGTACTTTTTGTTGGCGGGTGCTTAACACTGATAGTCTGCGGAAGAGAGACAAGAGAAAATATTTTCGAAACTATATCCAAAACGAGCTATGGAGGGGGCTATGCTCGGGTTTTCTCTACGAGATCGAATCAGAAATGAGGAGATCCGTAGACGAACGAAAGTTACCAACAGAGCCCACCAGATTAGCAAATTGAAGTGGCAGTAAGCAGGGCACATAGCACGCAGAACAGATGGCCTTTGGGGCCGAAAGTTTCTCGAATGGAGACCACGGACTAGTAAGCACAGCGTAGGACGTCCACCCACAAGATAGACAGACGACCTAAAAGAGACCGCAAGAAAACACTGGATGCAGGCCGCTTCCAACCGGCCCTTTTGGAGATCGATGGGGAAGGCCTATGTCCAACAGTGGACGTCGTGCGGCTGAAATGATGATATGATCCAATAAAGAGAGTGAAAGAGAGAGAGAGAGAGTTTGTATGTCAATTAAACGTCCATCGTCTGTAGTGGCACCACAGAATAAATGATAGTACAATTTGGCACGTTGCATATTACGCACGATGGGAAAGCGATGAGCCTGCTTTAATCGCTATTACAGAATACGCGTGTTTGCATAACCATGTGAACCCATGCCATGATTACTAAACTGGATTTACGAGCGATAGATTACTAAAGTTCACAAAGTATCATATTATTATAGATACGACCAAGGGTCAATAAATTTGTCTCAAGGAAGTTCTTAATTCTACTGTTTTTTTTTTAAAACGCTTTTACGCTGTTACGCTATATTTACGCTGATTAAGCACTGATTTTAACGATTATATTTTCATTGCACTCGAGGGTGATCTATTTAAATGTATAGAAAATAATTCACCTTTCATCATCAACTAGAAGACGTCCACTGCTGAACATAGGCCTCCCCCTTAGAATGTCACCCTGCCATCTGCATCTACTGGATGCCCGTGACTCTCGCGATGTCGTCGATCCATCTAGTGGGAGACCTATATACCTACGCTGTATCTTTCGGTTCATAGTGTCCACTCAAGAACCTTGCTAAACCAGCGGTTATCAGGTTTTCGAGCGATGTGGTCTACCCATTGCCCCTTGAGCTTGCAAATCCTGGCAGCTGTCAGTAACTGCAGTTCTTCGGCGAATATTCTCGTTCCGGACTTTATCCCGCAAACTACTAGAAAGAGCATAGCTCTCTCCATTGCCCTTTGTGTGACTCTGAGCTTTTCCAACCGGGATGAATTCTATTTATTGAACTTAATTTGTTGTTTATCGAGACTATTTTTACTTTATTGGTAATAAATATTAATTAAGTATAAAAGAAACAATGCAATTTTGCATTTATTTGCATGTGCACTCGAACTTGGTATAATGCAAATAAATATATTAATAACCTCGCTCACACGGGTCGGTCATAAAACTTTACTTTCTACAAACATCATAAACTTGCGCGATGCGAATTCATCCGACCATTGCATTTGCATTAATTTTATCAGCATGCACTTCTAAATGAAAATATTTATGTTTTGGGCTGTTCAATCAAAGTGTCAGAATATTGGAAATTTGATTAGCTTCCATTCCTCCATCCTAAGCCAGTTTTCAACTTACTTTCTCACCAAATAACATCATACCGGGGATACTAACGTTGCGACTCGCGAGCAAAAGCCGCTAAGCCAAAAAGTAGCAGAGTAAGAGTAAGTGCAGTAATGCAGAGTATTTACTTCATCGTCATCATCATAGGACCCCTTACGCCACCCGTTTTTACGAAATGCGTTGATTAGGGTGCTGATGCGACTGCCCTAACCACAGACTTATTTTGTGGCCCCAACACTGCAGCGCGTCGGGGAATTGCGCGTCCATTGTTTCCACACGAGCATGCGGTATCGGTGCATATCGGAAAGTTTACGATTTTATCTATCGAGCCAAATTTCTTTAATCGTGTATCGGTGAACACATCCGAATAAAATATTTCAAGAACATTTATTAAACATAAAGAAATAATGCCAATTAATCGATTTTAAAGGTCTACTTTTGAGTATTCGTGATGACGAATCATCAAATTTGAAGCATATTTCGTCTTAACGCAGTCGCAAGTGATTATACTAAATAGAAATCACATAGGTAAGACTTCGATGCTCACACAGGAAACGTTATTATAATATATCTATTTATCATGATTAAATTTAGGTATTAGCTTCTTATGCATAATGCATAAATTAACTGATTGTAAACGGATAAGTGGGCTAATTTTATAATTAATTTAATTCATAGAAAATTAATCCAATTTGAACAAAATTTGAGCCTTCTATTTCGCAATAGGTTTGCGAACGTGAAAGAAAACATATATTGACCGTGATTTATGGATTCAAATAAAACTAATACTTAAGAGCTCTCATTTTTTGAAGAAAATAGCTAAACTGTATTTTAGTCGTTCTCATTTTATTAAACTAGAAAGATTTATAGAAAATTCAATTTCTGTAATAAAATACGGCTTAAAATTTTGGAAAACTCAACATTATCACAGAATCATACTAATATTATAAATGCGAAAAGTTTGTTGGTTTGTTTGTTCCTCTTTCACGCAGCAACAGAGCAACGGATCGACCTAATTTTTTGCATGGGCATAGTTCAAGGGCCAGTGAGTGACATAGGCTACTTTTCATCATCATCATCACCATTTTAATCACTACGCAGTTGAAGGCGCGGGGCCCAGCTAGTACATAATAAGTAGAAACGTTATAAGTATTTGTAGTGTTAGTTTTAGCTTGTATTTTGTTTAGTTATTAAAGGCACTTGCCCAGACAATACAATACTGATAAAAAAAAATAAAAAAAATAAACGTTATCAACTTATTAAATCCAATGTACAAAGATGTTTTTCGTAAACATTAAGAATTTTTTTTTGGGTGCGGAACCCTAGTCTTTGCGCGTGGTGTGCGCTTTGGCCGATGTTTATTTACGATTGGAGCAATCATAAAAACATCAATCTTTTGCCAATTATTCATTTTCAGCACCCATGAAAGGTCAAAGACCCATCTCAATAAATCTTTGTGTCTCTAAATCTATACTTCTATAACAATTACTATAAATAAATAATCAGCGTTAACAAAACGCGGCGTGAAGCAACAAAACCATGACTTTCTACAGTTCCCACCTTCTTCAGACCCTCACGGAATCGGAACACGATGACGATCAGCCATTGTTGTCAGTGAATGCAAACTGATCAAGTTTTTACGAATATAATTGCTTTTAATGGACTTACGCAGGCAAGGAATTAGGAAGAAGTTTTTTTTTTTTTTTTTTTTTTTTAATCTGCATCTCTACGTGTGCCAGATTCTGTGACTTGTGTTATCCTTGACTAAAGTTTTGTGCCTGACTTCAAAATCCGTGTATAAATATTATTTTGTTCTTTGTAGTGGCACAATGTCTGTGTTTTGTATTTGTTTAAGTCGTTGTTTTTTAAATATACTCAATTTATTTTAGGATTTGTAGTGAAACAACGTTACATACCTATTTACACATCCATGCATGAATTCCTCCTTAGTTGGACTCGAACAAAGCGCCCGAACAAAACTATTGTAGCGAAATTGGTAGGCGCTCGAGCAAAATTATCCATATTATTCGAGCTGGTTTAAGAACTACTACTTAAATAAATAAAAATTGGAACCACCTCGAGAGTTTCTTCTACTAGATAAAAAAGAAACACGCAAATTGGTTAAAGATGCCGGCGTAATCGATGTACATACATACCTCCTTCCTACCTCCTTTTTCGAAGTTTGTTAAAAAGTCTATTTTATATTTATTGTTTTTATTTTTATTAACTGAACTTTTTCGTTTTATGTTTAGAGCGGTAAACGGACACGTGGTCCGTCTGATGGTAAGCGGTAATCGTTCCTTGGACATCTACAACACTAGCGGTATTGTCGATGCTTTGTCGATGCTATATTTGATGAAATTACATTCTGCCCAACTGTTTTTTTTTTTTTTTTTTTTTACTGTGCAAGTGCCTTTAATAACTAAACAAAATACAAAGCTAAAACTAACACTACAAATAATTATTTTTATTGACTTGATTAATATGTGTAAAATAATGTGGATGCGCCTTAAACTCAGCACAGTCACTTGTCTTGTACGCCGTTTATAACATTTGTATCTCTTGAAACATGAATGAAAGTGAGTGGCCAAGTGAGTACGGAGGTCGGTCGTGGACCTACGAGCTTACCTATCAACTTTCACCCTTAACCCACATCTGAATTATGGCAGTTTCGCGAATGCAAGAATGCTTTACTAAGCAGAATTTCACAACCGTTTAAAGTAGGTACTTAGCTACCGTTTTGGCGTAATTCTTTATTGGCAAAGGTTTCACTAATGGTCTTAGCTGTATCTGTACTCAGTGATTTATTTCTCAGCTTTTGCAAGTAAATAGGGTTAGACAGAACGGGTATTCGGGCAGTGTCAGCTTTGAGGGTGGGCGAGCCTGGGCCTGCGTTGAACCAGAAGGGGCCCCTTTTAATTGACATAGTAAAATAGTAACAATTAAAACTTTCCGATGTTACTATTTTATTTTGTCAACTTAAAAGATACTACAACAATAAAAATATATTGTTTGGTATTTTATGGATAGACAGCAAAACATGATTTTGTCAATAGAAATAAAGTGATAATAATAGAAATAATATTCCAAAATTTCAATTGGGGTAGAATTAAAAGGCTTTTTTATTTATATTTATTAATTTATAATGTGTGAGCGGGCACTGCAGACGGGAAGACGCTCTACGGCGCAGCCAGCACTATGCAAAATTTCGTGACACTTATGATACGAACAAGTATAAATTAAAATATTAAAAAACCCTTCGATAATCTTCAAACAGCTGAAAGCTTTTTCAAACAAAAACAAAAATCAAAGTCAAAATCGGTTAGCCGTTCGGGAGCTACGATGCCACAAACAGACACACATAAACACACATTAAACTTATAATACCCCTCTTTTTGAGTCAGGGGTTAAAAAGCGCTGTATTGCCTGCATTTCACGTTCCGCTTAGCCCTGTAGACCTACCTACACACCTACTTACTCAGTAAAGCAATCATCATATCAAGTGGTACCAGGCAGCCCTGCAGCCACTTTCACAGGCGCAGTATAAAGGTCAGAGTTAGTGCACGATCGGTATGAATGGTAGAAAATACGCGCGTCACAAAATGGTGATATAATAACGCAATTTGATGATCAATAGTTTTTAAGGCGTTCTGAATATTTTGTACTTACTTGAGTGAAGAGACGAGCAAGTAGCCTGCCTGATGGTAGCGCCACGCTTGCTTAGTGCATTGCAATATCGCTGCCTGGCCAGAGTAGTAATCTTTTTTACACACGAATGTGTGTTTTTAGCGCGGATAAGTCGGTGTTTGTCCACCAACTCGCCTGTTGGTAAGCGATGATGTGGTCGAAGATGAAGCACGCAGACTTAGAAGATACGTATTCACTTAAAAAAAACTATTTGTTGAATCTTTGAAATAACTTTGCGAATGTTCTAATGCATTTTATGTCGGCAGTCTTCCGCTTCTGTAAAACTCCGCCACAATAAAAAATATTGGCATAAAATTTTTAAAACATTTTGTAATCTCAGAATACAGAAAAAACCAGAAGGCGTGAACGAACCCAATAGTGAAGCGACAAAAACTACTCAAATATAGACTAGTTTTACGCGAACGCGATTAGTTACTCTGTGACCATTAATCGCGCGTGACGTGTTTTACCGTTGCAATATTATTTAAGTTATGCCTTCCTGTGTCGTCCCAACGTGTAAAAATTCAGCTGGGCTACAAAAAAAACAAGATGGGATCACATTCCATACGTAAGTAGCGCATTTAGATGTTGTTTTATTTGATAATTGAATAAATTGTTCAGTCTTTCATTGTCGTAAGTAATGATACCTCCTTTTTTTTTTTTTTGTTAAAATCTTCATGAGCGTGGATTCAATGTCCTTTACTCGTAATATTAAACAGTTCATTTTGTCTTATTAGCGTCAAACAAGTCATAGTCACAGTCAGAGTCAAGCTAAGTAAGTCACGGTCAAGTCGAACTCATGCCCCTGTAAAGTGGTGAAGACTTTACAAGAGGCTCCTATGGAGTTTTGGAAACAACACGAAAAGACACGTATCACCTCGTTATATCACTTGCCCACACTCGAGCACGTTTACGAGCACTTAATGAATAATAATTCACCATTTAGTACACATTAACACTCGACAATACACAAGTTTAAGAAAATAATCCAACGAGCCGACATGTTTTTTCCGCGTTGGCGCCAAAACTCCAATGATACCTCCATTTTGTCGGTGTTGCCAAATATCGAGAGTTGCAATTTTCCCTAGAATGAAAACTTTTATTGGTTGGTAGTTCTATATTATATAATTATTTTCAAAAAATCTTAACATACTTACAAATAGTTATACAGGGTTACTGGTAATCACTTGGTCAGCGTGCTTTTAGGGGAATTTTGTCTGTACAACTTTTGTTCAGCTGCTTTTGAAAATTCTACTGAAGAAAAATCTACTGTCCCATACATTTTGTCGGAAATCGGTGAACTTTTTGTATGGGGCAATCGGTTTTTTACCGACTTCCAAAAAGGAGGAGGTACTATGTTCGACTGTATGTATGTTTTTTTTTTGTATGTTCAAGATATTTTCGTCAATTGTGAACCGATTTAAAAGAAAAATTATTAATTCGAAAAGGTATACTCCCGAAGTGGTCCTTTCCATCTGATGATAGAATCTCAAGGAAATCGAGGAAAAACTAACTAATTAACAATGTTTGACCGGTTTCCCGGTTTCCAATTGCGCTGAAATTTTGCATACTTATGTAAGTTTAGTAACAATGCAATAATCTGGTACTATTGAGCTGATCTGATGATAGAGCCAGGAGGTTGATAGTGGAACTCCTCAACGGCGAACAGCAAAGGCGCGAAATTTTGTAAATCGATTTAACTATAATATAGCATGTTCTAAACTCCATCATGACATGGCTGCCGCAACCAGGGTTGACTTCCGGTGAGGGAACTCCTCAACGGTGAATAGTACAGACACAAAATTTTGTAAATGGATTAAAAGGATTAAATATTGTAAACTACCATTATGAATCATATTTTTTGCACTGGTAACCCCTTTGTTTACATAAAAGATCTAAGATTAAAAAACGGAGTATAAGTTAGTTTCACGTTTAATATGCAGTACACGGGTTGTCTGTTTGGGGTGCACTAAGCCACCAAAAAAGAGGTACCATTGTGCTCACCATTATGAATAACTGATTTTTTTCTATGAACCGCTGTTTTTTCCGCAATTTCAAGTACCATAGTAAAAGTCGTTTATAAAGATGAGTGCAATGATGATGAGCTTTGTACACCCCAAACATATTATAACCTTGTATATGTATAAAAAGTAGTAGCTAGTAATTATATTTTTATTTACTAATGTTTGTTTTTGTGTCAATCCGATCAGTATATTGATTTCATTAAAAGTGTGTGTGAATAGTATCTGACCTAAAACATTTAACCATAAACGGGTAAGTAATGTCTAAGCTGGCAACATTACGCGGGTGGAGGTGAGACAGGCGCGGGGCGTGGGTTTTGTTTTTTGGACTCAGCGTGCGGCTTGCAATCACAGCTTAAGGCGGGTTCTGTCGAATTCTGTGTTTGTAATGTGATTCGAAAGATAAATGCCCAATACATACCAATTGTTTTTTTTTATTCACACTCAGTGTTTATTTGTTTTAAAAAAATTAACTGAAATAAAATGTGCGACTGAGATAGCAGAACTCTTAAAATAAAATAAATGTGCGTTTAGGATTTTGGTTCCTGATCATCGAGATACAATACATATAGAGTCACCATCGTGCCAAAAAAAATTACGAACCAAAACTCGGCGCACGCTACGAATTGGGCAGAATTTTTGGTTAGTTACAAGGTAACCGCGATCCGACTACAACGCCGCGCGATGCCAGAGCTAAGATGACATAGCGGACAACTAACGTTGAACACTGCAAGCGACATAACGCTAAATTAGAGTAAATGTGGCATTGTGAAGTATACAATTGATACAATGTACAATGACGCTCGGACGTATTTTGACTGTTTTCACTGAGAGATTGTGACTCTATAGGAATTGTATCTCGATGTTTATGATGTAAAAAGCGAAGACTTAGGCCGAAAACAGATGGTCGCACCTAATTCACATGCGTGTAGATTACGCGCGAATCGCATCACACTATTTAATATAGGTAACAAACTAATAAACGTAACGAATGGCCTGAGAAAAGACCATTCATCTCCATCAAATCGTAGAAATACTCGTGAACAAAGATTGATTCG
Source organism: Agriopis aurantiaria (assembly GCA_914767915.1). Taxonomy (NCBI): domain Eukaryota; kingdom Metazoa; phylum Arthropoda; class Insecta; order Lepidoptera; family Geometridae; genus Agriopis; species Agriopis aurantiaria. The sequence continues at coordinate 1,744,393 of OU611982.1, forward strand.
GCATGCATGTCGAGCTCCAGGCGTGTTAAAATACGGTATACCTTTGCAAAGTGGCAACCAATTTCATCGACATTCCACGTGATTTTACTACAAATTTCCTCACGATGACCACGGGGATTCAGGGATAAGAGCTGGGGGCATTTCTTGTCTAGTTTAATTTAATTAAAGGAAAAGGAGCCAGCGGAGTTCAGCGTTAAAGTTTTTAGGAACAAAAAAAAGTTTTCTGGTACCTTATATATGCCCAACTACTTCCACGGTCGCAAACTAACGTTAAAACAGCGCAGTTCGGAAAATCACGCGAACGTGAACCTCAAAAGAGATCAAATTAAAATCGCGCATACTGCAGCCCGCGTTTTCGTCAATTTTCACGGATTGTTAGAAATTCATGGTATTGTGTAACAAAAAAAAATTATAATCGCGAAAATGTTTCAAATGTAAATGTAAGCTTTTAGTTGTTTTATTATTAGATACTATTTAATTTCAATTTAGTTGTTACTCTATGTTTTATTAAATAATAATATTACAATATAATATGAGGCGCCTTTTATTTTCTCATAGTGGGTGATGAAAAGTAGAGAGTATCACTCGGGCGCAAAATATTTTTTTGGCTCGGGCGACGTACTTTGAATCCCTCGCTACGTTCGGGATTCTACAAAAGAATCCCTCTGGATTCAAAAAAGCGCCCTCGCCGTAAAACATTATTTTGCTCCCTTATGTTACAATAAAAACTAAAACAAAAGAGAGAAAAAAAGAGAAGCGAGAAATAGTTAAAAAAATTAGAGAAAAAAAGATTAAAAGTTGATTGAGTGTTCAATAAAAGAGATGCTGCTAAGAACAAGAAAAATAAAATGACGCCCCCCTAAATTCAATATGATGGACGCTCCAAGATGACGAGCAAAATTTTCTTATCTACCATCATGATATAAGTATCAAATGAAAGGGTTTACCCACAGGTTTACCGGTTAACTGCAAAGAATTCAATATAAGGTTGCTTAAAAAAGTTTTTAATTAATATTTGTATTTATATTGCTTTGATAGAAAAAAGGTTAGTCGATTCGGTGAAGGGCTATCGCGACTCGGTTCTGTTTTGAAACGAGGCTAATAAGATGCACCTTTCTACTGGTACTATTTATTGGTTATAGACTAAAATATCATGATTTTGTAAGTTTAATTTGCGTAGGAATAGTGGGGTCTGTGAAGTAACGATCGAAATGTTTCAAATTTCAATAAAATTACGTCATTCTTTTGTGACAGAGATTAGTTAGAAATTAAAGCCCCTATTTGAGGTAGACACAAGAGCAGGCGTATTCTAGGACCAATAAATACACCATTTTATATTTGATGTGTGTTCTTAAAAGTGGATGAAAAGTGTCACGTGACGCTCGTCAGATGTAAAACATGACGACACGTCCGTTACGGCGTACAAGTCGGTTACTGCCAAGGCGTGCCAATAGATGTTTCTAATAAAAAAAACCGGACAAGTACGAGTAGGACTCGTGGTCTGAGGGTTCCGTTGGTCAGAACGCTCAAAGCGCGAGTCCAAAAAAAACTAAAGTTGAAATATTGAAAGACAAACTTAACTTTGTAGTGGACTATAAGGTTCTTCTATATATTCCAACTACAAAATGTAAGTTTATAATAGCAAAATAATTATTTTTAAATTATATAACTTCAAATTTGTAACTTTCAGATTTATTCCTATATATGTGCTATGAGACCTTGCCTTTTGCCAAATTTCATGATTCTAGGTCAACGGGAAGTACCCTATAGGTTTTGATTTCCCTGTGAAATCGCAAAATATGCGACAGAAACGTTCATATCTTTTGATTGCGTTGACTTACAACTTTTATTTCTTACAGCCGAAAGAAACCGTAGACCCAAGTATTTAGTATAAATTTCAACTTGATACCTTTACGCGTTCTTGAGAAAAAGGGTCTTGACAGACGGACAGACAGACTGACAGACAGACGGACTACGAAGTGATCCTATAAGGGTTCAGTTTTTTCCTTTTGAGGTACGGAACCCTAAAAACATGAAGACGATACTTCTGTACATACAACTACTGGGACAAGTGATTCCCATTAGTTTTAATTAGTCAAATCGGTAGAACTGTAAGGTAGTACTTATCGCTGATTTCTCGTATCAACAAGAACATCAGTAGAAGAGTGGTTTGGCTGCGCGTACGCACCGATCGCGCGGAATCCGCAGTGAAAGGTTACAGAGACGCGCGTTGACGCAACGACGCCGCTGTGAACTCGTGTTATGTAACACGCGACACGGCATGCCGATGTGATACCGGCTTTCAAATTGACATCTCGTTTGTTACTGTTATGGAAAGATCTGCTTCTGATAATGTCGGCATTTTACATTTATTTATCTACTATTACTTAATCTTTTAGATGTAACGATATTCTTACATTAAGAGTTTACCTTTAGTGTACCGCGACTAAAGTAACCGACATAGCTCAAAGAATTAGCAAGCTGAAGTGGCAATGGGCTGGCCACATCTGTAGAAGAACTGACAATCGCTGGGGTAGACGGGTTCTAGAGTGGAGACCGCGTATCGGCAAACGTAGAGTAGGACGCCCTGCAGCCAGGTGGAGTGACGACCTGCGAAAGGCGGCTGGTGGCAAGTGGATGCGAAAAGCAGAAGATCGTGCCTTGTGGCGTTCTTTAGGAGAGGCCTACATCCAGCAGTGGACGAACATTAAATAGGCTGATTATGATGATGATGTACCGCGACTATCGTCACCGCCAATGTCGCCATTTAACCTGCCTCAATCATACATTTAGAAGCCTAGAAAAAGTGGTCAGAAATTGTGTTTTTTTTGTCATAGTTGGCAAACAAGCAGACGGCCTGCCTGATGGTAAGCAGTCACCATCGCCTATGAATATCGCCAGATGTATCACCAATACGTTGCTGGCCTTTTAAAACTATATTAGCACCTTTTGATGAACCCCATGTTGTAGCTTCTCGGAAATACCACGGGATCAGCTCATTCCACATTTTGCAGGTGTAAAAGATCGTGTGATTCACAGGGTGCGAATTTTTCATATAATATAGGGATGAGCTTTCTGGCTGTAACGGCTAGTGCATCGATAAAACCGGCATACGGTCGAACAGTTCTTCAGAACACGCCCCGCTGTGGATAGAGAGATAGAAACTTGAGCCAATTCGTTACAAACATACTTACATACAAATCTTTCCTCTTTATAATATTAAAAGTATAGATATAGATATAGGTACATCAGAAATAAAAATTACAAACATATAAAAAACACTTATAAGATAGTGCCACAAGTGGCGGCCTTATCGCTGAACTGATCTCTTCCAGGCAATTATTGGATGGGAATAATTTATGTAACAGAATAGAAGGGAGAGGTGATTAACAATTTAATGATACCATCAAATAAATACTACCATAATGATATATAGATAGTACTACCAAAGATTATTATACTACCAATGCGATAAGTACATAATAATATGTCTTTGGAGTACCTTCGCATTATGGTATTACCTATGCCAAATGATGTGATGGATGTGATAGAATAATAAACTACATATTTATTTTTTGTTATTAGATTTCAATTTATTATCGGTTTTTATTCAACTTTTTACTCTACTGCAGCTTTAAATGTTTGAATGTAGCAAGCTACGCGCTTGAAAACTTGTCAGGTCACATACCACGTTGTTTAGGTGGACACCGCAGCTTAGACCGAATATCTTTTTCCAAGCTACAACTTGGCACACGACGAATCATTAATCACATCTTTGTAGTTAAGAACGCACGAAACGTTTTCACAATCAACAAACCAAGTAAAAAACGTGCGTTAAAAACTAATCCATTTCGTTTTTATTTCAACTCATTTAATAGTATATGTGAGGTAACTGATAGTTCTTCATCGTTTATCTTTTTACATATTAGCAAATAGGCAATTTTTTACATTTGCTTATATTGGCTTTATTTGTGTTTTTTTTTATTTTATTGAATAATAAGGCTTGCGCTTTTTTTATAAATAAAAAGCTTGCGTTTGACCACCATCTCGCCTGGCGGTCTACGATGGAGCACGCTTGCTTAGGAGAAACAGATTTACTCGCGACTTGAAGACACCCAGATTGTAACTATCAGGAAACACCCATTCAGGCAGTGGATTTGACAGTCTAGCAGTTCGCACAATAAAAATAGAATGATAGCGCTTCGTATGGGTTTTCAAAATATCAATTATAAAATGGGGCCGCCGCTTCGTGCCAGGACAGAAAATGTGCCGATCCAGATGCGATGCACACTCTCCGAAATGCACCTTTTTTGGTAAGTGTCTAAACCAAACTAACTAAAAACGTAAACAAATCTTGTTATGTACCTAGTCGATTTTAACCTTCTACTAAGTAATTGTCGTATCGAATAAAAACTCAAATGTTTTTTTAAAAATAATTTGTTATCAATTGATAATAATATGATGTTGGAGCCAGGAGATTGATAGTGGAACTCCTTAACGGCTACTAGCATGTGTGAGTGATTGAGATCATTTGGTTTGTTTTAATGAGTCACACGCGTGTTTTTTTAATTCAAAATTCTAGAGACTAGTGGTTATAAGTGACCTAAAGTTATTTTTCAATGGTTAACCTTTGCCCTGTAATTGAGATGGCGTCCGGTGGTACAGTATACATAACTGATGCTTGCCTTCAGAATATTAAGGGTATGAACACACATAGGGTTGATTCGTAGGACTCAATTATTTTCGTATCGACAGACTTATCTTTGTATGGAGTTCAGGTAGAAGCGAAAAATGTAAAGGCTATATAACCTGCGGCCGCTGAAAGAATGCGTCTGATAGTTGCCAAAACATTTTAAAAAGTACAACAGTAAATTCTCATCACGTTTACTAGCCTTTTAAACGTAAGATAGCCAATATTCTACAGTAAACATATTAAAGTTTTTTTTTTTTTTTTACTATTCTTGCATCTGTCAGACGCATTCATGCAAACGTTGCATTCACGCATGTGAATGTAACGTGATGTATAGCGGCTGCTCTCTAGTGCCACAGCTATCAATTTCGGACTTTTAAAAAACAGTTTTGAAGATAAAAATCAATCTTTAGAATAACACATTGCAAATAGTTTAAAGCAATTAGTCGGGTTGATATTTTACAGGATGGAACAGATAGAAAAAAACTGTTTTTTAACAGACTTACAAAAGGTAACGGTTGTCAATTCTGTTGTAATTTTTTTTGTATATTTTTTTTATGATTGTGTCCTTGTAAATCCATCATATATAAACCGATTAGAAAAAAATATTATTTGAAAGGATATAGGTACTTTCAGATAGGTCCCATAGAAATTTCACCAAGATCGGTTCTGTAGTTTGGTTTTTAATTCAAAATAGCTGTAAAAAATATGACATCCATGTAACAAAAAGTGCGTATTTACTAATTATGAAGTCAGTTTTTAAATAATAATAAATCTTTATTTCCATTAAGCCTTAAAAAGGAAGTAATTTATCTTAGATCTAAGTTACAATTTACAGTGTAAAATTGATAATGATTCTATGTTTTTCGCCATCCTACATGTCATTGTATTGTATATAGGCAAGCTAAGTGTGTTCTCACCTTAAGAAGCGGATTAGTTACATGATGGATGCGGTCCGAAGTCTCGAATACAAGACAAATTGCGCGCTTGAAAACGTGCCACTCGATTGTGAGCTCGATTTCTTCATTATACCATTATACTTACCTACTTACCTCAATAGGAGGTAAATGATGGTCGAACAACCAAATGTAAGTTCTGCACAACTTATCTACTTTTACTTAATATCAACATGTTGCAAAATATTGCCTGAATTTGGATTATTGAGCTCTCAGAAATTGGATTAACGAAACAGATAATAAAATCATTTTGGCGGTAAAATTCAATCTTTTTGGAAAGTCAAAAGCCTTAACCGGGTCACGGTGGGGTCACGTATTTGTCGGGTTTTTTCTGCTCTCTGTAAAGTATAATATAGGTAAGTACCTATATTAATATTTACCTATATTAATAGTTAATTATTGAGATAATGTTTCTCATTGCATTGTTTAATATTGCAACGCTAGTATCATCATCATCATCGTAATGCACCCACATTCATCCACTGCCAGCAGAGATAAGAGATACCTATTGGGAGAGGCCTATATCCAGACATACTTATTATGAAGTGAAAGTGGCTGATTATGTGTGGGATAATATCAGTTGTTCAATAGAAAACAGCCAAGAAAGAAAGAAGAAAATATAATTTTCTTCGCGATTTAAGTGGTGGTCCCATGATGGGCTTTATGAATCTCTTTCGGATTTGTGCGCCTTTTCCGTGTTGTATAGATAGAACATTCAAATAATAAAGTATTTAATGAACTCGTGTTTTAACCTCAAATCAGACAAACAAATGGTAAGATGGCGTGCGAACGCATCTGCCCTTAATCAGGTTTGATGTGGGTTTGACGCTCGTTTTTTTTTTTTTTTTTTTTTTAAATATTGACTTGTACTGTTGGCCTTTTGGCCTCTACAGCTTGACCGGACTAGTTAGCGAACGCAGAGTGCGTTCGGCATAACTTGGTGGTTAACTTTATAGGCGACTAGCACAAGGGCACCTCGAAGGTACGAACCTCTGCTTGGGCCGTCGCCGGGAGTGGGAATCAGACTTGCCCAGGCACCCCAGAGGGGGTGTGCCCTGGAGCCCTAACGGTTTGTTGAACTGATTGATTATTTGGAGAGAATCTAACCGATCTTCTAACAGATCCTGGGGGTCTACGATCCTGCCGGCGGGATCGTTGTGTGTGTGTGCCTCTGGTAACCGACGTGGGCGAATGCCACGGAAGCATAAGTCATGACGGGGCGGATGCAAGTTTTGTAAATTGTGAGCTTATTATTTCTAAGTGACAATTTACTACGCTCGCCGACGAGGAGCTGAGGCGCCCTAGGAAGAACGCCGGACGATTGCGGACTATCTGAATGTGTTTGGAGAAAGTGAGTCGGCGATCGAGTGTCACGCCGAGATACTTGGTCGAGTTGGTCCAGGGGATGGGCTTCCCGTGAAGCGTGATAGGCCTCGACGGGGGGTTTTTGGACGGATGGAAGTACATTGCTCACTTTTTTCGGGGTTGACCGTGATGGCCCACGTCTTGAACCAATCACCTAGATGAGTGAGGGCTCGTTGAACGTGGGCCCGTTAGATGACTTTATTCCACCCTCTGGAGTAGAGAGCGGTGTCGTCAGCGAAGAGAGCTATTTCTACGTGGGAAGATCTAGGAATGTCGCTAGCGAAAAGCGTAAAGAGGGCGGGTGCTACGACGGAGCCCTGAAGGACTCCGCCACCTATAGGATGAGGTGAGGACGGAATTCTATCGACGCGATAGCGAAAGCTACGAGATGTGAGGTAGTCATGTATGATGAGTACCAGACGGTCCGGCATTCCGATGTGATATAACTTGTATATCAACCCGTTATGCCAGACTTTGTCAAACGCTTTCGCAACGTCGAGGAAAACCGCGACGGTGCCTTGGCAGAAGGGCTTGTGAGTTGTGAGTGTAACCATGGGATGGTTTCTTATTGAAACTTTCGAGAACGTATTCCGTGAAGCGGTGAACTTGTTGGAAGCAAGAGTGTCTGGCTCTAAAGCCGAACTGCTCGTCAGGGAGAAGATTGTTTTCATTAACGTGCTAACGTGACGTGGCTGCAGATACGCTTCAGAAGGATGCGCTCATAGATCTTCCCCAGGGTGTTGAGGAGGCTAATGGGACGATAGCTGGAGGGCTCAGAGGCCTTTTTGCCTGGTTTGTGAATGCCGATGACGTCGGCAGACTTCCAGGCGTCGGGAAAAATAGAATTGTTGATAGCTGCATTGAAGATGCTGACAAGGAGGTACACAAGTGAGACAGAGAAGTGCTTGAGCACTTTGTTTGAGATGCCATCGGCACCAGGGGCTTTCCTGACCTGGAGGCCCTTGATGATCGACTCGACCTCAGAGGCCGTGACTGGTTCGAGGGTATCAACGGGTGGAGAGGAGATTCTATGTTCGCCCTCGCTGTCCACCGCTTCACGGTGGGCAGGATTGACCTGATCTAAGGAGGGACTACACTGTTGCTCGAGGCTGTCGGCCAGTTTGATGCTCGAACTCACCCTGCAGACCTTATAAGCAAGCTCAATGTCGCACAACGAGTTATGGAGAGGACTATGCTCGGGGTTTCTGTACGATCCGTAGACGAACGAAAGTTACCGACATACCCCCCACCAGATTAGCAAGTTGAAGTGGCATTGGGCAGGGCACATAGCACGCAAAACATATGGCCGATGGGGCCGAAAGGTTCTCGAATAGAGAACCTCCACCCGTCCACCCACAAGATGGACAGACGACCTATAAGAGACTTCGGAAACGCTGGATGCAGGCCACTTCCAATCGGCCTTTTGGAGATCGATGGGGGAGACCTATGTTCAGCAGTGGACGTCCTATGGTTGCTATGATGATGACCCAGCAGACAATCTTGTCGCCCTTTTTTGTATTATCGACTACCTATTAGTTAGTTTATTTGTATCGCTTCAAGTTTCTTCGCACGCGCGTTTTTAAGTGACCCGTACTTGCGCGGTACAGTGAATAAAAATATATAAAATATTGAGATATTAGAACACGAACGATAATTTTAATAATCCCTTGTTTGTCTGATCTGAGGACACAACCGATTTTTTTTAACTCTAACCAAATACCTATCACATCAAGCTCAGCGCCGACAGCCTGGCCTGCATTATAGATTTATTAAACTCCATAACGGAGCAATTTCCAGAGCTGGTCCGAAAGTGATTGTCGTAGCCTTGGTCCAGTTTAGGTACATTACCTCTGCAGGACGGCGGCCAGATGGTCAGCGAGCTAGTCACTGACCTGACCTGAGGGCTTATGAAGAGATAGAGCAGACCAAGTTTTCTTTACAAACTATACAATACAATATCTCTTTTTTAACCGGTCCTTTTTAATACATCAATCAAAATACAAAGTAACTTAAAATTCATACAAAAACCGGCAGTATAATAATCAGCCTTATCACCTTAAGCGATTTCACCCAGGCAACCCATAAACGATTAGGAGGACATTACCTTAACTTAAAAAAAAACAATATTTCAATATTTGTCATAAGGGATTTTGACAACTATCGTTTAGCAAATCTGCCAACATTCTTTGTTAAAACGTCGCATACGAATACTAAATTTGACTTGAGTGTAAGTTTTTGAATTTGCTAGATTTGACTTCGATTAATGACTTGTCTAATCTCATAAAATTTGTAATTATCAACTATATAGACTTGAAAATTCTAAACACTGATACTGGCCGAATATATTAAAAAAAAAATTAAGCCAAAACAAACGTCAACAAAAAAACTGTATATAGCTCATGGGGTCTTAATTACAACTTTTGCTTTTTTGTTAAAACTTTGTTACCAAAAATCTAAATAAGACCCTGGATTTAAGGAATTCTGCTTCAACTTAATATTGTTTGTCTTACCTCGATTATTCCACTGCCCCGGTGGCCCAGTTGGCAGTGGACCTGCCTTCTGTACTTGGGGGCGTGGGTTCGATTCACACCTATGAACACATGTGTTTGTTCTATATCTTGGTGTTAATGTCTATTTAAGTATGTATTTAAAAATATATATGTATGTACATATCTCTCTATGGCAGCCATAGTACAAGCTTTGCTTAGTTTGGGGTCAGACGACCGTGTGTGCACAAATGTCCTGAATATTTATTTTACATATTTTTGTATTTCTTAACTCTACTGACAATCCTGTCGGTAGAGTTAGGAAAGATAATATATATCCACACCTGCGATAAAGTTTCACTCACCTACCTCTCTAATTGGACGCTCTAAGCTCGACTAGACAAGAATTAATAACCAGACAGAATGACAAAAAAGCTAAACCTAAATCAGGTATGTATCACGTTTAATGATATTGTAGAATTTGATAAGACACGGGGCATTGGTACTTAGTTTTTGTCCATGTAACGGTTACCTAAGCCAACCAATCCCATTAATCGTGGAATATCTTTTTGTAAGAGATTGTTGGATTGAAGTGCTTGCTTTACTCTTTAAGAATGTCAGAAATGTTCATTATCTTCAGCCAGAAGACGTCCACTGCTGAACATAGGCCTCCTCCTTAGACCTCCACATTGAACGAAGCCTGCCATCTGCATCCACTGAATGCCCGCGACTTTCCAACATACCCTTTTAGGGCGTAGTAAAACTTTAATATCTTGATATCGAGACATACCTATTTTTAGAGCCTTTTTTGATATGAAACATCTACCTATTGGCGCGCCTTGGCAGTAAAACCGACTCGTATGCCGTGACGGCAAATATTAGTACGCTCTTTTATGCCGTCATGTTTCACATCTGCCGGACGTCCTGTGACAGCGAACTTTTTTGTATGTTGTGTATACATTATACTGGTTTGCTTCGAAAATTTACAAAACTAACTCAATTATATATTAGGTAGGTACTTCAATATTCATGTATCTTTCTATTTATATTCATGAATTTAATTTACCTATATATTCCTACATAAAAACTCAAGCTACTTTAAGACTTGACTGGTAAAGATAGGTCTAAGATAAAGTCCTAATTTTATCTTAGACTTATCTTTGACAACCACAGGGAAACGCCAGCGCAGCCAGATGCAGCCTGCTTCCAATCGGCCCTTTTAGAGATCGATGGGGGAGGCCTATGTCCAGCAGTATCAGCTTATGGCTGAAATGATGATGATTTATTTTAATTTTGCATTTTTAGGGAAACTTACAGCCTAATAGTATATAAATAAAAAAATATTAGGTGACTGGGCCAACTACAAGTTACATCATATAGATGACTAACTTTAAAAAAAAAAACTTTCCAGATGGGACCCAAAGCGACGAATCACGTCGACTGAAGCCTCCCGGCACGAGTTCGTGACGGGGTGTCCTCTCGGCAGCACTCCGTCCGGCGTGCTGGCGCTCCCGCGGCTGGCGCCCCCGCGGCCTGCGCGCGCGCTGCTGCACTCGCAGTCAGCGGGCGACGTGGCCGCCATGCTGGGCCGCGCGTGACCAGCCTCCTGAGACAGGGCCCAGGCTGGCTCCTGTAAGCTTGCTGTCTAGCGACGACCGCTGCATCAACTACTTACTACCAACATAACACAACCGCTTAAAGCCGCGCGTGACCCTTTAGTCTACTCTGGCTCCTTACCCACAATTAAAGCTTAGACCTAGAGTACAAGCAATGACATCAACACATTTTATTAGAGGATTATGATATAAAGGCCTTTAAAAAAATTACGAACGATTTATCTTTACTTTTGACAGTTATCTATTGAAGAAGATACCTCTCTAAAATATAACAACAATTATCTTAGTCAAAAATCGTTTTATCATGACGTTCGACAACTCAAAATTAGTTAATGTATTGTATGTAATTAGTAAAATTAAACCCCAAATGGCTCTAAATTCTTAGTTAGAATTAGCAACTATAAGCAACATTACTCCAGCTATGAATTAGTTACCGTGTGCTACTAGTCATTTTTGTTTTAAGTTTAGCTTAATTTTATTAGTAGTTTTTGGTTCATAACTAATTTAAGAATTGTACCTTGAACTTTAAATGTTGTATATTTAACTGTCCTTAAACCATCGAGATATAATACATATAGAGTCACAATCGTGGCAAAAAAAAAATACGAACCAAAACTCGGTGCACGTTACGAATTGCGCAGACTTTTGGTTACTTACAAGGTAACCGCGATCCGACTACAACCAGTCTTCTGTGCTACAACGCCGCGCAATGCCAGAGCTACGATGACATAGCGGACAACTAACGTTGAACACTATGCAAGCGACATAACGTCTAACGTGGAGTAAATGTGGCATTGTGAACTATATAATTGATACAATGTATGTACAATGACGCTCGGACTTTTTTGACTGCTTTCACTGAGGGTTTGTGACTCTCTAGGAAATGTATCTCGATGCTTTAAACATAGCAATAGCATAGCATTGCTTTTATCATACTAATATTATAAATGCGAAAGTGTGTTTGTTTGTTGGTTTGTTTGTTCCTCTTTCACGCTGCAACGGAACAACGGATCGACCTGATTTTTTGCATGGGTATAGTTCAAAAACCAGATTCATTTTCATCACTACGCGGGTGAAACCGCGGGGCGCAGCTAGTTTGTATATTTGCGTCACAACAGACCCAAAACAACAAAAATTACTTGACGTCTGTTGCAAAAACCCAACATGAACAATTGAACATTTCATCAAGCTTTCAGCTATTTGGGGTATTACAATACCATCCATTACTGACCAGTTAACACCTACTTGCCACCTCTCACTACAATCTAATTTAATACCTAGGTACTTGATGTGCTATCACACTTCTAATAAAGTTCACCTGAAGCAACACCACTTGTTTGCGAAACACATTTACTCAGTTTTGAAACTAACTTTCAATCTTACATTGCTAAACGATTAAGCTTAACTGCAACCATCTTGTAAAGCTATTAGAACTGTTTTATCTTGTGTCGCAAATGAGATAAGGCATGGACTAAATGTTAATAACGACTTAAGAATTCAAACACAGGTCAAGTGTTCAGAGTCCTCAAAGGTAGGCAACGCACTGACAATGCCCCGGGTATTGTAGGTGTCTATAGGCGGCGGTGACCACTTACCATCGGGTGGCCCGTTGCTTGTTTGCAACCTATTCTATTTAAAAAAAAAAAAAAAAAAGTGGCACCTTAGATGAAAATGGAAAGGAACGCTAGTTTTGTGAATTATGTTAAAACATAGTTTAAACTGCTAAACCTAGCAGCTTCAATAATTTAATTTAGTTCCCGATCCGCTAAGCGTGTAAACTCTTAAACCTAGCTTAGGGTAAATGGCTTTGTTTCTCATCAATTCGAAAGTCAGTTATATGTGCCAAGTACTTTTTACACAGCCCCAAGACGCTGCCAAAAATCGTTGTCACTTGCCACCCATACCCATAGCCTATATAAATGCTATATATCTTCACAGCCTTTTTCTGGCAATCGCCTACCCTGTTACAAAATTCGTGTAAGTAATTCCACTAATATTTAAATTAAGTTCGTCTCATAAAAACCTAAATAATCAACAATGCAGCAAAAAATACTAAAATCCATCAGCTGTATATTTTTGCTAGGTATTTGCTAGGTAACGTATTCCTAACCCAAAAATGTGGTTATATAAAACACTGTTTTAAACTATTACGGTTGTGCACTAAAGTTTTTTTTATTTTATTTTAATTTTTTCGTGCCTTTATTAACTAAACAAAATACAAGCTAATACTAACACTGCAAAAACAGTTAGACTGCCCATACACCGTTGAAGGTCTAAGGCAATCCAAACGATCTATAAAGTTATATGATTATTTACAGGATATTTACCGTGATAAGGTTGTGGACGGTAAATATCCCGTAAATAATCTACAACTTTATGTGGTTATAATTATATAGTTATTGAGTGCAACGGAACTTGAGTAACTCGTGTCAAACAATACATTGGCTGTAGGTTAGTGGGCAGCTCTTTATCTCGAATTGCGGAATGAGAGAGCAGGATTTCAGTGATCGATAGCATTTGAATTGACCTGAATGACCAAATCATACCATATGAGTCAGCTAAAGCGTGCAGTTGTTAGCAATTATTTACTTATTTGACTCACCAAAAATAATTTAAAATGCGTTTATATTGTTATTTTTTTTAAGTTTAAATTTATATGATTATTTACGAGATATTTACCGTGGTAAGTTTTTGGAAGGAGCTCCAAATATTTAGGCGCAGTTACATGCACCATGTTAACGGGAAGACTCATGAGTCTTGCTAGCAGCCACTTCGCGGTTTCACTCGTCCTATTCTTTTCGTAAAGTATCCTAAGTCTCCGGCCTTCACTATCTCTATGCAAAAAAAAAATCACGTCGGTTAATCGTTGCTCTATTGCTGTGTGAAATAATGGTATGATAGAATGAGATAGTACGATTTTTATACGAGAAAAAAAAACTGAAATTATGGAAAATCGCCCCAATCTAGCTTCTATTTTGCATTAGTACCCTGATGTTAAGTGGTATAATTGTGAAACTGCATGAAATAGGCGAAATATCAAAAATCATAGCCACTTACGAACGTGCATTACTGTCTAAAAGCTATCATTTTGAGTGTGATGTGTTAATCATAGTCAAATGTCTTCACAGCTATTAGATTTGATGTGTAAAATATGCAATGTGTGCAAAACTCTTAATGCATTCATTGCTGAACATTATACAGCAACAATCGTGAAGGCTAGAATATACACTGACACATTGAATTAAAATTGACTGAAAATGAGGTGAGCTCCCGGTCCCCAAGGGCCCAATGTTATAACAACTAATATTATTGTTTCAAAATATCGAAGATTGAAGAGGGCTTTTGAAATACTGTCGCTTTAAATTTATTGGCAGTGCAAGTAAAAATATCAATAACTTTTATCATTATTAACATCTTAAAAAACAGCTGAACCATAGAAAAATGCCAGTCACACTCATCAAAATCTGTGGAACCGCTCTTTTTTCCGCCGCGATTTCAGTATCATTGACCTTTCGGCTTAGTACACCATTTCTGCGTAACTTTGTAAAGATATTCCTTGGTCCAACATTAGTGGTCCAATGAAAGCTAAGAGCTGTATGTAATACACGGCGTTTTTTAGCAGCATCTCTCCAGCGATCCAAACGCGATACAGATGCTGAACGTCTTTGATAGAAGGCGCGTTTCAGAATCGCGCATAGGTGTAGCAGCACACCTATGCGCGATTCTGAAGCTGCTGTGAAAAATGCTGTGAAGGTCTGCTGATCGCTTTTAGACGCAAAATCCATCAACGAATGAATGAATAAATGTTGTAAGTAGGTATTTGCATTTTGCAGTGCTAAAATGTAGGTGGTACTTAATGATTTCTTTTCATAAAATGTTTGTGTAAAAGTAAACCCATTTAATAAAAATTATCGTTGTTAAAAGTAAATAAAAAACCTAGGTACTTTCTTCGCGTTTGCAATGCAAGAAAGCAGGACTTTTGAATCTGTTCCAGAATTTGAAGTGACGTGGAGGAATAGTACAAGCGCGTATACGTCTTTTCATATCACTACATTACTTAAATAGTGGCTTACTTTTAGCTTTTGTACTTTTTCTGTACTATAGCGTCTTCCACTAAGTGAAATTATGTGCGAAAGGATTTCACAGTATAATCGACAAATATTTCCATGATGTAAAGTTAAAGATATCACTATTATTTTGGTATTAATGTCATAATTTGTTACAATGAGTAACTTCTTCATCGCACTCTTAGATCTATTAATAGTATGCATGACAATCTTTCTAAGAAAAAATTTAATGGACAATTGATTAAATTTAAAAAAAATCGACTCTGTTACTTGTACTTTTATGTTTTGACGTTTTCTATTTCAGTCTATATATTATATACTAGCTGTTAGCCCGCGACTTTGTACGCGTAGACGTTCATAATAATTTTTCAAACCCTTTTTTCTCCGCTTAATTCGGCCCTTTCGCAAAATCTTTTCTTTGCGGACTACACTCCGATAAGGAATCTACCTGCCCATTTTCATAGGTCTAGTTTTCGAGGTTTCATGTTGAGTCAGTGAGTGAGTATTTTGTATATACAGTATAATCTCACCAATCCGGCACTATTAAAAACCAAAGGGTGCCGTATTATTGGAATGTTCGGATTACTGTATTATAGAAAAAAAATCATAATAAATAAAAAAAAGCAATTCATAAAAAGACATTTGACATTTTTAACTACGCACTATTCTCACTTCAAAAAAACAGGTAAATACGTACGCACGTGCACGTGATAAGTTTTGAGGTAAGACTGCTAGACGACGACACGGCGACAGAGCGCATAGGCGTAGAGGGGCGAGGGAGGCGCGGGCGGAGGGTGCCGGATTATTGGACGTATCGGTCTTATGAAGTATCGGATTTGTGAGATTATACTGTATTGATTATAGTCTGATGTAACTTATCGTTGTTCTGTGTTAGGGGGCTGTAGCAAATCCCAGAGCAGTTGGAAGCTTTAAGAAAGCCTTTTAACTAAAAGTTAACCGTAGATAAAGGATGGTTAACTCTAGTTAGGTTTTTAAATAATTGGGTATTAGTCAATGTTAGTAAACGTGATGTCTAGATATTTTGTAAACTTGTTAGTTAATAATTAATATAAGTCCTACAGTTACTCTTGCCAATTTTTGCCAGTTTTAAAATTTTAGCTATTCTCTAATACGTTTGGGGTAACTTAAGTGAAAATCATTGTCTCTTTGTTATTATAGATTTATTTGTAGTTTAGGGAGATGTTTTATTTCCAAAATTATCGACTGAATTGCTTGATTGGTTGTAAGTTTATAACCATCTTGAGTCATTGTCTTATTTATCCAACTGGTCATAATATATGTAAAACAATCATGATACTTTAAGGTTTGACTACTTGTGAATTGTTGGTTTCTTAATAATAAGTAAAAAAACAATATGTTACTATTAATATACAGGGTTAATGGCAATCAGCACCCTCTTAAGGGCGGATTCAATATGTCAAAACAAACAACTTTTGTTCTACGACAAATATAATTCGCGAAAAAAAGTAAGTTGTTTCATATTATTTTGTCGGGAGGGAATAATTTTTATTCGCGTATTTCTTGTAGTCGTATAACAAATGTTATTTGTTTTGACGTATTAAAGCCCGTAAGAGGATGCTAACTGATTTCCAGCAACCCTGTATATATTAGCTGATTAGCATGAGTGTGGTTCTATATACTAAAGTATATAAGCTCCATGTTAACAATACAGCGTGATATAACATCGAACGGGTTAGCATAAGAATTTTACCTAAGTCTCCATTATCAGTAGATTTCTTAGGTGACTTTAGAGTTTGTTACGTATAGAAAATGGTCTAATCTAAGACTTGTACATAGTTCTTATCATTATACATAATTAGATATACATGTCGTATAGATTAGGCGAAGCCAAACTGTGAATTGATTTATATTCATATATTAAGAGTGTTATTACATTATTTATTTACGAAAAAACAGCTTTAACAACTCAAATATAGCAAAAGAGAAATATAAAAAAAGAAACCTTAAAAAAAACACGAATAAAAGAAGGATAAAGTCCAGTACTATGTCCAGTACAGTGTAATGTTGAAATAACAATTAAAATAAATATTAAACAGTACAAATAAAATTTAAATAAATATCAAAAGTTGTCTGTCATGTTGGGAAGGGGGGGGGAGTCATATGGGGTTGTCATAATCCCCACGCTTGTCGAGGTTAAACGGGGAGGCCTATGTTTAGTAGTGGACGTCTTCTGGCTAATGATGACAAAAAAATGGGAAAAGTAAGAGTCGTACAGTATGTACTCAAACATTAAAGAAAAAAAACTGCAAATGCATAATTTTTTAAGAAACTGTCAAATGGTATTTGGTTTGAATAATGGCTTAACTAGCTACTTTCCGACTTTAATCTTGATTCTTGTCAATAAAAATGTATAACACTCTATACTACCTACATGGTGCGATCGTAGGTATATTGTTAGAGTACCAATGTGTTTGTGACGAAATAATAGAGTTAGATTTATATGGCTGTTGCGCCTATGTATCATTAAACTATATTGTACTTATACGATATATTTATTAATTCAATATTTGTTTAAATTGAATCGTCATGATTAAAGTTCTTCCAAATGTAAGGTTTAGTTTTATTAGACGCCACTTTTATATGCTTTATAATATAGAAAAGTAGAGAAGCAGAAATGGCGCCTCTCTTTATTCCCTTGAAAAGTTGCGAAACTTGACCGCGATACTAGCGCTACGGTAATTTGTAGAACTCTTTCGTACATTATCTGACTGCAGCGCTTACGGAAGTTCGAGACAACCTATAGGAAGCTCAAATTACGGCGCCATCTAAGTTCATACCGTTTTTAGGCAAATTTCCGAGCTACGCTCTAATGTTCCGCTATTGTCTTTCCTCGTAATACGTATGGAGAGCGATACTTAGTTTCAAGGTAGGACAGACAGGACTTCGTAGGTTTAATAATAGGGTCCCGTTTTTACCCTTTGGTTTTTAACCCTAAAAAGAATCACACCTATTTCATGTTTCATACATTCAAATCATAAACATTATGAACTCTCTCAATTTACTGCTGTTTTGATTAAATTAAATTAAATATAAATCACGAGGCTCGTGTGAACCGTTCCAAATGTCGCGTTTATGTAATAAAAAAATAATGTTAATGAATAACATATATAATTAGGTATATTTTTAGTATATACAAGGTTATAAGGAAAGGGTATGCTAAGCCGAAAGGGGTTCGTTTTACTCATCATTATGAAAACTTTTATTATGGAATCAACCCTGACATCGCGAAAAATATCTGCTGTTCCATAGAAAACGATTATTTACTTTACAATTGTATTTTTTTTTTGCGGATAAGGCCGCCTCTGACCACCCATTCGCCGACGATGTGGTCGAAGAAAAAGCACGCAGACTTAGAAGATACCTATTCACTCTGGCCTTGAAAAGTAAATAGAATAATCATACAAGGGAAAAAAAAACAACGAATTAAAACCTAATTACTAAACTAAACGATTAATCCGCTACCACAGGGAATTTTTCCTATAATGCTGGCCCCATCATACAACGTGATAATGGCGGTGGTGGTGGTCACAACGTGGTAGTGGATTAATCGTTTAGTTTAGTATTTAGGTTTTAATTCGTAATTGTTTAGTAGTAACATTGTAAAATTGCGAAAAAAGTATCTGCTAGTTCTATACTTTTCTCGCGATTTCAGGGTTCGTTTTTTTTTTTATAATACGGATTGCCGGCTTGGCCTTTTGCCGCCATTTTACCTGATGTTAAGCGACGATGTGACTCATCGCATCGTCATGGAACTCATTCCATAGTAAAAGGAGTTCATAATGATGAGTATAACCTATGTTACAACGAAACCCTTTCGGCTTAGCATACCCTTTCCTTATAACCCTGTATAATAAAATCCAATCCAACAAACATGACGTAACAAATATATATCTGTATTTCTGGTATATGATTACCATAGGCCGCTTTCTAAAACACATGGGGTCTTTAATTCTGCAAGAGAATGAACAGTTTCGAAAGATGGCAATCCCATCTGCTTTTGACCAACTACCTATTGGCTTACACAACCTTATTCACTATCCTATGTAGTTAGCTAACATGGATGATATTTCGTTGATATAAGTGACATTCCGGACGGCTTCTATTCGTTAAGAATCTTACTATCTATTGTGTTTTAGTTATTAATACTTTGCTATTCTAACCTCGATGTTTTCTATACGAAATGGTACCACATCTTTATATGGATCCATACTAGGCAAAACTTCTGGGGCAAGCGTAACACATGTCATCATCATCAACCTTTCATGTTTCTACTGCTGGGGCACAAGCCTTTTTTCACAGAGAGAGAGGATGGACCCTAATCCAGCACCTTACTGGCCCAATGCATGTTGGTGAATGTCATAATATGTCTTAGAACTTTTGAGGTTTTGGACATACCGGTTTCCTCGCACGATGTTTTATTTCACGGTTTTTCGAGTGATAGCATCGAAACTGTACATAATTTATTTTTTATATTAAATAAGTCATCAGCAGGGCCGAGGATCAAACCGGGTGCCGTCAGATTGTAAAGCGAACATACGTACCTACATGCTACCGCTCAGCCATCGCCGCTCCTGACTACTGACACACATATGACACACTGATGGACACTTGACATCAAGTGAGTGGCTTATGCTTATCTCGACAGCACCTAGACACCTAGAGCATACGAGTAGTACCTATACCCAGCCTATCCAGCATAAAATCTTTGCTATTCAGTTTGTTCAAAACTGACGATGGTATCAATTTTGAAAGCACATTCTTCACGCCTTTCAATTTAGTTTTTATGTTAAAACTAGCTTTTGTCCGCGACTTCGTACGCGTAGATTATCATATAAACTCTAAAACATAAGAGTTTGCTGTTTTTAATTCGGCCCTTTCGCAAAATCATTTCTTGAGGAAACTACCCGCCACATTGTAAGTCAAGTAGTTTTCGTGATTTGGTGATAAGTCACTGAGTATTTCGCTTTTATATTTACATAATATAAATTTCAATCCAGATATAAGTATTTATATTATAACGTTTCATAAGATTGTAATTTGTATTGTGTATAATAAACATTACATAGTAGAAAATGTATAGCAGGTTTTCAATATATTTCCGATTTATCTGACTAGATAGGTACTTATTTCAGTTTTGTCCTTGACCTGTCCTCAACCCAATTATAAATAGCAAAAACAAATGGCTACAGAAAGAAGTATTTTAAGAACTTTCAACATATCTTTAAATATTTACTGCTGACATTTCAACAAAAAGCAATTGATACATCATAAAAATTAACTGTTATTAATTATCATTAAGAATAATAGCTTATTCAAGGTCCAACCATGTATGTAAAGAAACTTAACAAAGAGTTAATTAGCTATGGGGTTTAGAAATGAACCTGCCGTCCCTTTGTGAACCCGTGTCTAATGAGATATTAGTATGTGAGGGCCACAGTTCTTTTGAAAGCTGCGGAATAAGTAATTAGGTACTTAGATCTACTCTAGCTTTGACTATTTGAAACTCAACGGTAAAACTTATGGGTTCGTGTCACCGACATGCTAATATGACGTGTTGCACCAGACTTAGTTTTAAGTTTTTACTTCAGTCGGCAGTCCCCATTGCATAAGCATAATCAGCCTTTTAATAGTCCACTGCTGGACTTAGGCTTACCCCTGTAAGGGCTATTGGGCCATATCTATCACGCTGGCCCAGTGCGGGTTGGTGGATTTACACGCCATTGAATTCCTTCTCCGTACGTATGCAGGTTTCCTCACGATGTTTTCCTTTACCGAAAAGCCAGTGCCATGAAAATCCGTACATAAACTCCAAAGAGCTCATATTGGTACGGGCCCGGGATTTGAACCCGCGACGTCACGCTTTCAAGTCTATCGGTCTCCCAAATAGGTAACCACGGCCTACCCAGTCCCTATGACTGCCTATTTTTTATTTTAATAATAAGTATGCTTGCTTTAGACCGCCAACTCGCCTGATGTTAAGCGATGATGCGGAGGTGCCACGCTTGATTTGAATACCTCGATTTTCGAAGTCTGTTAAAAAGGGGCACATAAAAAGTGAAGCTCAATGTGACTCACTCGTAACCAGCGGTCTGTAAAACAAAATACCAATCATACCAGTCCAGTGAAAACGGAATTAAGGGTATTAACAGGTGATTTAAAGTTTACTTATATGAAAGTCTTGTGTTTGATGTTTTGTGTATGTATAGTTATATGATTATTTACGGGATATTTACCGTGGTAAGGTTGTGGAATGAGCTCCCGATATTTCGGCGCAGTTACATGCACCATGTTCACGGGAAGACTGAAGAATGCGGGTGGTTGGAGAACAGTTAAAAAGTTAGGTGCAGACATAACGATCTACCCTCTTTCTTAGTCTTTTGCTACGGTTATCACTGGAACTCGAACTCGACCCTAAGAACAACCGTGATAGTTTAAAACAGTGTTTTGTGTATGTATGAATTTAAGTACTGTTTAGGTTGGATTGGATTGTCTTGGATTGTCTTTATACCTTCAACGGTCAGTGGTCTATGGGCAGTGTTACTGTTATTGTACCTACCTAGAGTTAGTGTTAGCTTGTAGGTATTTTCTTTAGCCTGTTTATAGTCCTGATTATAGGATTGAGGATAGGACTGTGAGAAATATGTAAAAAATAGAATTTAGGTTATTGTATACGGGTATACATAGATTTATTATAGAATGTGATACAGATAATTATTATCATCATCATCATTTCAGACATAGGACGTCCACTGCTGGACATAGGCCTCTCCCATCGATCTCCAAAAGGGCAGAGTTTCCCTGCGGTCTCTTTTAGGTCGTCTGTCCGTCTTGTCCAACGCTGCGCTTACTCGGTCCGTGGTCTCCATTCGAGAACCTTTCGACCCCATCGGCCATCTGTTCTGCGTGATATGTGCTCTGCCCACTGCCACTTCAACTTGCTAATCCGGTGGGCTATGTCGGCAACTTTCGTTCGTCTACGGATCTCCTCATTTCTGATTCGATCTCGTAGAGATGACATGAGACAAATAATTATGTAAAATGTAAATTCAATCATTGCATTCTATTTGCATGTTTATTGAATAAATGAAATATTACTGTAGGCAAATTGATAACCCAGAAATTTTATAACAGAAAAAAACTATCTTTACAAAGTACTTCAATCTACCTTTAGTGTCGAAAACATTAGCAACCACGCAATCATCAGATGCTGTCATTCACCAGGACATTATAACACATAGACGTGTCTTACAAGTTACCCAGGTTTATATCATCCTGCCAGCGTCGGGAGGTTATACCAGCACATCAACGTGCGGAGATCGAGGGGCTTCGCTACTTGACAAGTTATTACTTTCTCCGCGACACAAGGTCAGTAGAAAGCGAAGAGTGCGGTCATGCTCGGTAATATCCATATGAATTCTACTTTTGCGTAAAATCGTGTTACTGCAAATGATGCAATAGATTATAGACAAGTAGATACAAATAGTTTTTTTTAAATAGCCGATAATCTTCAAACGGCTGAACTGCTTTTCTTGAATTGTAGCTAACACTTTCGATCAAGTCACCCTACAAACAATAAAAAAACACCGGTTCAGCAGTTGGAAGTTTTTGTTCTGTCTTTCCCAATTTTGTATGTAACCCGACGATATCAATTTAAGTAGGAGGTCCACAGTTTTTGCGAGCCGGGGCCGATGACGCTTACTGTGATGCTATAGTACCTATACTATAATTTTTTTCTTCATGTGAGATAGCGCGCCTTAAATTTCTTTAATTCCCCAAACAGAATAATATATCGACTTGTAAACAAGAAGAAAATAACAATTTAATGCTGCGTACATGCATCTGTCCTATTTCAAAATATAAAGAACTGTAACGAAACGAATCAGCACATTCAGATTTTTCCCATGCCAGTATTAATTAATCTATCAGTACATCGGTACATTAGCCAGTTAATTCTGTTTATTACCGCGATATTACGTTGAAAGTTCAGGAAACGCGGCCACAATTCAACCGGAATGTGGGCCGAGTGGCCGAGTCCCACAGATGCAGATTAGATAGCAGTTAGTACAGTAAATTAGATCAGAGGTTCTCAACGTTTGGAGCTGTTAACTATTGCATGTTGAACTAAACAACGATTAGGTATTACACAAAGTTACTTATTTATACTCGGCAGTTTTTTTAGCCCTGACAGCTGCATATTGTAAGAAGCAGTTTTTTATTGACCCCCGACGCCAAATGTGGGGTTGTATAACTTTAACGTGAGTATATGTAAATATGAAACACACCCAGTTTCCGCAGGGAAACGCTGGATGCAGGCCGCTTCCAACCGGCCCTTTTGGGGATCGATGGGGGAGGCCTATGTCCAGCAGTGGACGTCCTACGGCTGAAATGATGATGATGATCATGATCTGTGTATCTTTCAGCGACATCACAGCTCCCAAACGGCTAAACCAATTTTGATTTAGTTTTTTTTACTGTTTGAAATATAAAATGGTCGAGAGAGTTCTTAGCTCTAGCTTCGAGCTTCTGCTAGCTTCTAGTTATATATTCATGAAACTATTCATTCATGAGATGATGATTTCTATTGATTCGTGAGCTTAAAGCGTTTGAAAATTATCAGCTCTTTTTTCTAGGGCTTTCAACCATTTCATTCATATTTGTTTCTAACTGGAGTAACTAGGTAGGTAATGTAGGTATATCGTCTACTAGACAACATCTTACGTTCAAAACTATCAGAATTTAAAGTTGAATTCAGTTTTCTACAATCTACTGCTGCTGTCAAAGTTGAAAAAGTCTTGGAGGGGGTGTAATGACGACATTAATTAGAAATGTTAGTTGAGTTGATCAATGCATAAAATTGCTCCAACAATTTCTCACTGATGGAAAATGTCTCGCGTGAAAACGAGGCCGTGAAAACGTAAGGAGAGGGATGATGGCCTAGCGGTAGCAAGTGCGCTTTACGATGTGAATTCCCAGAATTCTATTTGATAGTGCAGCCACCGCCTGAAAGCTCATCCACATATCATAGAGTAATGGAAAACGCACACTGTGCGCGATTCACACGATCTAAACCATCTTCGACCACACCGTCACTTACCTATCATCAGGTGTGCTGTGGTCAAGAAGCCTAACATGTCAACAATAAGAGAGATACGCCGTGTGCAAGGTCCATTAAACTCACCAGGTGGCCTGCCGGCTATGGATTCCAAATTATGGCTTACCTCCAAAATTGGTTGAGCACTTTGAGTTGCCTTCTTGATTTAACGATAATAGCGACCAAAAAAAGCTTTGTCCAAAATCCCAGTTATGCGTGCCTTTGTTGACGTCTGCATGGTATGGTAATACATCAAGAGAATTACTTTTTACGGTTTTGTACTACCACAAGCAGCACAAGGAACACGATATACTTGCAAAATATGGAATGACCTATAATTTACGCGGTGTTTCCGAGATACTACAACATGGGGTTCTTCAAAAAAAAGTGTTACTAGAGTCTTACAGGGTCGGCAACATATTTGTAATGTCTCTGGTGGTACAGGTATCCATCGGCGATGCTGCTGCTTACCATTGCCTGCTTGCGTTTGCCACCTATGGCATTTAAAGCTGTTATGGACAAACGTGGTACCACAGAAGATATAAACAGGTGGTACTTTCTTTAGGTAAGCGATTTGCAGTCCAGCGGGCCTAGCATGGGCTGTGGATAAATTGTCTTTCCACCGTTTTTATCCACACCTAGTCGTGACAAAGCTAGAATATGGATACGTTTGTCTTTTTCTCGCGGGATAAAAACGGTGGAAAGACAATTTGTCCACGGCCCGTGCTAGGCCTGCAGGTTATTTCAGGGCCTTATTTTTTATATTTTTTTATAGTTTAAAAGTTATTATTGATGTTATTTTTGTCACCTGTAGCGTGTAGCGACCTCTACCCAGATCCATCTCTTTTGCATATTTGTAAAGATAACTAGGTAATCACAGAGTGAGAAAAAAAAACGATTATGTATTTATCTTTCAAATTTACATTGAAAACGGTTTTTTTTTCATTGAAATTTAAATTATGAAGCAGAAGATAAAAAAAACTTAAAAACATTATTTGGATCTGCTTAGCCAAAATAAAATATCAATATTAAAATTGCTTTGAAAAAAATATGCTTATTTATTTTAACAATCGGTAATTTTAAATCCTAAACACGTTGTTTTTTTTTTAAGTTATACAAAAATGTTAACCAAATGATGTCGAAATGGCTGAGGCGGGAACGGCTCTCTTAAGTACCTATACCTACCGCTATATCGCCAACTTTGGGAACCTCTGACTTAGATAATAACTAGTACTTCAATGGTGTTTTAATTACGTTAACCCCTCGCAATCCAGCGCGAATTATGCCGTATTGTACCGTCTCGTGTTATCTAATGTACCTACATTATGAGCGTTGCGGACTCTTGCGTCACGGTGGTAACCAGACGTGGACAATATGCCACTCAGTTTTTTTTATTGCTTACTTGCCAGACATTTTACCGACAAATCATATGAATCAACCAATTGATGCTTTTGTTCAAGAATAAATAACTTGTCAAGAGCATGTCGAGACAGGCATAAGGCAGGGTTCCGTGGCCAAAGCTATTGTTCTCATATTCATAGTTCAGAAATTGGTAGATAAAATCGACCAAACAAAGCTCTGTGGATTTAGCCAAATTTGAGGTGTATCATCACAAAATAACATATACTTTAGGCCAAAGAAAACTACTGGGAAAACATTTTTTGTTAAAATTACTTCTCGAAAAGGTCAACAACCCTTAAGCTACAACGTATTAAATACATAACAGATTTAACGCGCGCTATTATACAAAAAGTTCACAAAAATTTCGAAATAAATTTGAATAAAAGTTTTTAATATGCATATCAAGTTACTATAATAATTTATAAATGCAGGAGGTATAAAAAAGGATACACTTGATAAAAAAAAGTGATGTATGAAATTTTTTTAATTATAAAATAACTTATTCAACGACACACCACACGAGGGGGTGCAGTAAAAAACATTTCACAGGTAAAAAATATTAAAAAAACAACACATTTAATATTGAGGTCTATATCTATAACTAATTGAAAATTAAACTGAACTGTAAATTGAACTGTAAATTTATTGTTAGCAGTGTTCTCATGGAAGTGATGTAACATCTTATATGAGAATAAAGATAGCCCATTGATATGGATATGCCATATGGATAGCCCATTGGTCCAGTTGGTAGTGAACCTGTCTTCTGAGCTTGGGGGCGTGGGTTCGATTCCCATCTAGGACAAACATTTGTGTGATGAACATTTGTGTTTGTTCTATATCTGGTTGTTAATATCTATTTAAGTATGTATTTAAATTATATATGTATGTATATCAGTCTCTGGCAGCCATATCACAAGCTTTGCTTAGTTTGGGGTCATATGACCGTGTGTGAAAAAGTGTCCCGAATATTTATTTAAGAATATATTTATATTTAAATGTCTATAAACCTAATTGCCTCAATAACCAAAGAAGCCTCTAAAAATTTAGCCGAATGGACAGACGGACGAACAGAACAAACTTTTATGGGTTCCTTGTAGACGACGGAACCCTAAAAATTACTTAACAACGACGTGACGTTCTAGTAAAGACAAGAACTTGCGTGAAAGAAGGACGATCAAACAAAATACACTTTCGTTTTTATAACACTAGCAACGTTTACCCGTTTCACTCGTTATCCCACAGGAACCATACAATTTTCCGGTATGAAAAGACTATGTATATGTTAATCCAGCCCCCCAATTCTACTAAGTTATAATATTAGGTGGTTGTATTTTTCTAGTATAAAAAAATATTTAAAACTGTCAATTTTGAGGCAGTTATTTAACAATTAAAATAGCAACAATTACAATTTAAAGAGAATTTCTTTAGTAGAATCGGGGCCCTGGGTTTAGGGTACCTGGATACCAAATGTCATCCAAATCCATTTGGCCGTTACGGAATTGAATAGGGTATAAAACGTCTTTGATAGGAACAAACATAGGCACATACTTTCGTTTTTTTACGTAAGTGTGAAAAGTGTCATTTATGATGCATCCTACTTATTTTCTTGCACATTTATAATTTTCTATCTCGAAAAATTTACTGGTCCTGTACTAATGAAACCGCGGGGCACTGTTAGTATAGTATATTTTTTGTAGATAAAAAATTACAGAAAACTGGAATTTTACACATAAAACTGCAAAGTTCAGCTATAAAACGAACGGAGACAGCTGAAACCCTGAATTGACTATGTTTTTTCACTAAGATATTACCTACTAGGTACTTTTTAAACGGAAAAAAATTGTTAGGCACGTTGTTTGAGATAGAGCAAAGATGTTTTATATACCCTAAATAGGTAGAAAAGCCTTGAGATAGAGTCAATAAATACACGCAGGAAGAGCTACCTGAAACAGCCAGTCATAGACTAAGCTGTGCATAGATGACAGTAGGAACTAGCGTTTCGCCACTTGATGACACGGCACGACTGACACGGTGACCGACGTGACGTAACATCCGTGACGTTCCTGTTCGTCACGGATGTGGTGCTGACCTAATGCGGAACAACATTTTGTATACATACTTTCCATCCAATGGTTGCCTGGAAGAGATCGCTTGTAGCGATAAGGCCACCAAATTTTTAGGGTTCTTTAGTAATACAAGGGTTTTATTAAGAGGTTTTAAGAGTTTTATAAGTTCGTTGTGTCCGTTCGTCTCTGTCCGGGTGTCCTAGTTTTAGAACTTTTTTATTTCTATAGTTATTAAGATTAGTGCATAAAACTTTGCACAATTACAGCTTTAATTATAGATCTCAATTTCAAAAATATTAAAAAGTATAATTTTATATTTAGGTATGGCTCTTGTACACGTGAAAAGAGGACGAAATTTTAATTTCGATGCACCCGCTGTAAGCTGTTTCCTGTTTTAAAATGAAGGTAAGGTTTCATACGTCACTTTTTATCAAGTATATGTTATCCTATGAACGTAACAACCCTATAGGTTTTATAATGTCCTTGGTGTATCCTTTGTGAAATATGGCCCGCCTTCAAAGAATCAAAAAGTTTAGGCATCTTTTAAAAATGTTCTCGACTTTAATTCGAAGGAAGTAATCTCTAACTCTCCAAAGCTGTTCATTAAATGACGATGCTGACTGGCATGGCCTTAGGATAAAGAATCTAAGTGATGCCAGCGGTATCTCTTTGTTTTGTTTTGGTAATGCATGTTTCGTGAAGGTTTATCTAACAGGAAGAAATAACTAAAAGTCAGCCAACCTTACGCTTGGAGTGTCGGTGACCTCTAGTTTTAGTCGTATTTTGACTGCTTACATTACCTTCTGTATCAATTTCAAACCATTTGACGCTCAAAGTTCTTGTATACCAGCAGACAAGTTAGTTATCAACCGTACGTACGGCAACCTCCTCAATACAAAAATACGGCATACTCAGCCCCAAACATCCCTTTTATGGCTTCTAACTTTTGGTAGTGTTTCGCTAGTTGTTATTTTTTTATAGATTACTAGCGACCTGCCCGCCCGGCTACGCACTGGTGTAATTTACGTGCGAAGTCGGGGCGGATCGCTTGTTATATATATATAAAAGTAGTGTAAATATAGCGGTTCTGGACCACAGCTGGAAAACAAATTTTTCTATACAAAATGTATGGGGATAGTGTATTACCAACCGCAAAATAGCCTTATTTTGGCATATTTTGGTAATTTATCGTGACGTCACACACACATGTTGTATGGTGCTCCGTTGAGTGCTGAGGCTTCGCCCTGGGGCAGTATGGGCTGTAGGGCTTCGCCGCTCGTGGTAATAGTGGGGCAGTATGGGCTCCCTCGGGCTTCGCCATCGATATGGGGTTAGTATTTATATGGTAGGTAGGGCTTCGCACTGATAGAGGGGGCAATATGGGCTACGCCTTCGCTGTAATACGGGGCAGTATGGGCCCCTAGTATATTTATGCCAGTTCTGGCCCACAGCTGGAAAACAAATTTTTCTATACAAAATGTATGGGGATAGTGTATTACCAACCGCAAAATAGCCTTATTTTGGCATATTTTGGTAATTTATCGTGACGTCACACACACATGTTGTATGGTGCTCCGTTGAGTGCTGAGGCTTCGCCCTGGGGCAGTATGGGCTGTAGGGCTTCGCGGCTCGTGGTAATAGTGGGGGGGGGGGGGGGCAGTATGGGCTCCCTCGGGCTTCGCCGCCGATACGGGGCTGGTAGGTAGGGCTTCGCGCTGATAGAGGGTAGTGGGCTACGCCTTTGCCGCCGCCGCGGGCTTAGACGCGGTTGGCATACGGGGGGCAGTATGGGCCCCCCCTCGGACTTCGCCGGGGCAGTATGGCCCCCCTCGGGCTACGCCTTCGCCGGGGCAGTATGGCCCCCCCCTCGGACTTCGCCGGGGCAGTATGGGCCCCCCTCGGACTACGCCGGGGCAGTATGGGCCCCCTAGGCTGCGGGCTTAGACGCGGTTGGCATACGGGGCAGTATGCTCGTCGCCAGCGTTGTTTTGTTACCAAGACGCCACTATCGCATGGAGAGCTTCGATACCTCCTAGTTTTATGTCTACAGTATATGTAATAGTATCCATAGATGATGTTATTAGATACTTAACCAACCATAGGCGAGCGCAGGATGTAGCGATGATAAGGGTAAATAGGTCATTGTATTGAGTTATAGGTATTTGAATATTGCAATTTAGTTTTAGTTTGAAAGCATTCGATCTGTAGAGCGCTTGTTATTTCAAATATAATAATAATAATATCGTCAGTTAAATATACCTCGGGTAAAAATGTTAGAAGCAGGAGATCCTCAGTACCCATACTTTAGTTCGAGACAAGCACGACTGGAGAGTTTTACACATTGGCCTTTGTATACACATCAAGATCCTGAGAAGTTGACAGATGCTGAGCTTGCACCGGTCACGATGATGAAACCATGTGTTATTATTGTGGAGGGGGTTTAAAGGATTGGCAGAAGAATGATGATCCATGGCAAGAACTTTTACGGCATTTTAGTCTATGTCTATATATATATATTAATTTCAAAAATAATCGCTAATGGTTAGTGTATTATAATTATAAGGTTATTTGAAATAAAAAACCCAAGTTTATGGATACGTATAATTTTATTTAATATTAAAATGGCCCCAAGCCAGAGTGCTTATACCATCACTACAAATATACCTTTTATCGTCGCTACCAGAGATGATCTTTTTCCTTGAAACTTTTGTATATACATTATGTTTATGACTAGTAAAAGAACTAACGTTATCATAACATTCATAATTAAGGTCAAGGGCGTTTTTATAGTTTTCAAAGTTTAATTTTCTAACAACAGCGGCTGGTGTGCCCTTGTTTTTCTTAATTGTAACATCATCCTGTAGTACATAGCTGTACATTTTGGCGCGCAGGCCAACAAACTCTTTGATGATGCGACCATTGCTTTCGTCTTTCATAAGACCAACAACTTTTTTGTTAATTAAAGGTAGATTGTACACATTATCGATGGGAAGATCAGAGGTGTCAAATCTACTTTGTAAATCACATCGAATATCTTCATAAAAGTTCTCAGTTTTAATTTCATAGACAAAAGAGTCGGTGTCAGTGTAAAGTAAATGTAGGTTATCTTTGTATTTAGGTAGCATATAGGAGTAGTGAAAATCATACATTACACGTTTTGAAAGCTCTAGTACAGTGAATCCTACATAAATAGGCTTATCGTATAATATTTTGGTTTTATTCAGCTGTACAGCTACTAAATCTTCACAGAAGATTGTACAACTGTGAAAGTTTGGGCGTGCTATATATCGTCCAGCTCCATATTTACATTTACACTTTGTTTTCTCATCTTCCCATGTATTGCACAGTTTAACATCAACCCTTTTCGCAACATTCTCCATAGTTTTGCCAAAGACTGAATTGTTCATAAGTTTATAAAAGTCTTTTTCGAATGAAGTAGTTGCCACCGTTCTTTTGGCCGTGTTCAATTCAATGTAAGATTTGAGCCATGGAGATTGTTGAAAAGATAAAATTCTGTGAATTTTTTTGCAAACTAATCCGTTTTCTATACATTGCTGTAAATTCATATAATGAATAATATGATTTTGTTTCTCTCCAAGAGTGAGCAAAAGCTTTTTAGTTTTACCATTGGATGGAGTTTTTGTTTCAGCGGCAAAGGGATAGTCATTGTGTCTATCATGCAGAGAGGGGGGATACTCCAAGTCTACTTCTAAAATGTAGCCTATATCAGAGTCGGGTTGCTGAGCGAGTATGTCAAATGTCTCGATTTCACAATCTTGCAACCAAATAAAATTTGCATAGGGCAAATGCTGACTCATAGCATGACCATATAAATTGTTAACATCCAAGTATATGATGAAATTACTATCTCGAGTGTGATCGTATGTCTCCATAAACTTATTGTTTGCTTTAGCATGTCTTTTGGATACTTGACTGATACCACCTCGAATCCCCGATTGTAAGAATTGAATCATTTCATAATCAGTGAGGAGTTCAAGACGTACTTTTGTCTCTTTCAGCATAGCATCCCATGATAGACCAGGTGCTGTAAGATACCTACAAGGATCTAATTTGTATGCATTCAAACAAACACTACGAAAGTTTTCAAATACTTCAGCTAGTAGTAGTACATCTGTTTTGAGGTATAAGTCAGAGTACTCACCCAGTGTCTTTAATTCAAATGTTTCCCACACTTTTTGTGCGTGTGCATAGTCTTGATCGGAAATGTGCATTTGTGTGAATTTGCTATAGAAAGATTGCTTATCAGGAAGTGCTTTTTCGTCAAGTTTTTCCCAATCATCAACATACTCGTATGGAAACACACCTTTACGAGTCAAAAGAGACATTTGCTCCGGGTTTGGATAGTATCGTTGTAGCATTTTAAATTGATCTATCGATAGGTTTTTGACTAATTTATCCAAACTTGAGGACATGAATTTGAATGAGTCTACAAACCGTACAGTTATTTCTTTTACGAAATCACTGTTAGTGTCGCTTGCAGTGCTGCTGTCGGTTTCCTCATCTTTAAAGTAAAACTTTTTACTAAATGATATGTACTTTTCCTTATTTTGGGGTATACAATTAATATTTCCCCTACCCTTTGCAGCTAGTTCCTTGATAAATAAGTGACTATCGTAGCCGCTTAAATTGTGGAAAAATATGGGGACAAAATCAGGTTTTGCATATTTAAGATTACATTCTCTGTGTGCTATACCTCTGATTTTCCCTGTAAAATGGCAATGATCAATTACCCTATCATCTGCTGGTGATAAAGGTTGCGTGCAAATATGACAAGATGTTGATAATGATAATAATTCTGCATGCTTTAGAGCAGAAATTTCATAAGGGACAGTAGTTAAAAAAATGCTCGCTATATCCCTAAGGTCAGAGTAAATGTTATCAATAAACTTTTGTACACAATCTTCACCACGGTACTTTACAAATTTTGATAATGATTCATCATAGTTACAATGTATATAGTATCCAAAACTACATGGAATGTGTTCATGAGTGTTATATGTACTTTTATCATCATTTATACTCCTACTCAGAGGGCTTAATATTGATTCAAAATCAGCGTATATTACGAATGGTACTGGAAGTTGATGACTCACATTTTTAAAACTCAAGTATTTGTTATCAACTGTAGGCAGCTGAATTAACACCTTTTCACATCCTATTTTCCTATGAAGTTGAAGTTTATCTTCAGAATCAAAACGTTGTAAGCATCCATCACAAAAATATTGACGATGTTCGTATTTAGTAGTTTGAGATCTAATCAAGCGAGATAAGTTTTTTATCCAACAGTAGTGCCCTTGTGTGCTATTTTTAGCATCATAAAACAATACATTCACATGTTTATCATAGGTTTTCGATGATATATACATTGGTACGATATGTTTGTCTCTATGTTTATCAACACCATACACGTTAACTTTAATTTGATTTAACACCTCAAAACGCTTAATGTCTTTTACGGTTATAGGTTGAGAAATACCTTTCGTTTCCAAAACTGTTTCATAGAACGGATAAGATGATACACGATCTGCATGACTTTCACTAGGATAGAGAGCGCTTACAATAGCCCATAAAAAACATGCATTATCATTGTTTTTTACATTTATGCAAGCATGCTTATGTTGTATCCAACTGGGGAGTGGCATATAAGAGCCACCACTAATTGGTATATATTTGTTAACGTTCAACTCTAAAAATTCAATCTTTTCCAATGCCCATCCACTATCTTTTTCTTGAAATTCTTCACTCTTACGCAACATCTGGCTGCAAAGGTCTTCATAGATATCGCATATGTTTGAGGAAAAATCTAAACTCACATTTTTTGTGTTGAATGATTTTAAATCTCTAATTATTTCACCATCACTTTTTGTTATGACAAAGGTGCAAAATAGTTCCGTGTTAATCTTCACCTGACTATGGATTTCAAGTTCAATATCACACAATTGTTTCACTTTTGATAATCCTTTTTTTAAATATACTTTTGGGTTCAATATCTTTGATGATCCATTAATTCTGTATGATATTATTCTGCACTTGAACGCAGTGTCGATGACGTATGTGAAGTAATCCCCTTCATCTTGCTTACATAATAACTTGTGACGTTTTGTCCTTGAGTGAGCAATCAACTCATTACTTTTCACTTGAAGATTACAAAATTGACACTCTGCCATTATAGAAACTGCATCACCATAGCAAGATTGATATGGAACTAACTAAATATTACTTGAAAAATGTCTTTTATAATAAATGCATACAGAAATTTGCAATAGGATGTGGTTAAAATGTTGGTAGGGCGGAGGAGATAATAACAATGTAATTATGATTGATACACTTTTATTTTCATTAAAGTAATAGTGAACTTAAATTAAACATGAATAAAACAGATATTCTAATGTAAAATACTTAATTTCTACATCCACAAGAGACTTTTCATCATACATACTATCCATTAGAGCAGAGGCTTCATACAATGTTTTCACTTGCCTTAGTTTAATTTGTTTTCTAAAGAAATTCATACGAGTTTCATAGTAGTATTTAATTCTATACAGTTGTTGAATACGTAGATCTAGACAATTCATAATCCCACACAAGTGCTGCCATTCTTCATGATACAATCTCAATGATTGTGTTTTCGTGTAAATAATAACAAAATTTTCTCTCCCTTCTTCTTGTAAATCTATAAATGTTATCATTTGTGGTTTCTCCAGATTTGAGTTAGGTGATGCTGGTGGAGTAGAGCCAGTGTTGAAAAAAATTGAAATATCCCGCGCATTTTCCACAAGTGTCATCTCCCACTCTTGCTTGGTTAATATAATTCGATCATTGATGTTAATACATACTTCCAATCCTGGATTGTTTGGACTCGTAGCTTTTAAGTATGTTGCGATGTGTGGTATCGAGTTTGAGATATGGTATACATTTTTACTCAACTCAAAGTTAAATGGTGGGATAGATGGAGCGTAGGAATGATGTTGTGGTAAACTAAACATCTCGTTAAGCACGTATGACTGACAAAGAGGAACTGAACTGATTCACTTGAACAGAGTCGCTTATAAACCACTCAGCAGATGAACAGAACAGATAAATTAGGTCAGATCATAATATGATCACATCATTCACTTGAACAGAGTCGCTTATAAACCACTCAGTAGATGAACAGAACAGATAAATTAGGTCAGATCATAATATGATCACATCATTCACTTGAACAGAGTCGCTTATAAACCACTCAGCAGATGAACAGAACAGATAAAAATTATACCAAAATGATTGTATTATATCAGATTGTATCGATTTCAATTGTATGACTTGATACTCGTCTTGTCTTAATTTGTTATTTTTCGAACGGTATTTGATAAGATACTATACTCAAAGAGTGAATCATTGATAATGAGACAATAAGCTGTTGTATTTGCTGGTAAATTTTTCTTAAATTCCAATTCTATTTTGATATCTATGGCACCACCCGAGTGGAATGAGTCATTTTGCCTACTACAGTTAATAACTATCAGAGGTGTTTTTGTTTTAAATTGTGTAGGGTTGATTGGAACACTAGGAGTACTCAAACCATAGTATGATCTTTTAAAATCAGCAAAAGCCTCATATAAAAGTGGAAATGTACCTTTTTCAAAATCACACATAAAAGAATCGTAAGGATAGTATTGAGAATTTAGGTATAGTCGTGCATTTTGGAAATTGCAATGATCAAAACTGCTCATATCTTTATCCTTTAGATTGTTGCGAGTATGTTGAAATCCGAGTATGACATAACGAGGTTTTTCCAACTGAGTAGTCGTCTTCACACTCCATACGTGTCTTTGTGATGTTGGTAGTACTGGATACTCATAGAGATCCCACGAGCGAAACGCAATAGGAACGGGAATGTTATTTTCCACATATTTTAACAGTTGCAGTTTTCTTTATCGGATACCTTAACCACCGGTACTCGCCAAGCAATACGTGTGAGCTTAATGGTAATGTCCTTTGCAAGATCTCTAACACTTGCACAGTTCAAATTTGAAGAGCTTCTGTTCAACACCAATTCATGTTTAGCGTTTACTATAACTTTTTTATAGTCCTCAGCAAAGCCCAACATATGACGTAGTGGAATGTTGAAGGAGAACTCCCCATCGATTTCCTTTATACCACTAATATTCCATCCGCAGTTCTCTAATGCGCTACTCTCTTCCTTACCATAAGATAGGATACCCTTCATTGTAGTAGTGATACCACAATTTTTGGTTCTGTCTATCTCCACACCGTTTAATTCATAACGAATGTCTTGGAAGAGTTGGGTTATACCATTGTTTACTAAAACACTGTCTTTGGTAATATTACCTTCAACAATTATATGACTTTCACTTGGCAATACTATTAAATCTTGACTATTGATGCATATTCGAATCTCATCATTGTTATTGAATGACTGATTGTATGGTACATATGTATGATATTCAACACTTTCAATTGTATTATCAAAAATAACTCTCTCTCCAATATCCAAGATTGCTGCTGATAATGCCATCTTTAAACTGTCTATACTACACTATTGTCAGTATCCAATAATCGTAATGATTGTAGAAACAATAGGTTATCTCTTGTTATGATTTTTTTATCAGATTTAATATCTGATGATGTGGTGTTGGTAGTATTAGTAGTAGTCGTAGCAGCAGCAGTAAATGGTGATGCTGGTGGTGGTGTACTCTTTACAGCTGCACTTGGGGTAATGTGAGTCCTAACACCATCACCGGCATTCTTATAGATAATCATAGTACCTTTCTTATGTGTAAACGTAGAGATATGTTCTCGTTTCTAAAATTTACGAGATCTCCTTGCTCATTCACTATACGTACTTGAAGATTTTGAATGGTGTTGCTTTTCAAGGGTAAGTATACAAGGTGTGAAGGAGTCTCAATAATTTGATATCCTGGCGGTACAGATGGGGAAAACTCATGTAGCACATGTGACGACTTATCATTGATGAATGACCCCTGAATGATGTTACACTCTAATCTTATAGTATTGGTGATTAGGATATTGATTGGTCGATCTGAATAATGAGCTTGATTTTTCAACAGTATATTTCGAGAAAATCCAAAAATACTTCCTTTACTGTTCTCTTTCTCAAAATGAATATCATATGTGACGGAGAAAAATAGACATTTCATCGTGTTTGTATTGGCTTCCATATCAATTGAATTTAATGGATTACCACCATGAATACGTTCAAGTTCTTGATTAATATACTGGAAAATATCGTTTAGTTCATAGGAACCATGTGGAAGTGTGATAACATTGTTATCTCCATAATGAAACAGATTATTGCTACTATCAATATTTGGAATTGAATTAAATGTCTTAAAGTAAATGACTGCACATTCATATCTATCACTCTTGGATAGTTCTAAAGGTGGTAAAAAATTTGCATTTAATACAGATTGAACCCCGCTTAAAGTCAACGTGTATGACGACATTACACACACACACACACACACATGCACAATAACAACCAATCAGAGCTCACTATGGCGCTAGAATGAAATAAAACCAACACATTTGAATATTTATATATCATTTTTTTATTAATTATTGAATACATGATTACAAACATTTGATAGGAAACGTAAACATAAGTGTCCACAGTTGTAGGAATTTTTATTTTGCACATTGTTGTAGTTGTAACTAATTGTCACAGCATTGTTATCACCGCCACCACCACCACCTTTCATTATGTAATCAACAAACTCTTGAGGTGGTCTCAAGTTTCCATAGCTGTCAAAGTATTCGCAATGTTCATTTTTCTTTACATATGCTACCCAATGGGTGCCCACCCCACTCGAATCGTCTAAATTAATTATGCCAGTTTCACATTGCCATGGTGATTTCCTGCTACTCCCCGTCAAGCCATCTCGCATGGTAACACCGCGAAAATGTGGAATTTTAATTTTTCTTGCATACTCCTCAATTTCATAATCATATAGAGCACGTTTCGGTAGGGTGAGATTTAGTTTTTTTGATAGGGTGTCAAGTAGAGACCCATACCTTTCTTGTATGGTGCCATATACATTCCTCTGCCTACAGCCACTGGTATACTAGCTCGAATGGGGTCCCTCTTCTTATTGATCATCTCATAAATGTTTTTAGCAGCAGTTGTGACACCTCCTGCCAACGATCCAGCAGCTGCTAAAGCTCCCAATATTGGTATTAAAGGTAGAAACCCACCTCTTTTCGGTAAACGTATCACTCTAGGTTTTTTGATATGTTTGTTTTTAACACTTTTTTTGGCTGCTTTTACCGCAGCATGCAGCAGTGTATCATGATTCATAATTTTTCTTTGTTTCCCATTTGTTGAGAAAGATTTCAAAGCTTTGCGAGTGGCTGAGATGACCTTCGAGATGGGCATGCCCATACCACGTTTCACTTTGAACTTCATTATTTTATTAACGCCGAGTGCTGCTAATTTTTCAGATAAGATGGGTGACTCCTCCCACCGCTTCTTTGCGACTGACGCTAATTCTAAGTCTGCTCTATGTCTATGGTGTAAGGATGAATTTTGAGCGTATGCAATGTCGTGTGATTTACACGCTTCATCCAGAGGGTTGATACCTACATCACCTCGATTCAATCGTTTTTGCAATTTCGTTCCAGGTCCGCAATAATTGTAACCTGGTATGTGCAATTCAAAAGGTAAATTATTAATTATTTTATTAATTAAACCTGCACCCCTCTTCCTCTTGAGACGTTTTTGATGATGATGAGTGGAAACTTTCTCATTTTGTACAATCATTTTAAATTTTATTTAAGATATACATACACCTAGTGATGCTTGTCTAATCAAAATGAAGTTTAGAAAGCAAAACACGTGTTTATCAGTAAAAAATTGGAATATTATTGATAATAATAATACTAATGATGGTCGTGGCACCAAACATGGAGCGCTACTACCTAATAGTATAAGATGTTTAATATGTGGACCGTCAGGTTGTGGTAAAACTAATCTACTACTCACTCTACTACTAGATGTGAATGGATTGAAATTTCAAAATGTCTACTTGTATTCGAAATCTTTAAACCAGCCAAAGTATCTGTTTTTGGATGAAGTATTCAATAGAGTACCAGCTATAAATTTTTTCACTTTCTCCGAAAAAAGTGAAGTTACATCG
Source organism: Agriopis aurantiaria (assembly GCA_914767915.1). NCBI lineage: Eukaryota > Metazoa > Arthropoda > Insecta > Lepidoptera > Geometridae > Agriopis > Agriopis aurantiaria. Next base: position 1,783,353 of record OU611982.1, read on the forward strand.
TTGGAAGAAACAAGAAATAATAGTGTTGTGATTTTTGATGATGTATCAATGATGATGGAGGATCAAGAGTCTATACGTTTACATTTCTCTATGGGTAGACACAAAGGATTAGATTGCTTTTATCTATGTCAAACCTATAGCAAAATACCTAAACAGTTGGTGCGTGATAATGCAAACTTTATCGTACTCTTCAAACAGGATGATTTGAATCTTAAACATGTGTATGATGATCATGTAAACACTGATATGCCGTGGGATACTTTTCTTACAATATGTCGCATGTGCTGGGAAAATCGATATAGTTTTATGGTGATTGATAAAGCCGCAGAGATTCATAAGGGTCGTTATCGTAAGGGTTTTGATGACTACATTAGTTTATAACTGTTAAATAGCGTTGTAGCTATACATTAACAACACTCCACCATGAACTCTCCAGCATCACAGATCTTTGGTGATAAAAAAATTAAGCGGAAATTAATTAAAGCAGTGGATTCTGTTAAAAAGAAAATTAAATCTCTGAATACTGATAAGGCCGAGTTGACATACACGTTGAATGAAACCTTTAAACCAATCACGCAACCTTTGACTGATATACTGAGTCAGACAATAAAAAACAATACCGCTGCGGCTGTTGCACAAGATGTAAACAGTGGGGAAAATTATAAGAAGAAAATTAAGAAGCGTACTGCTTTAAATCAAACATTACGTAATCGAGAGTCTCAAAGTTATCTTACTGAAAGTACTAGTAATGATGATGATGATGATGATGATGATAATAATGATGATGATGATAATACATCAAATGAAAGCTTCCAAGATGCTTCTACAACAGCAGCAACAGTAGATCGTAATCAAAACATGCCTGATTATGTACGTCGCTATACAGATAATTTGGTTATTAATCAGATTAAAAAAGTACCATACGGTGTTAATCTAACTTCAACTGGATACAGTATTGGTGATAGTGTAATAAAGTTCAATAGATACACTCTTACTATAAAACATATAGATTATAGTTACACACCTGGATTATGTGAGCTTTTATTCAAGAAAGAACCTAACAGCACTATCATACAACATACGGATGTTGATAACTATAATAAAATTGTGCAAATGACAAATGCTCACAAACGTAACTATTCTTCTCTGGGGCAGATACAAGGTGATAAAAGCCTAAAGTACCTCACATACATAAAACCATATATATCTACAACTAAAAATGTTAGCGGAAGTGGTTTACATTCTAACACTACTACTGCTACTACAGCTCCATCCTCAAGGCATTTATGTATGAAAAAATACTATCCCAACACGGAAGTTATGTATTGGGATGATCCTAATGAACTCATTGATAGACTACGACTGCTGCTAGCTTCACAAGACGTTGGAAACAGTGGCCATGGGAATGAAATTTTAGCTATAATAGAAGAATTGAGTGAAGCTAAAATTATTAAACCACCATCTTCAACCTTATTAGCACGTCTCATTAGATAATAAACTTATAATTAAAATGACAATCAATAAGTTTGGACGTCATTTATCACACACTGATAAAAATAATAATAATCACTCTTCTTCATCATTATATTCCCAAAAGAATAATAATAATTATCAAGTCGTTAAAGCGTATAAAAATATTGTGGACTGTGAAAATCGCATCTTAAGAAATGTTCGAGATGGTTTCTTAAAAACTGATGTAGTCAATAAAAAGCAGTTGGAAGAAAATATAAATTATTGTTTGTCAAGGATTAAAAATAACACACGTCTTCTAAATGATATTCAAGATCAGCTTAAAAATACTAAACTTAAACCTGTTATTCTCGATATTCCTGTGCTCGAGAGTACTACTACCACTACTACTGGTGCTGCTGCTGCTGCTGCTATCACCAATCCTCCAACATCTAAATTGATTAAAAAGAAGAAACTACCATCATCATCATCATCATCATCACCAGCATTGCCCTAAAACATGAGTAAATGGCAAGTTGTTCAGGAGTTGCATAAGAATGCACGAAAAAATTTCCCTCGCAGACGTTTTATTTAAAAAGGTTTTGATGACACCTGGCAAATAGATTTGATTGATATGCAAAAGTATTCGAGATATAATAAAGGATATAAGTACATACTAGTGTGTATCGATACTTTCTCAAAATACGCTTGGGCTCAACCGATGAAAAGTAAATCAGCTGACAATACGAGCCATGCAATGTCAACAATACTCAATAATAATCTAAAGCGGAAGCCGGCAAACATACAATCTGATGATGGGCGAGAGTTTTTCAATGAGAAATTCAAGACTCTGATGAAACGTTTCAAGATAAACCATTACTCTACATTTAGCATAATGAAGGCGTCTATCGCTGAAAGATTCATAAGAACAATAAAAAATTGGCTCTGGAAACAATTTTCCTACAAAGGTTCTTATCAGTGGATTGACTCGGAGCTGACATATGTAATGCATAAATATAATAATACAGTACATCGTACTATCAAGGCTTCTCCAGTGAGCGTGACTCATACCAATGCTAATGTTCTCTTATCTACTGTTTACAATCATATTAAAACAAAACCGAAATCCAAATTTAGATTTGGTGATTATGTACGTATTAGTAAATATAAAAATGCTTTTGCTAAAGGATACACTGGCAATTGGAGTACAGAAATATTCAAAATAGTGAAAGTGAACACTACCAATCCGATTACATATCAATTACAAGATGGAAGAAATGAACCTGTCTTTGGAGGATTCTACGAGCAAGAACTACAAAAAGCTAAATATCCTGACATTTATCTAGTGGAGAAAGTGTTGAAGAAAAAAGGAAAGAAAGTTTTAGTTAAGTGGTTGGGTATGAATGAGACGAGTTGGATTAATAAAGATAATAAGATTGATTAATGAAGCATTTTTATTTAATTCCTTTAAGTAGGTTACTGACTAATTATATTACATTATTACATAATGTGGTAAAGAATATGCTAGAATTTCTAGATTCTCAGAATTGTCAGACTTTGTAATAATCAACTATGCCAAACCACAGGTGAAACAAAGTTGTCAAAGTTATCATTGAGAACGTTTTATAAACACGTTATCTCGCAATAACATCCTGCTCATGCTCATAGTTAGTTGCTTAATATCATCATCATCATTAACTTTCTTTACCCCCCCACCGCTGGGTATAGGTCTCTCTCTCTCTCTCTCTCTCTCTCTCTCTTATACTAATCGAGTCTAGTTATATATATAGACACCTAATGCTAAATGTTATCTATACATCGAATGTCTAAGTATCATACCAAAATGCACGACTATACCTCCTTTCAACATTCTATATGCATAACCCTGTATAATAACCTCCTATCTACATAGAGCACTCTACACGTGTAACCCTATACAATGACCTAAATACCCTTATCATCGCTACATCCTGCGCTCAGTTAGTCGATAGATATTTACTTAGTAATATCACCTCTAAGTACATAAAACGTCTTGCTAACAAAACAACGCTGGCGACACCCATACTGCCCCGTATGCCAACCGCGTCTAAGCCTGCGGCCTAGGGGGCCCATACTGCCCCGGCGAAGGCGTAGCCCTCTATCAGCGCGAAGCCCTCTACCAGCTCCGTATCGGTGGCGAAGCCCGAGGGAGCCCATACTGCCCCGGCGAAGTCCGAGGGGGGGGGGGGGCCCATACTGCCCCGGCGAAGGCGTAGCCCGAGGGGGGCCCATACTGCCCCGGCGAAGTCCGAGGGGGGGGCCATACTGCCCCGGCGAAGGCGTAGCCCGAGGGGGGCCATACTGCCCCGGCGAAGTCCGAGGGGGGGCCCATACTGCCCCCCGTATGCCAACCGCGTCTAAGCCCGCGGCGGCGGCAAAGGCGTAGCCCACTACCCTCTATCAGCGCGAAGCCCTACCTACCAGCCCCGTATCGGCGGCGAAGCCCGAGGGAGCCCATACTCCCCCACTATTACCACGAGCCGCGAAGCCCTACAGCCCATACTGCCCCAGGGCGAAGCCTCAGCACTCAACGGAGCACCATACAACATGTGTGTGTGACGTCACGATAAATTACCAAAATATGCCAAAATAAGGCTATTTTGCGGTTGGTAATACACTATCCCCATACATTTTGTATAGAAAAATTTGTTTTCCAGCTGTGGGCCAGAACTGGCATAAATATACTAGGGGCCCATACTGCCCCGTATTACAGCGAAGGCGTAGCCCATATTGCCCCCTCTATCAGTGCGAAGCCCTACCTACCATATAAATACTAACCCCATATCGATGGCGAAGCCCGAGGGAGCCCATACTGCCCCACTATTACCACGAGCGGCGAAGCCCTACAGCCCATACTGCCCCAGGGCGAAGCCTCAGCACTCAACGGAGCACCATACAACATGTGTGTGTGACGTCACGATAAATTACCAAAATATGCCAAAATAAGGCTATTTTGCGGTTGGTAATACACTATCCCCATACATTTTGTATAGAAAAATTTGTTTTCCAGCTGTGGTCCAGAACCGCTATATTTACACTACTTATAAACCTTCCGTGAAAAATTATCTAACTGATAGTGAAAGCCGCATCATAATCCGTTGCGTGGTTTAGGAGGAGTTAGCGGCCATACAGACAGACAGACAGACAGACGCGGAAAGTGACTTTAATTTATACTATGTAGAGAAGAGATAGAGAAGAGACTAGCTAAATGGCATTCCATTCATTTGTAGTTCGTATTAAAAAGGAATTTAATTAATTAGATTTTAATTTGGCTTGAGCAACGGTCTCAAAAGGAAGGGTATGCCCAACCGATCATTTGCGTCTATTGCCTACTTGAAAAATTAACGATATCTGTCGCAATTTTTTTTTTTTTTTTTTTTATAGAATAAGTGGCAAACAAGCAACGGGCCACCTGATGGTAAGTGGTCACCGCCGCCTATAGACACCTACAATACCCGGGGCATTGTCAGTGCGTTGCCTACCTTTGAGGACTCTATTCACCCTTCGTTTGAAGCAGTCCAAATTATATTTCGGAGGAAAAACCGAAGGTGATAAGCCATTCCACAACTTACAGGTACGTGGCAGAAACAATCGATCAAATCGAACAGTGCGAGTCTTCCACGCATCTATAATGTGCGGATGGCATTTTTGGCGATGGCGGCCGGTTCGGTGGTAAAACCGGGATGGGGGGATAGGGTCAAAAAGTTCATCAGAGCATTCCCCGTTATAATATCTGTAGAACAAGCAACATCTAGTATGTAGCTCTTAATTCGGTACGACGACCGCCGACCAACAAAATATGCGTGCGACTGGTGAGCTACATATTTGTGCTCACCATCGAGTTGGTACCATTGACCTGATCCTTACAAAGAAATATTGGTCCAAGTCTCATTTTGCAACCCCGAAAAAAAACTGAAACAATAGGTCAAATGGGTGAAACGCTGCGTTATGCCATTTACGATTATGTTAGGATAATAAAATAGCGACTGGAACTTTGATATTTATTTAATATAACACAGTTTTATACTATCACGGTTGTTCTCATTTCACAACCTTACCACGGTAAATATCCCGTAAATAATCATATAACTTTATTTATTTAATAATTAGGTGATTACTAATCATTTTAATTATTATGCAAGCTTATATTTTATTACTTAAATGCATTATATTCAATTTTTTTAGACTAGATAGAGAATCAAATAGGTATTAAACTATTTAGAATTAGTTGTAAAAGTTTTTATGGCTAAAACACAAAGAAAATTTGAATAAAATTTCCATATTTAAGCCATAAAACTATATGAGGATTGCGTGTTACTAATATTTACGCAAATCCCATACAAAGCCTAGCAATAAAATTAATTCGACTCTATATTCATTGCGAAAATTGGTTTCTTTGTCAACAAAATTAAACTCATTGGAAGTTGTGGCCAATAATCGATTTCTCGGCAAAATTACGATTAATTTCATTTGCTTCCAAGTTACAAAAATATTATTTTTAAACGCAATCTAATTTGAGCTTTATCTTTAAGTATTTAAGAAATACGAGGTCGTAAAAATTTGGCATTTCAATGGTTAGGACCACAAATGTCTTGCAAATTAGGTTACCTAGGTGTCATTGGTAGGTGTTGAGAAATTGGTAATTCGTTTCTATCACGTGTCACAGAAATATTGTGATCTTGCAAAAGCGTTTAAGTGCAGTATTACAAAATGCATCGTAAAATTTAAGGTATACGGGCATAAAGCGTCTATCTTGTTTTTCGCATACCTAATAAGTTTTGGGGACATCTAGAGATTCTAGAGCATTTTGAAGGCATCCAATAGTTCTGCTACCCAGGTTTGCGCTTTCCTCAAACCTTGAAGCAGCAACACACCACCGCGTTCATCCAATGCTATTTCATCAGTCCTTTACATATCTAGATCTCGCATTTAACGTCCGAATGCAGATATTATTGTGAGATAGTTGAACAATGGCTTCGAATTGCGAAGCGACGAACTGCAATCCTGGTGCAATACTGCTCTAGAAAGGCGATTTTGGAAATGAAGCCTACAATGGGGTACAGTACAATTTACTTGCCAAGGGCGTTAAAAATAAACAAAAAGATTATGATTGACGAAAGAAAAAGAAGCAAAAAATTATACGTCCATGATAATTATGAGCGTTACTTTTTACCATAGTGCCTAATCTGGATTTGTGACATTGGGTATGAGGGAATAAGTATTTATACTATTAAGTTCGTAGGAAGGAGTACGTTGGATGCAGGCCGCTTCCAACGGGCCCTTTTGGAGATCGATTGGGGAGGCCTATGTCCAGCAGTGGACGTCCTATGGCTGAAATTATGATGATGAAGTACCTATAATTATGTAAATATATAACGGATTTTTTTGGGAAGCATTTCGAAGTCAGTTAAAAATGTAAGTATTCGTTGAAAATAATATCAGATAGAGAGGTATATCTAAATAGATAAGTAAGATTTTTTTTGTGAAAACTTTTCACCTATCTATGTAGATAAAGCTCTATCTTTTTAATCTCGGTTTGATACTTAGACTGCGCTTGTAGACGCCAGTAGATTCAGAAATATGGACCAACGAAGCTGCTTGTTATAGGGTCATAAACGTACGTTAATCACATGCAAAAGTTGAGTACTATTGGTAACCATTTGTATTAAATCTAGAACTTTCGTTCAATTAAAACCAAGTCCATTATGATCGGCTGATTGCAAAAGTCATTCCGGTTTGGTGTAAACGGTGTAAAACGATTGTAGTATAGCTACAATCGTACAATTAGACCCTGTGAGACATGCCCCATTATTCTTTTCACTAGACATGGCTCAATCCCGGCTCTGCCCATTGTCTTCATGGTACGTTACCGCTTACAAAACGTGATATCTCGCCTGATTAATGATTTTACCATAAGATTTCAAACAAATGAAGCCTTGCAAAAGGGAGTGTGGCGAAATCGTCGGTTTACCTGCCGATGTGATACCGCTCTGCGTCGAACGGAACGCAAACCGTTTCCTAATTTGAATTTGTTCGGTTTTGCGACATTTTTTATCTGTAACTGGCTGCATTGAACATCTTAATTTTTATCGAATTGAAACATAAAACCTAATGCCGTGTGATTGCTATTCTCTTGTTAGAGAGGCTATCCTGCTGTGCATAATATTAAACATTCATGAATCTCTAGATTTAATCGTTATTTCTGCATTGGTACACAAATTGATAAAATCCGTGCCGATTTTTACGATCGCTCATAAATATAATCACACATCGTGGCGTAGCATTAGTAAAAGCAATATATTATGTTAGGCAGGGCTACCAGCTTTCACGTTTCAGGGTCTGTACCTACCATGAGCGCTTAAACGCGATTAAATTTTGGTGACTGCCATAAGTTACGCGACCACTAACCGTATCTGAGCGCGTTAAAGTTCACGTTCACGTAATATGTCACAGTTACCTAAATTGAATCAAGTTTAACAGCTCAGGATAAAGCCCTGAGCGGTCACATAGTCTGGTACATTAAAATTATTATAATAGGTACTTAATTACCGGCATTTTATATTTATCTGCCCTTGTATTACCATTGTCTACTTCTTAGTTAATATAAAATTCATTTTATATATTTAAGAACACAAAACGTATTTTAAATAATCAATTTGTTATTAAGTATAGATACCAACTAAAATTTGTACTGGATTACCCAAAATATGAGAAGACAAAAAAATTAGATTATTTACGGGAATCCAACGACCAACCACCCGCATTCTTCAGTCTTCCCGTGAACATGGTGCATGTAACTGCGCCGTAAAATCGGGAGCTTATTCCACAACCATACCACGGAAATATCCCGTAAATAATCATATAAATTTACTGAAAAAAAAAAAAGAGTAAGTGAGTGAGTTTAATAGATAAAGATAATAAAAAGATAAGAAAAAAAAAGATAATAAGAATACCGAGATGAACGAGACAAAAGTATCCATTCACAAAGCATTTTGGGGGTCAATATTACTTAATTGTTTAATGTTTTGCCAGACTCTAGCTAGCACCTTCCATCAGCAAAAACGTAGGTAAAGTAACAAACCAAAAAAAGAAACGTGCACTTAGAATGCAAATCACTGTAATTTTGTTATTGCAGAAGTTGTATCGTTCGGAATAATGTAAATTTAACTGCAGAAGAGCCAACTCGGCCATGACATAAATATAGGTCAGTCGCAGTTTATTGACTGCACCATTCCACTTGCTTTCTTTTCCGCGACGCGTTTGACCTCAAACTTAAAATTCTTTATTAATTTATGCAATATTCCATTTACAATTACTATGGACTCTGTTGAGTATCTCAAAACTTCTCATCAGTGTCCTTTCGAAACGAGTAGGGGCATTTCGGAGGAGGGGTGGTAAAACGGAACGCATCTCGTGGCTCGCCGCTATTGCCGTACAGATTGTCGACGCGAACGTCCATTTTCACGCCGAAAAAAAATAAACTGTCACTTCAGAACAACTGTTACTTTTGAAATTTATTAATTGAATTCGCGCGCATTTTAAGTAACCAAATATTTTTTTGTGTGGTGCCAGTGTTCTAAAATTGGATTGGTGAAGAGGAGATCGGTTGGCAAGTGTTGTGTGATGGTACTCTGCCGCTCTAGTCGTTGAGAGTGCAGCATGAGGGTCGTTTGGCAGTGCTTGTTGTTGGCGCATGTGGTCTGCGCCATTACTGGACCTAGAGTAAGTACTTGTTTTAAATATTCTGTCTTTGACATTGGTTAAACGCACAAACCGTGTAGAGTCAAAAAAAAATTTTGCCATACATTAAGAGCACAGTTATACACAACTCTGTGATTAAGAGATATAAAAGATGATCTGTTAAAGTGAAAAGAAAGTGAATTCTCACAACTATAGTGTAAAAGTTCAGATAACTCATAAAACCCATTCAAAAACAATAACCATGACATTGCCCAATAAACAACAAAGAAAGTGGCAATGAAAGTAAAATTACAATATCAAAAGAGCTAAATAACAGTCATAAAATTATCTCAGCTATAACTGTTATGACACACAATTAATTATGTATTATTCATAGCACATGACCGCTATATAATCAGTTAGTATTATTCAAATAAAATGCATATTGTTGTAACACATACTATACATTAACTATTGACCGGTCAGATGATACACACGATCAATAAGGTGAAATTAAAAAAAAAAGTGAAAAAAATAAACTTCATTAGAACTTGCAAAAAGTTCAATAGTTTCTACATTTTATAACAAAGTCTGTTTACAAAACATGAGATAGAAAACAAAAAAAATAACGGTGCGAATTGAAAACCTTTCTCCTCGTAGAGGGTACTTAGCCTATGTTTCTCCTTTTTTGAAGTCTGTTAAAGAAATGATAACTGTCACTGATTTAATTAGCTACTGACGTTTTTACCTGACTGTCTCAGAAAGTGTTTTTGGCAAAATAATTGAGCATTAAACTACATGCATGATTAATGAACTGTAAGCAATTAATTAGGTAATTTAAGTATTTATTTGCTTAAAACTATATGTAAATAGAACTCTTTGTTTGCTTCTCCCACTTTAATTCCAAGTGATGTCGTGAAACTGCTAGTTATAAAGCAAAAGCATGTTCACGGAAAGGGAAGCGAACGTTATTTCTGTCATTCGCATTGTTAATAGTAATTAACAGTGCTAATCGCAACCAGACTGTGTTAATTCAGCATAGATACTGACAGATGCCTATCAGTTGATTGAATCAGGCACAGAGACGTTACCCTAAACCCTACCCTATGAAACGTCCTAGATCAGGCTCTGCTTTGCGGAAGTTCATGTTCATAACTGTTTTCTGACCAATCTCTAGCCGCTTCCGCTTCTACGTCGCTTCAAGAACAATAGAGAATTTGGGTTAAATTATTTAATATATAGATATTTGTTGATGATGATTATTTAGCTTAACCTGAAATAAACAGTAGTATAATACGTTTGTTGTGTGGGGGGTTTGTTGTCATTTTCGTTTTTACTTTTTTATTATTTGCTAGTTAATCCACCGTAACGTTACATATTCTGTGAAAATTTCAACTGGCAATTTCGGTTCGAAAGATACAGCCGTTAATAGACAGACGGACGGATAGACAGACAGACAAACACATCGTAGACTTAGTAATATGGTCCCGTTTTTACCCTTTGGGTACGGAACCCTAAAAAACAAATCATTCTTTATCTCGTACAAAAATACAAAGGGCTATAATATTCGATTAAATCTTAATTATTCCTAATCCATAAACAGAACCATGTTATTAAATGTGAACTAAAAGACAAAATAATACCTCGTATGTAATAATACCAACCAACTCGCTCATTGTTGAATATTTAATACACCATTAAATTTACAAGACGCCTTGACCCGAGGAAATGAGAATTTGAAAACAATGCATAAGTAGTTTATAAAAAGCTTTTTCCACATTTTACAATATCAGTTTTTTTTTGTATTGAATCTACTGGTAAATGAGTATACCTATTTCCAAAGAAAAACAACTGCAAAATGTAGAAACGAAAGGGGGGTTCCCCATAAAACAAACATAGTTTTTTACGTATTTATTATTGTAAAAACAGTAATACGTACAAGCGTCAAATTTGGCATGATTATAGTACACACTCTAAAGTAGAACAACAAATAATAACCACCGGTTCTCGCACGATCACCGAAGTGAAGCAACGTCGGGCGCGGTCGGTACTTGGATGGGTGACCGCCTGGGCGTTGATGGGATTTTGTCTTTTTGCACTATTTTTTTTGTACTCTAGTAGCTAACAAGCACAAGATGGACAGGCGATCTAGAAGAGACCACAGGAAAACGCTGGATGCAGGCCGCTTCCAACCGGCCCTTTTGGTGATCGATGGGGGAGGCCTATGTCCAGCAGTGGACGTCCTATGGCTGAAATGATGGTGATGATGATGATGATGAGCTAACAAGCTATGTGGTGGTACAGTACCCTCAGTGTGCGAGCCCAACTCGCACTTGGCCGGTTTTATTTATTTAAGCTCTATCCAAATGTGGCTTCTGTTAGGTAACTCTCAGACGATGACAGTGATTATGTTCCGTTGCGTAACGGAGGGGAAATGCCAGACGTGTTTGTTAAATAATATTACTTTGACACAGACTTGTATGGAAATTGGACCGTTAATGGTAATTTTGTTACCTCAGAATAGAAATTGAGTGGTAAATAAAATAAACAATGTCATATTTGTCACAAAATTAAAATATGCTACGACTATTCTTCATGTCGCAGACATCATCACGTCACACTTTACATATAATACATAATATACATATAAATGAAATAGTATTTATATCTCACTCTGTTCTGTATAGAGCATCCGCTCTCTTTCCCCACCAAAAACTTTAAACACTTATATCTCATCAATGTATCAGCCAATTTAATTTACTTTTTCAGTCTAATGTATCTAATTATATCCTTCGCTAAGCCTGTTATTTCTAATAAATTAAACATTAGGGCATAGGCCTCATCATTTCAGCCTATCATGTTCCCACTACTGACTCAGGCCTTCTCTCAAAGAAAGAGGATGGGCCCTAATCTACCAAGCCATGGGACACGGGCCTATTATATATTTATCTATACTAATATTATAATGAGGAAAGATTTGTATGTATGTTTGTAACGAATTGGCACAAAAAATACTGGACCGATTTTAAAAATTCTTTCACCATTTGAATGCTACATTATCACTGATTAATATAGGCTATTTTAATAGGCTATATAATTATATCCGTGCGGAGCCGGGGCAGACCGCTAGTAGCATATAAAGCTTGGTAATTGAAAAAAAGTTCGAACACAATTTTGCTAACGAAAGACTTCAACGCGCCGGCAGTGCTACACAAATCGCATGCGCTACGAATATCTCTTAATTTCTATATTTCTACTATAAAATAGGTAACATAATTTGTCACTTATTAATAAATTATACACGAGACCAGTGTGCCAATTTAATCTTTCTCACATACTATCATTTTAGGTTTTATTATCTCTAAATACTGTAAGAACTGTTTACTTTTTATTAATATCTTTCGTTCGTTGGTAAATAAGTAAGTCAATAAATAAGCGAATAGTTTAGATAGCTCGTTGGCCCAGTTGGTAGTGAACCTGCTTTCTGAGATTGGAGGCGTGGATTCGATTCCCATCTAGGACAAACATTTATGTGATGAACATTTGTGTCTGTTCTATATCTAGTTGTTAATATCTATTTAAGTATGTATTTAAAACTATATATGTATGTATATCAGTCTCTCGCAGCCATATCACAAGCTTTGCTTAGTTTGTGGTCAGATGACCGTGAGTGAAAAAATGTCCCGAAAAAAAAAACTTAGCTTAGCTGTTTACAGTCGATCAATATTGTAACAATGATATCTAATCTACGGCTCGAGTGAAACACTAATGGGTTAGTGGCGCAAATGGCGTGCCTCACCAAACGCATCTCTGTCAGAAACGATTAATTGTAAAGAACACGGCATACAGCAATTTAATTTACATCTTGAAATTACAATGTTTTGCTTATACCTATATACACCTACGTTCGGACGGCAAATATTTGGCATTTAAGTAAAGTACCTTTTGGCAATTTTTAATATTTGTACTGTCGACACCGTTGCTACTTTATTTGATCATTGTAATGAAATGAATACTATTAATTCCAGTCTTATACATTCATATGATGACTCTAAATTGAAATAAATAAATATATGACAACAACAAAAAAACAAAGATTTTTCTTCACGTCTGGTCGATGCAACTCGTGACCAAAATATTTATAATCTTTACAAGTCTATCATGCACTACATCACTAGATCCGTTTTTTTAAATATTGCTATTAATATAATATTTAACAACAAATTAAAACCTAACTATCATTCTATTAAACCGCTAGCAGTGGGAACTGTTCCCAAAATGCTGGCCCCATTACCACGTTGTATGGCGATGCTCACCTTTTGAGCAAAGTAGAGGCCGGCCTAGAGCCTAGTAGGCCGGCCTCTACTTTAGCGGTTTAATAGAATGATAGTTAGGTTTTAATTTGTTGTTTTTTAATTATTATTTTTTTAATTTTAATGTTTGGGAGTAATCTTTTTTGGTTTTAAATATCTGTGTTTTAAATATTTTTCGTGTAAATAAATAATAGTGACTGCAATATAAAAAAAAAAAACGGATCTAGTGATGTAGTGCATGATATACTTCTAAATATTATAAATTTTTTTTTAAGTAAAACAATCGACAGGGTTACCATTATTTTAATCAATCACCTAAAAGTATTTCGTCTCTATTAAAATTGCATTACGATATGCTAAAGTTTATATGCCGCTGAACAGATTTGAATAAAATGTGATATCCTGGATTAAACGGACTTTTTAAGCTGAAAATGAGCACGGTTCCTAGTGGGAACTGAGTATATCGGTTTTTTATCGGATATATATTTCGAAGAGTAGGTATGCATCAAATCTGCATAAATAATCTAATTCCTTCCTGCCCATTTTATATCGGACTACCAGGCGAAAAGACGATACTGTTCCATGGTTGATATTCCGAAAACCCATATGAATCGCTTCGATCGCTTTTATTTTGCGAACCGCTAGTCTGTGGAATGCGCTGCCAGAAGGGTGTTACCCGATAGATATGAATCGATTTATTCTAGGCAAGCATGCTTACGTACACCGCAACATTACCAAGATGGCGGTCAAACGTAGGCCTATTAATAAAATAAAAAATTATATACATGTGTGTAGGTATATATTAGTAGTCATTGGATTTACGAGCGAAAAACATGAAAGTTATATCGATAATAGTATAAAAACATAGTTTAAATCTCTATTCAAATATTATGTAAAAAAAGTAGGTCATGATTTCAAAAGCTCTCAAGAAAAAACTTGCAGAACAAAAGAGAACAAAAGAAAACAAAAGATCAATAACTCTTCACGAGCCATTCGTAACGAAGCTAATACTGCAAGCGTGTTATTTGGTAACACTTTGTTCCTGTTATCATTATCTCATTCACATGACGAGTCATATGACAATGGCGTTTCTCGCGTGTCAAGTACACGGCTTTCACCATGTCCAGAGATGCGCGAGCGCATCTCGCCGTACACCGACCGTATATACACCGACCAACTTCTCTATGTATGTACTCGAGAGGAGCTAACATCGTATTTTGGAACAAAAAATTTTAGTTCCGTCAATTAACCAATTTTACAGATAAGTTTGTATTAATTGCATACCGATTAAAAATCATGGCAATGATTGTATTGTACCATTTGTAAAAAACAGCAAATGAGGCATAATTTTCAATACATAATTTTTCATAATTTTTAATAAAAAAATCTACACAATCTATGTATATGTACCATACACATACCATACACAATTACCCATACAATACTTTTACTCCAAAGATTAATCACGTATTTGATTAATACTTACTATTGTTCTTTACAATAACTATTCAGTTTTTAAATTGCGAGTGAATCGGTTTCTTCTAGGTAAGCTATTTTAGACCGCATCATCGCTCAACTTAAGGCGAGTTGGAAGACAAACGAAAGCGTTTTATTAAAAAAACTTTTTCTGAATTTTTTAAAGAATTTTAGCATTGTTTCATTAATTTTTTATAATGATTAGATGGGCTAGTTTTAGACACTCATCTGATGGAAAGTGACGATGCGGGCGATGAGACGGGGCACGCTTGCTCGTGAGGTCATTCACTTTTGTCTGGAAGAGACCCAGGTTGTACTTTATAGGGAACACTGAGCGCAGTCCATTCTTGCAAGTTTTGGCGCCAACGTGGAAAAACATGTCGGCTCGTTGGATTATTTTCCTAAACTTGTGTATTTTCGAGTGTTAATGTGTACTAAATAGTGAATTATCATTCGTTAAGTGCTCGTAAACGTGCTCGAGTGTGGGTAAGTGATATAACGAGGTGAAATGTGTCTTTTCGTGTTGTTTCCAAAACTCCATAGGAGCCTCTTGTAAAGTCTCCACCACTTTACAAGGGCATGAGTTTTACTTGACCGTGACTTACTTAGCTTGACTCTGACTGTGACTATGACTTGTTTGACGCTATTAAGACTATGAAAACTGTTTAATATTACGACTAAAGGACATTGAATCAGCGGTCATGAAAATTTTAACAAAAAAAAAAAACATTCTTGCATTTTATTGCCATATGAGAAAATTTTCTAGCCCAGTTTATCAGAAATCACTTTACATAGGGTGAAACTTACACTAGAGTGTACCTACATGTTGTTCAATTAGCCGTAATAAGCTGGTTATGTCTATTTGGCGTGCTAACACCACATAATCTGTTTTTGTCAGTAATCTGTTAATAACAGGCTTGGAAACTCATTCAGAGGTATTAAAAAGAACCGTCCATCAATACAAGCTCTGTTATGGATCACGTATAATAACTCTGTAATGAATTCTGACTGTTATGTAAGCCGCTCGTTATGTCATGATACGTTAAACTGGTGTGACAAATTTGTTAGTCTTTACTATTTAGTTCTTTTTGTCTTTAATTTGTCTTTAGTTTTTTTTTGTCGTTGTCTTTTTCGATCGAGTTCAAAATGTGAAAGAGAGAAGAAGACAAAACACGGCGTAACTATTCCAAGACTACTCCACGTTTATTAATAAGGGGGTACTTGAATATGACGGCACTAAATATAGGTAATTGCGTGTATAATGATGATATCGTACATTTTTGCAATTATTTTACATTGAATAAACACTTTTAAAGGATTTATCTTGTGTATTTTGCATTATTTTAACCGACTTCAAAAATGAGGGGTTTCTCAATTCGTTTTTAGGGTTCCATACCCAAAGGGTAAAAACCGGACCCTATTAATAAGCCTACGATGTCTGTTTATCCTACCTACTGCATTGCGATTCTGTAAAAACTCATCTCACCCAAGCGAACTCGCTCCTCACTTCACTTACGATGAATCGAATTTTAAAATTGGCATTCAGCATGCAAAAACTCACTCAGTGATGTGTGTTCGAAGCCTACGAAAATGACTTCACCGTCGAGTTCGTAGCACTTTGGCATAGTGCTTACCAAGATGCAAAATTGACAATCGGAAATTACCGGTTTTTAAATTCTGCCTTATTACTGAAAATTAAAGCATTAAAAAAATCATTTAGTGTTTAAAACGTTAATTTCGACATTTTAAAACAGTATAATAACATATAAACCCTTGAAAAATTAAACATTTGACTTAAAATATGCCATTTAAATAATATGACAAGTGACGTTAGCTTTGCGCTTGATCAAGTGTTGCAATATAAAATAATTTACCCTTGAAAGCGGTAAAAAATATAGTGATTTATTTATTTATTTACTATTTATTACAGAAGTATGGGTGGTCTTAATGCTAAGAGCATTATAACCAGTCCAGTGTCTGCCTTTTATTTAATATTTTACAATCAGTGGGTTTCGTTTGACCCTAATATCTCACCTGAAGATAGGACGTGATGTGATAGGAGTGGTTAGGAGTAACCTATTCACACACGGGACTTTATATAAGTTAGGTTAATTAACAATCGGGAATAACGAGTGATTACAAACTGAATAAGAAATCATGGTGGTCTTTTTTGTTTGGGTTAGTCGGGAAATTATTCTTTGTGTAGAAGAAACATTTGACGTTACTGTATATAAACATAAGGGGTTTTGGCGCCAAGGTGGAAAATGACATGTCGACTCGTTGGATTATTTTCCTAAACTTATGTATTTTCAAGAGTTAATCTGTACTTAATGGTGAATTATTATTCATTAAGTGCTCGTAAACGTGTGGTCGAGTATGGAAAACTGATTTCCACACTCGAAACGAGGTGAAACTGTGATTTCGTGTTGTTTCCAAAACTCCATAGGAGCCTTTTGTAAAGTCTCCACCATTTTACAGGGGCATGAGTTTGACTTGACCGTGACTTACTTAGCTTGACTCTGACTGTGTCTATGACTTGTTTGACGCTATTAAGAATATGTAAACTATTTAATATTACGACTAAAGGACATTGAATCCACGGTCATGAAAATTTTAACAAAACATAAACTTATTAAATATACAATTTGTTTGATATGATACAATAAATAAAATACAAGTGTAATATAGTAATTTAAATGGTTTTTACAGTAATTTCGAACGATGCAAACTCTTTTTTTTTTCATCAATCACGTTAGAGTTGCAGCTTTCATCTATCAAGTTTGTGGCTGCAAAGTCGAAAGCTTGAATATTTTGTTTTGTGTACGCACGAAATACAAAGGAATAATGAAGTAAGTAAATGTATGCCTTCATTGTAATGTAGCTTTATCTTCTATGAGTAAACGTGTAACATATAAGATCATTGTAGTACCTAAACAAACTTAACCTAACCTCAAACTTGTTAGAGAAAACTAAGAAACATTTACAAGATAACTTTCATAATAGTAATGAAGTATGTAGGCTCAGATTATACCGGCCCGCGCCTCAGCCGGTCCTCTATACAGCTTGTGGCACTCACTGATGTGACAAGGTGGACCGACGACCTAAGATACCGCAGGGAAACGCTAGATGCAGACCGTTTCCGAATGGCCCTTTTGGAGATCGATGGGGAGGCCTATGTCCAGCAGTGGACGTGCTATGGCTGAAATGATGATGATGCTGACTCATGGATAATGTAGCTTCCTATCAGTGAAATAATTTTTAGAATCTAATCAGTAGTTCTGAAGATTACCTCAACCTATAAACAAACAAACTTTCTTTATTAATATTAGTATATTTATTTATTTTAATACTTTATTGCACACTTACATATTAAGTAGATATGTACAATTGGAGGACTTAATGCTAAACATTTTCTACCAGTCATCCACCAGTATCCACAGTAGGCGTAGTATAGTATAGATGAACGAAATTTGGTTTTGGCGATTGGCATGTTAGATAACAAATTGTAGAAATGATGGTTCTCATAATATATAAATGTTACTTTTCAGCTCCACGCTACAGCCGTAGAAGACTACAAGCTGCAACAACTTTTTAACATCAGGTGCATTAAGGTAGCCTGACCGAAGGGCTTCTGAGGGTGGAAGAACAGCGGCTGACACACGTACTACTCGGTGGAACCATGAAGGACCAAATGCTAGAAGCTGCACTTTAACAGATTGGAGATAATCTGAGCGAACTTCAAAAGTTGTTCTAAAGAAGTGGCATCAGTGATCATAAACATGACCAGAGGCAAGTCACCGGGACACGACGAGATTAGTATTGAGCACCTCCAGCATGCCGGTGTACATTTAACGCGAGTGCTAGTGAAGACATTCATGTTACATTACTATTTATTTATTTTCATAGTGGTTAGTTGTAATTAGAATAATATTATGTAGTAAGTAAATAAAGTATTACGCCATGGTTTTCAACTGTAATGTAATATTTTATGTGTAAATAAACTGAATTTGAATGTAGGACAATTGTTTAAGGGCAGCTGTTGTTGTACCAATAATTAAAAATAAAACAGGCCACTGATCCGATAAGAATAATTATAGGCCCATATTGTTGGCTACGACTGTGGCGAAAGTACTGGACAGCCTGCTTGATCGCATATTGAGCAAACATCTTCATCTGTTCAACGTTGTCCAGTTTGGTTCTTGATCTGGGTTATCTACAGAGACAGCAATACTGTGCCTCAAGCACACTGTCCGGTATTACACTGACCGAAAAACACCGGTCTACGCCTGTTTTGAATTGCGGTTTGAGGCAGTGGAGATTGACCTTTCCGTGCCTTTTCAACCTTCATGTAAACGGCTTGTTGGCATGCAGATTTGCTCGTTCTAATGTAGCAGTAAATATTTTACTTTTTAAGGCATTGTGCCAGTCTTTTTATATGTGCAGTCTTGAATCAACTATATGCAGAAGACAATCAACGCCTTGAGAGTACAATACAATAACTTGCTGTACATCAGGCATGTTTGCTGACGCTCGAGTGAACTACATAATTATATTATTATGAACCGTATTATAATAAAAAAAAACAAGAACTTGATTTGACTTTTATTTCGAACAGTAAAATATAAAGGATTATTTAATTAATATTACAGAAGTACAATCTGAGATTACCTATTGTCTTCATAAATGAGTACTTGATGGTTAATGCCTGTATATTTAGGGTCAAGAAGATAATTTACAATAAATGGTAATTGAATCTTAAAAACAATAACAATACAGTGTAAACTCCATGTAACGTCAATCGATTTAACGACAAACTCCCTAAAGCGTCGAAATCACTTGGCTTTGGTTGGTTTAGCTTGCCTTCCATACAATGATACACTCTATATAGCATTACACCCACTCTCAATAACGACAACAATTAAGTAATGAAAAGTACCTTTTAAGTTGCCTATATTAGTAAAAACTGCGCAGCTGTGTACATTCTTTAGTCGCTTTTTTATCCTAGCCCGCAATAAACTCTGTCGGCATCATGCATACCGGACTTTCTAAGAAATTCGTTCTTTTGTTTACAAATTGGGATTGCTTGGACTTGTTGTTGACCAGGACTAATAAGTAGGAGTCATTGATTATCTATACGCTATCATATTCTTAGTTGCTCATAAACTTTCATAAGTAAGTAAACATTATGGCCAGTAAAAGAAAATCATAACATTTTTATGTACATAACTACTAAACACTAGTCTGAAATAAACTTTTTATTTCTATAATACTGATTTTTCTTCTCTCCATTTAACGACAACTCTCTATAACGCTGTAAAATGCACAGTCCCTTCAGTGTCGTTATATAGAGTTTCCACTGTATAAAATAAATACAAGTTTAATGAAATAGATAACAGAAATGTATTTATTTATTTGATAATAGGCGAGCAGCATATGCTCATGTGCCTAAATCACACAGTGTAAAAATTTAGTATTTATCTGTTACGGTACGGTTATGTTGTTTATTCTTATCCATCTGTCCAGTTTGTTTTTAAACACATTTATTGATTGCGATTCGACCACCTCCTCAGGCAACCTGTTCTAGTTGAAGACGACTCTGTTGCTAAAGATGTGGTGTGCAGCGTTGGTCTGTGATGGTGCAGGTCACAGTAGGGTTTTGTGACGCCTGCTTTCTCCACGCAGCTTTCCAGCTTTGACTAACGGATCAGCAAAGAATTTCCCATCATTAGCGAAGAAGGCGGATTGGCATTCAATTACCTCCATCAGGTCAGTTATGAAGATTCCAAAAAGTTGGGAAGCCGCCACTAACGGTTGCCACTGGACAAGGAGTTAGGTTATAAGGATAAGCTGAGATAAGGAGTCACCGACTCGGACTTGAAATATTCTATGCAGTTTACCACGTAGGTATACCAAAGTGGTCAACTTCATCAGTAGGCGTTGATGAGGGACTTTGTCAAAAGCACGCTCAATTCTAGGTATACCACATCTACTGGGTATTTGCTATCAACTTCGTTACTCCAAGCATGGACACTTCAGCAGATTTGTAATACATAGTTGATCTTTTTTCCACAAAGCTATATTGCTTGGGTGATATTACACTCTGTCTATTTAAAAACTTAGTTAATTGACCATTTATGATTTTTTCCATTACCTTTACTGCAATGCTTGTAAGGCTTATTGGTCTGAAGTTTTCTGGTTTGATTTTATCACCTTCCTTAAATATAGGAGTGACTATGGAATGCTACCAATCCTGGAGTAGGTGACCCGTTTCTAAAGAGGTATTCATCAACTCTGTTAGGGGCAGGGGTAAGTGTGTTTATGTTGTTTCTGTTTTGTACTGTTGATGTTGTAGTATTTTGTGCGCAAAATAAATGTTTTCTTTCTTTCTTTCTACGTGGACAGTTTTTAAGAATGCAGGCCCACACGGGACGACTGTGTATTCAAGTTTAAAATAACATTTTCAACATCGGTTTCGGAGAAGGTAATGTTAGTTTTGGAGATGGTAATGTTACATAAGCTGTCTTCTACAGTCTACACAGGGTACTGTAGTTATGGTTATGTCCCGATTGAGAACAGGTTCATTTGAATAGGCTTTTTCAAACTCTTCAGCAAAAGCATCAGCTATCTCACATAGTTTGGTTACTAGATCTCCATTGTAATTTCTAATTGCCGGTGGAATACAGATGTTGTTTAGATGTAGTACAGCGTCACATGTGAGAGCAGAAGGTTTTATCACCATAGTCTAGGATCTTGGCTTCATAAATGCTTCTCTGCTTCCTGGATAAGGCGACACATTTATTGTTAACTCCGCGAAATATCTTGTAAACATTTTTTTTCAGCGACTGGACCAATGCGCCCTACTGCATTATTATCGTCCTGAGTGTCCGTTTGCCGAAATTAGCCTCATGTTGTGCATCAGTATCGCTCATAGATGGTCTGGTAACCCGGCTCTATTACAAATGTTGTGGAAGATAGAGGATACAACACGCAACTAAAACTTTTGCCAATATGTCGGGATGGTAGTGTAGGACTCGCTCGACGCACTATTAGGCATCTAAATAAACTTTTAAGTACCTAAGCCATAACACAAATCACAAAAAGTCTTTTTCACTGTCCACAAAGGTTTTTAAGAGTTCAGTGAGTTCACGTCTTGCTAATTCACCAGCGAATGAGTAACTTTTGATTTGACAGCTCAATTCGATCGATCGAGCTCTAAGTGAAGCGTTCAGAATACCGATTTAGCTGTCATCCCATACAAAACGCGTCATGAGTGCTACGAACTCGCAACCGAACTCGACGATGAGCTCACTTTCGCGAGCGCCATCTTGAAATTCGACAATTTCGAGTTTTCTGAATGCCGATTTCGTCCACAGCGCTGAATCCGCGCTGTCACTAGAAGTGAGTTTATATCAGAATCGCATTGTATCTTTCGAACCGTAATAGATAGCCAGTTGAAATTTTCAAAGAATATGTAATTTTACGGCGGATTAACTAAGAAATTATAAAAATTTCTAAAAGTTAAAACGAAAAGAGGGTATACCAATAAATAAATAGGTTAACTGGTGAGCTATACTTCCCGGCTTTACAATATTCTGTTACGCAAATTTCTCATTACGTGCTCAACATTTCTACGAATCAGAGACTTCCTTTACCGACTGTAAGTACTGCCCGGAGCGATGGAAAACTGGGAAAAGATTGCGGTTTTTATGAACCCTTCATTGCGTAATGGTGAAATTATTCGTAGTTCGTACGAATTATGCAAAACCACGGCGAAGTGGCCTGACTGAATAAATTAGGCCCATGTTAGGGGAATTTAATTTGACGGTTGAGACTTGTACTGCATGGACGAAGTTACATTTGATTTCAGAGTTTAAATTCCTTTTGAGATCGTCGACCAAAATAAAATGAATGGACGGGCCATAACCATTGAATTGGCTCAGTAAAAACAAGGCAAAACCGTTGGACATATATACTTCAACACCTAATTATAATCAACTAGCTGACCTGACAGACGTTGTCCTGTCTTAGAACTGTCAAACACGCAAAGTCAAAATTGTAAATCTTATTTTTTTACACCTTGGGTTACATTATTGGAGTTTTAGTAAAGATCCCTATTTTTTTTTGAAAATATAACATAGCCTATGTTAACCGGGGATAGTGTAGCTTCCCAACAGTGAAGGAATTTTTCAAATCAGTTCAGTAGTTTCGGAGCCTATTCAATGCAAACAAACAAACAAACAAACAATCAAATCTTTCCTCTTTATAATATTAGTATAGATTAATCATGTACAGTAAATTTGTTACAAAATATAGATAGCGGTTTTTAAATGTGTAATTACACTTCGGGAAAGCACACGAAGGCATAATTTTGTCAGATGTTTCGTTGTCATGTAACAATAGTCTTGTGTCGCACTTCTTACGGCTAGAGACCGACTGAAACGAAGTGAGCGCCGGCGCTCATTTTGTAATCTTCAAAAATGGGCTTTTCTGGGCCCGTCCATTCATTTTATTTTGGTCGAAGTTTGAGATGATCGTTTATCTTGTATACTAATTACTAAGTATAGGTTTCAAAATAGGGGTTCATTCTTTTACTATCAATATGTAATACATTTTTCATAAGCAAGCTCAAAGTTGCACAACGAGCTTTGGAGAGGGCTATGCTCGGGGTTTCTCTACCAGATAGAATCAGAAATGATCCGTAGACAAACGAAAGTTACAGACATAACCCACCGGATTAGCAAGTTGAAGTGGCAGTGGGCAGGGCACATATCACGCAGAACAGATGGCCGATGGGGCCGAAAGGTTCTGGAATAGATACCATGGACCGGTGAGCGCAGCGTAGGACGTCCCACAACATGGGCAGACGACCTAAAAGAGACCGCAGGGAAACGCTGGATGCAGGCCGCTTCCAACCGGACCGTTTGGAGATCGATGGGAGAGGCCTATGTCCAGCAGTGGACGTCCTGCGGCTGAAATTATGATGATGATGAATACATTTTTCAACCGACTACAAAAAAGTTTATTAGTTCTACGTATATATATCCGCAAGTCTACAAGAATCCTGACAGTGAAAAAATTAGCGTAACAACACTTATACCACATCCTGAAGAAATTAAAACTATACCAAAATCCAAGCCCACATTCTTAATTTGACAACCTGTCTCATAAAACAAGTCTCAAAAATTCCGCTCCGATAACATCTTACTCTTACGAAAATATTACACGAGTTAAGTCATCAGGACTTATATCATAACTTTCACCATATAACCGGCCGAGCTTTCGGTTTCGTTCCGGTGACGAACGTTCAAAGGTCACGTGATGAATGGGTTGAATGGCTATGGTACCTGCTAGGTCAATGACGTTGTAGTGGTTGTTCAACTTTGATCATAATATAGTTAGGATTTGCATTAAACTCCAGCTAGTATCGAAGTCGCCGAAATCTGAAGGAGGCGAGTAAACACGTATTGCACACACTGACATATTCTTACTAGTTCTACAAACGCACACTTCAATATTGAGCGGCACACAACTGCAATCGAGATGATCTAAGTGTCATCAAACGGATGACCAGGGGGGGGGGAGAGGTGTAAGTTCTAAAGAGGAACCTTTGGTATAACAGTTGTAAGTTGGTTGTTGTAAGTTTAAATCAAATGAGGTGATATATCTATATAATTTGTGTTAGGTCTTACGTAGTAGCTTTACCTAGTCTGTGGGTCTAGTAAGTCTTTGTTTTTAATCGACTACAAAAAGGAGGTTTCAATTAGACTTTTTTTGTGTGAAT
Organism: Agriopis aurantiaria; assembly: GCA_914767915.1. Taxonomy (NCBI): domain Eukaryota; kingdom Metazoa; phylum Arthropoda; class Insecta; order Lepidoptera; family Geometridae; genus Agriopis; species Agriopis aurantiaria. The sequence goes on from OU611982.1 coordinate 1,808,091, forward strand.
ATTACTCGATTTTTATCTCCGCCGATTGTAAACCGATTTTAATGTTTTTTTATTTTATTGAATATAGTTTATCCAGATGGTGTTTCGTAATTTTGAAGAAAATATTCCACCTCCACCGGAAAATTAGGGGCTGGAAGTGACAATTTATTGAGTTTTTGTAAAAACTTACTTTATTAAGTCTACTTGGTGTATCTTGTTGTAAATTTATCAAAATTGGCTCAGCATATTTTTGTAAAACGATATCGATCCCAAAAATCCGGAAACTTTGGAAAGAGCATAAAACCGCAAACACAGCTAGTCTTTCATCACCTTCGCTTCAAACTATCTGTCAACATCCACAGCTTTACTGAAACCAAGATGACATTTTGAGAATGTCACATGTCATCAGAAAGATTGCAATAGCTCTAGCGCACGAGGCTTCGCATGGCTGGGAAAAGATTCGCACGACCACGGCACTGGGTCAAGTTGCTCAATCCCATTTCGCTTCGGTTTCAATGTTAACTATCGTCTTTTTGGCAAAAATAAATACATTGAAGATTCAAACTGTTTCTTTAAAGAATATCAGCTAGTGTATTTCCGCTTCGTAGGTACCTATCAAATAAATTAAGGAATTAGGGATCAACTATTATATTGCCAAACAAGTCATAGTCACAGTCAAGCAAAATAAGTCACGGTAAAGTCCAAGTCATGACCCAGTAATGTGGTGAAGAGTTTACTCTCAGGAACTCTTGTTTCCAAAACTCTGTGTTTTTGTGGAGTTTTGGAAACATCAAGAAAATACACGTTTCACCTCGTTACTTCACTTGCCTACAGTCGAGCACTTTCAAGACACTTAATATACAATAAGCTACCATTAATACTTGAAACAACACAATTTTAAATAATACAATAAGGCAAATGTTGTTCAAGTTGGCGCCAAAAAAACTTTAAAATTCAGCAGAGCGACGCAAATATGCTAACCTCGGCAGTGGTTACATATATCCGTTTGGGGTCGAAACATTAGGCCCTTTTTTTTTTTTATTGTTCCGTCTATACTTTCTCCGACTCTTGTTGGAGACATTGTTAGACCAAACATATTGCATAGCAGTTTACTATGTTTTATAGATTCTCGGCGATAATGATCTTTCATATTATAATTTGATAAACACATATATAATAGTACTAAAATTAAATTTAGAGCTAATCCTTTGTAGTCTCAATCCGTGGGGGCAGGGCGCTGCATGCTGTTACACAGGCTTCGAGCCTAGTTCGGCGGTACTGTACTTGTTCTATTATGTAACAAAATACTACTCCAATAAGATGTAACGTTTTGTATAATGTTTATAGGAATAAATGATTTGATTTTGATTTGATTTGAGTAGGTACACATAATTAGTATTACAATTATTGAGGTAGTTTTTTTTTAATCTTCTATTTTTTATTAAAAAAAATCTCCCGTTTTATCGTAGAGACTTAGCGAGCTCTTGGGGACCGGGAGCTCATCTCATTTTCAAAAATCTTTCAGAGCACCTGGTTAATGCGACGCGTGACCAAAATGTTGGCGTTTCTGGCTCAACGCATAAGCATTGCCATTCAGCGTGGTAATGCCGCCAGCATGCTGGGTACGCTGCCAACTGGTAGTGTGCTTGACCATTTGGATTGTCTTTAGACCTTCAACGGTCTATGGGCAGTCTAACTGTATTTGTAGTGTTAGTGATAGCTTGTATTTTGTTTAGTTAATAAAGGCACTTGCCCAGTAAAAAAAACTCCTGTACGTATTTCTTAAGCATGCATGTGTGCATCATAGATTGTATCATCTGACGAGGTAGTGCTTAAACCTAACTCTAGTAGGTACATAATTAGAATACAAAAGAAAATAAATTATAACACTAATTAAAATGCAATTCGTCAGCACTTGACATTAATTACCTTCCTCGTATTATCAACGTTGTCAAATCTTACTTTCACTACACACTGCAAACTACATTCTCAACTTGTCTACAAACCTTCTAGAAATGAGGTAAAGGACTCGACTCGAATAACAATTGTTCTGGTTTCCACAAAACAAGGAAAGCAACTTTCGTCCAGACAAGCGTTATGTATTATTGATGTGCCGTGCATTTTGATCACAAACGGCTAATTTATACGAACGTTCGACGTTATACAGACGTGTCATCTAGTAGTTGATTACGTAATGTCGCTCTCACTTTAAGTTTAGACTTGTCATAAATCGGAAGTGATATAAGATATGAGCTAATTAACTAGGTGCAAATTGCACCTTGCATTATATCTGGCTGTTTGAATTTTAGATCAGTTATCCAAATTTCGCATACACGTTTAGTTTGGATGACCAGGCACAGTTAGCTAAATGACGTCATCATCATCATCGTCGTCAGCCTGTTTCAACCCACTGCTGGGTATAGGCCTCGTCCCTTGCGCCATTGATCCCTGTATCGGGCTAATCTCATCCACGTATGACCTGCGATGGGTCTGATGTCATCAACCCATCGGGCTGGTTGTCTGCCTACGGAACGCTTGTGCGCTATTGGTAACCTCTGTCAGGGCTCTACTCCACCTGCCGTCCCCAGCGCCACTTGACTCGCATGATACGGTTTCCGACATCCGTGACTTTTGTCCTCCGACGGATTCCGGACGTCATACTAAAATCCAATATGGCGGACTCCCAATGATGGCGGACAAGTTATTTTTATGCACCCCCATGATATGGGTATATATCAAATGAAAGGGTTTACTGAGAAGACTACGAAAAGCTCGTTATTAAAATGTTTTTAATTTAATAATTTTGTTATTAGTTTCGTAAGATCGGATGTAATCTTTCCGAGACTAATGCGAAGTGTACTAATCAGCTGAAAGGAGGTCATTGTACTTATCATAACAAAAAGCTTTTGCTATAGCACAAACCTCAGATCAAACAATGGAGATATGGTAATGGTGACGTGTTGGGTGCGAACGCATCTGGCCTGAATCAGGCTTGATGTACTTGGTCGAACTCACCCTGACGACCTTGTTGCCCTTTTTGCATGTGGACAATTAGTTACTTCACTGGTGTCGCTATAAGTTTCTTAGTGTTCGTGAAAAAATGTATGAAAATGGAGACACTTGAACACGAACGATAATTGTACTAAGGCATCTCCCTTGTTTTTCTGATCTTAGGTCATCATCATCATCATCAGCCAGAAGACGTCCACTGCTGAACATAGGCCTCCCCCTTTAACCTCCACACTGAACGACAGTCTGCCTTTTGCATCCACTGGATGCCAGCGACTCTTACTATGTCATCGGTCCATCTAGTGGGAGGCCTACCTATGCTGCGTCTTCCGGTTCGTGGTCTCCACTCAAGAACCTTTCTTCTCCATCGGTTATCGGTTCTCCGAGCGATGTGGCCTGCCCATTGCCACTTCAACTTGCAAATTTTAACAGCTATGTCAGTGACTTTGGTTCTTTGGCGAATATCCACGTGTCGGATTCTATCGCGCAAAGAAACTCTGAGCATAGCTCTCTCCATTGCCCGCTGTGTGACTCTGAGGTTTTCCAAAAGGCCAAAAGTTAAGGACCACGTCTCAGTACCATATGTCATCACTGGCTACACACACTGGTCAACGACCCTTGTCCTTAGGCACTGTGGTATCTTGGACGAGAAGATGTCACGCAATTTCCTGAACGCTGCCCATCCGAGTTGGATTCTTCGGGCGACCTCTTTGCCTAAGTTGGACTTACCTAACTGAGCAATCTGTCCAAGATAGGTGTAATGGGCAACAACTTCGAGAGTATCGTTCCCAACGACTACCGGCACGGGTTCAACATGGACATTGGACATGATTTTTGTCTTGTCCATGTTCATTTTAAGACCCACCTGTTGGGAAAGGCTACTGAGGTCGCTGAGCTTCGTATTGAGATCCTCCAGCGACTCTGCCATGATGACTATATCATCGGCAAAACGAAGGTGAGTGATGTATTCGCCATTGATGTTGATGCCTAACCCGTTCTAGTCCAAGAGCTTGAAAACGTCCTCCAATGCGTGATCCAATGATCTTAGGAACAAACCTTAAAATCACGAAAAAATCGGCAGTTCCATTGAAAAATTCACACTCGACAAAATTTATGGAACAGCTGATTTCTTTCGATGAGTAGGATTGACCTTTCGGCTTATGAAAATGAAATGAGATACAAGAAAAAAAGGAGGTTAAAATCTTTGCTTCCAAGATTTGTTTACGTAATTTTATGTCTAATGAAAGCGTGTTGAAAATTAAAGCTATTCCGATTAACAGTATAAACAGCTGATAAGGCCTAATACATGATTGACTCGCAATGTTGGCAATACTGTCTCGAACCATCTTGGTCTCAACCAACTTTTTTATTGGCTAACCAATAAAACGGAGGGAGCTAAAGCAAGTACATATAAGTATGACATCTTTGGAAGTACATTATGGTACTTATTAGCGAGTAAATACTAAAACATCTGACATACGAAAGCCGTAGGAACGAGTTAGTATATATTTGCAAGTGAAATCCGCATACGCAAACCCGTCTGAATGGGTCTTTTCGTTAATTGGCGAAAACGCATAGCTGGTGACGTTGACGTCTGGTCGTCGACCTTCAGCAGATACTCTGCAGCTGCAACCGGATATGGAAATTAGAAAATGTACACAAATACGAGATGTAAAGCAGCGTAATCGCTACTTAGCAACGTTTTTACAAGCTTTTGCAAATTGCAATCTTTGTTTTTATTTGTTTGTTTAGGTCGAATCTTGCAAACTGAAATAGAACCACTTCCTCATTGCCTATGGAGTTGAATTCTTATATGTTGGTTCAGCCCCGATGACAATGTATTTTTAGGGTAAGCATGACCAGCAGTGCAAGTACCGTTCTTTATCGATCGTCAAATTCGCTAAAATGCCATAGAATCGATCACTGCGAGTACTGAAAAAATGGCATATTATCGAATTTGACGACCTCAACTGTCAATTTGACGATCGATAAAAGAACGGTACTTGCACCCCTGAATCGAGATCCAGGATTAGCTCCATATAAAGGAACTCTTCAACGGTCAACAACACAGACACGAAATATTGTGTACGCATTTTATTATGATAGCCGGTTTTAAGTTTTACTATGGTTTTACCATGACATGGTTGCTGCACTTGGGGTTAGGTCCTGATTAGCGAACTTCTCAATGGTTGGCAGCACAGACAAACAGTTTGTTCAGTTGTTTGTGTTATTGAAATTTGTGATTTGTCCGTTTTTATTCTCGATAAATAATTTGAATTTGAATAAAATGTTGAACACGCACTATAAAAGATTGTTTAAAAAAAATTGTTTGACTGACCCAGTGTTGCTACTTTCATGCCAAATTTCTTCCAAATCAATAGTGTTACGGAGTAGTGTTGGGACAATACGCATAAGTACACAACACTCGCTCACGTACTTTCGCGTTTATAATAATAAAGTAATTTGTATGTCTATACCAATCAAGCGAGGAAACTATCGCCGTCGTAATCTGAAGTATCACTACTGTCACAGATTAAATAATAGTTACTAAGTTGTTGTGGAGAGCAGCGCATGCGCACCTCTCTGCATTCGGTCCGTGACGCATCGGCGGCATGAAAGCGCATTCTTGCGCGCACTGATCTGCCTCACCACATGTGGAGGATGTAGATTGGAGATGGCCATGTGTCACACAAAATAAGAGGCATACGAATAATTAGGGGGTGGAACAACAACTTTTAATTACCTATATAGCTTGAATGTCTTAAACTCGAGCAACTACAGAAAAAAGTCTGCAAAAACTGAAAAAAGCGAGGAGGTATTGCACACACATAAATAGTTTAACTAGTTCTACAAACGCACACTACAATATTGAGCGACACACAACTGCAAAAGAGATGGTCTTACGAACGACCAAGACGGTATGAGCTGAAAGGGAAACTGTAGGTTTAGAACTTCCATTTAAAGTTTGACGAGCAACAAATAAACCGGCCAAGTGAAAGTCGGGCTCGCGCACTGAGGATTCCGTACCACCACAAAATACAATAAGGTTGTCCATGTCCAAGTAGGTAACAGCATTATCAGTTATTATAACGCCTTCCAAAACTGTCGAAGCAATTGCTACGCAGTTAATTACTTTGCTGTAGGCGCTCGCGTATAACAATAATTATAACTTGGTAATGAACAGAAATTTGTCACCGACTCGTACTTGGCCATTATTTATTATTTGTTGTTATACTTTAGTGTGTGTACTATAAATCATGCCAAGTTTGACGCTTGTACGTATTATGTTCTTTATATTCTTACATTATTTTGACTTTTTTATTATTTGTTAGTTAATCCGCTGCAACCATTGGCGGATCCAGCCACCTAGCCACCTAGCAATTCCATACATTCGACTTAATTTTTCGATTTGATTCCTTCGAACCTTGTTAGAAATCCTGGATCCGCCCCTGGCTGCAACGTTACATTTTCTGTGAACATTTCAACTTACCATCTATTACGGTTCGAAAGATACAGCCGTTAATACGTAGGACAGACAGACATCGTAGGCTTAGTAATAGGGTCCCGTTTTTTCCCTTTGGGTACGGAATCCTAAAAATACAGTTGGATCGGATATCACGATCTATGGGCATAGACCGTCGAAAGTCTCGAGAAAGTATACTTTATCTCTACAATACCCTAAAGTGTTATTATATTGTAGAAATACAAGTTTTAGTAGTAAAAATCTCCTGATTTCGGTACTTGGTAATGTCAAATCAAAATTAACCACGGTTCCATAATGGTAGTAAAAATGATAATCAAGTCAAATCGCACAAACGACGTGCGCAGGTAGGTGCTAATCTTTCACATTATGGAGAAAATTCACTTATATACTTATCTTTGTTGGAACTAACCACAAATGTGCTAAAAGGTGGCCTTTTGTATGCAAATTCTTAGGAGAAAGTTTTGGAACGTTACATAATTTAAGGATGTAGGTAAATTAAGTAGAGCAGAGAAACGCCTTTAATATTTTGTTATAGAAACACGTGGTATTCACACATTTTATTTATATTACACGGGAATTACTCACGTAAGATAAAGACCGCCTAATGCTGTTGAAACTACAGTCGGAGTAACCGGCTTAATCTTACGTGAACAATTCCCGTGTAACATAAATAAAACCTTTAATATTGTTTAAGAGTTTGAGTATGGTACTAAAGACGTGGTCCTTAACTGTTGGCCTTTTAGAAAAACTCAGAGTCACACAGCGGGCAATGGAGAGAGCTATGCTCGGAGTTTCTTTGCGCGATAGAATCCGGAACGTGGATATTCGCCAAAGAACCAGAGTCACCGACATAGCTGTTAAAATTTGCAAGTTGAAGTGGCAATGGGCAGGCCACATCGCTCGAAGAACCGATAACCGATGGGGAAGAAAGGTTCTGGAGTGGAGACCACGAACCGGAAGACGCAGCGTAGGTAGGCCTCCCACTAGATAGACCGACGACATTGTGAGAGTCGCGGGCATCCAGTGGATGCAAAAGGCAGGTGGAGGTTAAAGGGGGAGGCCTATGTTCAGCAGTGGACGTCTTCTGGCTGATGATGATGATGAAGAGTTTGAGCTGGTCTGATGTTAGAAAACTACAATGTACACTTCTATGGATGATGGGGCCCATCATCCATCAGACCTTCTTTTCCCAGCGATCTTTCCTTGGATGACGAGATTGAGTCATTTATCATTCCTAATGACGTGTCGTCATTCGTCTTCTCTTACATATCATATTGGAATAAATAATCCAAGTGTATCTATTAACTACCTAAAATAGTCATGTATCGTTTCTAATAGTATAAATACACGACAATTGTTCTTGCGTTATTAATTGGTATTGTATCGATATTTCAGCCGTAAATTATTACGACTCTATCGGGTTTTATGTTTATGTAACAGGTTTTGCGAATTGGAACAAGAAATGGATAGACTTGCAATCAGAATTAATGATTGAAGGTAATACTTAAGTAGGTATACTTGGTCCAAGTTTTTTAGCTCTAACAGCTGCAAAAAAGCAGAATGAAAACCGTAATTGTGACCGTGTTGTTGTATTGTAATTCTGATAATTTTGCTAAGTTTTGGACGTAAGACTGGAATACAAAGCACTGTTTTAAACTATCATGGTTGGAAGTTGGTTGAATGCCAGAACTTCAATCGAGGTGATGGTTTTCAACTCGCCAGTGCATGGAATACAGTAGTAGGTTGCCTTAAAAATAAAAATACTCGTCCAAAATGTGTTCAAAATATACTATACGTAGTGATACAGTGAGTGGTTGTTTGTCGGGACGTAGGTTCGAGTTCGAGTTCCAGTGATATCCGTAGCAAAAGACAGAAAAAGGGTAGATCGTTTTGTCTGCACCTAACTTTCAACTATACACATTTTTTTTATAAATAATTTTTAAACAGATTATATCTACGTTTGGCCACCAACGTCGCTTACCATCGCCTGATGGTAAGCGACGGTGTGGCCAGGGATGTCACACAGTAAATTAATTTATTACCAGTTTTAATTTCAAAATTGGTATTTTTTACATGCGCGGAAAATTTAATGACATTTATTTTGGTACCCATTTCAAAGTAGTATACCGTACCTACTATTCGTAAGCAGCCTCGGTATATTATGTGTTATGCCAAAGGGGGGTTTAACCCTGGTCCTTTATGATCGTAATCCTAGACAAAATTATCGCTCAGCCACTCGCTCCGTTGCTTCTTGTTTGCTTAGTGGATTTCTAAGACTATGAAATTCAATGTAATCAAACGGCAAATTGATTGTGGTGTCGTTATGCAAGCAAATGACGTACCTATGGGTAACCGCAGCTCGGTTGCATGCTAGATTGACGACGAATTAAGTAATATTTTAATATGATTGTGTAGGAGTTTTATAACAGCGTAAAGACGCGTTTTTATTACTTGATTGATACGGGCAATGAAATCACGAGTTCATTGACAGTTTTTACTTAGACAACAATTCAAATGTTTTAGCAATGAAGAGTTTACAAATAGATCATATTATACGAGACAAAAAAATATATACAATATAATTTTTGTATCTTAAAATTAAAATTGTTTAAATTTATTTAAGTTGTTATAGCATCGCTTTACTTTATCTGTAATGGTGTTATAAGTGTTTTTAATAATAAATAAATATTTGGACAATACCGCACGGGGCAGATACGTTAGGTAGGTTTCGTATTGGTTTTCATCCATATGATGGTTGCATAAATTTTTTTCCTTATAATATGTTGCATTGATTCCATTACCTAAACAATTAAGCAACATAATGCATTCTTTGAAATTTTGCTACCGAAATTGCAAGGAAATTGAATTTAGCCAACGCAACTTTAGAATTTAAACTGAAACTACTTAAAATACAATAGAGCTGCAGCCGGTCACGCACTAGAGGTCTAAGTTTACCTTTTACGCAGAAAATTACTAATAATTATACAATTGAATTTGAGGCAAAGAACAGACACTTTTGTTAAAAACTTACCTTCACCTGAAAATACGCCTTTTTATTTCTTTTATTCTGAACCGGACCATGAAGCGTCTGAATTTCATAACACTGAACTTAATTGGATAATTAGATACAAAACAAGATGCGTATCTTACCTACCTAAGCATTTTCTTTGTTAATTAAAGCTATATTTTGCTTGCGGAAGTAAACTTAGGTATATGCTTTTTCTAGACGTGCCTACAAAATATAGAAAGATGAATTCGATCATCTAAAAATAAGCAAACTAATCATCGAGGTTTTTAGAGTAGTATTTTTTTTTTGATTAGTTTCTCTACTCACTGCTTCATTACTAACCAGAGTTTCTCTTCTTTCCAGTTAGACAATGAATACGACAGAAGAAGACAGGCGGCGCTGGGCCACCATGGCTTCAACGAGCATCAAACGAGATTCGGCCTGAGTTCCCCGCTGCAGACATTCCAGAACCAACCTGGTCTACTCACCAGCCCCGCCCCCTCCCCTCTCCAGTTCCAGCAGCAAGTGTTCCCTCAGCAAACGCAGCTACAACAACCATACGTCCCCCAGTTTAATAACCTTCTACCCACACAGAACCTTCCCAACAATGTCCCACTTCAAAGTAACAATGGATTCCAATTCCAACAGGCTATCAATCAGCCTTTGCCAAACTCTTTCACGCCACAGCAAAGCTTTAGGCAAAATCAACAAAGTATAGTACCTCAGGTACCCCCGACATTGGCAACTTTCCAAAATAACATCCCGGTTCAAACAGCACCGCAGTTCAGTCAGCAAATTCCCACAGTCAATATCGGCCAGCAGAGGCCAACGACAGCGGCGTTCTTGCCGACTTTACCGTCATCTCACAATCAGCCTATATTCAGTAATCCCAGCCCTATCACCATCCAGCCTGCTCCCAACCTAGCGCCACAAAACTTAAATTTCAACAATCAACAAAATTTTAATAACCACGCCCAAATTCCATTCCAACCAACTCTCGGCCAAGCCCCCGTACTTTCTAATAACCAAAACGCACAAATACAAGAGTATTACGAACAACAATCTAAAGAGAATCTGGAGAAGATAAAGGAGCTCCAAGAGAGGGCAAGTATAATCCAGAAGCATCAAGAGTTCGTCCAAAAGCAGCAACAAAAGCAACAGGAGAAGGTAGAAAAACTTCATGAAGAGTTTGTTAGCAAGCAAGCGACTAAATCTGTCCCCATATATACGACTACAGAGACGTATGATGATTTCTACAACAGGAACCAGGATAGAAGGAGACCAATCCAACCTCATGAGACAGATTTGTTCAGGAAAGCCGTAGAATTATATGAGAAGGATCACCCAACTACTACCACTACAACGACGACTACTACAACTACCACAACTCCCCCTCCTCCCGCTCCACCCAGCCCCAGGTACAAGCCAAGGCCGAAACCTAAACCTAGGCATCCCCCGCAAGACAGAAACAAGCAAAAACTGTACAATGACATTAAGAACTTGTTGGAGGAAACTGAAACAAAAGGCTTCGACGACAACTTGAGAGCAAAGAGCGCAGAGCTCTTACAGAAACCGGATATCTTAAAACAACTGAAAGTTGCGTTGGCAGAAAATCAAGAAGATTTCGACGGAAAGAACTTCTCGTCCCGGGAGATAAATCTTAACGGACAAAAATTCGAAGTAATCAGGACGACAAATCCAAATTTGATACCGAAAGGTGCGATAGCCGCTGAGAGTCCAAACTTTGATAGAGAGATTGCTCAAGCTCAGGCAAAAGATCGTGTAAAAGAAAGTCGTGTATCTTTCGACGAATTAACTAAAGGTGTCCTGCCACCGGGAGCGAACTTCGAATTAGTGAGACAGAACGAAAATGGAAAACTCGAAGAAGTGAAGGCGCCAACTGATCTTCAGAACAAAAAGAAAGTCACCTTTGTTTTCTTAGAAGAACAGGACGATGGCTCATTTAAAGTAAAAGGTGTCAAAGCTAACGGCCAGCAGACCGAAGAAGGCCCAGAGGTGGAAAATATCTTGAACAAGATAAAGAATGGCGAGATCAAACTGCCAGGACCCGCCAAGATCTCCAATGGAATAACATTCAGTTCTACCACAGCCAGTCCTAGTCCCGTTACTGACGTCACAGACTATATTGCAGCATCCTCTCACAGTCCATCAACCTACGTCAGCACTTCGAACGTCGGTACAAGTGGCCACACCAACCCATTCAACTACGTAACAACACCATCATACTCACCATCACCATCATACTCACCGTCACCATCATACTCGCCGTCACCTGCATCTCCTCAAACCTATAACATTCACAGGACTAAACAACCGCAAACGCAGACATATTCTCCTTCGCCAGCGACTAGCACAGAGAGATTCCAGTACAAATCCAGCACTCCAAACTTCATTACTTCTCCTTCAAGCAGGAATACCATTAGACAAGAGCCAAGAAGCTCTTTCCCAAGCTCGACATTCTCTAACATCATCAATACAACTCCGTCTTACAGAACGCAGCAAGCAAAAGATCTTGTTGTGATCGGTTCTAGCACGATTCCACCAAGCATTGAGACGGGGAGTTCACATTTAAACTTCGCTAGTCAAAGCAGCCCAGGACTTGTGGACATCCTCAAGGAAAATGGACTGTTTGCCACAGCAAAATACTTGAAGCAGTCGGGCTTGGACACGATTCTGAACGAGACTGGGCCATACACTATATTTGCGCCAACTGATAAAGCATTCAGGACGTTGTTGGTACAGCTTGGAGGTCCAGACAAGGCCGAGGAGAAGTTCCGTGACAACCCAAGGCTTCTCAGTGGTGTAAGTATCATATTACATTAATCATCTACCAATACAATTTCTTTTTAAACGAATAAACTTATCAATCTCTGTCGGTCTCTCTGTCTGTTTATTACCAGCCGCTTTGCGATTGGCTCAGCCAATCTTTAGATCCTTCAGCAAGGAATACGTACATAACATCATGAGAACGAATTCTGGAAATGCAACATAATTGTTTCTTGTATGCGATGGTAAATACGGTGTGATTTCATTCGCAGCTGCTCCTCCACCACGTGATCCCAGGAGCGTTCGACATCGGTTCCCTCCAAGACGAGATGACTGGAGTCTCTCTCGCCGGCACGCAGCTCCGCGTCAACCAATACGACATGCACGACGTCGAATGGAACGAAGTCCAAGTCATTACCATCAATGGAGCAAGAGTCTTGGACGATAAGAAGGATATCCACATCCCTCAGGTTAGCTTTCTCATCATTCCCTTTATTATCTGTAAAAGGAATCAATGACTTCATACTTCACCCAAATGCCAAATGTTTTGAACAACATTTCGTATCAATGGATGGAGGCACGACCGAGGGTGTCTCGCCTGCCGTTTTCCTTAACCACGCAACAATGTATGGCACCGAAGAACTACCACAGCAAAACAATATCCGTCACTAGCAGATTGCCATGTCATTATTATCAGGAGTATTCGATACGCAAAGTTGAGAAGATGAAGGTCTCTGAATCATTGTTTTCACATGTTCCAGGGCATAGCGCACGCAGTAGACCGAGTGATGTTCCCGCTCCCGGTAGGAGACCTCGTGCAGACGCTGCAGGCTGACCGCGACAGGAGGTTCACCACTTTCCTCAAGGCTGTTCACGCTAGCGGCTTCGAGAACACTCTGGCAGGTGAGAATCGCAGTTGAAACTATGGGGGAAGAAACCGAACCTTTGCTTTGTGAGATCGCTCGATTAACCCCAAACTTCATTGCGCTTATTTTCCATCTAAAATTGCGCGCCTCTCCTTCGGATATGCAATGTAGTATATATATTCCTAGATACTGAGGGTCGTAGCTTCAGCTAGGAAAACTTTTATACGTCCCGCTGACGCCTAAAACTTATTGCGCCGCAGCCACATGACCCTTGATTATTCTGAAAAATCCTTTCAAGTTCTTAATAAACTAGATGTGAATAAACTTTTTGATATTCTCTAGTTTTCTATTTCCCACACTAGCTATTTCAGGGAGCAAAGTTACATTTAGAAGATTTAATCAATCATTCTTCGCGCGCCCTCTCTTTCGCCCGTTCCAAGCACTCGCACTGAGTGTAGGTACTATAAGAAACCAAGTCCAATGCGCTGTCCTCACTCATCACTGTTTCCAGAAAGCAAAACCTACACCGTATTCGCACCAACTGATGCTGCGTTCGCGCGGATGACGCCGGCGGAAGTGGCGCGGTACAGCGACAAGGCGGCAGCGCGGGCTCTGGTGGCACGCCATGTGCTGCCCGGCACGCTGTACAGCGCGGGCATGAGATACTACCAGCTCAGGAACTCGATGGAGGATGCCAAGCCACTCACATTGCAGAAGAATGCCGGTACGTTGTACAAATAAAATTGTTTACACAGTTTCTTGTAGCAAGATGGGAGAAGCTCGCAGAAGATAGGAATCAGTGGAGGAATCGTATCAAACAGGCCCAAAAGCTTCATGATAGAGCCTGATAAAAAAAGAGCCTTGCTGAAAAAGAGCGAGACGGCACAACGACACCTATCCATCTAACGCAACGTCTGCACGATGTGAACGAGCATACCGCTCTCTCGCTATTTTGGTTACAGTTACCAAATAAAGTGTTCTTAGCATCCCACAGATACTGTTTAAATCGTCTTTCTCAGACGTATATAAGGCCATATATTTATGTGGTAAAGTAAGATACCGAGAAATGATCTAATATACAACAGATTTTGATTTCAAACCGTACATAATTTTTAAATCTGCCCTCTGTCTGCAGGTCGAATCAAAGTGAACAACGCACAAGTGGTGACGCACAACATTCCAGCTACGAACGGCGTCATCCACGCGGTCGACGCGCTGCTCTAACCTCCGTTGGCTTCAGTGAAGCTCACTTCACGCCTGTTTCTTGACTGACCACCTCAACGATAAGCTAAAGGATTTAGTAACAAAATTCACCTTAGCAGCGACATCTATGTGACGTAAGGACATAACAAATCAACAAATGCTTTAAACGTTGCTGGCCTAACGTGTGGCATGCGTGAGGCAACCTACGCATCTATACTTGTCAGATCACATATCACGCCATGGTCCTTAGATTTAGAGATGAATAAGATATATATATTTCTATAAAAAAGAGGGTAGGTACTCAGCGAAAAACTTGTTTAATACTTTGATAGCTGTATTTCTATGAGCAAAATGGTTGCTTAAAGATTTTTTTAACTTTGTAGTTTGAGGTCGTCAGTCTAACATATAGGCTGAAATCAAGATGTAAAAATTCGACTTTACCTTCGACTAAAACTTCGACCTAATCTTGATTAAGCACAGTGGCACAACTTTGTTACTTACTAACTTCTTTAGTGTTTTGTTAATATTTCTAAAGTTGTCATACTGTGTCCTGCTGTGTCATGTAATTTTTCGACGAATTCCGTATTTAGTGGGTAGCCACAACAATATGAATTTAATTAAGACTGTAAATATAAATTAGGTTACGATAATTATTTATACATTCGTGTTTTGTAAATAAACTCATAAACTTTTTTATTTTATCGTTTTACTAGCTGCACTCCGCCGTTTACCAGTATTTTCGTATTTTACGCAGTAGAGTGGCTAGCTAAAACTAGCTATCACCCTCAAGTTTAAAATCAATCACTTGAGCATAACTTGAGAGCCAGTTTCCATTCCACGCTAGGCGTGTTTACTATCTTCGACCACACCGTCGCTTAACATAAAGTGAGCAGTGTTCAATCGCCTAGCCTGTCAAAAAATTTATCTTACGTCAGTCCCCCTGATACGAAATACTTGTACAATCATGTGTCAAATTTCATCAAGATCGATTCACTCCATTCCACTTTAATGCTCAACGTTCAAGGTGCTAACTGGTAGTGAATTATTTAGCCAAAGATTTGAAAAAATTATCAATCAGATAATTTTATTAGTATTTTTTTTGGTTTTTTTACTGCAATCACTACTCTCAAGTATTCATAAAATGACCTTGTTTCCTGTTCTTTAGTATCATTATCAGGCATTCAAGCGGCGAATTTCTAAAGTAAATTTGACAGGACTAATGGTGCATGCACCCGGTGCGAGTGACCGGAGCTGGCACGCAACATGCGAGAGCAGGGCCCGTACCGTGACTTCAGTGCATCACGGCTGATGCGACAAGTGTTCGCACTATGAAAATATATGGTACTACACGGTAATGCTCGGAAGTCTACCTTAACTTGATTCAGTTTAAGCAAAGACTTTCTATAAATGTAATGTAGGGCGAACGTAGTCACTCACTACATCTGATGAAAACGTCTCATGTAAAGACACGCCCACTGAAGGCACTGAGCGTCACGTCAGTACCGACCAAGCCTGCGATCCGTCAACGTCAGCTCGTCTTATAATTGTCTGTTAAAATTATTTAAAGCCGTGCTACGACTTGTTGTAGCAAAAAATATCGCGGCAAAAATTGCCAATCCTTCACCCCGCTCCTCAGACATTTGACTGAGTGTTTCCATTGAAAATAATCATAACTACAAGTCTGGGCTACGTAGCTTTACCTAGTCTGTGAGTTTAAGTGATTGCGGGAAATTACGTGAACGTGAACCTTAACGCACCGAGATACGATTTGCGGTCGCTTAACTTTTTCTTCACCTAAATTGAATTGCGTTAGAGAGGTGACGGTACGGGCTCAGTACAAGTTAAAACAAATCTAATACTGCTCTTGCACGCAGCCTGAGTGCATGTGCATCCACTCATTCTTACTACTCGCACCATATGCAATGTACAAGTGCTGTTGTCCTTGTCTAACAGAGAACGAAAAATGCATTGACAGCTATCTTCCACGAAGATTTGTGAAACTACCGTCTAATTTGCTAAACTTGAGTTTTATTAAAAAAGCCGTTGTAATCATACAACAAAACCATCAGTTACTGAATAATACTACCATTAAAAAAACAATTCTAAGAAAAAATTTAAGTACTGACTAATCAAATATATTAAATCGAATTTAATTCACACACACACTGACTGCAAAATTGAGCCAGCGAAAACTAGCCAAAACGCGCTCTTCACCGGCGAGCAAATGTCAAAACTACAGAATATAAATAAATACCTTTTCAAACCTCTGTTCATTACGATGCCTTTAAAATGATCTTGCGTTAAGTACGGTTTTCAACCTTAATTTAACACCTGCAATGACGATAGTTATGTAGCAGGGAAATTACAATATTTCCGCCGATCCTTCGACTAACGGCACATCAAGGCTTATTACACTGTGCCAGCATCATTTTTAACTTTTCTATTTCATCGTTCTTCGCTGCCAGTTCTTCCTTCAACGATCTTATTGTCTCGTCTTTATTTTCAGAGAGGTTTTTAAGTTCTTCTAGCAGCTGCGTGGTGTCTAGCCTTTTGCTGGGGCGCCTTTGTACCAGTTTCCCTATGATGTGGGCTATTTTGGGATAGTTGGCTGTCAAGTGGGCCGGGATCTGGCCCTTGCGTAGGTCGCTGATGGTTTTAACTCGCTCCATGTCGGTGCTGAAAGCTTCTACCATCTCGAGGAGAATGATGCCCAGACTGTACATGTCACTCTGGGAAATAAAAGTTTAATGATACATTTTATTTTGCATACAGAAATGTATAAGACCGTTTTTTTTTAATAATATGTAACAGGTGTTTCATTTTATCGTGGTAACTGACGTGGTTTTCACATAGTTCCATTAATTTATTTGCTCTGACAACTGCAATAATATTGTAAAAAGAATTAATAAAAACATCTCTTTTAATATTTCGCTGAAGTATATCGGGTACGATAATCAGTCCACATTTCTATTATTATTTGGTAAACAGTATCATGAATTCGAGATTTAAGTGCCTGTTTAATTCAGAAAAGTACGTTTGTTGTATGACCCTTTAATTTTTACTTTTAGACTTTTTGTTATTTCTTACTTAATCCGCCGTAACTTAAAATATTCCATGTTTTTTTTTAACTGGCTATCTATTACGATTTGAAAGATACAGACGTTTAAAGGTAGGACAGACGGACGGATGGATAGATAGACAGACAGACATCGTAGGCTTAGTTATAGGGTCCCGTTTTTACCCTTTGGGTACAGAACCCTAAAAAGCAGATCGTTCACGTTATTGCACGTTTTAAGGGCTTTAAGATTATGAATATGATGCAACTCACCTTAGGGTTGCACTGCCCATCTAACTGCTCAGGTGCCGCGTACAAATGTGTCCCCAACGCCAGACCACTGTGAGACTGCTGCAGCGGACACGCCAGCCCAAAGTCCCCCAACTGGACCACCACTCCACCCTCGCTCTGCTCCACAAACACATTACTCGGTTTTATATCATGATGAATAATCCCCCTAGAGTGAATGTAATGCAACCCTTTCACCAACTGCGTGAACATGTCAATAAGTAAATCTATATGATTCCAGGAAACCGGGTGTTTCAAGTCAGGAGATTCAATACAAGAGTCGTTTGAGTCGCTGTGGAGTATCGACATGTCGTCTGAACTCTTTCGCGAGAGAGCCATTTGATTATTACGCTCATCTAGCCATTGTTTCAAAGTTTGCTGGCAAAATGTCATTTGAATGTACAATGTGGCCCATTTCAAGTTGACTCGTGAACAATTTTCATAATTTCCACCTGAGAAAAGCTTAAGCATGGCAACATCTTGAGGCGACGTCGTTTCCTCTTCACTCGTTGATTCGTACAGATCTTCGTTTGAGTTGGACAAGTCTTCAAAACTGTTGGAATTTTCGAACGATATCACAAAGTCGGATATGCTTTTTTCCTTATGTAGCTCTTTCGAATTATGAGTTTTGAATGACGTGATGATATTAGGGTGTGCAGTCGATCTAAAATCTGCGCTGAGAGAGAAATCATCGCTGTCCGTATCCATCGGGATTTTGTTTTTCTTTGTTAATGACGACTCTATCATCGGTTCTAACCACGCTGCTTTATAATTCACAATATTGGGATGATTCAAGCTCGCTATTGTCTTTACTTCAGCTAGATGACTCATAACGGAATCAACATCCGAAGATTTGATGTACACTTTCTTAACAGCGTACTGAACGCCGTCAAGTCTGTGCTTCGCTTTGAAAACACTGCCAAATCCACCTCTAGCTATGAAATAGAGCTCTTCAAACTCTCTATGGTAGCGAGACCATTCTAAGCAAGATGGTTTGACAATGGGCCAGGTGGCAGGTAGTGAGATAGGGATCTCAGAACCACTAGCAACGGTAACCAGCTGGTATAGAGCTCTTTGGTACTGGGTTCGCATGGCTTCAAACTCCCCCATGGCATATGAATCATCAATAAGATGCATGCTGTGCAACTTCTCACAGATGGTGTTGTAAAGTTGATCAGCGCGATTGTTGTCTTTTTCCAAGAGAGAGCAGAGTTGCTTGACTAAAGACTGGACTAGGAGACTGATGGGTGTGGTAGTTGCAGTGTCAATGAGGTCTATGTGTTTTACATTTTCGTGTAATACTGATTCTTGCTGGGTGATACCTGAAAAGGTATAAATAAAGGCATTAGGATAGAAATTATGTTACTATTTTAAAATACAATAATAGGCTTACGTTTGGCCGCCATCCCTCCAGCAGGGCCAACATGCACACCGCGACAAAATTTGGCGACTCTTTTTATCGTGCCAAAGCGAGACAGACATATCCGAAAACTTACCCTTGTCAAACACTGTTTTAAACTATCACGGTTGTTCACTAAAGTTACGGGAAGTTACGGTACGGTTACGGTTGTTAAGTTAGTTTCGGGAGCTCATTCCACAACCTTACCACGGTAAATATCCCGTAAATAATCATATAACTTTACCCTTGTCACATTCTCACTTGATAAAAAGTGACAACAAGATATTGTCGCGGCGCGCATGTTAGGCCGGCTGATGTGGTCTACAATGGAGCATGTTAGCGTATAAGAAACCGATTCACTCTAGATTTGAAGATGAATTTGAAGAAGGATTGTAACTATCGGGGAACACCCATTCAGGCAGCGCATTCCAGAGACTAGCAGTTCGCACAATAAAAGGCGAATCAAAACGCTTTGTACGGGTTATCGGAATATCAACCATAAAACGGTGTCAATTTTTCGTCCGCGCTCTGGTAGTCTGATTCCACAAAAATATGCAAAGTAAATTTAATTCTGTACAAAGTTCTAGACATTTCCATGTACCTAGCTACTCATAGTTTTTGCGGTTTATGTGATTCAGGAAACCACATAGTCAACTGTTTAGGCAGCAATAGTAATTGTGGAATTTAATTCAATGATAATAAGTACAGCTTAATTTAATTATTTACTGTTTATGTAACATAATTAACTTTTCTAGAATGTTACAATGGCCGTAGTCACAAGCTGACATGGCATAGTAAGTCAACTTGTAACCTTGTGTAAAAAGATTTTCTTATAACTCTCAACACAGACGGAAAGGATGAGTCGGATGACTCATCATATATATGAGTTTAAAAGCCTGTGAGCTTACAGGCACCAAGTGAAAGAAGGGAGCGTTAGACCATACATGAAGGGAAGCAGCGGCGAAAGCTGCTCGAGCTCTGGGAGCGGGTCAGACGCACCGGCAGCAAAGGTCGTCACCGTTAAAGAGAAGTGAGGCAGAGGCTGACCGCCACAGGCTAGTATGTCGGCCTCGCCAATACTAAGGCGACCCTCGTGGCCCTCGCGGCCGCACAATATAAGGAGATGGAGCCCCGGGCAGAGCAAGAGGTTTCTGATATAACCAGGATGCAATGTCTCATGAGAGCGGCTTCAGGCTGCCTCTCAGAATCTTCAGTGTAGACAGAGCAAGGGTATGAGCCCCTGGCCGTTGAGCTGAATAGGGAGGTTATGGACCTCGTGGCCATCATTGAATCGGTGACCACGAAGTCCATTCCCTGATAGTCCCTGACCACCTTTTGCTTTCCTGACTTTTCTAGAAATGGACCTTCCTGGATATTTTTACTTTAGATTTGTTTTAAATTATTGCTTATCTATCAATCAATTGGGATTCCCCGGACACACAAGTGGACACTTTTTGAAAACTGCCCGCGCACACCCCTCGGACGGGCTTTAAACTAGGACAAATCCAGACGGATGGCAGCCCTATGTAATGGTAACCAATAATATCTACTTGTTTCATCATCTTTTTAGTACAGTACCCTATTTTCTTTTCCACATATTTAATTTAGTCACATTGAGATGTCAAACCTTACCTCCACGACGTTCCGTGACAATCAGCGGTAGTGCTGGGGTGGATTTTGGGTGAAGTCTTGATGTTTACAGGTGACCCATTCAAAATAAAACTTAAGTTATGGAAGTGGAGTCCACAATTTGTGTATTAAACTTACGGTTTCTTTTACTGGCTGAGTTAACTGAATAAAACTTGACCTATTAGAATAACAGTTTTTTTTATGACTAGATAGAAAATGAGAAAATGTAGATTGTTCAACTTATAACCTTTACTGTAATCTGCTGTACAAATAAAGGTTATTATTATTAGTGAGGTGTTTACCTAAATCGAAGGCTTTGACGGTGGCCAAGGCTTTCCATTTATCCTGTTTGTGATTCTCCATCATTTGTCTTTCCTGGGTAGATCAGTCACAACTTCACAAAATCTCAATCAACGATTTTAGCTCGTGAAAATCTACGAAATTCATTTTGCTGCTACTCCATTGTGCACGATTATTAGAAACGAAACAAGTAGAAAATCATATTAAATTCAATGTTGTAAATAAATAAAATGACAAAAATTGGCCTAGTGGCTAGTGATGTAGAAAGTAGAAACAAAAATATTTGTTTTGGTCCGGTCAAAATTAACAATCGATCATTTTAAAATCGAACTTAGGTATAAATATTATTACAACTCTTAAGAAAAAATGTTTAAAATTTGGATTGCACACATTATTCTAACCAAGATTCGTGATTTTGACCAAGTCTCAAGAGTACTGAAAGTACTGAAAGTTTTTATATTTTATTTGGTTTGATCAGACTAACAATAGACCATAATAGACAATATTTTATTTGTAACACCCGATAAAAACAATCGTAATCTGCTGGTCCACATGCAAATACTATTTAATGAATTTAATCTGCATCCACCGGGTATCCCATATAACTCCATTTTTTCTGTAAATGGTATAAAGTTTACTGAATTATACATTATCAAAAAATCGAGTTATTGGTATGAAATCGATATTTTGGAGAAAAAAAATCTGTGAATCTCTATCCCTACTGGACAAATACATTTATTTGCCCACTCTTTAGGTTTAATGCCACTGACATTGACTGCCAAAAAAGTTTTTTACCCCACTTGCTGAGTGAGCAAGCTGATGCCATTAGAGTCGTCGTCCGCACTTTCACTGAAATCTTTATGTATTGATGCCCCAAGAGTGGACACTTTATTTAGAGGCTCTTACGGAGTATTGGAATCGACATGAAAATACACGTATCATCTTACCCCACTAAATCACTTTGCACACTCGAACACATTCATGAAACAAGGGTTCGAGTGTAGACAAGATATTTAACGAGGTGAAACGTCTTTTCATGAAATAATATATCTCATGAGGAATTTTAATTATCATGATGAGCTCCATAGAAGCCTATAGTGTGAGTCTGTGCTGCATAGATGAATCTATGCTGTGCTGTAAGTTTATTTTATTTAAAGAAATTTCGACAATGACGTACAGTTTCAAAAAAAATTGACAACCAAAATATGTAAAACTAAAGCTGTCATCTGTTACTGTCAAACTAATGTGAAACTAATTTTCAGATAAATAAACAACACGAGATTTTTGTGTGCGAAATACAAAAAAGTTAAATAAAACTATCAAATAAAAATGAATCTATTACCGAAAAGCCATAAAGAATTCAGCGAGAAAGATTACTGGAATAAGTTTTTCAAAAAACGTGGTAACAAAGCGTTTGAATGGTAGGTTATGTTGACTAAAACAAAAACACACATCGATCATAAAAACACAGCCATAGTAGCCTAATTTTGAGCTAACCCGCCTTTGTTTCTGGTTCTAAGGTACGGCGAATATCTCGAGCTTTGCGGTCAGCTGCACAAATACGTAAAACCCAAGGATACCATACTTATAACTGGGTGCGGTAACTCCAGCCTCAGTGCCGATTTATACGACGTGGGTTTTGAAAACATAACTAACATAGATGTTTCTGAAGTTGTTATACGACAAATGAAGGCTGCAAACGCTCACAGGAGTAATATGAAATTTCTGTACATGGACGCTATGAACATGAGTTTTGATAATGATTCCTTCAGCGTTGTTCTTGATAAGGGCACACTTGATGCACTGATGCCCGACGACTCACCAGAAACTGTCAAGAGCATTGACAAGTATTTTGCTGAAATCAAGCGAGTGTTAAAGTTTGGGGGCCGCTTCGTGTGCATATCTCTACTGCAAAGCCATATTCTTGCGAAGTTGCTAACATCGTTCTGTGATAAATCGTGGATGTTTAGAGTTGTAAGATGTCATGAAGCAGAGGAGAAAAATGCAGAGAACGGAGATGGAATGACACTTCCCGTGTTTGTAGTTGTTATTACCAAATTTAAAGTGATGCCACAGCTGGTAAGCATTCATTTATCATTGCACTTATGAATTAAATAGGCTGTGTTTCAGACATAGCCCGTTCTTCCAGGCAAGCATAATGCTCCATCAATTCCATCATAGACCACATTGTCGCTTAATATCAGGAGGCAGTCAAGAGCAATTTGCAGGCCTAATATTCAATGAAAATAAAAAAAGAGAAAGCCTACAAATTGGTACCTGAAGACTTGAGGGCTAAACTCAATGCTTTTTTTATTATTAACTAATAGGCTTGCGTTTGACCACTGCCTCACCTGATGTAAAGAGATGATGTGGTATATGATAGAGCACGCTTGCCTGGAAGACACCGATTCACTCGCGACTTGAAAACACCCAGATTGTAACTATTGAGGTACACCCATTCAGGCAGTGCATTCCACAGACTAGCAGTTTTCGCAACAAATGTGGAATCACAACACTTTATACAAGTTTTCTGTTCTTTGTACGTATCCTTTTACTATATTTACTATACTTTATATGATATTCCCTCAGATCTTGGAGGTATGTCTAGCAGGAGACAAGATGCTCCGGGTCAAGTCGCCAGAGGAACTACAGAGCCACATCAAGTCGGCACAAGACACTGCATTCGTCACTAATGGACTGTCACGGACTAATCTGGATGGTGATAATGAGGTATGTTTCTATTAAGGATATCTAAATATATAAAAGAAAAACGTGCTAGTTACACTATTTATAACTCAAGAACGGCTGAACCGATTTGGCTGAAAATTTGTGGGGAGGTAGCTTAAAAGCAAGAGACGGACATAGGCTACTTTTCATCAGCATCATCACCATTTTTTATCACTACGCGGGTGAAACCGCGGGGCGCAGCTAATTTCAAATAAAATATCTTTTAATAAACCATATTTATATTTGCACTTAGTAGCAAGACAAAGGGCCATCCATTAATAACATTATGCTTTTATACATGATTATATTAATTTGTTTGAGATTAAGAGTAGCCTGTGTAATAATCCAGGGCAAAAGCTATGTCCAAAACTAATTTGATTCACGTCCATTTAGCTGTTACGAATTAAATTGAAACTATTTTAAACGTATACCAGTATGAAATTAGCTTTCAGTGCTTTTTATACAAAGATAATATAACCACTTGATTGCGCATGTAGTCAAAATTCCCTTTTGCAAAATGAAGCCGTTGGTTGCGGGGGGCAGCTTGTGATTGGAGACTCAACGTGGCTCGACACTTGTGATTGGAAGACTCAAGTCATTAATTCAATTCACGCCTAGAATTGACCCGCTCGAAATAGTTTAGGTTGACATTTTAGAACCTTTGGCTTACGGCGAGATAAAGGATGAGCAGTCAGTCAAGTGGTTATATTGTCATTGTTTCTATATTTAACTAGATATTACGGCATTGTCACCAGGTATCGTTAGACTTGATGCAGCCAGGTGAAGAGACTCCTCGGTACACCCTGTACATAGTTGACCAAGGGAAGGCACAGGCCGTTAACAAATATGCTGTATTCATCGTACCACAGGGAAGGTATGTAGTGGATATTAACTTTTTTAGGGTTCCGTACCCAAAGGTTAAAAACGGGACCCTAGTATTAAGCCTACGCTGTCTGTCAGTCTTACCTTTTAATGGCTGTATCTTTCAAACCGTAATAAATAGCCAGTTGAAATTTACACAGAATATGTAATGTTATAGCGGATTAACTATGAAATTATAATAGTGAAAAAGTTAAAACTAAAAGAACCTTCCTTTAGTTTTTACTACCCCATACAAAAAACATATTTTTTACGTATTTTGTATTTGCTCTAATGTAAAAACGGTAATATGTACAAGCATCAAACTTGGCAAGATTATAGTGATGGCCAAGTGTGAGTCGGTGACAAATTTCTGTTCATTACCAAGTTAAGCAACGTAGTGTCCGAGTTCGTACTTGGTTGGATGACCACCTGCGCGTGATGTTGTCTTTTTTTTGCATTACATTTTGTATTTTGTGGAATTACGCAACCCTCAGTGCGCGAGCCTGACTCGCACTTGACCGGTTTATTATAGTTTCTGCAGCACCTTGTGGTTTGATTGACTACCGATTACACTAATGATAGATTTTTCTATACCAAAAATACAGTTTTCGTTGCTTTTTGCGTCAAAATTGTGAGAGAGCTTTTAAGCGATTTAACGGCGTAGTAAATAAAGAGAGAGATACGGGGAGATATAAAAAAACGGTTTCACGAGTTTAAAATACAGTCTAACTGAGAACCTCCTGTTTTGAAGTCGGTTAAAATGACTTTATAATAACAGCGCAACTGCAGATAAATAAACGTTGCGTAGGCGACCGAAACGAAAGGGAGTGCGTTCTCGAAATAGCAACCACGCGGCAACACCGACCGCTGAGTAAACAACGCCGGAATATTTTGTTAACTCATTGTTTATCTCGCAAACTGAGAGACGATATCTGTTTTGCAATGTTTATTATTCAGTTACTACGCCTCGCGATAATACATTTTCCCGATACACTGAAACATAGTGTGTTTCTCTTTCACAAAATTCAAATCCAATAGCCGTTTTATTATTTAAAAGCTGACCGACAGAAGTCCTATCAAAATTTAGAAGAAATAAATTTTATCGTTCTGTGTGTTGTTTTGTTTGTTATGCTCCCGAGATCAAACTGATTCATCTCCCTGGCATCAAAAACATAGGATTTTCATAAACATTATCAACCTCCATTTGCCTCCTTGATTGGGCCCTTTCGCAAACTCATTTCTTAGCAAACATATACAAAAAAAGTCGCCTAACGGAAACAATGAACGGCAACCAATCAAAGTTTAGGAACTTTTGAAGTAAAAAATAAATATATTTTAATTTTAGGGATGACAGGCTATATTTTTTTTAAAATAGGGATCCTTACTAAACTCCAATAATGTAAACCAAGGTGAAAAAAAAAAGAAAGATTTACACCCGTGCGAAGCCGGGGTGCGTTGCTAGTGAGGTAATAAAAAACATTTAACATATCTATTGTGTAAAGATACAGCCGTTAAAGGACAGACTGACAAGACAGACAGCGTAGGCTTAGTAATAGGGTCCCGTTTTAACCCTTTGGGTCGCAAAGGATGGGTCGGTGCTGGCCCAAGACAGAGACCAGTGGAATAAATTGGGGGAGACCTTTCCCCAGCAGTGGGACAACACAGGTTAACATAATAATACATTAGCACACATGCCTATTGTACATTCCACTCGCTACCCTGAGATCACTTTATGCGTTCTAATTTCACTGGAAAATGAAAATTGCGAGTAAACCCGCCAGTATGTAGGTTACCTACGTTTATAATTATTTCGGTCACGCTCCAGAGGAACCGAAATAATATTGTAATTTATCAAGACGGCGCTCGTAAAGATTAATTTATATACTCTAGTCAGGTGGGAGTATCGTATGACACGCATTAACCGCTGTGTGTCGTCGCTGGAACTGTTTAAAGTAGCTAACAGACATGTGGATTTGGTTGACGGTCTGCCGTCCGTCCGTTCTGGGCAAAAGTGATGTATCAACCCTTACCTTGATTTTAAAAGACCTATTCCACGATAAGCTACACGAGGGGGGGAAATATTTCGTCCCATTTCACATATACCAGAGTCACCCCTAAATGCAAAAAAATAGATTTTCTTTTCATCATCATCATCAGCCAGAAGACGTCCACTGCTGAACATAGGCCTCCCCCTTTAATCTCCACACTGAACGACAGCCTGCCTTTTGCATCCACTGGATGCCAGCGACTCTCACAATGTCGTCGGTCCATCTAGTGGGACGCCTACGCCTACCTACGCTGTGTCTTCCGGTTCGTGGTCTCCACTCCAGAACCTTTCTTCCCCATCGGTTGTCGGTTCTCCGAGCGATGTGGCCTGCCCATTGCCACTTCAACTTGCAAATTTTAACAGCTAAACACAACAGATTTTAGATTTTAACAGATTTTCAGTTGTTCATAATGATGAGTATAACGAACCCCTTTCGGCTTAGCATACCCTTTCCTTATAGCCCTGTATGAAATCATTGGTTCCAAGATATAAACGCAACAGGACGAAGAAGGTGGGTTGGATCCGTGCCCACGATGCGGGCCACACCCGCGCATAGTAACTATTATCTAATCTGTGCCCTCGTGATCGCAAACAACTCAAATGTGGGCGAAAAGCGAGGAAAACAAGTTCAATTAAAGCTTTGAGAAGCTCTGGAACAGACGCCTTATTTTGGAATAAATAGTGTTTGAAAGATTTTTCGCAAAGTTTAGCATAAGTGCGGTGCCTTTTCTTCATCCAAAAAAATGCTGAAGTAGTTTTAAAATTGTAGTTGAATTTTCAAGTGGCGAAAATTGTAGATAAACTTTGGAGTACAAGTACAAGGTATGTGTATGTTAGTAAATTCTCTAAAGTAACATTTTTTTTTTAAATATAACCATCAACTGATTGATAACAAAAAAGGAAGAAAAAAAACAAATCGGTCCAGCATTAAAGGAAAGTTTAATCGACTTCCAAGGTTTGTTAACATAGTTACAAGTGAAATGAATATAAGCATATGACACACAGACAACGAAGTGTCAACATACGTCATGAGTGATTTTTGTTCGGTACAGGAGGAATTGGTATAATACTTGGGGCACACTGAAAGTTTTTATTAAAAAAAAAAAGTTCTCATGATCATAAATATTTTTGAAAGAACAGCACATGAAATTTCTAAAAGTCTTACATAATATAACAAAACACGAAAAAAAGTTTGCAGTGGGCCCCAACCCAAACTAGGCTAAGCCTGTTACCCGAAGAGATCAAAGCATACATAATTCTAGATTAGCGCTGACAGTGTTTTTTCCAAAGATTAGTGATTATAAGATATTATATAGGATCAATGTTATCTATACTAATATTATAAAGAAGAAAGATTTGATTGTTTGTTTGTTTGTTTGCATTGAATAGGCTCCGAAACTACTGAACCGATTTGAAAATTTCTTTCACTGTTGGGAAGCTACACTATCCCCGGGTAACATAGGCTATATTATATTTTCAAAACAATAGGGATCCTTATTAAAACTCCAATAATGTAACCCAAGGTGTAAAAAAATAAGATTTACAATTTTAACTTTGCGTGTTTGACAGTTCTAAGACAGGACAACGTCTGTTAGGTCAGCTAGTATAAGATAAGTAGTATAAGTACGTATGCCTGTTAAGGCGTAGTTTTCCCACCCTTGACCAACGCTTGTTACTACAGATTACCATAAGGTTAAACATATTGTATTCAAGTTTCAATTAGTGGAGCAAAACCATGGCGTTTACTTGCTTCGTCTTGCATTTCGTTACTTCTATTATTGAGGCTTTTCTCATATTGAAAAGTGTAGTGTAAAGTTTTCCTCTTTTGGATCTCTCATAATTATGAAATCTGTGTATTAAGATATTGTAGACATCATTTAGTAAGTAAATAGGAATTTCAATAATGAATATAAACCAAAAACAAAGAACTACCAGCATCTACTCCCCACCAGCATCTATACAAAGTTTCATGCGCCTCAACCAATTTTGAAATACTTTTACCTTCATCCAAAAATTCAATTTGAAACCATACAATTCGTCCTGTTTTAGGCGATAGATAAAATCATAAAAAAAAACATCGCGCGAAAATGTTCCCGACGCAGAACCGTCTTTCAATGAGACCCCAGATAACTATACTAGTCGGAATGAGACACGATAGTTCAAATTAGCATTAGCAAATAATATTGTTTTAAAAATAAATCATAACTGGCCATTGTCTCGTACATACAAACTTTTTTCGCAAACTTTCTTCGTAGCCTAGTATTATTATTAACCGCACTGTTCGCCTCTTATGCCCGCTGTTTGCAACTAACACTTGTTTACTCACTAAAAGTATTTTTGAAGTTTATTTTGGCCGTGTCATATTGTTGTTGCACATCCATCACTACTGAGTGTCGTCACAAGATCTGCTACAAGCGACCGTGAACGCCTACTCGCGGATCTGAAAGATTACCTTAAAATAAACTTTATGTTCGCAGTTATAAAGAAAAAATAAACGATGCAAAGCGATGAGAGATAGGTAATTTTGTTCGTCAACATCTCTCAGGTGTTTTTGGGGCTTTATATTTACCACATTTTTTTATTTACCTAATTGTCTGTCTGCTTATAAGTTCGGCACAAATAAAAATAAATGTACTTTTTTGAAGTCGCCTTTATTAACTTAACAAAATAAAAGCTAACACTACATAGTTGGACTGCCCATAGACCGTTGAAGGTCTAAAGACAATCCAAATGCTCAAGCCCACTACCAGTTGGCAGTGTACCCAGCATGCTGGCGGCATTACCACGCTGAATGGCAATGCGTATGCGTTGAGCCAAAAACACGCCAGCATTTTGGTCATTCAGTTACATACAGTTTAGTTGTCGCTGTAGTGTCCATGTCCAGTGCGACAAAAAAGGGCTGAGCTCAGCGATAAAATTACAGATTATAAAGAAACTAGCGACCCGCTCCAGCTACGCACGGGTGTAGTTTACATGCGAAGCTGTGGCGGGTCGCTAGTCATATATATATATAAACCTTCCGTGAAAAATTATCTAACCGATGGTGAAAACCACATCAAAATCCGTTGCGTGGTTACGGATAAGTTAGCGGTCATATAGACAGACGTCGTGGAAAGCGACTTTAATTTATACTATTAGAGAAAAGAAGAGATAAAAAATACATTGATTGGTAAAGACATTATAACTTACTTTCCAGGGAATCCGAGTGGGTATTCGGTACGCCAGCAGGGCGGCGACAGCTGCAAGACTCTGCGCGCTCCAGGCGGCTAGTGGTCGCCGTACTGCACCGCGGGCACCAGTTCGATTCCCTCGACGCGGTGAAGGAAGAGCTCGCGCACTCCGCCAAGATGCTCATACCTAGCGGGTTCACTGGACAGGTGAGATGATCATACCTAGCGAGTTCACTGGGCACGTGAGCAGTTTCACAGGACAGGTGAGCGGGTTCACTGGGCAGGTGAGTGGGTTCACTTGATAGGTGAGCGGGTTCACTTGATAGGTGAGCGGGTTTATTGCACGGGTAAGCGGATTTACTGCACAGGTGAGCGGGTTCACTCGACAGGTGAGCGGCTTCACTGGACAGGTAAACGGGTTCACTGGACAGGTGAGCGGGTTCATTCGACAGGTGAGTGGCTTCACTGGACAGGTGAGTGGCTTCACTGGACAGGTGAGCGGCTTCATTGGACAGGTAAACGGGTTCACTGGACAGGTGAGTGGGTTCATTCGACAGGTGAGCGGGTTCACCCGACAGGTGAGTGGGTTAACTCGGCAGGTGAGTGGGCTCACTGGACAGGTGAGTGGGCTCACTGGACAGGTGAGCGGGTTTATTCGACAGGTGAGCGAGTTTTGGTCTCTCACTATGGGCCTCATAAGCAAGCTCAAAGTCGCACAACGAGCTATGGAGAGGGCTATGCTCGGGGTTTCTCTACGAGATCGAATCCGAAATGAGGAGATCCGTAGACGAACGAAAGTCACCGACATAGCCCACCGGATTAGTAAGTTGAAATGGCAGTGGGCAGGGCACATATCACGCAGAACAGATGGCCGATGGGGCCGAAAGGTTCTGGAATGGAGACCACGGACTGGCAAGCGCAGCGTAGGACGTCCACCCACAAGATGGACAGACGACCTAAAAGAGACCGCAGGGAAACGCTGGATGCAGGCCGCTTCCAACCGGCCCTTTTGGAGATCGATGGGGGAGGCCTATGTCCAGCAGTGGACGTCCTACGGCTGAAATGATGAATGATGATGAGCGAGTTTTGCAACCAAACGAAGCGTTGGTGGCGTGAGCTGGTGCATCTCGGGAAGACTTTCCGTGAACATGGTGCATGTAACTGCGCCGAAATATCGGGAGCTCATTCCACAACCTTACCACGGTAAATATCCCGTAAATAATCATATAACTTTAAAAACTAACATGTACCTATTTTTGAACGAATTTTATTTTTGTATTCGTTGATGGGCTCTATTTGTGATCAGCTTTTTATGAGGTGATAAAAAAATGCGGACACATGGCTATTGCCCCCAGATCCCGTTTCTGTCGGTGGGCAGCGACGTGGGGCGGCGGGTGGCGGTGTTCGAGGGCAGCTCGCCGCTGTCCGGCGCGTTCGTGGTGGAGGACGTGTGCGTGGACGGCGCCACGCACCGCCGCCTCGTGTTCCTGCACAACCAGCTGCTCGTGCAGTCCGAGGCCAGGATGAAGGAAAGTACGGACCAACATTTTACCTCATCATCATCATCATAATCAGCCTTTTGACAGTCCACTATAGGACTTTTAACCTACCCCCGAAAGGGTGATTGGGCCATATCCACCACGCTGGCCCAGTGCGGGTTGGTGGATTCACATACGTCGTTGAATTCCTTCTCCGTACGTATGCAGGTTTCCTCACGATGTTTTCCTTCACCGAAAAGCCAGTGGTATGAAAATCCGTACATAAACTCCAAAGAGCTCATTGGTACGGGCCCGGGGTTTGAACCCGCGACCTCACACCTAACAAACTACATTCAGCAACATTTTACCTATGTCTATGCCTATGTTTCACCCGCGTAGTGATGAAAAGTGGTGATGGTGATGATGATGAAAAGTTGTCCATAGGGAACATACATACATACCCACATACTTACACACATAGCTTTTTGTTATGTAGTGAATAGGTCTACGTTTGGCCACCAACTCGCCAAACATATTTATATATTTTAATGTATAAATATACAATTTCATCAGCGTTTAGCAAGTTTGGATACGGTCCGGCAGAGGCTGAGGGCGCAAGAATACGCGAGGCTACTTTACTTTGGGTGTTGAATTTGGACTGTTGGTTGGAGGGTGGCAGCGTTCGTTACAAGGCGTAACACCTTGCCCCCAAGTAATTTTCAAGTAATTTGATATTGTAATTATTAATCACAGTGCTACGGAATAAAAACTGTGTCAATGTACGTGCGATGTCTCATTCTCCTCGGCCGCTATAGTCACCCCATAGAAACACGATGTCTGATGCAGATCGACCATCGGCCACCGGCGCCCCTCGACACGCGCCCCGACATATAGAATATAGATAATGTCTGATTCCAGTTAAGAACAAGCAGAAGACGCGGCTGGTGGTGGACTTCGGTCACATATGTGCGTACCAGTCGTTCATGTGTGTGGGTGTGCGTGACGTCACGGCGGCGAGAGACGTCACGCGCGTCGCCGTGCTCGGTCTCGGTGGCGGCGGACTCTGCATGTTCCTCAGAAAGTGTTTCGACACACTGAAGGTAAAAATATTTATAAAGCGACCCCTGGAACTGTCAAACCTCAAAACCGCTGACGCCTTAATTGATAATGATAATTTTATTCATAATAATAATTACATGTCAATCATTTCAAAAATAAACTATTAACTAATCATATTATTAAAAAGAATAATAATACAATGTCATTCTAATAATCCCTATAATTCTAATGGACCCGGGTATGTCCTAAAACTGCGACCAGAACCACCAGAGGATGGGCAGCAGCATCCTCCTGCTTGAAATGGTGGAACCTCCTGCGATCCACAAGCCGCCTGCCAAGCGTGGGGATTATGGCAACCCCCTCAAATGACAGACAAACCAGGCTGTCGTTCAGTGTGGAGGTTAAAGGGGGAGGCCTATGTTCAGCAGTGGACGTCTTCTGGCTGATGATGATGATTCTAATAATCATAATTAGGCATTCGTGATTTATTCCAGTTTTGGGATGAATTCCTCTACGCTATACGGCGCCATATCGGTATAAAACCTTAACCGTCTTACTTCAAAAGATTTAAGCACGCTTTAGACATGTGTTTAACATATTTTTCTCAGTGAAACAACTGCTAAACATATGTCTAAAGCGTGCTTAAATATTTTGTAGTAAGACGGTAAGTAATTATAACATGTTTTAAAGTCGGAGTGACCGGCTTAATCTTACGTGAGTAATTCCCGTGTAATATAAATAAAATGTTTTAAATGTTTATCGGGACTTATCACGTATTATTACCTATTTTTACCTAAATAAAATAATACGTGATAAGTCCCGATAAATATTTAAGACATGTGTTCAAAACGCGAAAGTAAAAAAATTGCCTTAATTATAATTTCGGTCGAGTCAGGATATTAGAGTTGCAACCCTTTTGACGCATAATGCCAAAATCAAAAGATTTGGAGTTTTGCTACAGTGAAACAATACTTATGCAAAATGCCAAACGCGCATAATGCGAAACATTTTTTTTTGCCTGTTTGGATTATTTTGAGCGGTGAAAAACTTTTGTCTTACACAGACCTTTCAGAGTTTAGACACCGCGAGTTCACCTACTTTGTATGTCTGTGGCCTATCTTAAGTTGGATCAATGCTCCAAATAGCATACCACATAGTTCAGTTCGTTCTCCGTCGTCTTGGCAGAAGCACGTCGATGTGAAATTGCGCCAACAAAACTATAAAACCTCTTGGAAACCAATGAGATCCATTGTTTCGGTACCAAAATGTTGATCCCGTGGGTTCCCATTTTCAGATCATCATCATCATTTCAGCCTTTTGACAGTCCACTACTGGACATAGGCCTCCCCCATCGATCTTCACAAGGGCCGGTTGGAAGCGGCCTGCATCCAGCGTTTCCCTGCGGTCTCTTTTAGGTCGTCTGTCCATCTTGCGCGTCCTATACTGCGCTTACGGGTCTGTGGTCTCCATTTTCAGATAACAGCAGTGGACATAGACCCCGCGATGCTGCAGATTGCGAGAGACCACTTCGAGCTGAAGACTGATGACCGGTTGGAGGTGCAGATCAAAGATGGGTTGGACTTTTTGAAGGATGAGGCTACAAAAGGTGACTTTTTTACATTAAATAGATTTGCGTTTGGTGCCACCTCATCTCCCCTGATGGTGAAACGCTTGCCTAGAAAAAAAGTACTCTGTTTTAAACATAGGGTTGTAGGCTCAGATCAACTAAACAAGGGAGATATAGGGGAGGGGGTGAACGCATCTGGCCTAAATCAGGCTTGATGCCTTTACTCGAACTCACCCTGCAGACGACCTTGACGCCGTTTTTTGCATCTGGACTATTATGGTACATTGGTGTCGCTAAAAGCTTCTTAGAGTGCGTGAAAAATGAGTTTTAGCGTTAAGCAGTTAATCGGTACAGAGAATTTTTTTTTGTGAAAAATTGATTTAAACGGACGATAATTTAAGCGACGCAAATATGCTAACCTCGGCAGTGGTTACTTATTTGAGGCGTTTGGGGTCGAGACATTGGGCCCTAGGGGACCGGGAGCTCACCTCATTTTCAAAAATCTTTCAGAGCGCCT
This sequence comes from Agriopis aurantiaria, assembly GCA_914767915.1. Classification (NCBI taxonomy): domain Eukaryota; kingdom Metazoa; phylum Arthropoda; class Insecta; order Lepidoptera; family Geometridae; genus Agriopis; species Agriopis aurantiaria. Next base: position 1,842,523 of record OU611982.1, read on the forward strand.
GGTTAATGCGACGCGTGACCAAAATGCTGGCGTGTTTCTGGCTCAACGCATAAGCATTGCCATTCAGCGTGGTAATGTCGCCAGCATGCTGGGTACGCTGCCAACTGGTAGTGGGCTTGAGCATTTGGATTGTCTTTAGACCTTCAACGGTGTATGGGCAGTCTAACTGTTTTTGTAGTGTTAGTATTAGCTTGTATTTTGTTTAGTTAACAAAGGCACTTGCCCAGTAAAAAAAGTAACATTGGACTAAGGCATATCTACCTTGTTTGTCTGATCTGTGTGAAGTGATTTGAACTATGCGTTAGTATTTCACTTGTACTTCATGATATTGTGTTGAGGGAACATAAAATATTGTTTGCAGGCTCTAAGTTGGAGGTGGTGATATACGACGTGGACAGCAAGGACCGGTCGCTCGGGCTCTCGTGTCCGCCCAAACAGTTCCTCGACGACCACGTGCTGGAGAACGTCAAAACTCTGCTCACACACGATGGTGAGGGTGCTTCTTTCTTTCTTTAACGGTTTAAAAAATAATTATCAACAAAAAAAAAACTATTTGTTCAGACCTACCGTCTACCAAAACAGCCAAGCAATTGCTACGCCGTCTTACTTGTGTAGCGGGCATTTTTCGCAACTAGGCCATTCATTGGCCCATTTTGCGTCTACGCCGTCACATAGTTAATATTTTGTAAGTGACGGTCGGTATAACTTTTAATGAACAGAAATTTGTCACCGACTCGCACTTGGCCTTTTTTTTTTATACTTTAGAATGTGTAGAATAATCATGCCAAGTTTGACGCTTGTACGTATTACCGTTTTTACATTAGAGCTAATACAAAAATACGTTTGTTGTATCGGGAACCCCCCTTTAGTTTTACCATTCTGACTTTTTTTATTATTTGTTAGTTAATTCGCCGTAACATTACATATTCTGTGAAAATTTCAACTGTCTATCTATTACGGTTCCAAAGATACAGCCGTTAATAGGTAGAACAGACAGACATCGTAGGCTTTGTAATACCCACGACTTTTTTATTTCATAAAACTGTCACGTAAAAGAAGGCTATTGACGTTTGGCCCATTCACCATGCATAACTCCCCAACAATATCGATTTAGATAGGCCGGTCTCTTGGTGCCCGGAAATGGTTCTCCTATATTTATCTACCTTCCATATCATCATTCCAGGCCTGTTCATCCTCAACCTGGTGTGCCGCGACTCTACGCTCCAAGCCTCCATCATCTCCAACTTGAAGCAGCACTTCGCTCACATAGTGTCCGTCAAATTATACGAAGACGTCAACGAAATCATCTTTGCTACGAATAGAAGTAAAGTTTACACCAAGGAAGGGTTAGAAGAGACGGTGAAATGTGTCAATACTGTAGCAAGACAGAAGGGCCTAGTCAAAGTGAGGTGTGTCGATTTAAAAGACTTTTTGCAAGCGGTTAATATTATCTCGTAACATTAAGTGTATTTAAGTTTTTGTAAATATAATTTAGCAGCAATGAATCGAGTATAAAATACTCAAAAATATTAATTTAATCAAATATATTGATAAATTTTGGAAGTGAAAAAATGGTTGAACCATAAGTATCCTTCCCCATGCATAATGTTTTTAAAACAATGGTTTTATTTTTTACTTTATTTTCATCTTCTAAGGGCAATTCAACAAATATTTTTTTAACTGTGTGTTTTTGACAACTCTCGAGAATGTCAGTTAAATAAATAATTATTATGCTGTTTCGAGCTCGCGATAAGAGGTAATCGTAATTACTCAAAAACATTCTCATTTTATAATTGCATTGAATTTTCTCTTTTTTTTTATTCATTCTTTAATGAATAAAAAAAAATCTTTCTTTCTATCGAAAAAGTAGTTTCATAAAAATCTTTAAAAAAAAATATTCAAATTTATTTTCGATAGTGATTTGTACTTGTCCCACAGTAAATAATAGCAATCACTCATTTTTAAGTATCCTATAGTAATGATAATCACTACAGACTTTTATTAGGATAGACTCCGCCAGTTAGCACGCTCCATAATTCAGTTCGATCTCCGTCGTGTTGTCAGGAGCACGTCAGAGGTCAATACAAAAATAACAAATTGCGCCATCAATCATTCATCATAATTTCGGCCATAGGACGTCCACTGCTGGACATAGGCTTTCCCCATCGATCTCCAAAAGGGCCGCGCCAAATTGCGCCATAGTAAACTGTAAAATATCTTTGAACGCAGTTAGCCGTGTGGAGTTTTCGTAACGCCATAGTAAGTACAAATAGTTATTAAAATAAAAGACCGACTTCAAAATTAGTAAACGCTCGAACAAAATTATTGCTATTCCCAAATCAACAGGCGCTCGAATAAAATTATTCGTATTACTGGAGCTGGGGTCTTACGGCCAACTGCTAACGCAGTATCAAACTAACGTTAAATTCACTCAGTTGGAAAATCACGCGTTGCCGTCGGCCGTTTAATTAAAAAACGATTGACCCAAAATTAATGAAATTTTGGTGAGACCATCTCGAGAGCTTTCTCGAATCACATAAATAGGTCCACATCTATCGGAGTAATAGGTGTACATACATTGACAAAAATCAGACTGAATTGAGTGTCCCATCTAAAGTCGGTTAAAAATTGCGACACGCTGGGTTTTCATACTATTTGACATGCTTGAGGTGTCTATCTTGGTAAAGGTCTGTGTTATATGTTCCGCTGTTATTCAAATCACACGTGTTCAGACTGCAAGGCCGTTTAGCCATTGTGTTATGCGGTATATAATATTTTGTTCCGCTTTTGGCACTCTAGATAAGCGCACAATAAATATTTTTATACGGATTATTTTTTTATGTAAAACTTGAGATATCGGCAGTGTTAGGTATAAAAATGGCTAGGCGGAAAGATTATAAAATGGTATATGGGTTTGTATTACCTTGGTAACTATTCATCTACACTTCTATAGATACTAACCGTCTTACCACAAAAGATTTAAGAACGCTTTAGACATGTGTTTAGCAATTATTTCACTGCGAAAAATACGCTAAACACCTGTCTAAAGCGTGCTTAAATCTTTTGTGGTAAGACGGCTATAGTCACAATCTCAGTCAAAAATTTCCGAGCGTCGTACATACCCTAGACATCAGTTATATAAAACACTGTTTTAAACTATCGCGGTTGTTCACTAGTTATATGATTATGTACGGGATAGCTTAGGTTAGAGTTCCAGTGATAACCGTAGCAAAATACTAAGAAAGAGGGTAGATCGTTATGTCTGCACCTAACTTTTTAACTGTTCGACCAACCACCCGCATTCTGCAGTCTTCCCGTGAACATGGTGCATGTAACTGCGCCGAAATATCGGGAGCTCATTCCACAACCTTACCACGGTAAATATGCCGTGAATAATCACTTCAGTTATATAGTTCACAATGCCATATTTACTCCAATTTAGACGTTATGTTGCTTGCATAGTGTTCAACGTCGCTTGTCCGCTGTCATCGTAGCTCTGGCATCGCGCGGCGTTGCAGTCGGATCGCGGTTGCCTTACAACTAACCAAAAAGTCGGCGCAATGCGTAGCTAGCGCAGAGACCGGACATTTTCGGGTTCAGATTTTTTTTGGCACGTTTGTGACTCTATAGGTCTCTTCTATAGCCAATTAATGTATAGCTACTATGATAACGGTATCCTGTAAATTGTAAAAATGAAACGCAAGAATAAACTGAATGCATTTAATGCAGTTTCTTTGTAACTAGAAACCGCCGCACGTCACCCAACACTTATTGTCACTCCATGCACGCTAGCAACACTGAACCCTACACTTCATCAATGAAAACAGGGGCTTTACCATCTAACCTTACTGGCAACACAATATTACCCTTTGGGTAACACTGGCTTATCGGCCGTACGCATTTGAAACAATTCTAATATTTCAATATTACATTGCCATGATGTAGATTGCTATTGCAGATATCAGAAATCGACACTGCTTTATAGTTGCTATTCCGAAAACCCGAACGAAGCGCTTTGATTCCACTTTTATTGTGCGAACTGGCAAAACTATTCTTGATTTAAAAAAAAAAAACAATAAATTAGATGATTAATTTATATTTTTAGCTCCAAAAAAGCCGAGACTAGAATTCAAACTATGAAGACAGTCACCAGTAAAGTTAGATAGCAAAGTAGTTAAAAACAACATACAATATGGTACTTCTGTACATGTCTATAACCGAAGATTACATTTTACGAATTCAGCATACATCAACAGACAAGCTAACAATAAAATTAGGCTTCCTAATTTATCACAATTGGCACCTGAGTTCTAAAAACACTACGCATGTGTGCGAACAGAGATAACAGCATATAAGTGGCTTCGTCAAGCCACTTGTTTGTGAAACATTTTTAAAACAAGATGTTTCAAAGGTAATTTATATACAGAAAAAGTAAGTTCGATTAACAAAAAACACTCAGTTGTAAAAATAAACATTAATATCAGACATAATTTTCATGAAAGCATGATTTTTAACTAATTGATAATGCAATCGCAAAGGCATAGCTTACGTTATAAACACACACCCCACCCCAAATAAATTATACACAAAAAAAAAAAAAACATTCATTCTATCAATCATTGACAAAAACAAAATACAATATCCCTCCCTAGATCATTGCCATGCCTTTGCAATCATAAAATAAAATTGAAATTCTAAACTTCACGCTGTCTTATCTGGGGGTCTAGACAAGAGCCACACACTTAGCGTTCACGCCTGCGGAAAGATGAAATTGTATGAAAATGACATTGACAATGACATTAGCATGAGATAAATTATCTGAAGCTAATGTCATTTTCATACAATTTCATCTTTCCGCAGGATTGAACGCCAACAGTGTGTGGCTCTTGTCTAGACCCCCTGTTCCACATCGCATCATGCATACACAAATTTGATGTATCATACAATAATTTAAAGTAAATATATTAATATTCGCAAGAAATAAATTACAATAGCTTACCTCGTTAAGCAGGTTGAATATACACAACTAAAAACAGTCCTTAGAACACTTTCTTCAATATATTTTTCAGACTTCTCTTCTTTTTGCTGCCACCGCTCACGCTGCCGCTGTCCTGTCCGTTTGAGATTTCGGTAGATTCAGACCAGAGACTGCCCGTTGGGGACTCCGAGGCGGCCTTTTTAGACACTTTGCCGTTGAAAATTGGTTCGATCGTCCGTACCACAGGGCTTGGAGTGCTCCGACTGCTCTGGCGACTTAGAGTCCTCAGGAATGCTGGTGACGACAGGCGCCGCGTTTTCATTGTTTTAGCCTTCAAATTATTGAAGAAGGACCCGTTAGTCTTGGCTGTATCTCTTGCGGGAGGTGGGGAGGGTTCGCTTTCATTGCTCCCGTTAAACTCCTTCGGCTCCGTGACCGGTGCGAAAAATTCTTCTTCGTCTAACGGTATGGGGTTTTCGTGGAGCTTCCCGATGCTGTCTGGTCGTGACCACACATTCGGCTCCGTCTCTGTGTGTCTGTGGATGATGGAGGTTTTCCTCCGTCTGTTCTTCCTGGCCACGGTCCACTCGCCTTCGTTGTCGTCTCTGGTGTCATCGGCCGACTGTCGCGCGATCTGCAGCGCCTCCTCGCTCGGTCTACGTTTCTTAGCGGCCGGCGTGGCGTGCCCACTCACACCCTCCACAGATTTCCTTCTAAGTTTGTCTTGCTTTTTCCTGATCTTTCTCGGAATTGTCACGATCAGTGGCTCTACTTTCCGCCTTTTGTTGAAGAAATAAAACACGACTGCTGTTATTATTGATTGTAGTATCAGGAATTTGAAGAAATTGATGTTTCCGAACCAGCTATCTCTTTCTTCCATGAGGGTGGTTACCGCGAGGGTCATTAGACCGATTTGTTCCTGCATGGTGGTCATTTGATCTATGTACTTCTGCTCGCGCTCGTTGCTCTTGCGCCGTTCATCGCTCATCTGCTGCACGGTCTTCTCGAATGTCTTTTGCATTTCTTCCACTTGCTTCTTGTACCGTCTACTAAGTTCTTCCAGGTACTGTCCGGAGAGTGACATGTTTCTTTCTAGTGTCTGTAATTGAGATACATACATTGATTAATAATATAGAAATGTATATGCTACTACAAGTTTGTTTTTTTGGACGTAACTGCCGATTCACTACCTACTGGACCAACGGGCTATCAGATACGATATACGATAGAGGAAGGATATAAGATACTTCGCATAATGATGGCTTGTTTTTTTTTTTACCTTGGATTTAAATACATAGGCTACTTTTATGCTGGAAATCCGTTTCAACTGAATATGGAGTTAACTACGTAAATTTTTAGTCTATCCATATTTTTTTAAATTCATGTTTTAATTGTATAATAGGCTTGCGTGTGAGTGGCCACCTCGCCTGAATTTAAGCGATGATGCGTTCTACGATGGAGCACGGTTGCCTAGAAGAAACTGATTCACTCGCGACTTGAGATCGTTACTATAGGGGAACATCCATTCAAGGCAGCGCATAAACAAATATAGAATAATACTAGACCTTGCATAGGAAAATTCTATAAAAAAAATCTTGATTAAGAAAAACAGTAAATTTTATACATACCTTTACTCTGTTAGATAGTCTCAGAAAGACTGACTCCTTTTGCAAAGTGGCTTGAGCTTGATTCTGATTGGTGTTGGCCGGCGCGCCCGCTGGGGTGGGGTCTACCGCCATCTGGTCAAAGTCTGATATGAAATTATCATTGTCTATGAGAATCGTGTCGGCGATCTCTTCACCGTTACCAGGGTCCTTCGGTTTATCCGTCGTAGCATCGACTTTACCATTCTTAGATTCGGTTTTAGGAGTTTCTTTGCTGTCTTGGTCAATTGGAGTCTCTAGGGTTTCCGTCTCTGGCATGACAGCCTCTGTTTCTGGTGTGGGTTTGTCTTCTATGGTTGTTTCGTCTTTTTTATCTTCTATAGTTTCTTTCTCTTCATGAGGTAAAACTACAGGAACTGGTGCACTTTCTTCGAGTATCTCAGGCGCTGGCTTTACGTCTTGAACGGTCTCATTGATCTTGTCGTCGGAGCCGTTCATTTTATCCGGAGTCAACTTGACCTCTCGCTCCGAATTCGTTTCTCCACTCAAAGTGGCAGACGTCTCATCTACCGTTATATTAGTAGTAACATTTAACTCCGATTCGTAACTAGAATTTAAAACTACCTTCTTCTCTTTAATCGCTAACATATTACACAAGGCGGCTAAATATTTTTGCGGGAATAGAGCGTTCATGTAGATGACGCGTTCATCACTAAATTCTATGTACTTTGTACTTTTGAAGTCCAGGCCGTACGGCTGGCAGATGCCGGTGCACTTCAGCGTGTCGCGGACGAACACTTGCCGCACTAAACTCACTAATCTGTCGGAACTGCAACTGATCATTTCGTAAACTTCGTTGTACAGAGTCTCACTGCAGTTATCACACACTATTATATGGCTGGGCGAGCAGCACCGTTTGTAAACCTCGTCGGTTGACGTATCGTTGTTCTCGCTCGTGGCGTTCTTAGGAACCTCTGACTTGACTAGCGCCTGGGCGGCTTTCTTCATTATAGACATTACGGCGTCTCGCGCAGATCCAAACAGGTTTTTCGAAGGTTCCGTTTCTACCGCGGGGGTGTCCGGCACGTCTATTATCTCATCGTCTTCGTCCTCATCTATGTGAGCAGGATGCTGCGCGTTCTCCTTCTCTAATACTTCGAATTCCGACGTGCCGTACACTTTGAAGAGAGAAATCGGGCAGTAGTGCTCCGAGCCGTGATGGGAGAGCATCTCGACTTTGATAAATTTTCCAAACATGTGTGGGTAGAGATCGAAGCTTTGAACGTCTCTCATGTCCTGCGCGTTGAACTGGCCGACGCTCGTCCAGTCTCTTGTAGGGAATCTGTCGCTGAAGTAGACAGCGATTTCTTTAGGCGTCGAGGAGAACAGCTCGAAGTTGGCTATTTCTATCTTCTGAGCTTGGACAGCCTCGCAAAGTTCTATCACGAACCAGATCCGGCTGTTGCAAGTGTTGAGCATGTACTCGTCCCGGTTGGGAGACAGAATGGCGCTTGGTGAGCCCGCCTCGGGGTTCACAGCGACCACCTTGGCGCCGCACACGAGTGACGCGTAATTCTTCGACCGTAACTTGGTGCTTTTACTACTAAAATTCGTATTACTATGACTAGGTTGACTCGAATGGTTCAAGACAATGTCTTTTTTCTCCGCTTCGGCGAGCTGTTTCTGCGCCCACTCCGAGAATGAAGGAATGTCCTCCTGAGGGGTCTCTGGTTTTACTGGAATGTTTTCTGTTTCTTCTTTTTGTTCTTCTTGAGATTCTGTTGGTTCTACTTCTGTAGGTGGAGGCTGAGTCGCCTCCTCGTGCCTGGCCTCGTGCATCGGGCGCGCCTTGACGACCAGTCTCGGTTCCGTGCTCTCCTTCTCCCCATGCTCCGTGGTCTCGTCTACCAGAGCGTCGCTGTCTATGATAGAGAACGTCTTCGTGTCATTGTGCTCCTCTGAATCGTTAACAAACAGTAGTTCGTCGGGATTCTTTAACTCCAACTTGGCACTGTCTACTAGCGATATGAGCACTGGAGGCTGCCCGGTGTCAGGTAACCTGTAACGAGGAGAAACCTTGTATTAGTCAATATCTAGGAAACCATTACGGGTTTAAGGCTTGATGATTAAATAGTTAGTACCGGACCATGTCATTAAAGGTACTAACGTTTCATAAGTGTTAACGGAGCATTTGCAGAGTGAATGTAATTACTTAATAAGGGGTCTAGACGTTTATCGGTGCCAGGAGTAAACAATGGGCGGTTTCACAGTAGTTCTAATTAGTATAATGTCGTCGGGCTGGCGGTACGCCAGCACTTCGTCGCCTTTGTACCATGCTTCAATTATCAACTCGAAATGAGAACTGTCTAGAGACTAAAGTAAAACAGTAGGCTATTTAGTTACCTACTGATGCTATCGTATGCAAATGAAAAATTTGTTTACTGGTCCGAGGCTAAGACGTCACGTGAATAATCATATACAAAGATTATGATAAAAATGTAAAACATTTTTTGTTTACTAACTTTCTATAAATATTTTTAAAATGTGCATTTCCGCAAGTTCAAAATATCTTTGGCATAGCAAATAAAACAACAATTATGCTTATTATTTTCAGAATATTTTCGAGAGCCGAACAGCTGCAAGGTATTGCAATAACCATCAGCGATCAGCTGCTTAGCATCCTATTACGTATTTATCAAAAACAGTCTGTAATACATTTGCAGTAGAGTAGTATTTAACCTGCTTTGTATTTATTGACCACTATGTGCCCAATTGAGTCAATCATGGTTCATAAATTCCATAGCAGGATGACCGCATCTTAGATTTTGTTACTATTTATTATAACGCAAAGACTGGGAACTAATCAACATTGAAATGCATCCTCACATCGGACTAGGCTGAGAAAATCGTTCTGTTTTGTGTCAACAATAAATACTTTTCTACGCTTTGTCTACTCGAAGTTGGTTTTTATGCAAGACTTATTTCTTCAAAAGTATCGGTTGCTTCTTTCGCTCACTTATTGGGATGGAGGAAAACACTGACCTCGCGTGACCGTCACGCTCATTGAATACAACGCCTCTCTTGTGAAATAGGTGAATTACTAATTAGAAGTTTTCACTTCTGACGTGCATTCCTACGACTGATTCTTTTTATATAAGATCGTTAATCCATACAAAGTATTGTATAGACTCGTTCGCGAGAATGCTCCCGGTAAAATGGCAAACCAACATTAGGCGCTTTTCTCTTTAATCCGACAATGTCCTTCAATAGATGATCGAAACTTATTAATCGTAAAGTTTCAGATTTTCCACAGATATTTCATTTAGAATCCAATAGACATGAAATTGGCGTGAAATAATTTGTATTTTTCGAATGGATCTAGGGTGGTCGATGAATATTAATGTGACCACTTAGCGCGCAGAGAGTCACGACTCGTTAGGTATTTCGTTTATTCCAGTTATTACTTTACCGTGTTGTCCGCGAAATGTGAGAACTTCGCGCAGTAAACCATTGTTGTCTATTACGATTGAACAGTCGCGTGCAGTGCTCACGTGTGAATGTCCACTTTATCACTTTAGCCCCGCGTATGGTAAACCACTATCTGAGATTAAGAAGCCGTACCCGAGCTATCTGCGCAGTGTTTTCGTTCCACTTTGTTTGCGATGGACGTTATTGAAACCACATTCAAAGGAAGTCGCGTGAGAAGTATCGAATATGAGTAAACATCTGTCACAAATCACAATGGATGGGTTTGTTTTATAACATTGAACACAGGCCGAAACACACTGGCTTTCTATGCGCCTAGAGCCCAGTGAGTTGTGTGCTCAACTTATTTCCTGATAGTGTTTCAATAGTATCTGTAAATGACATTGGTCCTTCGAACCCAGTAATGCTTAAATGAGTAAATAGTATCTATGGCTGGTGTGATGGGGGATTAATTTTATTTACTAATAACTTGAAACAGACTAGTTAGGTTTCGTGACGGTAGAGTTAAACGTTTGGTTCTTCGAACTACGAATTCACATTAGATCCTCCTTAGATTTCCTCGACGTCGGTATCCCTACCTCTCCTCCAGTGAGGAAGATCTCACGAACGAACTAACATTAGATCCACAACAACCTTCGTTGAAGAGCCTAATAATAAAGACAGTAATGTGTTACTAGTTTCAGTTTCATATACAGGGTTACGCGGGAAGGGTGCACTAAGCCGAAAGGGGTCCAAACCACCCATAATTATGAACGACTTTTACTTTGAGAGCAAATATGAAATCGCGAAAAAAAGCTGCTGTTTCATACATGTTGTCGAGTGTGAATGATTGTTTTCTATAAAACAGCTGAATTATGTTTCCGTGATTTCAGAGTTGCTCCCATTGTAAAAACTGTTCGTAATGATGGGCCTTATATATAGACTCATTTCGGCTCAGTACACCCTTTCCGCTTAACCCAGTAAAGTACAAAATATTTGGTCCTTCGAACTGACTCGGTCGAAAATAACTACCAGCTTCATTGGCAAGAGGCTAGTCTAGAGACTAGAGGGTCACTGGTGGTAAGTGGTAACCCAGTGATATGGAAACTGGCTCTCGATGGACTGGAATCTGTCGATAAAACTTACGTGTAGAATATCTTGGTGAGTCCTTGGTGGCCGCCGTACGAGAGCAGCTGGCACACGAGCAGTGCCGCCAGGAGTGCCCTCGGCGGCGACATCCGGCAAGCGCCTGCCGCGCATTGGCGTCGCGCCCCCGCCCCTATCACTGTACCACGACACGGCCTCGCCACGGGCACGGCGCTCGCAACTATTGTGGACTGGGCAACGCAGACTATTTCAACGGCACGGGGTAAGGAGATGAGCACTGGCACTCTACTCTCTTTACTCTCTTTGTACTGCACTTTATAATATCAGCCAGTTTCGGTCCGAACGCGATATTTGAGGAAAAACACTTCGTTACACGCCGCTGTATATGTTATACGCCACTTTGTTTGTTTGTCCATCACATTCGACTGCTGACGGCAGAATGAAATGCGACTTGTCAATATAATCTTGGTTAGTCAATACTCATTAGCAGATGAGCATAACTTTATGAGCTTATTCAACTTTGACGGCTGTGAAGAATCGTTGACATTATATGGATTTTCCGGATTCTAAGATGTGGTATAAAATCTATTATAGCGAATGGTTAAAATCACCATCACGAGATTTCGTGTCGAGACTTTAAAAGATGGGTATACAAAGTCTATAACTTTGTAGTGTTTGCAAAACAAAGAACACAAAGAACTGCTAAAGAAACTGTTGGGTTTAACAATAGAACCATTAAGGAAGCTAGAAAACTCATAAAGAGTAGAGATAAGTACTTTTCTATTCTGTTTCACACAAAGAGATATATTCGTCAATAAAAACAACATTTAAAAAGTATTAGGACTAGAAAAAAATTATTTGAGCAAAAAATTGCTGTTGGCAATTTTAATTGATTTTATTATTGTTTATGCACTAATACTTGACTAGTTATTACGTTGAAATGATTCATTGTAAAAGCAAAAATTAATTCACAAAAAATATTGAAAGAGGACATGTGAGTGAGAATTAAATATTTTATGAAGTCGACGTAATTAACTTAAAAAGTAAAAAGGATACTTTAAGAAGCCAACACGTACAGAACTGATGCTGGTAACAAATAGCATAATAACTAGCTAGTTCTCAACAAGGTAACAAATAAACAAATCAAAACTATTATTTAGACAATCATTTATTAAACAATAGACCCGCTTGGTGGGAACAATCATTTCTATAAGCGTAACAATGAGAAAGTAGTCAGAGCAGCGGTGAACAGTGATTGTGACAGTCACACAAACGACCACTTTATTGGACTACCGAGACTAGAGATGTGCGTAGTAGTGGCTGATAACGGATCGTTTGTTTGTGAGGGGTCGGATATGATTGGGAATAAATGGAATGAGAAATGAGCAATGTAGTTGAAGTAGAGCGGCGGAAAATAAAATAATAAGTTTTATAAGTTTAAGTTTTAAATTTCGTTTAAACACTGGTGTTGGTATCATTATTAGCGTACAAAGATTTGCTCAGGTGTATAGTGGTGTACCTTTAGAATAGGATATGAACCTAAATTTGTAAGCAACAAACTAGAATGTACTAGATTAGAACAAAAAACCTAGTTAATGCGTAAATCAAAATCGTAAAGAAATAAAGTCAAACATATTGTTTGTTGATTTAATTACAGCTGTCTAGCTTAGTTCTTTGGTCAGTGTTCTATCCTGACCTACTCGCGTAACTATGTTAATGTATCTGGAATAATTAAAGCGTTACAAATAGCCGGCGTGCGAAGACCTTCGATGAACCGAAGCGAGACCTACATAATGGTGTGTAAACACATTAAAATAGCGAAAAAAGTAAGCCGTTTAAAAATTGCAAGCACGATAAAAAAATATTGAAATTTATTTTTGTACATGTCAAGATACTTTAAAATCATCTCTAATCTACGAAACGATTGTCAAGAAGATACACATTTGATCTCTGATAATTTCGCTTACTACGATAGTATACAAGAAAGTTCTTATCAATGTGCGATTCCATGAGCCACGTGGAATGACGCTGGCTGACGCACACGTTTTGAGTGTTCTACTACCATATTGTGTATAGTAGAGTAGTATGTAGTAAATAACATAATGTAATACGTAATGCCAATATACTAAGAATGTATGATGCAACACTATTATGTAGTACAAAGCGCGAGAACTAACAAAAAATAATGGCACATTAGCCTAGTGCATACAACGACGACTTTGATTATATTTACAGGAGTTACGTTTATATTGATAGCATTAACGCTGTTATTTGAATGCTGATAAAGGTTATCATTGCACGTAGCTGCCAAAATAAACCGGGCGACATACTTTTAAGAGAAATGGAGTCAAAATTTTATGACCAGAATACTTTCGGGGAATCGAAATATCACATAATCAAATATACTAATCAGATACTGAGAAAAAATAAGGTAACAGAATTAATTTGGACATTGTTTTCCCCCCAGACCCACAGAAATGAAATACCGAAGGAGTAAAAATAAAAACAGTGTAGAATATAATACGCCCCATATTCCCGCGAGTCGTTAAAGCATAACACATTAATAAAACGTAGAAACCACAAAGGCAAGTAAAGGAAACGGAAGATATTAAAGTATTTTGAGTGAAAACGCTAAAATTAGAATAACTTCAGGACATCCTGAATAGGTTCACCTACATTATATCAAATAATTTGTATTTACAAAAATGGCGTAACATTGAAACTGAATTTTTCGAACAGCAAACGTTAGATACGAAAAAACCTAGTGAAAACTAAAAAAAAAAGATTCAGTTATATTATCTTACGAGAAGATTCTATACGATAACTTGTTCTAAACATACTGTTCTAATAAAATATATGAAGCACCGACTGAATCTTACGATTTTACGAGTCCTTAGAAATAAAAGACATTTGTAATGCAGTATTTATTATTGTTTGCAGAAGCATAGCAAATAAGATGTCTATTGAGAGGAGTGGACGCGCGTTGGAAAACGCGAGCCCACCGGCGCGGCCAATCCGACGGCTGACCTTGTCTGCGTTACAAATACACACAAACATGTAATTACGTATCCGACAACAAACTGGAATAGCAGAAAAACAACTTTGACCGTACAGATGCTTTACAAGATGTAAGAGACCTTAACAGTAGAAAAACAACTATTGCGGTGCAATAGTACAATATGAACTAGTTTTGAGGTCTGTAGCTGTACTAAATGTGATGCAGATATGAGATTTCCGATAGGTTGTTTATTATATATCCCATCACTCACTGGGTCATCAAAGTCAACCATACATATCTCTATTTGACAAAAAGATATCTCCGCTTTAGAAATGTAATAATAGAAACGAATGAAAGAGTAACATAATAGCATAAATCAAGGTCAATGAATAAAAAATACCACTAGATACACTAAAAGCTAAAACCGTACAACGATGTCAATTACCGTCTGAAAATACTCTACCTCTGTAGAGACGGCCAGGTATTCGTCGCAGCTGTATTTATATAATAAATCTGAGTAACGCACGTCTAGCGTCAGTCAAACTTTCGATTTTATCTCAATGCTCAAGAGCCGTCCATCTGCCGAAGATTTATTATAAGATTGCGAAGCGAGTAAAGATTATGTTGTACGTTTGTATAGCTTTCGCCGTAGTGCAGTGTAGGAGCAACGGCCTAGGTAGGCGGGCAGGTTCTGCATACTGAGCCTAAGGTTACAGGCATACTGTATATGAATACTTTAACTTGACTTAAACAGGTCGAAATACATGGACTTAGTAAACGAAAATTACACGTCATATCCGTACACACATAACAAAAATGTGCAGTAACAGTATATTTGTTGAAGATAAAACAACAACTGGTATACAAGAACTAAATGCAGATAAAATCAATCATAGTATTAAAGTAAGAGCTGATAGTCTAGGATAACGTTAACTTGTTTTTAATAGCATGGAAAATAATAATAGAAAGTTCAGTTATAGTACAGCTTGGTTAGTGTCATTTATAAACATAAACTCATAAGCACTGTCATAACGTAATTTAATCTAGCAATTTATTGAAATAATTGAACACTAAAGCAGCCACTGCAACAACTAAGTAAGGGTATTAATATTCAAGTCTACTTAGAGGAGATAATATCAATAAAGGTATAAATAATTTCAACGATAGAAACTTGACATTTACTATTATGCATTTGCCCAACAGCTACAGCGAAAATGCGTGCCTTTAGACGCGTATATCATTGTATATGAGTTACGATATTCGTGATCTTACAATATCCGCAACCACAAGAACTACGAGTACATAATGTATTATTTAGTACAGCATTTTCTTTTTCATCCGTTTAATATAAATATATGTCAAAACTAGTGTTCTATCGATGTAACATTAGAATAAGCCTACACTGTAGATAGTTCCTTACTTGTCTTGTTGTTGCAGTCTGTTGCTACGTAGATATTATTAGCCTGCTCAATCGAGCATTAGAGGACATGCATGCAAGGAATGCAACCCAATCTAAGAGGCTAACAATGAAAAAGAACAATTATCGTATTAATTCAATATTTGATTATCATAAATTTAAATCCAGTTTGAGAGTCCACTTAGACTCCATGACACCAAACATTTAAATATCACAAAAGCATTTTTATTTATCTAAATATAATATCATTTGCATATAGATAGTACAAAAAATTTTGGTAACAATGCGACATCAATATTTTTAGAATATGAAGTTGAAATTATAACGCAATAAAGGTCACCGCTTCATTTAAGCACTATTAGATAGCCCGTACAAGATTGATCAAACAGATAAAACTTGCGATCAGACACACACACAGTCATAAATTATACTCGCCAAACAGGGTTTGTTCATTTTATCGATTTTAGATAGAATTCCAAAATAATCAAAGGTAAATTATTGAATGTTCCTAACTAGATTCTAGAATCTAATGTATTTTCGCAGAGGTGTCCGTACAAACTTGCACAATACGATTTCTATTGGATTAAACTAGAGAATTTTGTTACTCAATGCAACATCTGAATTTATTGGCCAAGAGTCTGTAACCGATGGTTTATCGAGTGACCTGCGACAACTGGAATTCTAGCTGTTTCTGCAGATAGAAATTACTATCATACTGTGATAATAAATGAAATTGAATCAAATTCTGCAAATGGTTATAATGATACAGAAAACCAAATTGGATATGTAAGCACTCTAATAAATAAAAATCATAAATCTTGATAAAGTGTGAATCGAAATCGACTGCAAATATATAAATCAACATCAATCCGAGTTTCCGCTGGATAAAGTGAAGGCGAAGAAATTCTAAATTGAAATTAATGTCGCTGGAAGCAAGAATTTCTAAATACGGCGAGCTGAGATCATCGCGATAAAGAGGCGTTATGGCACCAGCCGTCTATCTAACAAAGAGCTTTCATAAAGATAATGCACTCATTCAAACATTTACAATAATGGAAGACTTATTCAAACGAGGCATGCTTTGTATGAAAAGTTGCTTATATGCTATCAAATTTGATGGCTAACCGCGACTGCAATTTCTGTGCCCTTTCACAAGCTTCAGATAGAGAGACATTTGGACCGGTAGTGGTTCAAGAGTTAGTCGCCCACACGGCATCACTTCGGTGTCGCAGTGGGCGCGATATAATGAATGCCGGTTGCACTGACATACCGCAATAATCCAGTATTTACCGACCATTGTCTGGGACCTATTCCTACGGCTTGAGAGCATGTTGCAACTGTTCAAGAGATACAGCATCAGTCGGCTTTATTGCAAACAATCACTAATTAGAACCAGGCACTTATAACTCACGTTTGAGATATTGGACTACAGAGAAAATTAAATAGTGCCGATAATGCTCTACTCAACTCTACTTGATCGTTATGACATAAACCTATTTGGTGGCAAGGAGAGCTTTTACGCTATATCATTATTTTAACCAGAAATGTTCATTACGATCGATAAAATTACGGCTAAATGGCATTTGAAGCCCATGAATTTTAATGCTTTAGAAACGTCGGTTCTGGATAAATTTAAATATACTTTTTACTTATCATCACACCCCAGATTGGTTAGTTAACAAACTCAGATAATTTCTTAGTTATAACCTCGTTTAAGAAAGAGGTAAATCAAGCAAACAAGACAGGAGGAACATTGACCTAGTTGGTGCATGGTACAATTCCAAAGTCGTTAGAAGAATTCTAGTGTAAAACATCTTTGAAAACATGTAACAGAAAAATCTGATTGCAGTCGAAATTAGCCATCAAACATTTTGACGTATTTTTTGTTTGAATATTTTGTACAGTTAAAAATTATATAATATTTGGACAAACATTAACTTATCTACTGACTTTTTTACTTGAAGAAGCATAATAAGCACGTACGTACGTTCGAGGATGCATTTGATGCAGTTTTAATTAAAACGATTAGGTATATACGTACTTTTGGTATACAAGTAGATACGTAATATTATAACAGATAGGTAACATACGGAAGGATAATTTACATTGTCGAAATTGTATCAGTTTTCGTGCACCGTTCGCGAACTCGTATTACCGCGTCACCTATAAATATAGAACTAAGAGTTTAAATGGGCATAGTGCCACATTCAAGGTTTTCTACTGACCTGAATCAACCAGCATGTTGTAGATATGTAGCAACTGCATATGCATTGACGGCTTTTTGGTGCACATATTGAGACATTTCTTTCTCTTAATGAATGAAAACCAACGTTTGTTTCATCTTTATCTGTAGTATGGTTATGTGTAAACGCTGTTTTAAATTTAGTGCTGAATTTCACTTCATATTCTTTAATATAAGCATAATCATTTTAAATAACGTTACAACTTTACAAGGTTTTGCATTGTTATTTATAGTTAATTAGTACCTGCATATTTTCCGATTAGCATAACTATGATAAACAAATGCTTTTTTTTTCAAGGTTCACCGGTTGCACGTTATTGGGATTACTTGCCAATGAACTGGATGAGGCTTCATAAGCTTTTGTGATTACGATGAGTGGCAATAGATATTATTTTAGATATATTGCCTTTGAGATATTTTCCCTTTTGGTTATAGATTGGTTTGGTTTGGTTTGCAAATATATTACTAACTAGCTAACCCGACAGACGTTGCCCAGCCAAAATTTGAATGGTTTTGAGTTTATACAAAAATCCCATAGAAAAAAGGAGGTTCCGTTTTTCCGGAATTTGAAAATTTCCCGGGAATCTTTCCAACAAATCCTAATTTGGACTATTGCGAACATTTTATAACAAAAATAGCCAAATTGATCCAGCCATTCTCAAGTGATGCGCTTACTAACTAACAGCATTAAATTTTTATTGATAAAGATAGATAGATATTGCTTATATACATATATGTATTTGTTAGTCTAGATTACATTTAAAATATTTGACAAATAATTTCGTCCCATATTTGTCTTCTATGTCAAACATATTCGCAAAAACCGTTATGCAAGATGAGTCGCGGGCGCCAATAACGGAAAATATTAGATGTATTTGTCCAAGTCTAGCGAAATGTAGTTTTATCTTAAAAAGCAAATTGTGATTAGAAAGAACTATCACATACTTCAATTCAAGACTTCGATAATACAGAAAATTATTAGTAATATTAGTGACAGCTAAATTGTTGACATAAGTCGGAAACATTTAAAGAATTACTTAATTGCAAATGATAATAATGTTAAGTTGATGTATGGTAAATCAATTACGATAACAGCGGCAGATATAAACCATTTAACTGTACTGTTGAAATGTGTAGTACTTATCGTAATTACCTCGTTAAAATTAGCAAATAAACGATTATCGAACAACGTCATTATTTTAATATCATTTGCAATAATTATGTTACTAAAACTTTGTTTAAGGTTGTAATAATAGTTGAATCCTAAGAAAAAAACCGGACAAGTACGAGTAGGACTCGTGCTCTGAGGGTTCCGTTAGACGGAACCCACAGAGCGCGAGACCAAAAAAACTAACTAACTGAAGTTAAAATATTGAAAGACAAACTTAAGTTTGTAGTTGACAATAAGGTTCTTCGATACATTCCAACTACAAAATGTAAGTTTGTAATAGCAAAATAATAATTTTTGAATGATATATGTTCAAATTTATAACTTTCGGATTTATTCCTATATATGTGCTATAAGACCTTGCCTCTTGCCAAATTTCATGATTCTAGGTCAACGGGAAGTACCCTATAGGTTTTGGTTCCCCTGTGAAATTGCAAAATATGCGACATAAACGTTCATATCTTTTGATTGCGTTGACTTACAACTTTTATTTTTTTACAGCCGAAAGAAACCGTAGGCCCAAGTATTTAGTATAAATTTCAACTTGCTACCTTTACGCGTTCTTGAGAAAAAGGGTCTTGACAGACGGACAGACAGACGGACAACGAAGTGATCCTATAAGGGTTCCGTTTTTTCCTTTTGAGGTACGGAACCCTAAAAAAGAGATACACCGAACAATGGTCATTTCATACTAATATCATCAGATGGGAAAAAACGAATAGACGTAAATTACAAACACCGACAGTAAAATTAAAAACATTAATCTCGCTTGTTATTAGGCCCACTGAAGATTATTTGTTATCCCATAAAATATCGGCTGACAGCTATAATGCAACATAGGACCTAACCGACTACCCCCACTAACACCCCACAGAAATGGAGCAGTATCGCCTGGCGGTCTATGTAAATCGTGCCGATGGGCTGGCCACGCAGCTTTTCACGTTTTCTACGTTAGTGAAAATCCGAATTTACAACCTGCAACCAAACGTCAATTAAAGCTTAATAAGCTGTCATCGTATTAGGAAGTCGCAAGCTGGCGGGAGTACGAGTAATAGAGATTGACGGGCGCGGTGGTGAGCGTGACAAGAAGCTGCTTGGAACTGGACTGTAGGTTTTACTAATTTGCGGTAGACCGATCTAACTGTCACCGAGCTGATTACTGAAAATTTACAGTTTATTTTGCTACCAGAAGCGAATTGATTACTCTTAGTATTCCAGATTGCTGCATTGTTCCAGAATAAAAAGTTCTATGTTAGACTTCGTAATGCACACTACTTCCATAGCAATATCTTTCAGAATCGATAGAGCCAAACAAACAGAAAGACAGGGTTAGTTTTGCATTTTGTGAAGTGTAATAATAAGGCATGACAAGTCGTCACTGAATTTGAGATCACTGTTAGTGGTGCGGTTGTGTCAAGCGAGTGAAGCGAGGTACACAGATATTGCTTTTAGGCAGGCCCAAATAGGAACATGCAAATGCTCAGTCTTAAAATTGCTTGCGGTTGGCATAGCACCGTAACATACAGACACGATGCAGTGCGGTAGATAGGATCTTATATTGTACGCCTGCCTTGGCGGTTTTCAGGGTCGTTTGTTTTTGCAATAGGCAGGTTTAAAAAGCTTTTACATATTTAACCATCACTGCTAAACTATGTTTTTATTGTATTGATTTTAAAGGTTTCGGGGACATAATCAAATCAATGAAAAAATCGTTGTCATCATCAAATAGACTGCAATGAAAATACCAGCGATGATAAGTTTAGTTTTGTCAACTAAAAGCGATTAAATAATGTATGATTGTAGTGGGTAGTTTATAAATGAACTAGCTGTTGCCCGCGTCTTCATACGCATAGAATTTCATGTAAACTGTCGACCCCATTTTGAACCACCTTAACCCCTTACCGCATGAATTATGAAGGAGGTACAATAAAAAAAAATGTTTTACACAAAGTTGTTACAATGAGCTATAATAAGAAGGACAAATCTAAAAATAATAATTTCAGTGGTTATTTCTGAAATTACAGCACAAAGCCATGTATGGCTTGGTATGCATTGACGTAAATGATAGTACATGCATATCTGGCTTCGCATGCGTTTAGCATTTATACCTTACGGAAATCTTTTAAATAGTTGCGTTCGTCTTAATAGCACAAATAGACTTCACATTTGTCACACTTGGTGAATGAACGAAACTTTGAGCAATATTGGCAATAGTCGATTTTTCATCCACGTGGGGAAATGATCGGTGTTATTAATTCGTACAGAATTCAGGGGCAGATCTTGATATCTTCCGGTAAGTTTAAACTGAAACTGTGTTTTATCGTAACGTTCCATCTTTCCCTTTTTTAAATTAGCGGGGTTTGTTTTAGTTTTTTTACCCTTTGGTTTTGAAAAGGGTAAAAAAAACTTTGTGATGCCATATTATCATCGTCGGAGCTATCAGATTCAGATTCAGGTACAATAACATGACTTGTTTTAGGCACACGATTATAGAAGGATTCGTATTCAGGTTCATAGTCAGAATGAAGGCCATCATCTGCTATAGAATTTTCATGCATGGAAATACCATAGAAGCGTGAAACTTCCATTCCTGAAAAGAAATGGAAGCGTAAGCATAAAGCAAGCAATGCATACGAATCCAAATATGACAGACACAATTTAGGATATAATGCATACGAATCCATATATGGATTATGATAGAAACAGTTCAAAATTCGAACAAACACAAAAAAATTATACAATGCAATATACATTCCCTGTATAGCATATATCAAAGAGTTCATATTGATTTTAATTGAAGTTTTGACTCGCCGTTTTGTATTTATTTTCCACTGTCAAATGTAGCAATAATTTATTTTCACTTCACTGACCAGACACGCTACACATACCCTCTAATAAGTTTGACATATTGCACTTACCACCAGATTAAAAAATACGTTCAGTCTAACGAATAAATGATTATTAAGATACAATTTAGGTTTTAGATAATTGATCTTTTGTTAAACTGTAATAAAATTATAAACTTATGAAGCCATGAGTGGCTTCGTATGCGGAAAGGGGTTAATTCGACCCTTTCACGTAATCTTTTTTTAAAGGAACTCTGCACCCCGAAACTTTTTTATCTACTAGGCAAATTTCAGCATCGTGAGTAAAGTAGTTTTTGAGATTTCGTGATGAGTCAGTCAGTCAGTCGATGAGTGTATTTCGCTTTTATATACAAAGAAAAGAAAAAGAAAAAACAGAACGTCAGAAACGAATACTGTGCTTGATTGTACATCAGTCATCATATGCATACTATGGCTTCATTCCTAAACATCGAAAACAATTTCGGTAACAGCAAATTTTTCTAATTTAACAACAATTTTAAATTCGGCAAACTTTTATATTTTAATGATCAAATATACGTGATAATTACTAAAGCCAGCCATTGACAGTGTTATAATCAAACTTTCTTCGATATTATATCTGGCTCTGAAGTCGGGTTAATTTCACGAAGTTGAGATAATTTGTTTTCTGAGTTTCAGACTATCGCCTTTAAATATGAGTCGTTAAAATGATCTGCGTCTAGGCGCTCACACAGAATATTTCTGGGAATTATGAATGTGACTTTCTTCGACCAAGAATGATATTTGAGGAGCAACATAACACGTCATAACAGTGAGTTTAGGTAGTCGAAGCCTTGAGACAGTTATAAACGCGTTCGAGTTAATAGCCACTTGTGTAATTGATCTTTAAGTTTCAAGTTCACAAGCACGAGATCTTCAACGAAAGTTTTTATTTGTGGAGCCAGAGAATGAAAAAAATATAAACCTTTAAAACCCATGCATTAGAACAGAGGTCGGCAACCTTTTGGCAGGCAAGGGCAACATAGTGACAAAATGAGGTAGAGGCGGGCCGCAC
The DNA here is from genome assembly GCA_914767915.1 of Agriopis aurantiaria. Classification (NCBI taxonomy): domain Eukaryota; kingdom Metazoa; phylum Arthropoda; class Insecta; order Lepidoptera; family Geometridae; genus Agriopis; species Agriopis aurantiaria. Next base: position 1,865,402 of record OU611982.1, read on the forward strand.
TTGTTCATAATTTTGGTAATAGGTAGGTATATATCGTATATATAGTTTTTATAGGTGATATTAAAAATGCAATAACATTATGCATTAAAATGCTATTAATAGGTACGTATATAGGACAATGTCAACGACAAAGGTGCAACGAATGACAAAGATATGAAGAAAAATTATAAAAAACTTAAGCGAGAACTTCAAAATATATAACTGTACTTAAACAGAATCCAGTGTGACGTTTGACGTTTATTTGATTGGCTATTTGTTGTACATTAGCTTTCGTGTAAATGAAATTCTTAGAATGGCTCTCAAATTATTTATATAAATAAGACATTAATTTACAAAACAGTCGCGGGCCACGGGTTGCCGATCGCTGAATTAGAACATGGAAATGAACTTGCTCCGCAGAGAAATCTACTACTAAAACTAACTACTATGTTAAAGAAAATAAATTGTTTATGTTGTCGGCATTGAAATAAAGCTAAGAAAAATGCAAACACGGAGCACTTAGAATATAATATATACATCTAGCTAGAGTTTTAAATTGAGAAATGTACAAAGAAGTTTCAAGAAAGCTATTTTGAACACACTTATTTTTCAGATAAGTTTATCACAAAAAACTGCATTGATATACTTTCATGGTGCTATGGAAATTACCATAGCAGGTTGTGAAATTAATTTTCTGTATTATCAATGAAATAGAATATAACATCCAATATTATTGTGACGGTGTAACGTTATAAAATGTATTAAGAATCGATTTGCTATGAAATTCACTATAACGAGGCAGAGACAGCTGCTTCCGAAATGAAAGCATTTTTTTTAAAGATGATTTATAATCTTCACTAAAATTGATAATAAGCTGTAAATTCTCGCTATCATCTAAGGATATCCACTTTTCTCTTGTTGACAGAATAAGTCATCAAATAAGTGTTCAACCACATTTCAATCGTCTCATTTTAGAAAATTACTATTTTAAACTTTATTAACGATTTTGTGAGATTACACTACACGTTAGTAGTAAAATACTGACTGTATGTTTTCTAGAATTTCCAACGGATATCGATATTTTGCAAACACGCAAAGGATTTTCCCATACACCTCCACGGATAAAACTCACGCTCCAGAAATGATACCACAATCCAAAATCATCAGACTAGCACACACATTTGAGAAGTACACGCCCTAAGTCAGAATTTAAACTTTGAACGATTTACGATCGCGCTGCATAAAATATTGGCTATCCGTCCGTGCGGAAAACGAGTGTCGTGTACGCGGTCACGCGCCATACTGAATTATTACTGAGGCGAGTACAGAGCAGGCTGTCGAGAGCGAAATTACTTTCCGAACACCACTAGAATCCGAACTCTACTAGTCTGTCGTTAAAGCAGGCTCTCGCGTAGCAAGCCTGCAATTTTTTCGCTAAACTTTGCAAACAGGTTGTGCTCGAGAAATTCTCCGTCTGCCAGGAAATTGACACGTAGATCTTTAGCATTTGACCGATAGCTACATGCGATCACTTCATCACGATGCTCCCGCAAGAGCTATGGCTCAGGCGTTCGCCGATCATTTGTAAGGATTCCATAATCCACCAGTATTAGAGAAACGCTGATTGAATATATTTGTGAGAGAAATCGATTTCTGCAGCGGCTTCATTGCGATGCAGTATTTCACTAAGCGCAGAACGTGTTACGGAGATCAGAATGATAAAAGCGGTTCACACGATAAATTACATCAGACGACTGTTTTCCTCGATAATAATCGATAATGGAAGTCGTTATCATAATTTTCGTGTAAAAGCTAGGTTTTCCAGCGCTTATACATTGGGATACCGACATGCTGGTCAAGAACAGAAGTGGGATAGGATAACTCTAGCCGATGAAGTGAGGGTTGTTTGCAATACCGCAGTGAGCTAATGCGAGAACGATGTACCGTGAAGTAACGGATCAGTAGGCGAGCAGACCGCAGCCACCTGCCACACTCCATATAAACAACATGAATAATGTAACAGATGATCAAAACTTAAACTATAGCGTAGCGATTAACAATTTATTGTGATTAAGCATAGCAAGCAACGAGTCGCCAGTGACAGTAATATTTCTAGAATAAAATATGCCTTCAAATACGAGCATCAAGTAATATAGATATAGATACTACCTAGATCACTCTTCACGAAAATATGGTAATTGGCCAATTCACACATAATGAGGGCAAGTGATGACAAAAAGTATTTTGCAAGTTATGAATAAAATGCAGACAAGTACGTAAAAAATCGATTCTCTTTGAAAATTTACAATGAAAAAATTACGAAATAATATTAAAATCTTCGTAAGAAATTTTACCTACGTATCGATTTACGTATTTATACTATAGAACATGCAAACAATAAATATTGGTACAATTGCTTCTAAAATACATTGTATCGCAAAGGTTAATGAATCTATTCAAAAAACAGTTATAGTTCGAGAGACATAGCAACAGTGACGTCTGTGACGTCGTACATACGTAATGGCATACTGAACTGTGTAATTTTGTTCGCGTCGTAGAATTTGTGACGGAAAACTCTTGGTGGGCGACACGAGACGAGACAAAATATGTAAATAACTCGGGCTTAAGGGCTTAATTTTATACTTAAAATTATTAAGTATAAAATTCCGTGTTTTTCATTATTTTATATAACATTATTTTCATATAAGTTAGGTTTATAATAAACTTATTTTTATTTTATATTCTTTTGTTAAGGAACAAATCACAGTGATTATGGTTATTTGTTAGTCATTAATGTTATCAGTAAGGAGAAAACCAACGACACCGTATCTTTATCAGCCTAGCTTGTAATATATGTAGAAATTATTTCAGGCAAGCTGAGTTCAACCGACTTAAAAGAGGACGTTCTCCATTCGACTGGTTCTTTGTGAATGTTATTCTATATCTTTGCGGATCGTTAACCGATTTTATTACCACCACCATCGTCAACCGTTTTCCACTTACTATTACATACAATGTCTCCACTTCAGTGTGCCATATTTTCCAGTTCTGGGCCTGGTTAATGTAATGTCATGTTTTTTAACCGACTTAAAAAAATACAACAACAAACAACTCTTTATTAAAATACCACAAAACAAGGATAACATTAACATTACAATAAAAATATTATCTAGGCTTAACAGGCGGCCTTATCGCTTAAAGCGATCTCTTCCAGGCAACAGTGATAATAGGGGGCTGTTCTCAATTCGATTGTATGTTATATTTGTTACAAATCAATGTTTGTTACCTCAGAACTCCAGTCATTTAAAAACCGATTTGGAAAACATATTTTTTTACTGGATAGGATATACTTTCAGATTGGTCCCACAGAAATTTCATCAAAATCAGGTTCAGTAGTTTAGTTTTTAAATCAAAATAACTGGAAAAATGTGTTAACCAAGTGAACGAAATTGCGAATTATTGAAGTCGGTTTTTTTAAATTGATCATTATTGTAATTTCAGCGGTCAAGTTAATAACTATGTTTTGAAGAAAACTTTATATCTCTAAGGGCGGACAATGAGAGGGATGTTTATCATTTATTAAACTTTCAGCGGTGTATTTTTTTTTTAAATTATTCTCTTGTCACATGTACCACGAAATAATTACGGAATATACCGTCTAGTTTCTGCAATTTCACCACATATCTACATTGTAAGTTCCCAGGAAGTTATTGGCATCTGCGAAACGGTATCTTTAGCTAGGATGATCCCGACCACTAGATGGTAATTCTCGAGCACGGTGATATATCTCCAGTTTCCCATTGTTACACAATAAGTGCAGAGGTCGCCACTCCCAAGGAAACACGTAATGCAACACACGCGATTGATAATTCAGATGATTTAGACCGAAGACACACGGAGAAAGTAGTATTACGATCACAGTTCACTTTTTAATTGCTTGTCTGTATAATACATAATAGTATTGTAGTTTCAAAGAGGTTGATTGATGATGATTTGAAAATCATACTAATATGTATTATAAATGCGAAAGTGTGTTTGTTTGTTGGTTTGTTTGTTCCTCTTTCACGCTGCAACGGAACAACGGATCGACCAGATTTTTTGCAAGTGTATATAGTTCAAGAGCCAGAGAGTGACATAGGCTACTTTTCATCATCATCACATGATGGTGATCGATCACCATTTTTATCACTACGCGGGTGAAACCGCGGGGCGCAGCTAGTAATATATAATATGCTCGACAAAAAGATTAATGTAGAAATGGTTATGGCTTTAAATTACCAGATCAATGAAAGCAGCAAGAACAACGTTTAAATTAACCTAGAAATTTAGTTATACCCAGGGGAACAACTGGTGGTCTGTTAGGAACAAGTTTTCCTAGCCGACCACCCAGGTGAACAACTGGTGGTCTGTTAGGAACAAGTTTTCTTAACCGACCACCCAGGTGAACAACTGGTGGTCTGTTAGGAACAAGTTTTCCTAGCCGACCACCCAGGTGAACAACTGGTGGTCTGTTAGGAACAAGTTTTCCTAGCCGACCACCAAGGTGAACAACTTGTGGTCTGTTAGGAAGTTTTCATAACCGACCACCGAGGTGGATGGTTAGGGTGGTCCGTTAGGAACTTTGAGTAAGCAGTGAGAAACATTGTACTTGCATTGAGTAAACAGCGAATAGAAAAAGAAAAACTGCAATTGATTGTATACTGAGTGTTACACACTTTAAGATTTACTTTTTTATTTTACATGTAAATAAAGAAATCTACAAATCAAGTCTACATAAAAAAAAAAACTAAAATTTTATGAAGCATGAAAGATTTGTTTTATGTGAAAGATATGTCAGAAACATAATTCTGAATCATATATTTTATTCTTTTGTTATGTCATGTGAAAGATATACGCCAGAATCATTAATACTGGATCGTATATTTTAATCCAGTTCCCCCTTATGTTATGTGAAAGGCATAAATCAGAATCATAATTCTGAATCGTATCTATTATTCCGCTTACCCTAATATCATGTAAAGGAACAATAAACATAATCCTGAAACATAAACATAACAAACATAACAAACATAACAAAACATAATTCTGAATCATATATTTTATTCTAATTTAATATTCTTTTGTTATGTCATGTGAAAGATATACGCCAGAATCATAATTCTAAATCGTATATTTTACTCCAGTTCCCCTTATGTCATGTGAAAGATAAGTCAGAATCATAATTCTGAATCGTATATTTTACTCCGGTTCCCATTATGTCATGTGAAAGATAAGTCAGAATCATAATTCTGAATCGTATGTTTTACTCCGGTTCCCATTGTGTCTCATGTGAAAGATAAGTCAGAATCATAATTCTGAATCGTATATTTTACTCCGGTTCCCATTGTGTCTCATGTGAAAGATAAGTCAGAATCATAATTCTGAATCGTATATTTTACTCCGGTTCCCCTTATGTCATGTGAAAGATAAGTCAGAATCATAATTCTGAATCGTATATTTTACTCCGGTTCCCATTGTGTCTCATGTGAAAGATAAGTCAGAATCATAATTCGGAATCGTATATTTTATTCCGGTTCCCATTATGTCATGTGAAAGATAAGTCAGAATCATAATTCTGAATAGTATATTTTACTCCGGTTCCCATTGTGTCTCATGTGAAAGATAAGTCAGAATCATAATTCTGAATCGTATATTTTACTCCGGTTCCCATTATGTCTCATGTGAAAGATAAGTCAGAATCATAATTCTGAATCGTATATTTTACTCCGGTTCCCATTGTGTCTCATGTGAAAGATAAGTCAGAATCATAATTCTGAATCGTATATTTTACTCCGGTTCCCATTATGTCTCATGTGAAAGATAAGTCAGAATCATAATTCTGAAACGTATCTTTTATTCCACTTCCCTCTTTCCCTTATATAATATCCCAGTTCACAGTCAAACGTGGACGCTTAAATGTGGGCTTGATTATGTAGTTTCCTTTCAATAAGTTTGTTGGATGGTCGAATGTCTTTATACTCAGAAGTCAATTGCAGAATACAATGGTTTACGCAAGCAGCCCAGTCACGGGCTGACCCGAGGTGCAACTGAAGATATGCATATTGTATTCATCGACTTGCTTTATGTATAACACTTTGAGCATCAGCAATCGTACAGCACGAAATAAATGGCCATCTTTTATTGAATAACTAGCAGAACCCTGGGTTTTACCCGATAACATAACCTTATATTTTTTCGGGATAAAAAGCCTACTGGTATGTTAATTCAGGGTATAAGTTACCATACCAAATTTTTATCAAATTCGCCGCCGACAAATTTACACATTAACTTTGGCATTTATTATTTTATTAGTGTGATGTAATCGAAATACTATTAGCTCTTGACCACCATCACGCCTGATGTAAAGCGACGATGCGGTCTACGATGGAACTCGCTTGCCTAGATAGAATGATGTTCACTGAAGACACCCAGGATTGCAAGTATCGGAGACTACTCATTCAGGCAGCGCGTTCTAAAAGTAGAATCCGTAAGTATATATATTTTTTTTTAAATGCAACGCTGTTTTCGAAAACCTTATTTAAAGTGCTACGAGCGCAGCCAAAAATACAGTATAAAGTAAACCAAATTTCCAGCATCTCCTGTATCAGTAAAAGCGGTCAAGCCCTCGGGCTTTCGGACCTTCTACCACAGATTTGCAATTACCACGTAACGTGTACCCTAATGGGATCACGACAGTCGTGGCACGTGCCACGACCCCGTGCATCGCCTCGTGGATGCCGCGGTGTTATGCATTAAGGCAATCTGAGAAATACTTGCTCTGTAAACGTTAATAGTACTCACTAGCTTTTGAGTCTTGAACAATTGCCTATTCATCCATCGAACTGCCAGAGTGGGCACGAAAAGGCAACACCGCTTCATGGTCGATATTCCGGAAACCCGTACGAAACGCTTTAATTCCACTTTTATTGTATGAACTGATAGTCTGTGGAATGCGCTGCCGAATGGGTGTTCGCCGATAGTTACAATCTGAGTGTCTTCAAATCGCAGTGAATCGGTTGCTTCTAGGCAAGCGTGCTTCCCATCTTTGACCGCATAGTAAGGCGGTCAAACGCGAGCTTGTTATGGGGGTAGCCGAGGCCAGCAAACCTTTGAATGCTCAATAGCTTGCCGCTTCAGTAATATATTATGTGCGGAAACCGGAAACGAATCCGTTATACCTACTCATCATTATAAACAACTTTATTATGGGACTAATACTGAAAACCCGAAAAAATTATCTGTTGTTCCATACTTTTTGTCGAGTGGCAATAACAGTTTTCTATGCAACAGCCAATCTTTTTTTCGCGATTTCAGGGTTGGTCCCATGGTAAAAAAAATCTTTATTATGGGCCTTTCGGCTTTAGTACCTTTTCCGCGTATTCCAGTATAGTACCTAATTATCTAAAACATCGTGATGTTCACCATAACACCTTCAATTCATTCGAGTTTACATTACATACAAATGATTTGGCCTCCCTTTGTAACCATATCAGCTCGCTTATCTGCAGCAGAGCTAATTATATCACCGGACTGGATACCGAATTGAACTTTAAATGTCAAACTGCATGTCAATAAATAGGACTAGAAACAAGATGATATAAAGAACTACTCTAATTTTATTTATATTACACGGGAATTACTCACGTAAGATTAAAGCCAAGCAAGACGCAGCTGCGCGCGCGCATTCACCTTGAAAAAGACCGCCTAATGCTGTTGAAACTATAGTCGGAGTGACCGGCTTAATCTTACGTGAGTAATTCCCGTGTAATATAAATAAAATGTGTGAAAACCACGTCAGTTTTTATAACGGAATTACTCACGTAAGATTAACAACTTACGTGAGTAATTCCCGTGTAATGTAAATAAGTACTATATTCTGCTTGGATAATGTGTCTTTCATAATCGGGTTTAACCCACATACACGTTCCAGTTGCCAGATACAATCTATTGTTCTTTATATGTAAATAGACGAGCATTCAATTAAAGATTTTGATCTTGTCCTCTTGAAATTGAAAAACTGCATAACCGGACAGACCTGTCTGGATAAAAATCGTTTGAGCAATTTCAAGTTGTCCAAAGATATTTTATCTAATAAACTATAAATATATAACATGTTGTTGGCATTTAGAGGTAGAACATGACATAGTAAGTTCATATTGGCTGAGCCAGCCCTGATGTCAGATTATTAAATACAAAGACATAATTTTACTACAATATTTAGGTATAACTTAGGCTTACTAAACATTTGCTGACATATTAAAAAAGTCATCTAAGTTCAAAGACAGTGAATTGAAGAGGACACTCTTACGGTGGGCTCGGGTGTGCAGCGGGGCGGCTAACCTAGTTAGCCTCCCGACCGCGGAAATAGGAACGCCACTTGTCTTGTCACAAGCTTTAAAAACTGCCTTTTAGACTGGCGACCGTTAGTCGTTAGTCTAGAGCGAATTTAGACCAACTATATACCCAACCGTAACGTGTGTATATGTGTGCGGGGGAAGGCCTATGTTCAGCGGTGGATGTCTTCTGGCTGATGATGGTGTACCTAAATACGAATCAGCAACATCCAATATTGTGAAACTATTTCGGGAGCTACGGAAATGTCTATAAGAAAATGTTTATCAAAGTAAGCAAAAGTTTTTCATTTGAAATCACAGACTAGGTATAGCTACTACGTAGTCTTTGTTTTAAATAATCCGATCTACATAAATAACGGTAATGGGTGACATAATAAGAATCTCCTGTCATTGTTTACACACACCTTCGGATGTTAGCCACTGCCAACTTGGATTCTGCGTCTGCGCCAACTGGGTAAAGCTAGTATTGTTTCTATATTACTTGCGTAGTGCTAATGACCTGGACATGAACGCCTTAATTACCGATATAACAATACACAGATAAAGAAACATTGAACCTTTTACTGTGGAGCAGTGAACTGAAGTATTTTCGGACCAGGAAGCACTTTGAGCTGAATTACTTGACCCGGGAAGACTTGACGCTCCAAAACTCCAGATGCTGTTTATCGGTATATGTGAATATAAGATGAAAGGATGCCAGAACATATTCACCAAAAAAGCGAAATACCACGCAATCTTTCTCTGACTGACTCAACACGAAATCTCGAATACTTGACCTAGGAAGCCGAGATTTGGCAGATTCCTTATCGGGTGTAGAGGTCTAGGCTAAGAAAGAATTTTGCAAAATGGTCGAATTAGCGGGGGCAAATGGAGGAAGTTTACAAGAAAGTTTACGCATACGAAGTCACGAGTAACAGCCAGTTCTATATTTTAAAAAACGTTACATGTTGTCAAGCTTTTGAGTTTAAAAGAATAGAAAGCCAGATGGTAAACCAAATGACGGGAGAGAGCTGATTCACCATTCTCTAGAATCTTCTGCCTAAAATGTGGTTCTGCTTGTATGATAAGGCAGCTAACACGAAAACTGCACTGGATTGCCATCTCTCATCGTAAAAAGGCACAAAAATATTCTGAGACGCAGACAAATGCCATACTTCAACATTAGATTGTATGTATATTACGTCGCATACATCAAATGGCAGTAGGGTTACCATTTGCCTACTTGCAAATTATTAATGAGATTTGAGCTATCTGCCAAGTTTTTAAGCAGCTCTGGGCACAAAGATTGTTTGCTAATTGTGTTTAATAGTTACTAGCTGCGCCCCGCGGTTTCACCCGCGTAGTGATGAAAAATGGTGATGGTGTGATGATGATGAAAAGTAGCCTATGCAAAAAATCAGGTCAATCTGTTGTTCCGTTGCAGCGTGAAAGAGGAACAAACAAACCAACAAACAAACACACTTTCGCATTTATAATATTACTAGCGACCCGCCCGCCCGGCTTCGCACGGGTGTAACTTACGTGCGAAGCCAGCTCTTGTTACATATATAAACCTTCCGTGAAAAATTATCTAACTGATGGTGAAAACCGCATCAAAATCCGTTGCGTAGTTTTACAGATCTAAGCGTACATAGGGACGGACAGACAGCGGGAAGCGACTTTGTTTAATACTATGTAGTGATTGTCATTGTTTGAGCTACAAAAGTTACGTTTTGTAAGATCATAAAGATACCCACGCAATTAAATCTTGCTGCAATTACGTACATAAACAAATCTGTTAAATCCTGAATAGCTTGCTATTCTTGCAACGCTGTTGGACAATTGTGGATGTTGTCCGTAAAACTTAGGGAAAATGGAGACTCTGAAGTCACTTTTGGCTCAGTGTACAGTTTTCATAAATATTTTAGCAACGTATTGTGAGTCACTAGCGATGTTTACACGGGGTACCGTCGACTCTCTGTTCTTGTATATAAAGCCTTGCTTTGCCTTAATATGAATTGGGATTTTGAAGTATTGTATAAACTTCATTGTTCCGACTATTAGTCACTTTGGAGTTGTTTGGGAAATGTTTCGCCACGTAATTGGTAAAAAAGGAAAAATCTAGAAAAATTAAAATTCCATGAAAGTAATAATTCTAAGCGATTAAGATAATTTTGATCGATGACGACATAATGAGTGTCGGAACTTATTGACAAACAAGTGGGAATAGATATAGCTGTAGAGTGTGGGAAGAACAGTTTCTTATTATCCTATGACCATTTCTCATAGCAATGTGAGATTATAATATTGTTAAGAAGAATTACCTACAACAAAACTTCATAGCAGTGTGATTAAGTATAATATTGTTAAGAAGAATTACCTTCAACAAAACTTCATAGCAGTGTGATTAAGTATAATATTGTTAAGAAAAATTACCTTTAACAAAACTTCATAGCAGTGTTATTAAGTATAATATTATTAAGAATTACCTTCAACAAAACTTCATAGCAGTGTGATTAAGTATAATATTGTTAAGAAGAATTGCCTTCAACAAAACTTCATAGCAGTGTGATTAAGTATAATATTGTTAAGAAGAATTACCTTCAACAAAACTTCATAGCAGTGTGATTAAGTATAATATTGTTAAGAAGAATTACCTTCAACAAAACTTCATAGCAGTGTGATTAAGTATAATATTGTTAAGAAGAATTACCTTCAACAAAACTTCATAGCAGTGTGATTAAGTATAATATTGTTAAGAAGAATTACCTTCAACAAAACTTCATAGCAGTGTGATTAAGTATAATATTGTTAAGAAGAATTACCTTCAACAAAACTTCATAGCAGTGTGATTAAGTATAATATTGTTAAGAAGAATTACCTACAACAAAACTTTATAGCAGTGTCATTAAGTATAATATTGTTAAGAAGAATTACCTTCAACAAAACTTCATAGCAGTGTGATTAAGTATAATATTGTTAAGAAGAATTAACTAACCACAACAAAACTTTGGTGTGGTTTCTTATTAAACCTGGTCACGTAATTGTTATACATCCTGTTAGCATAATCTGTCACTAGCTCATACCACGTACAATTTCCTATGAGCAAGGTGCCCGTGGGAAAGGTTTAAAAATACGTGAAAATCGCTGGTCGAGCACCCGATTTGAAAGTTTTTTTTTATTATTTGTGACCAACTACGCCGAATGTGCCGTTTCTGCAGTATGTTGCGTGTTGCCGAGCCAGATGACCAACAAGAAAGTCCTAGCAGTGGAATAGAGAAGTCTGAAGATGAATGATGTACCTTACTTCAGTTGTAGGGTTGTACACTATTGTCCAGTAAAATGCTACATACTTACTGTTTATCAGAGGGCCTTGTACGCTTTGTAAATAAACGAAAAACAAAAATAAAATGTGACGGGTTCTATGCTCTTTATTGCTTGTGGTTGCGCACATTTTTTTTTATATTCTTGTGACATGTAAAAGACTCCAAAGGTCTACCATTTGACAGAAGACTTTGTACGGTTTGTAAATCACATGAGAGATTTCATGCTCTTTGTTGTGCTCTATATTATGCTAAAGTAACTGACACCATGTATAACATGTAGATTTAATATTGTATGACGTACTTTCAACGTCCGAACGTGAGGGACATTAGTATGTAACATCATAATGCACCACGTTTGCTACAATAAATAATTTTTCATTTCATGTAAGGTACCGAGCTGTTTACAAAGTCGAATATATTGACACAATCTTGGCTTGTTATCTTTCACGCGTCCACATTTTCAGTAGACGATGAAATATAGTTAGACATTTCGCATATTGTCGAATTGAGCTTCAGCAACAAAACATTACAGTTCAATGTTTACACGCGACGTGATAATCATTATCAGTAGGCGCCAAATCTCAGGAATGCGATCAATGACGTATCACAGCCGATTTTCCTTCTAAATTAAATAATTAGTTTTGGTACATGTAACTCGCATGTGTGCGTGCTTGAATACACATACGCAAATATTCTGGGAAAACCCTGTGTGCAGCATGTTTGTTTAATCGTGGTAATATTGTAGATATAGGAACAGACAAACAAACACTTTCTAGTTTGTTTGTTTGTTTCATGCAGCAACAGAGCAACGGATCGACGTGAAATAATAGAAGAAAAAATCTGCGTGATTTTGTCGATTCACTATCTGACGATCGTAACTGATAAACTTATTTACACAAAAATCTCGACAAAAGATAATATAACTAGTATGACAAGTTTATTTGCGCAGTTCCAAAAATATTCAATTCAATTCATTTATTTCGAGTGTTAGGTATACAATATTTTTTATACATGAAACAATAATATAATACAGCTTATAAGCAAGCTCAAAGTCGCACATTGAGCTATGGAGAGGGCTATGCTCGGGGTTTCTCAACGAGATCGAGTCAGAAATAAGGACGTCCGTAGACGAACGAAAGTTGCCGATATAGCCCACCGGGTTAGCAAATTGAAGTGGCAGTGGGCAGGGCACATAGCACGCAGAACAGATGACCGATGAAGCCGAAAGGTTCTCGAATGGAGACCACGGTCTGGTAAGCGCAGCGTAGGACGTCCACCCACAAGATGGACAGACAACCTATAAGAGACCGCTGGGAAACGCTGGGTGCAGGCCGCTTCCAACCGGCCCTTTTGGGGATCGATGGGGGAGGCCATGATGATGATGAATAATACAATATACAAACTGTAAAATTGCATTTTGCAGCTGTAAAGAGGCTTTGTCAGCATATTTTTTTACTATCCAACGATAACTACATTAATGAAAATAATTGAACTAAGAAATGAAGTCGGGATATTATTGCAATTGTAAAGGCAAATTTTTCTGTAATGATTTTTTATACGGATTTTTTGACAAAGACAGTACGTCTTTAATAAACACAATCTTTAGAGTAGTATGCTTGGGTCATCAAATATTTGTTAATAATATTTATTAACTTCCGTTCACCTAATAATAACTGTTTTGGAATGACATTGTAAAATGCACAGTTTCTAAGAAAGGATTTATTTGTTTTTTGAAGCATAATATCTAGGAAATACGGGTCTGTTTTTATAGTGTGACGCTTCAGGTTTTTTTTAACGCTACTTGATACTTCCTGGCACATAAAACATTCGTATTCGCACATGTAAAGAGACGGCTCGGTTATGATATTTATAGTTTTAAATTTCTGTCTCAGTGATATCCTCAGTGATATGTATATAATTATTCTATTCTTGTAAAAATATTATATTAGTATTCTTTTTATCATATTTACAAAGTCACATACAAACTCATTTTACCAATATCCTATTATTATTATTTTTGGTGCAAATGTTTGCTCGGTTGTGTAGTAGGATAGGCGGACTGCAGTAGTTCTCGACACGGGTTATCCTAGTGAGGACTGCTTCGCAAAGCTTACTATTATAGGCTCGTCTCTTAGCTGTGTTAATTTACCGCGTTAGTTAAGGTGAAATATTTAAGTTAAAACATTGTATCTTTTAATTATTGTGCGTGTGTAAATAAATAAAATTAAATTAAAATCCTAGGACCTAAATTGTAAACAGCGCGAATTGATCTTTTTTGCAGTACAAAAATTATGTCGGTCCGCCATCGATCCTCATAATATTTCATATGACATGACGCATTACTTTGGAAGTATTCAAAGTAAAGGAAGTATGGAAGTATACCTAAAAGCCTAGCAGTCACCATATCTGTTAATCTTCTTATTTGATGAACTGCATGAGCAGTTGAACTAAGTTTGTTTATATAAGCAAGAAGCGTTCCAAATATGTTAGTAAGAAATATCTAAGTACCTATTATTATACTCTTAAAAAAATGGGCAAATATGAGTAGGGCTCTCACCATGAAGGTTCCGTAGATAGTTCACTCATCCCGGGAATCGAATCTCGGCGAAAAGAGAAAGAGAGAGAAATAGAGGTTGACATTTTGAGGGACAAACGTAACTTATTAGTTGGCAAACAGGGGTTTTTAAACATACCAACTACAAAATGTAAGTTCGTTATAGCAAACATTTTTTTTTTCATGCGATGTAACTTCAATATAAGAAAAAAACTTATATGTGCAGTGAGACCTTGCTTCTTGCCAAAATGCATTATTCTATGTCAACGGAAAGTACCATAGGTTTTGATTCCCTTGTGAAATACCTATGCAAGATAAACGGCCATATCTTTTAATCGCGTTTACTTACAAGTTTGATTGTTACAAAGCTGAAAAAGACCGTATACCTGAGTATTTAATATAAATTTCAACTTGATGCCTTTACGTGTTCCTGAGAAAGAGGGTCTTGACAGACAGACAACAAAGTGATCCTATAAGGGTACCTTTTTTTTCCTTTTAAGGTACGGAACCCCATAAATGAAATACACAAATCACACAATCTCGATAACTATACTCGACCTACGAAGCTGCATGTTTGGCAGGTAGATTCGTTAAGAGTACATTTCACTAACATTTTTTTTTTTAATTATTTAATCAAACATAGAGTAACAACTAAATTGAAATTAAATAGTATCTAATAATAAAACACTCACTAAGTTAAGTTTTTTTTTTTCTAAAGATTTACTTTTTATCAGAAAGTATTATATTATAGAAACTATTATATCTAGAAAGTACATGAATTCAATAAACACGTTCAACACGCATATAAGCTAAATGGAACCGCTTTTCACGGCACGCCATAACATAGCACAAGTCGTAAGTTTGTCCAATCATGGGGACAAGTTCCCAGTAAAGTTAGGCATACACGGATCAATAACTTGTAGACTTCAAGCTGGAGGCTGTTTATCTGGCTTCCAGCCAAGTCGACATCGATCGGACAGCGGTCGCTTTTACATATTATTACCAGGCTAAGTTACTAGCCACAGACATTTATCAGGATAGACCCTGTCAAGGTTGTGGTCTGTCATAAGTTCGATCAATGTACCAACTAGCGCGCGGGATATAATAGGCATTAGGCATGTCATGTATGTTTTTTTATTTAGTTATAACAAGAGACAAACAAAGAAAAAAAATTGTTCAAAAATAAGTACTTTAATTTCATGCTAGAGAGCGCAGTATAGCATGTTATGACGTCAAGCCGTGCGCGCGCCATTCAAATGCTATACTAAGTACTAACACACGCTTTGCGGAAGTGAGCCAGATCATCCGCTCTCTATCCCCATCAAAAAAGTAAACGCTTATATATCAGAAATGAATCAGTCAATAATTATTTTTTCAGTATGTGTAATATAATTATATCCTTCGCTAAGCCTCTTTATTATTTGTAATAAATTAAACATTAGGACACCAGCCTATTCAGTGCAATCTTCGTTTTGACAGTAGCACGTTAGAAACCAATACAAAAAAAAAAATGCCGAAGTGAGCCCAAACAAACTGTACAATTAGAAAGTTATTAGCCTAGCGGTAGCATGAGCGCTTTCCAACCTGACGGCACCCAGTTCGATCCTCGGCCCAGCACCAATTACTTATTTAGTAATCAAATATGTGCCGTTTTGTTTACATCGTTCAAAAACGGTGAAAGACATTGTGAGGAAACCGGTATATCTAAGGACCTCAATAGTTTAAAGACATGACATTCACCAAAATTCACTGGGGCAGCATGGTGGATTAGGGCTCTCTCTCTCTCTCTCTCTCTCTGATAGAAGGGCTGTGGTCCCAGCAGTGGGACCATGATAGACTTATAATGATGAAACTGTAAAAACTCTAAGAATGCAGTTGGCAGTGCGTATTGAGTTGAACTACCGCTGAACAGCTCTTGTGGTAGATATGAAAAACGCGGCACGCGGGGTTTTTATACAACTTGACGCGCTCACGTCGTCTAACCTTTTATAGTTCTGTGTTACTGTGTTAGGTGACATTGCCGAAGGACGAAAGTCTGAAAAGCTTAGCTGCTATCTAAAGCCTGTATTTCGTCCGATCCATTTGAGATACGAAAGCTTGGACTGGTTTCGGCTTAGGGAGTGCCCGGCCTAACTCTTTATCTTCTTGACATAAGGGTTTGTTTCTGCCATCGGTGTCCTCATGTTTAATTTATTACAAATAACCGGCTTAGCAAGGAATATAACTAAATACATTACACATACTGAAAAAATAATTTAAATTGGCTGATAAATCTCTGAGATATGAGCGTTTAAAGTTTTAGGTGGGGATAGAAGGGGATGCTCTATCCCTTTCTCACAAAGCGTGTGTTACTATAGCATTTGTATGGCGCTCCTGAAACGTGACGTCACGGCTCAGTATAGTGCGCTCTCTGTCTAGTATGAAATTTAAATGCTTATATCTTATTTATTTTTGAACTAATTTTAATTTTGTTTTCTTTGATGGACCCTATTTATGATCAGCTTTTTTATGAGGTAATAAAAAAATATTAGTCATTATGCCTATTCCTATAGTCACAATATCTCAGTGAAAACAGTCAAAAACGTCCGAGCGTCATTGTACATACATTGTATCAATTATATACTTCACAATGCCACATTTAGTCCAATTTAGACGTTATGTCGCTTGCATAGTGTTCAACGTTAGTTGTCCACTATGTCATCGTAGCTATGGCATCGCGCGGCGTTGTAGTCGGATCGCGGCTACCTTTAACTAACCAAAAAGTGCGCAAAAAGTTTCAGGAGGTGCGCCGTGTTTTGGTTCTGACTTTTTTGGCACGATTGTGACTATATGTATTGTATCTCGATGGTTTCTGCCTAAGCCGAATCCAAAGTAATGTGGTGGCCTTAGGTTTAGACGCGCGGTCCTTCATGGAAAAAGTTAGTCAGTCAGTAAACAGCCCCTTTATTCTGGTCAAGCACAGAATACATATCAGTACAAGTAGTAAATATAGGCAAAATTGGCAAGTCATCATCATCATTATTTTGAAAGCTGTTAAAACACTGTTTTAAACTATCACGGTTGTTCACTACATTTATATGATTATTAACGGGATATTTACCTTGATTAGATTAGCTGTTTGGATGGTTTGTTCGTGAACATGGTGCATGTAACTGCGCCGAAATATCGGAAGATCCTTCCACAACCATGTCACGGTAAATGTCACGTAAATAATAATATAACTGTAATTTTACGTTAATTGAGGCGAGTTGGTGGTCAAACGCGGACTTATCCGGGGTAAAAAAATAAAAAACCTTGCAAAATTAGCGTTGAATCGTATTTGTCTAGTTTCAGGAGGTATTTATTGAGTAACCCACTTCATGATGAAATGCTACTAAAGATACGCTGAGTGATTTCCTCAGTGAACTTGACGAAATACATATTTTAAACTACCTGATCCGACAAACGTTCATCATCGTCATCATCATCATCATCCACGGCCTTCCTTATCCCACTGCTGGGTATAGGGTTCTCTAAAAACCTAGGTCATGCTAAATCAGTAATAATCACAACTGACGATGCTAAATGCTAAACTACATTAAACTAAAATTAGGAAACCCTATGTCATGCTAAATCGGCAATAATCACAACTGACGATGCTAAATAATAAACTACATTCAACTAAAATTAGGAAGCCCTAGGTCATGCTATATCTACAATAATCACAACTGACGATGCTAAATTACTTTCAACAAAAACTAGGAAAACCTAGGTCATGCTAAATCAGCAATAATTATAACTGACGATGCTAATTGCTAAACTAAATTCAACTAAAATTAGGAAAATCTAGGTCATGCTAAATCGGCAATAATCACAACTGACGATGCTAAATGCTAAACTACATTCAACTAAAATTAGGAAGCCCTAGGTCATGCTATATCTACAATAATCACAACTGACGATGCTAAATTACTTTCAACAAAAACTAGGAAAACCTAGGTCATGCTAAATCAGAAATAATTACAACTGACGATGCTAATTGCTAAACTAAATTCAACTAAAATTAGGAAAATCTAGGTCATGCTAAATCGGCAATAATCACAACTGACGATGCTAAATGCTAAACTACAATCGCATATGCATTCGTCAGTTCATTCACTGCAACAGAACACGTGTGAGGCTATAAATGGAATTAGTTTAATGATCTTTGGCAATGACCTGCGAATAAACGCACTTATCTTAGATAACGCAGACGTCATCAGACCAATGTGTTACGTAATTAGTAACATGCGCGGAACGTTGAATATTTACATTTCCGAACCTCTCTTGTCTCTACGATTGACTTTTAAGGTACACTTCCGTGCATCGCGGCCGCAGCCGATCGCAGCTGCGCGCGTCTGACGCGCATGTCTAACGCACGCGGCTTATGCGACAATACTTGCACTATGAAAATGTACGGCACCGCTTCCGAGGTATGCTACAGACACGCGCGGCCGACGGCTGACGTCGCCATAGTCTGTATTATTATTTTTTAAGTATATACAATAGTTTGTTTGTTGTGATGTATGTACTCATGTCATGTGTGTGTCATAGTTTGTTATTCAATGAAAATAAAACTGATTTTCGTTAATATGATTTTATATTTGATAATGCTCAATTGAATCAGTTCACACCACCACTAGCACTCTGCAGATCTTAGTCAGAGGTAGGAGGGCCGATAGTTTTTCTCCTACAGTCGGTCGCGATGCACGAAAGTCCACCTTTAATACGTGAAAGTACTCAAGTGGATACTTTTGTTTTGCGTCTGGTAAAAAAGAATTAAACAGTAAAATGTGTTTATAAGTTAATGGACGATAGTGCCTTTACATAACACCCAACATGATTTTAAGTTTAAGCAAAACTTAAACAACTATTAATCGGACAAGTGTTTGATGTGTTTAAAATTAAAATGCTTAGTGAAATATGTAACACGTATTATATAAGCGTTTAAAGTTTTGGGGTCGGATTAGAAAGGGATGCTCTGTCCACCTCCTGCAAAGTGCCAGTATGGATTTTGTATGGCGTACTTATAAGTGACGTCATTTATAAGTTAAGTGCTTACACCTTCCTTAATTTTGAACACATTTTTATTTTGTTTTCTGTATTCGGCTCTATTTATGGTCAGCTTTTTTATACGACAATAAAAAAAAAACATGCGGTAGTCTATTGGTTGTGTGCTGATGCTACCGAGTACCTACTCGAATTATGATAAGCTGATCGTTCTCATGTACGAAATTAATTTTATTATTCTGGTGTTGTTTTCATCTACGATAACTGCTCACCAACGATGTCGACGAGCAACTGAGTTCATACTGGTTCGCCGTTCGCTTTATGCTTGAGCGCACTACTGAGTATTTGCTATTGAAAAAGTTTCATTAGGGCCTGGCGCCCGCGCCGGGGCAATAGAAATAGAATACGGCACCGGTACCTCCTGCCTGTAGTAGAGTCCTTTTCATGAAAGAAGTCCCACGGCAAACAGCGGAACTAAATTTCCATGTTGTAGTTGTCAGGTGTTGTTACTGTGTTGTGTTGTTGAATTTCCTTCGTGTTTGGACGCTAGTGAGATTTTTATTAATTTTCCATCGTTAAAGAGTCGTGTACGATGCCAAAAGTTGTTAAAGTTCTACTCGAGAAATGATACTGATAGTGATTGATACGCGATGACAGCGCCGCGTCTGCGGGACTTCTTTCATGAAAAGCACTCTAAGAGGCTACTAAAGGGGGACCTCCGGGCTCGGGATGGTCAAAGTTGGGGCTCTGACCATCCACTTACTAGTGTGGGTATAATCCCACATAACCTTGCTACACCCCAGTGCAGCTGCGTTTCATTGGAAGATTTCCCCCTAGAAAAAAAGTGCCTGTCCTTAATACGTCAATAGTTACGTCTAAACTTTGGTAGTAGCCGCAGTGACTGCATAACCCAGCGTTGCAAAACAAGAAAATGTTTGCCAGACTCGAGTCCCATCAGCTGTATACACAAACGTCGTTACAAGAAACACTTGTTCAAACCAAACCGCGCTTTATGTCAATAAACAACTTAACAATCGTGACTAAACAAAACGGACAAAGGAGAAGCGCAAATCAAAAACTAAAAAGAAAACATGGCGAAACGCACAACTCAACAAATAATAACTAAAATAAAACACACCCGATTTACAAGTCCCACCGGATTAGCACGTTGAAGTGGCAGTGGGCAGGGCACATATCACGCAGAACAGATGGCCGATAGGGCCGAAAGGTTCTCGAATGGAGACCACGGACCGGTAAGCGCAGCGTAGGACGTCCACCCACAAGATGGACAGACGACCTAAAAGAGACCGCAGGGAAACCCTGGATGCAGGCCGCTTCCAACCGGCCCTTTTGGAGATCGATCGGGGAGGCCTATGTCCAGCAGTGGACGTCCTACGGCTGAAATGATGAATGATGGTGATTACACCCAATTTATAAGTAATTCTGAACTATAAGACCTATAATTTATCTAAACAAACAAACAAATGATTTGAACATTTGTTTTTTATCTCGAATTTCCTGAAGTCGTAGAACCAAAGATGTATCTTATGATGTACAGAAACTGCCGAGAGATTGTCAGCTAAGTGATCCTGTAGGTATATTATGTTTGTATTATACATATTTCTGCGACTATGCCAGAAAATAATATCCGTGAAGCATGTCAAAGTGCAATAAATCCCAGGGCAATAACAGTAAAACCTCCAGGTGCCAATAACACTCAAGCTAGATTTACGTCCAGGGTCGTGTTATCACAGGAACTGATACCGACTCCATTACGGGCACCTCGACATTTCTAAAGCAACGCTACTTGAGATTCCGCGATACTTTCAACACAGGAAATTATTGTTTTAAACTATCACGGTTGTTCATTAAAGTTATATGATTATTTACGGGATATTTACCGTGGTAAGGTTGTGGAATGAGCTCCCGATATTTCGGCGCAGTTACATGCACCATGTTCACGGGAAGACTGAAGAATGCGGGTGGTTGGAGAACAGTTAAAAAGTTAGGTGCAGACATAACGATCTACCCTCTTTCTTAGTCTTTTGCTACGGTTATCATACCACGGTACACCGGTCATCGGTCATCCTTACCACGGTAAATATCCCGTAAATAATCATATAACTTTAGGAAATTATTGTAACAGAAAAATAGTGCAAACTGCTACTTTAGTCACCTTAGTTTTAATAGTATAATATAATAATTGCTTCCACCATCATCTATTGCCTGTTCGAATCAGAAGACAGGTTGCTGATCTAACCTTCATCTATACTATAATAATATTATAAAGAGGAAAGATTTGATTATTTGTTTGTTTGTTTGCATTGAATAGGCTCCGAAACTACTGAACCGATTTGAAAAATTCTTTCACTGTTGGGAAGCTACACTATCCCCGGGTAACATAGGCTATATTATATCTTCATAAAATAGGGATCCTTACTAAAACTTCAATAATGTAACCCAAGTTTACAACCCAGATTTACAATTTTGACTTTGCGTGTTTGACAGTTCTAAGACAGGACAACGTCTGTCAGGTCAGCTAGTGTACAATAAAATATCCAGTAAGATTGATTACCTTTCACTATTATCTCAGATAGGTCTTGTGACTCCTCTGATCTCAGCTCCTCCTAGACATAATCATCATAAGAACATGTGGGCTGAGGCCAAAATACGTATACGCCCATAAATGTTCGGTTGCCACCAAGGATTGTATAGTACTTTTCTCTAACATTGCGTATATGCACGTAAAATATACATAAATTTAGTAAAAATGTTGTCTGGCAACTAAATTTCAGAAAATAATTATTTCTGTGATGGCTATAGCTTGTAATATGAGCCAATCACAGGACACCTTCGGGAAATTTCGATTACTTGTTGTCTGTAAATTCTAACATAACATCTGGCATTCGCCTTTTTTAGTGGAAGAACGTAATAAAACCTCTATGCACATTGAAATATTGTACGTGCGTACAAAATAATCAAAAGACAAAAATTTGCCATCAACTAGTTTAGCAACGGTTGAGGCATTCCCACTATAGTAGAAGCGTAAGCGTGTACCAAAAAATAGACACATTAAATGCACTGTATGAGAAAAAAAAAAACAATTGAGACCGTCTGAAAGCTGAAAGCCTTACACGGTATAATCGACAGATTTGAATTATGCAATGGATGAAGATTGGATTGGGTTAATCACAGCGTTATGGTTTCACGATTGGCTTTGATTGAACAGACTCAATTATAGAGTGTAGATAAAAAACGTAAGTGTTAATTACTATTTATACTATCAATTATGCAATTGATATTGAGTAACTTTGTTTTTTGTTGCATAGATACATTTTAGGCACTACAGAATGACATGCTGCTCACATAATTGAAGAGGTGAACAATATAATAATGTTTCGTATGCAGTATGTGGCGAACAAGCCACCTGGTTGTAGGCAGTTGTAAAGGTTCGTTACATAACTAATGTTATTTATCTTAATTCATTTAATTATTATCTAGTTTCTACCTAAACTAGAAAAAAGTGACAAAAACTGTTTTCGCACATAATTCCACCGCGCGTCTCAGCCAATGAGCGAGCGGCAGACCTTTACCGGTGCGGATCACCTGACGTTTGAGCGAGCGTACGGATGACATATTGATACGACATCGTACGGTTGCATTCTGCATAAAAATTATCTGCTGCTTCTAACGTTTCTACCGAGCTAGAGACGTTACACAGTCACCATCAATCACCTTTCACTGATATTCTACTAAACTCAAAGCAAGGTAATAGCTTTTTTTTATCAAAGGCAACCCAACAACGATGCTTAATCTTTTGCAAAAGGAAAAATCTTCCAGTTGTTACATATTCATAATGAAGCTTAAACAGATGATCAAAACCAAATGGCAAATACGCATTTTTGAATCAGAGAGACCCTACAATAAAGAATTTAAGCAAAGCATAAACGAGCTAGACAGACACCAGGACTGATCTATTTTAGCTCTGGATAGAGAAATTGAAAAAGGTTGGGTAGAACTTTGCACCAGCAAAGAAAGGAGAAGGTTTTTTGCTAGTCCATATTGGGGTGTACTCCCAACGTCGGTCGACTAATTCACTGACTTTTTACTAGCGCAGACGTAACCCTTTTCTATCCCACTGCTGGGCAAACCCCTCCGCACCCCCTTCTATTTACCCCTCTTCTGAGCCATATTCTACAAGACCACTCCAGATTACATTCAAATCGTCTCGCCATCATTTACGGGTACTGCCTGCAGGTCGCTTTTCCATCTTGAGGCATCCATATCTTATATTTTTTGACCATATTTCTGGATGCCTTTTACCACAGACTTAGCATTTTTTCACATCCTAAATCCCTATATCTATGCCTTCTTCAAACATGCTCATTGCTCAGCCAACTTTCAGAATGTTCTTGGGTTCATAAAAAAATAAGTAATATAAATGAAGCGTTTGAGTTCAGTGCCATAAGACGAAGGTCTTCAACCAGTGTGTGTAGCCAGTGATGGCATACGGCAGTGAAGCGTGGTCTCTCACTATGGGCCTCATAAGCAAGCTCAAAGTCGCAAAACGAGCTATAGAGAGGGCTATGCTCGGGGTTTCTCTGCGAGATCGAATCAGAAATGAGGAGATCCATAGACGAGCGAAAGTTACCGACATAGCCCACCGGATTAGCAAGTTGAAGTGGCAGTGGGCAGGGCACATATCACGCAGAACAGATGGCCGATGGGGCCGAAAGATTCTTGAATGGAAACCACGTACCGGTAAGCGTAATGTAGGACGTCCCCCACAAGATTGACAGACGTCCTAAAAGAGACCGCAGGGAAACGCTGGATGCAGGCTGATTCCAACCGGACCTTTTAGAGATCGATGGGGAAAGCATATGTCTTGCAGGGGACGTCCTATGGCTGAAATGGTGATGATGTTCGAACTAGATATCGTGTTGCTCACACTATTAAGATAAGCTCAAAGTACGGAATTGCCTTATATCGATGCACAGATACTCCATTGAAGGTGAAAGTTCTGATAATCCCTACTCTTATCTAATGAAGATTGATGATTCGGAAGTTCGTTGGTTGATTGAAGCCGTTTTATAACTTTACAAAAGCTGCTTGATTTCTGCGTAGTTTTAATAAGCTGAAGTGGCAGTGGGCCGGCCACATTGCCCGAAGAACCGATACCTGATAGGGTAATCGAGTTCTAGTGTGGAGACCACGTTTAGGAAAACGTAGTTTAGGACCCTGCGGTCAGGTGGTGTGACGACCTGCGTAAAACGGCCTGGTAAAAACTAGATTCAGATAATTGCCGACCGAGTTCAATGGCGTGCATTAGGAGATGCCTATGTCCAAAAGAGGACAGTGAAACGGTAACGATGGTGATGGTAAGGCATAATTAGAACCTACGCCGCCACTCTCGACATAACTGGAAGAAGCCGCAGGAGTGAGGAGGCAATACGTGTGGTGACGAGTCGGGTGCAGAGGTCGGAGGTACCATTCCTGGTTTGATCCGTATTACCATCGCGCGGCCTGAGCTCAATCGACCCGCGCAGCTCCGTGCCTGCTTTCGGTGTAGATAATTATTAGAAACTAGCTGCGCCCCGCGGTTTCACCCGCGTAGTGATGAAAAATGGTGATGATGATGAAAAGTATCCTTTTTCACTCTCTGGCTCTTGAGCTATACCCATGCAAAAAATCAGGTCGATCCGTTGTACCAATGCAGCGTGAAAGAGGAACTAACATCCATACATCCATACATACAAACTTTCGCGTTTATAATATTAGTAGGAAGTAGGATTGGAAATCAATCAGTTATCATCATTTAAAGCCATTACAAAACTTAACGACATTTAACCGAATGCCGATCTATAATGACAATACATATAAAAGCTGTTTCGAGCGAGGTTTCCATCGTCACAGCAATGAAAACTAATACCGGTTTATGTGAAAATAATTGAAGTGCCTTACAGTCCACCGCGATTTAACTATCGCGTAATTAACTTCAGATATAAAGTTGTAAAAATAATTTAATGTTGATTAGTTACATGGCTGCACTAGGTTTTCACTAGGTACAATATTATTAGGCACAGTAGTATTATTTTATTTCTATGTGAAAAACGTACTGCTTACTTACTTGCAATAATAGTTCTTACGTTCATAGTCGTTATATATTTATTGTTCTGTGATACAGGGTTACGCATATAGACTGTACTAAGGCGAGAGGAGGTCATTGTTTTCATCATTATTAACAACTTTTACTATGAGACCAACACTGAAATCACGAAAAAAATATCACCTGGTTCATAGAAAACGGTCATTGACACTCGACAAAATGTATGGAAAAGCTGATATATTTTTCGCGATTTCAGGGTTGGTCTCATAGTAAAAGTTATTCATAATGATGAGTATAACGACCTCCTTTCGACTTAGTACAGTCTATATGCGTAACCCTGTATAAATTAGGCTTACGAACTGTTTCTAATTTACAAAGGCACGTTGCTCTAAAGTTTTGTAACATTGCACTATGTTGGACCGAAAAAGCAATCTAGACTAGCCTCAGGCACGGCGTACAAACATACCTTAAAATTAAATTATGTAAGTCTAACATGTTACCCAAATAGGAGAGCTAATCAGATAGGCTGGCTTGAAACCTAATTATCTAAATATGGCAACACATTACATTGAAATACATGACATAATGGATTTATCGACTTGATCGAAGCCGGGGGCAAAAGGCTAGGCATTCTAACTGCTTCAACTCGCGGCTCTGCCTGCAGTCTGCACCACAGATTGAAAGTTTTTTTTATTTAACCAAGGCAAAGTAAACTCATGGCGAAATACAACTTAATGACTGACTGACTCTTCACGAAATCTCGAAAACTACACGAATCTGATTTTTGGCAGATTTTCAGGTTCTTTATGGGTTTTAGAATTACACTAAGAACTACAGTCACTCACTGACTCTTCACGAAAACTCGAAAACTTCCTACGAAAATGAAATTTGGCTGGTAGGTTCTTTATGGGTTGTATCAAGGAAGATAAGACTAAGAGGAAAGACAATAGCGGAACATTAGAGCGTAGCTCGGAACATTTGCCTAAAAACGGTATGAACTTAGATGGCGCCGTAATTTGAGCGTGCTATAGGTTGTCTCGAACTTCCGTAAGCGCTGCAGTCAGATAGTGTACGAAAGGGTTCTACAAATTACTGTAGCGCTAGTATCGCAGTCAAGTTTCGCAGCATTTCAAGAGAAGCGCAACTCATACCAATAGATGGCGTCTTTCTTTATTCCCTTGAAATGTTGCGAAACTTGATGCGATACTTAACTTGACTGCGGTAATTTGTAGAACCCTTTCGTACATTATTTGACTGCAGCGCTTACGGAAGTTCGAGATAACCTATAGCACGCTCAAATTACGGCGCCATCTAAGTTTGTACCGTTTTTAGGCAAATTTCCGAGTTACGCTCTAATGTTCCGCTATTGTCTTTCCTCTTAGTCTATCTTCCTTGGTTGTATATATCGAGGTCCACTAAGAAAGGATTTTTCTAAAAGGCCGAATTAAGAGGAACAAAAAGGGGTTGAAATTTTATATGAAATCTAAGTTGTAAATATAATATATATTTTCATTTTTTTTTTTAATAGAATAGAATACTTACCATCAAGCGAGTTGGTGGCCAAACATAGTTCGCCTGATGGTAAGCGACGGTGTGGCCGAAGACAGAACATGTTGATCTAGTAGAAATCTATTCACTCTAGCCTTGAAGATGCCTAGTTTGTAGTTTTCAGGAAACAGAAGGACGGCAGGGAGTTCTTCGACAGTACGTACTTATCATAAATGACGACCCAAATCGTTGTGGACAAATCTTAGGAATTTCCACGAGGGAAGGGTGGTAGTGTGCAGTTCTTATAATTTTAATTATTGTTCTAACAAGCCAAACAGCAAATACTATTCAGCTCTAATTTATTAACATATTTATATTAGGTATCATGAGAGTTAGATCCACCTTATTAAAGGGATAGAGGCCATCACTGCACCAGTAACTTTACGACACAGATTCAATATACTGTAGCTATGTCAGACTTTCCATTATTAATAACTTGGTGGCAGAGTCTACATTTCACCGGGCGGTGCGAAATGCATCCGAGCTTCCCAGAGAAAGCGGGAAATCACTGCGATGAATGGAATAGCTTTAGAGATGGAAACGATGATCAGTCTTGAGAGAATCGAAACTATTTAAAACACGAGTCTTAAGACCTTGATCCTTATGTTCAAGGATCATGATCCCAATTCAACAAATCCAAATTCCCAAAGGATCTTGATTAATTATTTAATTTAGGAATCAATTTTTTTTCTCCTGAGGAGTAATTTGAACGGGTATTTTGTTACAAAATTTATGAAATACAACTAAACTAAACGATGATTATCTATACTTACTAATATTATAAAGAGGAAAGATTTGATTGTTTGTTTGTTTGCATTGAATAGGGTCCGAAACTACTTAACCGATTTGAAAAATTCTTTCACTGCTGGAAAGCTACACTATCCCCGGGTAACATTAGGCTATAATGTATTTTTAAAAAATAGGGATCCTTACTAAAGTACGTAAAGTAGTAAGTAGTTCAGTAGTTTCGGAGCCTATTCAATGCAAACAAACAAACAAACAAACAATCAAATCTTTCTTAGTATAGATAAAGGAAAAAAGTTCTCAAATCGTTTTTGTTACCTCTGAACATTATTTATAATCGATTGGGAAAATTATTTTCTATTTGGTAAAAGAAATAAGGAATAACCTAATCATACGTGAGTAATTCCCGTATAGTATAATCAAAATGTATGAATACCACGTCAGTTTTCATAGTAATATAAGGCAGAATAATTGTAGGTAAATATAATTTTTACATCTGACTTCAATAAATAAAATAAAATTTATAAATAAATATTCGGGACATTTTTGCACATACGGTCATCTGACCCCAAACTAAGCAAAGCTTGTGATATGGCTGCCAGAGACTGATATACATACATACATAGTTTTTAAATACATACTTAAATAGATATTAACAACCAGATATAGAACAAACACAAATGTTCACCACATAAATGTTTGTCCTAGGTGGGAATCCAACCCACGCCCCCAAGCGCAGAAGGTAGGTTCACTACCAACTCGACCAGCGGGCTATCAAAATAAATACATATTATGAACTATTCTGTGATCACAAACATAACATCGAACCTATCATGAGAAAATTAAAGAATAACATTACTCGAGCAGTTTCTCTTGCCCACTCTCGGTTAAATTTAATCGTATTTAAGGCGATGAAAGCTACAATGCCATTAAAAGTATACCAATTTCCTGGGCGGCCTGCCTTTGGGAGGTAACTTTCGATCGAGCTTGGCAGACTGCCCACGCGCATGGTGGAAAGCAGTTCAGTGGAAACAAGGGCTCTGAACTGGATAGCAATGCGGTGCCGCTGAGAATCTATAAAGCAACGAACACCATATTAATATCTTTTGATAGCCTGTTGGTCCAGTTGGTAGTAAAAACTTACCTTCTGAGCTTGGGGGCGTGGGTTCGATTCCTACCTAGGACAAACATTCATGTGATGAACATTTGTGTTTGTTCTATATCTGGTTGTTAATATCTATTAAAGTATGTATTTAAAACTATATAAGTATGTATATCAGTCGCTGGCAGCCATATCATAAGCTTTGCTTAGTTTGGGGTCAGATGACCGTGTGTGCAAAAATACCCCGAATATTAATATATAATTAACGCGAAAGTGAGTTAGTTGGTTTGTTTGTCCTTTCACGCAGCTACAGACCGACGTGAATTTTTGCATATATGCAAAAATTCACGTTGAGCTGTAGCTGCAATTAAGGTATGTCACTCTCCGGCCCTTAAAATTTCTATATATAGATATTTTAAGGGCCGGAGAGTGACATACCTTAATTTACGTTACCTTTATAAGCACAATAACGTTACCTGCCTAATCATAGTTTTATATACTAAACTCATTTATTAGTCTCCACAGATATTTATTAAGTTAGAAGCCCGTTAATTTGTATAAAAACCCAGCGCGCCGCATTTTTTAACATCGCAAGGTTAATTTAGTGGTAGTTTAGCTCCATTCGCACGGCCAATTGCTTTCAAGGAGGTTTTACAGTTTACTATGGTGCAATTTTTCACTTCTGTATTGATGTCGGTGCTACTGCCAAGAAAACGGAGATTGAATTGAATTAAGTTGGAGCCCTGATCCAACTTAAGACGGGAAACAGACACGCAAAGTAGGTGAACTCGCGGCATCTAGCCTGGAGGTGTACCAGTCTTAAAAGTATTCTTATATTAATCTTACATTGAATTTTGCCTCGCTTTCTCGGCGAATGAATGAGAAAGACAAAATGCAATGTAAGTTTAAAATGAGAACGTTTTTGAGGTTGTGTTACGCCCCCGGATTACCTGTTTTAAGCGATTCTGTTTAGGTGATGGGGCCTAAAGATTCTCGAACGGAGACCACGGACTGGTAAGCGCAGCGTAGGACGTCCACCCACAAGATAAACAGACGACCTAAAAGATACCGTAGGGAAACGCTGGATGCAGGCCGCTTCCAACCGGCCCTTTTGGAGATCGATGGGGAGGCCTATGTCCAGCAGTGGACGTTCTACGGCTCAAAGGAGGAGGAGTTTAGGTGAAAAGTTGCGCAACCGCAAACCGTATCTCCACGCAATAAGGTTCACGTTCGCGTGATTTCGCGTGCGCCCGCCTAAGAGTTAGCCGAAAGACCCCAGATCTGTGTTAACTGTTAGTCTAGCTCTCGCCTCTCTCTAAGCACCATTAGATTATATTCCTGACACATTACCGCTCATATTATACTGTACTGGTCCGACAATAAACATGTATGGAAGTGAGTATATCGTAAAACATTCATGAGAACGGCTATATAGTTTTACAAGAGCATATCAATCCCAGTTAATTAATCGCTGTACCTGATTTAACGCGCTTTAACGCGTCGTTCACATTACAGACGCTGAATTGAAAAACAATCGGCGCAACGTCGACTTGAGACTTGAGCCGGTGACGTCGCCGAAATGGCCGTGGAAAGTCAACTCTGTGCCGTCACCGTTGGTTTAAGACTGCCCCGGCGCGCTTCGTTCAAAACTCTAGTAAGAGAAGTAGTTTGACCTACTTGTGCATAGTGTTCACTCACAAACCACTTTAAGGGACAGCTAAAGGTGCGCGGCAATGGCGATATCCACTTGACTGCTCATCCTTTACCCCGCCGTAAGCCAAAGTTACACTTTTTCAGCTTAACCTTTTTCGAGTGGGCCAATCTTAGGCGCAAATTGAACGAATGACTTTTGAGTCTCTAATTACAAGCGTCGAGTCTCCAATCACAAGCGCCATACGATACCTCCCTCCGCGACTGATGTGGCTGACATCTTCCACAAGCAAATTATGACTCATGAGCGATCAAGTCGTTATATTATCTTTGGCCATTAAACTCGCGCATTTTAGCGTTTTTGAAGACAAAAACTACTAAGTGACAATTCTAAAAAACACGATTGGGCATAGGAAAATTCGACGTTTATTCGAGTATTTTTCTATCTCCTCCGCCATCCCACAAAATATCAACATGAAAATAGCTTTATGCTATTTGCAATGATATTGTAAAGAAAATGCCCATTAGGTCTTTAGTTCTCATTCAGTGATTTTTCATCTTTAACAAAACGTGCGAAAGTGATATCTGTGGCCGGTGAGCGCGTCCTTAATTTACTTATATGGAATCTCTATTTTATTCAATGGTTTTCGCTATTTACCGCATTTCTAAACAAACAAATGTAAAATTGAAGTACCGTGTTACAGGAAACAATATAGATTGAAACTTTCTGCAGAGAAAGAACATAAAATGGACCGGCCCTCGTGCTTGACTAACTTAATTAAAATATCGCACCTATCAAACATCAATAAAGCATGAATAAGTGCTTGTTCACGTTAACTCGCGAGCGCGGGCGCGAAATATCGAACATAATGGTCTAATGTGCAAGTGTTCACGTACAAAACGCATGTGCGGTGGAAGCAACGGACTAGCTCGAGACGCGCGCGCGGCGCGCTCGCAGCAATATCAAACGTATGGAGTTGTTTATGTGTGTTACTGTTCACTTCAAGTCGAACTAGCGGCAAAACGCGCAAAATACCCGCGTAAACGCCAGGCGGCCAACGTGAACACGAACTCGCTTGCTCCGCACCGCGCCCGCGCACGCGAGCCCGACGTGAACAGTGAACGCGCGTTAAAGCCATCTAAAGCTGACAGTTTCAGACGCAGCCTAATAACTACGTCGTTATTTACGTTCAGTAAAATTTGTGTAATCTACGCTAAATATTACTGAAAATTTGTATTATTGGGTACCCCAGCTTGTGTGTTTCAGCGGCTGCGTCCTACTTTCAGGGTTCTGTAGCATACTAAGGAACCTATAGTTTTGCCGAGTTTGTATGTCTGTTCGTCTGCGTGTTACAGTTCTTATGTTCAGGGACTATAAAGACACTGTACTGCGTTTTGGTACACTACACGTGTTAGTGTAGATAGACCCTTTTTTACTGTTCTATGATGTTTCTACGCATCTAATATTTCCAAAAAACTACTCATTTCCTCTATTCGGTCCGTATTTGTTTTTATTTTTCCTCCTGAAGTCGGCAGAATGGAATTTGTTTTCATAATCGTGACGTCTTTCGCTCTGGCCCTCGACAAATAAGTTAGAAATTACTCTTTTGTTGTTCGGATAATCAAATTGTCAAATAGCATTTACTGGGGGGTTAGACCAGACCCATTTGCAGTTAGCGTTAACGCCTGCGAAAAGATGAAATTGTACGTAAATGATATTGACAATGACATTAGCTTGAGAGATGTTATCTCAAGCTAATGTCATTTTCATACAATTTCATCTTTCCGCAGGCGTTAACGCTAACAGCAAATGGGTCTTGTCTAACCCCCCTGGTCATTTCGTAGAGAAATTATTGGTTATTCTTATCGGAACTCAATAAATCGACTTTATATGACAGTAAACTGTCAAGCCTTTCCGATTAACACCCCGTCTAGTAGTAGGATAATAAAATAAAGAGGGTGATAAATTATCCAACGGACACAGCGAAGAACACCTTACTTTCCAAAGACATTTCTCGGAAGGTGCTTTTCTCTTCTATTTATATTTAAATAAGCTATAAAGGCTGGACAAACAAACGGTTTATGGGAATAACATCCTTTTGATTTTCTTTAAACTAGCCTAACCGTGACCAAGCCGATAAGGCTTTGTCCAATTTTTTGCATTAAGTATGCATAATATGACCTTCAGGAAAAATTGGACAAAGCCTTATCGGCTTGGTCACGGTTAGGCTAGTTTAAAGAAAATCAAAAGGATGTTATTCCCATAAACCGTTTGTTTATCCAGCCTTTATAGCTTATTTAAATATAAATAGAAGTGAAAAGCACCTTCCGAGAAATGTCTTTATTAGGCGGCCCAAAAACATTTGGAAAATAGTTCGGCTGACTCTCGATTGATACGTCCGATTCTTTGAAAGGGCAAAAGCAAAGTTTCTTTGTTTCTACACCCCGCTCATTCTGTGATTGTACCAAAAATAGATTTAGTAGCAAGAAAAAATATTTTGGTCTGTAGGTACCAAAGATCATGAAAGGGTATAATTAATTGAAAATCTGCGTCTCATTATGTCTAGTACATGTACCTATCTTATCATTCTCAGTATGTCTAGTGCTTTAAAAATTGGCAAAGTCTAAGGCCGCTTACCAATGAAGTCGGCGTGCAACTGACTTCGCACTGGTGGGCGAATATAATTGTGCCCAAAACTGCCCCTGTCCTGTGAAAAAAACACCATGTCCTCACAAAGTAACTAATTAACCGAGTGATGGTCTCCGCTTATAATGGATTAAGTCAGTGTTAACTTGCGTATCGTTGATCCGATCGTCATATAGGCAAGTAGTGCATTTCAATACAAGTTTCAAGTTCGTTTCATCTCTTTATGGTTTGGTTGCACCGCTTTCGCACGCATCGCTCCGAGCGGCTGCAGTCAAGGTTGGATGTTAACTAGACAACGAAGGCAGCGATATTAAGGTGCGTTTGTCACGAGCTGCGTAGGCGACAAATGGAGAAAGCCCCATTTCTCCAACGTGGGCTTTACATAGCTCATAGGCAAGGGACGGCGTATCATTCATCTGCTCCCGTTATAAATCATTAATTTAGTCACGCATAGGTACCGCATGGGAAAGTCGAGACAATTCTCTACTTACGCCTACATAACCTACGAAAGTAATGTACCTAATTATTCTGAAGGTATTGATATGTCTCGGCTAAAATGGCTTGTTTTATGCACTTGTTGTACAATCTACTATTATTGTTTAAATTTGTTTGTAACGGGGAAAAAATTGGCCGTCACGGGACGCCTGACATATTTGAAACATGACGGCATAAGAGAGCGTCATAACGTTTGCCGTCACGGCGTACGATTCGGTTTTACTGCCAATGTGCCAATATATGTTTCACGTCAAAAATTGTGAGTTTTAAATGAGTTGATTTGCCGTGACAGTAACATAGACGGGCCGTGAGAATGAAACAAAGTCAGTATTTCAGTGCCAGTACAGCAATTACAGCTAAGCAGGCAGGTGCGGAGATTTATCGCGCGAGTGCAGTTTTCACTCTGAATCGTGTTAGTATCGAGAAACGCGAACAAGTGGACAGACCGTCTGTCTACTGAATCTGAGATATATAATAAGACTTAAGGCGTTAGCACACTGCCGATTAGCGAACATACTGTCGACGCGATCAAACAACTTGGTCGCAGCCTATATGTTACAACTGTTACGCTGACTTCGTGAGTGCTCGGGGGCTCCAGCACCCGTAAAAGCCAAATAGTGGGTACAGAGCACCATGACTATAAACATCAAAACTGATTTTAGTAATCGGTTTTGATCAATATCCCTACAGCCTCACTGCTTGCGGGGCAATACGTCTACTTCTTATATTGTCTAAATACTACTTACGTATCGCCCAAAACTGAATGGCCAGGCTAAAGACTTAAAGACTTTCTTCAATTTTAAAATGGATTGTTTTTTTGCAACCAGCACTAAAATTCACGGTGGAAATTACATACATCTTGTATTTTTTTTTATAAAATCATTTTAATAACCTTTTCCTACATTTATAAAATGCATCACCTTTCAGTTCTTCTGTCTGTTCTTTTAAACGAGTCATCAAATGAGCATGAGCACATTGACCACCCACGGGGGTTGTCTAAATCCAGCGCCCTTGACTGTTACAAGTCCACGTAGACGCTGAGATCTCTACAATCGCGTGAGAGCCCACTGGAAACGCTCGCAACACGCCAGTGTGATATGGTCATTAAATGTAGATGATCGGAGCTAATTTGTGTAACTATAATATAATAACAGTTTACGATATACGAACACAAATGAACGCAAATGGTTTAGAACTTTACAAGCTTTCTGTAACCATTGTTCGGGTTTTATGAATAAAGAAAGCCCGAACGCAATTTATAATAAAAGCAGTTTACGTATTATTTATGAAGCAGATATTTATTACTTATTAGAAGGCGAGAGTGAGAGTATAATATCAGATAACGAATTTAAATATGTTCTGGGTATTACTAAGTCTTGGCCGTTTCTTTATGTTTTCCACCCATCTGCGAAAGACGAAATGCCAGGGCGGGCACGATAACACGACACCGTTTCCATTATATTACCAAACCTTGGTTGTTGTGAAAATAAACTTTTCTGATTTCTGATATTCTGAAAACCCGAACGGTAATTTCACTTTTAACGTGCGAACCGTTGACTGTGGAATGCTTTACCTGTTTGAGTGTTCCCCGATAGTTAATGTCATTTACAAAGTTTAAATAGATCCAAAGTAGAACACCAAACAGTTACGATCGAAATGGTCCCGGTAGATTGACGTTATTCTCCTGAGATTATTTAGTGTGGCCTAGTGCAGCGATACTGAATCAGGCTTATTTCGCCCAGAACCAGCAGACCGATAGCTTTCCCTGCGACACTCGTAAACAAGGAATTCATTTAGAATAACATAACCGAGTAACCGAGCCTACGGCCAATATTCATTACCAATAACTGGTACTAGAGATGAGGTGTCCGGTAAAACTGAGATTGCATGACTAATTGATTTTTAGACAATCTGTGGCGAATCTCCACGTTCACAATAATAATATGCAACAGTTAATGCATTGTGCGTTATACTTTTTTAGGGTTCCGTACCTCAAAAGGAAAAAAACGGAACCCTTATAGGATCACTTCGTTGTCCGTCTGTCTGTCCGTCTGTCAAGACCCTTTTTCTTAAGAACTCGTAAAGGTATCAACTTGAAATTTATACTAAATACTTGAGTGTATGGATTCTTTTGGCTGTAAAAAAATAAAAGTTGTAAGTCAACGCAATCAAAAGATATGAACGTTTATGTCGCATAATTTGCGATTTCACAGGAGAATCAAAACCTATAGGGTACTTCCCGTTGACCTAGAATCATGAAATCTGGCAAAAGGCAAGGTCTCATAGCACATATATAGGAATAAATCTGAAAGTTACAAATTTGAAGTTATATCATTTAAAAATAATTATTTTGCTATTACAGACTTACATTTTGTAGTTGGAATGTATAGAAGAACCTTATAGTCAACTACAAAGTTAAGTTTGTCTTTCAATATTTTAACTTTAGGTTTTTTTTTTGACTCGCGCTCTGAGGGTTCTGTCCAACGGAACCCTCAGAGCACGAGTCCTACTCGTACTTGTCCGGTTTTTTTATTCTAATACTACACGTACGTAATATACTCTTTTACGATATAAGTAGATATAAGACGCAGATTTATGATATGAGAAAGGTAAATATGATCTAAGTATGTATTTTGCATTACTGTTACTACTCAAACTGTACTCTTTAAATGTTCTCGTAATAATAAATTACATCTTACTACGTGAAACAACGTAAACCAGATTAAATTAAAGCTAATGAACTAATGAAAGGTTAAAAACCTAAACAAATTTTCATCGAACTGCTAAATCAATTCAGTTTAACAATCACAATTGTTTTGATTTCAACTCTCACCACGTACAATATTTGTGTAATAAATGAATCTAATTCTTTAGCCAACGAACTCTAAACTTGTCAGTAGAGTCTAACTCTTCGATCAACGATTACCATAGTAATCTGCTACTGTCACTTTGTTCAAGCACTTAGTTTCAAGAGAAACTCCGCTTTATATTAGACACTAGCTGACCTGACAGACGTTGTCCTGTCTTAGAACTGTCAAACACGCAAAATTACAATAGTAAATCTTATTTTTTTACACCTTGGGTTACATTATTGGAGTTTTAGTAAGGATCCCAATTTTTTTTTTGAAAATATTATATAGCCTATGTCACCCGGGGATTGTGTAGCTTCCCAACAGTGAACGAATTTTTCAAATCGGTTCAGTAGTTTCGGAGCCTGTTCAATGCAAACAAACAAATCTTTCCTCTTTATAATATTAGTATAGATAGATTAGGCATAATTTGTGTTGTGCCGACTAATATTTGTATTTCGTTACGTAATACCAGTATATTTTTCTGATTTGTGATGAAGAAGCTCGTGCATTATGCCATCGCTCGTGGTTGTAAGTTCACGCAGATAGGGACTAAATAAGTACAGGGGACTGCTTGAAAGAGAAAATGAGTACGATGAATGAATTTCGAACTGTTAGGGATAAATGAAAACAATTAGAAACAGCTATGGTATTATGGATGTCCGTTCGTGATTCGGATTGTGATCACTGTCGAAACATCTCACTCACGCGCGTGGTGCGAGTGAGTTGATGCGAACGGGACGGCATGCAATCTCGATCACAATCAAACTTCTATAATGAGCCCGCAGGTTAAAATCGACTTCTAAGATTTGTTGACATAGCGTAAAGCGTGTTCATAAAAAGAGATACATTTGTTTTTAAAGTGTCCGGAGTGACAAGCTACCGCATTTTATCCGGATTCTATTGCATTCCTGGTAGAAATGTGCCGTTTAACCATGATTGTTATGGTACTGGAGAGAAGTGCCAACATTTACTGTGCAGTTAGTGATAAAGCGCGAGATTTAGAGTTATTAAACGCACTCTGTTACAAGCCTGTGGTATATGGAGTTTGTTTATGGTTACGACAAT
Organism: Agriopis aurantiaria; assembly: GCA_914767915.1. Lineage (NCBI taxonomy): Eukaryota > Metazoa > Arthropoda > Insecta > Lepidoptera > Geometridae > Agriopis > Agriopis aurantiaria. Next base: position 1,902,870 of record OU611982.1, read on the forward strand.
ATAATCAATGGTCTACTATTCTGAATGGTCTGGACAGAATGGGTACACAAGGCAATCCAATCGCGCTGGTGTCGTAAACATTTTCACGTTTAATATTTTACTCAAAAGTGCTTGTAATTTTGTCGTTATTTTGACAAACTTCTTTGAGCAAAGTCGACCTAACCGCGCTACTCGAATAGGCGCCAGCAAAGTTGCACATAATTTCATTGCTGGTGAGTTTTAACCAATTTTAAATCCATTATTGTCGAGTTTTGTTTAAAAGGAATATCAAGGGCTGCAATGCTGACTGCGCTGTGATGGCCTGGAGCTGCGCTTTCGGCCATCATCATCACTGCCAGCAACGCACTCATCACAGATCGCGACAGTCTTCTGACTTCGCGCGCCTTCTGAGCTTGGGGGCGTGGGTTCGATTCCCATCTAGGACAAACATTTGTGTGATGAACATTTGTGTTTGTTCTATGTCTGGGTGTTAATATCTATTTAAGTATGTATTTAAAACTATATACAGAATATCTAGATTAAAACTAAGACAACTCAAAATACAAAATTTTTCAGTAGACCGAAAAAACATGTTTCTCCTAATTTTGTTACCAAAGTTACAGAACAAAATAACATTTTAGTTTGTTCATTTTATATCTTAGGACGGATATTATTTCCTTAAAATAGATTTTATTTTGAGGTAACTCAGTTTTACTCGGTCATATTGCGTTGACTTTTTTCCATTTCTTTAGGATTGACGTTACAATCTTTATACACAACATTTTGATAATAAAACGTAGTATTTATTTGAATTTTTGTAACAAGATTTACAGCTAAGGTTTCATCTTCAGTATTGGCTACTGCTGGAACTTGAACTACTACAAGTACTACTGAAACTTGAAGAACTAATGACTGTAGTGGGCAGTTTTTCTTCTTTATTTTGGTGTGATAAAACTGGAATCAGCATCGGAGTTTTCAAAGAAACTTTCATAGCTTGGTAAAATTTGGTAGTCATCATAACTTTGCTCAGCCAACTAAATTTAAGAAGTGATCAGCGGTTACGTGGTTTTCTTTCACTGTTGTATAATCTTTTTTATCCTTTTCTTTGGGAGTGTTCGGGCTGGTAGTAATATTCTCCTATATTTCTTGCGGTGGATTCAGCATTTAAAAAAAAAATTATGCTGAGATTACCTGACTGTGGACATTGTTCATTTCTCTATAGTTTTCTTTATAATTTTATTGTATAATGCTAACAAAAAGACGTTAATGATTGGTAATTTTTCTAGAATAATGATTACTTTCACTAGATATTTTATTTAAATCATCTAAAGAAAGTCAACTCAAATAAGCTCTCATACAAACAAGTTAGTGGATATTTTGATTAAAACGGGATATTACTAAGATATATATACATATGACCCACACGATCTTAAAAATAAAACACGTAAAAACCCAACTTTTGTATGAAATTTCATTAAACTAAATTTTAACCAACAGAAGTAAGTCATCTAGAAATATGCATTATTATCAACCAAAACAAAGTTAAGTCGAAATAAGAAAAAAAATTATAGTCACTCTATAAATCAAAACTGGAACAATTCAAAATATATCAATGCATATTTCAAAGTTAATTCACCAATACTATAACAACTCAATAATCACTTGGAAAAATGTAAATCAATGTGGAAAACCATGACAATTCAAATTAACCTAGTTTAGTTCTAATCTCACACGCAATCTTGCGATGGCTATTGACGTGCAACTGACAATATTCCTGTTTAGGCAGGAGATAATTACAGACATTCATTCAACAACATGAAGTTAACACCATCTACTAGATAATTTTTGAAGCTTTTATTGAGCCTGTTTTTGTGGTTACTTGCGTTATGTTACAGGATAATCGAATACAATGTTAACTCTTAATTGATGTTTTTGGAGTTGTCTTAGTTTCGATCTAGATGTGCGATATGTAGTATCAGTCTCTGGCAGCCATATCACAAGATTTGGTTAGTTTGGAGTCAGATGACCGTGTGTGCAAAAATGTCCCGAATATTATTATACGTGTAGCATTTGAGGAGCGGTTTTTTATTTGCTAGGCGGTACGTTACTTACTTACGTTACTTGAAAATTTTCCACTTTAAGAGATTTTTTTTTTAGTATTGTATTTTTTGTGTTCGCCTAAACCTATCAAAACAGTGTGACTCAAAACTTGTGTTGTGTCCGATCCGCGAGAATGTTATTCAACACACTGTCGGTGCTGTGTTGTGTACACAGTGCACTGTACAGTCTCTTAGTTCTGTGGTCTCTCTAGCTGAGTACATATTTACGAGTATCACATTAATACTACAAACGTGAAAGTGTCTGTCTGTCCCACAGTCTGTTTGTTACTGAGGGGTGACCGCACGGAAAAGTCGGTCGAGAAGAATCCCAAAAGGAAATTGAACGTGTTTCAGATAGCTGCTAGTTTTTTTTTTATTTGAAGCGTTTGAAGCCTTGTTCTAAACTTGTCATCATTATCATCAGCCTGAAGACGTCCACTGCTGAGCATAGGCACTTAGAACTGCACACAGAACGACAGCCTGCCCTCTGTATCCACTGGATACTCGCGACTCTCACGATGTCGTCGGTCCATCTAGTGGGAGGCCTACCTACGCTGCGTCTTCCGATTCGTGGTTTCCACTCAAGAAACATTCTTCCTCATCGGTTATCGGTTCTTCGAGCGATGTGGACTGCCCATAGCCACAGTAACTTGCAAAAAAATTGTTCGCCTAAATACAGGGGTGGTTTAGAAGAAAAATTCAATTAAAAAATTTGCCCGGAAAATTGGAAAATTCAGGTACTTTTTCTATTAAAATGTGGACAGCGCGTTTGTCGGGTCAGCTAGTCTTCATTCATTTTGAATAAATTTTAATTTTGTTTTCGGTGATCGGCTTATAAGTATGGTCAGCTTTTTATAAGACAATAAGAAATAATAAGTCCGGTAGCCTATTAAGGCTAAATTACCTAAAATTAGAACGAACCAAATTTACCAAGCATTTCCTGCGTCTCAAGGTCATTTGTACCACGTAACACTCGCTGTTTTCCAAACCAGTTCATTACGAATACAGCAATCATTGCTTACATTTTTCTACTTTATTCGTAGTAAAATATGCCTTATCATTAGGGATTAAGGTATGTTGGATCGGAGGCCGAGGGCGTGGTCAAGCGGCTAATGGTGAACAAAAAGTGGTCGGCTGTTGTTGTACATTGAATTGATCACTTTCCCTCGTGTAGGAGCAGACTGGTTTGGCTGTACCTGACGCAGTTTATCGTATATCTAACACTGGATTACTATCTGTTGTATCACAATCTCGATAGCGACTCACTTTTATTCATCATCATCAGCCAGAAGACGTCCACTGCTGAACATAGGCCTCCCCCTTTAACCTCCACACTGAACGACAGCCTGCCTTTTGCATCCACTGGATGCCAGCGACTCTTACTATGTCGTCGGTCCATCTAGTGGGAGGCCTACCTACGCTGCGTCTTCCGGTTCGTGGTCTCCACTCAAGAACCTTTCTTCCCCATCGGTTATCGGTTCTCCGAGCGATGTGGCCTGCCCATTGCCACTTCAACTTGTAAATTTTAACAGCTATGTCGGTGACTTTGGTTCTTTGGCGAATATCCACGTTTCGGATTCTATCGCGCAAAGAAACTCCGAGCATAGCTCTCTCCATTGCCCGCTGTGTGACTCTGAGTTTTTACAAAAGGCCACGTCTCAGTACCATATCACTTTTATTGCACAAACAATATTTTGTACATCAATAAACCAAGTGCATGTCGGGCGTGCTCACTGAGGGTTCCGTACAACCACAAAGCACAAAAACTAGTGCAAAAATACAACATCACGCCCAGGCAGCCATCCATCAAAGTACTGACCGCGCGCAACGTTGCTTAACTTGGTGGTGAACAGAAATTTGTCACCGACTCACACTTGGCCATTAATTATTGTTGTTTTACTTTAGAGTGCACTATAATCATGCCAAGTTTGACGCTTGTAATATTTATATATATATAATTACCATTATAATATTAGAACAAATACAAAAATACGGTAAAAAAAGTTTCAGAAGGCTTCAAGATAATATAAGCTCCCAATAAAACTATATTTAACAAATTTACTAATTACTACTGGTTTTTTTTTTTTATATTACGTACTTTTTGTATGTACATAATTTATCTTTTTCGTATGTAAATGATTCTCAACGAATACAAAAATTTTACATAGTAACAAAGCTATTGAGCCAGCAAGGCAAAACGAGTTCATCACAGTTTGTCTACTAACGTTACGTTATTGCACCTATTTCAGAGTGACTTGGTTACGCCAAAGGACAGTGCAACATGGTTTATAACGAATATGGACGGAGTTACTTCCACGTCTGTCCCTATTTAATAACAAGACAAGCTTCTTTCTTAAAAAAATACAGTAATTTTGACGGATTTTGGAAAATTTCATTGTATTCATCGCCGGCACTAGCCTTTGATCAGGGTAGAGCGAGATGTCTTTCGGAACGTTTCATTTATCATCATTTATCAAACTATCGTACAGGAATCGATTCCAGGAGTTCCATGTGCTAATCCAGGATATAAAATATTTCCACACCACTACCAAAATTGTATGCTGTCTACAAACAACACAAGTGTGCCTCGCCGACTGCCACGCCGCCCCTGCCCCGAGCCACGAAGCGCCATTTTTTTTTTTCGCTTCTTGCATTTGGCGCCCCTTGCTATCTGGCGCCTAGAGCGCCCGCTCCTCTAGCTCAACCCCAGGGCCGACGCTGATAGTATTTTTGGCTGATCATATTTAGCAAACGGTATACCTTATCAAAAATTTATGTACCAAACCTTGCCTTCATTTTAAAAGACCTATGATATGGTCACTATTAAATTGATGATGATCAGACACCTGATTTACCATAGGGGCCGTCCATTAATCACGTGTTTTTTATTGCATTTTTTAATCCCTCCCCCTTGATGAGGTTTATGACCATTGTTTGTGATATTTCGTGATTTTTTTTAAACACCCTCCGTGAGGCTTGAAAGGGGTTTCAAGCCACACGTGAATAATGGACAGTCCCATATGTAAACGTATACCCTCTTTTTTGATTTGCGTTGGCGGGTAATTAGGCAACAGATTATTTCCACGTTAGACCACGTTAATTGTAAGTCGTGTCGCACTACGTGTTAAACTTTCTCGAACGCTTCTCATATTTCCGGGCGAATTGTTCGAGAGACAATAGTACTGTTTCAGTCAGCAATACTTGGTCGTAGGTTGAATGACCGATTGCGACGTCTGCGAGCCTGCTTGCATCATGAACGACAATGTTACGATTGGATGGTCATGATTGGTAACTTTCGGAAGCGATGTCTGTTAGTGCAAACCGAAATTTGTATGTTTAAAAATGATACTAAAATATAAGGTATAAGATTAGCGTCTTTTTACACGACTGCCAAAAAAGAAGTGTGTGTGTGTATGTTTTAGGGTTCATGGGTACATGTAGGTTTCTTACTTCCACCATAACTCCTGAACGCCTGGATTGATTTTGATATGAGTATAGTATCTTTGTAATAATTCAACCGAAAAAAAAAACATGGTAGGTACTACTGCTGCTTACGGTACACAAATTAAATCACTGATGACACACGACACTTGTCAAAAATTGTGAATAAGGCCCTAGACATGAACATTTTATTTCTTCCTTTCTAAACCATCCCCATCTAGTGAGTCTTCCGGTTCGTGGTCTCTACTCAAGAATCTTTCTTCCCCCTTCCGCTATCGGTTTCGACGACATCGTGAGAGTCGCGGGCATCCAGTGGATGCAGAAGGCAGGCTGTCGTTCAGCGTGCAGTTCTAAGGAGAGGCCTATGTTCAGCGACTTTTGGCTGATGATGTTGATGGAACGATCCCCAGTGGCCTGCCTCGTTACCTACCCCCAAAATCTCCGAGATCTCCAGATAGCATACTGCATCTAAATCCTAGAATCTGAAGTCTGCGTGACACTGCCATTTCAGAGGTGTCGTGTACCGCCATTTCGGAGGTACATATAAGACGATTAATTAGTCTCTACAATAATTTTTCTGAAGGCCAGGCACACCGAGTCGAATGACGTTACCGGCGGCACGGTTGAATAAGGTAGCAAGCATAATCTTTTTTTTAATGCCATAGGTGACAAACAAGACGGGCTGCCTAATGGTAAGCAGTCACCGTCGCCCATAGAGACTTGTAACACCAGAGGCATCACAAATACGTTGCCGACACTTTAGGACTCGATTAACTCGTCTTTTGAAGAACCCCATGTTGTAGCCTCTCGGAAACACCGTAGAAGGTAGCTCATTACACATTTTGCAGGTATGAGGCAAGAAGGATCGTGTGAATTTGCGATTCACCTTAACTTGTTCGTCTTAGATTCATGAAACAGTTTTAAAGATGGAACGTCCTCATTTGCCAATAATCTATCGAAGATAATAATATCAGAATTGAGATAGGTAGAAATTGGAACAATCGTTAGCTCACTGATACCATAGAGATAAGCGAATGCACTGGACACACCTTTGTGTCGGTTTCTTTCAGGTTTAGGTGATTTTCTATAGTTGCTACACCAACATGAAAGTCGCAGTTTAGCCCAGGTTAGCCCGCATTGTTTTCGATGTGTTGCTGTAAAAATTGTATACGAGAAATTTGTATCACGATTTCTATCGATCGGTTTTGTAAATGGCTGTAACAGCAAGCATGCATTTTGATTTGTTGATAAGGCATCATCATCATTATCAATAAATAATAAATAAATAAATATTCAGGACGTTTTTGCACACATGGTCATCTGACCCCAAACTAAGCAAAGCTTGTGATATGGCTGCCAGAGACTGATATACATATATATATAGTTTTAAATACATACTTAAATAAATATTAACAACCAGATATAGAACAAACACAAATGTTCATCACATAAATGTTTGTCCTAGGTGGGAATCGAACCCACGCCCCTAAGCTCAGAAGGCAAGTTCACTACCAACTGGACCAACGGGCTATCTAAGTCAAAAGTGTGTATCAGCCTTTCATATTCCCACTGCTGGACACTAGCCTTCTCTCAGAGAGGGTGGGCCTTAATCCACCATGCTGGGCCAGTGCATATTGTTGAATGTCATACGTCTTTGAGCTTATTTAGGTTCTTGGAGTCAGTAGTTGGCTGCACACAATTTATTTAGGCACTAAATAAGTCATTGGCCGAGAATCGAACCGGGCAGGGGGACAAACCGAACTTTCCCCCCCGAGGGGACAGAGAAGGGGGACAGGCCGGAATAATCCACTAAGTGCTAGGTCACCGAAGAGTTTGTCGAATTAATAACGAAATGTAAGAAGAAGGTTGACCGTTGGAGTCGACGTTCGAAATTTCAACCGACTTCCAAATAAAAGCGAGGTTCTCAATTCAATCCGTATTTTCTATTCGGTACACGATATTAAAAAAGTGTGTATTTAGTTCAAATCCGAAAGTAGCTGTTTATTTAAACAAATTTTCTTGGAAAAGCCAATAACTAATGATCAACACGACAAGGTCGGGTCGCGCATTGCCAGCACCGACGTCGGTTTATGACAGAAGACGGGAGGCGTATTTTCAGAACACCTCAAGACCTGTTTGTTACACGGACTGTGGCAATGAATGTGTAACAAAACGTAACACGTAACTAGCTGTAGCGTCGCAGACTCCTCAGACTAGACAATCAAGGGAGATATGCCTTAGTACAATAATTGTCGTTCGTGTCCAAATGTCTATATGTTTTTCCCACTTATTTAACTATACCGCTAAACAGCTTAACGCAATAACTGTAGGCACAGCACACTAACTAATTATTAACACGCACACTAAGTTACACATCATCATCATCATCAGCCAGAAGACGTCCACTGCTGAACATAGGCCTCCCCCTTTAACCTCCACACTGAACGACAGCCTGCCATCTGCATCCACTGGGTGCCAGCGACTCTCACAATGTCGTCGGTCCATCTAGTGGGAGGCCTACCTGCGCTGCGGTTCGTGGTCTCCACTCAAGAACCTTTCTTCTCCATCGGTTATCGGTTCTTCGAGCGATGTGGCCTGCCCATTGCCACTTCAACTTGCAAATTTTCACAAATAAATAAACAAATTTGTCAATAAACTAATAAGCCACATGCAAAAAGGGCGGCCAGTACGTCTACAGGCTGAGTTCGACTAAACACATCAAGCCTTATTTAGGTCAGCTGTTTTCGCCACGACACCTAACCATATCTCCCTTGTATGTCTGATCTGAGGATAGACCTAACAAACACTAATGTTACGTACACACTAGTGCTAATTACTGGACAAAATAATTGTAAGTAACATTAAAATCTAGATTACGATCAAGATTGGATAAAAGTAAACCCAATTCACAGTTACCTAATTTAACTTACATTTTAGACACACTTTCAATTTCTTTTCGCTTTGCTTCGTGCCGATAGTTCGATGTTAATTTTATACCGAGTCTATTGGTAGTAAAAAATTCCGCCGGTTGTAAGTACGCCGTTATGTGGTTAATGTTTGTTATTGAGTAAGGTTATGTAATAGATAATTATGTAACTGTAATGATGGTTTAACAGTTGATTAATGACTTATCGGTAGACACAGACATAGTAGTTGATCTAGACCCCGCGAGATCAACTACTTTGCACTTCTCTAGCCAGTCTTAAGTTAGATCAATGCAATCAACAACAATACAATCTGGGTGTAACAGTGCTAACAGACGCTCGAACGCGGCTGACGGACCGCCGTCCAACCGAAGGGAGAGAAAGAGTGAGAATATCATATTTCCCTCTCTTTCTCTCCCATTGGTCAGACGGCGGTTGACGTCAGCCGCGTTCGTGCGTCTGTTAGCACTATAAGTTCGCACCTTCCACGCCACCTTATCATATCTCTCTTGTTTGTCTGGTCTGAGATAGAAACATTTAAACATAAGAAGAAACAAACATACACACCTAGTATGTATATACCACAGAATAGGTACAGAAAACCGGCTCCAGCAGTCCTGTTTACATACGCCCGAAAACAACCGCCTCCTGGACTAGACAATTGAAAACTTTGAGGACCACCAGTAAACGCCCCATGCTCTTTGCCACTGAGCTACGGTAGCTTTCATGTCAGCCTCCCAAATTCTTAAATTGCAGAACAACAATTTAATTCAAAATTAGTTTTGAGTTAGCCTAGATTAGTCTACTGTACAGTCATCTAATATAAATATCCACATCAATATTTAACTGTTAATTAAACCTACATAATCATTTAGTGAAAGGCGTTACTAAATAGTTTTAGTGCTAATAATATTTAATCTAGTAAGAATATTGGGTTTAGGTATATAGGTGGTTTAGGTAATAGTGTGGCATACTGCGGCTCGGAACTCCGCGGTGTTGCCGCGATTTTTCAGTTTTTCCGCATTTTCTAGGGGGGAAAGTACCTTGACGGACGTCCTCCTGATATACACTATCATCTTGCCAAATTTTGTTAAGATTGGTCTAGCCGTTAAGTCGTGAAAAGCGAACAAAGAGACAGAACGACTGTTACTTTCGCTTTTGTAATAATAGTTAGGATAGATCTGATTGCTGGGCAAACCTCTCCCCCATTTCCTTCCATTTTGGGACCAGTTACAACAAAACACGTTCCAGTCGTCCTGTCAACGCTTTTGGGGCCTTCCTGGGGTCTATATCTGCCCGTCATCAGACACCCAATGCGTGAGGACCTTCTGCCTATCTCCGCGTGCATTCTGCAGACGTGGCCCGCCCAATCCCACTTCAGCCTAGCAGTCTTGTTGCCCACATCCACGATCCCAGTTTTTGAACGCAACTCGGTTCGTTCTTTTCACTCACTGTGGCTTTATCATTATTTTTCCAAATGACGTAGTTATAATGACCGTCACGCTATAATGCATCGGCCTTCACGTTTGATTCGCACATGTTAAAACGATGTGACTGAACACGAATATTTAAAACCAGCTGCGCAGCAATCTGTTCCCCGCAGTATATCAGTTGTCCTGTGATTTTCTTGGGAAAAAGTATACTATGTCCTTACTTATGATAGTTATCTAGTATATGTTTATCTATGCTTATGATGCATACTATTTCCTAGCCAAATTTCAGCAATATTAATTAAATCGTGACAAGGGTGCAATTAAACGTATTGACAGAGTAGTTTGAAGTATGATATTATGTACAAGTCGCAGCATGAAACCATCATCATCATCATCATTTCAGCCATAGGACGTCCACTGCTGGACATAGGCCTCCCTCATCGATCTCCAAAAGGGCCGGTTGGAAGTGGCCTGCATCCAGCGTTTCCCTGCGGTCTCTTTTACGTTGTCTATCCATCTTGTGGGTGGACGTCCTACGCTGCGCTTACCGGTCCGTGGTCTCCATTCCAGAGCCTTTCGGCCCAATCAAAATGTTTAGTATATTGTTAATATCGAATACATTTCGGAGAGTGATCTCCAGAATTATATCCCTCCTGCCCTTTTTTATATTGGATTGCCACAGTGGGTACGAAGCGACGCGACACCGTTTCATGGTTAATATTCCAAAAACCCGAATGAAGCGCTTTTATTCCACTTTTATTGTGCGACCGCTGCCTGAAGGGGTGTCCCCGATAGACATAATAATTAGAGTATTCAATTCGCGAGTGAATTGATTTTTTCTACGCAAACGTGCTCCATCATAGAGCGCATCATCTCTTGACATCAGGCGAGATAGAGGTAAAATGCAAGCCTATTAATTTGGCAAATATAATGTACCTGTTCTAAGGGCCTATTAATAAATATTAAAAATCTTGGAAATAACATTGCGAATATTTTATTGCAATTTTCATGTTGATATTTTATATGTTGGCGTAGGGGATTGAATATAACTCCAGAACATAGTTTTTTTTAATCTCTTCCGAACAAAATGTCAACTGCATGCCAATTTTCAATTCTTTAACCGACTACAAAAGTTAAAAAAGTTAATAACAAACTTGAACCTATATAATTCAATTTTACACACAATATTGTGTGTAGCTGGATACACATTACACGTGTATTGTATAACCAATTAATTATGCAAGTAATTAGAAAATACAAAGTAAATAATTATTTACTCAATTAGAAATTAACTCTAAAGCTGGAAACAAACTATCGGACGCGGCTGATGGACGCGGCTGACGGACGCGACTGATAAGTGTACACAGTCTTGTACACACGTGCCTTCGGCTGACAAAACCATCCGGCGCGCCAGATTTCTGTCGACGTCCGAACGCTCAAGGTCAGCCCAAAGTTACGTCCACGACTTACGTCCGATAGTTTGCACAGCTTAGTGTACATTCATTATCTAGATATCTTTATGTCGCGTCCGCCAGCTCCGTCCGATAATTTGTTTCCAGCTTTAGTTTAGTGCGTACTGCGTACTTAATATAATTCGAATGCAAATGCTGAGGTAGACGAGGTGAGCTAGGGTCACTCTGACACCTGCATTAAAATGTAAAAGGCAGTAAATTCTGATCACCTTTACCGACTTTTACTATATTTTTGAACGATTGTAGCTGGTGTCCGATGTATACTACGAGTGAAATATATGTTATCGGAAATCTATGTAATCCGTCATTGTACAGAATCCCCAGGAAATTAATATAATGCCTAAAATCAATAGGAAATGTGTCAAATAAATTGGATTATTTATATTCCGATTCGGGGTACACTCTAGGAGGGACTCTGTGTCGGATCTGTCACTTATTGCTAATCTAACCAACTCATGTCGGACTCCGGGTGGTAACATAATTACATGTGTGTTAAGAAAATGTTTTCATTAATTTTTTTACAATGTAATCGCAGCTGGCAGAGCTAAAGAAACTTGGTATTCCGGTATTCGACCCGGCAGCCTTACTTGAGAGCCAGTTACCTCTCCTGCGCCTGCGATTTTCCAAGATTGAGTGAGGATAGAACACCCGCTCTTCCCGCCGGACTTATTCGCAGTTTTCAGTTAGCTCGTGACCACGGCCATTGTAACATGGTCGAAATGTAATTAAAATATAGCTCGATAAGTCCCGATAGACATTTAACACGTATTCACAAGTCAACAAATGTACAAAACACATTTAGTTCGAGCTACATCGAACCTAGTTTCACTCTATCAAAATTTCCCAAGCGGAAGCAAACACGATTAAAATTTCAATATAAACTGCGACAAACAATTTAACTCGTTCGATCAATATCCGTGATGAAATCGATCGCCCTTGACGAGGGAAACCCGCCGACAAGTGGCAAGGTCGACATTTCAATGGGCCATGCGGGTCCCATAGACGCACCTTGCCCTGTGAACCCGACTGTTACTGGCGAGACAGCCCAACTCTATATTGTAGAGATACTAGACTGCATAGAGTACGGGAAAGTTACGAAAGCGAGCCATGCATTTGAATATAAAAATAAAAATGTATTCCAACATCATCATAGCATATTGCCACTACTGGAACACAAGCTCTCACAGAGAGAGGATGGGCTCTATTCCAGCATGCTGGCCCAATCATTGTTGGTGAATGGTCATGTCTTTGTACTTTTGAGGTTTTCGGACATACCGGTTTCCTCACGATGTCTTCCTTCACCGTTGTTGAACGATGCGCTTCGGCCGCCTAAGTTACCATAGTTTCGTAACCAGTTACGATCGAAGCGAAATTATGTTTCATGCATTGAAACTGCACATAAAATATTTAAGTACTAAATAAGTCATAGGTGCAGGGCCGGGGATCGAACCGGGTGCCGTCAGATCGTAAAGCGCACATAATCTGACGGCACCCGGTTCGATCCTCGGCCCTGAATCAATCACTTGTTTACAAGATGACGTGAGTTCCAATTCTGACGATTCGACTTCACTTACTTGTTACACATTGAAAAGCTATTACAGATATATAGCTATTTTAAAATAGGTATATAATATTATGATATTTTTGAGGGTTTACAAGAGCCCAAAACATGAATGCGAACATAGGCACGCAGAATAAATTACCCATCAGTGGGTGAAGACAGGTAGTTTTTATAAATAGCTGGACCTGAACATACATGAATGTCCCGCCAATGCCCCGGGTATTGTAGGTGTCCATAGGCGACGGTGACCACTTACCATCAGGTGGCCCGTAGCTTGTTTGTCGACAATTATATTTAAAAAAAAAAAAAAACATTGAGCTTGCTGACATTACGAGATCTCCCGACTAGTCCCGACAGATTAGAAGCGTTAAACCATGGTATAATAATATACTTCGCCAGGTATGACGCTCCGAGAAAAACTGTCACGTGGGTGTCCCGCAACTACGTCATCAATGCCATGGCTATCGTACACGTCCGTAAGCAAGATCACAATAAGTAATTTACAACAAGTGCGAGAGAGATAACGATACACGAAACAATGGCGGACTCTCTATGAGACAGCTGATTTTCTGTGTTACCAGTAGCGTGAAATTATAATTCCTAATCTCCGTATATTACCTGTGGGAATCCAATGAATCAATGTGGTTTTGATATAAATAATGTAAAATCGTGCTTAACTTGAGTTGCTTTGCTTGAGCGGAATCCCAAATGACAATTGAAATGCTTTTTGTATTTTATTTAATAGATTATCAACTAATTTGTTTCCCAATATCTGTGTTTGTTGCAATAATGTGGCAACTGGACAGTGACGTCATTGGGGGATAACTCTCGGAGCGCTAGACCTTGTTTTCTTGGATCATGCGTTATACAACAAGTGACAGTTTTTACTGCATCAGTCAATAGACATACCTCGCCACTTTATGTTGCCAATCTCTGCTTCAAAACCAAAACATCACCCACTTGTTTTATCTATTCATTATAGTTTATTTGTAGCTATGCGCCGGACATACTGATAATAGTTCAGTATCATCACGGAGCTGTAGGCGTTATACATAAATAACACGCCTTGCGTCCTTGTGATAGAAGTCATATCGGAACTGGAGCAATAAATAATAGTCATTTAGATCCCATACCTCTATACAATTGAGCAAGAAACATAACACTTAAAGTCGGTCCAAGCATTTACTTGCTTTGAAGGCGCTCGCAGACGATGCGTTGTACAACTAGCAAGTAGAAGTTGTATGTAGCAACTACGCATCGTCTGCAACACTTTACTTATTGCAAGTGGCAGTGGAAGTACTACTAAGCACTACCACTGCCACTTGAACTAAGCAAAATGTTACAGACGATGCGTAGTAGCTACTAACAACTTCTACTTGCTAGTTGCACAACGCATCGTCTGCAAGCGCCCTGAGAGCTGCAAATGCTGATAGCATTGTAGAGCTGAATAAAAACGTACTCTTAATAACATTTATTATTTAAAAACTCAAACTATAGAACCGATTTTGGTGAATTTTTTTACGGGGCAAGTATATCCTTTCAAATAATAAAGAATTATTCAAATCGGTTTATAAGTGAGGGAGTTCCGAGGTAAAAAAGATTTAAAAAAAATTAAAACTTATATATATATAAAAGCGAAACATAATATACAACCAAATCGAGAATTCTCCTTCCTTGGTTGAAGTCGGTTAAAAATATGGCTATTTTTTTATTTCATTCTAAAGTGTAATTATCATGCCGCGTTTTACATAAAAAAACATATAATATACAAAAAAATATTTTTTTGCATGAAAAAAATTTGCAATGGTAGTGATTTGTAGAATTTGATTCAATGACAGCATTGTTCATCATTCAAACAGTGACTTTCACTTTAAATTGGTTTAATTGAACAATCAAATTTAAAATCTTAGATTATCAATAAAAATATTCTTGAATTTAATAAAACACTAAGACTAATATCACTTGATGCACAGATGCAGCAAACAAAACAATTTCAAGTGCCATTCACTTTCACTCTCTAATAACAGTTGTTAAATTTTAGCCACAATGCACTTTGCTCAATAACCCTAGACAAAGATAATGAAGAATAACACGATAGACAGCCTAAGAACTTTCTTTATATTAGGTAACTAGCGGCCCGCCCCGGCATCGCACGGGTATTTACCAAAACATTCAAAATTAAAAATTGGGTTACATTATTGGAGTTTTAGTAAGGATCCCTAATTTATAAAAATATATAATACTAGCAACGCACCCCGGCTGGCTTCGCACGGGTGTAAGTCTTATTTTTTTACACCTTGGGTTACATTATTGAAGTTTTAGTAAGGATTCCTATTATTTTTTTCAAATATAATATAGCATATGTCACCCGGGGATAGAGTAGCTTCCTAACAGTGAAAGAATTTTTCAAATCAGTTCAGTAGTTTCGGAGCCTATTCAATGCAAACAAACAAACAAACAAACAATCAAATCTTTCCTTTTTATAATATTAGTATAGATAGCCTATGTCACCCGGAAATAGAGTAGATTCTCAACAGTGGAAGAATTTTTCAAATCGGTTCAGTAGTTTTGTATCCTATTCAATGCAAACAAACAAACAATCAAACAATCAAATCTTTCCTCTTTAAAATATCAGTATAGATTAATTGTTTTCTTGTTTTTTTTTTAAAGTACATTGATCTGTCGTAGCACAATGGAACACAGCATACTAGTAATTGAAAAGAACAGAGCAAGTATGCAACACTGTGTTTCAGAACTGGGATCGTATATGTGGGCAACAAGACAAATAGGGTAAAGTAGTATCAGACGTATCATGTCTGTCGAATGCACCTGGAGAGGTAGGCAAAGGTCCTCACGCATTGGATGTCCAAAGACAGACATAAACCCCTAGGAAGGCCCCGAAAGCGATGCCGGTTTATGGGTTTTTTGTCATGACCGGCTAGCAATGGAGCATCAGAAATTGAAGGAAATATTTTAAAAAAAATTGTCGTCATGCCTATTCTATTACGATTTTCCTACAATAGATAATAAGCACAAAAAAGAGTTACTATTTAGAAGCATTGTAATTGGTTGTTTTTTTTTTATTGAGTCAGGGCTTGCTTTGACCGCCTCCCCTGTTGTTAAGTGATGATGCGATATTTGAACGAGCACATTTGTCTAGACGAAACTGATTCACTCGCGACTTGAAGACATCCAGATTGCAACTATCGGAGAGCACCCATTCAGGCAGCGCATTTTAGTCTAGCCATTTGCACAATATAGGTGGAATCAAAGCACTTTGTACCGGTTTTTAGAATATTAACCATGAAACAGTGTCGCCTTTTCATGCTCGCCCCAGCTGTCTAATTGACAAATGGACAAGTGGGAATTAGATCACGCAGAGCAGTAATCCATGGATGGCGAAACTTATGCTTGGTACAATGAAAGCAACTGTTTCAAGGTGAAGTGTCGTCGCACCTTCGAGAAGATATCCAGCTTTTTAAGAGTCAGTGGAGCAGTTTATTATGTACTTGCCTATTTTTAGTTAAAACTGAGTTTTTAATCAAGTAGGCTATTATAGTTTTAGATAATATATTCTAGTTTAGATTTAATTTAGTAAGGTATTTTTGAGTTAGTTTAGTTTATGGTTGTATTTAATTGGTTTTTGTACTCAATTGTTACTTAGTCGTTATAGTCATATGTATAATGTTGTAAGAGACCTATTAACATAAAAAATACATCAAAAAAATTATTGGGTAAATTGCCTAAGTACTTAATAGGCACAGTTCTAATGTATGAAACTCAAGTATTTATGATGCAATGAACAAAGCTGTTGTTATTTTTATCTCTTAGTAAAGTAGGTACCTATGTTAAGTTACATACCCGTCTGTGGTGACAGAGTTCAATGACAGCGCCTCAGCAAATATCATCTCTTGATTTTCAACAGCTGCTTTCTTTTTCTCCACCATTTCCGGCCCAGGGGAGTCATGAACTGCATCTGGCACATTTTTACCATGCCTGCTGGCTCCACCACTGTTGGCTTTTTGACTGACATTGTGCAGTCCAGAAAGGTCAACCTTCGCTTCCACTCCACCCTCAGCTTGCAAAGCCTCTGACACCACCAATATGAACAGAGCACAGCTGAGAATAGAACAATAAATCAGTTAAAATATGAATGGTAATCGGCAGATTGTACGCTATATTCTTGAAGTAAGCTCACCTGGAAACCACTGAAATTGTCAGCAGAGACGTGTAAATAACACACAGTCCACCCTTCATCGTATTATTAATGAAAAATCCACAGTACATAACATTTTGTGCGAAAACTGTTGGCTAACACATTTGCACGACGATACGGCTCCTGAATTAAATCTGTCGCGCTATCCACGTACACGAAACACGATCACATTCACAATTTGCACGGCCGAACGATAATAAATAGGCAGCTGCACTCTTTTAAACGTAAAAAACGGGAGAGCTAGAATTTTTCAATTTTCTACTAAAATCGAAATATTGGAATTAATGACATTTGACCTGACAAAACGTCAATCATTTTATGTTTTTAAACCAAATTGAGATATACTATTGGTCATTATACTTTTCACCAATCATAGCTAAACATTTAAGACAAACACGCTACATTGATTGGCTATATAGAAGGCATTAATTTTAATCCATTTTACGCAGAAGCGCTTGCTTGCAAGATTAGTCATAAAACTATCATTTTATTCGTGAATTATATTGTATTAAAGTAGTTATACTATTAGTTACAATTACACAATAATAGTTATTTCACCGCCTTGTAGCTTTGTCTTCAGAGACACAAAGAGCCGCTGTGCCTACTGCAAGTCTTGAGCGTAGGTCGCTACACTTTACTAGGGTAATACTTGTGATAGTACGAGGCGGTATGACCTGAATAGCTTAAGCCTGTCTAGTAATGGGTGAAAAAATAAAAAAAATGTCGTGGATGTCAAAACAAAACAAAAATGTCATAACGTCATCGACCGACAACTGAAAGCGATTTTTAAAACATTTTCTTTTAAACGAATAATAAAATGGAAGCTTTGTACGCTATCCCATTCAACGTGCTTGAAATACCTAACATCAAGATAAAAAAGCCGTTATGGCTTCAGCCTCCGTCGGCAATGACAACATTTTCGTTGGTGTTGCTCTCATATTTTTTGGTTACCGGAGGTGGGTGTTGTTTCCTGGTAATATTCTTATTAGGACCGGTATTACTGTGCAAGAACTTGTTAAAGCGTACTGCTTGGTTTCAGGGATCATTTACGATGTGATCGTGGAGCCTCCAAGTGTAGGTTCGACGACTGACGAGCATGGTCATAGCAGGCCGGTAGCGTTCATGCCGAACCGCGTTAACGGCCAGTACATCATGGAAGGACTAGCATCCAGCTTCCTTTTCTCAATGGGTGGACTAGGCTTCATCATTCTGGATCGCACACACAACCCCACCACGCCTAAACTGAACCGAATCTTACTAATTTCTGTGGCATTCCTTTGCATCCTCGTTTCTTTCTTCACCACCTGGATATTCATGAGAATGAAGCTGCCGGGATATTTGCAGAACTAGCATTGCTAGACATAAGTCAAAATGTTTCCCTAAACTCGCTTGGGCTATAATTATTATGTGTAAGTTTATGCAATAAATATTTTTACATGGATCTATGATGTTGTTTCTATTTTATACACACAATTTGCAGTTGCTAGAGCTTAAACAATCTTGACCGAGTATAGTTGAATCATAGAAAAAATTCTACACTTACTAACCCACCTTCGGTAGCAGTCATATCATATCATATCGATTTCACTCAGCTCTAGACTTCTGTTTTACGATACTATAACACATACCATAATACTGACAGACAACCAACACCAAGACCTAAAGCAGAAGATATTTAAATTCACCATCGTACATCTGCCTGGCTGGAAATCAAAACCGAGACCTCATGAGGCATCATCCATCTGATGAATTTTCCATGGGCCCCAACGATGACTCTGCAAAATCATTTAAATATCCTTGTCTCTTGCTACTTCACAATAAAGTGTAATTCAGGACACGCGAGCGCTACCTAAATACAGCTATATTAACCTCTATCGTCTCTATCGCGCGACAGTTTTGTCAAGTTCCCATCACATACTTGTAGCTTCATACAGAAAGTGCGGAGTGTGCCAGGCATGCTATACTGGGTTCTGCGGAAAGGGTGTTACTAAGGCGAAAGGGGTTCTATAGAAGAAGTCTTTCACAAAATGTATCTATGGAACATGTTTTTTTTTTCATGATTTCAGGGTTTGTCTCATCATCATCATCATTCATCATTCATTTCAGCCGTAGGACGTCCACTGCTGGACATAGGCCTCCCCCATCGATCTCCAAAAGGGCCGGTTGGAAGCGGCCTGCATCCAGCATTTCCCTGCGGTCTCTTTTAGGTCGTCTGTCCATCTTGTGGGTGGACGTCCTACGCTGTGCTTACCAGTCCGTGGTCTCCATTCCAGAACCTTTCGGCCCCATCGGCCATCTGTTCTGCGTGATATGTGCCCTGCCCACTGCCATTTCAACTTACTAATCCGGTGGGCTATGTCGGTGACTTTCGTTCGTCTACGGATCTCCTCATTTCGGATTCGATCTCGTAGAGAAACCCCGAGCATAGCCCTCTCCATAGCTCGTTGTGCGACTTTGAGCTTGCTTATGAGGCCCATAATGAGAGACCACGTTTCAGTGCCGTATGTCATCACTGGTAACACACACTGGTCGAAGACTTTCGTCTTAAGGCACTGAGGTATTTTGGACGAGAAGACGTTGCGTAGTTTACCGAACGCTGCCCAGCCGAGTTGGATTCGCCGATTGACCTCTTTCTTGAAGTTGGACCTACCTAGTTGGACTGTTTGTCCTAGGTAGACGTACGCGTCAACAGCTTCAAGAACTGAGTTCCCAACTGATACTGGGGTGGGCACAACTTGGATATTTGACATGACCTTTGTCTTGTCCATGTTCATTTTAAGGCCCACCTGTTGGGAGACTCGATTTGTCTCATAGTAAAAGTTATTCATAATGACCATACTAAGGACCCCTTTCAGCTTAGTACAGCATTTCGTAGTCCTGTATAGGTACATGGTCAGGGGCGAATCCAAGATTTCATTTTGTGGGGGGCCATTCTAACAAGGTTCGAAGGAATCAAATCGAAAAATTGAGTCGAATGTTTGGAATTGCTAGGTGTTTCCCCTGGATCCGCCAATGTAGATGGTAAGTTGTCAGTTCTCTCAATAAAACCATAGTAAATTATAAATAATTATCTTTATTTGGCAGTATATTTTTAGTGATAAAGTGTAAAATTATAATGGAGATTATCACAACACTAAAATAAATAATTTACTTAATTGCTACACACATATTTATTTAAAGTGACATTTTCGACATAAGACATAAGAGTCCTTACACTTCAAGATCTGTCAAGTCATTTAGGCTCATGGACATAATATTAACGCTGGTTTGACTGCTGTACAGGGAGAGACCCATGTGGGCCGCCCATATGGGTTCCCGTAGACATGAGGCGCTAGAACATTAGTTTCACAGCAACGCGGATAGTTCCATACTTGACGTACAGTCTCCTGTAGAATGGGCGACCCGTTGGTAATGTAAAAACTGACCATACTCCCGAAAACCAGTCATCAGTAACATTCAATCATAACAAATACTTATTGCTATACGGGGATGTTCTTTTAGACGAGGGACATGTTCGAGGGTATCTTTGATACTCATAAGTTAAACAACTTTTAATTGTACCCAAAGGGGTAACGCGAAAAAAAACCTAGCTGTTCCATACACTTTGTTAAGTAGTTAAGGTAATGAATGACTTTATTGTATGGAACAACTGTTTTTTTTTCTTTTCGATACAGGGTTGGTCCTTTGGCCTACTTTAAATAATAATAAGTTGGGTGCCATAGCCATACCTCATCTCAACACCACTAAGAACTCGCCAGAATAGCCCCGGATTACCTATACTGTACAATAGTTTCATATTCCCTTCCATAACACTCTATAATTGTATTTAATATTTAACAGGGCCTCTTGGTGTTGGCTTTGCCCCACCAACGTATATAAAAAGTACTCTGTGCCCACCAATGCCTATTAAATTTCGGGCTAGACCCTTGATTGGTATGATATAACTTGTTTATAATGATTAGTACATTGTTTTTTTTTTTAATAACACTGGAATTAGTCACTTATAACTGAGCCGGTTATTCAGACTATAGTTTTAACCGCGGTTTGTTTATAGTGTTAACACACGTATGGATTTGGTTGACGGACCGCCGTCTAACCAACGGGAGAGAAAGAGTGAGAATATCATTTTTCCCTCTCTTTCTTTCCCGTTGGTCAGACGGCGGTTGAGGTCAACCAAATCCATACGTGTGTTAACACTATTAGATGATAATTAAGAAAAGTTGCGCGACCGCGAACCTTATTTCGGCTCCTTATTCCCACTGCGCTATTTCGAGCCCGCGTTAAGAGGTAGCCAAGGCCCCAGGTATAACGAAAGTTTCCAGTTAAACTGTAAAATGCAGCTAGTATTAATAAAGAAGTAACTGGCAACATTGCACATCACACATCATCACATTTCGGATCAGTATGAGTATTTAAAAGTATTTTACAGATCAATAAGAGATTATCTTAAAAGTATTTTACAGATCAGTATGACATTATCTTAAAAGCACTGCAAATGCAAACCCACACTCGAAAGCGGAAGGCTGAGAAGTGATCATCTGTAAGATATTTGACCTTATAGCTCAATAATTTTCAGATATCGTTGAAACCAACCACAAGATTCCCATTTCAATCAGTTGTGTCGATAGTTTGAATAGCTATTATTTTATTTATTTTTTATTATATTTATTATTTATAGTTAAGATAAAATCCAGTCCAGTAAATTGCATGTTATGAAGATTGCAAATGCTAAAATCCCTTTATGTCTATTTGTCATCTTTTCAAGATGAAGTTTAAAGGGTGACCTCTTCACATGGATGTTGACTTAGTACAAAATTCACAAAAAATTGTCCTGAGTTTATTTACTTTAGTAATCTTATACTTTAATTTACCTTACGACAAATGTAAAATAAATGCATAAATTACTTTAATAGTTAGTGTGCTTTTAGTCCACATTTGATTCAGACATCCAGGCTGACCCAAACACAAAAGTTTCATATATCTTTGGCTGAATAGATCATGGTGAAAGTCACAGGACACTGTCTATCCCAGCTACGCACTGGTGTAATTTACGTGCGAAGGCGGGGCAAGTCGCTTGTTATATATATATATAACTGATGGTGAAAACCGCATCAAAATCCGTTGCGTGGTTTAGGAGGAGTTAGCGGCCATACAGACAGACAGATAGACGCGGAAAGCGACTTCAATTTATACTATGTAGAGATAGAGATAGAGATAATGGGACATTAAAGTATAGAGATTATGATATTGAGAATCATCAGCTACATCAGCTAGCTAAAGCCCAGGGATCTTCATACTCTTCATAGCCGTATTCTAAATGAACTGAAACAATGAAAAGGTTATATTAGTCCTATGGATTTACGAAAGAACTGCACAATATTGCAAGCAAATGCAATGGGCAAGCGTGCTCTATTGTAGGCAATATGTATACGATAATAAATTTTATTTGATTTTTAGTGTGTAATAAAGTATTATCACGCTATGGCATACTCACTGGCAGAAATCTGAGCTCTTATCAATGATGTGTTCGAACTCTGCAAAGGACAGAGCTCCATCGTCATCCAAGTCAGCCTCTCCGAGAACATTCTGCACGAGCTGCTGTATCTCGGAGTCAGAGAGCTTCAGCTCGGGCCCGCAGAGCCGCTCGATCACTTCGCGGAGATCTGACACTCCTATCATATCGTCGCCATCAAAATCTGGAAATGCCAATAATAGTTCCATATAGCCAAACAATATTAATATATACTAAAAAAGCATCATTTAAATAAAAGCTAGTATTTAATTTTGTTTGCACCCCAATAAACTCACATTTATAAAAGTAATTTTTAACATTCTTCAAAAATGAAGGTTTTCAATTGGGTTATGTAAAAAAAAAAAAGTTACCTCCGAACTCAATTATTTACAAACCGATAAGGTAATTTTTTATTTTTATTGAATTTACTTTCTATTTGATTCTATAAAAATTAAGTCAAAATTAGTTTGTATGGTTTTTAGATCATAAAAATACATACACACATCGCCTTTTATATATAAGATTATGTTTGTATTAAATTGACATTAATACATACCAAATATCCTGAATGCATGTTCGGCTTTCACAGCTTTAGGCGCCATCTCACTGAACACTGACATCATGTCTAGGAAGTCTTCAAATGTGCAGTCTCCATCGTTACTCGAGCTGAATACTTTACATATTCTATCTCGGAAGGGGTTTACTCTGAGCTCAGGGTATTGGAGGATCTTAGCCATTGGCAGCTTAGCGTTCTTGTTATGACCCACCTTCTCTGGGGCTAGGGCTTTGAATTTGTTGTGTGCACTGGAACATACAAAGTTATTTTATAACTTTTTAGAACAGGGTAGATCAACAAAATTTTCAGCAATTTATGATATTTAAACAACAATGAGGCTTGCTTTTATAGAATACTTACTATAGCACTTCTTTTTTCGTGAAATATGTTAGATCCTGTAAAATTAAAGAATATTAGTCATAGTCAACAACACACAACACCCGTTTTGCTGATTTCACGATGTCTGACTTACTTCGTAATCTTGGAGTTCTTCTTCCGTAAATTGGCTTTTCCCCTGGCCCATTTCTAATTAATTAATAAGGCAATTAGTTTAAATGTTAGTGAAATTATTAAATGCAACCACTATCAAAGATAATACTAGCTAAAGCTATCTCCACTCCTCTCTTCTTCTCGCCAGGAGTAATGCCAGATAACTACTATACTAGTCGGGGAGTAATAGTGTTCCGTGCTGCTTCTCCACCAAAACATTAATTATTGATTAATAATTTATTAATGATATCATTGGTTTACACCACAGTTTACACGATTTTAATTGTTTTTTGACATTGTTGTTTTTCTGTTGTTGTTAGTTTTTTTTACCCATTAAGCAAGCTAAAGCCATTAAAGCCATATTGCTTTTGGTATAGTTATCCTACTCTTTGCATATTGCGTCGTCTTCCGTAAAATTTTACTGTCATCAGTATGCCCTAGTCACTGGACGTTAAAAATTCTAATGGTTGCTACGTCCTTGGCCCCCACAGATATACACAACAGATCTGTGTTGGCCCCCACAGTCTGTGTTGGCCCCAGTAAATTGGTAGGTAGCGGAAACTTTATTATAGGCACCTATGGGTTTCGGAACCAATACTTATGTACTTTAATACTTTAAGTAAGGAAATAATATAATTAGGTAACATGGTTTTCCAGTGGTTTTCCACGTTGATACTAAAAAAGCCAAAAAGCCTTGTTTTTCGACTATTTATAATATTTTATTATTCCAGCCAGTAATATACTGGGCATGCTAGAGCAGTTAAGGCCATACCGCCTTATCTCTTCTTACGAATTTTACTAATAATATAAGGATACCCAGTAAAGTAGCGGAGACTTTATTAGAGAGGATTGTATAGAGTTTAGCAAACAACTTGAAAACAATAGTTTCACCTCATTATAAATATGACTTCCCATACTCGAGACTCGAGCATAAACGCCTAATAAATAATAATAGGGTATTTAACAATGGTGGAAATAAAATATGAAACCTAGCTATATTGAAAGGTTTTGTTTAAAGAGATTTTTAAAATATTTTTTTAATAATAATAATAGCTCCTACATTTAATTATTTAGATTTAAAAATCACAATTTTTAATCTATGTGTCACGTGACTTGAAAATCCAATCACAGTGCGTGACGTCAATATGGCTATGACAGCACAACCAAAACAAAACAAAGTAAACAGAAACATTTTATTAAACTACTCTTTGCAGTTTACTATAGTTGAAATACTTCATAATCTTGAAATTATTTGAACGAAGACCTATTTTTTTCTATCTTCTAAGTATTTACTTCATTTGCAACCATGGAAGCAGGGTATGCGAAAGCTGATAGCCCCAATATCGATGCCGTAATGGTAGCAAGCTTTTTCGCATCAAACTCAGATTTTAATGCAGCTGAATTTCGAAATATCAAGACAACTATGCGTAAGTATTTGTTTAGACAAGAATTAAAACCTCAACTGTGCATTGGCAATGTGTTTTTAGTTTTAGTTTCCAGTAAGATATTTGCATCATATTTCAGGTTATAATGGGTATTTACTTGCATGTATGACCTCTATGCCTAATGTGTACTAAATATTTGTTTTTTGCAGATCATCAAGACAGTCTTACGGCGATGATGCGATTGGATATGTACAGTTGCAACGAGACTCGAATGTGTGTACACTTAGGTAAATGCAAAGTTTGTCCAGAACATCGAGTACGGTCAAAATCCTATGCAGCAACTATGACAGTGGATGAGAAGGAGGGTAAAGTAGTCAGTGTACAGTGTCACGATTGTGCTGGATCCCAGGGTGGATGTAAGCATGCTGTTGCATTCCTGATGTGGGTTCACCGAAGAAGTGAAGAACCATCAAGTACTTCTGTAGAGTGTTATTTGAAGAAATCTACATTGGCCCAAGTAGGGACTACTTTAAAATGTATAACTAGCAAAGAACTTTCAAAAGCAGTACCTACTTGCTCACCAGGCTCATCAGGAAATTTGTTATTTACGGAATTTGTACAAGAAGCTGGAAATAGACATATTAATTCTTGCCTAATACTAAAACATCAATCAAATTTTCAGGTTCCAGATTTGCAAAAACTGACATTACATTATTTAATTAATAAATACAGTAACCGTGTATGCAATACTTTTTTAAATGAAATATTGCATATATTTACCCAGTCAAATATAGACAAACTTGAAGAAGATACTCGGGGTCAACATGAAAGTAATTTGTGGCATGAAATGAGGTATTGGAGAATAACTGGTTCTACTGCGTATAGTGTCAGCAGATGCAAAACTGTGGATGGAACATTAGTAGCGACTATTATGGGAGCTAGGACACCAGAGACAAAAGCTATGAAAAGGGGACGTGCTTTAGAAGAAGAAGTAAAAAAATGTGTCTCTAAGCAACTAGGCAAGAAAATAGAACAGTGTGGGTTGATAATATCACGACAATATCCCTACATTGCTGCAACTCCAGATGGAATTTGTGATAAAACCATAGTAATAGGTAAATAAAATGCCCATCTACAGTTTTTTTTTTTTTTGTATTATATAAAAGAAGATAATACCATTAGCGAGAGATGTATGACTCAAATACAACTACAAATGTTTGTATCTAATTTAAAAAAATGTTACTTTTGTGTAGCTAACTGGAACTTTGAAAATAATGGAGTTGTTCACACATTAGTAATTGATTATGATCAAGCCTATGTCAAAAATACTATCCAGGATCTAACATCCTTTTGGATTAATAATATATAACCTTTGTTGTATGAAAGCACGAAATAAATAAAACAAATATGTATTGCTATTAATTATTTTTATTTGTAAATTCCTATTTTTTTATAAGATTGTCTTGGAGGTTAATAAGTGCACATGAAATTGTTACACAGTCGTCCATTACACGAATTATATTGTTATTTATATCGTTCAGGAGATACGTCCGAGCGCAATCAGATTATATATATATTCTTTTTTTTATATATATTCGGGACATTTTTGCACACACGGTCATCTGACCCCAAACTAAGCTATGCTTGTGATATGGCTGCCAGATACTGATATACGTACATAATATAGTTTTTAATATATACTTAAATAGATATTAACAACCAGATATAGAACAAACACAAATGTTCATCACATAAATGTTAGTCCTACGTGGGAATCGAACCCACGCCCGGAAGCTCAGAAGGCAGGTTCACTACCAACTGGACCAACGGGCTATCTAAATTGTACCTTGCCAGTAGTAACATCAGTGTGAAAATTAAGACAAATACAATTCAGTGTTTTATCCATCGATTTCGACGGTTTATCTAAAACTGAGGTAAGGTACACTCAAATGTTGGGAACAGCCAAGTTGTGTTACGGTTGTTCTTCACACGGATGATGACGTTATGAATGGCGAAGTCGCACCCAGACGTATCTCTTAAACGCAAACCAGTACTTGACTTTTGTTCACAAGCGGTATGGCCTTGAAGGCTTTAGCCTGCCCGAGGGGCGAATAAAATAAAATAAAAAATGACTTTTGTTCTGTCATAGTACTGATTATTGACGTCACAAAATGGCGATCGTCGTTTTGGCGCCTTTTGGTGCATCATTTAAAATTTGAAATAAAAATAGCTTATAATTATTTACTACGTACACTAATGAAGATAAAAAAATATTTTCTAGTAAATATGGACCATATTCTTTAATTTTAAGGCCTTTGTAAAATTTTGTCAATATCCCTATTAATCATTGACAGTCTCGAAAATACACAAGTTTATGAAAATAATACAACTAAGGGGCAAGTTTTTTTTTTATGTTGGCACTAAAACCACAAATGTAGATTGAAGAAAAAATGAGAATGGATGGGGCAAGCAATATAGCATGTAGGAACTTGGCAATGCCATTGGCGGATCCATGAGGGCCATGCCCCCCTCCCCAAAACACCTAGCAATTCCATGCATTCGACTCAACTTTTCGATTTGATTCCGGTGCACCTTCTCTGAATGCCCCCCCCCCCCCCCCCCCAAAAATGAAATCCTGGATCCGCCCCTGCAATATGCTGGGCTCAGAGTTGGGTAATGGGTAAGGGAAAGACAGTTGATTCTTGAATTCGACCATTTGATGCGATTTTTCCTTGAGTTTTGACTGTCTGGACAGCTTATTTAGCCCGTGTTTAATTCATAATAAAATTTTTATTAACACGTTAAATATCCCGTTAATAACCATGTACAAAAAAATTGGTATGTAACTGTAATGTCTTTCATGTTGTTGCCAAAACTGTATAGAACTTCTAGTATTACGGTTTACTAGGGCATGATTTGGACTTAACTATGACTTAATTTGCTTGACTCTGAGTGCGACTACTTGTTTGACGATAATATAATTATAGGTAATTATATCTTGAAAATATTTCTAC
Source organism: Agriopis aurantiaria (assembly GCA_914767915.1). NCBI lineage: Eukaryota > Metazoa > Arthropoda > Insecta > Lepidoptera > Geometridae > Agriopis > Agriopis aurantiaria. The sequence goes on from OU611982.1 coordinate 1,930,951, forward strand.
CCTTGACACTGGCAAATGCACAAGAACAGCGTCAAGAGGAAAGAAAAAAAACTGAATAAGGCCTCCATAAAAATAGGAGGCTCTGGGAGCACATAAGACACTCATGTTGTGCCCCACCCCTCTCTATTGTATTCTCTTTGCCCACCCCCAGTAAAATGGCGGCAAGTGGCGAAGACTATATTATGAATTTTATAAGGGTGATATTTGCCCGTGGTACAGTTGCATAGTCCAGCCGACCGAACGAAGGAACTAAAATTCGGACACACGAGGATTTGATTAAGTGGGTTTTTTATTCGAAATAACACGTTTCTATTGAACCAATATTGAACGATTCAAACTGATCTTCATTCTTCATCTTATGTATTCTCAACTGCGTTTGGGCTAATAGTGTCTGAAATAAAAAATTAGACGCATGTTTAATAGAGTGACAGTTTTTTTTTGAAATATCATTTATGATATGACTATAAATAACACTGCAGTTCATGAACCGCTTACATAAAGAAAAATACGGGCTGAATTAAGAATCTTCCTCCTTTTCAAAGTCGGTACCTACCATTTTCGATTTGTCGTCTCGAAGCAAATATCGCTCCAATCTTGTACGGCCCGCCAGGTATAAGCTCGCAGAACACATGGAATCGTTTCTTGCAAGGTGCTGAGAGCCAGGTCTTGCGCCGCGTGAGAAGCATGCAGTCGTATTTGGTGTAGTTCTCTCGAGGGTGGCCTGGAGCCCAGGCGCGGAACGTCGTGCATAAAAGAGAATCACCTGAGAAAAATATATATAATCTTAGGATAGAACCCAAGAAGGGGGCGTGGCCAGCTAAATTCACGTCGCAGGCTCGCAGCTACTTCAGAGTGGTAGCGTGAAGTGGCAGCAGTCGGAGCGGACATATCGCCTCGGCCATTTTGCTCGTGACTCCAGGGATGGATGGACGGGCGTTGCGTATTCGCGTGCTTGTATAGTTACCCACATTGTTTTGTTTAAAAAGTCGATTATTATAAGAAATGACATTTGTTTTTGTATCGATTATATTTTTTTTAAATAACTTTGGTCGTGTTTCCTAATTTCAGAAGTGGGATTCTTATTCCACTATCTGCTCTGGCTATCCCAGATTTGACTTTCTCGTATTTCATAAGCTTTGTGATTTTGTTGTCGTAAATATGTCGGATAAAAGTAAACATAAGAGCCGCAAACGTGACCGTACGCCTATTCCTGGACTGGAGCAGCAACTTCAGACGATTTTAGATCGATTAAATACTTTGGAAGGTAGTTCTAGGTCCCGTAGTATCAGCGAGGGTGGTACGACAACGCCGAGTGCGCGGCCGGCGCATGACGGCGCTACCGCGGCCCCGACAGCGACGGTTTCGCCGAGCGACTTAGCCACGCCGTCTAACGCTGTGTCGTGCGATGCAAGTACAGACTCGTGCCTACCGTGCTCGAGCGCGACACTTGCCGGTACAGATATGATTATGAACGAGGTAACAAAGAAGCTTGTGAGCGCAATCAGTGCAATTCCGGTAAGGTCTAACCATGTTTTTATATCGAATTTCGATCCTTCGTTGCATGACTTCGACACGTGGTGCGGCGAAGTAAATCATGTGAGACATATAAATAGATGGGATGATCGCGAGTGCTTAGCGCGTGTAGGTAATTGTCTTAAGGGTGACGCAAAGTTGTGGTTGAACGAGTGGGTCAGCAATGACCGTAGTTGGTCGAATTTTAAGCGTGAATTCAAAACATTGTGTCCGAAGCGCGTAGACATTGCAAATATTCTGTTTGACGTAATGAAAACTGATTCTGACAACTACCCTACATACGCGGAATATGCAAGGCGTTCACTTTTAAGATTACGCATTGTAAACGGGATGAGTGATGAGCTTATTGCAGCGATAGTGATTCGTGGTATAACGGACGCTCAGATCCGAGCTGCTGCTACAAATGCTAAGCTGCTACCTGATGATTTAGTTAACTTTCTGTCAATCTATGTGAAACCTACGCATATAACGCCAGTTCGTCCTCGTAATATTTTGCATAAAACTGATTCGCGGAAACGAGAGTATGGTGAACCAAAAGTCAAATGTTTTTTCTGTGGAGGTTTTGGCCATAAACAAGTCTCGTGTACCAAACGTGCAAGGGCAGGTAGGCCGAACGCCGAAACTCCATCCGTAAGCACTACAAACCCAAATAAACAGCTGTTGCGGACTGACCATTGTTCTTTTTGCAAGAAAATGGGTCATCAAGTGGAGGATTGTTTCGCCAAGCAGCGCGCTGAGTCTCGTGGTAAGACTAATGTAAATTTTTGCCACGAAATGGTAAACTCATAAAGAAAACGATATTGCTACCGCGGTGATGCAAGGTGTATACATTCTTGTAGTCGACTATTTAATTAATTTCTTATTTAATTTCTTTATCTGTGGCGAAACATTTCTAGTGCACGCAGACACCGTATTTCCGTGTTTAACGTGGCATAGGTAGTCAGGAAGTAGAAACCTCGTACTGCACTACACACTGGTGATTCGTGACATCAGAGCCCATTACGAGTACCTGAAGATGTCTTATGGTTTAGCTAACGCTCCTGTCGTTTATCAGCGAATAATATCAAAAATGTTACGTCCTTATATAGATGCAGGTAGGGATTGTGTGTAATTCGGGTAATACGGCCCAGTAATACGGTTTCCAAAGGGCTACAGACGCTCCGTGAGGTCCTTGAAACTTTGACTATGGCTGGTTTTTCCAGAAACTTGAAAAAGAGTAAGTTTCTGACAACAAAGGGAGAGTAGGTATTTGGGTCGAACAATTAGTACTGGTCAGGTCAGACCGAGCGAGCACAAGGTTGAAACTCTTGTCAACGCACGAGTACCGAGCAATGTAAAAGAGGGAAGGCAGTTTTTGGGTCTTGCAGGATATTTTAGGGGTTAATATTTGCGAGATACGAAAACCTTTAAATTGGCCCCAGATAGCGCAGGCCGCTGACGAATAAACTCAAAATTAGCTGCAAAAGCTCTCAAGACCACGATCTAGAATCACTAGGTACGTACGTTAAGCGCAATGATGTTCTTTATTACAAAATGGAGGTAGTCGGAGAACAACCACGTTTGCTGTGCCAAAGTTTATGTACCAAAGGGTCATCGCCTTAGCTTACTACACGTCTTTCACGATGAACATCAGCACATTGGTTGTGAACATCATCACATCAGCCTACAGACTACTGATTTGATTTTAAAGCATTTTTGGTTTCCAAAATTAATACAAATAGTTGCTGATAGAGCTCCAATGTATGAAAGTAATGCTTTTTGTTAGCTGGGTTAAACAATTAGCTTGTGGTGTACATTTCATAACTCCTGAAATGCACCAGAATAATGGCCAAGTTGAGCGGTACTATCGTAGTGTGATGAACATTATTCGTGTCGAGTCTTAACTTCAGACAGGAACATTAGTCTGATATTTTATGGAAGTTGCAGCTCACCGTGAACATTACGGTGCAAAAAAAAAATTTACTAAATGTTCACCTTTGTATTTGTTAATTGGCAGCGATGTGCAACGCCCGTCATACGATCCCTGATACGCGATGTGGCTCTGGAGGCAACGAGTCCTAATCGCGAAGCATTACGCGAGCTTGCCCGAAAACGAGCTTCAGCGTTGCTGGACCAAAATCGCACTCGTCAGGACGCCTATGTCAACGAGCAGCGCAAGATGGCACGCTCCTTTCAAAAAGGAGATTTGGTGTTCGTACGTAAGACGAGCCTGGCTACGGGCAAGTTGGACTCTGGCATGCGCGGCCCATATAGGGTCATGCCAGCTCTGCCTCATGGTCGGTATGAGCTCAAACTAATCACTGGGTCATATGGCAAAACCACCCATCACGCTCTGGCGTGGGGAATGGACGCCCGGTGTATGCACCGCATTTTTATGAAAGTGAGTTTCGGTATGTTTTTTATTTTTAGACCCGTAGTCTGTTCAGTAGTGTTGTAATGTATCTGTGCATCCTGAGGGCTCTGCACTTATACAGCGAGCATCCTGAGGGCTCTGCTCTACAGACACTTGCATGTTTAGTCATTCTGTCCATTCTTATGGTGTGGGTTTGTAGTGTTGTAATGTATCTGTGCATCCTGAGGGCTCTGCACTTATACAGCGAGCATCCTGAGGGCTCTGCTCTACAGACACTTGCATGTTTGGTCATTCAGTCCATTCTTATGGTGTGTGTTTGAAGTGTTGTAATGTATCTGTGCATCCTGAGGGCTCTGCACTTATACAGCGAGCATCCTGAGGGCTCTGCTCTACAGACACTTGCATGTTTGGTCATTCTGTCCATTCTTATGGTATGGGTTCGTAGTGTTGTAATGTATATGTGCATCCTGAGGGCTCTGCACTTATACAGCGAGCATCCTGAGGGCTCTGCTCTACAGACACTACTTTGTATGGACATCAAATAATCCGGCTCTGTTCGATGTTGTTAAGGTGAAGGCCATCCTGAACGGTAAGCCTTCACTGAAGTGTGGTGTACAGTGAGCGCTCTGCACCATTACGAGAGGACTACCTGATCAGTACTCCTCTGCTGTGTATCCTGAGGGCAATGCACAGTGGGCATCCTGAGGGCTCTGCCACGCTCACATTAAGGTGAGGACCTACTCATCTTGGATATTCCCGAGGGCTCTGTCCAAACGTTTTGAAAGTAATCGAGTCGCTCTTACTTTCAACTTATCTTTGTATTTGATTGTGGAACTAATCAAAACAATATGACTTTCAGGCGACAATGATGAGCCTGATGACACTCATCAGAACTCATTAAGCAGTGACGAGCGTCCAGTTGGTGAAATGGTGGAAGCCGTTCCAGCTTCTGAAGACTTGCATCCACTCTCCCACTATGAGCAAAGTACGGGCGAGGACGCGCCGCCGTCAGGAGAGGCCGTCTTAGGATAGAACCCAAGAAGGGGGCGTGGCCAGCTAAATTCACGTCGCAGGCTCGCAGCTACTTCAGAGTGGTAGCGTGAAGTGGCAGCAGTCGGAGCGGACATATCGCCTCGGCCATTTTGCTCGTGACTCCAGGGATGGATGGACGGGCGTTGCGTATTCGCGTGCTTGTATAGTTACCCACATTGTTTTGTTTAAAAAGTCGATTATTATAAGAAATGACATTTGTTTTTGTATCGATTATATTTTTTTTAAATAACTTTGGTCGTGTTTCCTAATTATAATGATATTGACAAAAAAAAACATCCAAGTATTTAATCAAACCAAAGGCCCATATGTTAGGAAGAATTCTGAGGACTTTGATGATTTATTCAATGGCTTTGTCCGCAAGGATTCTTTATGCAAGGTAGGTAGGTACTTAATTGCGCCTGTAGGTAGGTCCCAGCAGCATTCCGTTGATTTTATCCGCGATTGTTCAATTTTCCCGAAATTTTCCTTTATACACCGGGTGTATCTCTAGACGATGGACATATTCAGCGTCTGACTGGCCATATAGTCGAGGTGGCATTCGCCAGCCGGGCCCCAGCCCAGGCGGGCCCCTCCACGGGCCTAGCTTGCAGGGCTTGCCGCGAGCCAATGAGATAGCGGCATATTCTGGGCTATAAGTACCTCTATCTCCAACAAAATGTGTGGTGTTCCTTCTCCTCCAGCCAGCGAAGACCGCGTCCACACTGGAGCCTGCCAGCGCCAGCGCCAGCGCGTCCGTGCGCTGCTCGCTGGTGACGTCAGGCAGCACTCCGCTCACGTTCCGACACACCGCCCGTGCCTCCGTGTAGTTGAGCTGCTGCTGGACCAGGTGGAACATGCCTACTGACGGCACGCACGTTGCATTCACGTGTGCTGAAAGTTCCGTTTTTGTGAGGAGACGAGGCATCTATGCCTGCCTGAAGGCCTGCAGCGTCGGACTGGCCATATAATCGAGGTGGCGTTTGCCAGCCGGCCCCCCCGCGGGCCACGGGTCACGGTAGGTAGGATAAGGGGGTCTCCAGTCTCAGCCCCGGGCTTGTGGGGAGCCAGCCGAGCCCTTCTGGCCCAGTCCGACCCTGAAGGTCTGTATGTGTAAGGTGCCGTGTCAAGGTGCGATCGTACCTTGCCCAATGATCAAGATGCCAGGGGCCTTACGGCTGTTTGAGAAAAGTAGCGCGACCGCAAACCGTATCTCGGCGCGTTAAGGTTCACGTTCGTGTGATTTTCCCAACTGCGCTGTTTTAGTGCTAATTCGAGCCCGCGTTAAGAGTTCCGTAAGGACCTAAATCAATGATCAATGTGATCGATGATGATAAATGTGTCAGTTGTGTGGTCAGTTGGGGTTGCTTCCTCAATTCCCTGGCACACGCATACATGCCTATACATACAAAAAGGGCTTGTTGGCTCAGGTTTATGCCACCGGTGGTGGTGTTCGCAAGGAAACCATATAGCATAGAGGTGGTAGGTAGGGTCCTTTCTAGTGTTATAGTGTTAACGTATGGATTTGGTTGACCTCAACCGCCGTCTGACCAACGGGAGAGAAAGAGAGGGAAATATGATATTCTCACTCTTTCTCTCCCGTTGGTTGGACGGCGGTCCGTCAACCAAATCCATACGTGTGTTAACACTATTAAGGTGGATATAGCTATCGTAAATTAACTTCAGGTTTTTTTAAATGGTTTTCATTGTCAAATGGTTAAACTATTAATGCCTAACTTGTCGAGTATAAAAATAGCATAATTTATGTAAGTACCTACAGCATAAATAATAATTAGTAGGAAGTTAGTAGGCAGTATTGACCTCAGATCAGACAACATTGGAGATATGGTAAGATGGCGTCGCGGGTGCGAACACATCTGGCCTAAATCAGGCTTGATGAACTCACCCGGCAGACGACCTTGCCGCCTTTTTTGTTACATGTGGACTATTGTAGTTAGTTCATAGTCGCTGTGCGTGACAAAATAGTTATTGAGCCGTACTTACGGCGGTTAAGCGGTATAATGAAAAAAATATATGTTTAATGGAAATATTTGAACACGAACGATAATTAAGCTTTTTTATATTTTTATATAGAAATGATCTATATTTGGCCACCACCTCGCCTGAGTAAGCGACGGTGTGGCCGAGGATGTAACACGTTGATCTAGAAGAAAACTTTTCACTCTAGCCTTGAAGATGTCTAGTATTACCGCCTAGATTGTAATTCTCAGGAAACAAGGACGGCGGAGAGTTCCATTCTTGGGCAGTACGTCTCAGAAATGACAACCCAAATCGTACGCAGGCATATCTCCATTGATTGTCTGATCTGAGGTATTGAATTGACTTACGTAAAGGTTTTCCATAAAGACTATAGTAATCGAACGCTGTGTCATTCACAAGCGACAGTCCACCATTCGCCTCTGCACACTTCAGCACTTCGCACGAGTAGTCCACTCCATTCCTCGCTCCTGCTGGACTGAAGTTCAGGGCTAGACCCTTCCTATCGATGCCCAGTCTCTGGCAGCTCGATAACGAGCTAAAGTTCGCCTTAGCAGCTATCCCCAGCTTGGAGCGGTAGCATCTTTCGATCAAGTGGTATTTGGGAACTGGGGGGGAATCCGACAAGCATTTAAAGTTGGCTAGCACTGGGAGCAACAGTTCCACGACTGTTATTAGGAATATCATCTTCTCTGCTTGCACCTTGAATCTTGCACGATCTGGTCCTTAGATAATCCTAGAAGAACGATCTTTTCTTTAGATACATTTTCCTTTTATTGTGCGAACTGCTAGTCTGTGGAATGCTTTGCCTGAACAGTTCCCCGATTGTTACAATCTAGGTGTCTTCAAATCACGAGTGAATCGGTTTCTTCTAGGCAAGCAAGCTCCATCGTAGACCGCATCATCGCTTAACATCAGGCGAGTTGGTAGTCATACGCCAAGCCTATTAACTGGATAAAAAAGAAAAGTCAGCTCATGAATCCACTAACCGCAGGAAAACAGATATTTAGGTATCTACTCTCTAGTGAGGTCACTATGTAACTAGGCGAGCGACTCTATGCCTGTTAGTGACTGATTGCATCATTGCTGACACGCTACAAAAACTTTGTGTTCCGCCAATTGGTCATCAGACAGGTTGTCTGCATATCAGGCCATTTCCGACGGCATGATTGGGTTCTCTATCAAGGCCCGTAGCCCATAAGTATCACCGTATCCATCACCTTGGCACAGAATATAATAGTAGCAAGCTCTATGGTGGCATTGAAAAAAACCTATTTTTACAGACGTGTGGTTTGATCGAGGCTTTACTTTTTTGATACTGTCCAGTACAGTTTTTTCCAAAACCCGTCAAAAATCTAGACTCTAGCATTCAAACAACTGTCATTTATTTAGAAATGTTGTTTTATTTCATTAATTTTATTGAGAAAAATAATTAAAAGCATTGAATAGTTCTTGTGAAATAATTATTGTGCGAAATGGGTTGTTTCTTTACCAGAAGTCTGGAAGAGGTGAGTTGATTGTGTTTCTAGAAAGTTTGTTTTCTACACTCATTGCCTACTTTACATCCATGTTGACAAGTTATCCTAAATACCAATGACCTTAATTGCTAAATACAATCAGATGGTCATGTCCTGTCCTATGAACTCTTCTATCTCTTGTGTTACAACTCCCAGCTTATCGCCGCCGTCAATAACGATAAATATGCTAAGTAATTCGTATAAATAAATGTAGGATAGTAAGGTTCACCAATCAATCAGTTCAATTCAATAATTATTATTCCAGTTCATGATATTTTATTATTCAATAATGTTTGATCTTTAATTCTATCTATTTTATTATATTATTTCAATTAGCTTGATTGTAAATTATTAGATGCTGGTAGCATTGTTGTGTTTGCACTGGCAACTGGAGGATATAGATGGTAACACTAGCAGAAGCGAGAGGCGTTGGTTTTGAAATGTAATTCACTTTCGAGACGACCGTTGAATAAAACACAACTTGAAGAATCTGCGTGTTGTTCTTATCACCGCCAATCCCTGCGACATAATCATCGTAACATCTCAGAAGTGGGATCAACCATGGAAAAGATGCTGGCCCATTTCGTCGAGGAATAAAGAAAAAAACAACAAACAAGATTTAGTGAAACGTCTACAGAAAAAGAAGGTACCAAAAATTACGAAGATTTTTTTTCTTGCAACGTGAACAAGATGGAGGACAAGAGCCAGTTCAAAATAAAACGAAGAGTGGCCTTGATGCTGAAATTATTCCAAAATTTGATCCAGGGAAGAAAACTACAAATGTTAATGGATGGTTTAACAAAATTGACCAGCTCGGGGATGTGTACGAATGGGATCAACGAGACCGTATTTTCATCATGCAAATTCGTCTTCGTGGTGCTGCTCGAGAATGACTACGTTTATCAGATTAGAAGAAATGCTTGCTCGTAACAAAGGAAACAATGAGACGATGATCAAGTATTTCAACGACAAGATATCACTTCTCAAAAAAAAAAAAAAGTGGTTTAGAAGGGGACGCTGCCTTATCCTGTCTAATTGGAATTTACCGGTTAAATTGCGAGCAAATGCGAAGGCCTACAGTTGTGATACTCCAGAAGACTTGTACTGTTTTTTTTAAATCATCGTTTGAAAATTTCAAGTTGAAGCTAGTAATGCGGAAACAAGATCATCATCCTGGCATCGTGGATCAATCATGCCAAAGACTTGCTTCAACTGCCGCAAAACGGGCTATAAATCACGGGACTGCTGAACTACTCGCTGCAACGTCTGTCAACACCTGGGTCACGCTGCTGCTGTCTGCTGGTATGCTGCTACTGGATCTGGCACGGGCGTCTGGCTACGAGATGCACAAGTATCACAATCGCCACGCAACATTCAACAGGTAATACAATAGATTTCATTTTAAATTTTGATAGATACGTATAGGAAGTACGTTTCAATTAATGGTACTGTAGTTCTCGCACAAAAAAATCGATACAGGTAGTAAAATAAATATCGTTAAGTCGCGAACCAACGCAAATTTGTAGCTTAGGATGTCACATTAAAACGTATTGATGATTTCGGCGCAAATTAAGATCCTTTGTCCGAGTACAGTTCCAGTTACCTACTTATTGATGATGTACATTTTGAAAGTTATGCCGAGGTTATGGACACGGATTTGAAAGATATAGATATACCTTTTACCAATCATCAGTCACATGTGACTCGAATTGCCAATTCTGAGTTGGTAAAAATAATCACTAGTAATGAGCAATAATTATGTCCTACCCGCAAATTGTAAAAAAAAAAAGTCAGTTATCAACGGATGATTACTTAGAAACAGTGGATAAGTACCATTATTTATAACTAACGATTTGAAAGCGCCACCAGGACCTATTTGTGATAATTATGAAGTTATGCACTAGCGATACACGAAATAGGTCTAGATACAGTACTCATAACACGGTATTATTGTCTTTAGTCTCGTTAGAGGGAGATTCTAATGCCACAGTCAACTTCTATTAACGGTACGCTTATGACTCGAGCATAGGTTGGCCACGACACGAGTATACTACTCACTCGCGCGGATTTGTGTAAACAATCCTATGGTTTTAAAGGCTCAAGCGACCATAACTCTGATGATAGATTGAACGACAATGGGAAATAGACCAATTATTGCTGCGGACATAGAAATGGGTATCATTGATGAAAATCATAACACGCGCTTGCTGAAAACTTATTAACGCATAAAACGATTCGTTCGCCGAATGTAATAATGAATTTGGGTGGATTAGTTTAGTCAAGATGGATTATTATAATTACTACCACTGACGTGTACCTGCATATAGCATGCCTTACAGATTATCGTATAAAGAGAAAGAAATCGTTGAGCAAAAAGTAAAAGGCCTTAAACGATTACGCATGCACCTTACTAGGATTCCAGTTAAAGTCGTAACCGTTTATCTATTCTCTAAGTAATGTAAGATCTGTAGAAACTATCAAGTACCTCAAAGAAATATCAATGTTTAAGACTTCTTGTAGGGTAGTAATTTTTAAACATTCGCGGTTTGAACACATGTTTCAAATGTTTATTGGGACTTATCACGTATTATTTTATTTTTATCCTTGTAGAGTAATATTGGATCATGACATAGCATTTACAAGCAGGTATTTCAAAGAGTTCTTGACCAAAATATATTTTAAACACTATGCTTAATGCTGTGGTTTCCCGTCGTTCAAATGGTCAAATAGAAAGAGTTAACTGAACAATATAATTGGCGGGCTCAACACCTCGACTGAAAGTGAATGTCCTTGGGATGAAAAGTTAGTTGACGTTATGTGGGACATAAATAACACTCCACATTCAGTTACAGGTTACGCACTTTTTAATTTGATGGTTACCTACATAAATACGTTTTTACCCGCTTACTTCGCTAATACGACTGGTAGTGATAATCTCTGACATGATGATAATGTGGTGTGAACAATAAAGAGTTTATCTATCTTTCTATATATCATGACCAAACAAGTAGAAGAGCGTAGGCACCGGGTTAAAGTATGCATCGATAAATATAATATGACGGTCATAAAACACATAAGACAATAACCATGTAAAAGGAAATACAAGATCGGAAAATTAGTACCTACTATAAAAAGATATGAAGGCTTTAGAAAGTTTAGCGCAGTGATACCTGGAAACGTTCTACGTCTTTATAAACCTACAGTGTCATACAGCTCATTCGAATCAAATCCTACAGAGAAGATCTCAATGATTTTGTGTGTATTAATAAGTTAGCGTGCACTAATAATAATAGCTTCTATCTTGTTGCAAGAATATTTTTACAGACGCACCTGATTGCAAATAGAATGATGTAAAGCCGTAAAGAAGTAATTTCAAACAAAATAAAGGTCTTTATAGGTACATAATTTATTATTTATAAATATATACACATCGATAACAACATTGATAAAATATCTAGGAAATGATATTATAAAATACATAATTTACATAACAGAAGAACCGTGTGTGCTGAACAAAACTGTTTACAAACGAATCAAATTATTTTACTAATTAATATCTAGTTGAATACGCTAGATCTGTGTGACTGTGTGAATCTATGTGACTGTGTGACCAGCAGAAAAAGAATCTATGTGACTGTGTGACCAGCAATAAAACAAATAATAAAACGTTAACTACTAAAATGAAAATCTAATATATTGTGTATTAGATCTGTGTGATATAAAATACTCAATATCTAGACAACTACGCTAGATCTGAGTAACTGTGTGACCAACAATAAAACAAATAATAAAACGTTAACTACTAAAATGAAAATCTAATATATTATGTATTAGATCTGTGTGATATAAAATACTCAATATCTAGACAACTACGCTAGATCTGAGTAACTGTGTGACCAACAATAAAACAAATAATAAAACGTTAACTACTAAAATGAAAATCTAATATATTATGTATTAGATCTGTGTGATATAAAATACTCAATATCTAGACAACTACACTAGATCTGAGTGACTGTGTGAATCTATGTGACTGTGTGACCAACAATAAAACAAATAATAAAACGTTAACTACTAAAATGAAAATCTAATATATTATGTATTAGATCTGTGTGATATAAAATTCTCAATATCTAGACAACTACGCTAGATCTGAGTAACTGTGTGACCAACAATAAAACAAATAATAAAACGTTAACTACTAAAATGAAAATCTAATATATTATGTATTAGATCTGTGTGATATAAAATACTCAATATCTAGACAACTACGCTAGATCTGAGTGACTGTGTGAATCTATGTGACTGTGTGACCAACAATAAAACAAATAATAAAACGTTAACTACTAAAATGAAAATCTAATATATTATGTATTAGATCTGTGTGATATAAAATACTCAATATCTAGACAACTACGCTAGATCTGTGTGACTGTGTGAATCTATGTGACCACCAGAAAAACAAATAATAAAACGATAATTACATAAATTAATATCTAATATGTTATGTATTAGATCTGTGTGACCAGCAGTAAAACAAATAATAAAACTATAATTATATAAATTAATATCCAATATATAAATGTAGATCTGTGTGCGCTACAAAATAAATAACATCTAGTCAACTATGCTAGATCTGTGTGACCAGCAGTTAAACAAATAATAAAACGTTAATTACATAAATTAATAATATATTTAATATGTTATGTATTAGATCTGTGTGACCAGCAGTAAAACAAATAATAAAACGATAATTACATAAATTAATAATATATTTAATATGTTATGTATTAGATCTGTGTGACCAGCAGTAAAACAAATAATAAAACGATAATTACATAAATTAATAATATATTTAATGTGTTATGTATTAGATCTGTGTGACCAGCAGTAAAACAAATAATAAAACGATAATTACATAAATTAATAATATATTTAATATGTTATGTATTAGATCTGTGTGACCAGCAATAAAACAAATAATAAAACGATAATTACATAAATTAATAATATATTTAATATGTTATGTATTAGATCTGTGTGACCAGCAATAAAACAAATAATAAAACGATAATTACATAAATTAATAATATATTTAATATGTTATGTATTAGATCTGTGTGACCAGCAGTAAAACAAATAATAAAACGATAATTACATAAATTAATAATATATCTAATATATTATGTATTAGGTCTGTGTGCTATAAAATACGCAATATCTAGACAATTATGCTAGATCTATGTGATCAGCAGTAAAACAAATAGTAAAACGATAGTTATATAAATTAATATCCAATATATACATTTAGATCTGTGTGCGCTACAAAATAAATAACATCTAGTCAACTACGATAGATCTGTGTGATCAGTTTTAAAACATGTTATAAAATGATAATACATTATTAAAGGGTCTGTGTATGCTATAAAATAAATAACATTTAGTCAACCACGTTAGATCTGTGTGAAGCAGGTGTGAGGCATTTAGTAAGACGATAATTACAAAAAAAGAATATATAACATATTTTTATACGTTTAGATCTGTGTGCTATAAAATACATATCTTGACAAACGCGTACGCTAGATCTGTATGACCAGTTGTAAAACAACTTATAAAATGATAATTACATATATATTATTTTATTAACATGTGTTATAAAAATTTCATAATATTTAGTTAACTGCGCTAGATCTATGAGGAGAAGTAAAATAGTTACCAAAATCAATAATAACAATATTAATATTTTGTGCTTCTTCCTTTCTTCTTTATGTTAACTTTACCAAAGACAACCCACTGCTTTGTATAATTTTGTTCCAGAGGACCAAGAGTGTACATAACTTTCAAGATCGCCGTGGGACACGGCCGATACAGGATGGCCGAATGTTACAACTCCCAACTTATCGCCGCCGTCAATAACGATAAATATGCTAAGTAATTCGTATAAATAAATGTAGGATAGTAAGGTTCACCAATCAATCAGTTCAATTCAATAATTATTATTCCAGTTCATGATATTTTATTATTCAATAATGTTTGATCTTTAATTCTATCTATTTTATTATATTATTTCAATTAGCTTGATTGTAAATTATTAGATGCTGGTAGCATTGTTGTGTTTGCACTGGCAACTGGAGGATATAGATGGTAACACTAGCAGAAGCGAGAGGCGTTGGTTTTGAAATGTAATTCACTTTCGAGACGACCGTTGAATAAAACACAACTTGAAGAATCTGCGTGTTGTTCTTATCACCGCCAATCCCTGCGACATAACCATCGTAACCCTTGTTTGAACGAAACTAAAATTGAAGATATAAGTATATAACGGACGGTCTATAAACAGAAGCAGAACAAAGATTATGTGCTCTAAATCTTCTCCTGAATGCCCCTTTTACTGTACTAAGTTGTTTTATTTTATTACATTACTCAAAGATCAAACCTGGTAGGTAGGTACATTCCAAAAAATCGTTCTTAATCTACCCTACACTTTCGTATTATATATTAAGACTAGCTGTTGCTCGCGACTTTCTAAGCGTAGACTTTCATATAAACTTTCAGTCCCCATTTACCCCCTTAATTCGGCCCTTTCGCAAAATCCTTTCTTACCGGACCTCTACATCCCATAAGGAATCTACCTGCCAAATTTCAGCTTCGTAGGCAAAGAATTAAATAGTACATATAGATAGATGTTTGTAGGTCAAGTAATTTTCGAGATTTCGCGATGAGTCAATGAATAGATGAATTTCGCTTTTATATACCGATAACCGATGGTGAAAGAAAGGTTCTTGATTGGAGACCACGAACTGGAAGACGCAGCGTAGGTAGGCCTCCCACTGGATGGACCGACGACATTGTGAGAGTCGCGGGCGTCCAGTGGATACAGATGGCAGGCTGTCGTTCAGTATGGAGTTCTAAGTTAGAGGCTTGTGTTCAGTAGTGGACGTCTTCTGGCTGATGATGGTCATATCCTCGCTGAACATATTATTGTTTGACAGGAAGAATTGATCTACGACATGTCTCCGATCCGGCACCTGCCCGTCATATTCGTAAACGGCGTGCCGGGAGCCGGCAACCAGACGGTAGCTCAGACCATCTCAGAAATCACAGGCCACACCATGATCCGGCCTGGCGAGCTTGTGCGGATGGAGGCGCTTAAAGACACGCCCAGGGGCAGGCTGATCGCTGACAGGCTGCAAGCGCAGGATGACATCCCTGAGGTTCAATGACAATATAACTTAATCTGCGTGTCTTCAAATCACGACTGAATCGGTTTCTTCTAGGCAAGCGTGCAACAAAGTATACCGCATCATCGCCTAACATCAGGCGTAATGGTGGTCAAACGCAAGCCTATTATTTATTATTAAAAAAACCACTTGACTGCTCATCTTTTACCCCGCATGAGGCAAAGGTTCTAACATGCCAACCTATACTATTTCGAGCGGGGCCAATCCTAGGCGCGAATTGAATGAATGACTTTTGATTCTCCAATCACGAGCGTCGAGTCGCGCCGAGTCTCCAATCACAAGCTGTCCCCCGCGACCGAAGTGGCATCATTTTGCAAAAGGGAATTTTGACTGCATGCGCGATCAAGTGGTTATATTACCTTTGCTGAGGTTAGATGAAAAGTACTTCTGTTTTCGCGGAAATATTAAACGTTTGTTCACCAATTTGTCTGACGGTAAGCAACGCTGTAGCTGAGGATGGAGCACGTTGATCTAGCAATTTCATTTGTATTCGCAGTCGTACATACTCCTCTAAAGAAGCAACCCAAAGGTCATGGCCTCAGATCATTTAAATAAGGGAGATATGGCGGGTGCAAACGCTAAATGTGTCTGGATGCCTTTAGTCGAACTCACCCAGCAGACGACCTTGCCGCCCTTTTTTTGGATGAGGACTATTATCTAGTTAGTTTATTAGTGTCACTGCAAGTTCCTAATTTTTCACACACATACTAGTGTGTGAAAAATTAGTAAGTGAGCCGTATATACTTACCGTTTTTGCGTTAAGCGGTTTAGCGGTATAGTGAAAATAAAATTATGAAAAATTTAGACATTTGTACACGAACGATTACTGTACTGAGGCATATCTCCCTTGTTTGTCTGATCTGATGTCATGGCCATCGACACTAGAACGGCGTCGGCCCCTCTATTGCGCAGTCTCTTGCCAGTCAACAGCTCAAAAGCTCGCGTAGATTTATTCCAGTGACCTGGGCCCCGATTCTACTAAACAAATTATTTTTAAATTGTAATTGTTTTAATGTTTAAATAATTGCCTCAACGTTTACCGTTTATTTTTTTTTATACTAGAAAATTACCACCACCTTATATCATAACTTAGTACAAAAAATTAAAACTCTATTTTGAGGCAATTATTTAAAAATTAAAATTGAAACAATTACAATTTAAAAACTATTTGTTTAGTAGAATCGGGGCCATGAACTCCAAGTTACGCTTCCATGACCATGCGATCCTCTCCCGTTCTCAATAATAAGTGGCCTATCAAGACTGGACTCTAGAGCTGGATTTTTTATAATTTTTTTAAAATATTAGTTTGCGTTTGACCACCACTTTATTTTATTTTATTTGGAAAACATACAGTCATAAATAACTAAATTACAGATACAATGGCATATTCTGTCATACCACTCACTAAACTAAACCAATTTGACAGGACTAAAATTATCTGCCTCTCTTTTCATTTTAATACGTGAGAGAAGGATGGCAACAATTTTAGAGCTGTCAAATTTAGTTTAGAGTGCATCCTCACCACCAACCAACCAACCAGCATAAAACAATTCTATTCTTTATCTTTTTCTATTTGCTAATCCAGCAAACGACAGTTGACCTGATAAAAGAAGCGATGCTATCGCAGCTGGACGCTAAGGGATTCATTCTGGTCGGGTTCCCGAAGAATCCTCGGATGTCGACAATATTCAACCGACAAGTCAAGTGGCCCGAGAAGGTCGTCGCTTTGGAGGTCGACAATGAGGTAAAGATCATAAACATTCCTGGAGAAAACTCTATTGAACCGGCCTGATTCTGTTAAAGTTCATCATCATCATCATCATTTCAGCCATAGGACGTCCACTGCTGGACATAGGCCTCCCCCATCGATCTCCAAAAGGGCCGGTTGTAAGCGGCCTGCATCAAGCGTTTCTCTGCGGTCTCTTTTCGTCTCAGGTCGTCTGTCCATCTTGAGGGTGGACGTCCTACGCTGCGCTTACCAGTCCGTGGCTGTTAAAGTTATAAGTTTGATTTTTGTGCTGTCATGTAACAATCTATCTACGTAAGGAAATAAGAATTAATTTTACTTTGCTTAGAGATCTTTGGAACAGGGTTTGTTATCAAAGTTCCCTGAAATAGAAACTCCACCCACTAACTAATCCAGTAGAAGTAATATAATCAATGCCACTAGTTTGGAAATTTCCAATGTGGCTTGAATATTTCAACAATATGAGGCGTTGGTACTTGCATGAAGGTACTACGTTTTGTACCATTTCCCAGGTTGCTGCAACGAGACTTCAGAGCAGGCTATCAGAGCTCGGCAGACCGGAGTCGGAAATCAGTGCTGCGCGACAAATCGTGAAAGATGCGGCGCATAAAGTCAAGAATGTACACAAGCGGTTTGGCGGCCATGTCATCACGGTAATGTCTCTTTCGAAATACCAGAAAAGATAATAAACTTTCGGGCGGTTGAGATTAATTAGAGTTCTTATTTTTTGATGAGAGTTTCCCAATGGGACAATTAGTGTTAGAAAATTGATAAGCTTTAAGGTCCTAGCTTCTTAAAGTTGGGTAGTTTTCCTTGGTCCACCTGCACTCACTAGGTTACATGTGGTCTAGCCTTTTGTGGATTTCCATTTTCTCCACTCGATATGACATATTGTAGAACATTGTGTACCATTATGGAAGTTATGTACTGAACTGTACTGGATTGAAAGCTGTAATTTTTATACTGTTTTTAACTCCCGACGCAATAAGAGGGGTGTTATAAGTTTAACGTGTAAATCTGTGTGTCTGTCTGTGGCATCGTAGCTCCCAAATGGCTTTACCGGTTTTGATTTCGTTTGTTTTTGTTTGTTTTTCATGAAAATCAGTTCTGCCGTTCGAAGTTTTATCAGCTCTTTTAACGGGTTTTTTAATGTTCTAGTTATACTTGTTTCTTTACTTCTAATCTTTGTTCCCAGGTGGACAGCACAGGCAATCCAAAAGCTCTAGCGTCGACGCTTAAAGAGATTCTCTCAGATACTTTGGAGAAGTCACACAAGAGGTCGGACTCGCCTTCTCCCCCTGTGGCCGTCTCTGCACCCGCAGTCGCCCCCGCGACAGTACTCCTTAGTGAACCCCTGAACGTGACAGATGAGGCCGCGCTCGAGGCGTAGATTTTTAGCGTAATATAATTTTATTGTGACTCGTTTTAAATTTTGCTATATTATTACATGTTATTGTTTAATTTTTTAATGATTTGTTTTATTGAACACAGCCTATTGTTTGCCTCAACAATGGTTGACTGATTCTCGGTAGCCATGTCAGACAGAAACCTCCGGAAATCATGGCGTGTTCGCCGTGGTAACACATTTATTTGTGTGGAGAACTTGGTGGAGAACAACTGTACCTTAGGGGATCTAATAGCACTTAGCACAGACCTATCTAAGTAGGCTTCACAAGCTGTCCAAACTAATAAACTTAGCATGTAAATTTTTTCGTAGCATTAAAAAGAAATACAGTGGTCAAATCTCGCGGGTGATCGCACTGTCTGGAAAGAAATGGGGGAGACCTTTGCCCAGGAGCGGGACAGTATAGGTTAATAATAAAAAACTTTGTTATGTCGGCCAACTCTATTTCCGGTATTCATACAACTCAGTATTGCACAATTACCAATTTTCGTTTCAAACTGACACGTGTTGTTGGGGCGCCGATTGAGCAGACTGATTTTAGCCAGACTCAATTATGACGAATAATCATAATTGTATTGGAAATGTGACATGCAAGGTAGGTCAACTTGTGGCATCTACTTGGAAATAGGTCTGCGGCACTTAGTCTAATACGCATTTCGTCCAAATCACATTTGGTTCACACGTATTTTGTCAAATACGCAGATGGTGGCAAACGTAGAGGGAGAATATACTGAATCTATGGTGGCAAAGGATTTCAAATTTCTAACAAGGTAGCTTTTTCGCTCTTCAAAAGAGTCCAATGCCGACCAACTGGCTTAAAAGCAAGAAATCTGAAGTCAAAACTTATATGTATAATATTTTCAATTCATCATTTCCATTTCCATTTCCATTTACCCCTGGTATAATGTTACGTGATTTCCATCAAAGATTTACATTCAAAATCACGGACGCGCATGATGCCACAGCAATATTTATTAACATAGATTTATACACCGTCGATATAAGATCATTGCCGTCGATGCGCGGCTCTTGAACTGCAAAAACTAACAGTGAATAAAAATTGTCAAAAAGATAAGTCTATCGATAAAGAGCTGGTCATCAAGAAGCCACTGGTGACGATGGCGTGTCCATCAGCACAGTGCCCCATTGGACAGTTTTTATCAAAGAGCTGGTCATCAAGAAGCCACTGGTGACGATGGCGTGTCCATCAGCACAGTGCCCCATTGGACAGTTTTTATCTTTGTTATGCCCGGCGTCGTGTAAAATTACTTATCCATTCGAACCGTTCTACCAAAAACAAGAGGTAGGTACTTAGTAAATTTAATTTCGTTATTACTTACTCAAATTGAAGACGTGCTTTCCAAGAGGATTTTTTAATTTTTAATTTTTATAGAGGAGCGAAAAGACCTTTAGATTCACCACCGGACAGATCCAAGAATGATGTCAAGGCACAGGGCAAGAAACAGAAGAGATCGGCACCGGAACAGAAGGGATCGTGTACTGCACAGGTGTACTAAAATACCATAGATCGATAGCTGACATAGCAAGCTTATTATTTATTTTAAAAAAGTGTTTAAGACTATCACGGTTGTTCACTAAAGTTACATGATTATTTACGGGATATTTACCGTGGAAACAAGGATAACATAACCAAAGATCTTGTATATACACTAAAGGGAACTTCCTTGAGGTAGACTGAGACATATAGAAATATAGATACCAGTGCGTAAACGAAAAAAGTTTTCGAATACTATTAAAACTTGTACTAAGGGTACTGATCAATGATGATTACAATAACTTTTTTTTATTGTTTTTTTTATTACTGGGTAAGCCTTTATTAACTAAACAAAATACAAGCTAAAACTAACACTACAAATACAGTTAGACTGCCCATAGACCGTTGAAGGTCTAAAGACAATCCAAATGCTCAAGCCCACTACCAGTTGGCAGCGTACCCAACATGACCACATAATATGTGGTCTAGATGTACGTACTTGTTTGTATTTAGCTACGCTATGTTCTAGCTATGCTCATGCTACGATAGCTACGACACTTGCTACGAATCATGCTACGCCAGTTTCAGGCGCTAATTATTATAGAGGTTAGGTTTTCGAACCTACAATTATGATTTCTTCTGCTCTAAACTCTTCGTTCATTCTGACATGTTGGTATTGCCAATGTCACATAGCAAAAAAAGTTAATAAAATCAGAACATCCAAAAATAAACGTGTACCCAAATCTTAGTACCAAAAAAATACGTAAAACGAAATAAGGTAACAGAAAAGTGATTCCTAAAACAGAAGAAAATAAAAACATTTGTACAGTAAATACGTTTCAACATGAACGAGGAAAAGTTCTGCAAGAAGTGTGAGGACCAACTCTTCGACAGGATACCGGCTTGTCCGCTCCAATGTAGCTCGCCGAAGTGCAAAGCTTACCAAAGGAAGGTACCACAGAGCTCTCCCTATTACCAAGAACGATTGCTATTACATAGTACTACTTTTCAACAAACCTAACCGTAACCAATCTTAACCGTCGCTGCGTCGATCCATAGGCGACGGCGATCACTTATTACCACCAGGCGGCCCGCATAAAAAATTAAATATCTACCATCTACCAAGTTTTTAATTGCTTATCGTAACTTATTGCGCATTATTATAGTTTTGGTAAAATACCTTTCACTCATTTGCTTTTTCGAAGACAAATGTAAATCACGAATTTTTTAAATTACTATCGTCTACCGTTTATTTATTTTTTTAGCCTAAAATCAACTTTGTCATGAAGCCCATCGTTTGGATTCTGGGTGGGCCAGGTTCGGGCAAAGGCACGCAATGTGACAAGATCATTGCCAAGTACGGGTTCACTCACATCTCCACTGGTGACCTGCTCAGAGCAGAGGTGAAGAAGGGAGGAGACCGCGCAAAATGCCTAGAGGCTGCCATGGAACACGGTAAGTGAAAATTTTCCCTATGGCCTATGGCACTGCTCATGCGAATATCTTGCGAAATTTTCATTACCTCCAGGAAGAGGGTAACGAGGGTTAAACTTGCAACGTTGCAAATCAATACGACAATATTAGAAGTAGATTTGTTGACTAAAGTGACGCTAATAAAATCGTTTTAAAATGGCTGTGTTAGTGTTCTGTTTATTTTTCCACTTCGCTTTGGATTCATAGCTTTATGCAGCGAAGAGAATTCGAGGCATTTATTTACCAAAAGAACTTTTGAACTGTTCATTCCAGGAGAACTCGTCCCGACCGATATTGTTCTTTCTCTGGTGCTGGAAGCAATGGAGCTACGCGCTGTGGACGCGAAAGGATTCCTCATCGACGGATACCCGAGAGAGAAACACCAGGGAATTGCGTTTGAAAAAGCCATCGGGCGTGCCAATGTAAGTATCTCTTGACTTTTTAGGCAGTTTTACTTGTACACGCACGACGCCAGCGCGACTTCGTCTTTCTTACGTGATATCAGTTTGACTGCAGAAACACGATGTAGGATTCGTGTGTCATTTCGTGTAATATTTTTTTAATTTAATGTATCCTTACCATCCGACTTCATCAGTTTCGTTAGCCATTTGTTACTACGATCATTCGCTCTACCGTCGTTAAAAGCGCCTACTAAAAAGTCTTAGGAAGTAGTTACGGAGTCAGCCGGTTCATCTGCCGAACTGAAGACTGGCAGGAGATCATACATGACCGGGGCAAATGACGTTCTCTGAACTCAGGGGCCAACACCCACTTTAGGTCTTTTGATCTTTGGCTCTGCAGCAGATGCGTATGTAAGTTGAACTGCGGCAGTAATCCCATGCACAACACGGCTTTTAACAAACTATAGCTTTTACCCTTAGCTTCACCTATAAATGTTATATAGGGGTAGTGTGGTTCAATTTTCAGTATCAGTATAGTTTCAGAGATCATCTCCTACAAATATAGAGTCACAAACTTTTATTGACATCATTATAATTATCACAGCCTTCCCTTATCTTACTGTTGAGGCTTCTCTTGCTATGCCACCTGTCTCCGTCCTTTGCTGATCAAATCCAGGGGCCTTATTGCGTAAGTGTAGTGGCGATGGGGATCATGGCGCCATCCTTATTGCAGCAACTTATTCACACCATGTGCGCAAGCGGGATGGCACCAGGTTCGACCGATATCTTTATGATATCGTGTAGATGGGGAGGGGGAAACCTGCCAGACGGAGCTGGTGTAACAATGCGAGTCAAGCATTCCCATGCTTCCAGGTGATAATCTACTTTGAGGCGTCGCAAGAGACACTGACGAAACGGCTGCTGTCCCGTGCCGCGAAATCGGGCCGCGTTGA
Organism: Agriopis aurantiaria; assembly: GCA_914767915.1. NCBI lineage: Eukaryota > Metazoa > Arthropoda > Insecta > Lepidoptera > Geometridae > Agriopis > Agriopis aurantiaria. Next base: position 1,954,096 of record OU611982.1, read on the forward strand.
TGACAACGAAGCAACTATAGCACTTAGGTTGCACACATTCTATGCGAACAATGAATTGGTGCTGCAGCAATACCCGGACGACATCAGAAGGGTGAGGTTACGGACCTGTGTGAAGTTGGCAGCCAACTTTGGCTGCCTATAATCCGACTAAATTAAGATGACTTTTTTTGTGAAGTTAGCAGCCAACACGATTACGACCTCTTATTCTATAAAAGCAGCTACTAATTCATTTCGAATGGTTCGAAAAATGCAATAAGCATAAATTAAAAACAATATTAAAATGACAAAGTCCCATCAAGACATGTATCGCAACCAAACGCCATAACAAAAATCACAACCTTAATTCCTCTTAAATATGCAACAAAACTTACTGAAACGTGTAGAAAAAATAAAAGGCTTTCAAATGAAACCTATTTTAGCCCGGTTAAACGATTGCTTATTGCCGGAAAAAAATAACGAAAATGGGAAAATCAAAATATTTTACGACTCTCAAATGACTCGGTGGATTTCGACCTGTAAACCCCTGAATTCGTGTAAAGCTGCTATATCATTGCATTTTCTTATGTTTAAGCTATCTTAAAAATATTCTGAAACGGGGCAAAACATTTATTTAACCCTGTAATGATCCGACGGAAACTTTATTTTACTTTGGCATTTTCATTCCAGAAAATCATTAAAAAAAACACCACACAACCCCTGATATTTGGATTTCTATGTGAATAATATCAAAGAATGTATATCTAGCTACAAAAAAAAAGTAAATGTTGTCTGGCTTATCGACAGCATGGTACCCAATTGTCACCTGAAGTCAAATCTAAAACTTAAATTTTCACGACTAAAGTTGGCTGCTGGTGAATGGCGACCTTTCATCCCCGTAATTATGAAACAATTGGTGCTCAAATAGCTTAACTAATATCTACCCTTTAAAATGAAACCTATTTCAGCCCGGCAGTCTGATTGCTTATTGCCCAAAAACACAAACGAAAAAAGGAAAATCAAAAATTTTACTACTCTCAAATGTCACGGTCGATTTCGACCCATGAACCCCTGAAAACGAATAAAACAGCTATTTCATCGAATTTTCTTATATTTTAGCCACCTGAAAAATATACTGAAAAGCTGGCAGAACTATTATTTAACCCTCTACTGGTCCGACGGAGAAAATTAACTTTTTTTATTGCATTTTTGTTCCTGAAAATCATAAAAAAATACCACACAACCCCTGTTATTTGAATTTTTATGTAAGAAGTTTTAAAGCCTGCGTAACTGGCTACAATAGTTGATAAATTTGAGCCCTACTTAATTTCAGTTTCGTACCCAAATCATCACCGGAAATCAAATCTGAAACTTGAATTTTCACGACTAAAGTTGGCTGCTGGTGAATGGCGACCTTTCATCCCCGTAATTATGAAACAAATGGTGCTTAGATAGTCTAACTAATATCTAAGATTTAAAATGAAACCTATTTCAGCCCGGCAGTCTGATTCCTTACTGCCCAAAAAATCAAACGAAAAAAGAAAATCTAAAATTTTACTACTCTCAAATGACACGGTCGATTTCGACCCCCCGTGAACCCCTGAAAACGAATAAAACTGCTATTTCCTAGAATTCTCTTATGTTTAAGCCACCTTAAAAATATACTGAAAAACTGGCAGAACTATTATTTAACCCTCTAATGGTCCGACGGAGAAAATTAACTTTTTTTATGACATTTTTGTTCCTGAAAATCATAAAAAAATACCTCACAACCCCTGTTATTTGGATTTCTATGTACGTAGTTCGAAAGTCTGCATAAATAGCTACAATAATTGATAAATTTGAGCCCAACTAAATGGCAGATTCGTACCCAAATTATCACCGGAAATCAAATCTGAAACTTGAATTTTCACGACTAAAGTTGGCTGCTGGTGAATAGCGACCTTTCATCCCCGTAATTATGAAACAAATGGTGCTTAGATAGCCTAAATAATATCTAAGCTTTAAAATGAAACCTATTTCAGCCCGGCAGTCTGATTCCTTACTGCCCAAAAAATCAAACGAAAAAAGAAAATCTAAAATTTTACTACTCTCAAATGACACGGTCGATTTCGACCCCCCGTGAACCCCTGAAAACGAATAAAACTGCTATTTCCTAGAATTCTCTTATGTTTAAGCCACCTTAAAAATATACTGAAAAACTGGCAGAACTATTATTTAACCCTCTAATAGTCCGACGGAGAAAATTAACTTTTTTTATTACATTTTCGTTCCTGAAAATCATAAAAAAATACCACACAACCCCTGTTATTTGAATTTTTATGTAAGAAGTTTTAAAGCCTGCAAAACTGGCTACAATAGTTGATAAATTTGAGCCCTACTTAATTTCAGTTTCGTACCCAAATCATCACCGGAAATCAAATCTGAAACTTGAATTTTCACGACTAAAGTTGGCTGCTGGTGAATGGCGACCCTTCATCCCCGTAATTATGAAAGAAATGGTACTTGAATAACCTAACTAATATCTAGGCTTTAAAATGTAACCTATTTCAGCCCGGCAGTCTGATTGCTTAATGCCCAAAAACACAAACGAAAAGAGAAAATCTAAAATTTTACAACTCTCAAATGTCACGGTCGATTTCGACCCGTGAACCCCTGAAAACGAATAAAACTGCTATTTCATCGATTTTTTTTATGTTTTAGCCACCTGAAAAATATATTGTAAAACTGGCAGAACTATTATTTAACCCTCTAATGGTCCGACGGAGAAAATTAACTTTTTTTATTACATTTTCGTTCCTGAAAATCATAAAAAAATACCACACAATCCCTGCTATTTGGATTTCTATGTACGTAGTTCTAAAGCCTGCGTACATAGCTACAATAATTAATAAATTTGAGCCCAACTAAATGACAGATTCGTACCCAAATTATCACCTGAAATCAAATCTGAAACTTAAATTTTCACGACTAAAGTTGGCTGCTGGTGAATGGCGACCCTTCATCCCCGTAATTATGAAAGAAATGGTACTTGAATAACCTAACTAATATCTAGGCTTTAAAATGTAACCTATTTCAGCCCGGCAGTCTGATTGCTTAATGCCCAAAAACACAAACGAAAAGAGAAAATCTAAAATTTTACAACTCTCAAATGTCACGGTCGATTTCGACCCGTGAACCCCTGAAAACGAATAAAACTGTTATTCCATCGAATTTTCTTATGTTTTAACCACCTGAAAAATATACTGAAAAACTGGCAGAACTATTATTTAACCCTCTAATGGTCCGACGGAGAAAATTAACTTTTTTTATGACATTTTTGTTCCTGAAAATCATAAAAAAATACCTCACAACCCCTGTTATTTGGATTTCTATGTACGTAGTTCGAAAGTCTGCATACATAGCTACAATAATTGATAAATTTGAGCCCAACTAAATGGCAGATTCGTACCCAAATTATCACCGGAAATCAAATCTGAAACTTGAATTTTCACGACTAAAGTTGGCTGCTGGTGAATAGCGACCTTTCATCCCCGTAATTATGAAACAAATGGTGCTTAGATAGCCTAAATAATATCTAAGCTTTAAAATGAAACCTATTTCAGCCCGGCAGTCTGATTCCTTACTGCCCAAAAAATCAAACGAAAAAAGAAAATCTAAAATTTTACTACTCTCAAATGACACGGTCGATTTCGACCCCCCGTGAACCCCTGAAAACGAATAAAACTGCTATTTCCTAGAATTCTCTTATGTTTTAGCCACCTGAAAAATATATTGTAAAACTGGCAGAACTATTATTTAACCCTCTAATGGTCCGACGGAGAAAATTAACTTTTTTTATGACATTTTTATTCCTGAAAATCATAAAAAAACACCACACAACCCCTGTTATTTGGATTTCTATGTACGTAGTTTTAAAGCCTGCGTAACTGGCTACAATAGTTGATAAATTTGAGCCCAACTTAATATCAGTTTCGTACCCAAATCATCACCGGAAATCAAATCTGAAACTTAAATTTTCACGACTAAAGTTGGCTGCTGGTGAATGGCGACCCTTCATCCCCGTAATTATGAAAGAAATGGTACTTGAATAACCTAACTAATATCTAGGCTTTAAAATGTAACCTATTTCAGCCCGGCAGTCTGATTGCTTAATGCCCAAAAACACAAACGAAAAGAGAAAATCTAAAATTTTACAACTCTCAAATGTCACGGTCGATTTCGACCCGTGAACCCCTGAAAACGAATAAAACTGCTATTTCATCGAATTTTCTTATATTTTCGCCACCTGACAAATATACTAAAAAACTGGCAGAACTATTATTTAACCCTCTAATGGTCCGACGGAGAAAATTAACTTATTTTATGACATTTTTATTCCTGAAAATCATAAAAAAACACCACACAACCCCTGTTATTTGGATTTCTATGTACGTAGTTTTAATGCCTGCGTAACTGGCTACAATAGTTGATAAATTTGAGCCCAACTTAATATCAGTTTCGTACCCAAATCATCACCGGAAATCAAATCTGAAACTTAAATTTTCACGACTAAAGTTGGCTGCTGGTGAATGGCGACCTTTCATCCCCGTAATTATGAAAGAAATGGTACTTGAATAACCTAACTAATATCTAGGCTTTCAAATGTATCCTATTTCAGCCCGGCAGTCTGATTGCTTAATGCCCAAAAACACAAACGAAAAGAGAAAATCTAAAATTTTACAACTCTCAAATGTCACGGTCGATTTCGACCCGTGAACCCCTGAAAACGAATAAAACTGCTATTTCATCGAATTTTCTTATGTTTTAGCCACCTGAAAAATATATTGTAAAACTGGCAGAACTATTATTTAACCCTCTAATGGTCCGACGGAGAAAATTAACTTTTTTTATTACATTTTCGTTCCTGAAAATCATAAAAAAATACCACACAATCCCTGCTATTTGGATTTCTATGTACGTAGTTCTAAAGCCTGCGTACATAGCTACAATAATTAATAAATTTGAGCCCAACTAAATGACAGATTCGTACCCAAATTATCACCTGAAATCAAATCTGAAACTTAAATTTTCACGACTAAAGTTGGCTGCTGGTGAATGGCGACCCTTCATCCCCGTAATTATGAAAGAAATGGTACTTGAATAACCTAACTAATATCTAGGCTTTAAAATGTAACCTATTTCAGCCCGGCAGTCTGATTGCTTAATGCCCAAAAACACAAATGAAAAGAGAAAATCTAAAATTTTACAACTCTCAAATGTCACGGTCGATTTCGACCCGTGAACCCCTGAAAACTAATAAAACTGCTATTTCATCGAATTTTCTTATATTTTCGCCACCTGAAAAATATACTGAAAAACTGGCAGAACTATTATTTAACCCTCTAATGGTCCGACGGAGAAAATTAACTTTTTTTATGACATTTTTATTCCTGAAAATCATAAAAAAACACCACACAACCCCTGTTATTTGGATTTCTATGTACGTAGTTTTAAAGCCTGCGTAACTGGCTACAATAGTTGATAAATTTGAGCCCAACTTAATATCAGTTTCGTACCCAAATCATCACCGGAAATCAAATCTGAAACTTAAATTTTCACGACTAAAGTTGGCTGCTGGTGAATGGCGACCCTTCATCCCCGTAATTATGAAAGAAATGGTACTTGAATAACCTAACTAATATCTAGGCTTTAAAATGTAACCTATTTCAGCCCGGCAGTCTGATTGCTTAATGCCCAAAAACACAAACGAAAAGAGAAAATCTAAAATTTTACAACTCTCAAATGTCACGGTCGATTTCGACCCGTGAACCCCTGAAAACGAATAAAACTGCTATTTCATCGAATTTTCTTATGTTTTAGCCACCTGAAAAATATATTGTAAAACTGGCAGAACTATTATTTAACCCTCTAATGGTCCGACGGAGAAAATTAACTTTTTTTATTACATTTTCGTTCCTGAAAATCATAAAAAAATACCACACAATCCCTGCTATTTGGATTTCTATGTACGTAGTTCTAAAGCCTGCGTACATAGCTACAATAATTAATAAATTTGAGCCCAACTAAATGACAGATTCGTACCCAAATTATCACCTGAAATCAAATCTGAAACTTAAATTTTCACGACTAAAGTTGGCTGCTGGTGAATGGCGACCCTTCATCCCCGTAATTATGAAAGAAATGGTACTTGAATAACCTAACTAATATCTAGGCTTTAAAATGTAACCTATTTCAGCCCGGCAGTCTGATTGCTTAATGCCCAAAAACACAAATGAAAAGAGAAAATCTAAAATTTTACAACTCTCAAATGTCACGGTCGATTTCGACCCGTGAACCCCTGAAAACTAATAAAACTGCTATTTCATCGAATTTTCTTATATTTTCGCCACCTGAAAAATATACTGAAAAACTGGCAGAACTATTATTTAACCCTCTAATGGTCCGACGGAGAAAATTAACTTTTTTTATGACATTTTTATTCCTGAAAATCATAAAAAAACACCACACAACCCCTGTTATTTGGATTTCTATGTACGTAGTTTTAAAGCCTGCGTAACTGGCTACAATAGTTGATAAATTTGAGCCCAACTTAATATCAGTTTCGTACCCAAATCATCACCGGAAATCAAATCTGAAACTTAAATTTTCACGACTAAAGTTGGCTGCTGGTGAATGGCGACCCTTCATCCCCGTAATTATGAAAGAAATGGTACTTGAATAACCTAACTAATATCTAGGCTTTAAAATGTAACCTATTTCAGCCCGGCAGTCTGATTGCTTAATGCCCAAAAACACAAACGAAAAGAGAAAATCTAAAATTTTACAACTCTCAAATGTCACGGTCGATTTCGACCCGTGAACCCCTGAAAACGAATAAAACTGCTATTTCATCGAATTTTCTTATGTTTTAGCCACCTGAAAAATATATTGTAAAACTGGCAGAACTATTATTTAACCCTCTAATGGTCCGACGGAGAAAATTAACTTTTTTTATTACATTTTCGTTCCTGAAAATCATAAAAAAATACCACACAATCCCTGCTATTTGGATTTCTATGTACGTAGTTCTAAAGCCTGCGTACATAGCTACAATAATTAATAAATTTGAGCCCAACTAAATGACAGATTCGTACCCAAATTATCACCTGAAATCAAATCTGAAACTTAAATTTTCACGACTAAAGTTGGCTGCTGGTGAATGGCGACCCTTCATCCCCGTAATTATGAAAGAAATGGTACTTGAATAACCTAATTAATATCTAGGCTTTAAAATGTAACCTATTTCAGCCCGGCAGTCTGATTGCTTAATGCCCAAAAACACAAACGAAAAGAGAAAATCTAAAATTTTACAACTCTCAAATGTCACGGTCGATTTCGACCCGTGAACCCCTGAAAACTAATAAAACTGCTATTTCCTAGAATTCTCTTATGTTTAAGCCACCTTAAAAATATACTGAAAAACTGGCAGAACTATTATTTAACCCTCTAATGGTCCGACGGAGAAAATTAACTTTTTTTATTGCATTTTTGTTCCTGAAAATCATAAAAAAATACCACACAACCCCTGTTATTTGAATTTTTATGTAAGAAGTTTTAAAGCCTGCAAAACTGGCTACAATAGTTGATAAATTTGAGCCCTACTTAATTTCAGTTTCGTACCCAAATCATCACCGGAAATCAAATCTGAAACTTGAATTTTCACGACTAAAGTTGGCTGCTGGTGAATGGCGACCTTTCATCCCCGTAATTATGAAACAAATGGTACTTGAATAACCTAACTAATATCTAGGCTTTAAAATGTAACCTATTTCAGCCCGGCAGTCTGATTGCTTAATGCCCAAAAAAACAAACGAAAAGAGAAAATCTAAAATTTTACAACTCTCAAATGTCACGGTCGATTTCGACCCGTGAACCCCTGAAAACTAATAAAACTGCTATTTCATCAAATTTTCTTATGTTTTATCCACCTGAAAAATATATTGTAAAACTGGCAGAACTATTATTTAACCCTCTAATGGTCCGACGGAGAAAATTAACTTTTTTTATTACATTTTCGTTCCTGAAAATCATAAAAAAATACCACACAACCCCTGCTATTTGGATTTCTATGTACGTAGTTCTAAAGCCTGCGTACATAGCTACAATAATTAATAAATTTGAGCCCAACTAAATGACAGATTCGTACCCAAATTATCACCTGAAATCAAATCTGAAACTTAAATTTTCACGACTAAAGTTGGCTGCTGGTGAATGGCGACCCTTCATCCCCGTAATTATGAAAGAAATGGTACTTGAATAACCTAACTAATATCTAGGCTTTAAAATGTAACCTATTTCAGCCCGGCAGTCTGATTGCTTAATGCCCAAAAACACAAATGAAAAGAGAAAATCTAAAATTTTACAACTCTCAAATGTCACGGTCGATTTCGACCCGTGAACCCCTGAAAACTAATAAAACTGCTATTTCATCGAATTTTCTTATATTTTCGCCACCTGAAAAATATACTGAAAAACTGGCAGAACTATTATTTAACCCTCTAATGGTCCGACGGAGAAAATTAACTTTTTTTATGACATTTTTATTCCTGAAAATCATAAAAAAACACCACACAACCCCTGTTATTTGGATTTCTATGTACGTAGTTTTAAAGCCTGCGTAACTGGCTACAATAGTTGATAAATTTGAGCCCAACTTAATATCAGTTTCGTACCCAAATCATCACCGGAAATCAAATCTGAAACTTAAATTTTCACGACTAAAGTTGGCTGCTGGTGAATGGCGACCCTTCATCCCCGTAATTATGAAAGAAATGGTACTTGAATAACCTAACTAATATCTAGGCTTTAAAATGTAACCTATTTCAGCCCGGCAGTCTGATTGCTTAATGCCCAAAAACACAAATGAAAAGAGAAAATCTAAAATTTTACAACTCTCAAATGTCACGGTCGATTTCGACCCGTGAACCCCTGAAAACGAATAAAACTGCTATTTCATCGAATTTTCTTATGTTTTAGCCACCTGAAAAATATATTGTAAAACTGGCAGAACTATTATTTAACCCTCTAATGGTCCGACGGAGAAAATTAACTTTTTTTATTACATTTTCGTTCCTGAAAATCATAAAAAAATACCACACAATCCCTGCTATTTGGATTTCTATGTACGTAGTTCTAAAGCCTGCGTACATAGCTACAATAATTAATAAATTTGAGCCCAACTAAATGACAGATTCGTACCCAAATTATCACCTGAAATCAAATCTGAAACTTAAATTTTCACGACTAAAGTTGGCTGCTGGTGAATGGCGACCCTTCATCCCCGTAATTATGAAAGAAATGGTACTTGAATAACCTAACTAATATCTAGGCTTTAAAATGTAACCTATTTCAGCCCGGAAGTCTGATTGCTTAATGCCCAAAAACACAAACGAAAAGAGAAAATCTAAAATTTTACAACTCTCAAATGTCACGGTCGATTTCGACCCGTGAACCCCTGAAAACTAATAAAACTGCTATTTCCTAGAATTCTCTTATGTTTAAGCCACCTTAAAAATATACTGAAAAACTGGCAGAACTATTATTTAACCCTCTAATGGTCCGACGGAGAAAATTAACTTTTTTTATTGCATTTTTGTTCCTGAAAATCATAAAAAAATACCACACAACCCCTGTTATTTGAATTTTTATGTAAGAAGTTTTAAAGCCTGCAAAACTGGCTACAATAGTTGATAAATTTGAGCCCTACTTAATTTCAGTTTCGTACCCAAATCATCACCGGAAATCAAATCTGAAACTTGAATTTTCACGACTAAAGTTGGCTGCTGGTGAATGGCGACCTTTCATCCCCGTAATTATGAAACAAATGGTACTTGAATAACCTAACTAATATCTAGGCTTTAAAATGAAACCTATTTCAGCCCGGCAGTCTGATTATTTAATGCCCAAAAACACAAACGAAAAAAGAAAATCTAAAATTTTACAACTCTCAAATGTCACGGTCGATTTCGACCCGTGAACCCCTGAAAACTAATAAAACTGCTATTTCCTAGAATTCTCTTATGTTTAAGCCACCTTAAAAATATACTGAAAAACTGGCAGAACTATTATTTAACCCTCTAATGGTCCGACGGAGAAAATTAACTTTTTTTATTACATTTTCGTTCCTGAAAATCATAAAAAAATACCACACAACCCCTGTTATTTGAATTTTTATGTAAGAAGTTTTAAAGCCTGCAAAACTGGCTACAATAGTTGATAAATTTGAGCCCTACTTAATTTCAGTTTCGTACCCAAATCATCACCGGAAATCAAATCTGAAACTTGAATTTTCACGACTAAAGTTGGCTGCTGGTGAATGGCGACCCTTCATCCCCGTAATTATGTAAGAAATGGTACTTGAATAACCTAACTAATATCTAGGCTTTAAAATGTAACCTATTTCAGCCCGGCAGTCTGATTGCTTAATGCCCAAAAACACAAACGAAAAGAGAAAATCTAAAATTTTACAACTATCAAATGTCACGGTCGATTTCGACCCGTGAACCCCTGAAAACTAATAAAACTGCTATTTCCTAGAATTCTCTTATGTTTAAGCCACCTTAAAAATATACTGAAAAACTGGCAGAACTATTATTTAACCCTCTAATGGTCCGACGGAGAAAATTAACTTTTTTTATTACATTTTCGTTCCTGAAAATCATAAAAAAATACCACACAACCCCTGTTATTTGAATTTTTATGTAAGAAGTTTTAAAGCCTGCAAAACTGGCTACAATAGTTGATAAATTTGAGCCCTACTTAATTTCAGTTTCGTACCCAAATCATCACCGGAAATCAAATCTGAAACTTGAATTTTCACGACTAAAGTTGGCTGCTGGTGAATGGCGACCCTTCATCCCCGTAATTATGTAAGAAATGGTACTTGAATAACCTAACTAATATCTAGGCTTTAAAATGTAACCTATTTCAGCCCGGCAGTCTGATTGCTTAATGCCCAAAAACACAAACGAAAAGAGAAAATCTAAAATTTTACAACTATCAAATGTCACGGTCGATTTCGACCCGTGAACCCCTGAAAACTAATAAAACTGCTATTTCCTAGAATTCTCTTATGTTTAAGCCACCTTAAAAATATACTGAAAAACTGGCAGAACTATTATTTAACCCTCTAATGGTCCGACGGAGAAAATTAACTTTTTTTATTACATTTTCGTTCCTGAAAATCATAAAAAAATACCACACAATCCCTGCTATTTGGATTTCTATGTACGTAGTTCTAAAGCCTGCGTACATAGCTACAATAATTAATAAATTTGAGCCCAACTAAATGACAGATTCGTACCCAAATTATCACCTGAAATCAAATCTGAAACTTAAATTTTCACGACTAAAGTTGGCTGCTGGTGAATGGCGACCTTTCATCCCCGTAATTATGAAAGAAATGGTACTTGAATAACCTAACTAATATCTAGGCTTTAAAATGTAACCTATTTCAGCCCGGCAGTCTGATTGCTTAATGCCCAAAAACACAAACGAAAAGAGAAAATCTAAAATTTTACAACTCTCAAATGTCACGGTCGATTTCGACCCGTGAACCCCTGAAAACGAATAAAACTGCAATTTTCTAGAATTCTCTTATGTTTAAGCCACCTTAAAAATATACTGAAAAACTGGCAGAACTATTATTTAACCCTCTAATGGTCCGACGGAGAAAATTAACTTTTTTTATTGCATTTTTGTTCCTGAAAATCATAAAAAAATACCACACAACCCCTGTTATTTGAATTTTTATGTAAGAAGTTTTAAAGCCTGCAAAACTGGCTACAATAGTTGATAAATTTGAGCCCTACTTAATTTCAGTTTCGTACCCAAATCATCACCGGAAATCAAATCTGAAACTTGAATTTTCACGACTAAAGTTGGCTGCTGGTGAATGGCGACCTTTCATCCCCGTAATTATGAAACAAATGGTACTTGAATAACCTAACTAATATCTAGGCTTTAAAATGAAACCTATTTCAGCCCGGCAGTCTGATTATTTAATGCCCAAAAACACAAACGAAAAAAGAAAATCTAAAATTTTACAACTCTCAAATGTCACGGTCGATTTCGACCCGTGAACCCCTGAAAACTAATAAAACTGCTATTTCCTAGAATTCTCTTATGTTTAAGCCACCTTAAAAATATACTGAAAAACTGGCAGAACTATTATTTAACCCTCTAATGGTCCGACGGAGAAAATTAACTTTTTTTATTACATTTTCGTTCCTGAAAATCATAAAAAAATACCACACAACCCCTGTTATTTGAATTTTTATGTAAGAAGTTTTAAAGCCTGCAAAACTGGCTACAATAGTTGATAAATTTGAGCCCTACTTAATTTCAGTTTCGTACCCAAATCATCACCGGAAATCAAATCTGAAACTTGAATTTTCACGACTAAAGTTGGCTGCTGGTGAATGGCGACCCTTCATCCCCGTAATTATGTAAGAAATGGTACTTGAATAACCTAACTAATATCTAGGCTTTAAAATGTAACCTATTTCAGCCCGGCAGTCTGATTGCTTAATGCCCAAAAACACAAACGAAAAGAGAAAATCTAAAATTTTACAACTATCAAATGTCACGGTCGATTTCGACCCGTGAACCCCTGAAAACTAATAAAACTGCTATTTCCTAGAATTCTCTTATGTTTAAGCCACCTTAAAAATATACTGAAAAACTGGCAGAACTATTATTTAACCCTCTAATGGTCCGACGGAGAAAATTAACTTTTTTTATTACATTTTCGTTCCTGAAAATCATAAAAAAATACCACACAACCCCTGTTATTTGAATTTTTATGTAAGAAGTTTTAAAGCCTGCAAAACTGGCTACAATAGTTGATAAATTTGAGCCCTACTTAATTTCAGTTTCGTACCCAAATCATCACCGGAAATCAAATCTGAAACTTGAATTTTCACGACTAAAGTTGGCTGTTGGTGAATGGCGACCCTTCATCCCCGTAATTATGTAAGAAATGGTACTTGAATAACCTAACTAATATCTAGGCTTTAAAATGTAACCTATTTCAGCCCGGCAGTCTGATTGCTTAATGCCCAAAAACACAAACGAAAAGAGAAAATCTAAAATTTTACAACTATCAAATGTCACGGTCGATTTCGACCCGTGAACCCCTGAAAACTAATAAAACTGCTATTTCCTAGAATTCTCTTATGTTTAAGCCACCTTAAAAATATACTGAAAAACTGGCAGAACTATTATTTAACCCTCTAATGGTCCGACGGAGAAAATTAACTTTTTTTATTACATTTTCGTTCCTGAAAATCATAAAAAAATACCACACAATCCCTGCTATTTGGATTTCTATGTACGTAGTTCTAAAGCCTGCGTACATAGCTACAATAATTAATAAATTTGAGCCCAACTAAATGACAGATTCGTACCCAAATTATCACCTGAAATCAAATCTGAAACTTAAATTTTCACGACTAAAGTTGGCTGCTGGTGAATGGCGACCTTTCATCCCCGTAATTATGAAAGAAATGGTACTTGAATAACCTAACTAATATCTAGGCTTTAAAATGTAACCTATTTCAGCCCGGCAGTCTGATTGCTTAATGCCCAAAAACACAAACGAAAAGAGAAAATCTAAAATTTTACAACTCTCAAATGTCACGGTCGATTTCGACCCGTGAACCCCTGAAAACGAATAAAACTGCAATTTTCTAGAATTCTCTTATGTTTAAGCCACCTTAAAAATATACTGAAAAACTGGCAGAACTATTATTTAACCCTCTAATGGTCCGACGGAGAAAATTAACTTTTTTTATTGCATTTTTGTTCCTGAAAATCATAAAAAAATACCACACAACCCCTGTTATTTGAATTTTTATGTAAGAAGTTTTAAAGCCTGCAAAACTGGCTACAATAGTTGATAAATTTGAGCCCTACTTAATTTCAGTTTCGTACCCAAATCATCACCGGAAATCAAATCTGAAACTTGAATTTTCACGACTAAAGTTGGCTGCTGGTGAATGGCGACCTTTCATCCCCGTAATTATGAAACAAATGGTACTTGAATAACCTAACTAATATCTAGGCTTTAAAATGAAACCTATTTCAGCCCGGCAGTCTGATTATTTAATGCCCAAAAACACAAACGAAAAAAGAAAATCTAAAATTTTACAACTCTCAAATGTCACGGTCGATTTCGACCCGTGAACCCCTGAAAACTAATAAAACTGCTATTTCCTAGAATTCTCTTATGTTTAAGCCACCTTAAAAATATACTGAAAAACTGGCAGAACTATTATTTAACCCTCTAATGGTCCGACGGAGAAAATTAACTTTTTTTATTACATTTTCGTTCCTGAAAATCATAAAAAAATACCACACAACCCCTGTTATTTGAATTTTTATGTAAGAAGTTTTAAAGCCTGCAAAACTGGCTACAATAGTTGATAAATTTGAGCCCTACTTAATTTCAGTTTCGTACCCAAATCATCACCGGAAATCAAATCTGAAACTTGAATTTTCACGACTAAAGTTGGCTGCTGGTGAATGGCGACCCTTCATCCCCGTAATTATGTAAGAAATGGTACTTGAATAACCTAACTAATATCTAGGCTTTAAAATGTAACCTATTTCAGCCCGGCAGTCTGATTGCTTAATGCCCAAAAACACAAACGAAAAGAGAAAATCTAAAATTTTACAACTATCAAATGTCACGGTCGATTTCGACCCGTGAACCCCTGAAAACTAATAAAACTGCTATTTCCTAGAATTCTCTTATGTTTAAGCCACCTTAAAAATATACTGAAAAACTGGCAGAACTATTATTTAACCCTCTAATGGTCCGACGGAGAAAATTAACTTTTTTTATTACATTTTCGTTCCTGAAAATCATAAAAAAATACCACACAATCCCTGCTATTTGGATTTCTATGTACGTAGTTCTAAAGCCTGCGTACATAGCTACAATAATTAATAAATTTGAGCCCAACTAAATGACAGATTCGTACCCAAATTATCACCTGAAATCAAATCTGAAACTTAAATTTTCACGACTAAAGTTGGCTGCTGGTGAATGGCGACCTTTCATCCCCGTAATTATGAAAGAAATGGTACTTGAATAACCTAACTAATATCTAGGCTTTAAAATGTAACCTATTTCAGCCCGGCAGTCTGATTGCTTAATGCCCAAAAACACAAACGAAAAGAGAAAATCTAAAATTTTACAACTCTCAAATGTCACGGTCGATTTCGACCCGTGAACCCCTGAAAACGAATAAAACTGCAATTTTCTAGAATTCTCTTATGTTTAAGCCACCTTAAAAATATACTGAAAAACTGGCAGAACTATTATTTAACCCTCTAATGGTCCGACGGAGAAAATTAACTTTTTTTATTGCATTTTTGTTCCTGAAAATCATAAAAAAATACCACACAACCCCTGTTATTTGAATTTTTATGTAAGAAGTTTTAAAGCCTGCAAAACTGGCTACAATAGTTGATAAATTTGAGCCCTACTTAATTTCAGTTTCGTACCCAAATCATCACCGGAAATCAAATCTGAAACTTGAATTTTCACGACTAAAGTTGGCTGCTGGTGAATGGCGACCTTTCATCCCCGTAATTATGAAACAAATGGTACTTGAATAACCTAACTAATATCTAGGCTTTAAAATGAAACCTATTTCAGCCCGGCAGTCTGATTATTTAATGCCCAAAAACACAAACGAAAAAAGAAAATCTAAAATTTTACAACTCTCAAATGTCACGGTCGATTTCGACCCGTGAACCCCTGAAAACTAATAAAACTGCTATTTCCTAGAATTCTCTTATGTTTAAGCCACCTTAAAAATATACTGAAAAACTGGCAGAACTATTATTTAACCCTCTAATGGTCCGACGGAGAAAATTAACTTTTTTTATTACATTTTCGTTCCTGAAAATCATAAAAAAATACCACACAACCCCTGTTATTTGAATTTTTATGTAAGAAGTTTTAAAGCCTGCAAAACTGGCTACAATAGTTGATAAATTTGAGCCCTACTTAATTTCAGTTTCGTACCCAAATCATCACCGGAAATCAAATCTGAAACTTGAATTTTCACGACTAAAGTTGGCTGCTGGTGAATGGCGACCCTTCATCCCCGTAATTATGTAAGAAATGGTACTTGAATAACCTAACTAATATCTAGGCTTTAAAATGTAACCTATTTCAGCCCGGCAGTCTGATTGCTTAATGCCCAAAAACACAAACGAAAAGAGAAAATCTAAAATTTTACAACTATCAAATGTCACGGTCGATTTCGACCCGTGAACCCCTGAAAACTAATAAAACTGCTATTTCCTAGAATTCTCTTATGTTTAAGCCACCTTAAAAATATACTGAAAAACTGGCAGAACTATTATTTAACCCTCTAATGGTCCGACGGAGAAAATTAACTTTTTTTATTGCATTTTTGTTCCTGAAAATCATAAAAAAATACCACACAACCCCTGTTATTTGAATTTTTATGTAAAAAGTTTTAAAGCCTGCGTACATAGCTACAATAATTAATAAATTTGAGCCCAACTAAATGACAGATTCGTACCCAAATTATCACCTGAAATCAAATCTGAAACTTAAATTTTCACGACTAAAGTTGGCTGCTGGTGAATGGCGACCCTTCATCCCCGTAATTATGAAACAAATGGTACTTAAATAGCCCAACTAATATCTAGGCTTTAAAATGAAACCTATTTCAGCCCGGCAGTCTGATTATTTAATGCCCAAAAACACAAACGAAAAAAGAAAATCTAAAATTTTACAACTCTCAAATGTCACGGTCGATTTCGACCCGTGAACCCCTGAAAACGAATAAAACAGCTATTTCATCGAATTTTCTTATATTTTAGCCACCTGAAAAATATACTGAAAAGCTGGCAGAACTATTATTTAACCCTCTAATGGTCCGACGGAGAAAATTAACTTTTTTTATGACATTTTTATTCCTGAAAATCATAAAAAAACACCACACAACCCCTGTTATTTGGATTTCTATGTACGTAGTTTTAAAGCCTGCGTAACTGGCTACAATAGTTGATAAATTTGAGCCCAACTTAATATCAGTTTCGTACCCAAATCATCACCGGATATCAAATCTGAAACTTAAATTTTCACGACTAAAGTTGGCTGCTGGTGAATGGCGACCTTTCATCCCCGTAATTATGAAAGAAATGGTACTTGAATAACCTAACTAATATCTAGGCTTTAAAATGTAACCTATTTCAGCCCGGCAGTCTGATTGCTTAATGCCCAAAAAAACAAACGAAAAAAGGAAAATCTAAAATTTTACTACTCTAAAATTTCAGGTGATAATTTGGGTACGAATCTGTCATTTAGTTGGGCTCAAATTTATTAATTATTGTAGCTATGTACGCAGGCTTTAGAACTACGTACATAGAAATCCAAATAGCAGGGGTTGTGTGGTATTTTTTTATGATTTTCAGGAACGAAAATGTAATAAAAATAGTTAATTTTCTCCGTCGGACCATTAGAGGGTTAAATAATAGTTCTGCCAGTTTTTCAGTATATTTTTCAGGTGGTTAAAACATAAGAAAATTCGATGGAATAACAGTTTTATTCGTTTTCAGGGGTTCACGGGTCGAAATCGACCGTGACATTTGAGAGTTGTAAAATTTTAGATTTTCTTTTTTCGTTTGTGTTTTTGGGCATTAAATAATCAGACTGCCGGGCTGAAATAGGTTTCATTTTAAAGCCTAGATATTAGTTGGGCTATTTAAGTACCATTTGTTTCATAATTACGGGGATGAAGGGTCGCCATTCACCAGCAGCCAACTTTAGTCGTGAAAATTTAAGTTTCAGATTTGATTTCCGGTGATGATTTGGGTACGAAACTGATATTAAGTTGGGCTCAAATTTATCAACTATTGTAGCCAGTTACGCAGGCTTTAAAACTACGTACATAAAAATCCAAATAACAGGGGTTGTGTGGTGTTTTTTTATGATTTTCAGGAATAAAAATGTCATAAAAAAAGTTAATTTTCTCCGTCGGACCATTAGAGGGTTAAATAATAGTTCTGCCAGTTTTTCAGTATATTTTTAAGGTGGCTTAAACATAAGAGAATTCTAGAAAATAGCAGTTTTATTAGTTTTCAGGGGTTCACGGGTCGAAATCGACCGTGACATTTGAGAGTTGTAAAATTTTAGATTTTCTCTTTTCGTTTGTGTTTTTGGGCATTAAGCAATCAGACTGCCGGGCTGAAATAGGTTACATTTTAAAGCCTAGATATTAGTTAGGTTATTCAAGTACCATTTCTTTCATAATTACGGGGATGAAAGGTCGCCATTCACCAGCAGCCAACTTTAGTCGTGAAAATTTAAGTTTCAGATTTGATTTCCGGTGATGATTTGGGTACGAAACTGATATTAAGTTGGGCTCAAATTTATCAACTATTGTAGCCAGTTACAGAGGCTTTAAAACTACGTACATAGAAATCCAAATAACAGGGGTTGTGTGGTGTTTTTTTATGATTTTCAGGAATAAAAATGTCATAAAAAAAGTTAATTTTCTCCGTCGGACCATTAGAGGGTTAAATAATAGTTCTGCCAGTTTTTCAGTATATTTTTCAGGTGGCTTAAACATAAGAGAATTCTAGGAAATAGCAGTTTTATTCGTTTTCAGGGGTTCACGGGGGGTCGAAATCGACCGTGTCATTTGAGAGTAGTAAAATTTTAGATTTTCTTTTTTCGTTTGATTTTTTGGGCAGTAAGGAATCAGACTGCCGGGCTGAAATAGGTTTCATTTTAAAGCTTAGATATTATTTAGGCTATCTAAGCACCATTTGTTTCATAATTACGGGGATGAAAGGTCGCCATTCACCAGCAGCCAACTTTAGTCGTGAAAATTTAAGTTTCAGATTTGATTTCCGGTGATGATTTGGGTACGAAACTGATATTAAGTTGGGCTCAAATTTATCAACTATTGTAGCCAGTTACGCAGGCTTTAAAACTACGTACATAGAAATCCAAATAACAGGGGTTGTGTGGTGTTTTTTTATGATTTTCAGGAATAAAAATGTCATAAAAAAAGTTAATTTTCTCCGTCGGACCATTAGAGGGTTAAATAATAGTTCTGCCAGTTTTACAATATATTTTTCAGGTGGCTAAAACATAAAAAAATTCGATGAAATAGCAGTTTTATTCGTTTTCAGGGGTTCACGGGTCGAAATCGACCGTGACATTTGAGAGTTGTAAAATTTTAGATTTTCTCTTTTCGTTTGTGTTTTTGGGCATTAAGCAATCAGACTGCCGGGCTGAAATAGGTTACATTTTAAAGCCTAGATATTAGTTAGGTTATTCAAGTACCATTTCTTTCATAATTACGGGGATGAAAGGTCGCCATTCACCAGCAGCCAACTTTAGTCGTGAAAATTTAAGTTTCAGATTTGATTTCCGGTGATGATTTGGGTACGAAACTGATATTAAGTTGGGCTCAAATTTATCAACTATTGTAGCTAGTTACGCAGGCTTTAAAACTACGTACATAGAAATCCAAATAACAGGGGTTGTGTGGTGTTTTTTTATGATTTTCAGGAATAAAAATGTCATAAAAAAAGTTAATTTTCTCCGTCGGACAATTAGAGGGTTAAATAATAGTTCTGCCAGTTTTTCAGTATATTTTTCAGGTGGCGAAAATATAAGAAAATTCGATGAAATAGCAGTTTTATTCGTTTTCAGGGGTTCACGGGTCGAAATCGACCGTGACATTTGAGAGTTGTAAAATTTTAGATTTTCTCTTTTCGTTTGTGTTTTTGGGCATTAAGCAATCAGACTGCCGGGCTGAAATAGGTTACATTTTAAAGCCTAGATATTAGTTAGGTTATTCAAGTACCATTTCTTTCATAATTACGGGGATGAAGGGTCGCCATTCACCAGCAGCCAACTTTAGTCGTGAAAATTTAAGTTTCAGATTTGATTTCAGGTGATAATTTGGGTACGAATCTGTCATTTAGTTGGGCTCAAATTTATTAATTATTGTAGCTATGTACGCAGGCTTTAGAACTACGTACATAGAAATCCAAATAGCAGGGGTTGTGTGGTATTTTTTTATGATTTTCAGGAACGAAAATGTAATAAAAAAAGTTAATTTTCTCCGTCGGACCATTAGAGGGTTAAATAATAGTTCTGCCAGTTTTTCAGTATATTTTTCAGGTGGTTAAAACATAAGAAAATTCGATGGAATAACAGTTTTATTCGTTTTCAGGGGTTCACGGGTCGAAATCGACCGTGACATTTGAGAGTTGTAAAATTTTAGATTTTCTTTTTTCGTTTGTGTTTTTGGGCATTAAATAATCAGACTGCCGGGCTGAAATAGGTTTCATTTTAAAGCCTAGATATTAGTTAGGTTATTTAAGTACCATTTCTTTCATAATTACGGGGATGAAAGGTCGCCATTCACCAGCAGCCAACTTTAGTCGTGAAAATTTAAGTTTCAGATTTGATTTCCGGTGATGATTTGGGTACGAAACTGATATTAAGTTGGGCTCAAATTTATCAACTATTGTAGCCAGTTACGCAGGCTTTAAAACTACGTACATAGAAATCCAAATAACAGGGGTTGTGTGGTGTTTTTTTATGATTTTCAGGAATAAAAATGTCATAAAAAAAGTTAATTTTCTCCGTCGGACCATTAGAGGGTTAAATAATAGTTCTGCCAGTTTTTCAGTATATTTTTCAGGTGGCTAAAAGATAAGAAAATTCGATGAAATAGCAGTTTTATTCGTTTTCAGGGGTTCACGGGTCGAAATCGACCGTGACATTTGAGAGTTGTAAAATTTTAGATTTTCTTTTTTCGTTTGTGTTTTTGGGCATTAAATAATCAGACTGCCGGGCTGAAATAGGTTTCATTTTAAAGCCTAGATATTAGTTGGGCTATTTAAGTACCATTTGTTTCATAATTACGGGGATGAAGGGTCGCCATTCACCAGCAGCCAACTTTAGTCGTGAAAATTTAAGTTTCAGATTTGATTTCAGGTGATAATTTGGGTACGAATCTGTCATTTAGTTGGGCTCAAATTTATTAATTATTGTAGCTATGTACGCAGGCTTTAGAACTACGTACATAGAAATCCAAATAGCAGGGGTTGTGTGGTATTTTTTTATGATTTTCAGGAACGAAAATGTAATAAAAAAAGTTAATTTTCTCCGTCGGACCATTAGAGGGTTAAATAATAGTTCTGCCAGTTTTTCAGTATATTTTTCAGGTGGCTAAAACATAAGAAAATTCGATGGAATAACAGTTTTATTCGTTTTCAGGGGTTCACGGGTCGAAATCGACCGTGACATTTGAGAGTTGTAAAATTTTAGATTTTCTTTTTTCGTTTGTGTTTTTGGGCATTAAATAATCAGACTGCCGGGCTGAAATAGGTTTCATTTTAAAGCCTAGATATTAGTTAGGTTATTTAAGTACCATTTCTTTCATAATTACGGGGATGAAAGGTCGCCATTCACCAGCAGCCAACTTTAGTCGTGAAAATTTAAGTTTCAGATTTGATTTCCGGTGATGATTTGGGTACGAAACTGATATTAAGTTGGGCTCAAATTTATCAACTATTGTAGCCAGTTACGCAGGCTTTAAAACTACGTACATAGAAATCCAAATAACAGGGGTTGTGTGGTGTTTTTTTATGATTTTCAGGAATAAAAATGTCATAAAAAAAGTTAATTTTCTCCGTCGGACCATTAGAGGGTTAAATAATAGTTCTGCCAGTTTTTCAGTATATTTTTCAGGTGGCTAAAACATAAGAAAATTCGATGAAATAGCAGTTTTATTCGTTTTCAGGGGTTCACGGGTCGAAATCGACCGTGACATTTGAGAGTTGTAAAATTTTAGATTTTCTTTTTTCGTTTGTGTTTTTGGGCATTAAATAATCAGACTGCCGGGCTGAAATAGGTTTCATTTTAAAGCCTAGATATTAGTTGGGCTATTTAAGTACCATTTGTTTCATAATTACGGGGATGAAGGGTCGCCATTCACCAGCAGCCAACTTTAGTCGTGAAAATTTAAGTTTCAGATTTGATTTCAGGTGATAATTTGGGTACGAATCTGTCATTTAGTTGGGCTCAAATTTATTAATTATTGTAGCTATGTACGCAGGCTTTAGAACTACGTACATAGAAATCCAAATAGCAGGGATTGTGTGGTATTTTTTTATGATTTTCAGGAACGAAAATGTAATAAAAAAAGTTAATTTTCTCCGTCGGACCATTAGAGGGTTAAATAATAGTTCTGCCAGTTTTACAATATATTTTTCAGGTGGATAAAACATAAGAAAATTTGATGAAATAGCAGTTTTATTAGTTTTCAGGGGTTCACGGGTCGAAATCGACCGTGACATTTGAGAGTTGTAAAATTTTAGATTTTCTCTTTTCGTTTGTTTTTTTGGGCATTAAGCAATCAGACTGCCGGGCTGAAATAGGTTAAATTTTAAAGCCTAGATATTAGTTAGGTTATTCAAGTACCATTTCTTTCATAATTACGGGGATGAAAGGTCGCCATTCACCAGCAGCCAACTTTAGTCGTGAAAATTTAAGTTTCATATTTGATTTCCGGTGATGATTTGGGTACGAAACTGATATTAAGTTGGGCTCAAATTTATCAACTATTGTAGCCAGTTACGCAGGCTTTAAAACTACGTACATAAAAATCCAAATAACAGGGGTTGTGTGGTGTTTTTTTATGATTTTCAGGAATAAAAATGTCATAAAAAAAGTTAATTTTCTCCGTCGGACCATTAGAGGGTTAAATAATAGTTCTGCCAGTTTTTCAGTATATTTTTAAGGTGGCTTAAACATAAGAGAATTCTAGAAAATAGCAGTTTTATTAGTTTTCAGGGGTTCACGGGTCGAAATCGACCGTGACATTTGAGAGTTGTAAAATTTTAGATTTTCTCTTTTCGTTTGTGTTTTTGGGCATTAAGCAATCAGACTGCCGGGCTGAAATAGGTTACATTTTAAAGCCTAGATATTAGTTAGGTTATTCAAGTACCATTTCTTTCATAATTACGGGGATGAAAGGTCGCCATTCACCAGCAGCCAACTTTAGTCGTGAAAATTTAAGTTTCAGATTTGATTTCCGGTGATGATTTGGGTACGAAACTGATATTAAGTTGGGCTCAAATTTATCAACTATTGTAGCCAGTTACAGAGGCTTTAAAACTACGTACATAGAAATCCAAATAACAGGGGTTGTGTGGTGTTTTTTTATGATTTTCAGGAATAAAAATGTCATAAAAAAAGTTAATTTTCTCCGTCGGACCATTAGAGGGTTAAATAATAGTTCTGCCAGTTTTTCAGTATATTTTTCAGGTGGCTTAAACATAAGAGAATTCTAGGAAATAGCAGTTTTATTCGTTTTCAGGGGTTCACGGGGGGTCGAAATCGACCGTGTCATTTGAGAGTAGTAAAATTTTAGATTTTCTTTTTTCGTTTGATTTTTTGGGCAGTAAGGAATCAGACTGCCGGGCTGAAATAGGTTTCATTTTAAAGCTTAGATATTATTTAGGCTATCTAAGCACCATTTGTTTCATAATTACGGGGATGAAAGGTCGCCATTCACCAGCAGCCAACTTTAGTCGTGAAAATTCAAGTTTCAGATTTGATTTCCGGTGATGATTTGGGTACGAAACTGAAATTAAGTAGGGCTCAAATTTATCAACTATTGTAGCCAGTTTTGCAGGCTTTAAAACTTCTTACATAAAAATTCAAATAACAGGGGTTGTGTGGTATTTTTTTATGATTTTCAGGAACAAAAATGCAATAAAAAAAGTTAATTTTCTCCGTCGGACCATTAGAGGGTTAAATAATAGTTCTGCCAGTTTTTCAGTATATTTTTCAGGTGGCGAAAATATAAGAAAATTCGATGAAATAGCAGTTTTATTCGTTTTCAGGGGTTCACGGGTCGAAATCGACCGTGACATTTGAGAGTTGTAAAATTTTAGATTTTCTCTTTTCGTTTGTGTTTTTGGGCATTAAGCAATCAGACTGCCGGGCTGAAATAGGTTACATTTTAAAGCCTAGATATTAGTTAGGTTATTCAAGTACCATTTGTTTCATAATTACGGGGATGAAAGGTCGCCATTCACCAGCAGCCAACTTTAGTCGTGAAAATTTAAGTTTCAGATTTGATTTCAGGTGATAATTTGGGTACGAATCTGTCATTTAGTTGGGCTCAAATTTATTAATTATTGTAGCTATGTACGCAGGCTTTAGAACTACGTACATAGAAATCCAAATAGCAGGGATTGTGTGGTATTTTTTTATGATTTTCAGGAACGAAAATGTAATAAAAAAAGTTAATTTTCTCCGTCGGACCATTAGAGGGTTAAATAATAGTTCTGCCAGTTTTACAATATATTTTTCAGGTGGCTAAAACATAAAAAAATTCGATGAAATAGCAGTTTTATTCGTTTTCAGGGGTTCACGGGTCGAAATCGACCGTGACATTTGAGAGTTGTAAAATTTTAGATTTTCTCTTTTCGTTTGTGTTTTTGGGCATTAAGCAATCAGACTGCCGGGCTGAAATAGGTTACATTTTAAAGCCTAGATATTAGTTAGGTTATTCAAGTACCATTTCTTTCATAATTACGGGGATGAAAGGTCGCCATTCACCAGCAGCCAACTTTAGTCGTGAAAATTTAAGTTTCAGATTTGATTTCCGGTGATGATTTGGGTACGAAACTGATATTAAGTTGGGCTCAAATTTATCAACTATTGTAGCTAGTTACGCAGGCTTTAAAACTACGTACATAGAAATCCAAATAACAGGGGTTGTGTGGTGTTTTTTTATGATTTTCAGGAATAAAAATGTCATAAAAAAAGTTAATTTTCTCCGTCGGACAATTAGAGGGTTAAATAATAGTTCTGCCAGTTTTTCAGTATATTTTTCAGGTGGCGAAAATATAAGAAAATTCGATGAAATAGCAGTTTTATTCGTTTTCAGGGGTTCACGGGTCGAAATCGACCGTGACATTTGAGAGTTGTAAAATTTTAGATTTTCTTTTTTCGTTTGTGTTTTTGGGCATTAAATAATCAGACTGCCGGGCTGAAATAGGTTTCATTTTAAAGCCTAGATATTAGTTAGGTTATTTAAGTACCATTTCTTTCATAATTACGGGGATGAAAGGTCGCCATTCACCAGCAGCCAACTTTAGTCGTGAAAATTTAAGTTTCAGATTTGATTTCCGGTGATGATTTGGGTACGAAACTGATATTAAGTTGGGCTCAAATTTATCAACTATTGTAGCCAGTTACGCAGGCTTTAAAACTACGTACATAGAAATCCAAATAACAGGGGTTGTGTGGTGTTTTTTTATGATTTTCAGGAATAAAAATGTCATAAAAAAAGTTAATTTTCTCCGTCGGACCATTAGAGGGTTAAATAATAGTTCTGCCAGTTTTTCAGTATATTTTTCAGGTGGCTAAAAGATAAGAAAATTCGATGAAATAGCAGTTTTATTCGTTTTCAGGGGTTCACGGGTCGAAATCGACCGTGACATTTGAGAGTTGTAAAATTTTAGATTTTCTTTTTTCGTTTGTGTTTTTGGGCATTAAATAATCAGACTGCCGGGCTGAAATAGGTTTCATTTTAAAGCCTAGATATTAGTTGGGCTATTTAAGTACCATTTGTTTCATAATTACGGGGATGAAGGGTCGCCATTCACCAGCAGCCAACTTTAGTCGTGAAAATTTAAGTTTCAGATTTGATTTCAGGTGATAATTTGGGTACGAATCTGTCATTTAGTTGGGCTCAAATTTATTAATTATTGTAGCTATGTACGCAGGCTTTAGAACTACGTACATAGAAATCCAAATAGCAGGGGTTGTGTGGTATTTTTTTATGATTTTCAGGAACGAAAATGTAATAAAAAAAGTTAATTTTCTCCGTCGGACCATTAGAGGGTTAAATAATAGTTCTGCCAGTTTTTCAGTATATTTTTCAGGTGGCTAAAACATAAGAAAATTCGATGGAATAACAGTTTTATTCGTTTTCAGGGGTTCACGGGTCGAAATCGACCGTGACATTTGAGAGTTGTAAAATTTTAGATTTTCTTTTTTCGTTTGTGTTTTTGGGCATTAAATAATCAGACTGCCGGGCTGAAATAGGTTTCATTTTAAAGCCTAGATATTAGTTAGGTTATTTAAGTACCATTTCTTTCATAATTACGGGGATGAAAGGTCGCCATTCACCAGCAGCCAACTTTAGTCGTGAAAATTTAAGTTTCAGATTTGATTTCCGGTGATGATTTGGGTACGAAACTGATATTAAGTTGGGCTCAAATTTATCAACTATTGTAGCCAGTTACGCAGGCTTTAAAACTACGTACATAGAAATCCAAATAACAGGGGTTGTGTGGTGTTTTTTTATGATTTTCAGGAATAAAAATGTCATAAAAAAAGTTAATTTTCTCCGTCGGACCATTAGAGGGTTAAATAATAGTTCTGCCAGTTTTTCAGTATATTTTTCAGGTGGCTAAAACATAAGAAAATTCGATGAAATAGCAGTTTTATTCGTTTTCAGGGGTTCACGGGTCGAAATCGACCGTGACATTTGAGAGTTGTAAAATTTTAGATTTTCTTTTTTCGTTTGTGTTTTTGGGCATTAAATAATCAGACTGCCGGGCTGAAATAGGTTTCATTTTAAAGCCTAGATATTAGTTGGGCTATTTAAGTACCATTTGTTTCATAATTACGGGGATGAAGGGTCGCCATTCACCAGCAGCCAACTTTAGTCGTGAAAATTTAAGTTTCAGATTTGATTTCAGGTGATAATTTGGGTACGAATCTGTCATTTAGTTGGGCTCAAATTTATTAATTATTGTAGCTATGTACGCAGGCTTTAGAACTACGTACATAGAAATCCAAATAGCAGGGATTGTGTGGTATTTTTTTATGATTTTCAGGAACGAAAATGTAATAAAAAAAGTTAATTTTCTCCGTCGGACCATTAGAGGGTTAAATAATAGTTCTGCCAGTTTTACAATATATTTTTCAGGTGGATAAAACATAAGAAAATTTGATGAAATAGCAGTTTTATTAGTTTTCAGGGGTTCACGGGTCGAAATCGACCGTGACATTTGAGAGTTGTAAAATTTTAGATTTTCTCTTTTCGTTTGTTTTTTTGGGCATTAAGCAATCAGACTGCCGGGCTGAAATAGGTTAAATTTTAAAGCCTAGATATTAGTTAGGTTATTCAAGTACCATTTCTTTCATAATTACGGGGATGAAAGGTCGCCATTCACCAGCAGCCAACTTTAGTCGTGAAAATTTAAGTTTCATATTTGATTTCCGGTGATGATTTGGGTACGAAACTGATATTAAGTTGGGCTCAAATTTATCAACTATTGTAGCCAGTTACGCAGGCTTTAAAACTACGTACATAAAAATCCAAATAACAGGGGTTGTGTGGTGTTTTTTTATGATTTTCAGGAATAAAAATGTCATAAAAAAAGTTAATTTTCTCCGTCGGACCATTAGAGGGTTAAATAATAGTTCTGCCAGTTTTTCAGTATATTTTTAAGGTGGCTTAAACATAAGAGAATTCTAGAAAATAGCAGTTTTATTAGTTTTCAGGGGTTCACGGGTCGAAATCGACCGTGACATTTGAGAGTTGTAAAATTTTAGATTTTCTCTTTTCGTTTGTGTTTTTGGGCATTAAGCAATCAGACTGCCGGGCTGAAATAGGTTACATTTTAAAGCCTAGATATTAGTTAGGTTATTCAAGTACCATTTCTTTCATAATTACGGGGATGAAAGGTCGCCATTCACCAGCAGCCAACTTTAGTCGTGAAAATTTAAGTTTCAGATTTGATTTCCGGTGATGATTTGGGTACGAAACTGATATTAAGTTGGGCTCAAATTTATCAACTATTGTAGCCAGTTACAGAGGCTTTAAAACTACGTACATAGAAATCCAAATAACAGGGGTTGTGTGGTGTTTTTTTATGATTTTCAGGAATAAAAATGTCATAAAAAAAGTTAATTTTCTCCGTCGGACCATTAGAGGGTTAAATAATAGTTCTGCCAGTTTTTCAGTATATTTTTCAGGTGGCTTAAACATAAGAGAATTCTAGGAAATAGCAGTTTTATTCGTTTTCAGGGGTTCACGGGGGGTCGAAATCGACCGTGTCATTTGAGAGTAGTAAAATTTTAGATTTTCTTTTTTCGTTTGATTTTTTGGGCAGTAAGGAATCAGACTGCCGGGCTGAAATAGGTTTCATTTTAAAGCTTAGATATTATTTAGGCTATCTAAGCACCATTTGTTTCATAATTACGGGGATGAAAGGTCGCCATTCACCAGCAGCCAACTTTAGTCGTGAAAATTCAAGTTTCAGATTTGATTTCCGGTGATGATTTGGGTACGAAACTGAAATTAAGTAGGGCTCAAATTTATCAACTATTGTAGCCAGTTTTGCAGGCTTTAAAACTTCTTACATAAAAATTCAAATAACAGGGGTTGTGTGGTATTTTTTTATGATTTTCAGGAACAAAAATGCAATAAAAAAAGTTAATTTTCTCCGTCGGACCATTAGAGGGTTAAATAATAGTTCTGCCAGTTTTTCAGTATATTTTTCAGGTGGCGAAAATATAAGAAAATTCGATGAAATAGCAGTTTTATTCGTTTTCAGGGGTTCACGGGTCGAAATCGACCGTGACATTTGAGAGTTGTAAAATTTTAGATTTTCTCTTTTCGTTTGTGTTTTTGGGCATTAAGCAATCAGACTGCCGGGCTGAAATAGGTTACATTTTAAAGCCTAGATATTAGTTAGGTTATTCAAGTACCATTTGTTTCATAATTACGGGGATGAAAGGTCGCCATTCACCAGCAGCCAACTTTAGTCGTGAAAATTTAAGTTTCAGATTTGATTTCAGGTGATAATTTGGGTACGAATCTGTCATTTAGTTGGGCTCAAATTTATTAATTATTGTAGCTATGTACGCAGGCTTTAGAACTACGTACATAGAAATCCAAATAGCAGGGATTGTGTGGTATTTTTTTATGATTTTCAGGAACGAAAATGTAATAAAAAAAGTTAATTTTCTCCGTCGGACCATTAGAGGGTTAAATAATAGTTCTGCCAGTTTTACAATATATTTTTCAGGTGGCTAAAACATAAAAAAATTCGATGAAATAGCAGTTTTATTCGTTTTCAGGGGTTCACGGGTCGAAATCGACCGTGACATTTGAGAGTTGTAAAATTTTAGATTTTCTCTTTTCGTTTGTGTTTTTGGGCATTAAGCAATCAGACTGCCGGGCTGAAATAGGTTACATTTTAAAGCCTAGATATTAGTTAGGTTATTCAAGTACCATTTCTTTCATAATTACGGGGATGAAAGGTCGCCATTCACCAGCAGCCAACTTTAGTCGTGAAAATTTAAGTTTCAGATTTGATTTCCGGTGATGATTTGGGTACGAAACTGATATTAAGTTGGGCTCAAATTTATCAACTATTGTAGCTAGTTACGCAGGCTTTAAAACTACGTACATAGAAATCCAAATAACAGGGGTTGTGTGGTGTTTTTTTATGATTTTCAGGAATAAAAATGTCATAAAAAAAGTTAATTTTCTCCGTCGGACAATTAGAGGGTTAAATAATAGTTCTGCCAGTTTTTCAGTATATTTTTCAGGTGGCGAAAATATAAGAAAATTCGATGAAATAGCAGTTTTATTCGTTTTCAGGGGTTCACGGGTCGAAATCGACCGTGACATTTGAGAGTTGTAAAATTTTAGATTTTCTTTTTTCGTTTGTGTTTTTGGGCATTAAATAATCAGACTGCCGGGCTGAAATAGGTTTCATTTTAAAGCCTAGATATTAGTTAAGTTATTCAAGTACCATTTGTTTCATAATTACGGGGATGAAAGGTCGCCATTCACCAGCAGCCAACTTTAGTCGTGAAAATTCAAGTTTCAGATTTGATTTCCGGTGATGATTTGGGTACGAAACTGAAATTAAGTAGGGCTCAAATTTATCAACTATTGTAGCCAGTTTTGCAGGCTTTAAAACTTTTTACATAAAAATTCAAATAACAGGGGTTGTGTGGTATTTTTTTATGATTTTCAGGAACAAAAATGCAATAAAAAAAGTTAATTTTCTCCGTCGGACCATTAGAGGGTTAAATAATAGTTCTGCCAGTTTTACAATATATTTTTCAGGTGGCTAAAACATAAAAAAATTCGATGAAATAGCAGTTTTATTAGTTTTCAGGGGTTCACGGGTCGAAATCGACCGTGACATTTGAGAGTTGTAAAATTTTAGATTTTCTTTTTTCGTTTGTGTTTTTGGGCATTAAATAATCAGACTGCCGGGCTGAAATAGGTTTCATTTTAAAGCCTAGATATTAGTTAAGTTATTCAAGTACCATTTGTTTCATAATTACGGGGATGAAAGGTCGCCATTCACCAGCAGCCAACTTTAGTCGTGAAAATTCAAGTTTCAGATTTGATTTCCGGTGATGATTTGGGTACGAAACTGAAATTAAGTAGGGCTCAAATTTATCAACTATTGTAGCCAGTTTTGCAGGCTTTAAAACTTCTTACATAAAAATTCAAATAACAGGGGTTGTGTGGTATTTTTTTATGATTTTCAGGAACAAAAATGCAATAAAAAAAGTTAATTTTCTCCGTCGGACCATTAGAGGGTTAAATAATAGTTCTGCCAGTTTTTCAGTATATTTTTAAGGTGGCTTAAACATAAGAGAATTCTAGAAAATAGCAGTTTTATTAGTTTTCAGGGGTTCACGGGTCGAAATCGACCGTGACATTTGAGAGTTGTAAAATTTTAGATTTTCTCTTTTCGTTTGTGTTTTTGGGCATTAAGCAATCAGACTGCCGGGCTGAAATAGGTTACATTTTAAAGCCTAGATATTAGTTAGGTTATTCAAGTACCATTTCTTTCATAATTACGGGGATGAAAGGTCGCCATTCACCAGCAGCCAACTTTAGTCGTGAAAATTTAAGTTTCAGATTTGATTTCCGGTGATGATTTGGGTACGAAACTGATATTAAGTTGGGCTCAAATTTATCAACTATTGTAGCCAGTTACAGAGGCTTTAAAACTACGTACATAGAAATCCAAATAACAGGGGTTGTGTGGTGTTTTTTTATGATTTTCAGGAATAAAAATGTCATAAAAAAAGTTAATTTTCTCCGTCGGACCATTAGAGGGTTAAATAATAGTTCTGCCAGTTTTTCAGTATATTTTTCAGGTGGCGAAAATATAAGAAAATTCGATGAAATAGCAGTTTTATTCGTTTTCAGGGGTTCACGGGTCGAAATCGACCGTGACATTTGAGAGTTGTAAAATTTTAGATTTTCTCTTTTCGTTTGTGTTTTTGGGCATTAAGCAATCAGACTGCCGGGCTGAAATAGGTTACATTTTAAAGCCTAGATATTAGTTAGGTTATTCAAGTACCATTTCTTTCATAATTACGGGGATGAAGGGTCGCCATTCACCAGCAGCCAACTTTAGTCGTGAAAATTTAAGTTTCAGATTTGATTTCAGGTGATAATTTGGGTACGAATCTGTCATTTAGTTGGGCTCAAATTTATTAATTATTGTAGCTATGTACGCAGGCTTTAGAACTACGTACATAAAAATCCAAATAGCAGGGGTTGTGTGGTATTTTTTTATGATTTTCAGGAACGAAAATGTAATAAAAAAAGTTAATTTTCTCCGTCGGACCATTAGAGGGTTAAATAATAGTTCTGCCAGTTTTTCAGTATATTTTTAAGGTGGCTTAAACATAAGAGAATTCTAGGAAATAGCAGTTTTATTAGTTTTCAGGGGTTCACGGGTCGAAATCGACCGTGACATTTGAGAGTTGTAAAATTTTAGATTTTCTTTTTTCGTTTGTGTTTTTGGGCATTAAATAATCAGACTGCCGGGCTGAAATAGGTTTCATTTTAAAGCCTAGATATTAGTTAGGTTATTCAAGTACCATTTGTTTCATAATTACGGGGATGAAAGGTCGCCATTCACCAGCAGCCAACTTTAGTCGTGAAAATTCAAGTTTCAGATTTGATTTCCGGTGATGATTTGGGTACGAAACTGAAATTAAGTAGGGCTCAAATTTATCAACTATTGTAGCCAGTTTTGCAGGCTTTAAAACTTCTTACATAAAAATTCAAATAACAGGGGTTGTGTGGTATTTTTTTATGATTTTCAGGAACAAAAATGCAATAAAAAAAGTTAATTTTCTCCGTCGGAGCATTAGAGGGTTAAATAATAGTTCTGCCAGTTTTTCAGTATATTTTTAAGGTGGCTTAAACATAAGAGAATTCTAGAAAATAGCAGTTTTATTAGTTTTCAGGGGTTCACGGGTCGAAATCGACCGTGACATTTGAGAGTTGTAAAATTTTAGATTTTCTCTTTTCGTTTGTGTTTTTGGGCATTAAGCAATCAGACTGCCGGGCTGAAATAGGTTACATTTTAAAGCCTAGATATTAGTTAGGTTATTCAAGTACCATTTCTTTCATAATTACGGGGATGAAAGGTCGCCATTCACCAGCAGCCAACTTTAGTCGTGAAAATTTAAGTTTCAGATTTGATTTCAGGTGATAATTTGGGTACGAATCTGTCATTTAGTTGGGCTCAAATTTATTAATTATTGTAGCTATGTACGCAGGCTTTAGAACTACGTACATAGAAATCCAAATAGCAGGGATTGTGTGGTATTTTTTTATGATTTTCAGGAACGAAAATGTAATAAAAAAAGTTAATTTTCTCCGTCGGACCATTAGAGGGTTAAATAATAGTTCTGCCAGTTTTACAATATATTTTTCAGGTCGCTAAAACATAAGAGAATTCTAGGAAATAGCAGTTTTATTCGTTTTCAGGGGTTCACGGGGGGTCGAAATCGACCGTGTCATTTGAGAGTAGTAAAATTTTAGATTTTCTTTTTTCGTTTGATTTTTTGGGCAGTAAGGAATCAGACTGCCGGGCTGAAATAGGTTTCATTTTAAAGCTTAGATATTATTTAGGCTATCTAAGCACCATTTGTTTCATAATTACGGGGATGAAAGGTCGCTATTCACCAGCAGCCAACTTTAGTCGTGAAAATTCAAGTTTCAGATTTGATTTCCGGTGATAATTTGGGTACGAATCTGCCATTTAGTTGGGCTCAAATTTATCAATTATTGTAGCTATGTATGCAGACTTTCGAACTACGTACATAGAAATCCAAATAACAGGGGTTGTGAGGTATTTTTTTATGATTTTCAGGAACAAAAATGTCATAAAAAAAGTTAATTTTCTCCGTCGGACCATTAGAGGGTTAAATAATAGTTCTGCCAGTTTTTCAGTATATTTTTAAGGTGGCTTAAACATAAGAGAATTCTAGGAAATAGCAGTTTTATTCGTTTTCAGGGGTTCACGGGGGGTCGAAATCGACCGTGTCATTTGAGAGTAGTAAAATTTTAGATTTTCTTTTTTCGTTTGATTTTTTGGGCAGTAAGGAATCAGACTGCCGGGCTGAAATAGGTTTCATTTTAAAGCTTAGATATTAGTTAGACTATCTAAGCACCATTTGTTTCATAATTACGGGGATGAAAGGTCGCCATTCACCAGCAGCCAACTTTAGTCGTGAAAATTCAAGTTTCAGATTTGATTTCCGGTGATGATTTGGGTACGAAACTGAAATTAAGTAGGGCTCAAATTTATCAACTATTGTAGCCAGTTACGCAGGCTTTAAAACTTCTTACATAAAAATTCAAATAACAGGGGTTGTGTGGTATTTTTTTATGATTTTCAGGAACAAAAATGCAATAAAAAAAGTTAATTTTCTCCGTCGGACCAGTAGAGGGTTAAATAATAGTTCTGCCAGCTTTTCAGTATATTTTTCAGGTGGCTAAAATATAAGAAAATTCGATGAAATAGCTGTTTTATTCGTTTTCAGGGGTTCATGGGTCGAAATCGACCGTGACATTTGAGAGTAGTAAAATTTTTGATTTTCCTTTTTTCGTTTGTGTTTTTGGGCAATAAGCAATCAGACTGCCGGGCTGAAATAGGTTTCATTTTAAAGGGTAGATATTAGTTAAGCTATTTGAGCACCAATTGTTTCATAATTACGGGGATGAAAGGTCGCCATTCACCAGCAGCCAACTTTAGTCGTGAAAATTTAAGTTTTAGATTTGACTTCAGGTGACAATTGGGTACCATGCTGTCGATAAGCCAGACAACATTTACTTTTTTTTTGTAGCTAGATATACATTATTTGATATTATTCACATAGAAATCCAAATATCAGGGGTTGTGTGGTGTTTTTTTTTAATGATTTTCTGGAATGAAAATGCCAAAGTAAAATAAAGTTTCCGTCGGATCATTACAGGGTTAAATAAATGTTTTGCCCCGTTTCAGAATATTTTTAAGATAGCTTAAACATAAGAAAATGCAATGATATAGCAGCTTTACACGAATTCAGGGGTTTACAGGTCGAAATCCACCGAGTCATTTGAGAGTCGTAAAATATTTTGATTTTCCCATTTTCGTTATTTTTTTCCGGCAATAAGCAATCGTTTAACCGGGCTAAAATAGGTTTCATTTGAAAGCCTTTTATTTTTTCTACACGTTTCAGTAAGTTTTGTTGCATATTTAAGAGGAATTAAGGTTGTGATTTTTGTTATGGCGTTTGGTTGCGATACATGTCTTGATGGGACTTTGTCATTTTAATATTGTTTTTAATTTATTCTTATTGCATTTTTCGAACCATTCGAAATGAATTAGTAGCTGCTTTTATAGAATAAGAGGTCGTAATCGTGTTGGCTGCTAACTTCACAAAAAAAGTCATCTTAATTTAGTCGGATTATAGGCAGCCAAAGTTGGCTGCCAACTTCACACAGGTAGGTTACGGTCACGGTTTGGCAGACTTGACTGGCTCACATTAGGTGGGCGACTATTTACAACACAACAAGTACAAGCACCTGTATAGGTATGTTCTGGGCCCGGGTATGTCCTACAACTGCGACCAGAACCAGCGTAAGATGGGCAGCAGCGTTCTGAACACGGTGAACGTACTGCGATCTCTAAGCCGCCTGCCAAGCGTATGGATTATGGCAACACCCCTCTAAGAGGGAGGCCTTTGTTCAGCAGTGGAAATTTACTGGCTGATGATGTGAGATGGTGTGATGTGATGAAGTACAAGCACAGAAGACTTGTCGTTTAAACGCTGACTATAAATAGAGCCTGTAACTGCAATAATATTATGTGCTTAAAATTAAGGAAGATATGAGCAGTTACGTTCTTGACTTAGAAACGTTAGTTTGATCAATGCTTAAAACTGCTCTATCGCGTTTTTGACCGTGGCAAATTCTGTCGGCGAAAAGTTGTCATAGCTATTTTAGACAGAGCGCAATATTATACAAATGACCTCACTTGCAAGTATAACTTATAAAGTCCTTACTGACACTCACTTCGCGGGAAATGGACAGAGCATAAATATTCCTAATCCAATCAAAAACTGTAAACGCTTATATCTCAGAACTTTATAACTCTATTTAAATAATTTCTTTGGTGTTGTATGTACCCTGTCCTCAGTCTATTGCCCTGTCACTTTTGCGCCCGTAAGACGAGATGTAAAAAGGCTCACAGAGCGGGCTCTAGGATTCGGAATCGCAGTGGGGCAGCCCTGACCACGGTCCATGTTTTGATGTTTGTTCATCAGCACCGTATCATCTTCTACTGCAGTAATGTAGGGAATCTCCTTGTTAAAACTGCTCGTCTCTTCCACAGCATCTACGCACTATACTCAATTGCATATTTAATGGAGGGCCAAGCCAGTCTTCTAAAATCTCTACTAATCATTTGATTTGAGGTAATTACTTTCCAGATAAACGCCGAAGGATCCCCGGACCAGATTTTCGTGGAAGTACAGAATGCCCTCGACCCTATAATTCATTCGAGTAATAAATAGCGTCAAGAGCCCATTGCCACAACGCGTTCAACTCATCTGTAGAGAGTTGAGAAGACACTAGAGATGCCACGAATATTCGGCTACTTCGGTATCCGGCCAAAGCGGCAACTTTTTTTATGTTCGGTATTCGGCCAAATAATACCTACCTATGCAACGTTTAGCATTCCGAATACCGAACACCGAATCTTCACTATAAATCTCATAATATTCCCAAATAGGCGAATTTTTATTTAATGGCGCCATTTTTTAAGCCTTTGGCGAATTAACAGTGATATTTTTTCGTAATAAGGACGATTAGAAACACAATTTAATATAACAATTAACAAATAAGGCGTGTCGCTAGTGTCGCTACCGCAGGCTCCACAACGACATAAGGGCTCCATTTTTGAATCGCTCGTATGATTTCGCACGAAATTATCATGCTAAATGAAAGATTTTCTATTGATAGAAAGCAAATTCAAATGGTTCAAACCACTCGTTGCGTAGCGTGTAATATGATTATTTAAACAATGCGACTTTTGTTTGGGTGTTCGTTCGAAAGTCAGTAATTCCGCATGACATTTTCTTGTGAAATATCATACGAGCGATTCAAAAGTCGAGCCCCAGGTCGTACGTTCGTACGTACAAGCCGAACATTTGGCAGATCTTTATTCGTGGCATCACTAGTCGACACAATAGTATTTTCTGAACAAAACAGTACAACATTTTTAGTTCCGTCATTTGGCCACTTCTACAGATAGGTAAGTTAGTAATGCGACCAGCTTATTAACAGGTTAACAATGCAGTTGAAGCCGCTGGTTCTATTTAAAACTGTTAATAAATTATTTACCTACTAAGACTATTCATGGATTTTGAAAACATTTGAATAGGCGTTTACAGATTACATTCGTATTTAAATCATCCCTTTCATTCGGATTGACATGAGTGCGTCGGAGAGAGATACAATGTCATATGCACAAGAAGCCGGCCAGATTTTCATTTATTCCATTCTGTCCGACTAGAGTAGTTCGATGATCTGTTTGGACAAAAATATTCCAATTTGTTAGACTGGCTAGTCGAACAATTTGGACACGCAAATTTTGTCCCAGATAGAACTACTAAGAATATTACGATACCAATATGGAAAGTAATAAGGTTTTTTTTTTGATAAATTAGTCAGTGAAGTTACAAATTTCACATTATTTAACGTTAATTCATTTTTCACGCTCACTAAAAAAACTTTTAGCAACACCAATAAACTGAACTAATAGTCGACATGCAAAATGGGTGGCAAGGTCGTCTGCAGGGTGAGTTCGACTAAAGACATCAAACCTGATTTAGTTTTGCACCTACCACGCCATCTCATCATCATCATCATTTCAGCCGTAGGACGTCCACTGCTGGACATAAGCTTCCAACCGGCCGTTTGGAAGCGGCCTGCATCCAGCGTTTCCCTGCGGTCTCATTTAGGTTGTCTGTCCATCTTGTGGGTGGACGTCGCTGAGTTTACCGGTCCGCCACCACGCCGGTCTACGACGCCTACTTATACCATATCTCCCTTGTTTCATTGATATTACAAGGCCAAAATGTTTAGGTATATTCTAAGTCTGCGTGCTTTTACTTCGACCACATCGTCGCTTACCGACAGGCGAGTTAGTGGTGAAATGCGGCCTTAAGCGCGTAAAAAAAACTGAGATTGTCTTAAATAAAGTTTCCACTCTATACCTATCAGAAAACAACACAAAAAAAAAAAACAAGTAACCAATAGTCCCTAGATCTGGCATGAGTGGATCTGTGTCGATTTAATAACCGAGCTGTGTTGATTTAATCATTAAGGAAACCGTGGAACGTGGTTTTACAGTTAAAATTTTAAATATAAATAAACTTTAATAAATCAACAGTTAAAAAGTAAAATTATCAGTAGTTATGTACAGATTGTGCGATTGTGAAAAAGCTATGCGTGGTACTTTAAGCCACGATCTGGACTAGTGGGTCCAGAATCGCCTGCACCTCGGTGAAGATCGCATCGACTGCCTGCTCCGCGTTTATCTGCAAGCAACAGAAAACCCATCGTTAGTGACTGCCCCGGTGGCCAAGTTGATAGTAAACCTGCCTTCTGCGCTTGGGGGCGTGAATTCGATTCCCACCTAGGAGGACAAACCTTCATGTGATGAAAATTTGTTTGTTCCATATCTGGATGTTATTAGAAGTGCTAATTCTGATCACTTTTACTAGCTTTTTGAACGTAAAGGCATTTTCAGACGATGCGTAGTACAAGACTAAATAGTAAGTTTAGTACCTACAAGTTGCAAGTAGCTGCTACGTATCGTCTGCATCATTTTGCTTAGTGCAAGTGGCAGTGGTAGTGGTTAGTAGCACTTCCACTGCAACTTGCACTAAGCAAAACGATGTAGACGATGCGTAGCAGCTACTTGCAACTTGTATTTGCTACTTGTACTACGCATCTTAAGATTGTAGCTGGTAGCCAATATACAAATACAATACAATATACAGTAAAATATTAAATTAAAAAAATTTCATTCGGATTTCCACGTTTGTTGCAGCTGTCAGACGCATTCTCAGACTTCTAATGTGTTCTAAATGAATTCTTACAATAATGATCCTTGTTTGAGTGTTGGGACATAATCGTGAACGAGTTGGCAAGACGCTTCAATTAATTGTAAGTGATGAGGCAATTCTGGCAAGTGTTTTGTTTAAGAAACTGCAATCATCTACATCGTTAATAATTAACATCAACACTCATTATTCTGCCGCATTCAGTAGATATTTATTCTTACGAGTGAAGGGTTATAAGAATAGTTAAAAAGGGTTATTCTAAAAAAAAATATTGTTTTATAAAAAAATAATATATAAGTTTAATAGGTGTATACACAAGGAAATTATACATATTATATACAACTTATCGATAATGTACGACTAAAATATAATATACACAAAAAATAAATAAAAAGTCCTAAGTGAACAAATCGCCACCATGCGGCAAGGTTCCCAGAATGCTGGCAGCATTGCCCCGCTGGATTGCGAGGCTTAATTTTTGTGCGAAATATGCTCCAGCTCTGGGATCCCCCGAGGCGAGAACCAATCTGGTCGCAATGTCTTTGCAAAACTTTTTTGTATCGGACGACCACGGGCCTAGAGTCTCTACAGCTAATGCGAGAAACTCATAATGTGCGCTCAATTGTGCATATTTGCGGTGTTTTAATAATTGAGCGTTGTCAGCCGCGGCCCGACGTCTCGAACCAAACTGGAGAGATGAGATGGCGCCAGGGTGTCCACGCACGTAGCGTCCCAGACGAGTGCACGTCCGAGACACCACGGAACTAGGGTGGCACCATCCGGTCTCTTGCCGTCATCTCTTACCATTCCAGTGGGCTCCAACGTCGACGGCACAGAAGCTGAGGAAAGTGCCCGCCTGACTAAATCATTGATGGCCCAATGACGAAATAGGCGGCCAGCACTCTTCACGCACGACAGCCCGTGTCGTCCGAGTTGGTCCACGCCTCGGCCGCACTGGCAGCGGTGAGGCTCGCACAGTTTAACGCCCAAACGCAAGCCCACCACTACACGTAGGCTGCTGGGGTCAAGGATGGTTGCTAGGTTGTCGGAAGGGAGGGCACGGAGCCAGTGACCTGATTCCACTTCCGACACAGCCAGGAGCCGCGCTCGGTCCGCGATGTCTGTAGCTTGTTCCAGTAAAGCCGAATGTGTGATTTTGATGAGTGGAATGTCCCACGCGCTCTGTGTCCCCATTTCAGCTGGAACACTGATACTCGGGCATGAAGCACACCAGGCCGTCAAGGCCTCACTCTGGCCCGCCACCCGAACATCGGCAATAGGTATATTCAGGATCATGCCGATGAGGGCTTGTGAGCCATGACTGGACGCCAAGAAAGCCGGGAGTGCCACGCTAGCGGAACGACGGATGCCCAAGCCACCGAAAGAAATGGGGAGGGTTGCCTGTGCCCAAGCGCGACTATCAAACTGAAGATTTAGAATTTTGGTGACAGTTTCCTTTAATGTGTTATCAACTATGTCTATAATTGATTGAAAATACCACACAGGGCAACTTCGTAACAAATACATGAATTTAGGGGTAAAAAGACAAAGCCGAAGGATATAAATAGCCATGTGTGGTTTAATTTGGAACAGGCGAGCAGAATTGTCAGTAAATTTTTTAATCTTTGACGTCACTAAAGATGGTATTGCATCCAAGAAAATTGGGGCACCTAGTAGAGTTAGCGATGATTTTGTCTGTATTGAAATATCGGGGCACAATAAATTGAATTGGCCAATAATGGATGAACGAATTTGGTCTGTAATGTGATCTGGAACGTAAATTTCACATTTATCAAAATTCAATGTCAGGCCTATGGTGTTGAAACGATGGATGATCAATTTTAGGTCCTCCAATACCAAGGATGCACTGCCCCCCAAAGAACCGTCATCGAGGTACCAAACATTTAATTTTGAATTTAGATCCGCAACAATAGGGTGGATTCCTAAGCTAAACAGAGCTGGCCCGAGCGGGTCTCCTTGCTGGCAACCGACACAAGAATTAATTTCGTTTTGGCCATAAAGCAGTTTTGTAGGGGCGCCGTAACATTGCCACATATAATTGTAAATTTCCGGTATTTCTTTATGGATTTCAGACAACAAAACGCCCCTGTCTAGACTGTTGAAAGCGTTTTTCACGTCAATTTTGATATAAACTTCATAATCGGTCGACCCAAGAAACGTACGCGTAGCGTGCACAGCCGCCTCGCAGCCAGATTTTACACCAAAACCTAGCTGATATGGCATGAATTTTTTGGAGAGACGCTGTTGAAAAGCTCTGCAACATATTTTGGATGTAAGACGTCTCAGAGTACTGCCGACAGCGATAGGGCGAACCCCGCCATCTTTTTTTGTTAGCGCTACTAGATTAGCACCGTATAAAATAGGTACTATCTCCTCCGGGACTCGACCATCCAGCATAAGGTTTGCCAAGGCGGTCAAATCACGGAGAAGAGATCTTCCTGCTTCACCGACAAAAGGATCGGTGAGATCTTTCAGATGCTGTGGAGTTATGGCGTCCAAACCACCCGCAGACCCATTGGGAAAGGATCTAATAGCCAAAAGAATAGCTTCCTCATCAGTTTGCAGGGTTGGTTCGGACGCAGGAGGTGACGGGAGCTGGGTGGTAGGCGACTGCGCAGGGTGTTTATCGCATAATGCTGCATAAGTCTCAGCGGAATCCGTGGCAAAAGAGTCACTGCAAAAAAGGAGTTTTGCAGCACCTTTGATGTTTCCATCTGAAACTTTGTTTTCTATTAATTTAGTGTGATTTGTGAAAGGGATGACCGGATCGATAACGTGCGAAGGAATGAACCGGCGAGACGTATTGTGTTTGATAGCAGATGTTAATGAATGCTTATTTGAGTCTGGTCCTATATGAAAAGTGTTATATGAGAATGTCAACAAGTTTTCCCAGGAAGAAAGTGTGTTATCACTAACTACCTTTGCCACGCACTCCGCCAAGCTCCGAGCAACGGTCACGCGGGCTCCTCTGGGTATACGCTTAATAACTTTTATGGTGCGCTTAAACTGTGCGAGTCTCGTGGCCAAAGATGTGTTGCTGGACGCTCCAGTCGTGCAAGTCGCTGAGTTCGATGACAACGGTATATCTGGAGTTGATGGTAAATCGGTACGGGGTACATGCCGCCGACTGCAGTGTATTTTCAGGCCCCGAGGGCCTTTATACAATTTTCTGTCTGCACAAATGGAGCACTCAAGCAACACAACTGGGGCCGACAAGCACAAGCTGTTGGAATTGTTCATACCTAGGTACTTACTTAATCGTAATCCTATAATTATGCACACAAAAAATAAAATAACAAACACTAAATAAAATAAGAAAACATAAACATTATAAAAATAATGACAAATGACAAGATGATGTGACTGCTACGCAGGCGCGCCGCGGCTGGGTGCCATTTCTCCAGGTTCTTAATGTGTTCTTAATGGATGAAAAATATTGGGTTGCTTAGTAACTGTATCGTTACCACAACAACTGTCAGCAACAAAACGGCGTTCTTGATGTCAAGATTTCAGCCAAATTTTAAACAAGGGTCAAGCAAAAAACAGCTGTTTTTGATAACTAGAACTGCGCCGGCCACACAAACACCACCGTGGTATGAAGAAAATAAAAATATCCGACGCCAAAGGCAGCCGGGACTTCAGGAGCCCCTAAATATATTTATTTTTAAATAAAATATGTATGACGTATTGGTCCACTTTTTTGACAATTAGTTTTTAGAAGTCTCTAGGTATTATAGGTGTATTATAAAAGGGCTAATTATGGTTCAGTATAGTAAAAAAATTACTACGGGAAATAAATACGTTCTCGACCCTTTAAGACTAGGGATACGGCTGTACGGCGTTTAAACAAAACGTTTGGTAAGTATACAAGTCAAGGAAAGTCCATAATGTATACTGGTGATAGTCTCCATTCTTTCTGTCTTTGCTATTAAAAAATTACTTTCAAACTCACCCTCTTAAGTTTGTCAGGGTATTGAGCCAGCACCAGGTCGTTGTTGTCTAGGAAGGTCTTCAGCCTCAGCTTTATGGTCTCCTCGTTGTCGTCAGCGCGGCCCGAGACGGCTGCGCGTCCCAGCAACCGCTTCGTCAGCGTCTCTGATGACGCCTCGAAGTAAATTATCACCTAGAAAACGTTGAAAATAATCAACCAGTAAGCTTTAAGCCAACATTCAATGGTAAACAAAATCAGTCTTCAAAAACCTATTTCAAATCTTTTAGGAAGATGTTTTTTTCAAAAGACAAAGCAAAACGAATTCTTTTTGATAACGATTTTGATTATAACGTTATAAATCCCTGCCTTTCAAGTTGATAGCTTTTACTTATTCTTGAGGTTGTGACATACATAAAGAAGTCATCGAAGTTGATATTGGTACGGAATTATGAGTCTTAGTCCATATATTTAATCAATTGAGTACCGAACCGAAAAATATGCAGGCTGCAATAAATATGGACAATGAACTTATTTTCGTTTTTGGAAGAACCCAATTCCCTGATGCACAGGGAATATTGATTATTGTGGTTAGAGGTGGCTCTAGAAAGGATCAGAAAAAAGAGCCAAAACAATGTATTCAACAGTGTACAGGCCAACAGACCCAGAGTCAGGCTGGGCCGAAGGGCCCGGGTGGCGCCTCACAAGCCCGGGGCCCGAGACTGGAGACCCCCATATCCTACCTACCGCCTGGCTTGCGGCAAGCTCCGCAAGCCAGTCCCGTGGAGGCCCGCACAAGTTGGGGCCCGGTTGGCAAACGCCACCTCGACTATATGGCCAGTCGCTGAAGACAAAATTGCTACGTCATGAATCCTTGTGCTAGCCACCCATAAAGTTAAGGCCCAACATAATGGCATCTGCGTTTCCCAAAAAAGATACATGACGCCACGTGCCTCTGGCGAAATTGTAGTCTCATCTCCAAAGGTAGAAGTAGCGGAACTCACAGTGACAGGTGCTATGGCTTCCTCGAACGCGACGCCCTGCGACTTTTCTCGCGGGTACCCGTCTATGAGGAAACCGTTGGCCTTCCCTGCGCGAGACTCGATGGCCTCTTTTAGCAGCGCCAGAACAACGTCGTTCGGTACAAGACCGCCTGAAATAAGCATTAAAAAAATTACAAATGCACTAAAAGGAAGTTCCATGGTTTCCCGTACT
Source organism: Agriopis aurantiaria (assembly GCA_914767915.1). Lineage (NCBI taxonomy): Eukaryota > Metazoa > Arthropoda > Insecta > Lepidoptera > Geometridae > Agriopis > Agriopis aurantiaria. The sequence goes on from OU611982.1 coordinate 1,997,772, forward strand.
TGGTTGTCGAGAGAAACAAGCATTAGAGACATTAAATCAAGAAATGCTAAAGTTACTAGATAGAATCCAAGCCTCAGCCGCTACCATTTAGAATAGTTGGTGGTCAATACGCGATCTATGTTCTCTCGTTACTGTTACTGGTTTCTTCTCTTCTCTTCTTATTTCTCGTTTACCCCGGAGATAAAAATCTGTTACGAAGCACTCATGATCCTTCATTCTAAACTAATAGTCAGTTGCCATTCTAGGCTAATAGTGTTAGCCCTCTTCGACCACAATATAATGATGACCTACATTGAAACATCTAGCCTGTCAGTAATTGAAACAACGTAAGAACCTTGAGCGATGGTGGCCCATCGGTAGCATGTGTGCTTTACAATCTGATGGCACCTGGTTCAATCCTCGGCCTGCATCAATTACTTATTTCGTAATAAAATAAAGTATGTGCAGTTTCGAAGCCATCGCTCAAAAGCAGTGAAGGAAAACATCGTAAGTAAACCGGTATGTCTTACCTTAAAAATTCAAAGACGTATGACATTTACCAACATGCACTGGGCCAGCAGTATAGGAACATGAAAGGCTGATAATGATGAAGTACCTTGCTCCATGATAGTGGTCAGGGTTTTCGCGCGTTCAGAACCGCTCTTCACCTCCTCTCTGAGCAGGTCACCCGTTGAGAGGTGAGTGAACCCGTACTTGGCGATGATCTTGTCGCATTGCGTGCCCTTACCCGAGCCCGGCCCACCCAGGATCCACACGATGGGCTTCTTGCCGAAATCTATGGGTGCCTGGAAATAAATACAGACTTTATTTTAGACCAACTTCAAAGGCCTCTTTTTATTTGATGAAAAAAGGAAGGTCAGTCAATCTTCGCCACTGGCAAGAAGGGTACAGGGAAAGCCTGCTTTTAGTTAATGCAACCCCTATACAAATTAAATAAAGATATTTAATCGACACCGTAAAAAACAAAAAAAATATATAGGTACTTATAGAAAAAAATAAGTGTCGTAATAATTTCAGCATATTTATGCAGTATCTTTTTTTTTTAACGTTGATAAGTCCGCGTTTGACCACCAACTCGTCTGTTTGTAAGCGACGACATTCAACGCTGGTTGAAAACCCCTATTAGTGGCTCCTTGTTCACGGGTGACGATGCAATATGTGCAAGCGTTCAGTGCGTTGGCAGAGGGCAAAACAGTAGAAACGCATCAGTACATAGTCCCCTTGCCTGAAGTAACACCCTGATCTTTTATATTATTTATATACCTATTAGATCCCACAGCTGGGTAGCTCTTCTATTTTTTTCCATTTGTCACGCTGCATTGCTTGCTTGGACTAGGCTAGTTGCCACTAAGAATCGCGTTTTAGTGGTCCTGCCAACGCTTTCGAGGCCTTCCTAGGGTGTCTTTGCCTGTTTCTAGGCACCCGATTCATGAGACCTTTGCCTTCCTGTCCAGGCGCATTCGACAGAAATGGGCCGCCATCGCACTTCAGTTTCTTGTTGCCCACATCCGTGACCCCAGTTCTACAATGCAGCTAAGTGCTTCGTACATGTGTTATGGACTATTAAAGCAAAAAAATATAAAAATTTAACATACAACTTGTAACTGTTGCTGTGTATAAGCAGCTTCACACATCGGGCATAAAGCATATAACCATTGTCCGATTGGGCAATCTAGTGGACACAGTGGTAGCTTGTTGGCCGGCTGTTTCTTCGAAGAAATCATCCTTTTTTGGTTCATTTTTATTTACTGCACTAGGTACTTCTTGCAGTTTACGAGCGCGCGTGGTACTTAGTAGTGTGGAAGTGATAAAATATTTTATAACAAGTGTTTGTGGTAGTTTTGTGGCGTGTGGTTGTTTTGCTCTGTAAGGTGAAAAATCACCTTACAGAGCAAAACAACCACACGCGCTCGTGAATATTTAAATTTAAATTTTTTTGGTTAGGCACATTGTTTGGTATTTGTTGACTGTTTGATATTGACATATTTACATTGTCTTTGACATTACCATTTCATGAGAAGAGTATTCGGCGGCTACTGACCTTCTTTAAAGAGCGTAGCCAATGAGATTTAAAAACTATACATTGGGAATATGCTAAACTCGAAGATCATAATTAATCATTATAAAAACCGACTCGAAATCTGGTTGGAACTCACGGAACTTTGTTATAACAATACACGAATATTCAATGCGAATCATACTTATATTTATATTTACTAATATTATAAATGCGAAAAGTTTGTTGGTTTGTTTGTTCCTCTTTCACGCAGCAACAGAGCCTGACCGACCTTCGCCTGACCGACTGACCGACTGAGAGCCTGAGCTTGGATCGAGCTGATTTTTTGCATAGGTATAGTTCAAGGGCCATAGAGTGGCATATGCTACTTTTCATCATCATCACCCTCATCACCATTTTTCATTACTACGCGGGTGAAACCGCGGGGCGCAGCTAGTATTGGTATACATTTTGACCTTAAGGGCCTACCGAAGAGACCAGGGGTTGCGAAGATATGCTAGATACGCTCTCGGTGTCACAATTCGTGGCAAAAAACTAGCTTACAATTGAATCGGTTATTACAAAATAAATATTATAAAGAGGAAATATTTGATTGTTTGTTTGTTTGTTTGTTTGCATTGAATAGGCTCCGAAACTACTGAACCGATTTGAAAAATTCTTTCACTGTTGGGAAGCTACACTATCCCCGGGTGACAGGCTATAATCTATACCTGTGCGAAGCTGGGGCGGACCGCTAGTTACAAAATACTTTTGTAAAGCATAAAATAGTTTGCCTTCAAGTACCTAAGACGTACAACTTTTTGAATTAATTACCGTACAGTTCGTTGGCGTGCAGCATGTCATTGTAGAGACTTTAGTTTGGGCGTTTGGGCACAGAAGTAATTATTTTTGTTGCGGTTACAATTGCTCTTTCTTATGTTAGCGTAGCCCACTTGAATTCTCTCTACTAAACGTACATTGTTTAAAACGTGAAGTTAGTCAGGGCTTTACGGCGAACTGTTTAAAGCAATCCAGTTTAGGGGATGAAAAAATGTTGCGCGACCACAAACTGTATCTGGGCGTTCGCGTGATTTTCCGAATTGCGTTGTTTCAACGTTAGTTTGAGACCGCGTAAAGAGTTGTACTGTATTTAATTATTATTATCATCGTCAATCATTTTCTATTGTCTTTGGCGCACTAAGTATCTGTTAAATGCCGGTACATACTTTTTCAGATACCTTTTTTGTTGTTGATTAGGCTAGGTTATTTGGGATTAAACACACTCCCCCGGTCCGGTGAGCGGCCTCAGTTTTGACACAATTACTCCAGACGAATATACTGGAGCCCTCAGCACTGCGCTACGGGTCCTCCTGCGAGGTGTACCTACCAACCAGCGTACCTACCAACGTATATTTTTTTTATTGTGAAAAAGCTATAAAAATAAGTTGCAAAGTTAAAATTTGTGGCGTACGCGGTACAACGGACAAAGAGAATGTGTAAATCCGCAAATGAGTCGCAGTGAAAGTTCGAACTGAGTCGTGATAAAAATCGAGTCATTCGCTTCGACCAAAATAAAATGAATGGACGGGCCCTAACCATTGAACTTGCTCAGCAAAAACGAGTCAAAACCGTCGTACATATACTTCAACACCTAATTATAAAAATGTACAGTATATATTTGTTACAAAAAATAGATACCGGTTTTATTTGTATATTTACACTTCGGGAAAGCATACGAATGCATAATTTTGTCAGATGTTTCGTTATCACGTAACAATAGACTCGTGTTGCACTTCTTACGGCTAGAGACCGACTGAAACGAAGTGAGAGCCGGCGCTCATTTTGTAATCTTAAAAAATGCGTTCTACTGGGCCCGTCCATTCATTTTATTTTGGTCGAAGGTCATTCGTATATAGTTTTGTACACAGGAAAGTAGATAGGTACTACAGGTGTATATAGTAAATTTTCTTCGATGGAAGTCTCTATCCACCCCTGATCCACCCTGAATAATTGATAACAATCGATATAATATCAGTAGACGACTTTAGTGACTCAACACGCAAAGTGATCGATTTATTGTAGGTTATGTAAATTCTGATCATATTTCAAGAACTTTGCAGTACATAATTATCATTTTATAAAATTATGTAATGGAAGTCATTCAAATATTTATAGACAGATATATTTTTTTTTTGCTACAACAAGACTTAGCGCGGTTTTAAATAATTTTAATAAACAATTATAAGTCGAGCGCAGAAACGTTGACGGATCGCAGGCTTGGTCGGTACTGACGTGCCACTCAATGCCTTCAGGGGGCGTGTCTTTACATGAGACGTTTTCATCAGTACCCTTAGTCCCAGATTTGATAGTTTTCGAAAACTTTTTTCGTTTACGTTTTGTTCCATACATTGCTGGGCTGAAAGGTATTCGAAAACTTTTTTCGTATTAGAGTGAAGCAACCTATACCGCCGAATACTACCGATTTTAGTTCCTACGCGTTTCCGCTGGAGGCTCTTTACTAAAATGTATGGAACATACGTAAACGAAAAAAGTTTTCGAAAACTATCAAATCTGGGACTAACCCCTCAGATGTAGTGACTGAACACGTTCTTCCTACATTAAATGTCGAGTTATACAAAGTGTTTGATGAATAGAGAGAAGAGAGTTCTCTGAGAGAAGGCCTGTGTACCAGCACAGGTAACACTACTGTGGCTGATAATGATGAAGATAGGTATGCTACACCTAAAATGTGACGTCACTACCTCATCATAAAACTTCTTCAAAGCAGCAATAACTACGAAAACAGTCCAATCACGATACCTTGACGTTTAGAAATAAAACAGAAAGAAACGCAAGGTTAACTTTTATTATCGAAAATACATTTGAATAAGTGGCCTTTTGTACGCTACTCGAGACATGATTTAAGATATTTAAATAGATGCTTTTGTCTTTATTACTGTGCCTTTAGAGTTAGACACACTAATTTGGCTTTAGCTAATTCTTTTTATATTACCATAGAGATAGAAAACTACGGTTACAGACTACGGCAGAAAACAGTTCTATTTTTACGGTAGATAATTAAATTGTCTAAGTTACGGTTTACTATAATTGACCTTAAACCAAAATAAAATGAATGGACGGGCCCAGAAGAAGCGCATTTTCGAAGAATAAAAATTGAGCGCCGGCGCTCACTTCGTTTCAGTCGGTCTCGAGTCGTAGGAAGTGCAACATAAGACTATTGTTACATGATAACGAAACACCTGACAAAATTATGCTTTCATGTGCTTTCTCAAAGTGTAAATACACAACAAGGGTTCCGTCCAACGGAACCCTTAGAGCAAGAGTTCTACTCGCACTTGTCTGTTTTTTTTTTTATACAAACATTTGGTCACGATTCGCCGTCAATGGAAGACAAACAAACATTCAATTTAGCATAGTTACGAGTATGTAGGAAGTTACGATCACCTCGGTACTAAACGTAGACAGACTAGACTAAGATACTAACATATAGAGTAGATCTATTTCTGTCTGCAACATTGACAGTGACCCAAACTTCCGCGGTAGTCGCGCGGCGACTGACGGGAGGCATCGACGCGGCGTGGCTGATTGATGATTGGAATTGAAGCACCCATGCCAATAATATTGGACATCCTACTTTACAAACGGTTGTACTAATAGTTTTCAGTTATAGACAGTACTATAGTAATAATATACATAGGTATGGCGCTTAATAGAGCAGTTTTTTTTGGGGAAGGCCTATTATGCCTGTTATATTTTTATGCCTAAGTCATCATCATCATAATCAGCCTTTTAACAGTCCACTGCTGGACTTTTAGCCTACTCCCGAAAGGGTGATTGGGCCATATCCACCACGCTGGCCCAGTGCGGGTTGGTGGATTCACATATGCCATTGAATTCCTTTGCCGTACGTATGCAGGTTTCCTCACGATGTTTTCCTTCACCGAAAAGCCAGTGGTATGAAAATCCGTACATAAGCTCCAAAGAGCTCATTGGTTTGGGCCCGGGGTTTGAACCCGCGACCTCACGATTTCAAGTCTAGCAGTCTCCCAAATAGGCTACCATGGCTTTTATATGCCTAAGTAGACACCGCTAAAATTACCTGATTCCGCACACCACTTGAATAACTGGAAGGAGGTCAAGCCAGTATTCAAGCGCTTTGATTCCAATTTTATTGTGCAATTGCTAGTCTGTGGAATGCATTTCCTGAATGGGAGTTCTTAAAATCACAAGTGAATCGGCTTGTTCTAGGCATGTGTGCTCCGTCATACACCACATCATCAAGCGAGTTGACAGTTAAAAGCAAGCATACTGTTAAAACAAACAAAAAAAAACTTTGGCCAAGAAACGTGTGGTACACTGGAGTGCTTGTATATTTAAAATAGCTCTGTCTTGTGACAACTCCGAGAAGTTGAGAGAAAAAAGTTAAGGATAATTAAACGGTCGCAGAAATTTTGCTTATAATGAGAAATTGATTGTTTTAGTATCTTATTATGCTTCAATAATTTCAAGTAGATATAAACCAATACCATAGTACCATAACAGTGAAGATGTAATATAAAATAGAAAACAAAAAAAACTTGTTACTTTTACAGTTGTCATAACATTGTAAAAAGCTGAACAAAAAGAGTAAATTCTGCTAACTTTTTAGGGTTCCGTGTACAAGGAACCCTTATAAATTCGTTCTGTTTAATGTACGATTGTACTTTGTGACTGACAATCTAGAGTTTTGTTAGATATTTACGTCATATTCAAATCCATATAAACATGGTGATTAATAATAGTAGCATCTAATGATATCCCTACGTTACTATATAGATATACATATATTGTTACATGGTTGTAGGTAGTTATCTACAAAAGCTTTGATTATAATTGTGAATACAATTTTGTAATCTATTTTGTGATTATATATAGAAGTTGGTAAAGCTTTTTTTTTAACATGAAATATTGATGAATGGATGTTCTCTGGTGCCAAATTTTCACTTTGAAATATTTTAACGAGATGAAGTTTTAATGAGACAGCTTTTCAAGGAGACGCTTTTTTAAACTTTAATAAACAAGACGGATGTTTGATGCGAGAGCTTCTGACCTACCCAGCATGAGAATTTAATTATAAAAAATCGATTGGTCCATGACATCTTGTCTCGTAAGATATTAAAACAATGTTAATGGCAAATTTGTATCAATAGCCCATGGATATATTAGCATCAGTATCCTTACAGGGGGAATATTTTTTTCAAATTTAAATGGGACTAACCTCGATAATAAATCATCAATAATTGAAATCGCTTTCACAATCGGCGAAGGTATCACGTAAAATTTAAAAAAACAGTCGAATTAAAAACCAAATTTTTTGAAATCGGAAAACAGCATGCTCTGTTCTATCCTGCGTCGTAGTTAACTTAATAAATGAATACATTTGATTCGTACCTTAAAAACGAGCACCTTTGAATCGAGTTTCACTTCGAACCACACTCCGATGATGAGCACAACTCCATACAACACTTTGCAGTAGCTTTCCTTACTTTTCATAACAAACTCGAACGAGTTCCGACGGCCACTGCCGACATCGGCGTCTCTAAATAAAAGCCACTACGATGCCAAATCTCACAAGCTTGGCACACGGCGTACGTAGATTTGGTATTTATTTGATTATTTTGGAGAAATTCCAGATGTTTTCTCTGCAAGGGTTACAACCGGACTGTTGTGAGGTCGATGACGAATGTTGTGGAAAACTATGAATCCTGAATCTGGTTGGTTGGTGGATGATCTGGCAAACAGCCCGATCGCTTTCGTGATAGGCGAGATTTGTTTTCATTGATGATGTCTAGCATATTAGTAAAAGAAATGCCTATCTATACCCAGCAGTGGGATAAGGAAGGCTGTGGATGATGATGATGATGATGATGTCTAGACATTAATATCCTCATTATTACAGTGGTTTGTAAACCAATGGAAGAGAACGAAAGACACCTATAGTTTGCTCAAAAAAGATGAGGTAGAAAGTGGGCTCACCTCACTCCACGAAGAACTGATAATCTAGACCACAGTGTAGACGAGAAAACCACGTCAATGTATGACGTTTTAAGGACAGTAGGAGTGGTGACCTGCGTAAAACAGGGCAAAATCTCGACACACAGAGCTCTTGACTAAGCTTTATAGCATTAGGAGAGACCTGCTTTCATCAGTGGCCGAACATACGTTGATGATGATGAACTAAGTTAAACTAAATATACGTAGGGCGAAAATAGATAGATAAAAGTAAATTCACGATAAGCTAATAAAAATTTGTCCTATTAAATTTTCACTCTGCCCCCCGATTCTAGTAAACAAATTGTCTTTAAATTGTAATTGTTGCGATTTTAATTGTTAAATAACTGCCTCAAAATTGAAAGCTTTTAATTAAAAAAAAATACTAATTTATAATATTAGGTAGTTGTATTTTTCTAGAATAAAAAAATATTTAAAACTGTCAATTTTGAGGCAGTTATTTAACAATTAAAATCGCAACAATTACAATTTAAAGACAAGTTCTTTAGTAGAATCGGGGCCCTGATCTATTACGGTTCAGAATTAACTATAGTGAAAGGTACATACTTAGTTGCTTCATCGATGAAGACTTTGCAATTACATGCGCTTTGGTTGTATTATCAGGTTTATAACCTTGCTTCTAATCTAATATCAGCTGTAAGTTGCATCATGTAATATATATTTACGATTATATCAAATGAGTTTTTTCGCTATCAATGTCTAGAGACCTAGTAACTGATTCATTGATCGCCTTATTAATTTGCAGTATTACTTTCGACCTTATCACTAACTGATAAGATATAATTAGCCTGCATTGGCTTGCGATTAAAAAGAAAAGAAATTTTAGCATGAACATACAAACTTTATAAAAAACAAAGGATAAATGAATAGTTGTACTAGAATTTATTGGTGACTTTATCGCTTAGAGCGATCTCTTCCAGGCAATCAAGCAGTGACAAGAACAGCGTGATAATACAACACAATAACAAAGCTGATAATTATTTTAATGGGTAATGAAGCGGTTTACATCCCATTTGGTTCGCACCACGGTGTGTATCTCTCAAGTGCTCTAAATCAATATGGCACCTTTTTTCATGTAATTTTGATCTGCCCAAACTTTTTTTTTTAATTCTCTGTCAACTTTATTCACCATAAAGGACATTCTGTTAACCAAAACTAGGTAAATACCAGGTGTAAGGTATACGCCCCCGAAGTCGAAACGCTAATAATATATCTACCACAGAAAAGAAGAAGAAAAAAAACATGTCTCTTTGCGTTACTATCTAAAAACAATCGAATACCCAATACTTATTGCCTAATCTATATATATAAAATCGAAATTCATCTACTCACTCACTCACTCACTCACTCATTAAACACGAAATCTCGAAAACTACTTGACCTACGAAGCTGAAATTTGGCAGGTAGATTCCTTATGGGGTGTAGAGGTCCACTAACAAAGGATTTTACGAAAGGGCCGAATTAAGGATGACAACAGGGGGTTGAAAGTTTATATAAAATTCTACGCGTACGAATTTGCGGGCAACAGCTAGTTATACTTATTGCTTAGTGTTATTTTTGTGGTTTGGAATGTTGCTAACTAGCAATACAAGGTTACGCATTATAGACAGTACTAAGCCGAAAGAAGGTCATTGTACTCATAATTATGAACAACTTTTACTATTGGATTAACTCTGAAATCGCGAAAAATATCTCATTCCATAGAAAACGGTTATTGACACTCGACAAAATGACATATTTTTTTGTCTTATGTTCAATGATCGGAATTTACTGCTTTAGTTCAGCTTTTTACAATGTTATGGGAACAGGGTCGTACGGCTGGCTGTTAAAAGCAATTCAGTTCAGATGCTGAAAAAAGTTGCGCGACCGCAAACCGTATTTTCACGTTCGAGTGATTTTCCGACTGCGCTGTTTTATAACGTTAGTTTGAGACCGTGCCGCGTAAGGAGTGGTAAGGAGCTGGGCGTAAGTAAAAAAGTTACAAAATTAATTAATTTAGTAACTAATTCCTTTTTGTTGTTAAAATTAATTATAGAGTAAATAAAGTTATTTGACCCGAACTGTCAGACGCATTCTTTCAATGGCCGCACGATAAAAGTAAAATTCTGAATAATCTTTAAGCCAATCCATCATCGTAATGTTCAGTTATGTTATGACCTTTGATTGGTTAGCCAGTAAAGATCAGACAGTAAAAGCAAAGGTCAGTACAGGCAGTAAAATAATGCACCATTAACTAAAGCAGATTTCATGGGGCTTCTGCATAATTTACTATAATACTGCACTGCGGCGCTCAGCATACCTGAATACCTTACTTAAATGTAGAATAAGGCTCACCGCGGTAAATATAGTAAATAATAATATAACTTTAGTGAACAACCGTGACAGTTTATAACAGTGTAATATATGCTACACGTATTAAAATATATACTAGTATACCTATTAACTAACCAAGTACTACCAATTATACCTACTCTGTTCAAAATATTTACTAATAACAAACGTCTACTCTCTGTCTACAAGCGTTGAGGAAAATTTGTAATCAATATGTTGTATTAAATTGATATAAATTCAGCTCGACCACAACTTCACACTACTTTGTTATCCGATAGTTACCTCTCTTTCAATTAATGAGTACTAACTAAGAAATGATTCTACTTAGATTTATTTTTGTGGCACTTAGAGCCGCATTACAAAATGCAATCGTTAAATTTTAGGCATCTGGATTTTAGGGCTATGACAAAAAAATAAAGTAAAACAACAAGTAATGCACAAAATAAGAAGCCGCTATTAAAAAAAAAATACAGATCTCTTTATAATTTTTTTGCTCTTTTTTTGATAGATTTTATAGATATTTGAATCAGAGTGCTAAACATCCAGTTTTGGTTGCTTTTTTGTAAAAAAAATGTGAGCGGGCTCTTAAGTGCTTACCTATCGAATTAAGTCCGAAAATATCAGTCACAAAGTTCCATATTTAAAATAAATAATGCTGTGTAAATTTAAAAAAAAAAACATCTAAGCCTCTGAAATAATTTGCCATTTCGTTGCTTGGCCGCGCTTACCGGCCAGAGCAATTTCTTTCGCATATTTTTTATAAAATATATATCTTCATATATTTTATCTAAGTGGGAAAAAAATAATATTGGGCATTATTTTTAGAACAACACTGCAAAAGTAAACGTAATTTTTATGTTGTTTTGTTTTTGCGGTAGAGATCGAAAATAACAATTTCTTCGAGTTTCTTTAGATCTCCGCCGCCGTTCTATACTGAACGTAGCCCCCCCCCCTAGACCACCACACTGAACGACAGCCTGCCATCTGCATCCCGCGACTCTCACGATGTTGTCGGTCCATCTAGTGGGAGGCCTACCTACGCTGCGTCTTCCGATTCGTGGTCTCCACTCAAGAACCTTTCTTCCCCATCGGTTATCATTTCTTCGAGAGATGTGGCCTGCCTATTGCCACTTAAACTTGCAAATTTTTATAGATATGTCGATGACTTTGGTTCTGTATGGTACACGAAAATTGCTTTATACTATTTGCAATGTTATTCTAAAGATAATGCCCAATTGATTTTATTACTCTCACTCAGAGATTATTAACCTAAAATTATTTTTTTATATTAAAAATATACTCTACCCGATATGCGCGGCATAGAGAATAAATACGAAGATCTAATATTGCGTAATTTTGCAATAAATAGATACGTGATAAATAAATACCAGTAGTAATTTATACTTCTCTATAATCAGACAATCACGAGCTGCAGATATAGAGACGTATATTATATAACGTAGCAGTGATCTGTGATATGCTATTTATAAACAATAATATTCAATTTAAACTCGACCACCGACTTTTTCTTTCTATTATTACCGCGATGTGACGTAACAATCATGCTGAAACTACTGAAAAGATCTCTGAAAATACTACTCAAACCTAGACGTTTTTTCTTCAAGATTCAGTATCTTGATCACAGCATAAGAATGTTACAAAAGAGAGGGATTTAATTGTTTTATTCGTACTTACCATTTTGTGTGAAGGAAAGCGCGTGCAATCCAAAGGATAGTAGTCACAGGCACAAGGTACGTCCGTCCGTGGCAAGCTTCGCGGGGCGACTGCGGCGCGGCTCGGTCAAGGGCAGCGCGGAAACTGTGCCAAACAGCCGATAATCGACCTCGTGAGAAAATTGGCTCAAATGGCGGGAAACCTGACTCTTCCTGGATCAAAGTTTAATGAAAATTGGCACCCTTAAGGTGCTTGCGGGTGACATGGCTACCATAATTCTAAAAGGCTAAATTCAATACTAAATAGAGTAAATAGTTGGTAGAGTAAGTGATTTCTTAAGTTATGAAAAAAAAAAAAAATGAAAAAAAAAAAAAATGAAAAAATGAAAAAATGTCCCGAATATTTATTTATTTTTTTATATGTTTATTTACGGGATATTTACCGTGGCAAGGTTGTGGAATGAGCTCCCGATATTTCAGCGCAGTTACATGCACCATGTTCACGGGAAGACTGAAGAATGCGGGTGGTTGGTCAAATAGTTAAAAAGTTAGGTGCAGCCATAACGATCTACCCTCTTTCTTAGTCTTTTGCTACGGTTATCACTGGAACTTGAACCTAAGTCCCGACAAAACACACTCACTGTATCACTGCGTATAAATATAGTATTTTGAACATATTTTGAACGCGAACTTTTATTTTTACTTTAGTAAACAATCGTGACAGCTTAAAACAGTGATTTATTAAGAACAATAAATTATGCTATAGGCCTTATGCATTTCAGCATAGACGCATTTCAGCGTTTAATTATCAAAGCTAATATCAAAGTTTTATGTAAAACGGCACCGTTAATTGGTGGTAAAACCTTTAGTGATTACAACACCGTAACAAGGGCTACTTTAAATAATTCAAAACTAAATAGAATAAAAACTTGGTAGAGTAAGGAAGAATAACACTAAACTATGTTACGCCATGGATTTTTCGTCTGTAATGTTATATTTTATGTTAAATAAACTGAATTTAAATTTGAATAAGCCTTGTGTTAGATTTCAGGGTCAAATTTCCACACCACTTGGAAAGAAAATCAATTAAAATAGCAAAAAAAGTGAAATAAATTTATAGTTGTCGTGTATAAATTCTTATTATCATTTAAATATTGATTACATTAAAACATTTCAATAACACACAAAAAATGAATGACATAAAGTAAAAAAGTTATAATACTTAGAAAATAATTTAGTAGCCAATAAATAATTAAAATTTACAGTTTTACTTTAAATTGTCAGGGAAACTCAATTTGAAAATAATATTTGACTACCTAGTCTACTTTAGGTAAAAAGTCATCCACATAAAATTACTTATTAAAACTTATATGCTCAAGTTTGAGTGGAGAGCTATGTGGCGGTGCTTCGTTTGACGATTATAAACGTAAATAAGCCAAAATGAAAAAAAAAACGTTTGACCGCTATCTCGTCGTAATCTTATCGCTTTAAGAGACACTTAATGTACATTATTTGATAATAATGTACAGTTATACTACCCGCCCGCCCGGCTTCGCACGGGTGTAACGTACGTGCGAAGCCAGGGCGGGGCGCTTATTACATATATAAACCTTCAGTAAAAAAACCGGACAATTACGAGTAGGACTCGTGCTCTGAGGGTTCCGTTAGACGGAACCCTCAGAGCGCGAGACCAAAAAAAATACTAACTGAAGTTAAAATATTGAAAGACAAACTTAAGTTTGTAGTTGACAATAAGGTTTTTCCATACATTCCAACTACAAAATGTAAGTTTGTAATAGCAAAATAATCATTTTTAAATGATATACCTTCATATTTATAACTTTCGGATTTATTCCTATATATGTGCTATGAGACCTTGCTTTTTGCCAAATTTCATGATTCTAGGTCAACGGGAAGTACCCTATAGGTTTTGATTTCCCTGTGAAATCGCAAAATATGCGACATAAAAGTTCATATCTTTTGATTGCGTTGACTTACAACTTTTATTTTTTTACAGCCGAAAGAAACCATAGACCCAAGTATTTAGTATAAATTTCGACTTGCTACCTTTACGCGTTCTTGATAAAAAGGGTCTTGACAGACGGACAGACAGACGGACAACGAAGTGATCCTATAAGGGTTCCGTTTTTTCCTTTTGAGGTACGGAACCCTAAAAATATCTAACTGATGGTGAAAACCACATCAAAGTCCGTTGCGTAGTTTTACAGATCTAAGCATACATAGGGACGGACAGACAGCGGGAAGCGACTTTGTTTTATACTATGTGATGATAGTGATGATTATTTCCGGGATATTTACCGTGGTAGTTTAAAACAGTGTTTTAATGTATATTATGTTTTATTTATCAGCATGAATGAAGTCAGCGTGTGACTAACTCTGTACGGTGAACCAAAACCAAAAACTAAAATTAGGTAAACCGAAATGAGACTAATATATGAACTAAATCGTTGTTTATGCACCAAACAGAGTTAGTCACACGCTGACTTCATTCATGCATACATGTATGTAATCTCTATACAGTCTAGGCCTGAAGTTCGAGGGCAGATTCTGACCTTCGATAAGTTAGGTGACTATTTTATACAAAAATTGTTCGAATAAAAAACGACGATTATAAAAAATTGTGCCTTTATTGATAAAAAAAATAAGTTTCAAGACTACAGACACGTATGTGTAAGTTGATAAACTTAACTAAATTAACATCAAATTTCAGTGTAAAATTACTACATTTGAAAGTGTTTTTTTTATTTCATAGATATTTTTGTATTTCATACTAAAATTACAAATAAATGATACATTTTTTATATAGCATTATTTGACAAAAAAATATCGTAGCTACGTCTACGCATTGCTACGTAACAATAGCGGCTACGACGGCTACGAAAAGACCTCCATCTTTTCACAGCCGTCGTAACCTTGTAGCACTTCGTAGCATTACGTCATTCTTGTAGTCACTACAAAAAAGTATTAAAAGTTCAATGGTCAAATACGACGACAAATTTTACAACTGTGGTTTCTTATGTTTCTCGCTTAAAAACGTTATAATAAAAAATATTTTAGGTGATATTTTCTTTTGAATCTTTGATTTTCACATATAGTATATGATATTTCAAAGTTATACCAATATTTAAGAGAAACGCTTCCGAAAATGAAGATTGCTGATAATTACTGATACGATGCCACAGAAACGCGAAGTTTTAAACTTTTTTTGCATTATCAGCTTTGGAGACTAGAACAAAAAAAAAACTTTTTTTAAATATTTCTTTTTGATTTCAAAATCCGCAATGTAATGTAAATAAAATATCCAACTGACGCCAGAGGTAAACGAACGCCCACACATAGTCAGCGCCGCGCGAAAGCTTTGTACCTACGCGGAGCATTGACCCCGAATTTTATACGTTTTACATTGCTGGTTCGCAAAACACTAAACAACTAAAACAACAAGTATTATTGTTGTTACGACATCATACGCAGGGCACTTTCCACCGCCAATGTCGCAGCTGTGCTCGAACCGAGTGGTCTTGCGCGTGACGATGGAAAGAGGCCTGACGGTATGACACTTGTGCCCTGGAGGTTGGGGCGGCCCCTTGTATGGGACGCAACTTGTGTCGATACTTTGACGCCGTCACATCTTCCTGAGACACAAGGTAGGGCTGGCGCGGCTGCCAATTCGGCAGAGCAGCACAAGCGACGCAAATATGCTAACCTCGGCAGTGGTAACATATTTGAGGCGTTTAGGGTCGACACATTGGGCCCTTGGGGACAGGGAGCTCACCTCATTTTTAAAAATCTTTCAGAGCGCCTGGTTAATGCGACGCGTGACCAAAATGCTGGCGTGTTTCTGGCTCAACGCATTAGCATTTCCATTCAACGTGGTAATGCCGCCAGCATGTTGGGCACGCTGTCAACTGGTAGTGGGCTTGAGCATTTGGATTGTCTTTAGACCTTCAACGGTCTATGGGCAGTCTAACTGTATTTGTAGTGTTAGTTTTAGCTTGTATTTTGTTTAGTTATTAAAGGCACTTGCCCAGAAAAAAAAAACAAAAAGTATTATTGGTATTCGACTGTGTTTAGGTAATATAATAACAGCGTTTCGGCTTTGAAAGTGTTTCCCTTACACCAGGGGCCTTAGGGCTATCTCTTTACACGGGCTCGGATAGAGCGCTGTGCGGAAAATCTCACGCGAATGTGAACTTTAACGCGTCAAGATACGGTTTGCGGTTGCGCAAGTTTTCGCAATTACCTAAACAGCAGTGCAAGTACCGTTCTTTTTATCAATCGTCAAATTCGATAAAACGCCATTTGATCTGTACTCGCTATGATAGATTCTTTGGCATTTTGACGAATTTGACGATCGATAAAGAACGACACTTGCACTGCAGAATCGCTTAAAACAGGTAGCCGTAAGGCTCCTGGTATAAATAAGACAAATTTTAATACAAACGACCCTCGATATAATTACAGACAACGAGCGTATTTTGTCACAAAAAAACTACAGTGAAAATTAAATTAAGAAAGATTACAAAACAATAGGTACTATGTGACAAAATATTCTAGTTAGTTATTAATTCTAGAATATATTGTAGTTACGTGTGCAACGAAAATAATCCAGAAGAGCCATTAGGGTCTCATATTTATAAAACGAATTCAAAATTCAATACAAAAGTGTCCCTTAATTTCTAACTACTAAGTGATAATGTTTTTCACTAACTATCCTAAATGTACTACTAGGTACGTTTGGGTGATCGTAATTATTATAAAATCATTGGTTAAATCTATTATTGGATCGTAATTATTGACGGATAAGTACTTAAGGCGAGGTTTCCCACTTTTAAGCAACGCTTGTTACGAAGAACACAACTAGTTTTGGTTTGTCTGCTTCACAAGCCACGCGACTTCAAAATCCGTGTAAAAATAATAATGTTTTGTTCTTTGTAGTGACATGTTATCTTATGTTTGTGGTTTTTTGAAGTCGGTTTTCATTTTAGAATGTTTAGTGAAGTGAAATGCTTAAAACCTTCTTTAACTCAGTTCTGGGCGAGTTTATTTATAGATACGATTACACATCCATGCATGAATACCTCCTTGTTTGACTTGAAGACAAAACCAAAGTATTGTAGTGATTTGTTATCGCGAAATTCGTAGGCACTCTAGCTATTATTTGAACTGGTTTAAAAACTACTGATCCCTAATTATTGAAATGTTTGTGGGAACACCTCGAAGGTTTCTTCTACACGATAAAATAAGAAACACACAAATTGGTGTACAGAAGCCTGCGTAATCTCTGTACATACATAAAAAATTATAAAATAAAAATACGGACTGAATTGAGAACCTTCCTCTTTTTTCGAAGTCGGTTGAAAAGGTTACTCAAATTGGTATGTCATTGTGTTCATCATCATAGAGAACATATACTCTTACCCCCTTACTAATAAACGTGGAGTAGCCTTAGAATAGTTAGGCCGTGTTTTGTCTTTTTCTCTCTTTCAAATTTTGAATTCGATCGAAAAAGACAAAAGACGGAGTAACTATTCCAAGGCTACTCCACGTTTATCAATAAGGGGGTAAAACTTCACACCTATGGTGATGTGTTTTTTTTTTTTTTTTTTTAAAAGCACACATCGCCATAGGTTTGATGTTGTTTTAGTCTGTAGATATGGCACTAAGGCTCAACGCTGACTGGCAGACGTCGCGACGCTGCCAAAGTTTGCTGCTGTTGTCTTCTGCATCAGTGATAGTGAAAGCTTGCAAGTATATTTGCTCTATGGAATTATGAGCAACATAAGGTCGAGTATAACGCTGAAATCATATTTTTTTGTTTTTCCATTTATGAAGGTAGGTTGCTTGGAAGCATCGAGATAAAATTCCTATAGAGTCGCAATCTCTCTGTGAAAACAGTCAAAAAACGTCCAAGCGTCATTGTACGTATACATTGTATTAATTATATAGTTCACAATGCCACATTTACTCCAATTTAGACGTTATGTCGCTTGCATAGTGTTCAACGTTAGTTGTCCGCTATGTCATCGTAGCTCTGGCATCGCGCGGCGTTGTAGTCGGATCGCGGTTACCTTGTAACTAACCAAAAAGTCTGCGCAATTCGTAGCGTGCGCCGAGTTTTGGTACGGACATTTTTTTTGCACGATTGTGACTGTATATGTATTGTAGTATCTCGGTGCTTGGAAGGTATGAGGCCAACAGTTGTTACACTAGCTTTAAGGCCGCGCTTACTATAGTAGCGCGAAGCTATCTCCTCCGCAAATTTTCAACATTATGAGCTCTGAGCGTGCTTATGTGTGTTGTGTGTAATTCCAAGCGAGGTGAGCGCGGCCTTAAGTTATTTTTGTCTTCTGTCAGTCATCCCTGGTGCGAACAATAAATAACAATCTATTTCCATTGAAAATCAGAAAATTGTAACAACTAATCTTATGGTTTAAATGTTTATCGGGACTCGTCACGTATTATTTAATTTAGGTAAAAAATATGTATCTTTCGCTCGACGTTTCGACCATGTTACAAGGTTGAAAGGTACATGTTTTTTACCCAAATTAAATAATACGTGATAAATCCCGATAAACATATAAAACATGTGTTTAAATTACGAAAGTTTAAAATATACTATAACAAATTTTATTTTATGATTTCAGGGTTGATACCTTGGTAAAAGTTGTTAATAATGTGTACAGCCACACCTTTCGGAGTATACCAGTTCAGATTCACCCTAGATTATAAAATACATATTTTATTTATCCATCACCCAAATCCGGTATATTTTACTACGACTAAATTGGCCTCTGATTGTGATTACATATATCTAGCTACGTGTATCTATTTACTATATATTTAACTATAGGTAAGTATTTATATGCAACACTACCTTCTATTATGTGTTTATTGTAGTACATCTAAGTTTTATATGAATAAAAAATATATGAATTGATTGAAAACGAGACTACTTAATCATCTGACCACCAACTCGCTAACGATATGGTGGTCAAACGCAAGTATATAAAAAAAAAAAAAAAAAAAAAAAAAAAAAATGGAATCAACACAACTCCCATTTTAATAACACAACTGATATAATAATTATTATGTATGTTAAGGGGGGCAATTGAGCGATTTATAATTACAAATTGATCAATCAATACCAGCAAAGATTTTGTTCCGATTTCTTCATTCGTATTCAGTTGGCTGCATGTTATTGATTAAGTGAAACTGTGTTATATTTAGTTTCACAATAAAAACATGCCAAAAACTGAAAACGAATAAAAAAATCTAGCGTTATATTTTATGTTATATTAGTAATAATAATTAAAAAAAAAATTGTCAAAAGACACATACAATGGAGGCATTGTGCTGAAATAAATAAATAAAAAATATGCAGTCTTCGGACTGCCGACAGAAGTAAAAACTTAAATACATTAGCACGTTGATGACGCTGTCAATTAGCATGTCGGTGACGCGAACCCATAAGTTTTGCCCCTAACAAAATCGCTCAACGCGGCTAAAGAAGTATTCACTTCAAAAACAACTAAGAGTGTACCGTAATAAAACATAAATAAAACAATATTTTTAAGGTACATATTTTTACCTAAATTAAATAAAGTTATATGATTATTTACGGGATATTTACCGTGGTAAGGTTGTGGAATGAGCTCCCGATATTTCGGCGCAGTTACATGCACCATGTTCACGGGAAGACTGACGAATGCGGCTGACGAACAGTTAAAAAATTAGGTGCAGACATAACGATCACCACGGGACGGGATATTTACCACGGTAAATATCCCGTAAATACTCATATAACTTTAGTGAACAACCGTGATAGTTTAAAACAGTGTTTTTAAATTAAATGATACGTGATAAGTCCCGATAAACATTTAAAACAAATATTTTTAAGTTTTAGCTGATCAAATTTATACAAAAAAAAAAAGTATAGCACTGTTTTTTTTTGTGTATAGTATATCTATATATATATATATATATATATATAGAAATATCATTATCTACAAATTTATAGTTAACACGGATCTATCTGACCCTCCAATAATATCGTATAATAAAACCTATTCCTTAACTTACATATATTTATTTGCGCTTTAACTAAACGATTTCTAAAAAATATCATCTTACACCAAGGCACTTTTTTACAAAATTCATGTGCGCTTTATAAATAATCTTAATCTTATTTTTTGGTCCGAACAGTTGATTTTGGTTCTTTGATTATTTGATCCAACTTCATACTGATTTAATATTACATAATATCGTTATATAATGGTTTTACCATTTATTTACTACAAATTTTCATGAATCTCAAATATGATTTTAATAGTTTTATTACAATTGTAGATACGAAGAGTAGATCATTCTTAAGTTTTTTTAAATATAAATAACTTTATAACAAAATGTCTTATTTCTAAATGCAAAAGTTGTGTATCCTACTTCTTAGAAACATAAGTGAATTGCTTTTACTCACTAAAGTTAACAATATTTTTATTTCATTAATAAGTATTGAATACTCTACATTAAAATCTACTTTAGCTTAAGTCCTATATTAAGTATTCGGCACTTTCGCGATGACTTCCCAGCGAGTTATAATGGAATCGATTACCAGAGACAAACATAATAATATTTATCTTATTATGGACACTCACGTGGTTTTCACACATTTTATTACAAGGGAATTACTCACGTATGATTAAGCCGGTTACTCCGACTATAGTTTCAACCGCATTCGGCGGTCATTTTCACGGTGAGTGAGCGCGCGCGGCTCCATCTCGCTTTGCATACCGAAACAAGCAAAGCGAGACGCAGCCACGCGCGGGCGCATGCGCGGCCTTGAAAAAGGCCGCCGAATGCGGTTGAAACTATAGTCGGAGTAACCGGCTTAAGCATACGTGAGTAATTCACTTGTCATATGAACAAAAGATATATTTATCATTAGCTGGAATGAGTGCGTACGTAAAATCTAATTTCAGCTCAACAGTCGCGGAACAAGCTGTCTGTTTCGTTCAGTCCATCGCAATAAATATCATCAAAATATGAACTTGCTTGACAACGGCCATATTGTATTGGCTAGAAAGAGATAGAGTGCTCCCGGTATAGCTGTTTCATTTGGACCGGTATTCTCTCTGACATTTCAGTACTAAAGTGGTTAATTATAGAAGGCTATTGTTTATATAAATTATAAGCAATCAAAATTGGTACGAGGTCCATTATATTTATAGAAAGTAAGTACCAATAAGTGAAAGTTTAATCAACTTGTCAGGTGATTGAAATTGACCCAGAATAATTATAGCTTAAGTATATACCGTTGAGTCTAGAAATTTTATAGTCAATGCATGTCTTTATGGATTTAAATTAAAATCAGTTTTTTATCGTCATAACGGTTTCGGCAACTTTGGTTTGTCACAACTGTCTAGGGAATACAAAACGTATGACAAACGGGATGACAATGAAGATGATTTTTTAATGTTTTTCTTTTTTAAGTTTTGGGATATAAATAACACCGGGATTATATTAGCACGGGCTAAAACTACATGGATCGAATGAACATGGGCTAAATTAACAAGGGATAAAATGACATGGATTAAATTAACATGGATTAAATTAGCATGGGCTAAATTAGATTAACATGGGCTAAAATGCTGGCAGCATTGCCACATTTTGGGAATGCTGCCAGCATTTTGGGAACGCTGCCCACTGGTAGCGGCTTACTAGATTAGTTTTAGTTATAAATTTATATTTTAGATAGTTTTTTAAATATTTGTCATTTTAATTGAATAAATTCACCCATAACATGGGCTAAAATAAATGGTTTTAGTTAACATGGGCTTAAATAACATGGAATTAATTAACGTAGGCTAAAATAATGTGGTTCAAATGAACATAGACTGAAATAATATTGTTAAAATTAACATGCGTAAAAACCGGATTAAATTAACATGGGCTAATAATATGCTTTGAGAGAACATGTCATGGGCTAAACTGACATGGATTAAATTAACATAGAATAAAATTATGTGGTTTAAATTAACATGGACTAAAATAACATGGATTTAGTATGTACCTACTACATTTATTACTACTAAATCCATGTTATTTTATAAACAAAATTTTACAAACACGGGCTAAATATGCGTATTGAGGGAAAAGTCTCCGGAGCTCTGCTCGTAGAGTCGCCGCACGTCGTCGTGCGTCATTTGAGAGACAGTAGAGATTTTTGTCGCGTTTTCTATAACCGGTTTCACCTGGAACACGTTAATAATTAGTGTTTCGAACTCAAAAGTGTTCTCACTTGAAAGGGTTTTAAAGGATAAGGTGTGGATACTGAATATGACTTACCGAAATACTAAGTGAGCTAAAGACTGTTTTTTTTTGTTTAAAATAAATAATAGGATTGCGTTTGACTACCATCTCGCCTGATGTTAAGCGATGATGCGGTCTAGTTGGAGCACGCTTGCCTAGAAGAAACCGATTCACTCGTGATTTGAAGACACCCAGATTGTAGCTATCGGGGAACACCCATTCAGCCAGCGCATACTCACCTCACCTCCTCTACCATACTTCCTTATTATCTCTAGTATATATCCGATTTAACGTCGTATCAAGTACAGATAGATAGACTGCATCGTCGCTTAACAACAGGCGAGTTGGCGGTCAAACGCAAGCCTA
This sequence comes from Agriopis aurantiaria, assembly GCA_914767915.1. NCBI lineage: Eukaryota > Metazoa > Arthropoda > Insecta > Lepidoptera > Geometridae > Agriopis > Agriopis aurantiaria. Next base: position 2,020,536 of record OU611982.1, read on the forward strand.
TTTTTTAATTAAAAAAAAACTTTATACCTTGTTGCTAGGCAAGAATCCGTTGCTGATCCCATTGGGCAAGGTGCCGTTGTGTACGCTTCCGTTCCGCAGGGAGCCGTTGGCGTGTCCGTTGGCCACGACCCCGCCCATACGGGACATTGCATGCGCGAACTGCTGCGTCGATGACATGTCTGGAAACGAGGAGAAACGATGAGATTTTCCCTGTAAATATGGTTACGCGGAGAGGGTGTACTAAGCTGAAAGGATTAGGTCCGCAACAAAAGTTAGTAAGTTGGAAATAAAATAAATAAATAAATAAAAATAAATAAAACAAAATTAGTTGGAATTTAAGATTTTTCCACTATATAGATCGACGACATCGCAAGCATCCAGTGGATGCAGATGGCAGGCTGTCGTTCAATATGGAGATTACAGGGGAGACCTATGTTCAGCAGTGGACGTCTTCAGGTTGATGATAATGCTGAAAGTTTTTTTTTTTACTAAGAACAAGTTTTACCATGGGACCAACCCTGAAATCGCGAGAAAATATTAGCTGTTCCATGCTTGTCGAGTGTGAAATTATGAATAACAGTATTCCATGAAAAAGCTGATATTTTATTCGTGATATCAGGGTTGGTCCCAAAGTAAAAGTTGTTTGTAATGATGGTTACAATGATATCCTCGAATACTTCCGTCGTCAACCGAACACCCAGTTTATGAATACCTGTTCTAGGCCCTTGTGGTGGGTGCTGCGGCATGGCTGCGATGGCATCTGCCTTCTCCATCTCTTCGACCAGGACCTTCGTGAACTCGGACTGCACGTCCGGGGAGTCCGTGTCTCCGTCCACCTGCACAACGGGAATTGTTTTACAGCTGACAAGTTAGGCGTTTGACGGAAGCTCGTTGGATTATAGGTTATAAATGCGCAAAGGCGTAAACATTGATGTAGTGAAAACTGCGTAACTTAGTGTCTAAGAAACCGTAATACATAGCCAGTAGATGTTTTCACAGAATATGTAATTTTACGGTGGATTAACTAAAAAATAATAATAAAGTCAAAAAGTAAACGCATTTTTGTATTTGCTCTAATGTAAAAACGGTAATACGTACAAGCGTCAAACTTGAGTACACACTCTAATGTAAAACAACAAATACTGGCCTAGAGCGAGTCGGTGACAAATTTCTTTTGACCACCGGTTCTCGTACGATCACCGAAGATATAAGCAACGTCGGGCGCGGTCGGCACTTGGATGGGTTGCCGCATGAATATGATATATCTTTTTGCAATACTTTTTATACTTTAGTAGTTAACAATTTATATGGTGTTACGAAACCCTCAGTGCGCGAGCCCGATTCGCACTTGGCCGGTTTTATTAAGTATAAAAATGTATAAATAAATAAATAATTTTCATTAGTTAATTAACTTATTTTTACCTTAATATCAGGCGAGTTGGTGCTCAACGGCAGTGTATTATTTAATAAATAAGATTACTAATGTAATAAATAATACTTCAATAATATGTTATAAATATTACAGCTTAGATTTTACATAAGTACATTCGATAAATTCTTATTTAAAATGCCCGATCACGATAGAGTTCTCAGTGCCCCCTCAAAAATTACAATTCAATAATATGATTTTGTTAGACTAAATGATTGTCGACGGTCGCACTTTACGTTTCACGAAGACTTACTGATGCTATGATTAAAATCATAACTTAAACTGTTTGCGCAACAATAAAATTAATAGCTAAATCGTGTTACGGTAATCCATTACATGTATTCATTATACGATAGATAAGGATTCTTATAAGTAATATGTAATATATAAAAAAGCTACCAAATGTAGCCTATGACAATCCGGACTAAAAGACGAATTATAACGACACCTAGCACATTAGAATCTGTCAAGCTGTTTAAGCTAGTTAATTTACCCTCCTTTATTCTGGCCAGACAGAAAAAGCAAACTAGACCCTTTAATGTAATGTATTCTAGCAAATAAATGATTTGATTTGATTTGATTATGATTTAACTGCCTTTACTTGTACAAGCGTTTTGCGGCATCCAAAGTGATAAGATTTGGTTTTATTTATGTATAAATTTTATGTATCTTGCACACGGCACATCTAAACTGTGCCTGTTGAAAGAGATGCACATATAACTACATACATGCATCCTTGTTTCACACCGTTTTGAGTGTCGCAGGGTACTTGTACCGTGTGAAAGACGCAATACTCGCGTAAATAATCCAAAAGTGACGAGTAACAGAAAATAAATAAATCACTAATAAGAAAAGAATTGAGTCGAATCTGGACCAGATTAGGGCAGGACTGAGGCAGAAGGCAGAGCAAGAAGAGGCCGCTCAGCAGTGGAAGTAAGAAAGATGTGGATGATGATGATGAAAAATACTACTCACAATCATGAGCCTATGGTCCTGGTCGAGCGTCTTCAACATGGGCAAACTGAGCTCTCTGAAGACTTCCAGCCGTCTCCTGAACGCAGCCACGGAGTCGTCCCGTCGGCCACGGCCGAGCTGCAGCTTGGAACAGTCGAGAAGCACCATCCGAGGGGTTAGTCGGAACTGGAACGAGACAGTTAAAGTCTACATCGTGGTCGATAGAAAGACACGAAAAAACTGAATATAACATGGAGATGGAATATGAAAGATCAGATAGAAAATTGAAAAAAATCTAGTTTTCGTTTTTTTTTTAGGTGAAGCCGATTTGATTGACTCATGATTTGAAGACACCCAGATTGTAACTATCGGGGAACACCCATTCAGGCAGCGCATTCCACAGACTAGCAGTTCGCACAATAAATGCGGAATCAAAGCGCTTCGTATGGGTTAGTTTTGGTTGAGGTTGGCAGTTTTCTGATGGAGTTTGTTGTTGCTTTCTTTTTGTCAGCAACCAATGCTGACTCTACTCAGTGCTTAGTAATGGCTTTGCGCAATAGATACAAATACCTAAGTGGCGCAGAAGTAATTAAGTAAGTAGTAGATACCATTTGGTTTTCCTTTTCCATTGAGAACTAGAGATGGTGACAGCTTTTTTGAGAAGTTAAGTTTACTATCCCTGTTCCTATTTACATCGTAATAAGAGTGACTGGTGACAAAAATAATATCTATTGCCTGCTTAGCTCTAATACTATATTATTGCTTGCACTCATGATTATGTTTTATCGGTCGAGACGATCGACCGGTTTCGGAGCCATTAGAGCCCCATGTGTCACTATGTACAAGCGAAACGGAAGAGAATAAACCAGTACCGGAGGCAAAAGTCGCCACGGCCTTGGCATTGCCAGTACGCGGGCGACCGTCTCCAGAATCGCGCGTATTCCCTGATGAAGAGGCTCTAATGGCTCCGAAACCGGTCGATCGTCTCGACCGATATAACATAATCGTGAGTGCAAGCCAGTGTTGTCATCATTTATAATGAATCCTCACGTGAGTTTTGATGAAGCTTTAATACTATCAAAGATAATAATTAGAAACGAAGATCTTGCTTGGCTACTTTTACACCAGTTTCCTACTGATGGCAGTTCTAACCAACCCTACCTCAGTCTGGAACTGCTGCATCTGCTCCAGATCCCTCGGATATCCGTCCAGGACCAGGCCATGTCCACCCCTCGAGGCGTCAGTAACCGCCGCTCTCACTAGCTTGGTCACCAGCTCTTTTGGAACTAATTCCCCTCCACTAATGGATGATCTGGCGAGGGCACCGTCTGATGCTGGGCCGCCGCCCGCGTCAGCTATGGCTCGGAGACGTTGGCCGAGACTGGAAGAAAATATGAGTTTATTTAGATATATTTTTACACAAAATTATCATCATCATCATATCAGCCATAGGACGTCCACTGCTGGACATAGGCCTCCCCCATCGATCTCCAAAAGGGCCGGTTGGAACCTGCCTGCATCCAGCGTTTCCCTGCGGTCTCTTTTAGATCGTCTGTCCATCTTGTGGGTGGAAGTCTTACGCTGCGCTTACCGGTCCGTGGTCTTCATTCCAGAACCTTTCAGCCTCATCGGCTATCTGTTCTGCGAGATACTCGTATGTGCCCTGCCAACTGCCACTTCAACTTGCTGATCCGGTGGACTATGTCGGCTTTACACAAAATACCGCAACTAATCCAATCCCCTTTTGATTATCGAAGTATAGTTTATGAGTACATCGTCAAAGCGAAGCCTATCCTCATAGCTTGTGTGTACTATTATTTCTTCTGTGTTCGTGATGAGATATGGCTTATATAATAAACTTTAACCAAGAGCAATGTCAAAAAAAACATTGTCGTAGGAACATATTATAGATATCATTATGGCATTCGTAACCTCTTAAAGCATTTTTATTTCAGTGATACAATGTGCTTGCTCTATCTTTTTATACAGTAGAGAAAGCGAAAGAAAGATTTAGATAAAACTTGTAATATCATCACAGCTTATGGTCATGGGGCCTTACAGCTAACTCTTAAAGCGGGCTTGAATTAGCGCTGAAATATCGCAGTTCGGAAAATCACGTGAACGTGAACCTCACCGCACCGAGATACGGTTTGTGGTCGCGCAACTTTTCTCATCACCTAGACAGAATTGCTTAAAACAGGTAGCCGTAAGGCCCCTGGGCACATCTTACCCGTAGGTCCATACGTCATTACGCCACCGCCCGTAGGCACGCAGCCATGTGTCCCCAAGCTCCCAGGCCTCCTATAATCTACAGCATAGACACCGTGGTCACTGTATTCGCGCCTCGATCCTAGTGATCAATATATCATCAATAATTTCTCACCTGTAATGGGTCCATCCAGGTTGTTGCGCCACCGCCCGTTGGCACAAAGCAGCCTTATTGCTCCCCGGGCCTCCAACAACCCATACGATCGCAGGAGTGGTCACCGCACCTCTGACTCTGATCACTTCAGCCTGAAAAAAATCATGTCATGCTCTAGCAAGGGCGTAGCTAAGTACGTGTTGTGGGTAAGCACTCCCTCGAAATTCTTCCAGATCGAAAATTAAATAATTTTGTGCGACATTGCATTTTCCCCCAACTATCTGGACAAAATCCTGGTAATCCCGTATGACATGAATATATATATATATATATATGTATATGACACTAGCGACCCGCCCGCCCGGCTTTGCACGGGTGTAATTTACGTGAGAAGCCGGGGCGGGTCGCTAGTTATACATTTAAACCTTCCGTGAAAATTTATCTGACTGATGGTAAAAACCGCATCAAAATCCGTTGCGTGGTTTAGGAGGAGTTAGCGGCCATACAGACAGACAGACAGACGCGGAAAGCGACTTTAATTTATACTATGTAGAGATAGAGATAGAGAAGAGATAGAGAAGAGATAGAGAAGAGATAGAGAAGAGATAGAGAAGAGATAGAGAAGAGAAGAGATAGAGATTCACCAACATGCAATAGGCCAGCATGGTGGATTAGGGCCCATCCTCTCTCATTCAAAAATCTACGCAGCCGGGTGATCGAACCCAGAACCTCCTGTCCATAAGGCAGAAGGCTACCACTGAGCCATACCAGTCACCATGTTCCTGTTTATCCTCACGTGGGGGAAATAATGAGGGGGCAGATAAGAATAACTCCAAAGTCAGGACTGAAAACTCCAGTAATTTTTTTTAATTTGCGCTCGTAGTTCAATAAATCGATCACGAATTCACATTTGACCCAGTAGCTAGATGTGGGTACTGAGTACGCAAAAACCTCAATATTTTATCAATACTCCGAAATAAGCAAGGCTCAATAGGTCAAGGCGGGCGTCCGCTGTCGGCTTCTCTATTCACTCGGTGATAAATAGTATGCATCACACATTGTTAACGTTTTGTCTAGTCACTGACACCGGCACACCATAGACAAGCAAATGTGACTAACATACTATTGGTACACGGTCAATCAGCAGAAATACTTTGCTACTAAATACATAGTCATTTAAACAAATAATACCATATTTTACGCAAACTTAACGGGTTGTTTGCGAACGCCATGTGCTAAGTTGGAATCAGTTTGTATAATTTATTTTGTAGACCGCATCATTGTTTTACAACAGCGAGGTGACGTTCAAACGCAAGTTAATTATATATAAAAAGTACATGAAATTGCATTGCCTAGAGCAGCCTAATTACAAACTTAAATTAATACTCAGAGGAAGTGCCCTGTTTCCGCTGGTGCGCTGCCAATCCCAAACGAGATGGAGTCGATTTGAAATAAAAATAAAACTGGCCAGGTGCAAGTCGGCCTCGCGCACTGAGGGTTTCGTACTACTACGTAAATTGTTAACTACTAAAGTAAAAAAGCTCCTACTATCTTACCTTTGGAGTAACAAGTCTTTCACTTTGTACTGGCAAAGACATCGGATTCCCAATAGGTGCAGGTAACACTGACTGTCCAACTGGCAACGACACAGGCTGCCGGACAGGGATTGGGACCGCTGGTATCACAGCCACATCTCTCCTCTCGCTTCCTCTCCCTTCATCTCTCCACTCAGTTTCTCTCCCCTCGTTTCTTTCCCCTCTCTCAGGAGCGGGTTCCACGCCGACGATTTCTCCGGGTATGCCACTGATGCCGTTTGTCTGATCGTCTGTACTCCCGAGGATTTGGAGCACGGCTGCTCGAAAGTCTTTGTATACTTCTTCTGGGTTCCGTTCGCCGTTGACCTGTGAATGAAAGTCATTATGTCATTATCATCTTCTTCTTATATAAGCTCTTTCTTATAGAGGCGATGCGTCTATGAATGTATATTACCTATGGACTTCAAAATGGCTGGACCGATAGCATAATTGAGGGAAATAACAAGGCAGGCTCGCTAAAAAAGACGCGAAGTAAAAAATCTGTGCAGACGTTGCAGAGCTGTGTTAACCAACAGCTATGGAAGCCATCGAGGTATATACCACTACGTTACCTTAATGATGGAAGATTGGAAGCACGGAATCTGCTAAGTTTCCACACAGAAAAAGAACAGCAAAACATTTGGAATAAAACAACAGACTGTAAACATTCAAAAGTTTTCTACCTATAGGTCATATATAGATAAGAAAGTAACTAACAAATTAAAACTTATGTTAACTAGGTCGGACCTCCGTCTAATGATAGGTACCATCACAGGTCACAGTGAGCTAAGCTATCACTTGTAAAAATATTGAGCTACAAATAGTCGTTTGTGTTTTCTGTGTACAGGAAAATGAGGCCGTGGAACATGTTCCATATGGTTTGGATAGGCTGTGAGGGGCAAATACACCCCAAGCGGGATGCCAGTGTAGGTCGCATCACCCCAACTTAGAATTAGAATTAGGTGTGGAAGCTTACCTTAAACACCAACAAAAGAAACACCAAATCTTAATTTTACTTGAAGGTAAATGATTTACAAAGACTATGTTTTGATTTGTACATGTATACATTTTCTTCAGTTTGTTTAATCGCTATACTTTTAGCTGTACTTTATTTGCTGAACTAACTTCAAAAATCTCTGATCTAAATAAATTTAATCCAACGCGGGAATGCAGCCAGCGTTCTTGGAACTTTACCACACGGACAACATCTTGTTTTTGATTTTTGATTATATTAGTGATAATTAGTATATAATAATTAGTATTAGTGATAATAATTAAGGCTTTTTTATTTTCTTTGTTTGATATACCTTTATACCTTTTTACTTAAATAAAATTAGATAATATTTTTTTTTTTTTTATAAATATTAGTCTTGCGTTTGACCACCATCACGCCTGATGTTAAGCGATGGTGCGGTCTACGTTGGAGCAGAAACTTGCCTAGAAGAAACCGATTCACTCGTGATTTGAAGACGCACCCAGATTGTAACCATCGGGGAACACCCATTCAGGTAGCGCATTCCACAGACTAGCAGTTCGCACAATAAATGTGGAATCAAAGCGCTTCGTACGGGTTTTCGGAATATCAACCATAAAGCGGTGACGATTTTTCGTGCCCGCTCTGGCAGCCTGCAGTTCTTTGCCTGCAGCGTCTGTTTTAGCTTCACTTAGTCCTTACCATTAATCTGTTGCCATAAATTAGTTTTAATCTTTTTTATTTTATTTTTTATCTTATTAGTTATTGTCAGCCATGCTGTGTACGCATATTTTGGAATACTTTTCAGTTCAAAACTGTAATCTTTGCAATAAGTTTAACTTATTCTGTTTTGTAGGGTATACAAAACAGGATAATCTCAATAGTAAAATAATAATTACACAAGAAACAGTACTTTTTCTCATTTAGCCAACAAATAGCAAAACGAAGACAATCCCATTTAAATATGTAGCCAAGATGACAATAGTATTTTTGTAGTTATAAAAACTTCGCTAAAAATACAAAAATGTTTTATAGTTTTTAAAATTTATAGCCAAAATAACAATATTAGTATTTAATTATATCTTTCATAAGATTATTTTCATAAAAAGCCTTTATAACATCCAGAATATGCCACCGTCTTCAAACAAATATGACCGAAGCACATAATTCCTTAACTTCTCCTTAATTAAGGGTAATAACACAGCCTGATACGGTTTCTGTTGCCAAGCCTTGCATCTTGTATGAGGCCACACCTGTCATACGGGAAACTATGGCTGTATGATCGTAGATTACACTATAGTAACAGTTAATAGATGGAATAGGAGCTCGCCGTAAGAAACTGATTGGCTTGGCAGACGGAGCCAGAGGGTCGTTAACAAAAAACATTATAGCTTCCTTGACACGAATTCCACAACAACTCATTAGGCCTTTTAATTATTAAAGGACACTTATAAATTCTTGCACCCGTGTAGGTTATTTGTTGTGTTTATGGCACTTAGGCATAGTAGAAACAAAATCTACTATGACTTAGGGGCGTTTTACTACAGCTCTCTTTGTAAACGGTGTTAAAAATTGTTAATTTGCCAGAATGCAGATAAGTAAGGTATTACAATTTAAACGTCCCGTTACTTACAGTCATTCTTGACGTGCAATTATTTATTATTTATTCTTAAGGTGCGTTCGGCTAGGCTATGATGGCATTTTTAGCATTGTCAAAATTGGCGTTGATGTAAAGCGTTCGGTTTGAGAATTTTACTATTTTTGCCACTTTTGATCCCTACCCTAAACGAACGCTACAGTCACCAGCGGTAACGTCAAACACCGTAGTTCAAAGAGAATACAATCCGTAGTTGACCGTAGATTTGTTGTAAAACGAGAAACTGAAGAATTATTACAGTCGCGCGCAAACAAAACACCAAAACACCGCGAAAAACAAACGTCATAATCCTAATGTCAAAAAACGATCACAACGATCCCATGTCGCGAGGTGGGTCAAAAGTGGCAGATTACGATGGCATTTTTAGCTGTTTTCAACCTATCCGAACGGTGAGCGAAAACAGTTATTAATGCCACTTTTGCACACACATTCCCAAAACGAACGCTACATGTGATCATTATTGACGTTTGTAACAGTTATTTTTGCCACCAAGGGGCTATCCGAACGCACCTTTAGTTAATCCGCCGTAACATTCTACATTATGTGAAAATGTGAACTGGCTATCTATTACGGTTCGAAATATACAGCCGTTAAAGAGTAAGAACGGATGGACGGACGGACAGGCATACGGAAAGACAGACAGACAGCGTAGGCTTAGTGATAGCGGCCTGTTTTGACTCTTTGGGTAAGGAACCGTAAGAAAGCATATTCTCGTAAAAATAACGGATCACATGAGAACCTCCCTCTTTATTTTAAGTTAAAAATATAGGTATTTCCTTGGTTGTCACGATGGTAGACTGGTAACCAAGCACAAGTAAACATTAGAGGGACATGAAAGTTTCAGTAAGGCACAGGTGTCTATTATTCCACGGACCCAAAGTATTCAAGTCTGTGGCATAATTGACAATTGAAATGTTGGGAGTTAGAACTTGTTGACAATTTACAAAGGTGTATGGGACCCGGGTATGTCCTAAAACTGCGACCAGAACCACCGGAGGATGGGCAGCAGCGTCCTATTAGTACACGGTGAACGTACTGCGATCCCCAAGCCGCCTGCCAAGCGTGGGGATTATGGCAATACCCCTCTCTACGAGGGAGGCCTTTGTTCAGCAGTGGACGTTTACAGGCTGATGATGATGATGATGGTTTCTTTCATTGGAAACTGGCTGCAACTCGAGTTTTCCCTGGATTGTGGCACCGGAATGAGAAACCCACAGAGTCCGCGTCTGGTGGACCCTTAATAGAGATAAGTGGGAAATTCCCATTGGGAGTGATATATAGACTAGGCTAAAAAGGCTGGCTAGCCTTTTTTATAATAGATAGGCTTGCGCTTGGCCGCCATCTCGCCTGATTATAAGCAACGATGGCTAGCTACATCAAGCAGCTTTGTGTTCAGAAAGCCTCATTTGAAAGTGAGGTTCCATTCCAGGCAAAGTGTGAAGTGTATAGTCAAATGAATAACTAACAGAAATAATAAAGTAGTGTTAAGGGTAGACCACAACAGCATGGTGCTACTTAAGACTAAGTGCTAAGTGCTACCTACTTCTAAGCTTCCCGTGTAAACAAATCTTGGAAGTGGACTTTAACCTACTTCTAAGCTTCCCGTGTAAACAAATCTCGGAAGTGGACTTTAACCTACTTCTAAGCTTCCCGTGTAAACAAATCTTGGAAGTGGACTTTAACCTACTTCTAAGCTTCCCGTGTAAACAAATCTTGGAAGTGGACTTCAACCTACTTCTAATTGTCGTATCTATTTGAAACTTAGTAAGTGTACTTACGTAATATTATAAAAACGAAAGTAACTCTGGCTCTCTGTTTGTTTGTTAGTTTTCCACGACAAAACGACTAGGTAGATCTTAACAAAATTTGACAGGATTACACAAAGATAATAGGTATAACCACTTGATCACGCACGAGTCATAATTAGCTTGTGCAAGATGTGTAGGCCACGTCGGTCGCAGGGGGGGGGGGGGGGTATATTGTATGGCGCTTGTGATTGGAGACTCAGAAGTCATTCATTCAATTAGCGCCTAGGATTCGCCCAAGTTAACTTTGGCTTACTGCGGGGAATGGATGAGCAGTCAAGTGGAATCATCATTGGTACATCTAAGGACTATGTAAAAGTGGAAAAAACGATGGTATAGTGTAGTGTGTAGTGAACGATGATATACTAAATTATTAATTATTAATTTTGTGAGACGACGAGATCGGTGTGATACCCAACTCATAATATTTATAATAATAATCTTTGGTTATACTAAGAAGTTGTAGTCTGTCGATCAATAAATTCTATTCTATTCGCCGAAGGACCACAGTTACCGACATAGCTATTCAGATTTGCAAGTTAAAGTGGTAATGGGCAGGCCACATCGCTCGAAGAACCGATAACCGATGGGGAAGAAAGGTGCTTGAGTGGAGACCACGAACCGGAAGACGCATGGTAGGTAGGCGTAGATGGACCGACGACATCGTGAGAGTCGCGGGCATCCAGTGGATGAAAAGGCAGGCTGTCGTTCAGTGTGGAGGTTAAAGGGGGAGGCCCATGTTCAGCAGTGGACGTCTTATAGATGATGATGAAAACCTTTGAGTTTGGGTTTCTTTGGTTGGTTTCATCGAGTCACATAAGCTCGTTTTTATTTATTTATATAAACTGTAATAATTTGTTTTACAGTGAATCAAATGCAAAATTGCAGTCATGACTGATAGATCGTTTAGCCGTGTCGTAGGAGGGTTCCATACAAACAGATCGATAAGGCCCGGACCCTACAATTTGGCATCCACATCGATAGTTCTGTCATACTTTGTTCTACGACTCGTCAAATATGCATGACGATGGCCTGTAATTGGACAAATTTTCTGTCCACCCTTCAGAATATAACACACCATCTGTTTCAACATCTAAGACTCAATTTCCAGTGGACGTTGTCGAGATATGGGCCTTTTTGGTAAACAGTACCGTTTAATAGGGTAATTCATTTAGTTATTCTTTATTAGAGTGATGACTCAGTCGTTTTTGTAGATTTTTTTGAATGGAAAGACATTAATATATACAAAGAGGCACCTATGTTTAATTGTCTTAATGATTGAAGACCATGCAGAGGTAGTTGTTCAAGTTATCTTGCCCCCAGACGATGCGATCGGATATCTAAAAGTTTCATTGGTTTCTAATTTTCATGGACTTATATAGTAAGGACGTAATATTATAAAAACGAAAGTAACTCTGGCTCTCTGTCTGTTTGTTAGTTTTCCACGACAAAACGACTAGGTAGATCTTAACAAAATTTGACAGGATTACACAAAGATAATAGGTATAACCACTTGATCACGCACGAGTCATAATTAGCTTGTGCAAGATGTGTAGGCCACGTCAGTCGCAGGGGGGGGGGGGGGTATATTGTATGGCGCTTGTGATTGGAGACTCAGAAGTCATTCATTCAATTAGCACCTAGGATTCGCCCAAGTTAACTTTGGCTTACTGCGGGGAATGGATGAGCAGTCAAGTGGAATCATCATTGGTACATCTAAGGACCATGTAAATGTGGAAAAAACGATGGTATAGTGTAGTGTGTAGTGAACGATGATATACTAAATTATTAATTATTAATTTTGTGAGACGACGAGATCGGTGTGATACCCAACTCATAATATTTATAATAATAATCTTTGGTTATACTAAGAAGTTGTAGTCGGTCGATCAATAAATTCTATTCTATTCGCCGAAGGACCACAGTTACCGACATAGCTATTCAGATTTGCAAGTTAAAGTGGTAATGGGCAGGCCACATCGCTCGAAGAACCGATAACCGATGGGGAAGAAAGGTTCTGGAGTGGAGACCACGAACCGGAAGACGCATGGTAGGTAGGCCTAGATGGACCGACGACATCGTGAGAGTCGCGGGCATCCAGTGGATGAAAAGGCAGGCTGTCGTTCAGTGTGGAGGTTAAAGGGGGAGGCCCATGTTCAGCAGTGGACGTCTTATAGATGATGATGAAAACCTTTGAGTTTGGGTTTCTTTGGTTGGTTTCATCGAGTCACATAAGCTCGTTTTTATTTATTTATATAAACTGTAATAATTTGTTTTACAGTGAATCAAATGCAAAATTGCAGTCATGACTGATAGATCGTTTAGCTGTGTCGTAGGAGGGTTCCATACAAACAGATCGATAAGGCCCGGACCCTACAATTTGGCATCCACATCGATAGTTCTGTCATACTTTGTTCTACGACTCGTCAAATATGCATGACGATGGCCTGTAATTGGACAAATTTTCTGTCCACCCCTCAGAATATAACACACCATCTGTTTCAACATCTAAGACTCAATTTCCAGTGGACGTTGTCGAGATATGGGCCTTTTTGGTAAACAGTACCGTTTAATAGGGTAATTCATTTAGTTATTCTTTATTAGAGTGATGACTCAGTCGTTTTTGTAGATTTTTTGAATGGAAAGACATTAATATATACAAAGAGGCACCTATGTTTAATTGTCTTAATGATTGAAGACCATGCAGAGGTAGTTGTTCAAGTTATCTTGCCCCCAGACGATGCGATCGGATATCTGAAAGTTTAATTGGTTTCTAATTTTCATGGACTTATATAGTAAGGACGGAACGAAAGAACTTTTCCACCAGCGTGAAGTCAGTCGTTTACCAATTTCGTTGGTGCTGCAATGCATGGAAAAACCTTGTTGCGTTATCTGATGTTTCTAATAATCTAATTGAAGGCATTTCCATAGGGGTCGTTGTTATGACTGAAATACTACCACTTGATACAAAAAGGTTGCCTGGAAGAGATCGCTTTTAGCGATAAGGCTGCCAGTTGTTACACTAGTTTTAAAGAGTTTTTTGTCCTCTGTATCAAATTTTATGGTGTGAACAATAAAGAGTTAATCAATCAATCATTTTCCCAGTCTTTTATAAAGGTATACAAAAAACTCTTAAAACGGAAACTCAAATCTCTATGAAATGAATTAAATGAATATAATATGGCACTGCCGTACTAACCATACTCATATTGTTTGAAGAAAAGTGTCAAATGCACCTGACGCCCCGACTTGCATGAATAAACCATACCAGGCACATGTCTCACCGCTGCCACGCCGGCAAGGCTATACTAGCGACTATACTAGCTGCGGACCGCGGTTTCTCATAAGAACGTACATTAGTACGGGATAAAAAGTGATGCATAAAAACACTGTTGCTCTGTTGCGTGAAAGAGAAACAAACAAACATTTTCGCATTTATAATCTTAGTAAAGTATGATTATCATAATGATATTTTCCCTGTAGTTTCCGAAATTTCGTGAATTCAGTGAATGTGTTTCGCTTTTATTTAGATGTGTGATATTGATATAATAGCATTTTGGCTTCCCAGTTTCTAAGGAACACAAAATTGTGTTAAAATTGAATTGTGTTAAAGTTGCGTGTGATATAACAAGTGTCCATTTTATTTTTGTTTTTATTTGTGTTTCTCACGGGTGGCTTAGCCGCTGCGTGACTATCGGAAAAATAAAGAATAAAAAATATTTTGAAATATTAAAATACAGTAATAGCTCTGCCGAGCGACTGGGATGATAGGTACACCCGCTGGCTCAGCGACAATTCAACTTGGATATTGACACCTGGTCGTATCCACAGTTATTATCAACTATACTAGTCGGAGAGTCGTATACCAGTAACAAAACTATCGCTCGCATCTCGCCGACTGGTTCCTAACTCGCAGCTCGCTACTCGCCGGCGGTGGGACAGGTACCTAGCATACCTAATAGCGGCTTGAGCGGAATAAGGGTGTTATTATAGTTTATTTAGTTTGGTAAATGCAGGGTTTTATGGTTGCAATAATTAATATTAAATCACTAGCTACGCCTATACTATAATTTTCCAGTTTTCAACCTTAAAAAAGGAATGGTGCTACATGTTGGACCACATCGTCGCTTTTCATCATGTGGGGATGTCTAATGCATGCCCAACGCATTTGTTGTAAAAAAAGGAAGAGAATAAATAAATAAATATTGGGGAAATTTTTGCACACACGGTCATCTGACTTCAAACTAAGCAAAGCTTGTACTTATTATGATTGCCAGAGACTGGTATAAATACATATTTACATGTACATATTTTTAAATACATACTTAAATAAATATTAAACCCCCGTCCAGATTTAGAAAAAACTCAAATGTTCATCCATAAATGTTTGTCTTAGATGGGAATCGAACCCACGCCCCGAAGCGCAGAAGGCAGGTTCACTACCAACTGGGCCATCGCGTACATTTGTTCATAATATTTTAAAGATATTTTCAAGATGGCGTAAGATCATTAACGAGAGACTAATGGGAGGTGGGGGTCACGACCCTCATGCGGAGCACGACGCGAGAAGGAATTGTACCTGTGGTGTCACGCCGTCATTACGCTCGAGATGATACTGCTACTACTTCTGCTGAAGCAGTGACCCCACAAGACACAGCCTTATAAACCAAAATACGCCACTCTTCCCTATCTTGTGCAAGTTCATCCCAATCACGAACATCCAGCTATAGCAGTTATTAGATTCTCTAGATTATAGAAAAGAGTAATTTGCTTCGCAGCGTGAAGAGTGAAGATCGGATGGGAAGCGTTCGGGAAATTGCGTGACATCTTCTCGTCCAAGATACCACAGTGCCTCAAGACGAAGGTCTTTGACCAGTGTGTGTTGCCAGTGATGATATATGGTACTGAGACGTGGTCCTTAACTGTTGGCCTTTTGGAAAAGCTCAGAGTCACACAGCGGGCAATGGAGAGAGCTATGCTCGGAGTTTCTTTGCGCGATAAGATCCGAAACGTGGATATTCGTCAAAGAACAAGAGTCACCGACATGGCTGTTAAAATTTGCAAGTTGAAGTGGCAATGGGCAGGCCACATCGCGCGAAGAACCGATAACCGATGGGGAAGAAAGGTTCTTGAGTGGAGACCACGAACCGGAAGACGCAGCGTAGGGAGGCCTCCCACTAGATGGACCGACGACATTGTGAGAGTCGCGGGTATCCAGTGGATGCAAAAGGCGGGCTGTCGACAGTGTGGAGGTTAAAGGGGGAGGCCTATGTTCAGCAGTGGACGTCTTCCGGCTGATAATGATGTGAAGAGTGAAGATGCTGCTTCCAACTATTTGATCTCCATGTCACGCCGTGGTTGCGTGCCGAAGTGTCAGACGAGATGCCGCGTGACATTGTACGTTGACCGTGGATCGATCGCGTGTCGCACTCGCTGGTTTATAGATGGACATCGATTTGTCAACATTGCCACATGGACGTGTTTTCTAAGGAAATACGCCGCCGGACGCCGGACGCCATTTTTGTAGACGATGTTATGTTTGGCGTACTAACTTACGTTACTAGAATTTTATTATGTGAACAGATAAACATATACATACATATAAAACCGTCCTTGTTATGTGTAACTCTGTTCACTTAAAATTACATTTCACGACAGTAAATATCCGAGAAAAAAATATGTGGAGTTTTATCACAAAAGTAGTGCAGAATTGCCTGATGGGTGGTAAAAGAACTGAGATCTGAATGGGTGACAACAGGTACAGCCACAGAATTATATATATTATATATTATATGTATATATTTATATAGAGTTTTTTTTTTTTTCATAGTTTTTCAAAATTGTTATCTTAATCAGCTCACCCTAGTCTACTGCTGGACATATGCTTGTTCCAAGGCCACCATTCAGTCCGGTCTTCGGCTTTTCGTTTTCAGTCACTACAAACTGCCTCACGCCTTGCGCTACGTTTGCCGATTCGTGGTCTCAACTATAACACGATCTCATCTACCCAACGATTATCAACTCTGTGACAGATATGACTGACCCACTGCCGCTTCAGTTTGCTAATACGCTGATCTATGTCAGTGAGGTTCTTTGGCAAATAACTTAGTTTCGTGTATATAATCTTTGGTTTCGCTGTGGAGGTCCGGCCTAAGAATAGACCTCCCCCTTCTCTTCCCGTGGGTGCCGTAGAAGTCGGCTAAGGGATCAACCAGAAGACGGGCAGCAGCGTCTTCTGAGTATAAAAACACCGACTGCGCTCGCCAACCCGCCTGCCAAGCGTGGCGAGTATTGGCAATCCCCCCCCATTATATGATGAATACAAAAAGGACCAGGCCCCCAGTCCCCGGCAGCCCCGCTATTCCTGGCTACGGTAGCGGTCATGGTAACGGCGGGGCCAGGGGTGCTAAGAATCCCCGGCAGACGCTCGGCTACCAACCCCAACGACGACGACTGGCCCTGGTAACACACAACATACGCACCATGAGGACTGATGAGAAGATTGTTGAGCTGGAAGAAGAAATGGGTAGGGTACGTTGGGATATCTTGGGTTTATCCGAAGTCCGTAGAGAGGGCGAGGACACGATAACCCTGAAATCCGGTAACCTACTCTACTACCGGGAGGGCGACCAACAGTCCCAAGGTGGTGTCGGCTTTCTCATCCACAAGTCCCTCATTAACAACATTATCACCATCGACAGTGTTTCGAGCAGGGTTGTATACCTAATACTCAGAATATCCAAGAGATATTCGTTGAAGGTCATTCAGGTATACGCACCGACCTCGTCACACCCAGATGATGAAGTGGAGGTTATGTATGAGGACATTAGTAGAGCCATACATACGTCCGAGACCCACTTCACTGTTGTTATGGGGGACTTTAACGCGAAGTTGGGCAAGAGAAGTGATGATGAGTTGAAAGTGGGGAAATTTGGCTGTGGGCAACGGAACCCTAGGGGACAGAGGCTGGCCGACTTTCTGGAGAAAGAGGGACTTTTTATGATGAACTCTTTCTTTCAGAAGCCGCCTCACAGGAAATGGACCTGGATGAGCCCCGATGGTTCTACGAGAAATGAGATAGACTTCATTATGACCACCAAGAGACAAATATTCAATGATGTCTCTGTGATTCACAGGGTGAAAACCGGTAGTGATCACCGAATAGTAAGAGGCACATTGAATATTAACGTTAAAATTGAGAGGTCCCGCCTAATGAAGTCCACGCTCCGACCGAACCATGCCCATATTCAAAACCCCGAGAGCTTTCAACTCGAGCTGTCTAATCGCTTTGATTGCCTGGAGAACTTTGCTTCCGTGGATGAGATTAATAACAGGTTAGTGGAAACTGTCCATGCGGTAGGTTCTAAGTTTTTTAGACCTGGCCGGCGCACAGATAGACCTCAAAAATTATCCGACCATACCCGTAACCTCATGGCTGATCGACGCTCGTTACAACTACAATGTTCCGATGACGCTGACTCATATAGGCAGCTCAATAGACAAATTTGGAAGTCATTGCGGCACGACATACGTACCTTTAATACGAACAGTATTAAAGAGACGATTGAGCAAAACAAAGGCTCCAAAGTGTTTGCAAGAGACATGTCTATTGGGCAAAGCCAGCTGACAAAGCTGAAGAGGGAAGATGGTAGTGTAGCGTCGACCAAAGCCGAGGTATTAGGGGAAATCGAAAGGTTCTATGGACAGTTATACACTTCGGTTGCTAAACCTGTGAGCAGCTCGGCCAAAGACCCAAGAGCCAAGCTGAGCCGACACTATACTGAAGATATCCCGGACATCAGCCTGTACGAGATTAGGATGGCCCTGAAACAGCTCAAGAACAACAAGGCGCCGGGGGACGATGGAATCACATCAGAGCTTCTGAAAGCGGGTGGAACACCGGTACTCAGAGTCCTTCAGAAGCTCTTTAATTCTGTCTTACTCGAAGGTATAATGCCAGAAGCATGGAACAGAGGCGTGGTGGTGCTGTTCTTTAAGAAAGGTGACAAAACCTTGCTGAAGAACTACAGACCCATCTCGCTTCTGAGCCATGTTTATAAGCTGTTTTCGAGGGTCATCACGAATCGTCTCGATCGCAGGTTCGATGACTTCCAGCCTATCGAACAAGCCGGTTTCCGAAAAGGCTATAGTACCATAGACCACATCCACACGCTACGCCAAGTTATACAGAAGACCGAAGAATATAACTTGCCACTATGTTTAGCGTTTGTGGACTATGAGAAAGCCTTTGATTCGGTCGAGACATGGGCGGTGCTCGAGTCTCTCCAGCGATGCCGTATTGACTATCGGTATGTCGAAGTGTTGAAGTGTTTGTACAATAACGCCACCATGTCGGTCCGAGTACAGGAGCAGAGTTCGAAGGCAATTCCATTGCGAAGAGGCGTGAGACAGGGAGACGTTATCTCACCGAAACTGTTCACTGCCACAATGGAAGATGCTTTCAAGCTCCTGGAATGGCAAGGACTCGGCATCAACATCAACGGCGAGTACATCACTCACCTTCGGTTTGCCGACGATATTGTGGTCATGGCAGAATCGATGGAAGATCTCAGCATGATGCTCGAAGGCCTCAATCGAGTCTCCCAACAGGTGGGCCTTAAAATGAACATGGACAAGACAAAGGTTATGTCAAATATCCATGTTGTGCCCACCCCAGTATCAGTTGGGAACTCAGTTCTTGAAGCTGTTGACGCGTACGTCTACCTAGGACAAACCGTCGAACTAGGTAGGTCCAACTTCAAGAAAGAGATCAATCGGCGAATCCAACTCGGCTGGGCAGCGTTCGGTAAACTACGCAACGTCTTCTCGTCCAAAATACCTCAGTGCCTTAAGACGAAAGTCTTCGACCAGTGTGTGTTACCAGTGATGACATACGGCACTGAAACGTGGTCTCTCACTATGGGCCTCATAAGCAAGCTCAAAGTCGCACAACGAGCTATGGAGAGGGCTATGCTCGGGGTTTCTCTACGAGATCGAATCCGAAATGAGGAGATCCGTAGACGAACGAAAGTCACCGACATAGCCCACCGGATTAGTAAGTTGAAATGGCAGTGGGCAGGGCACATATCACGCAGAACAGATGGCCGATGGGGCCGAAAGGTTCTGGAATGGAGACCACGGACTGGCAAGCGCAGCGTAGGACGTCCACCCACAAGATGGACAGACGACCTAAAAGAGACCGCAGGGAAACGCTGGATGCAGGCCGCTTCCAACCGGCCCTTTTGGAGATCGATGGGGGAGGCCTATGTCCAGCAGTAGACGTCCTACGGCTGAAATGATGAATCTTTGGTTTCGTATACGATTCCTCAGAGAAACGCCGAACATAACTATTTCCTGCACAGTTATAATTTTTTTCTAAATGTAATATGCCTAATTTCTAGCATAAATATCTTAGCAAGTTTATACAACTACCGTCATTAATTTACTGGTCTGTTTTTATGTTAAAAAATATATTTTTTTGTCATAGAATTGATCTACGTTTGGCCACCAACTTGCCTAATGGTCAGCGACGGCATGGCCGAGGATGGAACACGTTGATCTAGAAAAAATCTATTCACTCCAGCCTTGAAGATGCCTAGATAGTAATTCTCAGAAAAAAAGGAAGACGGCAGAGATGACGGCGAATGCTTGGGCAGTATGTATCATAAATAACGACCCAAATCGTTGTGTACGAATCAATGGAATATCCACGAGGAATGGGCGGTAGTGTGCAAGCCTTCTACTTGTCCTGTAGAGGTTTCTGTTTTTAATGTTTTATAAAACATTCAAAACAGAAACTTCCACACTTTTTATACAAACGCAGAAATGAATTTATTAATAAGTAAAGAAATAACCGAGTATGATAACCGGTGATTTAGAAATAAACTATGCATGAGAGCTGGGCCAGTCATCGCGTCGTCGCGCCGTTTTGATGTACGTACGAGTACCACTACTCTATAATTTGTACTTTACTGAGGTATATGTCCTTTAGTATAGGTAATATACAATTTTACGGATTCTTTCTACGGATGACAGGTTGTTCGTATAGGCATAGAACAAGATAGGCTCTGCGGGTTCATTGCATGAGTATTTTTTAGTTTTCTGATTTAAAAAATACCAACAAAAACGAACAGTTGGCAATAACAATGGTTTTTAAAAAGTAAAAATAATTTGATTTACTGATAACTCAAAATGGTCTTTATCCTCATTTTATTTACCTATTGAATGTTTTTCTCACATTCCCCAAATCTAATGTATAATTATTAACCTAATTTTATTTTAATAAATTTGAAAAATGTTGTTGTTTCTGAAGTTTCTAGACGAAATCTGTCTCGAGACTTTTGATTCTCAGAGACAGGATCGAAAAGCGTATTTTTAGGGTTCCGTACCTCAAAAGGAAAAAACGGAACCCTTATAGGATCACTTCGTTGTCCGTCTGTCTGTCTGTCTGTCTGTCCGTCTGTCAAGACCCTTTTTCTCAAGAACGCGTAAAGGTAGCTAGTTGAAATTTATACTAAATACTTGGGTCTACGGTTTCTTTCGGCTGTAAAAAAATAAAAGTTGTAAGTCAACGCAATCAAAAGATATGAACGTTTATGTCGCATATTTTGCGATTTCACAGGGGAACCAAAACCTATAGGGTACTTCCCGTTGACCTAGAATCATGAAATTTGGCAAAAAGCAAGGTCTCATAGCACATATATAGGAATAAATCCGAAAGTTAGAAATATGAAGGTATATCATTTAAAAATGATTATTTTGCTATTACAAACTTACATTTTGTAGTTGGAATGTATCGAAGAACCTTATTGTCAACTACAAACTTAAGTTTGTCTTTCAATATTTTAACTTCAGTTAGTTTTTTTTTTTGGTCTCGCGCTCTTAGGGTCCAAAACCTATAGGGTACTTCCCGTTGACCTAGAATCATGAAATTTGGCAAGAGGCAAGGTCTCATAGTACATACTACATACGGTGAATAGAGTCCTCAAAGGTAGGCAACGCACTGACAATGCCCCGGGTATTGTAGGTGTCTATAGGCGGCGGTGACCACTTACCATCAGGTGGCCCGTTGCTTGTTTGCCACTTATTCTATAAAAAAAAAAAAAAAAAAAAAAAAAAAAAAAAAAAAAAAAAAAAAAAAAAAAAAAAAAAAAAAAAAAAAAAACATATATAGGAATAAATCCGAAAGTTATAAATTTGAAGGTATTTAAAAATAATTATTTTGCTATTACAAACTTACATTTTGTAGTTGGGATGTATGGAAGAACCTTATTGTCAACTACAAATTTCAAAGTTGTCTTCCCAGAGACTGTGGGATCGGCCGATCTGCGAACTAGCATGGAAATCGCTACTAGATACGTGTCCTAGTATTGCAGATCGCGCTCGTATTTTTGCTATCTCTGTTTGGGAATCGGGACTTTGGTTGCAAGCCATGCCCTCTTTTAACACAGGTAGCCTTTTAGATCCAACCACATTTCGTCTAGCTGTCAGATTACGCTTGGGTGCAAGGTGCTGTGAGGCCCATCGCTGTCAGTGTGGTACTGCTGTTGACCAGCTCGGTCACCATGGTCTTTCTTGCTCGAGAAGCGCTGGTCGTGTTGGCCGACACGCTAGCCTGAACGACATCATACGCAGGGCACTTTCCTCCGCCAATTTCGCAGCTGTGCTCAAACCGAGTGGTCTTGCGCGTGACGATGGAAAGAGGCCTGACGGTATGACACTTGTGCCCTGGAGGTTGGGGCGGCCCCTTGTATGGGACGCAACTTGTGTTGATACTTTGGCGCCGTCACATCTTCCTGAGACACAGGGTAGGGCTGGCGCGGCTGCTAATTCGGCAGAGCAGCACAAGCGTCGCAAATATGCTAACCTCGGCAGTGGTTACATATTTGAGGCGTTTGGGGTCGAGACATTGGGCCCTTGGGGACCGGGAGCTCACCTCATTTTCAAAAATCTTTCAGAGCGCCTGGTTAATGCGACGCGTGACCAAAATGCTGGCGTGCTTCTGGCTCAACGCATTAGCATTGCCATTCAACGTGGTAATGCCGCCAGCATGTTGGGTACGCTGCCAACTGGTAGTGGGCTTGAGCATTTGGATTGTCTTTAGACCTTCAACGGTCTATGGGCAGTCTAACTGTATTTGTAGTGTTAGTTTTAGCTTGTATTTTGTTTAGTTATTAAAGGCACTTGCCCAGTAAAAAAAACACGACAAACTTAAGTTTGTCTTTCAATATTTTAACTTCAGTTAGTTTTTTTTTTGGTCTCGCGCTCTGAGGGTTCCGTCTAACGGAACCCTCAGAGCACGAGTCCTACTCGTACTTGTCCGGTTTTTTTTTGGATAATCTGTAATAGAAGTAGGCAACGTTTCTTTAAAAAACTAGCAAAAAGAAACTGTGGCCCATGAGGGGATCGAACCCGCGACCTTCGCGTTATTAGCACGACGCTCTAACCAACTGAGCTAATGGGCCGATGAACGTTGCGTCGAAAATGATGTACGGTATTTGTACTGTTTTATCCAAGAGATCATCATATTATTATATAAGTCGATCAAAGCGCTTTGATAAGTAATTTCTTGATATTCTGCGTTGGTATTGAAGTGATAAAATTAGATTATAGGTATTAAAGCAACTAATACCAACATGCGTATAACAGAACAGCGGAAGATAAGCCAGTGTTGAAAAATATAAATATATTTTATTACTAGCAGAATCGCGCGAATTCCCAGTTTTTCCGCATTTTCTGAGGGGAAAAGTACCCTTTGTCCGCCATTACATCAGATGTACACTATCATCCTGCTATATACAAGGTTACGCATATCCCCTGTACTCTCTGTCCCTGTACTCTGTGTGTTTAAGAATTAATTAATTAGTACAGGGTATATGCGTAACCCTGTATGGTTAAGATTGGTCTAGCCGTTTAGTCGTGAAAAGCAAACAAACAGACAGACAGACACACAGAGAGAAACAGACTGAGTTACTTTCGCTTTTATAATATTAGTTAGAAATGACCTTATATTTCCTTAGCCTATTCCGTCGAACTGCCTTTGGACAGTGGTTAAAAAGTATTACTTAATTGTGTATTATTTTAATCACAAACTTTTATTTATACTTAAAATCTATCAGTGGTAAAGTCGTGATGGATAAAAACATTCAATATTTGTTGATAGCAAACAATCGCGCTTTTCCTCATAAATAATAGCTTCTCGCTACTGCCAGCAACGTCGGCTCTGGCCTTTGATCAAGGTAGAGCGAGATTGTCTTTTTCTGAAAACTATCGTACAGGAATCGATCATTTTCCGGAATAAAAATGTGCTAATCCAGGATGTAAACTATTTCCAAATCAAAATTATATGCTGGGTACAAACAATGCAAGTGAGCTCTAGCGCTTGCCACGCTAACCCGCGTCTCGTCATCTTTCTCTTTTGCCGTTTTGGCGCCCTTGTTATTTGGCGCTTTGAGGGACTGCTTCTCTCGCTTCACCCCAGGGCCGGCGCTGACTGCCAGGAGTTGATAGATTAATCTTAAACGCCCGCCCCGTCACCTCCGTACGCAAATCAACCCCACACCCATCACCCCACATGCACCGCAATGACACAGGTCGTGGCATATCACGCGTGACAATCACCAATTTTTGCCGAACATTCGGGCATTCAGTATTCGGCCAAATCACTGTTCGTGGCATCTATAGTTACAACTCACCGCTAGCAGCATGTTGGCCTGGTCGAAGTAGTCGGCAACAGGCATCACATGCCGGTAGAAGTTCCCCAGCTCCATCCTCGCCAGCGACAGTACCACGTGGCCCAGCCTCGCTCCGTACTCGATCTGGCGCTCCAGCACGCGCTGCCGCCAGCTGACAACGACCACGCCGTTTATTGTTTGGATCTGTTGGCAACAATCTCAGTTAGAACCTTTAAACTTCAATTTGGTACCATCGAACTGATCTGATGATGGAGCCAGGGTAAATTGTGGAACTCGTCAATGGCTACTAGTAAACCCCTCGAGTTTGGACTCAATTGGTTTGTTTTAACGAGTCTCATGCCAAGAGTACCATTATACCTCCCGGCCCCATCATCAGACCCTTACCTCTAAATGTATAATGGCCTCTCGAGGTGCAGCTCCTTTCGATTGTTTGAAGGAGTCATATAACTTAATTATCCGCTTTTACCGAGGCACCGAATTATTGGTCTGTGCCCCTGCTAGCAATCAGGAAAAAACGTTCGATTTGCCCCCCCCCCCCCACCTGCCAAAGGATTTGCTTTTAGAACAAACAAAGAAAGCACACACGGGGTGATGTGACAGACAATATGAAGACAATATATAGCGCGCTCTAAAAAGAACAAAATTTTCCACAGAAGACATAATAAACATGGTTTTTCTAAGAATTTTTCTAACGAAATCAGGGTTACACGGAACAGCGATACTAAGCCAAAAAGAAGGAACTATTCTCTTAATAATAATTGTGAACAGGTTTGACTGTGCAAACGACTTTGAAATCGCGTAAAAATATCATCAGCTCTTCCATACATTTCGTCAAGTGTAGATATTTTTTATGGAACATTTTTTTTCGTAATTTCTGTTTAACTTCTTTTCAGACTCCATAGTTTAAGTTTTTTTTTAATGTTAAGCGATGATGCGGTCTACGATGGAGCACGCCTAGAAGATACCGATTCACTTGCGTCGCGAGTCCAATACGATGAGTACAATTACATCCTTTCAGCTTGGTGCTCTATAATGAAACCCTGTTCAGAACACCGCGCACCGGTGCCCCAAGGGCAACATTATTATCATTATCAGAAGACATCCACTGCTGAACATAGCCCCCACCTTAGCATGCCACACTGAACTACAGCCTGCCATCTGCATCCACTGGATGCCCGCGACTCTCACGATGTCGTCGGTCCATCTAGTGGGATGCCTACCTACGCTTCGTCTTCCGGTTCATGGTTTCCACTCACTCCTTTATTCCTTATCGGTTATCGGTTCTTCGAGCGATGTGGCCTGTCCAATGCCATTTCGACTCGCAAATTTTAGCAGCTATGTCGGTGACTATAGTTCTTCGGCGAATATCCTTGTTCTGGATTTTATCGCGCAAAGTAACTCCGAGCATATCTCTATCCATTGCCCGCTGTGCGACTCTGAGTATTTCCAAAAGGCCAGCAGTTAAGGACCACGTCTCAGTACCATATCTCATCACCAAGAGCGGCATTGCCCGCCAATAAATGCATGACACTGTTTGCGCACCTATTTCATTGATTTCCCTCGAGTGATGACGTCGCTCTAGAACTTCTTGTTAAAATGATTCATCGCAGGCAATTCACGACGTGGGAAACGCCATATCATTGTAAATAATTAATGTTATTTCCGTTAAAAGATTCGTTAATATGTTTGTTCTAGAGAACCAGTCGGCCGCACGGCCTACACCTCAGGCCAGTGGCGTGGCGGATGCGAAAGCAACAGGCCTAAATCAGGCTTGATGCCTTTAGTCGACCCCATCCTACCGACAACCTTTCCGCCTATTTTTGACAATTAGTTCATTGTTGTCGCTACAAGTTTAGCATCAACGCTTAACATCAGACGAGTTGGCGGCCAAGCGCAAGCCTATTTTTAATAATAATAAAAAAACTCGTACATTTTAACTGTTATTTTGTTTTATACTAGTTTCAAATAATAAAGGACATGCCGCCACTCAAAATTAATAAATAAACCAGTCAAGTGTGAGTCGGGCTCGCGCACAGAGGGTTCCGTACCACCACAAAATATGTATCTAGCCACTAGTGCAGGGCTATCCCCTGCAGTGCAATGTCGCGCAACTGTTATGGGTGCAGGGCCATCCACTGTAGTGCAATGTCACGCAACTGTTATGCAGGGCCATCTACTGCAGTGCAATGTCACGCAACTGTTATGCAGGGCCATCTGCTGCAGTGCAATGTCACGCAACTGTTATGCAGGGCCATATACTGCAGTGCAATGTCACGTAACTGATATGCAGGGCCATCTGCTGCAGTGCAATGTCACGCAACTGTTATGCAGGGCCATCTGCTGCAGTGCAATGTCACGCAACTGTTATGCAGGGCCATATACTGCAGTGCAATGTCACGTAACTGATATGCAGGGCCATCTGCTGCAGTGCAATGTCACGCAACTGTTATGCAGGGCCATCTGCTGCAGTGCAATGTCACGCAACTGTTATGCAGGGCCATATACTGCAGTGCAATGTCACGTAACTGATATGCAGGGCCATCTGCTGCAGTGCAATGTCACGCAACTGTTATGCAGGGCCATCTACTGCAGTGCAATGTCGAGCAACTGTTGGGTAGGCGTGGAGTTTTCTACGAAAAGACCATACTGCTCGTATCGGCACTCAAAAATACCAATAATATAAATATTGCTGACGCGATTTTTTGCCACACACGCCTACATCTACACAACAAACGAAAGTTTGAAATAGAATAGAAGCACCTGTCTATTAAGTAGGCAGTAGGCACCTACATGAAAACCTATTTGCTATTCAGTGGAAACCGAAGGGCTTGTTAGGACTCGACTACACTGTACAGTAACCTCATGACTCACATGACTCATGTCATGACCTCATGATATTATGTAACTTACAAACATAGATAGATAGAACTCTTTGTTGTTCAACTCTGAAATGACATAGGACAAAACCGATTTAAAACTAGTTAACAATTGGTGGAATTATCCCTATAAGCTATCTCTTCCAAGCAACCTCAACATGTAGAGGATATACACATAGAAGAAGTAAAGGATGGGGTGTGCAATCATAATGGATTACGTAATAGATATATTTTGCTATGATTTACTTTGCTTTGTTTTTTTTTTGCTGTGTATTATCTATTGGTGTACCTTGTGCCGTGACGGCAAACATTAAAACGCTCTCTTATTCCTTCATATTTCACATCTGCCGGGCGTCCAGTGACGGCCAACTTTTAACTCATGATGCTGGTATGAGGTTAAAAAATACTAATATTGCGCACAAAAAAGGTATATTCTTCTATTCAATTACAGGAAAAAAGTTAGGGTCATAAGTTAGAATCTAATCTATATATTTTATGGTTCTGTTGATATGTTCAGATAGTTTAATCTGATAATAATATCTCAAAATTGTCATAGCAAAAAGAATAATGTAATATCATATGATTTTGTATTCAAATTTAAGTCTTAATTGTCATCAATTTATGCATCTGATTTAAGGCTAAGTTTTATTTCAAAAAGAATCATCAAAAACAATTCTAATTTGGAGGAGTAATCGCCTAATAAACATTTTTTAAAAAACACTGTCGAATTAATAACCACCAATTTTTTGAAGTCGGTTAAAAATTACAACTTAGCATCATATATCTACCACACAGAGAATGCTTAAAACATAAAACAACCATAGACCTCGGACTTTTTTTGCTTCGCAAAAAACAATACCTTTGCATGGCCACACTTTTGCATTGTTTGTTGTGTACTGGGCCTTACAGTACCAGGTATTTGTTCAGGTATATTATAGCAAGCAAGTTAACATTGATGACTAGGGTGCCATCAAAAGGCAGTTTGCAATGCTTGCAATAATTGATTGTTATGTTTGATGTATGACTCTTCAGTTAATGGCTATTCATTTTTTATTTTCCCCGATAGCTTCTACTTTCTATCGTGACATGTGTTTAAGTTAAAGGCATATGACAGCTCGCCATGTTATGTGACGGTAATTCGAAGACACCGCCTTGCCTTGATCGTAAACTACAGGGTTACGCGTATACTGCACACTGTACTAAGCCGAAAGAGTTATTGTGGCCCAGCCACTCTAATTTAAGCCTGATGACACCTGTCATGGAACGCAGCATGGGCATGGAAGTAGTATGAAACGTCCTTGAGTATAGGATTGCGGACGCGGTCTTGCCTTTAAATTCCAAGGATATAATAATTATTATTATGCGTGGCCATTTAGTGGGTGGCAATTCATCACCTGCCTAAATATATTTTGAGATGAAACAGGATATGTCAGGTGCCGTTTCTCATCCTATAGATCAGTTCTCCTATCTCCTAATTGTTCAACTCAATAGCCCAGTTTTTTCATCCTATAGTGTACAATAGTTTTATATTCGATTTTTCTATTTAATTTTACAGGGCCTCTTGGTGTTGGCTTCGGTCCCACCAATGCCTCTCAAACGTCCAGGCTAGACCCGTGTTTATATTGAATTAATAATAGCCTTTATTCAACAATCTTAGAAATCATATGAAAGTAAACTATTAAGTAACTTATTAAACTTAAATGTATTAATTATTTGACACCGGTATTAAGATTGTCTTGCAATCCCGCAAAGGGCCTTTGCGGGATCTAGAGATTGCCACTCTTTTCGATTATGGGTTATCCACTTCCAAGTAATTCCGGCTATCTTCCGAATATCGTCCACCCAACTAAGACGCTGTCTCGCTTTCCATTCAGTTACATCTTTAGCCCATTTTTCTTTGTGACTTCTCACCATATGGCCTGCCTACCTCCATTTTAGTTTTCTTATGCGGTATTTTACATCGTTATTTTAGTTTGATCTCGTAATGTTTCTCGTTTTTTTTATTTTTTATATTTAACATTGAGCATGCTTCGCTCCATACTGTTGATAAGGATACTGCATTCATTTACATTTTAAATATTGCTCCTTAACGCAACTGGGTGTCTTGAGAAGGTTACCCTTCCGTCAGCAAAAACGACCACTTGTGCTTCTACCTAAGCATTCGAGCCTCAAATCACAGCACGACCCTGACTTACCAAACAACAAGGAAAGCGCTAAACGGGTGTCTCCATCGTCAATTCGTCACCTAATAAATAAAAATCAATCTAGTTACAACCACCACAGTTAAATTAACAGTTCCGGCAATTACATTAGCAGATAAGCATCTATCGGGAAAACATAGTGTTTAACTACAATGGGACGTTGGGGTAAAGGCGTAAGACTGGTTTATAGCGTTTTAGGTGTGAAATTGTATATTTGACGTACTTTTTACCTCGTGGCGGTGCGACGGTTATGGGTTAAGGGTCAAAGAAAGTATCTATAAGAGTTGACACTGGTATGTTAGTTCAGTTGTATCATTATCTAAACTAAACTAAATTTGACAGCTGTAAAATTGTTGTCTTCCTTTTCTCACATCATCAACATCATCCCTGAATGACCCACTGCTGGGTATAGGGCTCCCTTTGTTTATGCAAAAATTAAACTCACAAGTTAATATGAAAAGAGACGCAGATCATTTTAGTTCTGTCAGATTGGTTTAGTTTAGTGAATGGTATTCATATTCATATTAATTTATTATAGCATTCCACGATGTTTCTTAGGTGGTAGAAAAGTATTTCAGTTACAATTGTGGACCCCGTCGGGCACAGCTAAATGATATGGAAGAGAGAACGACAGCAATAAATACAAAAAAATATTTCTATCTGTTGTATTCGTCAATGGAAGAATAATTTTACAGAATCGACGCCAATGTAATAAATATATCCTGGGAACATGAGATGCTTTTATGCGTGGTTACCTTAGAGTGAAGGAGACAAATGACTAGACACTTTAGCCTCTCCTTGGGAATGCGATATTTTGGCCAAGATCTCTTGTAACTTTATTAATTTCATAAAAGAAAACATTATACTTAAAAAGGAATAATTCAGTGATTAGTTCAGTCAAGTTCAACCTGATCTCAATTAGCAAAAGGCGTTTTATCAGTAGACGAAGGTGACATTCATTTAATTGGTATTAGTTCGTTACTGAACTGCCATGTCTGTATGAACACCTACAAGAAACTGTTGAAAAGAACATACACCTTGGCGAACCTGATTTCAAGGACTAACCCAAAATATAGTCTAAAAAACTAATACGTTTAGGTATTAGTTAGTCTGACTTGATAATTCGATTTGGAACTGATCGATTCGAAGACACTGACAAAAATGTTAGGCCCCATTGATGTCAAGGACAGTTTGAAGGCCCGCGTACATGATGGGGAGTGATTACAGCGTAGACGATTTATAATGAGGAATAACTGTGGGTAGATTAAGTTTTTTTTTTTTTTTTGCAATGGGAGGGTTGAGCAATTGCCTCTGCTAGTCCGCATAAAAATGCATATTGCTCGAACGCAACATGTCATTGACGTGGAGAAGGAAGAACGTCGACGATAATTCAGATCCCTGCGGGACGCCAGCGTTGATAGGCAGCGTTGAGTCTCGACCACAGAAAAGAGAAGTAGATAGAACGGAAAAGAGAAGGAACATCTGTTACCAGGCATACGAGTGAACATTCTTATTTACGTCAACGCGTTGAACTCCGTATCACAATTGCTAACTGATTTTGAACGCGTAGCTGCTCCATCGAATTTATTCCACAATGCCTTCTTGCGCTGTAATTACGTGTCGCATAGCTAGCAAAGATTTTATTTAAAAAAAAGGAAGCATATCCTATCACCGGTATGTCTAAATTGTTTATAATTTTATTATTTCACCGTGTTTTAATTACAAAGCTGTTGACAAGGCGTTGACAATAATAGTGGTTACCATTATTTTATCGATATCGATACATTTAGATTTTTCTTATAGTACTAACAGACGTATGGACCAAGTCCGTCTCGTCTATTAGCACTATTACATTTCCCGTAATTTTCTATTGTATAAATAGACATTGAATTTATTACAGTTTTCCAGGCAATCCGTCTACTAGGCAAAAATGGATTGATGCAACAGGAAGACGTGATTGGATTCCTACTATACAAACACAATTTGTTCAAAAAAATTTTTGGACATATATTTATCACGACAAATAAAAGATACTTGAAGCCATTAGCAATATCACAAATATAAATTATTTATTTACATTCAGTGGTTAAAAATTAAATCATATCACCAACACCAACGTCTTCATACTACTCTCAGACAACCTCATTTGAATCTCCAAAGAGGCTTAAAATAGCTTCACCTGCCTGTTCAAATTCTTCGACTCCCAAGAAAACGCAAACTAAAGGAAGTTATAAAGTTATAAATTATTTTTCTTTATAGATATTTGTGATGCACATTTGAGACTTCCGTAAAGTGACGCCTGATTCAATCAACTAACTTTGATATTCATTATTGATAATTTTATTCAATAAAAAACCTAGCCAGCTTCAATTGCGATCCCGAAACTTTAAACTCCACTTTTTAAAATATCCCGGTCGTTCACTATTTAGTTGTATGATTACGGAATATTTACACATTATTTATAGCGTTTTTGAGTCATTTCCTGTGCCGAAACATTAGGAACTCCATATCCACAACATAATCACGGTAAATAAGTCGTTAATAATCATACAACTGTACTAAAACTCCACGTTTTTAAATAAGTCACACCCACGATTCCATAATATTTAATGGTATAGACAGACGGACAGACTTAGTAAGTTAGTAGACTTAGACTCGTAGGCTTAGTAATAGGGTTCCGTTTTTACCCTTTGGCTACGAAACCCTAAAAAGTCAAAAAGTTAAAACGAAAGAGTATACAGCAAACGTATTTTAACGTATTTTTGTATTAGATCTAATGTATATGTAATTTAGTGTAACGATAATACGTACAACCGTAATAATTGGCATGAATATAGTACACAGACACATTCTAACTAAAGTATAACAAAAAATAATACATAATTATCATATGCGAGTCAGTGACTAATCTCTGTTCATACGAACTAAGCAAGTCAATCTTGCTATTTTTTTTAAACGACTAGTGGAATTCCTACCATCTAATATGCTAAAGTATATAATAGGCATGTGTCCTAGTGTTTAATTTCCTAGAAACATCTTGGGCGACCCAGACGACCCCATCGCCGTCGTTACCGCGGCGGCGCTGGGCTCGCCCGATCCGACTGCTCCTAGCAATAGGAAATATTCAGTTTTTGGTACAGGCGTCGGTTACCAGAGGCACACACACACACAGCGATCCCGCCGGCAGGATCGTAGACCCACAGGATCTGTTAGAAGATCGGTTAGATTCTCTCCAAATCATTCAGTTCAACAAACCGTTAGGGCTCCAGGGCACACCCCCCCTGGGGTGCCTGGGCAAGTCTGATTCCCACTCCCGGCGACGGCCCAAGCTGAGGTTCGTACCTTCGAGGTGCCCTTGTGCTAGTCGCCTATAAACTTAACCACCAAGTTATGCCGAACGCACTCTGCGTTCGCTAACTAGTCCGGTCAAGCTGTAGAGGCCAAAAGGCCAACAGTAAAAGTCACTCATAAAAAAAAAAAAAAATATGTTTAATTTGTTACAATTATCCGGGTTAGCGATGAATATAACTAAATACATTACACATAGGTACTGATAAAATAAATGAAATTGGCTGATAAATCTCTGAGATATGAGTGTTTAAAGTTTTAGGTGGGGATAGAGAGGGGATGCTCTATTCATTTCTCGCAAAGCGTGTGTTAGTACAGCATTTGTATAGTGCTCCTGAGGTGTGACGTCACGGCTCAGTATAGTGCGCTCTCTGTCTAGCACGAAATTAAAATGTTTATATCTCATTTATTTTTGAACTAATTTTTATTTTGTTTTCGTTGATGTGCTCTATTTATGATCAGCTTTTTTATGAGGTAATAAAAAAATATTAGTCATCATGCCTATTAA
Organism: Agriopis aurantiaria; assembly: GCA_914767915.1. NCBI lineage: Eukaryota > Metazoa > Arthropoda > Insecta > Lepidoptera > Geometridae > Agriopis > Agriopis aurantiaria. The sequence goes on from OU611982.1 coordinate 2,053,917, forward strand.
GATTATCGATAAAATTAAAACTGCACACAAAACTTTCTCATCACTAGCTGTGATACCACATTCTAAATTTTAGGATGAGGTTTTTTTTTTAATGGCTCCTCTCGAAAATAGCATTTAACCGTATCAAGTAATATATTTATTTTTCTACCCATTTAAAGTCACATAAAACGAACTCTAAACATAGCCTACGTCAATATCATGGTCAAATCATGACCTAGTAAGGTCATGGAAACTTTTTAATCAAGTTTCTATGAAGTTTTGGGGCAAAACAAAAAAATCACATTTGCAACTTCCCATTGTTTGCCTACACTCACGCAAACCTACGAATTTGCCTTAATCTTATTTAACGGATAATAATTCAATATTATTACACAAGCACATGCGTTAATACACTAGTTTTGTTAAATAAAAAAAGCAAAATCGATGAAAAACTCTTAGCTAAATTATTTTAACCCTCGTGCTTATCGTGCAGTTTAATTTGGAACTATTTTAACTATGTCGTAGATAAATTTACGTTAAGGACTGTTGAACTCGTACTAGTTTTTTGAACTGCACAAGAATCGTGCAGTTTTTTTGGAATAGCAGCATTTACCGAAATAATTGCGCAAAATGCACAGGGAACTGAACCGTATTGCACCACGACAAGGTCAGTTTTAAACTTTAACAAAATGGCGTTCATAACCTTTTGGATTAATAATAATCTTGACGAATTATTGCATTCCTTCCTATGTAGTTATATTATGACGTTTCGTTTACATGTGTGCAACTGGCTACAACGGATTTCTTGCAAAAATGCCTTGACAGCCGTTCTATTTTAAACGAAAAAATTTTCTCTTCTGTGGTCTCGACCTCTGATCAGACAGAAAGCTGTCAACCCAAGTGCACAACCTCTCGGGAAGGAGTTTTGGCGCCAACGTGAAATAAAACATGTCGGCTCGTTGTGGGTATTATTTTCCTAAACTTGTGTATTTTCGAGTGTTCATGTGTAATAATGGTGGATTATTATTTATTAAGTACTCGTGAACGTGCTCGAGTATAGTAAACGAGGCGAAAAATGTTTTTTTCGTGGTGTTTCCAAAGTTCCATAGTGGGCTCTCGTAAACCCTCCACTAATTTACTGGGGCATGAGTTTGACTTGACCGTGACTAACCTTTGCTCGATTCTGACTGTGACTTGTTTGACGTTATTTAATACTATACGCGAACTTGTTTATTATTACGATTGAAGAACTCTGTACACATAGTCATGAAAAAACGTAATAAAATAAACCTCTCTGGAAGGCCGTATAGGATGGTAGCTTGGATAAGAGTAGCCGCTGCCAGACCCAATCGTAGTTTTTGGCTAAATCTAGACTAACTGTAAGCGCCTTCCTTCTACTCGCAACGCTACCATGGACAATAAAAGAAAGAAAGAAAGAAAAAGTTTATTTGTGACCAAATTAGGTTTTTCAATATAAACATATTATGTAGTAGTAAAATACGTAATCGCTCACCTTATCGGAGTATTCTGCGACGTCTCGCATAGAGCGCGGGTAGCCGGATACGAGGTAGGTCTTGGCGGTCGGAGCCATCTTCATTTCCAGCATCAGCACCTCCGTCACCGTCTTACTCGACAGGTTGCCGAAGTCTTGCATGTCTGTTGGAGGCAGTACACATTTCAAACTTGCAGCCCGCTCAAAATATATTCTATCACCCGCTATCCTACAGGACCCGTTATGTTTTTTATTCGAGATAGTTAAAAGTAGTTAGTGTTAATCCAGGTCGTAAGCTACACAGTTTAAAATGCAACTTTTGCTCACACATTCCCAAAACGATGCTGCATTTTATGGTTATTGGCATTTGCCAACATCTAACCGAAATAGATGTTTATTACAAGCTTTTTTATTCAACTTACCCTGTTAGTTATTGTAGTAGGTACGTATGTGTGGGACAAAATTTGCAACTGAATTTAAGACCATTTAACCCCAACCGATATAACTGAAATATTTTGCATACACGTTTAGTTTGGATGTCAGAATGGTTAGCTAAATGACGTCATTCTAAATCCAATATGGCGGACTCCCAATGATGGCGGACAAGTTATTTTTATGCACTCCCATAATATGAATATCAAATGAATGGGTTTACTGAGAACACGAACAATATAATTACGTCAGTTAAATTCAATATGGCCGACGCCATGTTGAGTTAGGGCTGGTTTTTGTGACAATGAACCTGTATTAATTTATTTAATACTAGTGGTCCGCCCCGGCTTCGCACAGGTATTATTTGAGTTTTAGTAAGGATCCCTAATTTTTTTGAAAATACAATAAAGCCTATGTCACCCGGGGATAGTGTAGCTTCCCAACAGTGGAAAAAACATGAAATCGGTTCTATAGTTTCGGAGCCTATTCAATGCAAACAAACAAAGAAACAATCAAATCTTTCCTCTCTGTAATATAAGTATAGATTTCTTGTTATCTTGTTTTTATTCCAATGTCACAAAATAAACTGTTCTGATTTAAAAACTTGTTTAAGAATAATTGTATTATTGAGGAACCAATTGTTTTCGACTTCACGCAGCGATCGTGGCCGAGCGGTAGCAAGTACGCTTTACAATCTGAAGTCCAGGTTCGATCCTTGACTCTGCACCATTACTTATTTATTGCCTAAATACACAGATCTACCGTTGTGTATATCTGTGGAACTACCTAAATAAATTATGTGCATAAGAGTTGAAGTTGAAGTCAATGTCATTGTCAATTTCATTGTCAATGTCAATGTCATTCAAAAACGGTGAAGGATGACATCGTAAGGAAACAAGTATTTATGTCGAAGAACGAACCTTACATATAACATTCACCAACATGCACTGCGTCAGCATGGTAGATTAGGCCCCGTCCTCTCTCTTTGAGAGAAGGCCTGTATCCCAGCAGTGGGAACATGGAAGGCTGATAAAGAATTGTTTTTCGAATAGACGGAGTAATGTGACTGAAGCACCGCGACTGTAAGACAAGTGAATTTTAACAAACTTCATGCTTTAATCAACGTTCAATTATAGCTCTAAAATATAAAAGCTATGTAAGTATATACCATTACCACCTGTCTTACTAGTATACACCTATAAAACAAAACCTTGGTGGAACATATGTCCGTTCCCGGGAGGGGCTGGCCAGCTTTACTGTTTTAGTTGTAAATTGTACTACAGCCGTATATTTTAGTTCAGGCGATGGTCGATACCTAGTCATCTTCTGTACACAGTTTTACATTAAATGATTTCTGACTATGATACCTATTTATTATGTAATGCATGGAAATGTCGAGCGAGCAATACGCCGAAAGAATTAAAAAATCTAAACCTAAGAATAAAACGGAATTAAAAAAATTACAAGTATACAAATGTTATAAAAAACTTCGATAAAACAGCTGATAATCTTTAAACGGCTAAACATAGCTAAGAACACTATTTCGATCAAGTCACCTTTCAAACTAAATCAAAATCGGTTCAGCCGTTTGGGAGCACGATGCCAGAGACATACACACAAATAAACACGTTAAACTTATGACAAAACTCTTTTTGAATCGTTGTATAAAAAAACATGGCGAGTTGGTAGTCCAATGTAGTATGCAATAAAAAAAGATATGAACTAAAACTGCGGCTCCACCATAATACCACAGATTATATTAGAGGGCTCGCAGTCTTAGTTCAGTAGATCTCCAACCACGTACCACAGTAGATATAATATATAATCTAAAGCAGTAGGTTGACTTTAAACGAATCGAGTGACGTAATCAAATTAGCGTCCTTTCCTCCGCCCGTTACGATACTTCGCGGTACGCTCAGAGCGATACTCACGCGCGCCGCGTCATTGAGATTCGCCATGTGTGTGTGTGTGTGTGTGTTGTCAGCGTATAAAGAAGTAACGTAGAAAATAATGTTTTTTTTAACTCGATAGTAGCAACCCTAGCCCTGTGACCGACAGTCATTGAATTCAAGGATATATCAAAGTCGAAATACAGCTTTAGCTTATATTTCTGCTTAGCTTTATAGCTTTAGCTTTACTGTGCACGTGCTGTTAGGTTTTGTTATGGTCTTGGCCTCTTGGGCAACCATATATTGAACATTATCCCAGATCAAGGAATGTAATCCGCTGCGACGCGTAACTGACGTTGCGGCGGGGTCATGAAATTATTGTAAAATTATGTAAACTGGCTCATTTCGCAGTGGCGTGTAGTTATAAAATACGCCAATAATTAGCTGCAACACGAGACTGTAGCGCTAATGCATTAAATGCAGCTAACTGACACGGAAGCCATCCTGACATTGGAAATATATTAATATACCTACGTGATGACGGTATTTTATATGAATAGTAAATAATATTCAGTAGGATATCATCTCCAACAGTGGTTCCCAATTAGTGGTACGCGTATCCCTAGGGGTACGCGAAGGGATGATAAGGGGTGTCTGCATCAAGAGGTACGCGCGCCAATCTCTTTACTTAGGAGAAATTTTATTAAGGACGTCACACCGTAAGCAAGGCGGAGATGGAAAAAAAACTGCTTTGTAGAGTATTTTTCCGTCAACACGAAAATTATGTTATACTATTTGCAATGTTATTCTAAACGTAATGCACAATCAGCTTTTTTTTATTCTCATTCAGTGTTTTTTTTTATCTTTAAAAACGTTGAAATGCCCGCGTAAAATAGCCATGCGTTTTTAATTTCATTCCCACAGCCGGTTTCAGAACTTTTGAGTTTTAACAGTTTTGAAAAATGCATCCAGTAAGAAGGGACTCAAAAAGTCACGCTATGAGTGCCTCAAGGATATATGAACGAGGTGGGAAGCCTTTGCCCAGCAGTGGGACAACACAGGCTAGCAAAAAAACTATAGTTTGTGTTGTGTAGCGGGCATTTTCCGCACCTACGCTATTCATTGAACCATTTTGCGTTTGCCGTTTTGCTGATAGGCTGCAGCACATTCAACCAACCGGAAAAAAACCCATGCGTAATGTTAAATTTTTCAACGTGGAGATCGAACATTACCTTGGCGTGCTAGTTGTAACGCAGCATGCTAGTTGATCCGACCTACATACCTACATGTAAAGTAGGTAAGGTCGCGGTGTCTATGTTGATAAAGGTTTGTGGTAACAGCTGCACGGCTTACCATTCTGCTTACCATTGCCGATGGCGTATTGCTGGAGTAGGTCCGTCATGTTGATGTGGACCATTCCTCGCCGCTCCTGCATCAGGTTGTCGCAGTGTGTCACCTTGCCGCTGCCTGGACCACCTGCACACAAACATAACGTTACTAAAAAACCAGTACGAAAAAAGTGCAAGTCGGGCTCGCGCACCGAGGGTTCTGTACCACCACAACATTCAATAACGACATTACCAATTACAACTTGGTAATGAACAGAAATTTCGGGTTTGTGGGTCACCAACTCGCACTTGTCCATAATTTATTTTTTGTTATACTTTAAAGTACTATAATTATGACAAGTTTCCCTTTCGTTTTAACTTTTTGAACTTTTTATAATATTATCTGTTAGTTAATCCGCCGTAACATTACAAATTCTGTGAAAATTTCTACTGGCTATCTACGTATTACGGTTCGAAAGATGCAGCTGTTTACAGTTCGTTAGGCTTAGTAATAGGGTCCCATTTTTAACCCTTTGGGTACGGAACCCTAAAAATTATTGGCGGTAGTATCTAACTAATTTCATAACATTTCTATAGACATCCGTCATCTAATCTAGCTGTGACCACGGACAGTGCACTGGTTCGAAACGTCAGGAATTAAAATAATAAATTGCCTTATAGATTGCCAGTTGCTTTGATTCTTGGTCGGTCCATCTTGTTTTGTTGGACAGCGCATCTTAGGTCTCGCTCCCTCCATTTTGTTAAATACTAGAGTTTCTCCGAGTAAACTTACCGAGGACGAAAATGACTGGACAGTTGGGCGGCTCGAACTTGACGTGGCTGTTATTCTGCATGGGAAACCCAGCAGCGGGCGGAGTGGCGCGTCCCGCCCACGCGCTTGGTCCCCGGGTTTGCTCACCACTGGTCTCCACTTCTTCATGTCTTTGTTCTGATGAGTGCTCAAAAATGTTAAAGCTTCGGGAAGCCAGTCAGGTGGGTAAGCTATCGGCTGTTTTTTAAAGCAACTATTGCTAAAACGAATTATTTCTAGAAATAATTAATGTATTGAACATTGTAGTGAAAAGTAATTATGTAGGTACTAGAGGTTATTTGGTACCTTTAGCGCATTTAGGGATACATTGCTTCGTTTATAGTGTACATTTTGCCTCTTACGTCTTTATTTCACGAAAAGAAAGGTAAACAGGTCTAGAGAGCGTGTGTTAGCCGCTTGCGTTGTTTTGCCGTTTCTGATTTCGTCTATTATTTCTAGCCATCCATAGAAATTGTGGATCTTTGTCCCCTTTTTGAAATTGTACCAGTACCAGCTGTACGTTTCTTGAGCTAGAAAATAGCTGATAGCTTACCCGACGGTGGACAATTGCCATAAGTACGTGTGACTATCCTAAGTACCTACTAATCTAGACGGTAACCTAAAGGTAAAGGCGGTATGGTAGGTTCAAAGGCGAATTTAACAATAAGTTTTCAGAATTTTTGATAATTGGTCAAAAGTTTGTTTCTTAATTTAAAATGGTTTTTACCATTCTGGTTGCAACTGTGTTGGTCGCCACGTTAAACATGTGGCTGTGGTGCCATATCATCAGTTGACTGATAACAGATTGATAGTAACTAATTAATTTCAGTTAAAGTACTAACGACGACGTCAGCGAAAGGAAAGTTTAGTTTTGGCGCCCAAACAGGGGCGCCTGACAGTTAAATTGTTCTTGATTTGGGCGCCACGTTAACGAAATTTTAACAAGTAGAAATATTGTTTTTGACATAATTATATGTCGTATATGAACTGAGTTTTTGTACTCACCAGTGTCTAAGCAGATGCCCATATTCCATGAAGATGCAGGTTGATAAAGTCTTTGCAGGGAGCAAACAATTGACACTGAGTTCTCACATTTGAAATTAAAATAATTTATCAATTGGCACTTATCTTTTATAAAATATACATCAAAAACACGCGTTTAGTTCCGTTGTCTGATAGCCACGGGCAATCACACACCGGCAATTAACAGTTTATCGATTGAAGGACGCGACCTTCGTAAACGAACTTCAAAACAAACTAAACAAAACCGGTTAAATTCAAAAAGAGACGGTACATTTTTCAAAATTGTCGAGTGCACGATCTGTTTTCAGTTATTCGAAAGTTATGCCTTCGTAATAGCATCTCTGCAAGTGGTTGGAACCTCATTGGCATCGCGGGCCAACCGCTTCTTGTCAGTCTCAGAGCGCGACTGGCCCGATTGGAAGCGACACCTCCTCGCGGACGGTTTGATGGCGACCGCCGATAGAACAGTGTCCGACTCGTTTTGACCACGGCAGCGGCGATGGTGCGAAGAAGATAGACGATCGATTGAATAATTAATGACGCGCCCTGAATGAAACCGCGCGGGCTGATGCACGCCTGCAAGACGTGACGGATGAGGGTGTTTGCACACCATAAGAAATGCGCTGATGAGGGTTATTAGAATATTTCAACTTACCCCCGTGCGTGACAGCCGAGGACGACTATGTTTAATTGAACGTTACAATTACGATAAATGTCACGTTTAGAAAAGTTCTCAGAATTATAATGACACGTAAAGAAAGGACGGCCCAATTATGAAGTAGAATAAGGTAAGTAAATATTCTGCTTCTGGGAAATGGGGGCTTATTAATGTGTTTTAAGTCTCTTATAAATTTTTGATTGGTAATGATCCGGTCTGTTATCGACTTGTTAATACAACTGTGACAACTGTATGATTATTTACGGAATATTTACCGTGGTAAGGTAGTGGAAGAAGCTCCCGATATTAAACCACGGTAAATACCCCTTACCACGGTAAATGTTCCGTAAGTAATCATATAACTGTAGTGAGCAAACGTGATAGTTCAAAACAGTGTTTTACAACGGCGACAGTTTATATTACTTGTTGATCTCATACTTTAAAGTACTAATACCTAAAATACTTTGTGACCATATATAACCTGTCTCTTTTAACTATAAAAAAAAATTAATTTGGTCACAATTAAACTTTTTTTCTTTCTTTAATATGAAATGCACAATATGATATCGGTTAAAATTGCAATCAGTATACTGAAGAAATTATTTAAATCAGCATACAATGTTTTAAGACAGTGTTTTTCAACCTGTGGGTCGCGACCACCAGGGGGTCACAAAGCCTTACACGGGAGTCGCGGGTAAAAGAAAAACGCAAGTGTATGTACTCACACAAAAAAAAAAACAATCTCTATGAGAAGACTGTGCTTGTTTATTTTTTTAATCATTTGTCGGATTTTTTATATTTGTAATGGTGGTCGCATATTCAAGAATGTTGAAAAATACTGTTATAAGATAATATAAAAATTAAAAAAAAATAAAAAAAATAAAAAAAATGTGGTTGTATTAGGAAGGGGTGCTCTGTCCCTTTCCCGCAAAGTGAGTGTCAGTTTTGATTTTGTATGGCGTTCTTACTAGTTAGTCATTTGAAAAGTATAATGCGCTCTCTGTCTAGCAAGACATTACAGTGCTCATATCTCCTTAACTTTGAACACATTTTAATTTTGTTTTCGGTGATCGGCTTTTTATTAGACAATAAAAAAAAAACGATCGCTTCCTGTATATCCTTGCACACTCAGTCTGAAACTAAGAATTTTTGTTCCGGCTCGAAGGACCAAAATAAAAAGTATATGTAATTAAAAACTTCATTTTATTTAAAACATTATTTGCACGATAAACTAGTGAGTGCAGAGATTCCGAACAATATGACAGTAAAAAAAATTACATATATTCTCTAGACGATCACAATTGTTATTAAAGTTCGAGCCACGTGAGCCTAAATATGAGGCAATACAAATAATCAAGTGGCTTTTTAAATAAATTAAGTACATTTTTGTACATAGAGGTCTGTATAGGTAACTTAGATATAAATGTGATTATTTGCGAGTTTAACAATAATATTGGCTACATTTGATTAAATTGTTCTAAATACACGTAATATTAACAATTCTAGGCTCGCAAACGCTTATTAGAAGGATTTTTCCGAATCTTACATAAATTCGATATGGACCATTGAGTTCAAGAATTACGGATCTTGAAAAAAAAAACTTAAATCTAGTACGAACAATAAGGATTCATAAGAATACATCATGGCTAACTGAACTACGTGTGTTACTTGTGCAGTTTTGGGGGAGCCAACATCGTATTTTTGGAACAAAACTGACCACCACCAATGAACATTATTTACTTCCTCAATTTGCCCACGTCTACACATAAGTTGGTCGATCTGTAAATGACGCGGGAAAACACTAATAGCCGGTTTAAGTAAGACAAATTGGCTCAAAACTTTTTTTAGGGTTCCGTACCCAAAGGGTAAAAACGGGAGCCTATTACGTGCTATTACGATGTCTGTCCGTCTGTCCTACCTATTAACGGCTGTATCTTTCGAACCGTAATAGATAGCAAGTTGAAATTTTCACAGAATATGTAATGTTACGGCAGATTAACTAATAAACACTAAAAAAGTCAAAAAGTAAAAACGAAAAGGGGGATACATACAACAAACCAGTTTTTTTACGTATTTTTGTATTAGCTCTAATGTAACAGTAATATATACAAACGTCAAACTTGGCATGATTATAGTACATACTCTAAAGTATAACAACAAATAATAAATAATGACCAAGTGCGAGTCGGTGACAAGTTTCTGTTCTTTACCAAGGTATAACTGGTGATTTCGTTGTTGAATTTTATGGTCGTACGGAACCCTCAGTGTGCGAGCCCGACTCGCACTTGGCCGGTTTATTTTTAAGTTTTGGCTCCAGACATCTTGTCTATTTAGCCAGTTTCATGTCAGGGTCTTGTCTAACCCCCAAGGTCTTACAATAAGGCCATGGACTCAAACTTCCTACAGTAGGCAGAGCCGAAAAAGGTTAACCTGCTCTAACACCTCTAATTTTCTAACAGTCAACAAACTCGGTTTACCATTTGTATTATTTAATATGTTTGTACTGTAACTGCCCTAATACAGGGCAGTCAATAAGGGCACTAGTGTTTTTCTTGTGCATTCAATATCTGCTATACAGGGATGTAGCTGAAACGATGTCCGATCAAGAGACAACGTAAATGTCATTTTATAAAGATACTAGCGGTCCGCCCCAGCTTCGCACGGGTATTATTGGAGTTTTAGTAAGGATCCAATAAAAAAAAAAGATATAGCCTATGTCACCCGGGGATAGTGTAGCTTCCCAACAGTGAAAGAATTTTTCAAATCGGTTCAGTAGTTTCGGAGCCTATTCAAAGCAAACTAACAATCAAATCTTTCCTTTTTATAATATTAGTATAGACTAGCTGATTCGACAGACGTCCTGTCTTAGAACTGTCAAACACGCTTAGTTAAAATCGTCGTTAAGTTTTCTGAAATTTCCCAATTTTATGCGCAATTTTTCTTTCCGTGCGAACCTTCTACAAAGTATTAGAAAAAATATGAATGAAATCGTTCTCAAGTTATGACGTAACCAAGGTAAATATGGATTCATTTATATATATAATATTCTTAGGATAGAACCCAAGAAGGGGGCGTGGCCAGCTAATTTCACGTCCCAGGCTCGCAGCTACTTCAGAGTGGTAGCGTGGAGTGGCAGCAGTCGGAGCGGACAGATTGTAGGCTCCACTCTTATATACCTACATATACCAACATAATTATATTTTATTTATTCATCACTTTTCATCATTAAATTAATAACTAAATAATTTCACATTTACAAATATTAATACATACTATTTATTATGTATATCAATCATTCACACATATATAAATACACAGTACATAATCTAATATATGTCAGAAGGGTGATGAGGTTGTAACAATCGGTGGTGATATAAAACAGTAATCAAAGTTCGGAAGGAAGTAAATTAGGTATGCGATAGGTGCGACACGCGAGTAGTTCCGCTATCTAAAACAGACTGCTTACAGAGGGCGCGCGAGGAGCGGTCGGCGCGCCGGCAAGTAACCGGTCCGTGCCGGGTTTGCCACGTACTAACTCTTTACTAAACTGCGGCCGCTCGCTCGACGTTAGAACAATAGGCGCTGCGCGAATGGCGTGTTTCCATTGCATCCGATTTGTACGATTAAATATTATAAGTATTTATTTGGTTTATATTATTAGATTATGTACTGTGTATTTATATATGTGTGAATGATTGATATACATAATAAATAGTATGTATTAATATTTGTAAATGTGAAATTATTTAGTTATTAATTTAATGATGAAAAGTGATGAATAAATAAAATATAATTATGTTGGTATATGTAGGTATATAAGAGTGGAGCCTACAAGATCACCTCGGCCATTTAGCTCGTGACTCCAGGGATGGATGGACGGGCGTTGCGTATTCGCGTGCTTGTTTAGTTGTTTACATTGTTTTGTTAAAAAAGTCGAGTATCGTCAGAAGTGACATTGTTTTTGTTGTATCAATTATATATATTTTTAAATAACTTTGGTCGTGTTTCCTAATTATATATAGATTATGACGATGTACATAGATTTTAGAGCGATGGTGGCCGGTCGGATATATCGAGACAGTAATAAACGGTTATCCTTGCATTTGAGAAAAGTATTCTTTCACATTACAACATATTAGCTAAGTTTAGATTTAAATTCTAATATTTTTTAGAGATATATACAAACATTTGATTACTTAACAAGTAAATGGAAGAACATTTTTACTTATTTTACTATTAAATGCTTATAATACAGATAACTATGCGTGAGTATACAATCATAGCGTATATTTTCAACGTTTATTTATTGAAATACATATACGTAAAAAATACAAGCAGTGCTTTACAGACACAGATTATCCCCTATACGGGGTTACGCGGAAAGGGTATACTAAGACAAAAGGGTTCCGTTACACACATCATAATAACTTTTTACCACTTACTTACTATTGTCCAACTTTGAAATTACGAAAAAAACAACTGTTCCATACATTTGTTGAGAAGTAAATAACTGTTTTCTGTGGAGCAGCTGATATTTTACCCGTGATTTCAGAGTCGGTTCCATAGTAAAAGTTGTTCATAATGATGAGTATACGGAACCTTTTTCAGCTTAGCATACCCTTTTCTGATATCCCTGTAAAGGGGGTAGCTAATCTGTGTTTACAGTAGTCCTAGATTAGGCCAGTAGGGGGTATACATTGTAGAGCGCAGGCTAAACTAAAACAGGCTAAGCTTTAGATTTTTTTCACTCAAACTGTGACATATTTCGGGTAATTTTATCGATAAGGGGGTTTTTAGCCATTTAAACCTAACTCGTGTTACTTTTTAAGGCATTTTACAATGTGATCGGGATTGATAGTGGTGTTTTCCTTAGCCTCCATTGCGTTTGCTATCACGTGATAAATAGAAGACCCCCAGCGGTAGGCGTTTGAGAGCGAACTGATAATCATCCATAAATATCTATGTTAGATTTTCTGGGGTAGTTTGTGCTACTGATAGGGACTACGTTTGTGGCGGTCGGGGATAGAGAAGGAAGATACACTCCAACACTCTGTCAGTCAGTAGAGAAGCGAGGGGTGAAGGGGTGTCCGACGTACCCGTGCGCTCTCATTCTAGTCTCCGTCTGTACGCAAATAGATATCAGCTGTATTGTACGTAGTAAAAGACCCAGGGGGCGTAGCCCAACAAGGTGGACCAACAAAGCGTCAAAAGAGCTCGGCACGAACATCTCTGACGCGATGTACCAGGCTGGAGACCGTCAGAGATGGAAGCAGATTTGTCGCCAAAGTACAAAAGATAGGGAGCATCACGACGCACAGCGTTGAGCAAACGAACTGAGGAGGTACGTAGTAAGATGCATGGGCGTACTAAGGTACGGGCAGGGCGGCAGCTATGAGAGTATGGGTAAGCCCTCAGTCGGAGTGTACGGTCGAATTTTAGAGTTAAAGGAGTGCGCCCTCATTGGGGAAAACTACAGGTATACTATAACGTGGCTAAATGAGGGTTCGAATCATCCTATATTCGTTTGGGAAGTTGATAAGTGTGTTTTGACCTATTATTTTTGGTAACATGGGGTATCATATAGTTATAAAGCTTATTACCGCTAAAACGGCCGTTCTTAGCTAATCTGCGTTTTATAACCTATGCAATACGTTGTGTTGCTGGAATTAATACTCCAAAAGTGGTTCATTGCATTCTCGACCGACTATCGGAGTCAAATTTTTATTTGCTTAGGTATATTTTAGTCCTGTTATGGTTTTTTAGATAGGGGCGCCACTCCTGTGCTCTCTTCACTCAATTTTGCATTTAAATCATCAAAAAAAATCGCTTTGCTCATTTAATTTACTCTGCTACTGGCGTATGGCTGAAGATTGTTTCCCTTACCTGCCCCCTTAGAACCAAACCCTGGCTACGCCTTTGGTAAGATGATAGCTTCGTTTAGCATTTCTGTCGCATACCTGGACCCACAGAAAGATTTCTTTGTTTTTTGTTTAAATTAGAACGGCTGTCAAGGCATTTATGTAAGAAATTTGTTGTAGCCAGTTGCACCCATATAAACTAAACGTCAATCATTAGAAATCAGTTAGCAACTGTGACGCGGACAAACAACTTTGAGACCTAACCCAAAAAGGTTAGGTCCAAGGCCAAGTTCTTTGGATGCAGAGATCGACGCGTTGACATAAATAAGAATGTTTGATCAAGATTCTGTCATAATACCTGGCGATAGATTTTCCTTCTCATTTCCATTTTATTTACTTCTCTTTTCTGTGCCTGCTGACTTATATATCGTGATCACGATCGCGTGCCATCTCACTTACGCACGTGGTGCGTGTAAATAGATACGAACGGGACGGCATGCAATCTCGATCCCGATCAAAGAATCATAATAAGGCCCCTGGTCCCAACAACAAATATAAGCATTCACAATAATTAATTAAACAAAATACACATCACACTAGCAAATAATAACAAGTAACATAAAAAAATATCATATTCATTTAAATGAGTTAACAAGTCACTGGATGGACTTTAAAATATCACAATTATGTAAGCAGTTATCAAACATTATAAAAATTAAGAACCGTTGTGCGTAGTTTGAGGTGGCACGTGTCACTTATGGCGAGAAACTTCGACCAAAATAAAATGAATGGACGGGCCCTAATCATTGAACTTGCTCAGTAAAAACGAGTCAAACCGTCGAATACGTCGAACCGACTTCAACACCTAATTATAAAAATGTACAGTATATTTGTTACAAAAAATATATACCGGTTTTATTTGTGTATTTACTCGTACACTTCGGGAAAGCATACGAATGCATAATTTTGACAAATAAAAAAATGAGTCCATTTTTACGTTATCACGTAAAAATAGACTCGTGTTGTAATCTTAAAAATGCGCTTCTACTAGGCTCGTCCATTCATTTTATTTGGGTCGAAGGCGGGAAAATCTTTATTTAAACAGTTTTCTCGTCCTTGTAGTTAGGCCGGGTAATTATTGTAAACGATCATAGTGTTTGCGCAAATTGATCATTATCCTTTACAAAATCATGTACAGATATCAATCTTTAATGAACATTATTACTTACATTTGTCAATAAACATTTTTTTGCTGTTCCAAATGGCTTATTGACAAATGTAAGTAATATGGTGCGTTACTGATAAATAGCTGTACATGATAATGTAAAGAACACCCAACGATTTGCACAAATACCGTGTCATGCATAATAATTACCCCGGACAAAAAACAACTGTATGAAATTTGAATTTCCCGCCATGTGTGAAACGTGCCACCTTAACTTTTACCCGAAAACGGAAAAGACAAAAGGAGGGTGGTATTGTAATTATCGAGTATGTTTGTATGCTTGTATGTCCCCAATGAAGTCAGTGTTGATAGATTCGTACAGGTTCAGGGATCGTCGCTGTCTATGTTAATGGAGACGTGGTGCGTATGGAGAGTCCTTGGTCGCCATTTTGTATTTATGATGACGTCAACTACATAGCGACCTCAGATCAGATAAACAAGGGAGATATGGTAAGGTGGTGTGGCAGGTGCAAACGCATCAGTTGAACTCACCCTGCAGATAGGATTACCGTACGTCCGGATTTGTCATGACATGTCCTGTCTTTTAGGCCTTTGTCCGGCTTTTAGCTTGGACGATGTAATACGAGTAAATCTTGATAAACGTCTCCCTAAACAAAATACAATGTCGTCGGTCCATCTAGTGGCAGGCCTACCTACGCTGCGTCTTCCGGTTCGTGGTCTCCACTCAAGAACCTTTCTTCCCCATCGGTCCAGTGGATGCAAAAGGCAGTCATTGAGTGTGGAGGTTAAAGGGAGAGGCCTATGTTCAGCAGTGGACGTCTTCTGGCTGATGATGATAATGATGAATCAAAATACACAAATCTTTTAAAAATTTCAACATACTTAAATGTCCAGTTTTATTGAAATGTCCGGTCCAAGCCAAATTTTGATATGGTACCTGCAAACGACCTTGCCACCCTTTTTGCACATGGAATTTAGTGCAGTATTAGTTAGTAGTGTGCGCGAAAAATTAGTAAGTGTGCCGTGCTTACAGTTTTTACGTTAGGCGGTTTAGCGGATTAGTGAAAAAACTGAGAGTAACACTGAGACATTTCAACACGAACCATAGTTGTACTAAGGCATATCTCCCTTGTTTATCTGATCTGAGGTCGCTATGTAGTTGACGCCATCATAAATACAAGATGGCGACTAAGGACTCTCCATACGCACCGTGACTACATAAACAAGTCCTGATTGTTTAGAGGCCTACTCGCATGTTTGTACCCTTTATGGTCATAATTTCGTGATTTTTTATATGTATAATTTGATAACTATACAATCTAAATATCTGTTAGTTTTAAGCAAATAATATAAATACAATTATACAGATTTCTAAGTCAAAGAATCTAAGAGCTTACAAGTAGGGGTTAGTCAAGGAGGTGTTAGTGTACCAATGTCTTTTCCAAATTAATTTAAATGAGCACAAATTTATCTAGTTATAGTTATGGTTTAAATATCTTAATTAAGGAACTAAATCTATAAGTATTTGAGGCCTACAGAACGTTCATAATTTAACATTTCATCTAATAGCAGTCTAACTATAATATTTAATAATTTATTTAATTTAATGCCCAGTTTCACAATCTCTGATTTATTTTTAATTTAACAGAGAGTCTGATTCGGTAAATATTGTAAAATTTTAGAGACGTTAAAATATATGAAGATATAAAAAATATAGACACAGGGAAAGACAAAATAGATAGAAAAAATATATTGAAATATTAGAATAACTAAATCAAAATATATCAACCATAATCCCGCTATAGTTTCTTATAGTTCTAACTATTTAATTAACTAGATAGGCTATTTGATTTTATTAGTTCGGAACATCATGTAGACGTCTCGGGAAGAACTGGAGCGCATTGCTGAAGCACGAAGCACCAAGACCCCACGTAGTTCGGCTGCACCCTAATAGTGCTAACAGACGAGATGGACTTGGTTAACGGATCGCCGTCCAACCAACGGAAGGGAAAGAGAAAATTTTATCTTTTCTCTTTCGCTCCCGTTGGTTGGACGGCGATCCATCAACCAAGTCCGTCTCGTCTGTTAGCACTATAACACAACCGAGTATCTTTAGAAGATTTCATCAACAAAAAAAGATAGTCACTCCGATAATCAGAGACTGTGTAACTGGACCTAAAATACATTTTGAGTAAAAAATAACTGTCTTTCCAATATACATAGCACGGAATGATAACCATTGCCTACTTACGTACGTACGCTATCTCCATCTCCATCTACCCACAAAAATCACTTCGGCCGAATCTTCTCGTAGAAATATATCTGCGCAACAT
This sequence comes from Agriopis aurantiaria, assembly GCA_914767915.1. NCBI lineage: Eukaryota > Metazoa > Arthropoda > Insecta > Lepidoptera > Geometridae > Agriopis > Agriopis aurantiaria. Next base: position 2,070,906 of record OU611982.1, read on the forward strand.
TATCAGCTTCTTTCACTAGGAGTTTTCTTTTGACAAATTTGAAATGGTCCAACGCGAACTGGTACAGTTCGTTTTCCATTTTCCATATGGAAGATTCTTGTATTTTCTCTATGGTGTTTTGGCTCGGTTCTATCTTCGAGCTGGTCTGTCTTAGGTGGGATTTGTTGCTGTTAAGGTAGTACTCTGTGGCGCCTTTGAAAAAGCGTGGTAGTGTCGCTTCTAGGATCGTGATGAAGTCTAGCATTTCTTCAGTGAGTCCTACCAGTAAGTAGTGGTTGACTAGATTGTGTTTCGCCTGCTCCAGTGCCCAGGGGTTACCTGGCACCCTAGAACAATAACTCGTATAAGCATTGCCATTCAGCGTGATAACGACCACGACCACGTTTGGGCAAACGTATTGGTGGAGTGACGACCTGCGTAAAGCGGCGGGTAAAAACTGGGTGCAAAGAACTGTCGTCCGAGTTCAGTGGCGTGCATTGGGTTTAGCTATAATTCATAGTTTTAACTTCTCTTCTCTATCTTACAACTAATAGGGTATTTGACTACTTTTGGAAAACTATTGCATATTATTGCCTGATATAATTTAATGTATACTGCATTTATATTTTCTGGATATCAGTCGTATTTGCGATATAAATCGATGTTAAAGTTTGAATAAAAAAATATCGCGCCAAAACGCAGACCTGCGTCATAGCTCCGGTCGAGCGACGATTGACGTCACACAAAACAAAACAGCTGCAGCCAGGCAGCAAAAGTTTGATAATCACTAATTTTCTAATAGAAGTAATGGTTTATAACTGTTGTGTAGTGCCACAATGTACAAATACTTCCATAAAGACACCGGAAAAACTATTCGTTCCTGTTCCAATGGACCCCAAAACTCGCAAAAAGTGGTTGGAACTAAGTAGCTCGTAGAGAACTCAAAAGTGTTGGAGCTAATTCAAGTGTTTCTATGTGCGAAGATCATTTTGAGGTACATATGTATTTGGGTCTATAGGTATATTTCTATTATAATTTGTGTTTTTATTGCATTACTATTTCATGTACTGTTACTTTCTTTTTAAACATTGTAAAGCTTGACATAGCCTAACAAAATAGTGATATCCACTTACTACAACATACTTTTTGTACAACTTGATTGAATGTTTTACTTGGAGAACAATTAAAAATAAGTTATATGATTATTTACGGGATATTTACCGTGGTAAGGTTGTGGAATGAGCTCCCGAACAACCGTGAACAACCGTGATAGTTTAAAACAGAATTAAAAATAAATACTTACATTGTAGTTTTTACGTTTTGAGTTCTGCAGCGTAGAAACAATGACGTAGATTATTATTGAAGAAATATGCAACCATAAATTATTTTGCGTAAGTTACTGCTGTCTGCTTGCACAAAATGTTTCTCCATTCTTCTCACATTTAACCTCCAGACTGTTTTTGGTGAAAATTTCTGGATAAATCGTTCTCAAAATAGCTTTACAACATTAAATTCGCAAATATCAATACAAAATCTGTTTGTTTAGATCTGTGTGACGTCACTAGGGATGAAGCCAATTACAGCCCGTTTTCGATCACGTGATCAAATGTCGAAAATACAGTTATTTTATTCGCGTTTTTTACAAAAAATAAGCATATTTTAATAAGAAAACAATGAAATATGCTTTTTCATTATGTCATGTTTGGATGATGCCAATTGGCATACTATTTTCAATACAGTCAAATACCCTATTAAAGTCACTTTCCGCGTCTGTCTGTCTGTCTGTGTGTCTGTATGGCCGGTAACTCCTCCTAAACTACGCAACGGATTTTAATGCGGTTTTCACCATCAGTTAGATACATTTTCACGGAAGGTTTATATATATAGCTAGCGACCCGCCCCGGCTTCGCACGTAAATTACACCCGTGCGAAGCCGGGCGGGCGGGTCGCTAGTTTTACTATAATACTCACCAGCATTCTGCCGAATGGCCACAGAAGAACGGCACCTGCAGCCACATGTTCTCCGGATTACAGTCACTCTGCTTCTTTTCAACGCATTCGTCGAATGTCTGGAAGGCAAAAAGTTCTAGAGAAAAACTTAACCTTGCTTATTGGTTTTTTTTACTGAGCCAATGATGGAGCACGTCTATCTAGAAGTTAGCACATTAAAAGTGGAATCAAAGCGCTTTGTACGGGTTTTCGGAATATCAACCATAAAGCAGTGTCGATTTTTCGCGCCCACTCTGGCAGTCCGATAGAAAAATGGACAGGCGGGAATTAGATCATGCAGAGCCGATGCACTCTCCTAAAATGTATCCGATAAAAATCGATAGACTAGACACTTTGCGTCGATGCTCAAGACTAAGAAGTCTGAACTAAGTAAGCATGATGGTAAGCGAAGCAGTGGCCGAGGATGGAACACATTGATCTAGAAGAAATCTATTCAACAGGCCTATACTGTAGTTCTCAGGAAAAAACAGGTACAGCAGGGAGTTTCATTCTTGGGCAGTATAAGCATTATATCCTTGCGTACGAACTTTCTTGAATCAATCTGACTTGGACATCACCACAAGCTTGCAACACAAAATTGCTCTGAGGGTTGCCTCATGATGTTTTTTTCCACCGGCTGCTCAAGCTCATTGTCAGGATTTGACAAGGACTAGTTTTTCAGCCAAATCAGATCCTGGATTCGGCAGCGGACAACAAGACTTCATAAAGGATACTGGGCAAGTACTAAAACCTGTAGGCAGTCAAGGGAGGCCTTCCCTGATCTAAATCCGAAATACTCCCGAAGTTCCTATCTAAAACGTGACGAAGTTGTCGGTATCGTCACAGGACACTGCCTTTTAAACTAACACGTTTTCAGCATTGGTATTACAGACAGTCTTCTAGTAGAGGGTGCATGGAGGTCGAAGAAACGGCCACGCATTTGCTGCTAGAGTGCAGCAACGTGGTGGAACAACGAAATAATATCCTCGGGCCACCGAGGACGCTCCGGGAAGCCTGCACTGGCGTCAGTGAGCTGCTGGCCTTCCTGGAGGAGACCGGGTGGTTGAACTAACTGCTGCCGGTTCACGCAAAAAGATTAATAGATGTATAGATTGATAGCCCGATTTGATAGCCCGTTGGTCCAGTTGGTAGTGAACCTACCTTGGGGGCATGGGTTCGATTCCCACCTAGGACAAACATTTGTGTGATGAACATTTGTGTTTGTTCTATATCTGGGCGTTAATATCTATTTAAGTATGTATTTAAAACTATATATGTATGTTTATCAGTTTCTGGCAGCCATATCACAAGCTTTGCTTAGCTTGGGGTCAGATGACCGTGTGTGCAAAAATGTCCCGAATATTTTTTATAGATGGCCTAGTAGTGAAAAACGCCCGCACCACAACGTAACAACGTATGTGTGGAGATTAGAATTCAAATGCACCAACCACTGTGCTATTAACGCAGTAGTTACTTTGATTATGAGAAGATATAACTCATGGCTATCACAATCATCATCATTTCAGCCTATCATGTTCCCATTGCTAGTACATAGGCCTTCTGTCAGAGAGAGGATGTGCCTTATCCACCATGCTGGCCCAGTGCATGTTGGTGAACATCATATGTCTTTTGAGGTTCTTGGACATACCGGTTTCCTTACAATGTTTTCCTTCACCATTTTTGAGTGATGACATCGAAAACATTATTATATCTGTTGGCTATAATAATATAGAACGATTCTCTAAGATACATGCAAATGTTATAATCTACAACACATGTTTAATACAAAAATTATTCAAAGATATGTTATTTACAATTTTAACACTACAAATTCCAATCTGTTTTACTTGTTCAATCTCCCGAGAAAGAATCAAGACACACTGAATCTACTTGAGCACATGTTTTGCAGACTAATGAGCTATTAACTAACATTAACTTTTGCTCTGGAATACTACTTCTTATTACACTGCCATAAGTTGCAAAGTACCACGGCATTAAATAACACTTTGCTTCAAGATGTAGGTCACCGCTGATTTCCTTTTAGAATTAAAGCAAACTGTATTTATGAACTAGTGTTATCTTAACTTGTATTTGTGAGTATATCTTAGCAGTCTAAACCTCAGATCAGACAAATAAGGGAGATATGCTAAGGTGGTGTGGCGGGTGCGAATGCATAAGGCCTTGATGCCTTTAGTCAAACTTACCGTATAGACGACCAGGCTGACTTTTTTGCATGTGGTGAGGCGGGTGCGAACGCATCAGGCTTAAATCAGACTTGAAGCTTTTAGTCAAACTCACCCTGCAGAGTGCAGATAACCTTGCTGACCTATTTGCATGCGGACTAAATTCACTGGTGTCGCAGCAAGTTTCTTAGTGTGTGTGAAGTATGATTAAGTGAGTTTTAAGCGGTGCAGCAGTATAGTGAAAAAAACACATAAAACACGGAGACATTTGAACATGAAAAATAATTGTACTAAGGCATATTTCCCTTGTTTATGAGGTCGAAACCAATTATTGATTTCGAGCTTGTTGGAGCTATTAAAATAAAGTTTATTGCCAAATGCATAAAATCAATACGAATTATTTATTCGTCAGTAAAATTTTATGAGTTACCAATACATAGTATCTAAGCTCGAGAGGTCATCATAGTCGCAGTGTAGTACGTTATAAAACATATATGTATATAAATTATACATAATATGTTTACTTGTGACTGATGTACAAGAATGACATCAGCATAGGAGGAAATCACGCCTTACATACCATATTATATTTATTTCCTTTTAACACGCATTTATTAGCTTCATCATCAACATCTTCAGTCAGAAGACATCTACAGCTGAACATAGGCCTCCCTCTTGGAACTCCACACTGATTGACAGCTATTCTATTCTATTCAGATTCTATGCTATTCTTCCCCAACGTTACTTGTGACTATGTAAGCTAATCTCGGTCAATTCAAGTTCGAGTTTTGCACTCTAATCTCATGCCAGTTTACTAGCATTTGGAGACATAAACCAGCACCCTTATTCCTCATTAAGAGGCAGATAGGAAGTCCATCTGACGTGGCGTATTTATCGCACTCAGCGTATTCCTTGGAGCACAATGGTAATCCTCAATGTGGTGTGTGCTACGCCCGAGACGACTTCCGTTGTCCGCGTTTTTGTGTACTTGATGACCCAAGATTCTCTTTGCTTTGGGTACTAGAGGATACAAGTAGGGATTAGAAAATTCTTTATGCATGAGGTTATACCTCTATGCCGTTTTAATTGTGCGAACAGCTAGTCTGTAGATTGCGCTGACTGAATGGGTGTTCCCCGATAGTTATAGTAATAGTAATTGTTTATTGATCCAAAATTAAAAGACAACAATATTGATGAAAAGCATTGGAACTGGTCATAATATAAAGATTACATTTAAGTTTTACAAGGTTGTTTGTGTGTGGAACTGGCTGGCACCCATACTAGCAAATAAACTGTGCTACTAGTTATAATGTTGATGGTCAATGGGGCCGAAAGGTTCCTGAATGGAGACCACGGACCGGTAAGCGCAGCGTAAGACGTCCACCCACAAGATGGACAAACGATCTAAAAGAGACCGCAGGGAAACGCTGGAGGCAGGCCGCTTCCAACCGGCCCTTTTGAAGATCGAGGCCTATGTCCAGCAGTGGACGTCCTATGGCTGAAATGATGATGATGATGACTAGTTATAATATAAACCTTTAAGTTGTTTGTGAATTGGTTTCTTCTAGGCAAGTATGCTACATCTACATTAATCAAATGCAAGCTTAGCCTATTAATGAATCTAAAAAACAAAGTTTAGTTACCATTTTATCTCCATGTTTCTTCCTAACGAGATGTGGTCGGAAGTTATCTCCATTTCGCAGGAAGTAGTAGTAGGAAACTAGCCTGTCCAGTGGCTTCCTTATTAAGTTTATAAATATTGGCTTTGAGTTGGTTCCTAACCTGTAATTCAAACAACAAATAATACATTAATGTGAAAGTTTACACTGGGAATCAGTGGCAGACTAAAGGAGGGGGGGGGGGGCAGGGGACAGTCTGCCTCAGACCCTATGACCAAGGTGGCCCAATTTACTGCTATAAAAAGCTCTAAACAAGAAGTTGCTCATAATTATCAATTACCATTTGGTACTCAAACTTGTACAACATTTTTGCACGAAATTGCTAAATTGGTTACTGAATACATGAGGGCTGATACGAGGGGCCGCCTGGAGCCTCAAGGAGCTATCCACAACTACTGGCAGAACCAAGTTTAAGTAGCAGTTTTATTAGCTTCATTGCGCGCACTGTTGTGTTATGTTAAACAATAGGATTAGGCCTTTTATTGGCTGAAATATAAGATAAGCTTAATTTAATTTTGTTTTAGCATTTGTGCTGTTGGTCTATTGATACAGTAAAACCGGACAAGTACGAGTAGGGCTCGTGCTCTGAGGGTTCCGTTGGACAGAACCCTCAGAGCGCGAGTCCAAAAAAAAAACTAAATTTGAAATATTGAAAGACAAACTTAACTTTGTAGTTGACAATAAGGTTCTTCCATACATTTCAAGTACAAAATGTAAGTTTGTAATAGCAAAATAATTATTTTTAAATGATATCTTCAAATTTATAACTTTCGTATTTATTCCTATATATGTGCTATGAGACCTTGCCTTTTGCCAAATTTCATGATTCTAGGTCAACAGGAAGTACCCTATAGGTTTTGATTCTCCTGTGAAATCGTAAAATATGTGACATAAACGTTCATATCTTTTGATTGCGTTGACTTACAACTTTTATTTTTTTACAGCCGAAAGAAACCGTAGACTTAAGTATTTAGTATAAATTTCAACTTGATACCTTTACACGTTCTTGAGAAAAAGGGTCTTGACAGACGGACAGACAGGCAGACGGACAGACAGACAGACGGACAACGAAGTGATCCTATAAGGGTTCCGTTTTTTCCTTTTGAGGTACGGAACCCTATAAAAACAACATTATCTTCAGAGAGAAGACCTCCACAGCAGTTACATCATTGTAAACTTGATTCTAGAAGATTTACGCTTAGCTTGCTTTACCACAGATATATGAATACTTTATAATTGTTAGATGTATTTACCACGGAACACTATTACTCCTAGCGGAGGTATTTACAATTTTTTAGTTTGTTTATTACTTCAGCAAGTGAAGCATGAAGTTTTTACTATTTTGTTTATTACTTCAGCAAGTGAAGCATAAAGTTTTTACTATTTTGTTTATTACTTCAGCAAGTGAAGCAAAAAGTTTTTACTATTTTGTTTATTACTTCAGCAAGTGAAGCAAAAAGTTTTTACTATTTTGTTTATTACTTCAGCAAGTGAAGCATAAAGTTTTTACTATTTTGTTTATTACTTCAGCAAGTGAAGCATAAAGTTTTTACTATTTTGTTTATTACTTCAGCAAGTGAAGCATAAAGTTTTTACTATTTTGTTTATTACTTCAATAAGTGAAGCATGAAGTCTTTACTATTTTGTTTATTACTTCAGCAAGTGAAGCATGAAGTCTTTACTATTTTGTTTATTACTTCAGCAAGTGAAGCATAAAGTTTTTACTATTTTGTTTATTACTTCAGCAAGTGAAGCATAAAGTTTTTACTATTTTGTTTATTACTTCAATAAGTGAAGCATGTGAAGCATGAAGTCTTTACTATTTTGTTTATTACTTCAGCAAGTGAAGCATGAAGTCTTTACTATTTTGTTTATTACTTCAGCAAGTGAAGCATAAAGTTTTTACTATTTTGTTTATTACTTCAGTAAGTGAAGCATGAAGTTTTTACCATTTTGTTTATTACTTCAGTAAGTGAAGCTTAAAGTCTTTGCTATTTTGTTTATGCTTGCGGTCAACTCTAGCGAGTTTTGATACTAATCTAAACTATAGGAATGCAATTATTACCTTTCAAAATTTAAAAACGCCATATGGCCATGATAGAGTGCTGGCTTCATCTCATTCCATTCCGTCACATTCTGAGCAAACTTGTACTGGTTATTGAGCGACATGATATGTCTGTTTGCAGTTATGTTGATATGTAGCACTTTAAAGTTGTTCTTCTTGCACAGGTCGTAGGCAACGCCGACGAAGCTTGTGGAGCCGGTCTTCGGGACTCGGTTGTATATAATCACAGTGTCATCTTCACTTTTTTCCAATGCCTTTGGGAAGAAATGTCGAGATTCTGTATGGGACTGAGCCAGTCTGAATTCTGTAATTTGAAAAGATAATTGAAAGGAAAAGGCTGTAAGATGCGAAACTATTACTATAACAGTTAAGGAAGAAGTTTAGACACAGCAGTAATTAAACTGATTTGAAATTGTGTTTGTTTTATTTTTTAATGATTGAGATGAAACGAATTTTGTATGAAGAGTGTTTTCCTAATGTCTCGTTAGTACAAAGGTAGTAGGAGGCTACCACATACCAAGTTTTTGATAATTGTCCTCGAGTCGTGCGATTTCGGCTTGGAAATACAGCACGACAATAACAATAATACACACGCACGAAAACAGACATAGTTTGTTTACGTTGAACATAGCTGCGCGAGTCCCGTTCATACGTCGTTAGCTCAAATAACGCACTGATATAATTAATACAATTTCATGTTAAATAAACATTATTTAGGGCACGATAAATAAAAATATATTTCTTCGGTCGCTGGACATCGCCATTTCACTATCTATAGGTATTTCGTTTGATTACTTTGATTTGATTTGAGTTTTACAGTCATTTGAATTGTCAATGTTACTGTCATTTATTGACATTAATTGTATTTTTTTGGTTTTCTCACATTGCTGAGCAGGCTAAAGCCATTAAAGCCATACCTCTCACAGAGATATTTTACTGTCATAAAAGTAGATCTGTGGTCATAAAGGTCGACCATTGATAATATAGTTTCCATTTGCCATAAACTCGAGTTAGTACCGAAAAAAGTCTGCCTAAAATTTAAGGGGGCGAAGTAAACACGTACTTTACATACTGACATATTCTTACCACATAGTTCTACAAACCCACAGTTCAATATTGAGCGGCATAACTGCAAATGATTATGGTCAATTTGCATAGACTATAAATAAATAAATATTCGGGACATTTTTGCACACACGGTCATCTGACCCCAAACTAATCAAAGCTTGTGATATGGCAGCCAGAGACTGATATACATACATATAATTATAGTTAAATACATATAGGTAGGTACTTACTTAAATATAAATATTAACAACCAGATATAGAACAAAGACAAAATGTTCATCACATAAATGTTTGCCCTAGGTGGGAATCGAACCCACGCCCCCAAACTCAGAAGGTAGGCTCACTACCAACTGGACCATGTACCGTCCCCCTACAGAACTCTTTTTATTTTTAAAAGGTTTATCTAATTATTGATGTTGATGAACTTAACTAAATACCTATCCTATTTATATTACTGAGTAAGTGAACTTAAACTAAATTAACTTAACTAAATTGGCCAAGTGATCGTCTAAGTAGTTAGAACCTTATTTTGTGAACCGCAATATCCCAATATAAATATGAGATGATCACCTACGTTATTTAAGACCTAGTTATCGTACAAGTTTAAAGACTAGCCTAACTTCTACTCCGTACAACCTGCCTAGGTATGAATTGAAACAGAATTAAACCTAGATCTAATAATTAGCTCTTATACTAGGTGGAACTTCATGTACCTATTAGTAAACTAACTCTTACAACTATTTAACATATTATTAAGTGTGTGCGTTAACCGTGCCAGGTTATAACAGTGTTATTTTCATTAGGGAGTGACATGATTGGTTTGTAGATCGGTATGTGGTATGATAGATCTCGAAATACTTTCTAGATAGATTAAATGATATTTCTTTGCTTTAGTTTGTAGAATCTTACAAGACATTGATAGTATTAATTCCATACAGGTGAAAAGTATACAAGGTGAACTTAAAGTGAATTGAATCAAAGTTAACGTAGAAAGCTAGCTTTTGCTTATTTGAAATATAATTGTTTTGTGGCTAGAACAAGAGCTCCATTCCCGCCCATGCTAGTAGAATCCAACCAATATAAAATAGGGATTCCCCCTCCACGAATCTTTTAAGGGAAAATCGTGCCTTGAACACGAATGAACTTTCTTTACAGTCAGTTTGTGTGTTTGTAAGTCAAATGTAACAAAATAAGTTAACAGAGATTATAAAAAGGGAACATTCTCTTTTGCCCAATGTTTGTAAGTAAGTTTGTGACTCATTTCCAATCTATGAGTGAGATTCTCCCATCCTTATTGTAGGATCAGAAAACCCCTATGAATTTACAGTGATAGTCAAGATCAACCAAACCTTGTACGATCATTAGATAAGTTCTGATTGCGGTTAGATGATGAAACTTGCAATGAACTTTGTAGAATCTAGTAAGTAATCTTTAGTTTGTCAGAATCTCCCTCGTTTAGTTAAGAGATACCAACTGGCACGGCTACGCTTGGCCTTAAAGAGTTTACTAGAGAATTTGGCTTGTAATTTCGCCAATTAAAGTTGAAAGTATGCACTTAGGTACTTTATAAACCACAACAAGACATTATCTAAGAACTCCACATTGATGATGTATTTAGCTGGAACAGTTGTTTGCTAGATTTAACAAGCGAGGATACTTCTGGAACAACCTGAAACTAAAAACTTAAGTAATTTCCCTATATCCCGGCGACCTGATACAATCGCATTCTGTTGAGTATATTAGATCGGCGGGATCGCCCTATTCCCTATCCTATACCTACACCTTTTACGTCCCTACACTTATTCTTGGAGAGACACCAAAACTGCAAGGACTCGCGGGTCCTGTATTTAACTAAACATCCAAAATCCCATACTAACACAGAGTTTATTGGAAGATAGGTTATCCAATGTGCAAAACTCTTCTAGACTAGCTGAGGCCTACATGGGTGACTAGTCCAACTATCCTGAAGTCCACTACCTATAATCCCTACGGGAGTCTGTTTCAACAGGCCGAAGCCTAGGGTGTACCTCTAACACAAGGATCCACCCCTGGGGACTGAAACGGAACATCCACCTAACGTACAAGACAATTCACATGGAGCCTGAGGTCCGGTCATCAGCGGTCGGTCAAGAGCCAACAGTTCCGCCAAGGAGCAACTTTGCGTTTGCAAAGACCTAGAGAGCTTCTGATGACCGTATTCCAGAAACCATGCACCCTGGTGACTTGATCGACCTCAATTTAATGAGAATAATCGACCCTTGGGTTCGTCACAAAATCCCAAGCCTGACTATCGGGAACTTTAAGATGGTAACTCCTTTACGTTCTCACAAATATTTTGTTTCCGGGAATTACCATTGACTAAAACCGTGTCTAGTCATACGCAATTGTCCAATATTTCAGTTTAAAAACTTGACTCTACAAATAATTGTATCTCGAACACTTTATGCTCAAAAACTTAGAGAGAAACTCTCAATATCAACCCTAAGTTGAGCTGTGATAATCTCACACTGGAACTAGTAAACACTGTCGACGTTATTTGAATGTATATTCAGTCGGGCAGAGTTTCTACGTAAAACTTTAAAATAATTCATAGTAAAATTATATTGGACAACCACGGAACAAAAATACTAAAATCTCCACCTGCGCGCTACGAACGCCAAGGCAAGAATGAATCCCGAAGCCCTTTTTTTTTTTTTTTTTTTTTTTATGATTGACTTTTACTGTTGGCCTTTTGGCCTCTACAGCTTGACCGGACTAGTTAGCGAACGCAGAGTGCGTTCGGCATAACTTGGTGGTTAAGTTTATAGGCGACTAGCACAAGGGCACCTCGAAGGTACGAACCTCGGCTTGGGCCGTCGCCGGGAGTGGGAATCAGACTTGCCCAGGCACCCCAGAGGGGGTGTGCCCTGGAGCCCTAACGGTTTGTTGAACTGAATGATTATTTGGAGAGAATCTAACCGATCTTCTAACAGATCCTGTGGGTCTACGATCCTGCCGGCGGGATCGCTGTGTGTGTGTGTGCCTCTGGTAACCGACGCCTGTACCAAAAACTGAATATTTCCTATTGCTAGGAGCAGTCGGATCGGGCGAGCCCAGCGCCGCCGCGGTGACGACGGCGATGGGGTCGTCCGGGTCGCCCAAGATGTTTCTAGGGCGTCTACGGAGAGGAGGAGGGTCTGTCACGTCTGTCGAGTAGTCGGAGGATTTTACTACAAGAGGATTGGGGTGGTGAGGCGCCGCGTCAAAGTAGCGGCGGGAGGTATACTTAAGGTATTGAATCATGGATGGGAAATCCCGAAGCCCGCCTGCTCGATCCCTTATATAACTTTCTCCCACCCCAACATGTATCACCAGTCGCTTGAAAAACGTTTTTGGCGTCGTTCGTGATTTTCATGACTTTCGTGACACACAGAGTACATCGGAGACACGCCCATATCGTGACGTATTCGATTTTGGTGATCTAACTGATTTTGGCGTCGTTCATGACTTTCGTGATTCTCGCGACACATAGAGTACATCGTGACGTAATACTTTAAATACGAATAGTGGCCGGCGAGTCAAATTAGACAGTAAGCTGAATTTCATAAGGCAACCTTTTTCCAAATATAGTGTCTATTATTTTGTTATAATCTTCTTAGACATACTTACAGTTTTGTGAATTCAACTTTAAGTATCGGTACTTCAAGTAGTAGGTAATATAAACTTTAGTTTTCTAATATTTGTGAATGTTAACGAGGGCTAATCTGAACCGTTACAACCAACGGGGCTATCAAATGTGTATCGGACTACAATGTGATTCTTGTTTTTATTCGGGTAATTTTCAGTTAGGTACACATGACTGACCGGTTTGTCGTATGTGTGATAGGTATAACGGTATAAAAAATGATTTTGACATTTTTCACCATAGTTCGGTAACCTCAGTTAAGTACCAACTTAATGTATTATTATAGTTATAATTGTATTTTGGGCTTTTTTTGCAGCGTTATTGCTATTGTTATTTTGTGTTTTGTTTCATGTTTTGTTGCTAGTGACAGCAGTAATTAATAAATTATTTAATTTATTAATTTCATATCTAGATGTAACATGAGTGCTAGGTCCACATCTAGAAGGAAATACATTTAGTTAGATATTAAGTGTTTGTTAATATAAAGATAGTTCACAATGTATTTCCAGTTTTGTGGTCTTTCAATAAAAAAAAAAAAAAAAAAAAAAAAAAAATGACTATATGTCAGTCCCATGAAAGGTGCAGAGTCAGATACAAACAGATTCGATTTCTATACCGTGGGTTCTTATATTCTTCAAGGTAATGGTATATTTCCATATGAAACCTATCACCAACTGAAATCAATGCTCCATTGCATAATGAAGCATTGAATTCAATACCCTTCCCAAACCAGCCAGTGTGTCCGTAAATTGAATCAACTGGCACATACAAACAAACCGCAGTTCCGTCCGCCTGTCACACAAATAAAATAATCGAACTAGAATACAAAAAAATCAATACGCGCCGGGTGGCCGAGGTTAATTTAATTTAAAACGGTTAAACGTACAGATTTATTATGCTTAGGCTTCGACCTAAATAAAATGAATGGACGGGCCCAGAAGGAGCGCATTTTTGAAGATTACAAAATGAGCCCTGGCGCTCACTTCGTTTCAGTCGGTCTCTAGCCGTAGGAAGTGCGACACAAGACTATTGTTACATGATAACGAAACATCTGACAAAATTATGCCTTCGTGTGCTTTCCCGAAGTATAAAAACACAACAAAAACCGCTATGTATTTTTTGTAACAAAATAATGTACAGGGGCCTTACGGACAACAGGCGTACAGTCGTATCTGGGCGCAATAAGGTTCACGGTCGCGTGATTTTCCAACTGAGCGGATTAGGTGCCGCAATTAGCAGTTGTCCGTAAGGCCCCTGTACATGGTTATTAGGTGTTGAAGTATCTGTCCGACGGTTTTGACTCGTTTTTACTGAGCAAGTTCAATGGTTATGGCCCGTTTGGTCGTAGTGCTTAGGTACCTACATTTACAATTTGCCTAAAACGTTAACAGTGGGTAAAAGTCGGTTACCCTTAGTACAAGTTTTGATAGTATTCGAAAACTTTTTTCGTTTTCGTATCGTTCCATACATTGCTGGGCTGAAAGGTATTCGATTATTTTTTCGTATTATAGTGAAGCAATCTATACCGCCGTTTACTACCGATTTTAGTTCCTCCGAGTTTCCGCTGGAGGTGCTTTACTAAAATGTATAGAACAATACGTAAACGAAAAAAAGTTTTCGACAACTATCATAAAATATCTGAGACTATAGGGTACTGGTAGGTAGAGAGTAGCTAGGAAGGTAGGTAAGTGCCACTCTTGTTTTAGTAAATCTCATTGGGATGAGATCCAGTGTTTTTGTGCACTGTACTTCTTTAGAGAAGCAATGCCACGACGGTAGGTATTGAATGAGAGCAGTTATAGGTAAGCCCTTCGAACGGCGAATGAACATGTTAGTTAGAGTTCGGCCGGGTGCGCGAAAAATAGCACTAGCCACTGACATTAGTTTTCCCGCCTAAACTGGGTCAACAACGCAATGGACGCCCCAGTTATGTTCTAGATTTGATTTGTAAATATTTTTTTACCTATCTATAATTGGCAGTACTAACTTAGTCAATAAAAACATTTCTTATTATTTATGTACTAAATAAAATGAGAAATGACAAGGGTTAGTGTGGTTAGAAGGTTCTACAATTATTAGGGCGGACGGACGGACAGGCAGACAGATGGACGGACAGAGCGAGTTTATGAGGGTTCCTTGTCAGGCTACGGAACCCTAAAAAATAAAGAAACACGGAGATTTTTGAACATGAACTAATGCTTATCTCCCTTGTTAAGTATATGTATTAGTATGTATTGTTATTAGAATGTACGGTTTATATTATAACTAAGTATCACATTATTCAATATTGCTCGCCCCGCCTTCTACCTCCTGTATGAATCCTCTCCATCCTAAGGTTGCTTGGAAGAGATCGCTCTTAGCGATAAGGCCGCCAATTGTTGCACTAGTTTTTAAGCTAATTTATCGTGTGTATGAAATTTGTGGTGTGAACAATAAAGAGTTTATCTATCTATCTATCTTATCTCCCTTGTTTGTTTAATCTGAGGGCTTAAATCTCAGATCAGACAAATAAATGAGATTATCAGCATCATCATCATTTCAGCCGTAGGACGTCCTCTGCTGCCACCTCCCCACCGACCTAAGATATAGATAGGTCTGTGGGCCTCCCCCATCGATCTCCAAAAGGGCTGGTTAGAAGCGGCCTGCATCCAGCGTTTCTCTGCACTCTCTTTTTGGTCGTCTGTCCATCTTGTGGGTGGACTTCCTAATCTTCCTATACGCTGCGCTTATCGGTCCGTGGGAGATACGCCTAGTACATTTATCGTAGGTATGTTTCATAATTATTTTTACTATAACGCATACCTCTAAACCCCTATAAACTGTAAGTAGGCATGTAAGGCTCACTTACATATTTTTTACACACTAAGAAGTTTGTAGCGATATCAATGAACTTAATCCACATGCACAAAACCGGACAATTACGAGTAGGACTCGTGCTCTGAGAGCTCCGTTGGAAGGAAACCCCAGAGCGCGAGTCAAAAAAAAAAAATAAAGAACTGAAGTTGAAATATTGAAAGACAAACTTAACTTTGTAGTTGACAATAAGGTTTTTCTATACATTCCAACTACAAAATGTAGGTTTGTAATAGCAAAATAATTATTTTTAAATGATATAACTTCAATGACTTCTGGATTCATTCCTATATAATTATGTGCTATGAGATTTCCCTGTGAAATCGCAAAATATGCGACATAGACGTTCATATCTTTTGATTGCGTTGACTTACAACTTTTATTTTTTTCCAGCTGAAACAAACCGTAGACCCAAGTATTTAGTATAAATTTTAACTTGATACCTTTACGCGTTCTTGAGAAAAAGGGTCTTGACAGACGGACAGACAGACGGACAACGAAGTGATCCTATAAGGGTTCCGTTTTTTTCCTTTTGAAGTACGGAACCCTAAAAAGGGCGGAAAATTTGTCTGCTGGGTGAGTTCGAATAAAGGCATCAAGCCTTATTTAGGCCAGAAGCGTTCGCACCTGTTACGGCACCTTATATCCCTTGTCTGATCCGGGGTGCAAGTACCGTTCTTTATCGATCATCAAATTCGATAAAATGCCATAGAATCGATCATAGCGAGTACTGATCAAATGGCTCTTTATCGAATTTGACGATCTCAACTGTCAAATTTGAGGATCGATAAAGAACGGTAATTGCACTGCTGAAGCACCAACTAAATTCCAATTTTTACGGCAGATGTGCGGCTGTTCCGTAGTTGCAATGTACCTAACTAAATTTTCAGTCCATCTCCCATCCATTCGATTTCAGTTTCAGTCACTTCTCGGTCAGCACGGAGGCAGCACGTCTATTTTTAGCGGTGCCCTTCGCGATACGTTTACGATTACGTTTCAATCCAAACAAATAGTAGTTTACACATCACGCCACGACTTTCGTAATATTAAACAAACTGCAAACATGAGTTGAAATTAAAGAGTTACCGTGAAATGGAAGTGGACCGAATAATGTATATCTTCGGAAGTTTCACACGGAAGAAGGACAAGCGGAAGTCTTTGGACCAGTCTTCGATCAGCGCTGGGAACAGCCCTCTCCATGTGAAGACGCGGCCAGTCAGCCAGACCTTGAACATACCTCCGAGAACCACCGCCTATGAGGATCGGGGAAGACGGAAGAGCCAGGTATTTTTTTGCAGCGATTTATTAATTACTAGCTGACCTGACAGACGTTGTCCTGTCTTAATACTGTCAAATACGCAAAGTTAAAATTGTAATCTTATTTTTTTACACCTTGGGTTACATTATTGTAGTTTTAGTAGGGATCCCTATTTTTTATGAAAATACCATATAGCCTATGTGATTCGGGGATAGTGTAGCTTCCCAACAGTGAAAGAATTTTTCAAATCGATTCATTATTTTCGGAGCCTATTCAATGCAAACAAACAAACAATCAAATCTTTCCTCTTTATAATATTAGTATAGACTAGCTGTGCCCAGCGGTAAATTTTTCAAGATAAAAGTATCTATCTATGTTTTAATCAAGGGTATAAGCAGTCTCCATTTAAAAAAAAATCTAAATTCGTTTAGCCGTTTCAACGTGAAGAAGTAACAAGCATACACACTAACAAACTTTAGTGTCATGTCATTTAGTGTGATAGCTTTGGTCAACTCTAAAATATTATCTTTCTAATGATGTCTTAGGTTTTCGATAATAATTACAAATACATAAAAAAACAAAAAACATAATTGCTTGTGTTCATCAGAAACGAAAAAGATTGATCAGCTGTTTTATATCTTCAGTTAGTTGTTTATCTCCACTTACAACACGATCTAATCGTCCACCGGTAACCGCTATGCTTGCTCGTGACAGTCGCTGTTTGTTTATTTGTACCTATAGTTTCTAAGCCATCGTGTTCTTAATCGATCTCAAAAAGAAGGTTCCCTATTAAATTGTTAAAAAAAAAGTTTGTTACCCCAGAACTCCGTCATTTACAAACCGATATAGAAAATTCTACTCGTGATATTTTCGTGCGAAATCATATTATAAGCGATTCTAAAATCGAGGCCCTGGGTTACACTTTATATCGCGTGGGCTTCACCGATTTTAGTGAGTCGCGCTTAGGTATAGGTATGTGAGTCGGCCCTAGAAGGGAGTTCGAAGAACGGCATATTGCAGTGCATGGGGGACTACTTTGGTGGCCAGATTTTTAAATCGTGGTTGACAGTGCACCGGAGTGCGAACCGAAAATGACTGATATTTATATTCTTTATTACGCAATTGTATTATTATAATTTTAACTTAAGCTATTTTTAATTTTCTATTTTCTATTGTATTGTACAACAATATGGGTTCCATGCCTGAAATAAAGACATTTTATTTTATTTATTTATGTTATAGTGTCTTTGAATTACTCGTATCAAGAATCCTTTCTAAACATTATCATTTTACCTTCGCGGTCACCAATCCAAAAACTGACTGGGAAGGTTGCTCTACTTCCACCCAGTTTCTACAATTCAACGCATGCCATTTTTATCTGAAATATTTATCTCGGTCGTCCACCCAAAAATCGACCACAAATCTCTACTTACGTTCTACATTTTCCCTGGGCAGGTGAAAGAATGGGATTGCAAGCTGTGCGGTAAAGAGCTGGTGGAGCCCAGGCTGCTGGGCTGTCTGCACAGCTTCTGCACCAGTTGTCTGCAGGGTCTGCCGCATGAAGGCGAGGCGGGAGTCTGGAGCGAAGTCGATGCAGGTGAGTTGAGTTTAGTAGGTACTGTTGCTTATTGTGCTATGCCCTGCCTTACCTTGTAGTTTTTAACCCCCGACGCAAAAAGTTTGACGTGTCTGTGTGTCTGTTTGTGGCATCGTAGCTCCCAAAGGGCTGAACCGAAGTTTCTTTGTTATTTGAAAGTGACTTGATTGAGTGTTCTTTTGTGAATTGATACAAGAAAATCTGTTCAAAAAATTAAATTAAATCGAACGTAAAAGCGTCTTGGTGAAAGAAAAGGTGCATGGCCACAATGCATGTAGAATTCCCACGCTGAATGCTTAGTTACTGGCCAAGTTGCCAGAATTTAAAATTAAATTGCGTGAGAAACTCTCAATATAGTACCTATATCCTACTGAACGACCACTGTATCGAGCTATTAACGTCCCATTAAACAAGTTAATGTCCTCTCCAGATGCACTCCTGCCATACACTCGGGTAACACCATAAACCATGGTTTATTAACATTTCACGCCGACCAGCCTACATCGACCTCCAACTACTTTTCTTTTCATCCGTTTACAATGAAGTGTCGATTGCAAAAGATCGAGTTTAAATTGGTCATTCGTTTGAGAAACAATTATTTGATTTTAACAGCTTCAATTTTAGAATTTGATGTTGTGGCGTTTTTTAAACAAAGTATTTAGAGCAAGCTCTTCAGCTGGTCGTAAATTAATTATAGATTAGATCGACTTATCTATAAGCGCAAATGGGAAAGGTACCTCCGTATAAGTTTGCCGTGGAAATGCATTCCCATAGAACATCGTCCATTATGGACTTTATGTGCAAATGGTGTCATCATCATCGTCATTTCAGCCGTAGGACGTTCACTGCTGGACGTAGGCTTCCCCATCAATCTCCAAAAGGGCTGGTTGGAAGTGGCCTGCATCCAGCGTTTCCCTGCGGTCTCTTTTAGGTCGTCTGTCCATCTTGTGGGTGGACGTCCTACGCTGTGCTGATATACCGGTCCCTGGTCTCCATTCCAGAACCTTTCGGCCCCATCGGCAAATAGTGCCTTGGAACCGCTGAGCTTGCGCCGGGACGTTGTTTCGCACAGCTTGTTCTACAGGAATAAACGCTTCTAACGGGAATGCTCTGATGAACTCTTTGACCTCACCCATCCCTCTATTTTACTATTATTATATTTATTATATATAGTTACCGAACCAGCCGCCATTGCCAGAAAAGCCAGAAATCCACATATTGTAGTAGCGTGGAAGTCTCACTGTTCGATTGTTTCTGCCACGCACCTGTAAGTTGTGGAATATCTTACCACCTTCTGTTTTTCCTCCAAAATTGACCTCAATTGCTTCAAACGAAGAGTGAATAAAATGTGATGTAAGTGAAGAGTCCTCAAATAGGCAACGCACCGAAAATGCCCCGGGTATTGTAGGTGTCCATAGTAGGTAGGTAGTTGTAGTAGGTAGGTGACGGTGACTAGGTACTTACCATCAGGTGGCCCATAGCTTGTTTGTCTACTATACAAGAAAACAATTGAATAGAATATCTGTCCGCGCTGGGCTAGAATATCCATGCAAAAGCAAAGGTTTTTTTTCTCATCATACAAATTAGTTGATCGCTAAAAGGCAAGTGTCTCTATATATAAAAATATAACATACTTCAACTAAACTTAACCTGGTCACAAAAATCTGTTGTATTGTCCATAGACCGATCCAAATGCTCACGCCCACTAACAGTTGGCAGCGTACCCAGCATGCTGGCGGTATTACCACGCTGGATGGCAATGCATGCTGGTACGTTTAGCTAATAGAACGCCAGTTTTTTTTTTTTTTTATAAATCGTAGGCTTTAAATAAATAATTTTGGTAGCATTAACCAAGAAATGTGTATTTTTTTTAATCAGATATGTTTCTGTCCAATATCAAAAACTTGGAAAGCAAGCGAAACTTCAGTTGTTGCTATTATGTTTTCTGTGCTTCAGTGTCCTGCAAACCTTTCGAAAATTTCCAAAACCATAGCAAGCCGATGCATATGTAATTTGTAACTTACTTAGATACTGATCTAGAAATGTTGATAGGTACCTACTTATATATAACAAGGTGTAAAATAGCACATTGTCGCAAAACCATTACCTACAGACAGAAGCCTCGCAAATGTACGCAACGCTACGGACTTTCCCGGTGACCTAGCTTCTCTACCTAATCACCCGTGTGATATAACGTTAATGTTACCTACCTACATTAATGTACCGTTTTGTTTGCCTTTATTAACTAAAAATACACCATCTAAATACAAAAAGTTTCCTATACACCAACGATTTATGGTTTTAGATCGATAGATCGTTTTACCCATAAACTATACTAAATAAGACCGCTCCGGCCGCGAGGTTCGATCGCGTAGTTCGATCAAACGAACCACGAGGATTTTTAGAATGCACCAGCGGTCAACAATTTGGCAGCGTACCCAGCATGCTGGCGGCATTACGGAATGGCAATGCTTATACCATGGGTCGTTGAATATTTTACAAATCATTTGACAAAATGGCCATCCGATTGCATGAACATTCGACAAAGAAAACTTGAAATTGTCGACCAAAATTTCCTATGGGCATTTTCCGCCATCTTTAATAGTTAAAGCCCGTATTGTTTTTCGGCGTAATGAGTAGACTACTCTGTCTGTCAGTGATTGAATAGTATTTTGCTTTTATATTTTTATCACATTATCATTATTATTATTTTTAATAGGGATCAGAGAATCATTGATACCTAAGTATATATTATCATCATCTGTCAAGGTAGAACAAGACACGCCTTGCTCTACCTCCAGTTGTGCATTATTATACGGTAGAATTTTCCCATATAATCTAGCCGTACAGTACGCAATATTTAAAAAACAGAAACTAAACATTACCAAACATTACTAAGCAGAACATAGAAAAGAAACAACCGTTTTCTCTTTGAATGTAACACCGGTAGCCCACAAGCTGAAAGCAGTCCGTCAATCAAGCCTCAGATGTACAATGGATCAACAACGATAAACAAATCTCTATCCATTTCCTGATAACATTCGAGCAGATGATGCGACCCGACACACCGGATCTCGGTAATGCTTCTCTAAATAGACAAGCCACCCCGCGTGTCTATGACAAATACAAACATTTACTTTCTCTGACGCAGAGGTTCCCAATTTAGTGGTACGCATACTCCGAGGGGTACGCGAAGTTACAGCAAGGGGTACGCGCGGTAATCTCTTTTCCGTGCTTTGCGGCCGGTGCCGCCAGCGGTCAGCATGTTAACCCATGCGCACCGCGACAAAATAATGTCGTCATTTTAAAATGTCAAAAAACTGTTTATTTATTTATAATTCCTGCAATAAAGGCTGGAGCACACCAAATCCAGTTGCAGTCCGGTCCGGTGCATACGCAGTTTGTGAGGACCAGTAAAGTATGAAATTCTATGAAAGATGGAAAGACTTCACACTGATTGCAGTCCGTTGAACTGCAGACGAACTAAAAACGGACTGCATATACGGTGTGACGACTTTCATGCTTGAGCCGAGTTCGAGGGGTACGAAAGTTTGAGGTCCTTCTTGAGTGGTACGCAGGAAAATTAATTGGGAAACACTGCTCTAACGCATTAAACTCTAAACACTCAGGGCTGGCTACTTAGCTAATTCGAATTCATCACCATTGGCCTATATCTATCAGGGGCCTTACGGAAAACTGCTATTGCGGCACCAAACTAACGTTAAATCCGTTCAGCTTTTGCGGTCGCGTGATTTTCTAACTGAGCGGATTTAACGTTAGTTTGGTGCCGCAATAGCAGTTGTCCGTAAGGCCCCAGGAGATGATTTATGTAGCGTCTGAAATACATTTGCGCTTATGGCTAATATCGGCTAAATAAGCCGGTTTGAGAGACACAGGATGTGGTCAAATTTTTTGCTAGGGACGCTTCATCGCTTGTGTCACGATTTAGGCAATGCAGGAATTATCAGAAGCTGCTACTATGGCGGCCTGTTATCTCACCCGCACATTTGATGTTTTTAGGGTTCCGTACACAAAGGGTGTAAACGGGACCCTATTACTAAGTCTACGTTGTCTGTCTGTCTATCTGTCCGTCCTTCGAACCGTATAGATAGCCAGTTGAAATTTCACACAATATGTAATGATACGGCAGATTAACCAAGAAATAATAATAAAGTTAAAAAGTAAAACTAAAAGGTCCCCATACATTTAATGTTTTTTTTAAACGTTGTTTTGTATTTGCTCTCGTGACAAAACGGTAATAGGTACCTACATACCTACGTACACATCAAACTTGGCATAATTAATAGTGCACGATCTAAAGTAAAACAATCAAGTTGGTGTCAAAATTCTGTTCACCACCAAGTTAGCAACGTCAGGCGCGGTCGGTGCATGGATGGGTTATCGCCTGGGCGTGACGTTGTATTTTGCACTACTTTCTGTATTTTGTGGATGTACGGAACCACACTAAGTCCGCGAGCCCAGATTACACTTGGCCGATTTATATAAGAAGTAAAATGACTGTCTAATGTGTTAGGCAAGTCGTGCTCTGTAATTTTTCAGTAATTTGTTTTTATTTACACCATTTCATGTTTCAGTCAGATTTCAGCAACATTTCCAACTGAAACGGAACATGAAAGATCCGCCCCGATAACGTAAATACACCGACAGTTGATTAATCCCGCCTTCTGGTTCATATCGCATTGTTATGATTCAGTTTTCAGGTCGATTCAATGAACTCTGGTTTTATTTACTAGCTCGATCCATCATGCTAAATGTAGTCTATGTGTCAGAACCACAATCAAAACTGTTTCTTTAGATGAATCTCTCATATGTATTTTTAGGTAGTAGGTAACAGTTGAGTAGGTACTACAGCATCATATATCTGCAGATGTTTTAATTACCGAGCTACATCTATCTACGTAGTAAATAAATCATAGATGTAAATATCAAGATATGTCCATCAAAACAGTAGAGTCCCAGATGTGTGTTTCTTAAAAAGTTAGCGCCAATGTTAATATCCTTATTATCTTGGGGGTATCTAAGGGACTTCCCCGATAGTTAGGTATAATCTTAGTATCATCAAATCACGAGTAAATTGGTTTCTTCTAGGCAAGCGTGCTCCGTCGTAGACCGCATTATCGTGAGTTGGCGATCAAAAGCCTATTCCTAAATTAAAAAAACAAAACATAGTCGAATGTTCTCTATTAACATCATCTCATCGCTCTCAAGTACGAGAATGCTTTACCAACGAAGTCGTGCTTTTGTAGCGATGATAGCTATGATAAGCGCGATCGAATTCCAAACCATCGTGAAGAAAAAACATCGTGAGAAAACCATAGCAAGGGCACTTTCTAATGCTCTTCTGTATATAGCTACCAGCCACAAGTCTGTCGCCAAGCACCATACGATGTGTTCCGGCTAGGCATATTTAGCACATTCGACCACACCGTCAAACTTAGGTCAAACGCCGAGCCTGTCAACTACAAAAAAAAACCTTTCCAGCGTACCACTGAGTCGGTACCACAGAAAAGACCATTTCTGTGGTCGGTACCATTGAAAATCTCCCATTGGGCCGATCTTTCTATCTATTACATCGATGAAGTAAATATGACAATTTTAGCTCATGAATCATCCAAGGATGTTTCAAATAGGTAGATATGCCACACGCCAATCATTAGCACAACACAGATTAGAAGACAATCTTACGTAAACTCGTTGTATTTTATGCAGTGAGTCGTCTTCCGCTTGTAAAAATAAATTCATTGCCAAGGCTCGTTGACTCAGCTACAATTTGTCACGTCGATCATTTGTGAGAGCGTCCAGTCTTTCGATTTTTACTTTCTAAGGAGACAAATCGATTGGCTATATACTTTTAAGTCTTGGAGCCACAAATTATTAGTATGTACCAATAAGCACCAGGAGAAGCGATGGTGGATGACAGGTAGCATGTGCGCTTTACAATCTGACGGCACTGGTTCGATCCTCGGTCCTACACCATGACTTATGACTTAGGTATACTGTATAAATTATGTTCAGTTTCGATATCATCGCTCAAAAACGGCGAAGGAAAAAATCGTGAGAAAACCGTTACGATGTCTGAGAAACACAAAAGTTCAAAGACATGTCATTCACCAACATGCAGCCAGGGCTGGGCCAGGGCCTCTCTCTCTGAGAGAAGGCCAGCCCAGCAGTGGGAACATAGGCTGATAAGATGATTACGACGTTAAGGGGCCTATTACAAAATGAACCGTTCAAATTCAAGTACCTATTTGTATTTTCAGGCATAAAACGAATAAATAAAGCCGTAATTTTCGAGATAAATATAAAATAAGTAAATCATAACATAAAAATGCATATTTTATGCAAAAGCTCAAAGATATAATATTATGACATTCATCAACATGCACTGGGCCAGCTCACTGCCCCAGCAGTGGGAACATGATAGGCTGATAATGATGAAAAAAATTATGAATAACCATGCAGACGCCGCCACAACTTGAAAGCTCATTCGCATGTTGTACATCTGCGGAAATCGCAAATTTTTGCGCGATCTTTCTTGCCTCACACCTGAAATATGAGGAATGCACCCTTCATCAATTCCGAGTAACTAGTTCATCAAAGGAGCTGGTTGGTTATAGTCTTAAAGGTCGGCAGCGTATATCTGTGATGTCTCTGGTGTTAGGTATAGTACAGACTACATGTCTCCAAAGCTTTACACCAGTACTTTTTGTAATGGCATAAAAATCTATCTGTATGCCAATGGACTGCAAAATACTCTTCCAAGGAACTCCCTTCTACTTGTTTCTTGTTTCGTGAGAACAACCGGTAGATATGGTTCGATGGCCAACCATATTGTTACAAGCGAGTCGATAAAAATATCATCTACAGACCTTTTCATCATTATTGCGCATTTTTCTGGATAACAATAGTCCCTCGATCATATTGACGCACTATTTACTTACCTACGCATATAATACTGTGATAATTATATTTGCAGGATCAATCCAACTAGAGCCTGGTGATTCCTCGGGCTCCGGCGGAGGTTCTGCGGGATCGGGGTACGAGAGCGACCTCAGGCATTCGGGCTCCGATGGCAGCTGGGAAGCTAAGCCACGCAAATACGGGATCCTTACCAGGAAGGTAAGGACATCATGGTTGCAGACCTAAATCAGACAAACAAGGGAGATATCGAAAATTGCGTTTTGTCTTAGCCAGAAAGCCGCAATATTCACTTTAAATTCTTTAGTTATTTACGCTCGTGGTTTTAGTATGTATTTATCCTTTACAGATATCTGGGAAGCACATACAGTTTGTGCTCTGCCCGACATGCGGTCACGAGACTCCCCTACCCCTGGGAGGTATATCAGCCCTGCCTCTTAACTATGTGCTCCTGCGCAAGATGGCAGCCACTCAGGACGGTGTTAACGTGCTGTGTGACCTTTGCAGTACTGACAATAAGGTACATAACTAACTACTACAGTCTCCCTGCGTCGGGGATGACTTGAAACATCTCTGATCCAGAACGCCATTCAAATATCTATCAAATCAATAACGCTTTGATTTCACTTCACTTGTGCGAACACTTAGCTAGACTGTGGAATGTACTGCCTTAACGGGCGTTCCCCAATAATTACTATAGCCTCGGGCTACGTTCAGGGGCCTTACGGCTACCTGTTTTATGCGATTTGATGCGAAAAGTTCATCATCATCAGCCGGAAGACGTCCACTGCTGAACATAGGCCTCCCCCTTTAACCTCCACACTGAACGACAGCCTGCTTTTTGCATCCACTGGATGCCCGGGACTCTCACAATGTCGTCGGTCCATCTAGTGGGAAGCCTCCCTACGCTGCGTCTTCCGGTTCGTGGTCTCCACTCCAGAACCTTTCCTCTCCATTGGTTATCGTTTCTTCGAGCGATGTGGCCTGCCCATTGCCACTTCAACTTGCAAATTTTAACAGCTATGTCGGTGACTCTTGTTCTTTGGCGAATATCCACGTTTCGGATCTTATCGCGCAAAGAAACTCCGAGCATAGCTCTCTCCATTGTCCGCTGTGTGACTCTGAGTTTTTCCAAAAGGCCAACAGTCTCAGTACCACATGTCATCACTTGCAACACACACGCGATGCGATGCTGGATACGAAAAGCATTTTCCGCACTGCGCTGTTTCAGCGCTGTTGCGAGCCCGCGGAGGTAGCCGGAAAGCCCTAGAAGTAGAATGACAAAATCCTAAAATTTAACTTGCCATTCTACCAACGATAGCGCTCAGCTGTGTCACAAAATCAAGATTCTGATGTTATGCATGCATGTCTAAACCAAAATGTCATCATAATGGTTAAGAAAATGGTTTTTACGTAAACGATTCATATTGTTACAGTCACGATTTATTTTAAGCCTGCATCCCCACGAGTGATTCCAGCCATCCGTACGAATTCTCGCCACAACACGTACGATTTCAACAAATTACCGTTACAATACTACGGCACATTTAATGCGTTAGTTTCGACTCTTTGTGGGGTATTTCGGGTATTACAAGGCTGTCTCCCATCATTGGAAATGGATCACGTTTGATGGAGCGTACCAACTATCAACGTACAATAGGAATATGTCCTTTTTATGGTTCCGTACCCGAAGGGCGTAAACCTATCCCTAAGGCGGGATCCTATTACTAAACCTACACAGTCTCACTATCTGTATGTCCGTCCGTCTATCTAGACGTTCGACCTTTTAACGGCTGCATCTTTAGGTAGATAGCCAGTTAGAGAATGTGTAATGTTACGGCGGACTAGCCGAAGAAATAATATAAAATCAAAAAGAAAAATAAGAAAGTGGTGACCCCATACAACAAACGTTTTTTTGTATTTGCTCTAGTGTAAAAATGGTAATACTTACAAGCGTCCAACTTGGCATGATTATAGTACACACTCTAAAGTAAAACAACTCATAATAAATTAATACAGGCCAAGCGCGAGTCGGCGAAAAATTTTTCTTCAACGTCGGGCGTGGTCGGTACTTGGATGGGTGACCGCCTGGGCGTGGTGTTGTCTTTATGCACTATTTGTGCTTTAGTAGTTAACAATTTATGTGGTGGTACGGAACCCTCAATGGCTTAGCTTAGTACACCCTTTCCGTGTAACCCTGTATAATACAGTATATCTTTTACAAGAAGTGCGTACGTATCATTGTCAGGCTGAAAGCCGCTGCAACCAGTGCCTGGTGAGCATCTGCTCGTCATGCGGCGAGGCTCACGGCAGGCAGAGGGCGACGGCGCGGCATTCCCTGCAGGCCATCGACCCGCTGCCCGTCGGGTTCTGCACCCAGCATCCGAGGGCTGAGCTCAGCGTTTACTGCTCTTCTTGTCACCAGGTGAGAGGCCCTCGGCATTCTTTGTTGTCGGCTTGCCCATGCATGTTACTCATTTACGATCTTATGTTTATGTGTACCTACTACGGTCGTATTGATAGCCCATAGAAATGGAGGTAGGTACTATGTACAACTACCTGCAATTCGATGCGTCAGCCGTTGGCACATAATCCACATAAGTAAGTTTCAAATTTTTTGAAGAAAAAATAAATTTAAAGTTAAAAAATTACAACTGGGCATTATCTTTTAACTATCTGCGCTCCACGGTTTCACTCGCGTGGTGATGAAAAATGGGGATGATGATGAAAAACAGCGTACACTCTTCGACCCTTGAACTATACCTATGCAAAAAATCTGGTCCATCCGTTTCTCTGTTACTGCGTGACAGAGGAACAAACAAACTAACAAATAAACACACTTTCGCATTTATAATATTGATGATTCTCACTCAGTAATTTTTGAAATTAAAACTTCTTTAGCACTGAGCGCTTTATTGAGTCTGAGCCGTCACGTTCGGCTATGTAACGCTCGTTCGGGTAAAGTCGGCTCGAGTCGATTAGCTAAGGGAGCGAGAGAGATAGTCAACTTTGATGAAGTTTGCACTTCTGTCGACACACAGTTTTTAACCGACTTCAAAAAGAAGGAGGTTATCAATTCGACTGCAAGCTTTTTTTTATTTTAGAAAATGTAGAAACGCGTGAGTGGCATAGCTGAGCACCTTTCATTCCTACATTTCATATTCATTATCAGCCTATCATGTTCCCACTGCTGGGACAGGCTCATAAAAAAGCTGATCATAAATAGAGCCCATCAACGTAAACAAAATTAAAATTAGTTAAACAAAATAAGTTACTTAAATAAGTATTTTAAGTTCATGCTAA
Organism: Agriopis aurantiaria; assembly: GCA_914767915.1. Lineage (NCBI taxonomy): Eukaryota > Metazoa > Arthropoda > Insecta > Lepidoptera > Geometridae > Agriopis > Agriopis aurantiaria. The sequence goes on from OU611982.1 coordinate 2,099,483, forward strand.
ACAGAGAGCGCACTATACTGAGTAATGACGTCACGCCTCAGACAGGTCAGGCCTTCTCCCAGTGAAAGATGATGGGCCCTAAGCCCCTAATTCGCCATGCTGGCCCAGTTCTGTAAGTGAATGTCATGTCTTTGAACTTTTGAGGTTCTTGGACATAAACTGGGACATACCGGTTTCCTCACAATGTTTTCCTTCACCGTTGTACGTCTTTAGCTGCTTTTAATTGTGAATCTGTGTGTGTGACGCAGAACACATGACAGATGGGGCCGTAAGGTTCTGGAATGGAGACCACGGACCGGTAAGCGCAGCGTAGGACGTCCACCCACAAGATGGACATACGACCTAAATGAGACCGCAGGGAAACGCTAGATGCAGGCCGCTTCCAACCGGCTTTTTTGGAGATCGATGGGGGAAGCCTATATCCAGCAGTGGACGTCCTATGGCTGAAATGATGATGATGATGAATTGTGAATCCTATGGTGAAGGTGATATGCCGCGAGTGCTGCGTGATCTCCCACGGCGGTCACGTGCTGAGCAGTGCGGCGCGCGCGGCGGCGGAGCGCGGGCGTGTGCTGCGGGACGCGCACGACCGCGCGCTGCACGTGCCCGAACACGTCGTGAGAGCAACACGCGCGCTGCACATGCACGCCTATGAGATCGACGTGAGTACACACAAAATTTACAGAATATTCATGGATCTGTGGAAATCGTGCAGTGTGCGTTTTACGCGATCTTTTTTGCCTCACACCTGCATATGTGGGATGAGCTCCTGCGGCATTTCTCGAGTAACTATAACATGGGGTTCTTCAACAGGGCTGTTAATAGTCTTTAAAGGACGGCAACGTATCTGTGATGTCACTGGTGTTGCAGCCTAGGTATCCATAGGCGGCGGTAGTTACTTACCATCAGGTGTCCCGTTGGCTTGTATGCCACCTAGGTATGGCATAAAAAATTATAATGAAACAAGCACTACTATGTTTTTTTAAAATCCCGATAAAATACTTAATAATCTTCAAATAGCTGGACAGATTTTCTTGAATCATTGCTAAGAACACTCTCGATCAAGTAATTTTACACACAAAAACACTAAATCAAAATCGGTTCAGCCGTTTGGGAGCTACGATGCCACAGACAGACACACAGATACTGTTAGAAACTTATAACACCCCTCTGTTTGCGTCGGGGGTTAAAAAGAATGAACGAACTAAACCAAACAGAGACAAACCACACCGTAGAGGGCTTATACTGAATCTATGAACCACACGCATTATCTTCTTTTGTTTAATTGTTCTTTCTTTCAAATATTAGTTCTGTTTCTGCTCTCAATGCCAGTAATAGATAACTTATTTCTCTCATACAACGAAAATCTAAAATATTGCGTTTTCAGTCGCAAGCTGCCTGTGTAGAAGCAGAGATCCAATCCTGGGCGGAGCAGTACCGCAAGGCGGTGGAAGCGCATGGACGCGCGCTCTGCATCGCCGCGGCGAGGGCCAGGGAGAGACAGCAGCAACGAGTCGAGGAAACGCACCGACTGTTGGAAGACAGGGCTCAACATGCGAAGGAAGCTGTGCAATTCGCTGAAGAGGTATGACTGGTAAAACTAGGCTCGAAGGACCAACATTCATATATTGGTCCTTCGAGCCGTGTATAAGTCGTAATACACCCTGAAACATGGGTAGTCCGTTTCTTATTGAGAGAAGAACGCACTCAGAGAATACAAACAATACCTAGGTATTGTAAACTCTTTGCTTTTCAAATAACATAGGCTGGTTAACTCAAACTGTAAGAAAATGAATAGAGACACGTAATTTTTTTGCAGCAGTAGAACAAAGATACCTATCAATTAGTAGCATTTATATAGGGACTTGGCCAAACGCTTGAGGCGACATGTGACCGGAATGCTGGCGCCTAATTTGGTCCAAAAATTAGCGTTGCCATCCAACGTGGCAATGCTGCCAGCATTCTGGCCACTTTTCCCTCCACCGAAGGGCTTTTAGATTAGTATTTTTAATGATTTTGATAATTTATTGTTCATTTTAATTTGTATATAATAATTAGGTAGTGATAGTTTTAGTTTTTAAATACTGTGTATGTAATGATTTCTTCAACATGTAAAGTAAAGTAAATATTTATTCATATTAAAATTAGTTCAAAAATAAAGTAGCATTGGACATACAATATTTAACTCGATATCAGTTTGATCGAATATTTAAATTCGATCAAACTGATATCTACTGACTCTACCTACCCTATTCCAGCTCCTAACCCAAGGCAAGGAAGCGGAGATGCTTTCCCTAAGCGGACCAGTGCTTCGCCGGTTAGAAGAGCTGACGGAGTCTCCAGCAGGGGAAGTCCCCAAAATGGAATTGCGGTTCGCGGCGCGAGCGCCCGCCGCGCAGGACTCTACGCTAGTGGGGAGGCTTCTCACGCAGGCGCCTGACCCTGCTACCTGTGTGCTGAGGACTGAAGGTGACATGATGATTTCTTAGGTTTTTAAACCCTGACGCAAAAATTGGGGTAACAAATTGTAATAAGTATCTGTGTGTCTGTCTGTGGCATCGTAGCTCCCAAACATGCAGCTAAACCAATTTTGATTTAGTATTTTTTGTTTGAAAGGTGATTTGATCGATTGTGTTCCTAGCTATGATTCAAAAGAATCTGTTCAGCAGTTAAAAGACAACGGAAGGGGTTTAAAAAAATTATACTTGGTCGTTGGGAGTGTTCGAAACGTCAGAAATTCAAATATTATAAAATACACGCTATAAGGCAATCCCCATCAACGTTAACTACATCAGTTTTAGAGGGATTTTTCTACTGCGCAGGATTCAAAGATCTAAGAGTGGAGTGTCAGCACGAGACGACCTTGGAACTGCGGGACAGTGCTGGAGAACGCGTCTGGGGTGGCGGGGAACAGGTACCTAAAGTCTTAATTTGACATGGTTAAATAACATGTGTTGGCAGGCACTTAAATATTATGAATTTCTTGCATTTAGAAACGAATACTAGGAATTTTTGTTTTCTTGATGACGCCTGTCCTTCCAAATATTTCCCAGTCGTTCTACTGCCAACCGGCGTTTGTACTGGCGTCTTGTCAAAACTTATCAAAAAATTTAGAAGTGTTACTGATCTCAATCTACAACGCCATCATGGTCACACGACAGATTGACGAATGGTCAGGTGACACGAGTCAGGTCCTGCAGCTGACCTGCCATCACTTGAAGTGACTCATCACTCCTATGACTCCTGTTAGTTAGGTCCAAGGGTGGAGGTTCTGGGCACGCCTGCGTTACCTCGCGCTCCAGTCGATGTAGCGTCTGTGGCAATACTTGTAACCGCATCTGTGAATTATTTAGCCATCAGCGCAGATGTATATCAGACGCTACAGAAGTCATCTCTTGTACTTCTTGTAGGTGAATATAGGCGAAAGATGATGACACAAGTATTTTGGATTACTTTCCTCCAGGTGGCAGGCTACTTCAGACGGCGTGATTCAAGCGCTCGGCCCGCGTCAGCCGCTGTGACGGACCGCGCGGATGGCAGTTATACAATCGCATTTACACCGCCCACTCCTGGAGCATACCTGCTTGCTGTTACGCTAAATAACAAGCCTATAAAGGTAACCATAATTCCAACCCAACGTCCACCCACATTAAGCGTAGTAAAAAAATAATGTAGAATAGATCTATATGCCACCAACTTGCCTGATATACTGATACGCTGGTGTCACCCTGAAGTATGAAATATCAAATATCTTATGCCCAATAATTTGACTGGGAACATTGCCCTTAAATTTAAAAGGCATTAATACTTGCACACTACTGCTTGGTGGTTTAATAACTGGAAAAAGTGAGGTACTTCTACAGCCAGGCGGATTCTGCAAGAGTTCTTTCTACAATACAGTTGTTGAAGTTATAAGCCAGTTATCCGATGATGAGGCGCACCATTACATTTTCTTTTAGACCTATTATTTCGAGAATTCATCCTCGAATTTTGAGGCAGTCATAGTCCACTATAGTCATATAGTAGAACATAAATGTCATGCAGCCGCCAAACGCACTTTTAACTCATTTTGGTCTGCCCACACCGCTCACTTCTCCACTGTCTTGGCTCTCCATTTTGCGTGGCCTCCTACACGAACATATAGTTCTCATCTGTAAATTTTCTCTATTCTTCAGGGCAGTCCATTCACATGTTGCGCCCGAGTGGGCAAGACCCACACGGGGCAGTTCCACTGCTGTGCGTTCTGCTCCTCCGGGGGAAAACGAGACGCCTCTTGCGGCTGTGGCGCCACAATGCCCGGAGGCTACAAAGGTACCTTGTTGAGATTATTTTTATGATAGGACCAATTATTTATACCTACTTATATCAATGGGCAGGATGGTAATTATCCGAATGTTAACTCATCATCATAATCAGCCTTTTAACAGTCCACTGCTGGACTTTTAGCCTACCCCCGAAAGGGTGATTGGGCCATTCCACCACGCTATATGGCCCATTGCGGGTTGGTGGATTCACATACGCCATTGAGTTCCTTCTCTGTACGTATGTAGGTTTCCTCACGATGTTTTCCTTCACCGAAAAACGAATTTCCTTCACTCCAAAGAGCTCATTGGTAAGGGCCCGGGATTTGAACCCGCGACTTCACGCTTTCAAGTCTAGCGGTCTCCCAAATAGGCTACCACGGCTACTGAAGGCTACTACGGTTAGTACACGGAATGTTACCTGGCAAGAGATTACTTTTGGCGATACGTTCAAATTATTTTGCATGTACCTCTTCGAAAAATTCTGGATTAATGTTTGTTTTGCTAGTTTGTAGAGTTAACCAGCCAATATCTTTATTACCTTCCAACCAAGGAAACAGCTAGTCGTTTATTTAGTCCAAATTTAGCCAGATACAAAGCGACCTTTTTATCTATCTGTAGATTTCCATAGAGAATATTCAACTCTACAAATGAGGTTGGTAGCACTGTATCTGTCTGTCAACGGTTCCCAATATCTGCTATCTTTGTTTACACTTGTCATCATCATCAAGCGCCATCTCCATATTGAAATTCAATAGACGAAACTTCTTGCGATCTCAAGCTGGTTCTCCAGATGTTGGTAGCTTTATCTGGTCCACTTAACCTTCAGCCATTTACGTCTGTCGTCGTGGTCTCTTCTTCTGTTTACACTTGTGGATTGTGGACGAGTTTTAAACTGATTTGTTATTGGTCGCAGGTTGTGGTCACGGGCACGCGGGGTGGCCGGGCGCGCGTCACTGGTCGTGCTGTGGTACCACCGCGCGCCACGGTGACTGCACGCAGCAGAACAAGCCGCGCTCACGGCTCTACCAGTTCTCACTATAGAATGAAGCGCAATTTGGAGCGATCAAGGGCAGACTTTAACGCGATTCAATGTAGGTGCCTGCAGGAAATTACGCGAACGGTTTGCGGTCGTAACTTTTCGGAGTCACCCAAGGTCGTCACTAGGTACGGGCTGGAGGACAGACCCTTGCCCCTCTGCCCTAGGAGACTGTGGATAAGTGCTCGCTGCATTTGCCCATTTTTTCATTCGTATTGACGTAAGTGCGACAGGGACAGAAACCGGCCAGCTGAAGATATCACACGAAATGTCAGTTGTCAAAAAATAACTTACGTCCTTGCTTTCTCTGTGTTACCATTAAAGTGTTACATGTTATATTGGATTGTTTTATTTTTATCAAATGAGCGTAACTAACGGCTCGAAGGACCACGAATGTCAAGCTAGTAGTAGTAGCTAGTAGCTAGTCAGCACCAGAGTATTTTGTAACAAGACAACGGTAAAATAAACTATTAAAAATGTGACTACCACAGACTTTTATCAAGATAAACACGGCAATTTTATCTAATTTGCGTGTCTACACAAGAAGTGGGACGTGAAAATCCTCAGAGAGAATAAAAAATATTGCCTAGTGACAAAATAGTTTGTAAAACTCTGTATCACGGGTGTTCACTACAGTTAATATATGAATTATCAACGGGATATTTACCGTGATAAGGTTATGAATGGAGCTCCCGATATTCTTGTGTTACAAGCACCATGTTCACGCGTAGACAAAAATTATAATTCTTTGTGCTTTGCTTTAAACAGCGTTATCCTGGCAACTTTTGGTGCTTCCCATTTTAAAATTACCGTTTAAACATTTTACATAAATATCAATAAAACGACTTTAAATTTTACGATAGTTATTTATTAAAATTACAAACAATGATTCCTTTTGATTCCTTTCATTTCACATTACAACATTAAGATTATTTTATGAATATTGTACATTCATCAAAGGGACCTCATCCATTAATAATATTTATGGAAGAATATTGGATAGTCATACAATAATTGAGTAAAAATAAATGACGATAGAATTACATTATTTGCGAATACATCAGTGGTTCAGTACAAATTCTGATAACCTTTTCTGACTACGGTATAATATGTAGCATCTTGGCTTTCCCCGCATGACTTCCACCTGCCCCGCGCAGTGGTGAAACTTTTACGCCTGAAGGCGTGTGCAGACTATGCGTAGTACAAGTAGCAAGTGCCTACTACGCATCGTAGCATTGATGTGCTTAGTGCAAATGGCAATGAAAATGTTAAGTAGCACTTCTGGTCCTTGAGCAAGTTAAGCTTCGTTTTACCGCTCTGCTCGTACGACGCCCACTGCGCATCATTGGTCTCGTTCGAACACTCGTGTGAGTACGTACTCGCACGCGAGTTGTGCGCGTCACCGCGCGAGTGTCTACGTTTGAACGCCTACTTGTAGGTACTTCTACTTTTCACCTGCTCTTGCAAGCTACTTCGCATCGTCTGCGAGCGACTTTAGCGTAAAAGTTGACGCAAGTGCCTACAGGCGCAACGAAAAATTGCACTTTCTTCGAAGTAATGCACCTTGGTCGCAAGATAAGACTTATAACACGGGCGCTCTGCAAATTTTAATCTACGACAGCAGAGGTGAGCCACGGATTGCCTAGAGGCGCTTTTTTAATCCAACCCTGGCTTCGCGATTATAGCACGAAATATTTCTAATGCGTCTTGCACACAGCGCAAGTTACTTGATCGACTTAAAATAAACGGCGCGCATGCGTAATCTCTTTTCGTACGTATTTGGGCGCCAAAGTGAAAAAATGTTAGTTCATTATTTTATTTTCTAGGTTTTTGGACGTTATCTGTAGCTGAGCGCAGGTAACCGATATCTACATTATCTATCATGTCCCCACTCACACCCCGATAGACATTTAAAACTTGTTTATATTTCATTATATATCTAGAAATCGTTGATATTTAATTACATAATTACCTAGAAATTATTGATATTTCATCACATAATTATCTGGAAATCGTTGATATTTCATTAAATTATCACAGATTATTATCACATCTGTAAATCAATAATTTTATTGTTACTGAGAAGATCCCTTATAAAATAAAATACTTAGAAATAAAACTTACAACTACATTCAAATATCATCAGTAAAATTAGTGTTATCTAAAGAAATACTTTACGCCTGATATTATTCTATATAATTACGTCACTTGTTTAAAAAATGTAAACAAATATGGCAGATTGACAACTAACTTTAGATAGCCCGTTGGCCCAGTTGGTAGTGAATCTGCCTTCTGAGCTTGGAGGCGTGGGTTCTATTCCCATCTAGGACAAACATTTATGTGATGAACATTTGTGTTTGTTCTATATCTGGGTGTTGTACCTATTTAAGTATGTATTTAAAACTATATATGTATGTACATCAGTCTCTGGCAGCCATATCACAAGCTTTGCTTAGTTTGGGGTCAGATGACCGTGTGTGAAAAAATGTCCCGAAATATTTATTTATTATTTATTATTAAATAAAAAAAATATATTGTGGACAACTAAATCCACAATGGATTTATAGTTAATGGTTAGTGAAAAATCATAAAATTATTGTTATTGACAAGACAATTCTAGATACTTAACTAATGACAACTTTACTAAAGTTAGAGGCAGACAAGCGCAATTTTTATGACGTTAAGTGTATGTGCTATGGATGAAACGAAACGCATTTCGGCCAGCTTCAACCATAGAGCTACCACCAAAGATAATATAAATTCTCATTGGCTACCACTATGGGATGTTTTCTGACAGCTGAAGGAACATAGTTCTCCAACCATCGATAGATAGCGCTGACAAGAAATTATTCTATTTTTTCGCGTTTGTTCTATGAAAACGCAAAGGCATACAGCATAATACGGGTCTTTTTGCAAAATCGCAAAGGCACACCTATGTACCAACTAATTTGTGTTCGTGTTGTGGAAAAACAAGTACTTGGTTAGCAAACAATAACCTCAAAATACTATACCACGAAAAAAAAAAAAAAAAACAAGCATGACAGACATTGTCAGACAGATAGATATATTGGCATCGATTCTGATGCACTCTAAACTAAACTAAATTTTACAGCCCTAAAATTGTTGCCGTCCTTCTCTCACGTATTAAAATGAAAAGAGAGGCAGATAATTTTAGTCATATATTGGTTTAGTTTAGTGGTATGACAGAATACGCCTCATTGTCTGTCTATGAGAATAAGCAAGTTTTCTAAATTGACCGTTCTTCGTCTGTGGTTTTGCAAAATATTTAGTTCCATGCCCATGTCTTGTCAACGCCATCTATCCCATTTTTTAGAAAAAATTTTTTATTGCCCTTCCAAACTTAACCTTGATTGTTTCTAGTTGTCTGTTAACCATATTTGTTTACACTTGGCCTATGAATAGATATCAACCAGACAGATTCGTTTACACTATTGGACAAGTTAGAAATATAGTTTATAGTATATTTCGACTATGAACTGTCAAGGCTCATCCACAAGGTTGCGTTCAGGAGATGCATCGGAACGGGTCCTGAGTGCAACTCCACTGTTCAGAACATCAGTGTGAAAAACAACGGTGACACAACTGGGGGGTTAGACAAGACCCACTTTCTGCTTGCGTTAACGCCTGCGGAAAGATGAAATTGTATGAAAATGACATTGACAGTGACATTAGCTTGAGAGATGTTATCTCAAGCTAATGTCATTTTCATACCTGGGCCGTTCCGAGCATTTGAACGTACACCTCGGTTGCAACGAAACAATGGTCGAAATAAATTGTAAAAAAAACTGACGTTTAAACGTCATTTTTGTATGGAAAGTTTTGACACTCGTGTTGATAAAACCAAGTTAATTTTTGTTTTTATTTTCGTTTCAATTGCGAAAATATGCAGGTTTGGCAAAAACAGATCAATATAATTCAATAATCATATATGTTTTTCAGTTTTAAGTGATAACCTGCAAAAAGCATCAACAATACTATATTATGAGGTTATAAAACTTGGTTGTTCCGTACATTAGGAAGAGTGCGAAAAACAACGAAAAAACTGGTCAGCAACCTCCTGAACGCAACACAGACATCTTTCTTAAGGGCTAGTTTTTTTTAAAGTCAACGGATATCCGTTTTCGTTTTCTAATAAGACTGCCACATTCCGACATCATGGATGTGTAAAAAAATTACCGTAATTCTCTGTAATTGTTCAGAGTCCCAGCGTTGGGACGGGCGTGTAAGGTGTGGGCGTGGGCGCGCACGCCTGCCGCACGCTCATCTCCCACGCGTCGAGTAACTGACCCACTGAACAGCTTTTGGGTAACCTGTGGATGATCATTATGTTGGTAAATTTGTTTTAATACGCTTTTTACGAAGCTAATAATGTTTCACTTGTAAATGTGTAACTAGCTGTTGACCGCGACTTCGTATGCGTAACTTTGACTTAGCTTGACTCTGACTATGACTTTTTTGACGCTATTTAATACTGTGTAAACTTGTTTAATATTATGACTGAAGGACTCTGTATCCAAGGTCATGAAAAAAAATACGAAAAATAATAAATAAGATGTGTGACCTGGCGCAGCGTGCGTCCATAGCCCTCTCTAGTCTCTCGAGGAAGGGCGAGGCGGGCGGCGGGCGGGGGCGGCGGCGCGCGGGCGCGGCGGCCGGGTACCCGCGCGGCACCACCAGGTGGACGGCCGGCACGCACGGCAGTCGCGCGTCGTCCAGCGCCGCCACCAGCGAGATACCCCCTCCGCCTGACAGCTGCAGCGTCTCCAGGGATACCTGGGGACCGCCCACTAGTGAGAAGAGGCCATGAACTACATACATTTACGGACACATTTCGGAGAGCGCATCGTATCTGCATGATCTAATTCCCTCCTGGGGGGTTAGACAAGACCCACTTTCTGTTAGCGTTAACGCCTGCGGAAAGATGAAATTGTATGAAAATGACATTAGCTTGAGATAGCATCTCTCAAGCTAATGTCATTGTCAGTGTCATTTACATACAATTTAATCTTTCCGCAGGCGTTAACGCTAACAGCAAATGGGTCTTTTCTAATCCCCCTGCCCATTATTCTATCAGACTGCCAGAGCGGGCACGAAAAATCGACACCGCTTTAAGGTTGATATTTGGAAAACCCGTACGAAGCGCTTTGATACCACATTTATTATGCGAACTGCTAGTCAGCGGAATGCGCTGCCTGAATGGATGTTCCCCGATAGTTACAATCTGGGTGTCTTCAAATCACGAGTGAATCGGTTTCTTCTATGCAAGCGTGCTCCAACGTAGACCGCATCATCGCTTAACATCAGGCGAGATGGTGATCAAACGCAAACCTATGGATTTTTAAGTTTTTTTACCGATCTATACTTATATTATAAAGAGGAAAGATTTGTAAAGTACTGGACCCATTTTAAAAATTCGTCCACTGTTGGGAAGCTACACTATCCCCGGGTGACATAGGCTATAATCCATACCCGTGCGAAGCTGGGGCGGACCGCTAGTCTTCAATAAAAGTCAACCATACCTTGAACCTCGAGTCTAATCTGGCTATTTCACCCTGCAAGACATCTGGAATCTCCATTTCAGGCTCTTCTATCTTCGGCATCTTCTGTGGCGGCGGTAGGTTTCTACAACAAATACATTTAATTAACAACAAAAAAGCCTAGTACACTGGATATGCATTAGCTGTATTGTACTTCTTTATATTAATTTCTTTTTGATATTTGTCAAATTTTTGGTTGACATTAGCATGCATTTATTTCATATAGATGTTATTAAATACTCATATGCCTAATATAAAATTTAAATATTCGAGAGATTCGGGACATTTTTGCACACACGGTCATCTAACTCCAAAGTAATCAAAGTTTGTAATATGGCTGCCAGAGACATAAATATATTTTCAAATACAGTGTAAACTCCATATAGCGACACTCGATTTAACGACAAACTCTCTAAAACGTCGAAATTACTTGACTTTGGTTGATTTTCCTTGTTATCCATACAATGGTACTCTCTATGTAGCATCACACCCACTCTAAATAACGACAATAAAACGACATTATTAAGCAATAAATTGTACTTTCTAACACCTCGTATTTAAAATAAACTATAATACTGGAGCAGCAAAAAACGTCAGACGAAGATAACAGACGAAGATAACAGACTATACGCAATAATCGTTGTTATTTGTATCAATATTAGATAATGTATGTTGTTTGTAAATTTTGTACTTTACTAGTAAAATACATATTTTAATAGGAAAATAATATTGATTTTTCTTCTCTCCATCTAACGACAACTCTCAATAACGCCATAAAATGCGCAGTCCCTTAAGTGTCGCTATATAGAGTTTACACTGTACATACATAAATAGATAATAACACCCAGATATAGAACAAACACAAATGTTCATCACATGAAAGTGTGTCCTAGGTGGGAATCGAACCCACGCCCCCAAGCTCAGAAGGCAGGTTTACTACCAATGGAGCTTTTGTCGGGGCTATCTTTTACAAAATTTTGGGGTGTCACGATATAACCGTATAGGTACGTAAAACTAACTTGATCTCAGGTCCGTTGAGGGCATCCAGTGTGGAGCCAAATGTCCGCTTGAGTGTGTGATTGGCGAGCGGCGACTGCAGGCAGTTGTTCACTACTTCCAACAACGGGTTGAATATTTGCTCCTGCAAAATAAGTTGCCAAATTGAGTGTAAGCTGAGGTTGTTGAAGGAAAGAGTCGATAATATGTCGGCTCGAATCCAAGTTTTGCGCGTGCGGGAAACAGTGACAAATCTTTGCGATCTACGCGTGTCCTAGAGTAAAGATTTATAATGATGTTATAGACGTAATACCACCATTATTAAAAAAAAAACGTATGAAACGAACTATTTAAATGAGTCGCTGGATGCAGATCGCAGTCTTTCGTTCAGTGTGGAGGTTAAAGGGGGAGGCCTATGTTCAGCAGTGGACGTCTTCTGGCTGATGATGATCATGATGAACTATTTAAATAAGTGTATTAAATACTAGCAACGCATCCCGGCTTCTCACGGGTGTAATTTTTTTTTTTACACCTTGGTTTACATTATTGGAGTTTTAGTAAGGATCCCTATTTTTTTTTAAATATAATATAGCCTATGTCACCCGGGGATAGTGTAGCTTCCCAACAGTGAAAGAATTTATTAAATCGGTTCAGTAGTTCCGGAGCATATTCAATGCAAACAAACAAACAATCAAATCTTTCCTCTTTATAATATTACTAGCGGTCCGGCCCAGCTTTGCACGGGTATAAATTATAGCCTATGTCACCGGGGATAGTGTAACTTCCCAACAGTGAAAGAATTTTTCAAATCGGTTCAGTAGTTTCAGAGCCCATTCAATGCAAACAAACAATCAAATCTTTCCTCTTTAAATATTAGTATAGAGTATAGATTTAAAGCGTAATAAAGCAATACTTGGATTCTAAAAGTATAGTCAAATCGACCAACAAGCCTGCCATTGCTGTTCGTGATTGTTTGGGGGTAGAATGGTGGCTTGGTGGGGGAACTAGTTGTCAATTGCCACTTGGTTTATAAACGGCGGCTCGGTCAGGCTGCTTCCACTGAACTGACTGACTGGGCCGAGCCAAGCTTAAAGCGTAAACTTTTGAATTTATATTATTAGTGTGATTTATGAGTCCTACCTTCCCAGTGCTGGGCAAGCCAAGACCACCCTCTCTGCCTTTGAAGTCAAGTTTCTCAAGCACCACCTCGCACTTCATGAGCGTTTCCAGCGGCATACGCTTGTTGGGATTCGAGAGGATGTCCAGCAGATTCTTCATCTTAGTGAGCTTCTCCACATCTGGAAAGACATTACATAGACACATAACAAAATAGCCCAGGCATAAAAGATAAGCTATAAACTCGTATAAACCTTTATTTTGGCATTCTAAAAGTTGTTTAAAAAATCTCATGTCATGTCTTAATATATTCAAGTTCAAAGGCTACAAAAAAAAAAAACACAAATATCTTGCTTCCTATGGATTTAACGATATTTGCACATATTATAAAAAGTACGATTCTGTACATATATTGTTTAAAATATTTTTATATGCTTAACCGTTTTTTGAGAATAAGAAAACATAACATAAACATAAGAAAAAAAAACTAAACTGATAGATGCTCTGCACCACAGTCTAAGATTAAAATGGCGATGGGCAGGACACGTAGCGCGTTACGATGATAAAAGGTGGACGATAGAGGTGACGAAATGGAACGGACCAAGTGGAAAAAGAGAAAAAGGACGGCCTAAGAAGAGGTGGAGCGATGATATTAGAGCCGTAGCGGGAAGAGAATGGAGATCGAAAGCAAAAGACAGAGAAACCTGGAATAAGCTGGAGGAGGCCTACACCCAAATAGGGGTTCCTGTCCACACAAACGAGGAAAGTGAATAGTAAAAACCTGTATTAAACGCTTATTTATATAATAAACAAATATTATCTATAGTGTGAAATATAATGTAAATAGTAATTAAGATAAACATGCATGTAAATACTTAAGGGATTGGAAATAAATCGGCCTTATTATTATTATTATTAACCGTTTTTGAGATAGAGCGTGGAGAGCGAACAGCACTTAGCCATAAATAGCATAATGCAATAGAGTCACAGTAACAAAGCTACTTAGTGTTTCACTGACCATTCTTTGCACCATGCGTCTTAAACGAAGTATTAAAATACATAGATTTTAGGATCTTCTTCCTGTTGGCCACTTTATCCCCCCGCGAAATTCAACCCCCCAGGGGGTATCACAAAGCTACTCACTCTCTCCTTCACTGACCATCCTTTGTACCATGCGACGTAGCGGTTCGATGTACTTGGACAGCTGGCGGACCTTCTCCCTGTAGGCCACTTCTTCCCCTCCTGGGGATCCAACTCCCCCACCCAGGGGGGTATTGAGGGAGGAAGAGGGGGAAGCTACCATGCCCATGCCTACATTACTGGAAAGGAGATATTTGTTATTAGTTGTTGAGATAAATATAAATGAAAGCCGAGCTAAATTAAACAGCGGTACAAGTACGGTTCTTTACCGATCGTCAAATTCGATAAAATGCCATAGAATCGATCATAGCGAGAACCGATCAAATGGCATTTTATCGAATTTGACGATCACAATTCTGTCAAACTTGACGATCGATATAGAACGGTACGTGCACTGCAGAGGTCACAAAGCTATTTTGTGCACACTATTTTATAGTCTGTTCATAGACACAAGAGATATGGTAAGGTGGCGGGTGCCAACATATCTGGCCTAAATTAGGCTTGATGCCTTTAGTCGAACTCGCCCTGCAGACGGCCTTGACGCCCTTTTTTTGCATGTGGACTGATAACTTAGTTCATTGGTGTCGCAGTAAGTTCAAAAAAGAAGAAAAAAGAAGTGGGTGAAACGCGGATACATTTGAACACGAAAGAGAATTTACTAAGGCATAGCTCCCTTGTTTTCCTGATTTGAGAGTGACCTTTCAGAGCAGGGGACAATGTTCGCGCCAAAAATGCAAAATAAAGTCACTGACCGCTGCGGCGGCGCGACGTGATGCTGCAGGTGAGGAGGGGCGGAGGGCGAGGGGCTCCCCACCACCAGCCCACCAAGACCTGACATCGGAGATGGCATGGCACCACCCATCACACCTAGAGGAAATTATTAACTCATTACAATTAAAATTAAAATTAATTTTATTTATTCATCATCAACATCATCAGCCGGAAGACGTCCACTGCTAAACATAGGCCTCCCCCTTTAACCTCCACACTGAACGACAGCCCGCCTTTTGCATCCACTGGATACCCGGAACTCTCACAATGTCGTCAGTCCATCTAGTGGGAGGCCTCCCTACGCTGCGTCTTCCGGTTCGTGGGGAATTTTATTTATTGTAGGCAACAAAACAACCCATATAACCCATATAACTTAAATGCATACTGAAAAAATACAATTATTGTTAAGTAACATAAACAATCTGCAGTGAACTGGACGGTTTAGAATTGTTTTAGCAGCTGATTTTGCTAACTTTAAAGGTATCAAATACAAGTTAGTTTTTTTAACGGCTAACCGCTTTGTTAAGTTCTAAAATCAGCCATATTAAATTATGACGTCAAAATAAATTTAGTATGTCAGAGCTATAGGGTTTACGGTTTACCTGATGACACGGATGACCATCAAAGTTAAGACATCAATACATTTTATTTGCCAAAAAAGGAGAACATAGTCAGTTAGGATTATTTCTGTGGTTTAATTGTTGCAAGATGCGAAAATACAAAGTAATGTAGCATACCCATTGGTACAGGGCTAGGGCCGCCCATGCCAGGTGACGGAGCAGACGGACTGGGGCTTTGTCGCAGGAACTGGTTGGGGGGTGGGGCGCGGTTGCCCCCCGCGTACACCATGCCTCCCATCATGCCCCCTTCCTGCTTCTGCCCCACCCGGCCCTGCATGTGCAGCATGTTGATGCCTACCATCTGATTGTTGGACATTCCACCTGTAAGCATATTTTTTTAACTGATTGATAGAATCATGAGTTACTGTTCAGAAATTAATATAAAAAAGATGCCGTATAAATGGTCCAATATTTATATTCGAAATATTCGTAAGTACGCAAAAGTGCAGGTACTCACCCATTTGTCCTCCCATCTGCCCCTGCATAGAATTAGGAGCCATCTGACCCCCCATGCCAACTTGATTACATGGCATCTGCCCCATCGCGTTAGCCCCACTCATTTGATTCTGAACCTGCATTTGATTCTGCATCGACATATTTGGCATCATCTGACCTTGCATACTCTGTCCAGAAAGCTGATTCTGCAACTGACTTCCCATAGGATTTCCCATTCCACCCATTCCCATATTTCCCCCCATTTGCGTTTGACCCATTCCCATGGGCCCTCCGAGCTTATTCTGAAGTTGCATGTTCATTTGAGGTCTTTGATTCAACGTCTGCAAAAGATTAGTGGCCGTCTGCGCTTGGGGCCCCTGTGAGACTTGTATAGGGCCTTGTCCCATCTGCCCTTGCATGCCTTGCATTCCAGGGTTCTGGCCCATGACTTGCTGCTGCATTTGGCCTTGTGGCCCCATGTTCATCATTTGATTTCGGGAACCTTGAGAGGCCAAGTTCTGGAGTGCGTTAATTGGGTCGGGAGCCAGGCCTTGTTGGCTGTTGGGGCCCTGTTGGGGCTGGCCTTGTTGGGCTTGGACTTGCGGACTGGGACCCGACTGGTTCTGGTTTGGAGCTTGCATGTTGGGCTGGCCTTGGTTTGGTTTGGGTTGAGCTGAAATATTATAAAACATTAAATCTCATCATTAAATAGGTAGGTAAAACTAAATTAATGATGATACAGTTCTTATTCGTTTTCGTTTTTTCTTTTTGTGCAATAGCGGACAAACCATCGACGAGCCATCTGATAGTAAGTGGTTACCGCCGCCTATGGACACCTTCAATACCCGGGGTATTGCCTACCTTTGAGGACTAATTTCATCCTTCGTTTAAAGCAATTGCATCAAAACTCGCGTTAAGATTTTAAAATCATAAATCATATATTTCTGAAAGAGCAGCACATAAAATTCCTAAAAGATATACAATATAGAAAAACACAAAAAAAAGAAGTCTGCAGTGGGCCCCAAACTAGGCTAGGCCTGTATCTTGGGTACCCGGAAAGATCAGAGCATGCGTAATTCCAGATTAGCGCTGACAGTATTTAACAGTTTCCAAATATTAGTGATTATAAATTATGAATTGTATCAATGTTATACAAGACAAAAACCTGCCTTTAAAGGCGAGGTTTTCCCACTTCAATTAATTATAAACTATTATAAAACGGCTTATATAGGCTATAAAGCTATGCTCGGAGTTTCTTTGCGCGATAATATCCGAAACGTGGATATTCGCCAAAGAACCAGAGTCACCGACATAGCTGTTAAAATTTGCTAGTTGAAGTGGCAATGGGCAGGCCACATCGCTCGAAGAACCGACAACCGATGGGGAAGAAAGGTTCTGGAGTGGAGACCACGAACCGGAAGACGCAGCGTAGGGAGGCCTCCCACTAGATGGACCGACGACATTGTGAAAGTCGCGGGCATCCAGTGGATGCAAAAGGCAGGCTGTCGTTCAGTGTGGAGGTTAAAGGGGGAGGCCTATGTTCAGCAGTGAACGTCTTCCGGCTGATGATGATGATAAAACGGCTTACACATAAGTGAGTGTAAGCCGTTTCGTAATAGTTTTCAATTGAGGTCATATTTCGGAGGAAAAACCGAACGTGGTAAGCCATTCCACAACTTACAAGTACGTGGCAGAAACAATCGGTCAAATCGAAAGGTGCGAGACTTCTACGCATTTATAATTGGTGGATAGCTTTTCTCTCGATGGCGGCCAGTTCAATGATAAATCTGCGGTGGAAGGATAAGGTCAAAGAGTTTATCTGAGCATTATGTTATAATACCTGTACAGTGCAGCGCAAGCTCAGCGATTCCAAGTAATAAAATGTTTATTTATTCTTAACTTTCCAACTTTTTGAACCCTACACTCACCTATGAAAGGAAACAACAGACTGATTGTGATTTACCATTGGCAGAGAAATATTTCTCTGCCAATCTTATTATTATATTCATCATTTCAGCCGTAGGACGTCCACTGCTGGACATAGGCCTCCCCCATCGATCTCCAAAAGGGCCGGTTGGAAGCGGCCTGCATCCAGCGTTTCCCTGCGGTCTCTTTTAGGTCGTCTGTCCATCTTGTGGGTGGACGTCCTACGCTGCGCTTACCAGTCCGTGGTCTCCATTCCAGAACCTTTCGGCCCCATCGGCCATCCGTTCTGCGTGATATGTGCCCTGCCCACTGCCATTTCAACTTACTAATCCGGTGGGCTATGTCGGTGACTTTCGTTCGTCTACGGATCTCCTCATTTCGGATTCGATCTCGTAGAGAAACCCCGAGCATAGCCCTCTCCATAGCTCGTTGTGCGACTTTGAGCTTGCTTATGAGGCCCATAGTGAGAGACCACGTTTCAGTGCCGTATGTCATCACTGGTAACACACACTGGTCGAAGACTTTCGTCTTAAGGCACTGAGGTATTTTGGACGAGAAGACGTTGCGTAGTTTACCGAACGCTGCCCAGCCGAGTTGGATTCGCCGATTGACCTCTTTCTTGAAGTTGGACCTACCTAGTTGGACTGTTTGTCCTAGGTAGACGTACGCGTCAACAGCTTCAAGAACTGAGTTCCCAACTGATACTGGGGTGGGCACAACATGGATATTTGACATAACCTTTGTCTTGTCCATGTTCATTTTAAGGCCCACCTGTTGGGAGACTCGATTGAGGCCTTCGAGCATCATGCTGAGATCTTCCATCGACTCTGCCATGACCACAATATCGTCGGCAAACCGAAGGTGAGTGATGTACTCGCCGTTGATGTTGATGCCGAGTCCTTGCCATTCCAGGAGCTTGAAGGCATCTTCCATTGTGGCAGTGAACAGTTTCGGAGAGATAACGTCTCCCTGTCTCACGCCTCTTCGCAATGGAATTGCCTTCGAACTCTGCTCCTGTACTCGGACCGACATGGTGGCGTTATTGTACAAACACTTCAACACTTCGACATACCGATAGTCAATACGGCATCGCTGGAGAGACTCGAGCACCGCCCATGTCTCGACCGAATCAAAGGCTTTCTCATAGTCCACAAACGCCAAACATAGTGGCAAGTTATATTCTTCGGTCTTCTGTATAACTTGGCGTAGCGTGTGGATGTGGTCTATGGTACTATAGCCTTTTCGGAAACCGGCTTGTTCGATAGGCTGGAAGTCATCGAACCTGCGATCGAGACGATTCGTGATGACCCTCGAAAACAGCTTATAAACATGGCTCAGAAGCGAGATGGGTCTGTAATTCTTCAGCAAGGTTTTGTCACCTTTCTTAAAGAACAGCACCACCACGCCTCTGTTCCATGCTTCTGGCGTTATACCTTCGAGTAAGACAGAATTAAAGAGCTTCTGAAGGACTCTGAGTACCGGTGTTCCACCCGCTTTCAGAAGCTCTGATGTGATTCCATCGTCCCCCGGCGCCTTGTTGTTCTTGAGCTGTTTCAGGGCCATCCTAATCTCGTACAGGCTGATGTCCGGGATATCTTCGGTATAGTGTCTTCGGTATATTATATTGGCATATTATATATTTTGATATCTATGCGTGTGAAAATAGAATTCAAAATCCGAAGTTTTATATAGTTTCTGTATTAGTAAGCTGCTTCAATTATCGTCATATTATTGATGAGAAAGTGTGTTTATTTGTACCTCTTTTACGCAGTGACAGAGCTACGGATTTGCGAGAACTTTTGCGTTGTTATAGTTGGGAGCAATGATCTTATATTGGTAAATCTCATTGGTTGGGAGGCCTTTTTTTTCATAAAAATGTACGGTTGCTGAGGGAATGTCCACACCGGCGGAACCGCGGGGACGCAACTAGTCTACTATAAACAAATAAAGATGGGTATTAAGCGCTAGGTATAAAGATAATGTTCTAATAAGTTTTCACTAGGGATTTCCCCCTGCTTATGCTTACTCTGGGAACCCAGGGACCTTGGAATTTAGTAACTATATTAAGATATAGAGACTAGAAGAGGCGAAGTTTGGTCATATCACGTGTCTAGTGGCATAGCTATCGGAGGGCTAGGTGGTGCCGTGCACCGGGGCCCTCAAGCTCAGGGGGCCCTCGGACCCTGACCAGCAAACCTCAAACTTAACTTGCGAAAATTTCTCCCACCTTCAGAATATAACTCATACACATACATGTACCTAATAAGTAGCTTTGCACCTTTAAAGTATTTATATACATTTATATTTATACTTGATAAAACCTAACCAGTCGTTTGCATTTCAGGCTGTTCAATTGTGGAACGCGTTGCCCGTGCCTATTAGACACGCTCCATCGCTCGCTGTTTATAAAGACCGTGTAAAGCAGTTTTATTTGTCTCAGTTGCCACCTTGTTGAAGCTGTTGTTGTTTGTGTAACTAATCATATTAATTAATTTTATATTTTATGTATTAGTATATTATCGTAATCTTAAGTAATATAAGTATTAGTATCGTAATTTTAAGTAGTAAGTATATGTATTAGTATGTATTGTTATTAGAATGTACGGTTTATATTATAACTAAGTATCACATTATTCAATATTGCTCGCCCCGCCTTCTACCTCCTGTATGAATCCTCTCCATCCTAAGGTTGCCTGGAAGAGATCGCTCTTAGCGATAAGGCCGCCGATTGTTGCACTAGTTTTTAAGCTGTTTTATCGTGTGTATGAAATTTGTGGTGTGAACAATAGAGTTTATCTATCTATCTATCTATCTAACCAGTTCAGATAGAGCCCCAAAGCTTTTTTTTGTACCATGGCCTTTGGTTATTCTGGCTACGCTACTCCACGTGTCGTGTTACGATGGGCGCTGCGCCTTACACATAATAGAGTCTGCGCAAAAAGACAAGCGTCGTGATATTAGAATAAACCGGCCAAGTGCGAGTAGGGCTCGCGCATTGAGGGTTCTATATCACCACGAAATAAAACCATCTGCAAATTACCATAGCGCTAGTATCGCAGTCAAGTTTCACCGCATTTGGCGCCGCAATTTGAGCGCTATGTAGGCATAGCGCTCAAATTGCGGCGCCATCTAAGTTCGTACCGTTTTTAGGCAAATTTCAGAGCTACTCTCTAATGTTCCGCTATTGTCTTTCCTCTTAGTCTATCTTCCTTGCTAAGACTTATGACGCATATTGCGCGACACATTGCGCGCAAATTTAGAACATGTGTTCAAATCGTGAAAAAAATTACTAGTAAGAATATATCAGTGTGTGCAACACGTATTTATCTCGCCCCCTTCAGTTTTTAACAGACTTTTTTCATGATCAAAGGTCGTGGCATAAAAGTGAACTAAACAGTAAATTACCACACGCGACCTCAACCTACGACGATTCTCTATTTGCACAACCGAAAACTTAACACTTTTTTAAGATATTGAATACAATGTCTTAAAAAGAACATACTTTCATAATATGTTTTAAATAAACAAAAATATTCTCTCACTATGGGCCTCATAAGCAAGCTCAACGTCGCACAACGAGCTATGGAGAGGGCTATGCTCGGGGTTTCTCTACGAGATCGAATCCGAAATGAGGAGATCCGTAGACGAACGAAAGTCACCGACATAGCCCACCGGATTAGCAAGTTGAAATGGCAGTGGGCAGGACACATATCACGCAGAACAGATGACCGATGGGGCCGAAAGGTTCTGGACTGGAGACCACAGACCGGTAAACGCAGCGTAGGACGTCCACCCACAAGATGGACAGAGACCGCAGGGAAACGCTGGATGCAGGCCGCTTCCAACCGGCCCTTTTGGAGATCGATGGGGGAGGCCTATGTCCAGCAGTGGACGTCCTACAGCTGAAATGATGATGATGAAACAAAAATATTGTAAAATATTTATTTATTCAATTCTTTTCGCAATATTTCTAATTTTAGTAAATGTTCCTCTTCCATCCACTGTCGCTGCTTTTCTTTGAACTCCGACTCCTTCCTTTTCTCTACCATTTCTGTTTCTAAAAGTTCTTTTTGGAGTTGCACTAACTCTAGTTTTGCTTGAGTTAACACATCCATGGATTTCTTTTGAAAATTATCTGTAAAGAACAAAAATCTAGTCAAATGAGAGTTGGGGCGGTTCCACACTATGGATATAAATGGTTTGGGACGCACAGGGGCCTTACGCCTAGCTGTTTTAAAGCAATCCAGTTTAGGTGATGGAAAAATGAAAAATGTGTCTACAAGCGTGCTAACACCGTTGACCGCATCATCGCTTAACATCAGGCAAGATGGTGGTTAAATGCAAGCCTATTATTTTTACATAAAAAAAGTTCCAATCCTTGGCTGTACAGATTAGAAACGTAGATAGTAGGTACATTAGGCAGCACGGATCCTGAATGCGCAAAATAATGCGTGGTATTTTTTTAAGTAATCAAATACTACGCACACAAGGTCAGTATTCAAAACTCGTGCCATACTCTGTAGGTAAAAAGGTCACGTATGGTAGCGTTGACCCTTTCTTAACCGACTTTAAAAAAGAGGAGGTTATCAATTCACTGTATGTTGTTTTTTTATGTTACACGATTACTCTGCTACTTATGATTTGTTTTTAATGATTCTTTTTTTATTTGGTAGGTCATACCTCAGAAGTGGTCCCACATAAAATTTATCAAAATTGATACAGCACTTTTTGAAAAATTTAACAAAAGTCAAAAATACATACAAAAATGACATTTTGGTTTGTGGTTCAAAAGTTTTGATGTGGACTTTCAGTCTCTGTTTTAACTAGGGGTCATGAAGTGGTTTAAAAAAAATAAAAAATCCTTCTAATATTATAAACGCGAAAGTTTGTATGTATGGATGTATGGATGTTTGTTCCTCTTTCACGCTGCTACGGAACAACGGATCGACCTGATTTTTTGCATGGGTATAGTTCAAGAGCCAGTGACATAGGCTACTTTTCATCATCATAATCATCACCATTTTTCATCACTACGCGGGTGAAACCGCGGGGCGTAACTAGTATAATATACATAAACACATAATTTTTTTTGTTTATAAATTATGTAATGTTTTCATGTCTTACCAACTTGGGCAGGATGCCTCCTGGTTTTTAAATTTCTCCTACTAGTAACGTCGCACTTTACTAACGAAGATGCAAGTGTCAGCTTAGATTTTTTTCTTAAGGTGGTGGTGTCTTCATTTTTTACTGAAAAATTATGTAAACACAGACATTACTTTTCACGATGTAGACCTTCAGATGGAAAATATGAGACCTTACTAAAAAAGCAGAGCCTGATAGCAAAATGTAGGCTATTGTAGGCTAATTACATTTGCACAGAGACAATTCTAATGACACCTTCAAAATCAGTCAAGCCGTTTAGGCCAGTAGGCCACAGGAACATACATACTCCCAAATAACATTACCCTCTTTTTTGGTCAGTCAGGTAAAAACAAACCCGAGTTATGAAATCATTTTGAACAATATACTGACATGTGAGTTGAATAATAACTACTGTTTTGTGTTGGATATTAAATGATTAATTATATATACCAAACCCATCGAGATAAAATACATATAGAGTCACAACCGTGCCAAAAATATGTCCGATGTTGCGCCGGCTTTTGGTTAGTTACAAGGTAATTGTGATCCGACTACAACGCCGCGCGATGCCAGAGCTACGATGACATAGCGGACAACTAATGTTGAACGCTATTCAAGCGACATAACTTCTAAATTAGAGTAAATTTGGCATTGTGAACTATATAATTGATACAATGGCATCGATTCTGACATACTCTAAACTAAACTAAATTTGTCAGTTCTAAAATTGTTGCCATCCTTCTCTCACAAGAAGAGCGGCAGATAATTTTAGTCCTTTCAGATTGGTTTAGTTTAGTGGGTGGTATGACAAAATCGACACCATTGTATGTTCAATGACGCTTGGACGTTTTTTGACTGTTTTCACTGAGAGATTGTGACTCTATAGGAATTGTATCTCGATGACCAAACCCTACAGTTTCGTGTTAGATATAAAATAATTAATTATACATACCATTGACATTGTCCGTAAGTGGATATTCTACAACTTCTAAAGTTTCTTTGCAAGTAGATGGCAATAACTCCATGTCAATCTCCTTCACTTGCAAATCCACTGTTGAAAACAAATGTATTTTTAATAGAAGTTATTAAGACTACATAGCAGTTGTACTATTTTCAATTTAACCTAATTAACCAGCCTACTCCATAGCTGCTTATATAAATAAATAACGTTCAAAATTCGATCAATAAATACAAAGATGCCATAATGACCTGCTAATCTTGCCAATACTCAACTGGTCCTGACTCAATATTGGGACCAGTTGGACCCACAGTCCCGCGATAGTTGCGCAAGCCGTAACAATGGCAACTGCTCCGTTAAAAATTGCAAGAATAACAGCATTAATGTAAAAAAAAATACTTTAATTACCTTAAATATTAAAGAAAAAAAATTGCAATTGAAAAAAAAAAACGAAAAAAAAAAAGATGTTGGAACATAATCGGTAAGTAAATACTATATACACACTTACATTACTGTTAATCATCCAAATAGTTACAAAAACTCACAGAAATCACCATAACATTATCATTAACATTATTGAGATTTTATCATCTTAATTATAGTATTTTGATCACGCAGCTTTCTCTATCACACACGCACCAAGACTATCGCTATTTCATCTCAAATATAAAACAAATAGTCCCATTTCTTTCCCACTTGCGATTCAGACTTAATCACCGTGTCACTTGATCAATAACGGTTGAGAGTTAGATATGACGATGTTGTACGAATCGAACTCACATTAGTAAACTGAGCCGTAATGTACCTATATGGTTGGTTTTAGTAAAAGAGTTTAGATTCAATGTTAATTGTAAATAGCTTTGTTTATATATTAAACTGCAGATGTTTTTTTACATTATAGGCATGATACTTTGACATACGAGTAGCTTACATTGTTAATTCTTGCTTTGACAAAGCAGGTACATTCGAGTAAAAAAAAAACTCTTCAAGACATCAGTGCTCAATGTAATGAGACTTTTAATTTTTTCCTCTGTACTGTCCAGTAGAATTGCCGTGTTGCTTCCACCGGTACGGTAAAGTTCGGAGCGTATAGCTGCTGATTTTTCCGTACTGATATTTTTAGGCCCTCGTATTTTATTCAGATGGCTTTGCTTTTTTTTTCTGCTCCACCAGACCAAGAGTTAAATTCTTTTTTAAGTTTTCCCATGTAAATTATGTTTTTTTTTTCATGTCGTGGCATCCCCAAATTATATTGTTCTTCCAAATTAAAGTACACACTTCTTTCCCTTTTCATCTTATCCATGTTAGTTTTATGCTAATTTACTTATAAACACAATTCACAAAACAAATTAAAATCACACGCTTCAGCGACACTGCGTTTGTTTCTTCTCATGTCACGTCAAAGTACTCAAACAACAAAAAAACTTTTTGACATTTGGGACAGCAGTGACAATTAAATTAAGGTGCGTTCGGATAGGCTATGATGGCATTTCTAGCATTGTCAAAATTGGCGTTGATGTAAAGCGTTCGGTTTGAGAATTTTGCAATTTTTGCCACTTTTGATCCCTACCCTAAACGAACGGTACAGTCACCAGCGGTGACGTCAAACACTGTAGTTCAAAGTTATACAGTCGCGCGCAAACAAAACACCAAAACACCGCGAAAAACAAACGTCATAATCCTAATGTCAAAAAACGATCACAACGATCCCATGTCGCGAGGTGGGTCAAAAGTGGCAGATTACGATGGCATTTTTAGCTGTTTTCGACCTATCCGAACGGTGAGCGAAAACAGTTAATAATGCCACTTTTGCACACTCATTCCCAAAACGAACGCTACATGTGATCATTATTGGCGTTTGTAACAGATAATTTTGCCACCAAGGGGCTATCCGAACGCACCTTTAGAAAGAACGCTACCCGGTTGAATGGGGACTTACACAGTGCTTATTTATCTCGCCAGGTGGCGCATTATCGCAGGCACCACAGATCTACTACCTATAGATTTTCAATGAGCGTGGCTAGCTCAGTGCCTCTCGCTTCAACAAGGTGTGTTGCCACATTAAAATGATTTGCTATAAGTTAGGGTAATTTACCTACTATGATGGGTAGTGAATCTTCAATGAGTACTTTGGAAACAATACTACCTTTTAAATATTTATATTTTATACACTATCTGCTGCAACCCGCGGAGCTACCTGCAATTTTCTGGGAAGAAAAGTACGTTGTCTGTCCTCATGACACACCCTATCGTCCTGACAAAATTTGACTTAGCCCATGATCTAAGAAAACAAAGTCTAGCAATTTGAGAGTGGTCCCGCAATGACGTCTCTGTCCAGTTGCCACTTTATTCAATCAGCTGTTACGTGGTGTATCGTCATCTCTCTCGAACCTGTTGTAAATTGACATCATGACATCATTGCGGGACGCCCACGTAAACATTTTTTCTCGGATTGCTATACCTGGCGGAGTATATTATTATACCATGACTTAGCCATTTCCTCGTAAAAACAGACAGAAAGTTACTTGCGTTTTTATTATAATTATTTGTTAGGATTAGAATATAGTACTAGAAAAAAGGTTGTAAAGTAACCATAGCATGATTTTTTATAATTAATAAATTATAATAAAAAAGTCAGAGTTAAAACGGAACAGGGGTCCCTCATGCAACAAACGTTAAACGTATTTTTGGATTTGTTCTAGTGTAAAAACGGTAATCCGTACAAGCGTCAAATTTAGCGGATTATAGTGAACATAAGTAAAACAACAAATAATAAACACTGGCCAAGTGCGAGTCAGTGACAAATTTCTGTTTACCACTAAGCTAAGCAACGTCGGGCGCGGTCGGTACTTGGATGGGTGACAGCCTGGGCGTGATGTTGTCTTTTTGCACAACTTTTTGTATTTTGTGATTGTAAAAAACTCTCAGCGCGCGAGCCCGACTCGCGCTTGGTCAGTTTAGTTTTTTCATGAATGGAATTATGTATAACAGTCCAAATAATTAGATAAATAGACTCTTTAATGTTTACAGTACAAATTTCACGAACAGCGCGTAGCTTTTTGAATCGGTTCGCCGAAATCGCCTTTTGCTTTTCCAGCTTCATAACTGTGGCCTCATTAATATATATTTAATATTAACATTCACCATATTCATATGGGCATAAAAGGGTCGGTATTTTGCACTTCTTGCAATGTGCCAGCTTTTTTTCAGCAATGTGACAGGATCAGTTGGAAACCTGCAGAACGAATAATTTATGTTAGTTGCGGTGGGTAATTTCTTTCATAAACTGGCAACATTCATAATTTATTTTCTAAGTGAATAATTTGATAAAATTCATAGAATTAGACCACAAATCGACCTAAAAACTGACTAATTATGAATAAAATATTTGCGAATTGATATCCTGAATTTATTTAGGTGATCGTTACAAGCTTTATATGTTTACTTACGTGTGAAATGATATTTCATCGTATTTTCGCTCACTGCGCTTCTTGCAGCCCAAAATGCTACAACCAACCATTGTAAAATATCTTTTACAATTATTTCTCAGAGGAAGCACGCATTTATCACATTAAATCACCAAAAAAAGGCAATAAATATAATTCAGACCCGTTTTGTTTGTCACTGATTATAACAGATTTTGACACTTGAGGTACCAAAAACAGGTCACGCCGATAAGGACAACAAAATCTATTTATGTCCTTTTCGTACTTGTGCTGAGCCATATCAAGTTGTCTCTTTCACTAAAATATATTGCCGATCTGGTTGTGTATATCTGTGGCAGGCACAGATCGCAGGTGTTGTTTCACTGTCAAGTGTCAAATATCCATAGATAATTTTAGTAATTACACAATAAATATTGTCTGGTATTAAAACATGCCTCTGTGTAGTGTATTTCGGTATTATTTGTAATAATAAAGGTACACACCGTTTTCCTTCCGATGAGAAAAAAATTATATTAATAATTTTATTGCATACCTACCTTGCCAAAAGATTCGCTTTTTTACCAGCTAAGGAAGCTTTCTCTTTTTTGAGATTCGCCGCTGTCATTACAGAAACATGTTACAGTTTAAAATCAAAGTTTATTTTTATTGCCACTAACTCTTATTTTGTTTTTCTTTGTACCTATTTCATAAGCTTGTAAAATTTTTGAGCAAATAAACGTTATTTTATTTATTTTATTATTGTTTCATTCAAGAGCAATGTTTATAACCTCAAATAAACCACAAATGACAGCACCAGCGAAGGTGGCGCCATCTGAGATTAGTTTTGCCTGTGGCTTCTCAAATCCCGGACAATCTCCAATAGGGTATTTGACACTGGTGGAAATAAAATATGAAACCTAGCTATATTGAAAGGTTTTATATTAAGAGATTTTTTCAATATTTTAGCAATAATAATAATCACTCCTAAATTTAATTATTTAGATTTTAAAATCACGATTTTTTATCTATGTGTCACGTGACTCGAAAATCCAATCACAGTGCGTGACGTCAACATGGTGATGACAGCACAACCAAAACAAAACAAAGCAAACAGATCGAAATCAAATTCATTTTCTGTAAAAGTTTACTAAATTTATCAATATTAAACGAGTTAATTATGGTGATACTCACTTCAAAATGATTTTCACAAACGTAAATCGACGAAGTTGTTGATATTTGAGAAGCATTCTATCTTCCTTCAAGTCACAACCAATTTCTTCGTATTTCAGCTTTAGACGGTACAATTATGAATAATTTCGCAAGTATTGCATTCGAAACATTAGGACACTGAGGCACTACACACCAATGATAAGTTTTACGATCCATTTTCAACTAAATAATTTTACAAATAAATAACAACAACGGCAGCATTTCACGGCCGGCTGTGACAGATGTTTGTTTATTTACATGGGCAGCATAGAGTAATATAATGGGTAGATTCCGTTCGAAAGATGCGTTCGGGGCACACAGAGTGAGATTTGAAAATGAATGACAGATGAACATCAGTGTATTTTTAACCATCGAATTCACTATTGTTCAATTGCAACTGAAGTGTACGCTCAAATACTCGTAACAGCCAAGTTGTGTCACGGTTGTTTTTCACACTGACGATGACGTTGTAAACGGCGATGCTTTATTCTATCGCATGCCTTGAACGCAACTCTGTAGTTAAGTATATTGACGTCACAACGTCGATTTGGCGCGTTTTGATGCGTCATTTAAAAATTGAAATTAAAAGAGCTAATAATTATTCAATAAATGAACTAATGGAGGTATAAGATTTTTTTTGTGTGAATATGCACCATATTCTTTAAATTTAAGGCCATTGCAAAATTTTGTCAATATCCCTATTGTTTGATGCTTTATCCCAATACGTAGCATTGGCGAAATTGTGATGGCTCCTCCACTCTAGCTAACCACCAAGTAGTTACTCGGAGCTATGTTTTCATTTGTGAAACTGACAAAAGTTACTTGGGACTTTTACTCGGTAGTTAGCACTAATCGGAAAGTAGCTAATCAACACTTTACTTTGAGATGATAAAAATGGCCCTAAAACATAAATAATTGATCCCTAATTCTTTATTGTACCTACTTAATACAAGGTTCAAGCGGAAAATACACTAGAGATTAGTCTCAGTAGCCTAGCATGTTCCCACTGCTGGGACACAGGCCTTCTCTCAGAGAGAGAGAGAGGATAGGCCTTAATCCACCATGCTGGCCAAGTGCATGTTGTCGAATGTCATATTTTGTCATTGAACTTTTGAGGTTCTTGGACATACCGAGTTTCTCATGATGTTTTCCTTCACCTTGGTTAAGTGATGCATTGAAACTGCACATAATTTATTTAGGTACTAAATAAGTCACTGGTGCAGGGCCAGGACTCAAACCCGGTGCCGTCAGATTGTAAAACGTACATGTTACCACTCGACCAGCATCGCTAATCAAATGAATCTCTCTCTCTATTCAGAAATTTGTCAGCTTTTAAGATTAAGTTTTGAAGGTGAAATTCCGAAAAATAACGCCTGATTCAATCAAGTATAACGCCACCTGCCAAGCCAAGCTGAGCCAAGCCAAGCCAAGCCAAGACATCGACTGATCTTTCAAATATACCGCCACAGCGAAAGCCCTCGAATGACAGCGCAGTCCGCTGTTGATGTCAATGTAATTTCCGACTTGCCTACCATTTTTGTGATTAGAGTGGGGGTAAACCCTTAAATAGTGCGGCGGGAGCTCATTTGTAAGAATTATTATTTTACGGTGCTTTAAGGAAGACAAGTTTAGTCGAAATTATGTTCATTTCGATTGCTGAATATATTATGAAGTAGTCGCCAGTCTAAGTGATTCTTATTACATCGCGTAACACAAGTAATAAATGCGTGTTGTAAAGTAACTTACACATCTCTCTGACATGAAGTATTAGTTTAGCAGTTTTGAAGATGAACTTCCGCAAAGTAACGCTTGATTCAATCAAGTAATAAATGCATGTTGTAAAGTAACTTACACATCTCTCTGACATGAAGTATTAGTTTAGCAGTTTTGAAGATGAACTTCCGCAAAGTAACGCTTGATTCAATCAAGTAATAAATGCGTGTTGTAAAGTAACTTACACATCTCTCTGACATGAAGTATTAGTTTAGCAGTTTTGAAGATGAACTTCCGCAAAGTAACGCTTGATTCAATCAAGTAATAAATGCGTGTTGTAAAGTAACTTACACATCTCTCTGGCATGAAGTATTAGTTTAGCAGTTTTGAAGATGAACTTCCGCAAAGTAACGCTTGATTCAATCAAGTAATAAATGCATGTTGTAAAGTAACTTACACATCTCTCTGACATGAAGTATTAGTTTAGCAGTTTTGAAGATGAACTTCCGCAAAGTAACGCTTGATTCAATCAAGTAATAAATGCGTGTTGTAAAGTAACTTACACATCTCTCTGACATGAAGTATTAGTTTTGCAACCATGTTCATGTACTCCTCCCGACTCTTGGCTTTCATGAAGACATGGTTCTCCATCTCGCTGCTGTTCCGGGCTACCTGCATGCCTGACCGCTGAATCACTTCCTCACTGGAAACATTTATTTAAATTATTTATGGCCACCTTGTATTACATGATAAACTAATGAAAACCATCACAGAGGGGAAGGTAGAAGAAAAGAGCGTTCTTTTCTTCTACCTTTCTCTCTTCCTCTACCTTGGTCTTCTCCGTCCATACGGAGAAGACTAAAGAAAGCATTTTAAAACTAATTGGCAGAAAACGCCGGCAGAAGACTGGTGTACGAGCTTGTAACCGTATACATGTAGTGTAAGTCAGCACTCACATGATTACAGGACAAGCCCTGGGTTAGGTTCGAGTACCCAGCTGGCTAGCTTCTAGCCTGTTTCTATTCCAGGGGCCTTACGGCTAGCTGTTTAAAGCAATCCAGTTTAGATGATGAAAATATGTTGCGCGATGAAACTGTATTTGGGCGCATTAAGGTTCACATTCGCGTGACTATCCGAACTGCGCGGTTTTAGCGTTAGTTTGGGACCGCGTAACGAGTTGGGCGTAAGGCGCCAAGGTAGGCTAGAAAATAGTAGTTTTTAAACTTTCGCGATTAGAACACATGTTTTATATGTTTATGGGGTTTAAAAATAGGTAATAATACGTGATAAGTCCCGATAAACATTTAAAACATAGGCTAGAAGATGTTATATTTAACCACACCGTCACTTAACATCAGGTAAGTTGTGATCAACACCAGTTTTCAGTCTGTCAACTATAAAAACAAGTGTTGATCGTTGAGCTGAGATGTATCATGTCATTGGCGGATCCAGGGAGGGGCATGGGAGCCATGGCCCATTTGATTTCTTCGAACCTTGTCAGAATGGCCCCCCCAAAATGAAATCCAGAATGCCCCCCCACCCCTCAAATGAAATCCTGGATCCGCCCCTGTATCATGTCAACCTTGCCATTACTGTGGTCTTACTTGGACTCAACATTATCTATTTTACCTTTCAAGACTAAATTGATCAACTAATCTTGGAAGATGTTGCCGAGGAAGTAGTGAGCATTAGACCATTTAATATAAATAATATAAGGCAAAACCGCAAATTGTTGTTATATAATTAATTTTTTCACCAAAGAATTTAATGTAGATACGTAGTACATATTATAGATCGATGTATTTCACCGAAAATAAGTTTGTCAGCCTGAGGGCCTAAAACTCGGCTACGAAAAAGGCTTGAAGAGGACAAACCAAAGAGGATTTACTATGTCTTTTTTTTTTTTTTTTTTTTTTAAACACTATAAAGCATATTAAGGTACCTAATTAGAATACTATTAATAAATATCATATCATAATTTAAAATGAAAGTCAAAATCTGCTGTCCGACTTTACTAAATTTTAGATTTTCCTGTTATTTGTGATTCATCAAAAGTGAAGCCATCTAATGCTATTATTAATAAGCAGCAATCGGCACCTTTAACATCGGAAGCTCACTGATACTTGTAGCTGCAACTAATCTCAAATCATACTACTGTCGAGTTCAAGGTTAAATACCAGGATTAAGCTCTGTCAGAAAAGAAACAATCTAGCTGAACAATGGAAAACATTGGTGAATGCACTCACATCTTTGACACTACACTCTGGCGGAACGCCTGGGTTCTCCAGTTATCTTCTGCAGACATTTTATGATGGTCTTTATTAAAGATGATAATTATAAAGGACGATAGTCTAAAACAAATTAAAATAAATAGTTTATTTTTGAAAATAAATACAAATAGGCAGCGACTTCACTCCCAGCACAGTAATAAAGTCAATCAGCAATCACTGACACAGCTGAGCTGACACTGACACACTGACTGACTGTCTGACACTGACTTGATAAATCAGTCAATGTCAAAACTGCATTTTTTTACTTCATTCCTAAAGATAGGATTTTGGTGTCACATGTTTTATGCATTTACCAGTGTCAAGACTTTCAAGATATTTTATTTAGATGAACTATCGTTTATCAAGCTAATGCTAACCTCATCAGTGGTTGCATTATAATGAACCGTTTGGGGTCGAGACATTGGGCCCTTAGGGAACGGGAGCGCACCTAATTATTTTTAAATATTTAAAAAAAAAATTAGGTGCGCTCCCGTTCCCTATGCTGTCCCACTCCTGGGCAAAGGTCTCCTTCATTTTTTTCCGGACCGTGCCATCACCCGCCAGAGTTGATCACTAGACTACTGTATCTGGAACCAGGGGTGGATCCAGGATTTCATTTGGGGGGGGGGGGGGGGGCGGCATGGCCCCCACGCCCCTGGATCCGCCAATGTCTGGAACGTGTCGAAGTCATAGCGCCAGCGTTTTCTGGGCCTACCTTGGCTCCTTCGTCCGTTTTCAGGTACCTACTGTGTGATCCTCTGGGCCCATCTTTATGGGTGCATTCTGGCCACGGTCCCGCCCAACCCCATCCAAAATATCAGCCTTCCCAATCCTTATTTTCAATCGTGAGAAGCTAAAACAAAAGTACCGTTGGAATTGGGGAAAAAAAAACTGTTGCTTGCCGTAACCGTAAAGGAGTTTGGAGTTTTAGCGCCAACGTTGATAAAACATGTCAGCTTGTGCTATTATTTTCCTAAACTTGTGTATTTTCGAGTGTTAATGTGTATTATATGGTGAATTATTATTCATTAAGTGCTCGTAAACGTGCTCGAGTTTGGCCAAGTGATATAATGAGGTGAAACGTGTCTTCTCGTGTTGTTTCCAAAACTCCATAGGAGCCTTTTGTAAAGTCCCCACCACTTTACAGGGGCATGAGTTTGACTTGACCGTGATTTACTTTGCTTGACTCTGACTGTGACTATGACTTGTTTGACGCTATTAAGACTATACAAAGCAGATGAACAGGCAGTATGGCTTTAAAAGCTTTAGCCTGCCCGATGGGCGAATAATAATAATTAAAAAAAAGAAAAGTAAAAGAGTTTTGGCGCCAACGTGGAAAAAAACATGTCGGCTCGTTGGATTATTTTCTTAAACTTGTGTATTTTCGAGTGTCAATGTGTAGTAAATTTAATGGTGAATTTTATTTATTAAGTGCTCGGTTACGTGCTCGAGTGTGGGTAATTATATAACGAGGTGAAACATGTTTTTTCGTGTTATTTCCAAAACTCCATAGGAGCCTCTTGTAAATCTCCACCACTGTACAGGGCCATGAGTTTGACTTGACCGTGACTTACTTTGCTTGACTCTGACTGTGACTATGACTTGTTTGACGGTTTTATTACAAAATAAACATGTCTAATATTACGACTATAGGACATAGAATCCACGGTCATAAAAATTATAAAAAATATAAGTTTGAGTCGTTTCGATTGTTTCGCAGCTGCTGGTGTTTATATTACTCTATGCGCATTGCGCAGTTTCCCCCTGTTTCTTTCGTAATAACAAAAATTTTAACAATTTTAGAAGATACAATTAGGTACAATACATCGAAAATACAGAAATTAATTTGAAAAATTTACACTTTTAAAACACAAGTATGTATTGTTAATTTGATACTACATATCAATTACCCGCTATCAAGAATCAAGATCCGAAATAAGCGTTGTAAGGCCTGTAAATCAAAGACTACTATAACTACTATACTGTAAATTGCGAATACTCGATCAAATACAATAATATTAGTCGTGTTTTCTTAATTTTTTGTTGACGTTTAAATGGCATCGCCGACGGTTTTGAGAGTAAAGCGAAGACTTGAAGACAACCCCCAAGATGCGCTTGTTCTCGTGTGCAAGCGAAAGAAGACTGATACTGAAGAGATATCGCCTTCGCTCTTCGTGTTCCGCGGTACTGTCGAAAACCAGGTACCTAAAATCCTTAAGCCGGGTATTGATAAGCCAACATTTGTTTAGCAACAAGATGACAAATCTTGCGAAACTAGTTTCCCGTTAACACTGTTGTCTCAGCACAAGACAGTCCACACATATTGTCACTTTTTGCAAGAATGTCGCCGGAGAAGGTAGTGATAGTGATGATGTGCTGCATCGGTCTTCCAAATGAATGGACGGGCCCAGAAGAAGCGCATTTTTGTAGATTACAAAATGAGCGCCCGCACTTACTTCGTTTCAGTCGGTCTCTAACCGTAGGAAGTGCGACACAAGACTATTGTTACATGATAACGAAACATCTGACAAAATTATGCCTTCGTGTGCTTTCCCGAAGTGTAAAAACACAACAAAAACTGCTATCTATTTTTTTTTTACAAGTCTACTGTACATGGTTATAATTAAGTGTTGAAGTATATGTCCAACGGTTTTGACTAGTTTTTACTGAGCAAGTTCAATGTTTATGGCCCGTCCATTCATTTTATTTTGGTCGAAGCATAGGTACATATTAATTTATAAAAGTGCTCCTCGAGAAAGTGGTGGGATAAACCACCTTTTAAACAGAAGTTATGTATTTGAAATCTATTCACTGCACTACACTACTTCCATGTTGGAAGGACAGCCCAAGCTACACCCGGTCCCACCAGAGGCCTCAGCCGATGTCCTGGAACACCAGTGAGACAAAAGGAAGGTCTTTGAATTCCTACAAACGCCAGCTCCGCTTTTGACAAATAGCCTATTGCATAGAGAGAGAGCTTTGTGCTTAGAAAGGCGCTATCTAGAAATCTCGCACCTAAAAATTTACTTAGTATTGCCACTGGCTGTAGCTATGAATTCTACTGTTTTTCTCACAGTAACAACTCTAATTATAAATTTCAGGAAACATCACACATCAAGAGCATCATACCTAAAACAGATATCAAGCTGCAATCAACGCCTAATGTCAATGACATTATAGAAAAGCTACGCAAAGAACACAAAGAGCAATCTTCTATTAGCCGATATGAGGTCATCAATTGCAGCAGAGGTCTAGATTCCACTGATATAGATGATCTGATAGACTTAGTAGATTTACAAAAAGCGAATGATGAAGAGAATGAAGTGCAATATGCATATGATTTGTATATCTCGGCAAAACGTGACTTTGATGTGTCTATGTTGGATAACTTAGTTAGGTAAGTATCTAGGAATGCAGCTGAAAGTACACTATCCACGGTCCAAGAGATTCAGGCACCCACTGTGTGATCCTCTGGGCCCATCTATCAGGGTGCATCCTGGCCATGTGTCCCGCCCAACCCATCAAAAATATTATCTTTCTCAATCCTTATTTTCGCGCATCTTTAGTGATGGCAAATGGCAAATGCGTTGCGTCATTCGTGCGAAGCCAAAACAAAAGTGCCGTTGGGTTGGAATTGACAATAACAGCTGCAATAAAATAACATTGTAAAGCAGAATGAAAACATATCTTTCAACATTTCACTGTTATGTACTGTTACCAAATTAAACTGATCAGAAAATTTCGTTTTTATTAGTTTTTTTTACTGCAGCTGACAGGTCTAGAGCTAAAAAATCCTTGGGCCGAGTATAACATCTTGAATTTGTTTAGTTCCACACCAGTCGAGTCAAGACAATCAAATCTTGTAATCAAATTTTAACTTGTTGTGATTATTTTGATCAAGCTGAAATTCAGTACACTTAGACTCTATAACAATTCAATATCATTGAACTTGTCTGTCTGTCGGTTGCTTATCTGTATGTACAGCATGGTTGCTATAGGCAAACCCTTCCATTGAAATGTCACAAAAACATAAGATCACCACTTCCGAGCTGCCCTGCATTGGCCAGATGGAAACTAAGGTAGCTGCAGGGAGAGGGGTGCAAAGAATGAAGATGCGTTTACAGTTAGAAGAGATACTGGACCATATAAGCTGACATATTTTCGGGTTGTGTGAAGAGTAAATATGTTCGGCGTTTCTCTGAGGTATTGTATCCAGAACCAAGGAAGATAGACTAAGAGGAAAGACAATAGCGGAACATGAGTGTAGATCGGAAATTTTCCTAAAAACGGTATAAACTTAGATAGCGCCGTAATTTGAGCGTGTTATAGGTTGTCTCGAACTTCCGTAAGCGCTGCAGTCAGATAGCATATGAAAGGGTGTTTCTACTGTAACAGAATGTGGCTACTGGATACCATTCTTACCAAGTTTGGCCACTCTGGTTCTAATATGCGCAGGATCTTGAGATT
This sequence comes from Agriopis aurantiaria, assembly GCA_914767915.1. NCBI lineage: Eukaryota > Metazoa > Arthropoda > Insecta > Lepidoptera > Geometridae > Agriopis > Agriopis aurantiaria. The sequence continues at coordinate 2,136,569 of OU611982.1, forward strand.
GTTTTTTATTATGCCATAAAACAAGCAGACAGGCTGCCTGATGGTAAGCAGTCACTGTAGCTTATGGATACCAGTTGTTACCGAATTTTTAAGTCTTAACTCACCTTTAAAATAACCCCATGTTTTAGCTTCACGGAAACACCGCGAAATACCTTTCGCGGCTTATAAGCCGATATATCACATTTTGCAGGTGTGAGGCAAGAAAGATCGTGTGATTCGCACAGTGTGAAATTCCCACAATTCAATTAATATGTGGATGAGCTTTATAAAACCTCGGCGCGAAATACCATATTAATGTTAATATTTCCTCATTCCAGCATAGAACATTACGAAACAGATCTGATCCTCATCGCGAACAACCACAGGGAATCGTCAGACGAAGCCGATGATGATGACGACTCTAACGATGAGAACAACTGGAGGAACGAGTACCCTGACTCGGAGAAGAGCAGCATTGATGAGGAGGACATGGTTCGAGCTATGGAGAGAGTTGATTTAGGTAAGTTTTTGCCAAACCAAGATTTCGCAGTGGGGTGCACCACGCATAGCTTATGAGATGAAGATGAAGATATACGATTAAGGTCAAGACTTCTTGAAGATTCTCAACAACAACAAGTCTCCAATACCACAACACCTGGCGAAATAGGGGTAGTTTAGTCAGCGATCCAAAGCCGTGCTTCGTTATTTTAGAGAGCTCGGCTGGTTTGGGTAGGCTTGCAGGGGCAAATGCACAATACACCCCAAGCGAGATGTCAGTGCAGGTCTTAACACCCCCATTTTGAATTAGAATTAGATGCATAGCTTTAAAGAGACTGGGTCCCTCGTCTTATCATCATCATCATCATCAGCCAGAAGACTTCCACCGCTGAACATAGGCCTCCCCCTTTAACCTCTACACTGAACGATAGCCTGCCTTTTGCATCCACTGGATGCCCGCGACTCTCACAATGTCGTCGGTCCATCTAGTGGGAGGCCTACCTACGCTGCGTCTTCTGGTTCGTGGTCTCCACTCAAGAACCTTTCTTCCCCATCGGTTATCGGTTCTCCGAGCGATGTGGCCTACCCATTGCCACTTCAACTTGCAAATTTTAACAGCTATGTCGGTGACTTTAGTTCTTTGTCGAATATCCACGTTTCGGATTCTATCGCGCAAAGAAACTCCGAGCATAGCTCTCTCCATTGCCCGCTGTGTGACTCTGAGTTTTTCCAAAAGGCCAACAGTTAAGGACCACGTCTCAGTACCATATCCCTCGTCTTATACCCAGTCCTTATTTAAATTCCAGAAGACCTCTCAAGCGACGAAGGTGAGGATAAGATCTACGATCCTCCTGGCCTCAACGATGACGTGACTCGGTACGGCGCTGCCTATGCCAAGTACAAGGCGCGAGTGATGGCTGAGGAGCCTGACTTGGATGGCCACAGTAAAGGCTTGGTGCATGTCTCTAACGTCAAAGATATGGACGAAGAGTCTGTAGATGGTATGTATTCATGGTACATTCCATTTTATGGCTTTACTTAGTTTGGGGTCAGATGACCGTGTGTGCAAAAATGTCCCGATGTTCGATTTATTTTTTCTTATTTAAGGAGGTCGCATGTTTTAAATGTTACACCCGATATACAACAGGGGGGTTAGACAAGACCCACTTTCTGTTAGCGTTAACGCCGGCGGAAAGAACGGCGAAACTTGACTGCGATACTAGCGCTACGGTAATTTGTAGAACCCATTCGTACGTTACCTGACTGCAGCGCTTACGGAAGTTCGAGACACGCTCAAATTACGGCGCCATCTAAGTTCGTACCGTTTTAGGCAAATTTCCGAGCTACGCTCTAATGTTCCGCTTCTGGCTTTCCTCTTAGTCTATCTTCCTTGGCACTAGTCAGAGCTGAGAAAAACTTCATCATCATCAGCCGGAAGACGTTCACTTCTGAACATAGGCCTCCCCCTTTAACCTCCACACTGAACGACAGCTCGCCTTTTGCATCCACTGGATGCCCACGACTCTCACAATGTCGTCGGTCCATCTAGTGGGAGGCCTCCCTACGCTGCGTCTTCCGGTTCGTGGTCTCCACTCCAGAACCTTTCTTCCCCATCGGTTATCGGTTCCCCAAGCGATGTGGGCTGCCCATTGCCACTTCAACTTGCAAATTTTAACAGCCATGTCGGTGACTCTAGTTCTTTGGCAAATATTCACGTTTCGGATCTTATCGCGCAAAGAAACTCCGAGCATAGCTCTCTCCATTGCCCGCTGTGTGACTCTGAGCTTTTCCAAAAGGCCAACAGTTAAGGACCACGTCTCAGTACCAAAACTTAAACAGCTTATAAACGGCAATTATTACCTACATTTCCAGGTTACAAGGATGACAGCGATGACGGGTTCTACTACGGCCAGGATGAAGACAGCGAACAGTATAAGAAACAGTATGCCAGCGACTCTTCAGATCCATGCTCACCAGATTGAAGTACCCACTTTATATAAGTAAGTTTCTATAAGTAGTTTCTATAAGTAGTTTCTATTGTTAAGCAAATGTGATCCTTATTGTAAGAGAAATAAAGTTTGTACAAAGTTTTCAAATGGCTGTTTTGTTTACCCCCGGCTTCTGAAAGGCTGATCAACACAAAACTAAACCGGCCAAGTGCAAGTCTGGCTCGCGCACTGAGGGTTTCGTACCACCACAAAATTCGAAATTAAACGAAATTGCCAGTTATAACTTGGTAATTAACAGAAAATTGTCACCGACTCGCACTTGGCCATTATTTATTATACATATACATATTATGTTGTTATACTTACTATAATCATGCCAAGTTTGACGTTTGTACATATTACCCTTTTTACATTACAGCTAATACAAAATACGTTAAAAAATACGTTTGTTGTATGGGGACAACCTTTTGTTTTTTTTAAATATTTCTCAATTAATCCGCCGTAACATTACATATTCTGTGAAAATTTCAACTGGCTATCTATTACGGTACGAAAAATACAGCTGTTAAAAGTAAGACGGACAGACAGACAGCGTATTAGGCTTCGTAATAGGGTCCCGTTTAAACTCTTTGGTTTACACCCTAAAAATTAACCACGCTGGGTTTTGATATAACTTGACGTGGTCGCGCATTCTATCGTGTTTAAACTTTGTGATTAAAGTAACCCAGGATTGTGGTCAACTTGTTTTAAGAAGATACGTGACACCATTCCTGGTGCCTTTAAGGTTGGTGCCTTCCAGTAAGGTTGCCTGGAAGAGATCGCTTTTAGCGATAAGGCCGCCAGTTGTTGCACTAGTTTTTAACAGTTTTTGTCCTCTGTATCAATTTTAATAGTGTGAACAATAAATAGTTAATTAATCATTCCATTCTAAAGCAGTGAGATAAATAAAATACGTAATTAATATGTGATAAATAATTTATTGTCTGGCGGTATTTTTACAATATCATTGTGTATGCATAAGTTACCGATTCATCAACGATTTTTTAACTTGATATGATTGTGGCGATAAAACGTGATACAATAATATAATTTGAATGGATATGTATATGCCTTATTTATTTTGAAGAAAAAAAATGGAATACACAGAAATGTGTTGTTTAATTTTAGCAATAGCGGTTTATCAAATGTAGGGTAGAATGAAATGGTACAGTCAGCGTAATGTTCGTTCCAGACGACGCGTAGCACTCGCGCAAGTTTACTGCGCATCGTCTGCAACAGGATATTGTAAATTACAAAAAATATAAACAAAGGCAGTGGCGGATTTACCAGCAGGCTGAGTAGGCTGGAGCCTAGGACGGCAAATTTGGGCAATTTTTTGTTAAATAGCTTACAGAAACTAAATGATACATATTTATATCTAAATGTTGGTCCACACAAACATTCAACATGTACCCAATATGTCTGACCACTTCGATACATTTTTCTACAATAGGCATGATGACTAAAATTTTTTTATTACCTCATAAAAAAGCTGATCATAAATAGAGCACATCACTAAAAACAAAATTAAAATTAGTTCATAAATAAATAAGATATAAGCATTTTAATTTCATGCTAGACAGAGAACGCACTATACTGAGCCGTGACGTCACGGCTCAAGAGCGCTATACAGATGCTATACTAACACACGCTTTGCGAGAAAGGGATAGAACATCCCCTCTCTATCCCCACCTAAAAACCCCACTTTAAATACTCGTATCTCAGAGATTTATCAGCCAATTCAATATTTTTTTTCAGTGTGTGTAATGTATTTAGTTGTATTCATCGCTAAGCCGGTTATTTGTAATAAATTAAACATTAGGACACATGCCTATTTGCGTAGTCGCATGCTTGTGAACTAGGGTATTGAATTCTAGAGGTCGTATGGGCGGCAATATTTGAATAGCCTACTGGCGGCAAATGTGTAAATCCGCCGCTGAACAAACGAACACATGGCTACTTAGGTAAACAAATGAAATTGAAACAATACCACTATCTTCAAAATATTAAAGGCATTACATACGTTTTATTGCGTAAATTGAAGAAGTAGTATTCGAGAAAACCTTATTTTCATAAACTTTTTTAACGAAGAACACAATATTATGGCACGTAACATCAGATGCTGCGTTCAGTATTCAGAGTTACATATCAACAAAACTTCAAACAGGTATACCTACTTAATAAAAAAAGACAATCTCATGTAGCTTTTGCAAATTTATACCAACAAGATTGTAACCGCAGAGTTTTTAATAAGTAACTCTGCTTACTTTATTTAATAAATGTCATGTTAGTTACGTCTGCTATTAATTAACTTTTGTGAGTACAGTCGCAAACCATAACTGTCGCAAGTCATAGCACGAACCAATTTTGACAACGTAGTATTCAAATCGTTACTCGACTTATATAGAATTCGATAAAAATACTTTGACGGTAGTGGTTCGTACTAGCCATACTAAAAAGTCTAAGAAAAAAACCTAGCAAATGCTAACAAAAATAACTATTTAGGACTGTTGGCGACTGTACGTTTATTTTTGTATTTACGATACAAAACAATGGAAGATCAATAGTTTAACGTACTTTATTTGTACCCTTCGACCAAAATAAAATGAATGGACAGGCCCAGTAGAAGCGCATTTTTGATCATAACAAAATGAGCGCCGGCTCTCATTTCGTTTCAGTCGGTCTCTAGCCGTAGGAAGTGCAACACGTGTCTATTGTTACGTGATAACGAAATATCTGACAAAATTATGCATTCATATGCTTTCTTGAAGTGTAAATACACAAATAAAACCGGGACCTATTTTTTGTAACAAATATAGTGTCATCATCATCATCATCAGCCAGAAGACGTCCACTGCTGAACATAGGCCTCCCCCTTTAACCTCCACACTGAACGACAGCCTGCCTTTTGCATCCACTGGATGCCAGCGACTCTTACTATGTCGTCGGTCCATCTAGTGGGAGGCCTACCTACGCTGCGTCTTCCGGTTCGTGGTCTCCACTCAAGAACCTTTCTTCCCCATCGGTTATCGGTTCTCCGAGCGATGTGGCCTGCCCATTGCCACTTCAACTTGCAAATTTTAACAGCTATGTCGGTGACTTTGGTTCTTTGGCGAATATCCACGTTTCGGATTCTATCGCGCAAAGAAACTCCGAGCATAGCTCTCTCCATTGCCCGCTGTGTGACTCTGAGTTTTTCCAAAAGGCCAACAGTTAAGGACCACGTCTCAGTACCATATGTCATCACTGGCAACACACACTGGTCAAAGACCCTTGTCTTTAGGCACTGTGGTATCTTGGACGAGAAGATGTCACGCAATTTCCCGGACCGAAATGAGACCCGGGCACGTCCTAAAACTGCGACCAGAACCACCAGAGGATGGGCAGCAGCATCCTCCTACTTTAATGGTGAATCCTTCTGCGATCTCCAAGCCGCCTGCCAAGCGTGCAAAACAATGACGAACAAATATAGTGTACACTTTTATAATTAGGTCTTGAAGTATATGTCCAATAGTTTGACTCATTTTTACTGAGCAATTTCAATGGTTAGGGCCCGTCCATTAATTTTATTTTGGTCGAAGTTTGTACCTACCTATTGCAACACAGACTCGAGACTCATTCCTGTTTAAATGACAAACACAAAACTCCACATACACGTAGGTATATCTACGGAATAAGTCTTGTATTTCACTTATGAACTACAGTTATAATTAGTGAGATACCTATAAATGCATTACATTATATCTAGCGATGCTTTGGCATAGACAAAACATGGTAATTTTGTTTAATTTTAGTGTTATTGAGAGGAAACAGCGAATTTATTTAGTTTTTAATATGAATGCCTTGATTTAAAGTTGTTTCAGCCATTCATATGAACTTTTGAAATAAGAGTTATGCTTCACATAACAAAGTATATGCTTTGTGTTCGCATGAACAAGTATGCTTCGCATAATTAAGTACGTTTCGCATAATTAAGTATGCTTCGCATAATTAAGTATGTTTTATAATAATATAATTAAGAATGCTTCGCATAGTTACTTTGCGTTAAAAACTTCTGTAGAAAGTATTATGCAAAACATAATTGTCCAAATTAGGTACAGTCACGATTTTCAACCGTGAAAGCATTTTTACAATAGTTAGGAAGTAATTTTTCAGAATTTCAATGATAAAATCACAGTAGATATAGAGATATATCTAAAACTTCACAAACATTGTATTTGCTTACATACAGTTGTTGAATTATATTTTGACAAAATTACACGCACCAAAGGGTAAAATAATGATCAAAAATTTAGTACGCCATTTATGACCACCCTAATAGTCATACGCAGACGCCTTGATGATAAGATGGAAAAGGGTGGTAATATATTTGACTCATTAAAAAAATCTAGTTGTATATTGTCATAGTCGGTCCTGACTGATTTTATTATTGAAAGTCAAATAAACGGTGAGTTTGGTTACTCCTGAATAAACACCACTGGTGGGTAAACAAAACCCTACAAGGGAGGGGACAATCTGCCCAGTTCGATACCTATCCATTAGTTAATAATTAAACAAAATTAACAACAAAGAAAGAAACAATCACTTAGAAACGAATGGTAATAAAATTTAGTTACAATGTAATAATATCTTTACAATTATTTACAATTTGGTAATTAACGTATACTAATACCAAGATTAAGATAACATGTACTTACAATAACAAGAGTTTGTAACAAAAATCTAAATAAAGGCTTATGTACACTAGCCGATACACTCCTACACAGTTTCTATAATTGGGAATTTCGAAACTTTAATTTGGCATTGATATGCTGTAGTTAAACATTTAATAATCATCAATTATTGCACGTTATTTTTTTCAATATAAATCCCATGGGGATACAATCTTACATGTCTAATTAGTAACAGAAGCTTTTAAATTTTCGCTAGCAATATTTTGAAAATAAGCCTTCTCATTGGTTGATACGAAAATTTTCGACTACCCTCACACTACACTTTTTAAAACCATTTTCAACGATGACAAAATGTGTTTACCCCGTTCCAGACTCTCATGATTAACGCAAACCACCAAATTGTCCACCAAAGTGCAGCTAAAAAGTACAAATCAATAGAATTGCTACAATATGACGACTTGAGAATAACGTGACTTATCGGGAATTCTATTGTTTTTTTTTTGCTTTAGTTTTAGTTAGAAGATTTTTTTACCACTTCCAAACGATGGTAACGTTCGTTGGCAATGACGATCTCCCGTTCACTTTGGTGCATAGGCAGCTTCACAGTTCTTTTAGCATTTTCAAACACTTGAAGACAACTTTAAGATCACTTCCACATCGACCAATAAGCAAAGCCACATCAATCTCGTTAATACTTTACAGCACAGGCGTATCATTCACCCTGGCCGGAGCCGAGACGTTATTATTACCCACCGACTCCTGATTGTTGGCCGTGCAGTAGAACTGCTTGTGAGCTTTAAACGTGTTCACGTACTTAAATGATATGTCACAGGATTTGCAGTAGTTGGGAGTTTCTTCAGTTTCTGGCTCCGGTTCTTTTTTGATGTCTATCGTAGGGGTTACTGTGATTGGGAGTGTTGGGAGGGCAGGTAATGTCGGTGAGTGGTCTTCCTCTGGTTCCTCAGTCGCGTGGACCAGCCTCGCGTGTCGGATGACGTTGCCGCGGTATGTGGAGGTGTAAGCACAGCTGCTGCAGCGGTGGACTCTCTCCCCGGTGGCCGCGGGGCTGGGAGACGTGCTCTCCCGGTTCTCGTTCTCTAGCACGCACTCTATGTAGGTCTCCTCCTGGAATAGATAGAGAGATTTGTTAGAATCGTGGAGATGGAAGGTTTTGAGGGTCGACTGTTCCGTTGGTAATGTAGTGAAGGATAATTGACACTTTTGTGCATCTGGGGAACGATAGTTTATTTAAGGTAACTAACTTATGCTGGAGGTATAATAACTTATGCTGTGCGCCTTGTTGTTTTCTGCTCACCTACAGAAACAATTCTTTACGCGATAAAAAAGTTGCCAAACATAATCCAGAGTATTTCCTACCTAAGCTTTACTACCCTACCATACCAAAGTCCAAATCTGTAAAGCTGTAGGTACGGAGTTATGTGGAAACAAACGGAACCTACATCATACACAAAAATAGATAATGATCAGTGTGAAGAGGAAGCTAGTCTATGCTGATAGATTATAATTGTATCATCGAAGTAGACTCACCTGTAAGTCAGCGGGCTTCTTGTTGTTGAAGTGCATACGTATGTGTGTGCGCATGCCGCGCAGCGTGTTCCCGCGGTACCGGCAGATGGTGCAGCGGAACGCCTTCACCCCGGCGTGCGCCTCCATGTGCCGCTGCGCCGCAGCCGCGGTCGGCGACACCACCTCGCAGCACGGGCACTTCCAGCCGCCCTCTGTCGCGCCGCCCCCGCTCCGCGCCTCCACCGCCCCGCCGCGCGGCGACCGCGTCTCGCGCTTTGTGCAGTAGTAGGACTGGTGCGTCTGCAGGTTGTCCAGCGAGCTGAAGTGTATCCCGCACGCGAGGCAGATGAGCTGCCGGTACTGCGGCGGCGGGCCGGGCTCCGGCGCGGGACTGGCGCGCTCCTCGCCGCCGCCCGCCGCGCAGTACAGCCGCTTGTGCACGCGGTAGCTGTCGTACAGGCAGAATACTATGTTGCACTCGTTGCACTTGGCCACGCCCTGCTTCACGACCACGGAGGGCGGCGCTGGCGGCAGTTCGCCCGCCAGCCGCACCGCGAGCGCGTGCGGCACCGCGCCCGTCGGCGTGAACTTCTCCTCCGGCCGGAACTTGTCTTCGGGTGGCGAGGGCGGCTTCGGCGTGACGGCGGCGCCGTGCGACCGCCGCCGCCGCTTGGGCGAGCGCTCGCCGCTCGGGGAGGCGGAGCGGCGCGGGGAGGGGGAGGGTGTGCCCGGCGACGGTGGCAGCGAGGGCGCGCACACGATCTGCTCGGGTGTCGCCGACCGCAGCCGGTTCTCCTTCTCGGGGTCGTCGGCGGCTCGGGGCTCGGGCGAGCGGCGGAAGCTGAGGTCGAGTGGCACGGCGCCGGCGGTTTCTCGCGCCGCCGACCGAGCGCGGTTCGCTGACCGCAGCACCAGGCCGCCGGTGCCCCGCTCGCCTCCCTCCGCGCCGGACAGCGCCTGCGAAAACGGCTGGAAGGTGCCATTGGGCAGCAGGAAGCAAGGTGCGTCCGGGTCGGGCAGCGTGGCGCCAGGTAGCGTGCTAGCGTTTCGCAGCAGCCCCACCGGTAGGATCAGGATGGGGTTGGTGGGCAGCGCCAGCGCGTACTCGGCGCGCGCGGCCGCGGGCGGCGTGGGCCCGGGAGAGGGCGGCGCCGAGCCCGACGTTACGGAGCCACCGCTGCGGGCCGTGCCGCCGCCGCCCGCGCCCTTCACCACTTGCCGCGTGTTGCAGTAATGCGTCTTGTGCGCACGGTACGTCTTGATCGAGCTGAAGCGGATGTCGCAGTCGGCACAGTAGCGATCCTGCGCGGGCGGCCCGTCCGCCGTGTCGCCGTTGGCGGGCAGCGCGGGCGCGGGGGGTGCGCCGCTGCTCACGGGTGACGACGAGTGCATACGCATGTGCCGGTTGAGGCTCACTTTCTTGTCGGCGCTGTAGGAGCACTGCATGCACGCATACTGCTTGGAGGGCGGGCGCGGTGTCTTCGAGTCGCCGCTAGACTCGTCGGCGAGCGCGTCGCTCGGCGAGTCGGTCGCCGGCGGCTTGGGCAGCCGGTTGGAGCAGTAGTGCTCCTGGTGCGCCTGCAGCGTCGACAGCGACGAGTAGCGGATGTTGCACGGCTTGCACATGTAGCCAGGCGCGGCCGCCGGGAACAGCCCGGGGAACGCGGCTGCGGCCGCGGCGAGGAAGTCGCGGGTGGGGGGCGCAGGCGCGGGCGGTGCGGCCGCGGCCGGCGCCGGCGGGCTCGGTGACGGGGGCTCACGCTTGAGCCGCACGGCTGAGGGCGCCAGCGCGGGGTCGGTCGCCAGCGAGGGGTTGAGCCGCAGGCGCGGCGGCGAGGGCGCGGGCGCGGGCGAGACGCCGCCGGACGCGGGCGAGCCGCCGCCCGAGGACGCGGCCCGAGAGCCCGTCGAGCTCGGCGTGCGAGGTTCTCCCGGCATCGCCTCGCTCTCGTTTCCCCATTCCTCGTCCTCACCTGGAAACGGAAAGGGACACTTGAGTGCGCGTGGAATGTTGATAGAAGGAAGGGTAGCCGTATCTGAGCCTATTAGTGCCATTAATAGCTGAGGATGCGAGCGAGTGCGATAGCGCGCACTCGTCACGTTTCGCTCGCTATCTGTCGACGTCAGTCAGATGGAGCCGCGAGTCGAGGCATACATTAGCGCTCCTAATTGAGACGTGCTCGCGCTATGTAAATGTCTCCGCGTGGGTGGGGTGCGCGGTGCGACGCGAGACGTGCGGAGCGGCGTGCGCGCGAGTCGACCCGTCGCTCGCGGACGCTCGTCCGTCAATATCGTGAGCCCGCGCCCAAACAGAACAAAACCTTAACGGGCCCGTTGTAATTGGATCTGATTTCCAGAAAACGCGCGCTCACCTTCCTTTTGGAGCGACAACGATCTCGACCGAGCGAGGAATTAACCTATCTTTCGCGCAACGATCTCGACTCAAAACGCCAATTAATGAGAGGCTCAACTTCATTCCGGTGCCCCTGTGAAGATCATTATATGGGCACGACAGCGCGATGGACGCGACGATCGGTGCGGCCGCGCACCGCGCTCCGACCGACATCTCGCGGTAACGAATGCCACTCGAATCGGATCGCGTTCGGGTCACGCTATCCTAGTGTGCGCGCGTTCCGATTGGTCATTACGATTGGCGGTGACGCGCGATTGGCTCGCTAATGCTGCCTCTATCTGGCAGCGTAATGTTACCGTCATACCGAACGCGAGCTTATCGCCCTCGCCCTTCGTTAGTCGCGTTCCAGCTTCTGTTTTTCGCTAAATAAGTTATAAGTTTGCGATCGTAGCCGAGGAGAGGTTGTAGTACGCTCAATCAGATAGATGGCGTGACTCGGGGTCGTTTATGCAGCTTTGCGAAACTGAATGTCGATTCGTTAAATGATACCCATCTCTACCCTTTGTCTTTATAAACATGTCATTGCGTTTGCACAAGAGAGAAACATGCTTTCATACACTCAAAGCACCCGCATTACTGGAAACTTGACAAACCGTTTGTTAGATACGTGCATTATGTTAACCTTTGGCTGTTCCCGAGGTATTCACGACGACGCGACGCCAGTCGAAATGTGCTATCATTTCTAATGTTTAATTCAATGGTTGGAAGGTGAGCAAGTTAGACATGAGTAAAACACGTGTCGACATTATAAAACAAAGCCGGCGCGTTATCTGTCGGGAGATCGGGAGCCAATTAAAATAGTCGTGCATCGGTCGCGTTACGATCACATCGATAGTCATCTGAGTGGGTCCGTGACGTGACGCGGGTGAGCGATCGCTGCGCGCGGCCGATACCGCGGGATCGCCGATCGGGGAACCACTTGATCCACCGATAACAGTATATAAGTATAACTATACCTACACATGATTATGTAAGTACCTAAAGTAGTCTGAATGATATTGGTATATACCACCTACCAATACTTCTCTACTGTATTACATTAATAGAACGGAAGGTCAAGTACATGCATTTCTGTAAATCCACGCACACTTACAGTACGGTAAGTACACTATATAAATGTGTGTATGTATTGCTCTGTTTATAAATGCGTGCGTTTATAGCGTTAGAACGAAGTTATATAGTGTCCTACCGCAAAAAAAAAAAAGTATCTGTTGGAGGCGCTATGGCGTCTCTTCTCCCGACTATGGCAGCGTTGCTCTAAGTAGTCTGAGCAACGCTGCCACCGATCGATCTGCGTACACCTATGCAAAGCTGTTATCTTTATTAATTCAATTGTGTTTTCTTTTCATTATGTATTTATTGTATCCTCAGTGTTCATTCTTAGATATTACTAGCGACCCGCCCGCCCGGCTTCGCACGTAAATTACCCGTGCGGGGCAAGTCGCTACATATATATATAAACCTTCCTTGAAAATGTATCTAACTGGTGGTGAAAACCGCATCAAAATCCGTTGCGTGGTTTCTGAGGAGTTAGCGGCCATACAGACATTCATACAGACGCGGAAAGCGACTTCAATTTATAGTACTTATGTAGAGATTATTACTATTTTTGTATCCGTGATGGCCTGTAATTGCCTTTGTGTATCTATTTAAGTTTATCTATAAGACATTTGTAACGAAGCTGTTGGTCGTCCTTACAAGCAAATAATAAAATAAATAAAATATGATGGTTCTTTCCGTCTGCAGTTATCTCGGTCCCGGAGACTCGGTCTAAGGGCTCTCGGACTCTGTCGGAGTTTTGCTGTCATAGCATACCAAATAAAGGAATTTCCCACAGAATATTCCCTATTACGGATGGAGTTATTGCGCAACCAAGTAGATCTGTGAATATCATAAACTGCCTTCATGTGGTCTAAGTTATAAAAATAAATTAATGACAGATGGATGTCACTTAAACAGGCCATCTCTTTTATTCTCAATAAAAAAAACCATGAATACTAAAGACATTATTTCAATATAATAATGGTTATTTAGTAGGTGGATAAGTTTAGTATGTAAATCAGTCAGACGGTGTGACAAATAGGAATTTATAACAGATCATTAAAATATACGTCTTTAAAGTTATTTCAACATAAATAACATTAAATAGAAGGCCGAACGCGATGTCGCATAACAGATAGGCAGAGATATCTGAAATGCGCATTTTAAAGGTCCTCTTACTTTTTTTTTGACTGAAAAAGCAACGAAAACTGAACTTTTGGCGTAATTCTATTAAATAGTAAGATCTATAGAAAATTCAGTTCATGTATTAAATAGATATTTATGTATTTTTTTATTGAAAATAGCGGCTTGAAATTTTGGAAAAATTCAACGTATCCACTTAGGTATTATAAATTGGATTTACAAAAGTAGTTTTTGGTAAAACTCTAAGAGTGAAATTTTTGAAAATGGATTTCGTTATTTTACTGACGTAAAACGTAAATAATTTTAATATAATGATTTACTTGTTTTATTTTATTTATATTACACGGCAATTACTCACGTAAGATTAAGCCGGTCACTCCGACTATAGTTTACTTGTTTTATTTTTATATTGACTATAGCGGCTTTATTTTTTCGTTTTATGCCCGAAAATTCTAATAGGTACCTAAAATTAAACGATGCATTTTGTATTTCCATTCAGGCTCTTAAATACTTTTATGATTTGCTAGATGTAAAATATATAATGATATAATATATATAATATATAATGATTAACTAAATAAATAAATAAATAAATACCAAAAAAAAAAAAAAAAAAAGATGTGCTAAGATAACGATCGCATATACTTACTATTTGAAAACTACATATTAAAAGAAGCTATTTACTTCTATTTAAGCTAAGATAACCCGATGGTCCAGTTAGTAGTGAACCTACCTTCTGAGCTTGGGGGCGTGGGTTCGATTCCCACCTAGGACAAGCATTTATGTGATGAACATTTGTGTTTGTTCTATATCTGGTTGTTAATATCTATTTAAGTATGTATTTAAAACTATATTATGTATGTGTAGCAGTCTCTGGCAGCCATATCATAAGCTTTGCTTAGTTTGAGGTCAGATGACCGTAAGTGCAAAAATGTCCCGAAATATTTATGATTTATTTATTTAATTTATTTATAAATTAAGTTATAATTGTGTATATAGTTGCACGACACATATTAACTCATTTTAATAGACTTCAAAAAAGAAAGGAGTTCTCAATACAGTTTTCTGTGTTTTTGTTTTTTACCTCAGAACTGTCAGAAACCGATTTGGAAAATTAGGTTTTATTTGAATTTGGAAGAATATTCTTTCACATTGGTCGGTCCCATAGAAATTTCATCTAAATCGTTTCAGTAGTTTGGTTATTAAATAAAAATTACCGAAAACATATGTCATCCACATGTCATCCCATTCAGTAAACAAAATTGCGTATTTACTAATTTTGAAGTTGATTAATGAGTTACCTATGTTTTTATTTTACAGAAATTATGTCAGATTAAGCCGGATACCCAGACTATAGTTTCAACCGCATTCGGCGGTCTCAAATTCTCGTATATTAAAAATAGAATGTGTAAAAACCACGTTAGTTTTACATCCCAAAAATTATAAAGTACTACGGCTAATAATTAAGTTTTTATTGTACGGGAATTATGTCAGATTAAGCCGGATACCCCGACTATAGTTTCAACCGCATTCGGCAGTCTCATTTTCTCGTATAGTAAAAAAAGAATGTGTAAATAAACAACCTTAGTTATACATCCCAAAAATATATATAGTCTACGCCTCTACGGCGTAGCACCACTAAACCTATATTTTTCTAAATGCTCTTACTTAGGTAAGTATGTCACAAAAATATAAATTATTTTTCTAATGTTTGGCAAATCAATAGGCATGATGTAATTTTTTATTACCTCATAAAAATGCTGTTCATAAATAGAGCCCATAATCGAAAACAAAACTAAAATTTGTTCAAAAATAAATAAGTATTTTAATTTCATGCTAGACAGAGAACGCTCTATACTGAGCTATGACGTCACGCCTCAGGCGCGCCATACAAATGCTATACTAGCACACGCTTTGCGAGAAAGGGAGAAAGTATCCTCTCTCTATCCCCACTAAAACTTGCCAGCCTGCCAGCTTCCTTGTTTCCTGAGAGATATAACCTGGGCCTTTTCAAGGCCAGAGTGAATAGGTATCTTCTAAGTCTGCGTGCTTCATCTTCGACCACATCGTCGCTTACCAACAGGCGAGTTGGTGGTCAAACGCGGACTTATCAGCGTTAAAAAAAAAAAAAAAAAAAAATGCTCATATCTCAGAGATTTATCAGCTAATTTAATTCATAATAAACAAGCAGACGGGCTGCCTGATGGTAAGCAGTCACCGTCGCCTATGGATACTTCTAACACCAGAGGCGTCGTAAATGTGCCGTACTTTGAGTTATAAATGTATACGAAAAATGGTGTGGAGCGGGGGCGCAACTAGTATCTGATAATTTTCCTGTACCAAAACATGGCATCCTAGTCTGGGATGAACCAACAAACGTATCCTTATATTACTCGTTTTGGATATGTTCCATTGCATATTGTAAAATAACCTTTTAATAACGGTAACTGCATATTTTTCCACCTCGCCACCCCGAAGGCAAAGAGCCGTAACTCCAAAATCCGAGATAGTGAGAGGTGACATTATCGCTCGCAGTACGTTATAGCGCTATCGCGCGGCGCGAAGACATCAAGATTTATTCGTCATGAGCCGACGTGGACACGGAAATGTTTATCTAGTGTTCTTAAGGTATACTGTATCTAGGCTTCGGTAGCAAGCGTTTTTGCTGTGAGTTGCGGTACGGTGCGATATGGCTCAAGGAAATCCTATCTACAGCGGCGGTGTCAAATGTAGCTGGTTGTATACTGTGGAGGGAAGGATATCTCGTATTGTTACAATGTAATAAAAGTAATTTTAACGCTTTTTTCCACTTAGTTTTTTATGTTAAGTAGTAACTTCATATTTTAGCAATAGATAAATAGCTTTACTTACCTTATTTCGAAAATTAACCCTAATAATGTACCAAAATTGAAACTTAGCTTTAACTTTTAATATAGAATGTCTGTCTATTTCAAGACAACTTCAAAAGTGGCGATAGGTATTTTCTTCTTCTTTCTTATTGATTTTGCGTCGCACATCTTGTGCATTCGATTGTGTCAAATATTGTAAAATATTATAGTTGTATTAAATATCATCAAACAAGCCATAGTATAGTCACGGTCAGAGTCAATAAAAGTAAGCCACTGTCAGGTCCAAGTCCTACCCTAGTAAACTGGTGAAGACTAATGCTAGACTAGAAGCCTTTCTATGGAGTTTTGGAAGAATCACGAAAAGACATGTTTCACTTCGTTATATCACTTTCCTACACTCAAGGCCTTTATAAACAATAATCCACCATTATTACACTGATGTGTAATAATGGTGGATTATTGTACAATTGTATTTGTATTGATCAAAATTGATTGTATTGATCAAAATTACACAAGCGTAATAAAATAATACAATTTAACACACCTAATTTACACTTGAGAATACGTACCTATGTAAGGTAATTTTATAAATGATGTGTATCTTGTTTATTTAATAGGCAGGAAATTTAACAACGACACTAAGAAACATGAACTAAAACCTAAAACTATTCCAGAATAAGAATATAACTAATATAGCTTTCTAATTCAGTGATTTTGTTTTTATCTACTTCAAAAGTACTAGGCTAGGGTTTGTAACCATCTGATTCTGTAAGCTCCCAATATGTTTAATCAAGTAGGTACCATGGTACTACATAATTGTATAGGTACCTAAGTAGGTTCTTATACAGTATTGACTAATGAGCCATGGAGATCATATTATGTAGCTAAAACATCACGTCTGTATCAAAAACTAAACTTTTAAGTGCATTTAACACGTCGGCGACGCACGCTACTCAGCCACTATCGGCATCGAACCCGCGATATGGTAATGCGCGTCCGATCGTGACGCACGACGCTCATCCGGACACTTGCCGATCTCTCGATAGCTTTTGCTTTTTAGTTAGCTTTTGCTTTTGAGTTTTGAGAGATATTTCTCACAATGATTGTAATTTGTCTACATTATAATTTTTTTCTCTCGTGGGTTCAAAAATAGCACAGTTTTTTTCCTCCTTGAAGGTTGGCTCCAGATTTCTGGAATGAATATTAAAGATGTCTGGAGCCAAAAACAAATGAATAATAAAAAATAGTATTAGACACTGGCCTATCGGAGTTTTGGCACCAACGTGAAAAAAACATGTCGCCGCATAGTAATATTTTCCTAAACTTGTGTACTATGTTCAGTAATAATGGTGAATTATTATATAATAAGTATTCGTGAATGTGCTCGAGTGTGGGAAATGATATAATGAGGTGAAACATGTATTTTTGTGTTGTTTCCATAACTCCATAGAAGCCCTTAGTAAAGTGGTGGAGGCATGACTTTGACTTGACCGTAACATACTTTGCTTGACTCTGACTTGTTTGACGACTTTGAATATCTCTAAGGAATATCTCAATACTTGACATAAGCAAATGCTCAATACGTGCGAATCCAAAACTCTATTGAGACGAAAGAATAAAAAAAAAATATTGCTGGAATCAATATTACCTAAATAATTTAGAATTTTCATGCAGTGGATAGTTTTAAGGAATAGAAGTTACATTATCACAGTCAAATCCAAGCCGGGTGGCTTGGATTTGACTGTGATGATGTAACTCCCGCTCTAGCAAAGTGGTAAAAACTTTTGAGAGGCTTTTATAGACATTTGAAATACGACATTTTTGACGCTTGCTCTGTGAAACAAATGCATAAGTACAACAGTTTTTTTTTTTTTAAATAATATCGCATGTTTATTAAGTTTATTATTTTTTTAGGGTTCCGTACCTCAAAAGGAAAAAACGGAACCCTTATAGGATCACTTCGTTGTCCGTCTGTCTGTCTGTCTGTCTGTCCGTCTGTCAAGACCCTTTTTCTCAAGAACGCGTAAAAGTAGCAAGTTGAAATTTATACTAAATACTTGGGTCTACGGTTTCTTTCGGCTGTAAAAAAATAAAAGTTGTAAGTCAACGCAATCAAAAGATATGAACGTTTATGTCGCATATTTTGCGATTTCACAGGGGAACCAAAACCTATAGGGTACTTCCCGTTGACCTAGAATCATGAAATTTGGCAAAAAGCAAGGTCTCATAGCACATATATAGGAATAAATCCGAAAGTTATAAATATGAAGGTATATCATTTAAAAATGATTATTTTGCTATTACAAACTTACATTTTGTAGTTGGAATGTATGGAAGAACCTTATTGTCAACTACAAACTTAAATTTGTCTTTCAATATTTTAACTTCAGTTAGTTTTTTTTGGTCTCGCGCTCTTAGGGTTCCTTTATGTCGTATATTTTGCGATTTCACAAGGGAATCAAAACCTATAGGGTACTTCCCGTTGACCTAGAATCATGAAATTTGGCAAGAGGCAAGGTCTCATAGTAGGTACATATATAGGAATAAATCCGAAAGTTATAAATTTGAAGGTATTTAAAAATAATTATTTTGCTATTACAAACTTACATTTTGTAGTTGGGATGTATGGAAGAACCTTATTGTCAACTACAAACTTCAAAGTTGTCTTCCCAGAGACTGTGGGATCGGCCGATCTACGAACTAGCATGGAAATCGCTACTAGATACGTGTCCTAGTATTGCAGATCGCGCTCGTATTCTTGCTGTCTCTGTTTGGGAATCGGGACTTTGGTTGCAAGCCATGCCCTCTTTTAACACAGGTAGCCTTTTAGATCCAACCGCATTTCGTCTAGCTGTCAGCTTACGCTTGGGTGCAAGGTGCTGTGAGGCCCATCGCTGTCAGTGTGGTACTGCTGTTGACCAGCTCGGTCACCATGGTCTCTCTTGCTCGAGAAGCGCTGGTCGTATTGGCCGACACGCTAGCCTGAACGACATCATACGCAGGGCACTTTCCACCGCCAATGTCGCAGCTGTGCTCAAACCGAGTGGTCTTGCGCGTGACGATGGAAAGAAGCCTGACGGTATGACACTTGTGCCCTGGAGGTTAGGGCGGCCCCTTGTATGGGACGCAACTTGTGTCGATACTTTGGCGCCGTCACATCTTCCTGAGACACAGGGTAGGACTGGCGCGGCTGCTAATTCGGCAGAGCAGCACAAGCGTCGCAAATATGCTAACCTCGGCAGTGGTTACATATTTGAGGCGTTTGGGGTAGAGACATTGGGCCCTTGGGGACCGGGAGCTCATCTCATTTTCAAAAATCTTTCAGAGCGCCTGGTTAATGCGACGCGTGACCAAAATGCTGGCGTGTTTCTAGCTCAACGCATTAGCATTGCCATTCAACGTGGTAATGCCGCCAGCATGTTGGGTACGCTGCCAACTGGTAGTGGGCTTGAGCATTTGGATTGTCTTTAGACCTTCAACGGTCTATGGGCAGTCTAACTGTATTTGTAGTGTTAGTTTTAGCTTATATTTTGTTTAGTTATTAAAGGCACTTGCCCAGTAAAAAAAACTACAAACTTAAGTTTGTCTTTCAACATTTTAACTTCAGTTAGTTTTTTTTTTGGTCTCGCGCTCTGAGGGTTCCGTCTAACGGAACCCTCAGAGCACGAGTCCTACTCGTACTTGTCCGGTTTTTTACTAAGATTATTAGTTTTTTTACTAAGTACATTATCTGCCCAGTAAAGTCGTTAGTTGGGACTTGGGTGCAGTTAGATAACAGTGCAGTTTTGTCTGCTCAATTCAAACATGACGAATAACTGTAGTTTGACCACTCCATATGAGTTAGTTCGCTAAGTAGCACTCAGTAAATAGGCCAAGTACGAGCAACCCTTACAAACGAGTGGCCGCAATCTCAGAATCGCAACCCCTGCGGTATGATTGATGTGTGGGTTAATATTCATGAGCTGGCACATGTATTTAAAAGTGGGTTTCAGAGTGTGCTCACATGGATGTGGTATGTAAACGTTTCACCAATGGCGGGAAATTCAATTTTCTAATAGTTTATTCTTTGATTCTTTAGGTCTCGAGTGGTGTAATTAAATTTTAGATGTCGATTCTAGATATTATGTAGCTGCAGGATCAATACATGTGCGCTACGTGTACGAAGTCGCGGCCATCAGCTAGTATGGCTCACGCAACGTTACGAATTCTTTGATCATTTAGCTATCGGGTGGTGTAATAAAATGTTTGATAAACTCCGATTTTGTTATCATCAGTTTTTTAAATTGCCTCCCACTAAAGAAGCAAATTTAAAGACTTATTCACGTAAAAAAGGCGTTATTGTTGACTGATAAATAAATAATTATCCATTTTTGCTGCGGAATTCCGTGCTTAAAATTATTGTAGATTCAGATTAAGTAAATAATAACGAAGCATAACTTAAGTATAAATAGTATCAAATATGTAACCACCTTTCTATTTTTAGTACCTAAATATATACTTATTAAGCCAAGGCTTGTTTATTTGTTACCCACTTAATTGAATTATTTATAACTCGCGACATTTCAAAGTGTGGCAGCAAAGTAAGTACGTAAGTAAGAAATAAAGTAATTTAAATTTTCAATCTGTTTGGAAGGTAAGGTAAGATTAGGTAGGCTAGTACATGCTCTTTTTTTGGTAATAAATTATGTCTTATCCAAACTACACATATTTCGTAGATTCGAGTGACTTATTCATTATCGTCTACCAACGTATTTGTAATTAAAAATAACTAAAGTACTCAGTTACGCGTGTGATTGTTCTGATAAGGGTTAAGGAAATTAAACAGTTTCACTCTGTTATTATTTTCAGTTTTGTGTATATTTTGAGAAGTTTTTTGTTAATGACAAAAATGTTTAGCTTTTTGTAGCATTCCAAGCATTGAGGAATGTTTCTCAACGATTCCAAGTAATATAATAGGTATAGATATTGAGTGTTGATTTTTGATGAATAATAATTTATTCCAGACTTCAAGGTTTAAAACAACATTAGTAAATTTGTTTTTTATAATAGATTAAAGTTAAAACTGTATATTGACTTGTAAACTGATATTAAATAAATTCTTATATCTTATCTAATTAGTAAATTAAGTAAGTATTTAAATTTAAGGTAATTATAATCAGAATATCCAATATATTTGATGAAACATAGATAATTAAAGCTAAAAATTAATAAAACACTAGCATCAATCAAGTCAGCAATGTGATTTTTATTTGCACTGAAAAAAAATATTTTTCAATTACTATGTTTTCCCCTTGGACAGCCAAAACAATACACGGATTAACGAGTGTTTTTTTTATCCCCAATAAAAAACTGATAATCTTCAAACGGTTGAACAGATTTTCTGGAATCATAGCTGAGAACACTCTCTACCAAGCCACCTTTGAAAAAAAAACTAATTCAAAAACGGTTCAGCTGTTTGGGAGCTACGATGCCACAGACACACAGATACACAAAACGTATAACATACTTCTTTTTGCGTCGGGGATTAAATACCACGAGACATAAGGAGGTTCTTATGGCCGTGACATCGTGAATCCAATGAGGTCTCCGGGGAGGGTATTCTAATGCAAACACTAAAGTTAGGGCCAATTTAATAATTATATCACATTGACATCTGTCAGTCTTAGCAAACTAAAGTCAAAGTAAAATGGCCTTCTTTTGTCATTGGATTATAATGTTCACACTAGTTGCGTCCTGTGGACATTCCCACAGGTTATAAAAAAGTAATCCATGTCACTCAACTGCATTCCGACTATCTCTATGCAAAAATCACGACGATATGTGGCTTTGTTGCTGCGTGAAAGAGAAATAAACAAATATACACTTCCGCATTTTATACATGAATATGACTATTATAACACAATTTCTTTAAAAAACTGTTATTTAATACAGTCATTAAAAAACAATAATTTTTTAATCAATAAACTTGCTTAAAAAATGCGTATACCTAATTACCTAATAGATTAATTTTGAAAAGATTGGAACAGCCTGCCGGCTTCCTTGTTTCCTGAGGGATAATTCCCTGAGAGATATATCTGGGCCTATTTAAGGCCACTGTGAATAGGTATCTTCCATATGTGCTTCTTCTTCGACCACGTTCGTCGCTTAACAAGCGTGACTTAGGTATTAGCGATAAAAAAAAATATGGGCTATATTTCTTTTTTACTTTTTAGGTCTTAGGTACTGCCCAAGGTTGTAATATTTTTGACACAGATAATGTGTATCCTCAACTCTACAGAGCTTTTAAACATGTGCGTCTATCATATTCGTGAGAGCGAACAATTTTAATTTCATTACTAAGCCCATACGACCTCCCGACACGCCATACAATCACAGAAACCGAACGCGACCAAGAGAAAAGAAATATACTACTTTTTCAGAATGTTCTGAAAAAGGTCTAATTCTGATAGGCGCGGGGGTCTATTACGGAGGCACGCCGTAACTCAGAAACAAGTAAACACGGCAGCGGGACATTTGCATAACTATCGAGTTTTTAAATCTATGCAAAACGCGACGATACGTTGCACGGGCTCACGAGTCGACCCCCCCCCCCCCCCCCCTGTGCCTTCGTAAAAACACATGCGATTTCATAATACATCCCCCCCACACCACCTCCCAGCATACGTGTGACGCTTGATTAATAACACACCTTTACAAGTAAAAGGACTCGATTAAAATGTAATTTGAATATAACTTTACGGCTTTTTAATTGCTGCGCCTTATGCGGTTTCCAAACAGCAATTTGGATGTTTGATTGCCTCAAAAACAGGTTTTTCTAGAAAACTTTAGATACCGATGCTAATAAGAGACTTTTCTATCAGATAAAAGTTGTTCGATTACATTTAAATAATTCGATTTGCTTTCGAATAATGTTCCGTCAAGATGGCCGACTAAATATGGCGCTGAATCGATAAAGTGATAAAAATGTAATAATAAATAAACAGTTTAAAAGTTGCGTACACGCATCGCTGGAGGCGTCAAAAGTGGGCGGTACTTATGATGAATAACGTGACGGAATCCGGCGTCCAATCGTATCGATCTCGATTTTAATTATACGAATCGAGAACATCGCGACGGCTATAGATCGAATATTAATATGTCGATTGCGAACACATCGATAACGACAGTCGGTCTTTCATTCGTCACCGCAAGTCGCTGCCGCCGTCGTACTTCAGATTTCGATTTTGTAATGCGTGATTTGATTTGCGGAACTTGCGACATTCCGCGAAACAGATGCGCCCGATAATGGCCTTCCGCAAAAGATCGCAGATAGTTGTACCCGCCGAGAAAATAAAAGCACAATTTATTATAACCTCTCGATGTTACGAGTGGCAAGTGTGATCTTGATAAACTTTATTTGCATTCCGAACGTTGGCCTCTACTTTCTTCTAAAGTTATTTCGAATTTGAATTCTAAGCGGACGTGTAATAAAATACGTAATGAGTTCTTTACGACTCATTATTAGAGTAACAAAGAATCGAGACAATGAAACTGTACCGTCACAATGATCCATTTCCTCGCGGTATAATCTCGGCACGATAGGATCTCGCAGCACGCCTACGACACAAAAATAATTAACTCAGTTCACCGTCAAACATGATGTTTAACATCGGCTACTCCCATACCAATTACTACCGACAATCGATCGACTCACAAAAACAGGCACCCAACACTAGCCCCCGACTGGTTTAAGAAAAAAAAAAGTTAATGTCGAGCGTCGCCCGCGCTCGCCGCATCAACTGCATGCGTTAACGAGCCCTTGATGGATCGAGCTGCTATCTAATACCGTGTTCTACAACTAACAACTTCAATTACAATTTTCATCGACGACAAAATAGTTTTTATTGGTTGACACCTTTCATAATACGCGACATAAGCACCGGATCCGCCCTCGATGGACGGCGACCGATCGATCCGATACAGCGCAAGAAATCAATTGAATTCATGAATAAATCGCATAAACTTGTCCGCTGTTATCAATGCGACATAATATTTTTTACAGCTGTTCGTAAATGCGATTGCGGGAAAGCTCCGAGCGCGGCGGCCGTATTATTTTTTAATAAATTCGCATTCAGTTCATAATCGGTATCCGCTATCTGCCAAATTGCTAGCGTGGGCAGCGAGATGGACCAGATAAGCGGGGCTCCTTCACAATGTAAATTATATAATTAAAGAAAACTGTGCCGATTGCGATCGAACACTTTATGCGATGTTAATCGAATAACGTGACTTTTATCGGCGCGTACGTCAAATTAGTTTTTAAAATTGCTGGCTTTTGAAATGCGAAGGCTGCGGTAGTGTTGTGCGAGTGCGGAACGGAGTCGAGGATAAAATCGGATTGTTGCTCCAAATAAAAAGGCATGGTGTCGCTTCGATTGTGGCGGGAGAGCGGAGTTCGAGATTTGAAAATTAGCATTTTTGTCGAATAACTCTAGTGCGGTGTCTCGCTGAGCGCCGATACCGACGAGTTGGCCGAACCAGAGGTTTTTTCGTTTTACACGATTGGACTTTAAAATATTTCTCTGCTCTCTTCCTTGATACCTAGTGCTGCATACTATCAACTAGTATCAAAAGCTTTTTAGCTACACCTAGCTCTACATTTTGTTACATAATATGTTGGCATCTATATCGAGTGCAATGATTTAAATTGCGGACACGTCAACTATGAATGACTAGAACTGTCGACTGCAATTTAGAGCTGTAGACAATATTAGTGCAATATAGTGTACCTGTTGTTACAACTTCTTATTGGCTACTTTTTAATGGCCAATAAAGAGTTTACAGGCTTTTATTTAACGAACGCCATTTGTATGATAAATATTCTTCCGGTTGAAAATTTGTGTTTTGTGGTTTTTCAAACGCACTTTCAAGTTTTATTTCGAGCTGCAACTTTACAGATTTGTGTGATTTCTTCCGATGATAACATATGAAAATAACAACAATTTAATATTCAATTATTTATAAACAAATACCAAATTTTTAAAACTAAACTATCCATAAAGTACCTTTGAGCCAACCTGATAACGGAGCCGAAGTGTGGGCACTGGAACTTTCTAATAACTAATAATAGGTCCGTCAAGTTTATGTTCATTTGTTTTGTTATCATGAGCCTTTTTCATTACACAAGATAGCGCCTAGATAGGGCAAAAAGCATTTTTTACTTATGTGTTTTTTTATCTCTTATACGCAAGTGCGATATTCTTGCGATTGACAAAGTTGAAATATATATATATACCTTCGACAAGTTTTATCGATTCCGATTGTCAATTCATCGACAAAAACATTTATTGAACAAGTGCAAACTTTGTCGATCGATATAATATTTCGTAACTACTGGTACGATGTGCACTGCGCTAGATCGTAATGTTCACATTATTCGTATTCCTGTTAATTAAAGTTCTTTTGATTATTCAGATAGGTACGTAGTTACGTACCCATTGTCAAATCTACAACCCATTTCAAAAATACCAAACCATCAAACGCTAGAGCTAAGCGCGTCTGTAAAAATCTGTGACCCTTTATCTTTCCTCTCGCAGCGCGCGCTCATCGGTGCCAGAGCCGAATTTATGTCGTCGAGTAATCCCGCCCCATTTGTATAGATAATTTTTATTATTGCCATCTCTTCGAGCCGGCCGCAGACGATAACCGGCGAACGAAAGAGTTCGTAATGACGATTTAAATAAGGAAGATGTATTCCTTTCGGCGGTCGATAAGTTCAAATTTGAATTTGGAATTTCTGAGTGGAATTCGAATATAGAAGATATGGTAGAAAAAAAAAGTTGTGTCAGGGATGTGCCTTGATTTTTCAATTGATTTATGTGTCGGCGCGTTGGTTAATTGGATGTTAAAATGTATGCATCGTTATTTTTATAATTATACATTGATCGGAAGTTTGTAATAATTGATACTTACCAAACATTTCCATTTTGTATCTAAGCGCTTACGTCTAATAGAAAGGCAAAAAACGTTACTGACTCTCTACAGTTATGTACTTATTTCTGATCTAAAAACTAGAATATGACAGCTTGTCTAGACACATTGTTGCGCAAATAATTGGTGTTCCTATATACCTTAGATCAGGACATAGAAACGTCATCATTGCTATATACCTATAAACATAGCCTAGCCCTACTTGATACAATTTTATTGTACAAATTAATCATAGCCGACGTACCGGTCTTATTTTATTTTTGTTACATTTTTAAGTAGCTTTCCATACTAAAGTTTAGTGCTTTTATTTCTTCCAGGGATACGTAGTATATAATGAAATCTTTGCTACAGGGATTTTGGCGTCTCACGTCATTAGACATAGAAATATATTCCTTTACCGCAATGGGTTGTTCCTTGTCTTAAATTGGTAAAAAACATAAAAGAGTTTTATATCCACTAAGCTTTAACAGCATTGTCCTTCGCATTTATAAACATATTTTTTATTGCTTGTAAGTACTTCTTTATACTGAATAACCCTACAGACAAACTATGCGTGTAAAACTATTTTTAACATGGCCACACCGAGCTTATCCGCACCCGCACTTATGTCCGCGTTATCTCTCCAGATGCATTAGTCTCCGATAGTGGCGCGATAAGTCCAGATCGGACGGCGCCACGCTCGATTCGAGATCCTACTCGATTCAAAATCAAAAGAAAAAAATCGATTTCACTTCGATAAAGATGTTGTGAGTGTTGTCGACTTGTACTCGGGTTAATTGTAAATTCCAACATTAATGTAAATGTAGGTGAGGCTTGGTGAGGCTATAAATTTTGTGTTTAAAGCTGTTAATGCAGTGTTGTACATTTATGTTAGGTGGCTCGAGGTTGTTAAAGGAAATACTGTGGGCAGATGTTGATTTAGAAAAGATGTTAAACAGTTTTGTTAGTTTTTCATTTTATCAGAAACTTTTTAAATGTAGGTACCTATAACTTATTGATTTCTTCTCAGCTAATATTTATCTAGCTCTACTATACCTATACTATATACTGCTTAGAGTTTTAATAAATGTTATGTTTAATCCCATCCATATAAAAGCATTTTTTATCGTAGTGAATTATCATTCAATGGTGATTTCATAAAAATGCAAATCGTCGGATTTAACATGGTAGCTATTAGGTCACTTCACTACCCTACAAAATGGCGGTCTAATTTCCCTCCAAAATTAATAACCCGCATCGCGCGTCGTTTTTCATCAAGCTCATTTTAGTGCCTTTATTTATCGTGTTTTCCTGAAAACATCGTTTGCGTCGCTTTATTAAGCCGACGCACGTTGAAAGACACAAAATTTTCGTCTATTCGACAAAATAGTGCGGTATCAGCCGCTAATGACGGCCAACCTCCATTTAGAACGCGCCATTTTGAATCTAACGTTTTGTTTGTCAACTCGTGTGTAAAGGTTACATAAAGGCTCGTATCAGTTTTTGTGACGTGGCAAAAAGGCTATCGCCTTATAAAATGTATGATTTACAAGACGGGTTGACGTTAAACAATGCTCTTTAGATTCAAAAATAAAAGTTGACAATCGGCAAGCACGGGCCGACCGCTGAGGCGAGTGAATACAATCCGTGCACAGTGGGCCGAGAGCGATCCAGATCTGGCTATCGGGATCTCAGTTTGTTCTCACATCATTACCCGCGCCGACGGCTACAAATTTACATCCAACACAATGGCTATCCAACATCGAGACATCATTAAGGTGATGCCGATAGCGCCACTAACAATGCAGAATGAATGCCCTATGCCACTCCACTTGGGCATTCAAAAATATGCCGTACCTAATCCTGATAAGATTCAAATTTCATTCGGGAAGGCTGGCGTTTGTTCGGAAAACTCCAATGAAGCGTGATGACGAAACGTCATATAAGTTTTGAAGAGGCGAGCGATTATGAGCTCAAAAATTGAGTAAGTATAAAGTCGAATTTGTATCAAAATGGAAGCTTACAAGGCTTCGGGGACGGTTTAGGAAAGGATCAGTTTGAGTCGATGCCCCGGGCTATCTCGGCCATACAATGGAACTTATAATATGGGTGATTGCGGAAAAATCGCCAATGTGAATTTTATTTTGTATGAAAATTGTGACATTCTGGCTGTATTGAAAAGGGAAGCTACTTTATCGTATCTGGCAGCGCAAGTGTTGTTTTGTCAATCGTCAAAATTGAGATTTTGTTGCCGACAAAATCGGTTTAAATTTTTGTAGCAATATTTATCGACGTAAACAATTTTATCGATATACTTATTGAGCAAATTTAAACTAAAACATACATATTCTATTTTACAGTAGGTACGAATGCTTTTTAATAAACAGTGGAAAAACACTCGCCAATAATACAATATCATTTAAAGAAAATTTCAGAAAAATATCTGAAATCTGAACTTATAAAAGAGGTAATATTATTTTGTGACATCTGTGGAATGCGCTGCCTGTATAGGCGTTCCCTGATAGTTACAATCTGAGTGTCTTCAAGTCACGAGTGAATCGGTTTCTTCTAGGCAAGAGTGCTCCATCGTAAACCGCATCATCGCCGAGTTAGCGGTCAAACTATTATCAAATAAAAAAACAATAAAAAAAACTAGCGCTTGATCTCCATCTCGCCTGATGTTAACCGATGGTGCGGTCTACGATGTAAGGAGGAACCTTAGATCAGGACAGGTATATGTGTCAAAGGGAGGAACCTATTATTTTCTGGCTATTCTTATTGAGAACAGCTCGAAGTTGCGTTAGCAGAAGCACATTCGTTCGTGTTGTGGTTTGCATACAATACGTGGTTCGTTACGCGAGACGATGCGATTGACGCGCGATCGACATGCGACTGCGATCGCGAGATTTGTGACGCGCGGGCCACGACCGCTATCTGATCTATCCCTAACTTGCTTCGCGATTTATTCAGCACCTGTGTTTTATACCTTCCTTTTCTATACTAATATTATAAAGAGGAAAGATTTGATTGTTTGTTTGTTTGCATTGAATAGGGTCCGAAACTACTGAACCGATTTGAAAAATTCTTTCACTGATGGGAAGCTACACTATCCCTGGTTGACATAGACTATATATCTATACCCGTGCGAAGCCGGGGCGGCCTACTAATATTTTGATAAGACCTAAGGTCTCTGCCATCTAATACGGCTTATACTAAAACCGTAACCGTATAGTAGCGGCACATCTACAAAACATACTTTGTTTAAATTTATATAAAACATCGCCTACTACTCCTACTAGACCGTTCCGGCACTGACCAACACCGTAGCGAGTCATGACAGTGAATTCATGACAAGGTGAAAAGAGGGCAAAAATGGCTATTATAATTGGCTAAACATTAAAAAAAACATAACAGGGATACTAAAAGTAAGTAAATGAAAATTCGACAACACACCACATGTTCTCGAGATGGTAATGAAGTATTTTTTGAACTACTTATGTATTATTTATAGTAATATCAAAATGTAGAAATATTTGATATGGAGCTATTGGCTCCGAACTAGTAAATTACTGTGTTTTGTTATAAGTGGTTTAAATATAAGTCCCTAAGCACACCCTAAGCACACTTAACTTTCTCATATAGGTATAATGTGTGAAAATAAAGAATCAAATAAACAAATGGTTACTGTATACTTTTATAGGTTTTTGTATTGACTGATGACATTAAAATTTATAGGCGCATTGACAGTATTTACAACTGCAATGGTCAATAAAATATACCTAGTGGTAAATGTTTCACAACAGGCCCCTCGTAAAATCTCTAATTCGCTTCGAGGCTATTTACCATTTATCATTGACTTATGTAGTGAAGACGGAACGTAGTATAATATAGTGGTGCTAACAAATTACTGCGCAACAGTGTGAAGTTCATCAGCAAGACTTCGTTGGTGCACAGGCTTTGTTGTGCATCGCGTTATTTTGAGAGCAAATACATATCTCTACATAGTATAAATTGAAGTCGCTTTCCGCGTCTGTATGTCTGTATGGCCGCTAACTCCTCCTAAACCACGCAACGGATTCTGATGCGGTTTTCACCATCAGTTAGATACATTTTCACGGAAGGTTTATATATATAACTAGCGAGCCACCCCGGCTTTGCACGTAAATTCATCATTTCAGCCGTAGGACGTCCACTGCTGGACATAGGCCGCACGTCTGCACGTAAATTACACCCGTGCGAAGCCGGGCGGGCGGGTCGCTTCGCTAGTAGGTACATATATATATATTTTTTATGAAATATGTTATTGTCCAGATTTGCATCAATCATCATCATCATCATCATTTTATCCATAGGACGTCCACTGTTGGGCATAGGCCTCCCCATCGATCTCCAAAAGGGCCGGTTGGAAGCGGCCTGCATCCATAACTTATTCAAATTCTAATCACAAACAAAACTAAGAGAAACCAAAAAAGTAAGTAGGTTAAGTTCAAGTTATAAGTAGGAACAAATATTTTACAACACATTTGCTCAAAAAGTGCACTTACGAAGCCTGTATACATCGTTCGAAAGTTAAACATTACGGATCATACAACGGAGCGTGCGGTAATGAATTTGTCCGCACGCTCAGATGTATAGCACCGTGCGTGTGATTTACGGTATTTTTTTAATTTCCATCATAATTACATAAGAATTCCACAAAAGAGTTTCATATTACGAGAATAAATAAGCTGAATGATCAAACCTCCTTGGAAGCGCTTTTGCTCAATACGTTTGTGAGACATACGTTTAATACTAAAGAGAAAATGAGACGAAAGATGTAGTTCTAATTTTCACCACGTGATAGTGGCGCTATTTGCATGTTCGCGCCATTTTCTTATTATATTATAGAAACTATTGTTGTGACTGATATTAAGTTATAAACAAAAATTGTTTCATTTGTAGCCTTTTTTTCTCGCAAATGTGTTGTAAAACGTTGTATGGCACACGTGCGGATTGGTTATTACAAACTCATGACTATGGTAAGCCCTCGACTTCGTCTCGGGCTTACATTCGTCTACTCGTTTGTAATAACCAACTTTCCGCACTTGTTTCATAAATAACTAATATAAACACGTATAGGCACGCTACGATGCGAAGTTAGTTGAAATTTCATTCAGTTGAAACAGACAGCGTAAATTTTAGTATTTGCCTCCCCCTCTTTTAGTATTTGCTGAGCGTCGTGATGTTCCGATAATTTTTTAGACAATTTTTTGCCATCAAGGCAGATAATCGAGACATCGATAGCCCGTTGGTCTAGTTTGTAGTGAACCTACCTTCTGAGCCTTTGGGCGTGGGTTAGATTCCC
This sequence comes from Agriopis aurantiaria, assembly GCA_914767915.1. Taxonomy (NCBI): domain Eukaryota; kingdom Metazoa; phylum Arthropoda; class Insecta; order Lepidoptera; family Geometridae; genus Agriopis; species Agriopis aurantiaria. Next base: position 2,167,972 of record OU611982.1, read on the forward strand.
ACCTAGGACAAACATTTATGTGATGAACATTTGTTCTATATCTGGGTGTTAATATCTGGGTGTTAGTTAAGTATGTATTTAAAAACCATATATGTATATATCAGTCTCTGGCAGCCATATCACAAGCTTTGCTTAGTTTGGGGTCAGATGACAGTGTGTGCAAAAATGTCCCAAATATATAAAAAAAAATGTAGACCTTAGAATAACTACACAATAGAAACCAAGTACATTCGCAAAATTTAAGACATTCAAATGGAGTCATATATGGCTAAAAAAATAAAAATATTTTACAATGACAATTTGCGCGGTGAAATCGTACCACATCAAATCAGAAAAGCAGCATAAGAGTTATGGTGTGACATTCCACAGGTAATCCATTAATTTCTTGTTTAAATCGTTTAAAATACCAATCGAAACGTAAGCTACAAAGCGAATTTGTAGCTTACGTTTTGAGAAGGCGTTGTTTGGAAACCTACCTTCTCTGAGTAGTTATTCTAAGATGTAGACATTGTTTTCGACCATCGTTTCAAGCTTCGGTCCCATGGTATTTTTCTTGCATTCTTTCTGTAATTTCAGAGCTTTTAAGGATTTTTCAATACAAACACTCTGGGACGCAATCTTCGAATTGGTTTCTCTTGATGTTAAGCTCCATGGATATAATAGACAATTTACTGTCTGATATAGATCAATGATGTAGGTGGCTAGATCTCCGTTTGTTTCTCCGATTTGAAGATAAGCTTGAAATAATTGCCTGACAGACGGTATATACATTCTATCGCAATGATCTACATACAATGCGTCAGTTATTTTAAAACAATCAAAATAATTATACTATCGCTTACGTACCGCGATGCGTATCGGACTTGGCATCGTACAAAACAATAACGATACGATGACGAAAACCGACCGGTTAGAGCTTGCGCAGACGACAGATTTTTTAAATGTTTTTTCGGAATTTCCTTGCGGTCTCACCTTGCGTTGTGGCGGCGCGCCGCCAGCCGTTGCGGTAGCATATACTTAGGCCACCGGATAGATGTTTGATTTTTCCGCTCTAAAGTTTTTGTCTGAATGGATACTCGGTTTCTTATCCAAAAAGTAAGCGTCAGTACAATTTCTTATTCAGTGCGCTTTACTACTCAATGAATCAGTTACTAGAAACAAAAAAGTTTTCGAATACTATCAAATCCTGTACTAAGAAGGGCTCGGGTCCTTTTATGGTTCATGGTTCTTTATTCATACCATGGTATAATAATATACTCCGCCAGGTATAGCAATCCGAGAAAAATGTCCACGTGGGCGTCCCGCAATGATGTCATGATGTCAATTTACAACAGGTTCGAGAGAGATGACGATACACCACGTAACAGCTGATTGAATAAAGTGGCAACTGGACAGTGACGTCATTGCGGGACCACTCCCAGATTGCTAGACCTTGTTTTCTTAGATCATGATTCATACCAAATATGTTACACGTCAAAAATAATACTCAACAGAATTAAATGATTATTAAAATTACAATAACTTATTTTAGTAAAATAAGAAATTAAACATGTTATATTAAAATTGGTACATTCAAGGTCAAAAAAACAGTTATAAAGAAGACAATTTTTCTTGGGCCCACCAAAGTTTTTGTTCTTAGGCCCACCTAATTTAGCATATATTGATGGGACTAGCACTATAAAATTTGTCGTTTTTTTTGTACCATTCGGGCGAAAGATGAGGTAAAAATGAAACCGGAATAATAATATCAAGAATAAAATGTGTTGTTTTGATTTTAGCCACAATTCATTCATTTCCCTTATAGTCACTTGACCGGAACGTTTTTAATACGAAAAAGGATGCATGCTCAGGAATTTATATACAAAAAGAAATAGACCATATTTTACAACAGTGGCCATAATAATCGGCTTTTAAGAAAAATAATTATACAATAGTCGCTAATGGTATTATAGACGCTTATAATTAGCGGCTTGAATATGTTTTTAATCCTAGTTTTAAATATTTACTATTATTGATTTACCGAAACCGTAATACTATGGTTTCGTAAAATTATAGAGGAATGGAACGTAAATCCGCCATCTTGACGTTTGTTGGTTTGAAATTGACAGCAGTTATGACTTATTTCAAGTTACATCATTTTAGTGATGTCTCATACTTTAGTTTTTCTGACTCGAATTACGTAAGTAACTCGTGCTATTGACTCGAGTTGCAACTGGAGTCAACTTGAATCGGCGGTAGTGGGTTCTGGTGATGTGTCTCGTCAGTATTTGTATGAGTTGACACTGGAATGATTACGAACTCGATGCAAGTGTCAACGCGAATAGGTCCTGCTAGTTGGTACTACTCCGTTGATTGAACGTGGACCGTGGACCATGTGACACGCACTGCTTTCGTTTTTTTATTGGTTTGAACAGTCGCTCGGGTCAAATAACCCACTCAAATCGCTCGTACATAGCTAAGCGCAGTCACATCGCTAAGCGCATCCAGCTGGCCTGGCACCGACACGGAGCAGTTTATTGAGTTGAGTTGACTCGATCTCAGTCTCGCACCAGAGTCAGGCGCAGTAACAAACTGTTGACAGATTTGATTCGAGTTGCACAAAACTGGTCTCGTCAACTCGTTCATGATAATATGTGAATAGTGATATAACTCGCACCACACATCACTATTCATACTTTCCGTTTGTTTCAAATCGCGTGATCGTCTGATAGTGCTCTCAATTTTTTCCGTATCATTATGAAACTACAATAAATCAACATGTACAATGTACAGCGCCTACTCCAGAAAACCGTTGTCAACTGTGCTGTAAGATTTCAACGCGTAGACAATTGTGCGAAGACATAATTACTGTCCGAGACAACTGAAGATTTTCCAAAAGATCTTACCTATTTGATTTGTGCCGTTTGTGTGTGTGTGGATTTCTTGCGAGGTGAGTTTTTATTTAAGTGGGTATTAGCTGATGCCCGCGATTTCGTACGCGTAGGACTCGGCCTTCGGCTTCGACAATATTTCTTTCCCTGAAGATTACAAACATTTTAAAAAGTCAAATCGGTTCAGACGTTCACAAATTATGCCGTTACTTAAGAACACCATTTGATTTTTATTTATTACTAGCTGCGCTCTGCGGTTTCACCCGCGTAGATGACACACTCCTTATGGCATCAGCTATCTGCCAGTGAAACTCCCGTCAAAATCTGTCCAGCCTTTTTTTAGGGAACATACATACACACATCGCCTCTTATATATATATATATAAATATAAGAAAAAGATGAAGGAGGTATAGATAACAATGCATTTAAACGTCTCAAACCATGTTGGTATCCGTACTTGTGTTGCTTATAATATTACTAACTTTATTATCCCTGTTTGTTTTAACTTACCTGCTTTTATTTACAGCTAAATCAACTAGCAGTTTGCAGATACTGCTACTATTAATTTTGCAAGAAAATATCCATACTCCTGATGCAATAAGAAGATTTGGGTACCTATAGAAATATTTACATTCCATGTGGATGTTCCATTTTAAGAACACACCAAACACAGCGTTCTTGTTCTGCAGAAAGGAATATTGATTTTGCAGTTTTCAAATTATCAGGTAATTTCAAAAATTCTTAGTGAAATCATTGAAAATAAAGATATTGAGTATATCTAGTATATCTAGTATTAAGTAGTATTTTTGTTTAGTATATCTTTTTTCTAGTTTGCTATTTAGTACCTTATTATATAACGTTATATTATATTATAACGTTTATTTATTGCACTCTATACAGGAGGTATAGAGTGCAATAAATAAACGTTTATATACTAACCATCCCTTTTTGTGCAGATAGAACGCTTAGAACAAGTCTGTATGGCTTGGTGGCTGAAAGTTTCCAGCACTGTGAGCAGGCAGAGGCTACGAGATGGTAACAGAGCTGTGGCAATTCGTCTTATGGATATTGAAGACAGCAAGAATATCCCACAACCAACCTCTATGCCTACTCTTACTGTGCCCGGTATTTTCAGGGCAGCAGCAACACTTACTATGTATAATTATAAGCGTGCTGCTTCTACTTTCCGTATTAGGGTCTAACGTAGGAACATTTCCGTATGTCCTAAGTAATGTTCTCTGGTGTTTTTACAATACCTACGATACGCGAAATTGCATCATGTGCTAGATAATGTATAGCTTTGCTGTCACTTTTCGAAGGTTTAAAGAATCTATTTCTGAGTGGGTTACCTATTTAATTATTATTATGATAATAATATTTTGTTACCTACAATGTCTTTTTTTGAAATTCCGCCTAGCCATACAATATCGCAAGTAATCATTACTCGTGCTGATAATGATTATCAGCACAATTGCTAGAAAAAGTGCTGATGCAAAAATGCAAAAATAACTCTGTCTCCTTATGCTTTCACTGCTAAACTGATTTTGATGAAACTGAATATGTACATAGTTTTAATCTTGATAATGACTAGGCTACTTTATATCCCGGAAACCTAGGTACATAGTTTTCATGGGATGATAACTTATTTTTGTGACAAACCAAATCGCGCAGGCAATCGCTAGTATTAGGTAGTAAATCACTAGAACGTAAGTAATAAAGTTACTTATATATAATTGCTCATTGTGAGGTTTTAGGTTATTGTGAGATTCATTAGCTGATTTCTCAATACTCCGGTTAGATCGGATATAGCTAATATTACCACTGAATCTAGAGATTATGAGGAACAAATCGACATGAGTTTCATTACTATATGCTATAATTTGTGGGTGGCCTATTTTTCAAACAAAAGAAATTGTCTCCTTTACCCTATTAGGTAGAGTCGCCTTTACTAATTTCCTTTTGACTGACTTTTCTTTATTACTTTGACAGGCCATACGGGCAATAAAAAATCACCTACGACCACACTTCGTCACGTCACTTATTAACATCAGGTGAGCAGCTGTGGTCAATTGCCTAGCCTGTCAAAAAAAAATTGCGTGCATTAGCGATATTTACTTACATGAAAAAGTTGAATTCAAAAAGTCTGTCGCTAGCGCAAACCCTTGTGAAACAATCGACGCGCCGTATACGAATGTTCAGATAAGTAAAACATGGCTACCGAGGAAAAATAGCGGAGATAAGGCGCGATCGCATCTGTACACAATGGTCCAGTCCACGCTCTCATTAGCTAGCCTTGTCGAGATACGCAAGGAAATTGTGCAATTCCGCGGGAATCCGCCGATACCCGCGATCGATCCGGCTCGACGTTGATCGCACGCTCGGACTGAACGCGTACCACAATCGTATGGTCACAGCACACCGTCAAACAAAATCCCAACACGATTAAAATATATATATTTAAAAAAAAATACTTAACGGAGTTCAATAAAAGGGGTCATCCCTAATATTACAATTTTGCGGTGGAATATTTTCTTAAAATTTTCTGGATAAATGATATTAGATTTATTAGACGATAATGTTAATAGTAAGCTTACAATGAAAAAAATTATAAATATAAACCTAAATACTAAACTAATCGATTATACCGCTACCAGTGGGAATTGTTCCCAAAATTCTGGCCCCAATACCACGTTGTATGGCAATGCTCACCCTTTGAACAAAGTAGAGACCGGCATTTTGATAACGAGTTGCATCGACCAAACGTGATGACAAATCTTTAAAAATTGATAAGTAATCTTGAGAACATTCAATGAAAAAATAATATATATAATTAAATCGGTCCACAAAGGGCGAAGATATCGCGTAACATAAAAAAAAAACCAGTCTAATACGAACCTATTTTTTAAGTCGGTTGAAATACATTGCCATGTGAATACGTACTAAGACGTGGAGCCCGTGAAACAAATGACAAACGCGTCGTCTGTAAAGTTTCAAAGAAAGCTAAAGATTTTTTAAGAAGCGCCAATTTTAAAAAGAGGCAATCACAATATAATTTAAAAAATAATCTTACGATCTATTCTGAAAAACAGCTCATCACATTTCGACGTAGATAAAAAAGTCGTGAAGAATTACAATAAGTGACGATACTAACTAGGTAGGTATATACCTACTTTGTAAATAGTCAATCTCGGGTTCGTCCTCTCCACCAGGTAGGTGGGGAGATTGGCATGGAGCATTCTGCTCTTTGCCGAGGCTGGGCTCTGCCCTCAGGGAAAGTGGAGGGGTGCAGTGCAGTGCAGTGCAACCAGGTGCCGTAGACCGTAGGGCTCCATGGCCATTTGAGTTTGATCGATCTTGTTCTTTCTTTAGCCTCCTCCGATGGTTTTCTTTTTCCGGGTCAGCCAGAAGGTCTAATGAACGAGTAGGTATATGCTTTGTGCTAAACTGTATGAGGACTACATCTGTCTTTTATTGTCTGTTTTACGTTTTACCTAAATAATAATAATGCGCGAGAAGTCCTGATAGACAATAAAATTAAAACATATCTTTTGTTTATTTTTTATAAAACTCATTGAAAGAGTGGCTGATGGTATCTAGATAAAGTGTAGGCAGTGAAAAGACGAGATAGTATCTGCTATACGACGTTTCCAAATGTCAGCAACCTAACTGTTGGGTTATTGATGACGTGATAAACTATAAATTATGGCCGCAGATTTTTTTATATAAGGTATGCTAGATGTCGTTAATAAAGCATTTCTGATCCAGTTACTTTACTTTCACTAAAAGAATAAATACAAGCCTGGAGTTTAAGCACTATGCAGTATATACACGCACTATAATGTTCCAGTGAAATAAACTTTGACCGAAGCAACTCGTTAAATAAAAGCCGCGAACAACCCACCGGCCACAATAGCGCCAACAAATCGACTACAAATTTCCTACAAAGCCTTACATTCCTCAATAAATATCTTAGCACGCGTCCGTACAGCGACTTATAAATCTGCGCAAACCCCGCGTAAATACTAGTACTAACTCGATTGCGATACGATTCCACGTAAATCGTACGACTAGAGTTCATAATCGAACGATTGGGTTGAGTCTACAACGAGTGAAAATGTCAACGATATTTCGCGGGGGCAATTAGGAGCGCGTCCACGTTGAATTAATAGCGAAACGATATCGAAAGCGAAGCGAATATATCGAACGCCGCCATTGTTCGACGCGCCACCCACTGAGCTTTCATCGGTAGATAATGGCGATATGACAATAGGGAAATTAAGGATTAGTAGGAACAAGTTCTGTATTGTTTTCAAGAGTTCTAACCATAAAGGCAATATGAGTAATTATTTCCAGTGGTTAATTAAAAGTTGTTAAAGTTAACATACCATTATCATTTAATTCTTACTCGGTTATGAAAAAAAAAAAACTGCAAAGCGATAAAAAATCAAGCACGCGCGCATTGCTTGCAAAACCGCCGACTATACCTATTTAGTCGGGGTAACCGGCCTCATCTTACGTGAGTAATACTTGTATAATATAACAAACATCTGTGAAAAACATTAAAAAAAATATTTTAAAAAACTTACCGTGTAATGAAGGTTTTCCAAGTTTTGGTACTTCAGTTTTATGAAAATTTGGCGCTTGGTTGAGTCTTTATATTATGAGTAAATAATTTTGTAAGAATTTCTTAGTAAAATCCATAAATATATCATTATAAGTATTTATCTCACATAGTCTCACAAAGACAGCGAATCGGCGAGTAGGACAGTATTTCAAAAGGATGTCTCCAGACAGTCTGGTATATTTATATAGAATTTTGACAGATGGTATCATTACAGTGTCCGTCCACACTGACCTGTCTCGGCCGATTCGAGGCGAATTCTCGATCGGCGCGCGCGATACGCGCCGAATGACAATATACCGACAGGCGCGCGATGCTGCCGACGATACTCGATGTGTGGCCACCCTTACTTTTTATTCGATTGTAGATTGTATTGTGTTATGAATCGATATTTATTTCGGCTTGTCTTGTATCTCGTGTGTTTTTATGCGAATTTTATATGTACCTATTTGGATTAGTGTTGTAACGCGGTGATCTTGTTTGGAGATTTGAGTCGCGGGGTTTTCAATTAATGTGAAGTTTGAATTTTTATTCACACACACACACACACTCACACACACACACCTACCTTTTCATTTACCTGATTTATTTGAACCAAAATTAAGTAAATGTGTAACTATTTAATAGTTTTTAAATAGCACTTAACTTAATCTACGAAACAAGATTTTCATGGAAACCATATTTTAAAGAGGTGCTAAGCTCGGCGTGCATTCTAAATTTGATAAAATATAAGCCCGCTCTTACCGGCAGGAGCGATAGCACATTTTCAACAGAAAAAAAAACGCTAACTTTTATTGAAAAAAAAAAAACAATAGGACATTATTTTTAGAATTTATAAATGTGCGGAAGAGATAGCTCTGATCGGTGAACGCAATCTGCATCAACTCAGTGTATAATATTTTTCTCGAATAAAGTTTGCTACAATCTTTCAAGACACCAAGCACTAGTCTCAGCCTATCCCAGCCCTATAAACTTTTCCTTTAAAATTGAATAGCCTCTTTGTAGGATTAATGGCACATTATTCCATAAGAAATAGGGCTGTCTTGATGTCTCGGGGGAATTTAAAACGCATTTGCGGTCGTTAGCACTGCAGTACGTCGACTGCATACTGGCCGTTACCTGAGACGGCGCGTGATGACTTGGACACTTACCTGCAACATAGAAAAGTTTACATTACACACAATGCTAGTGAACGCTGGCACCTCTTTGGGCAAACATTTAGCATTGCCAATCAACGTGACATATATGGCTATCGGCATTATAGCCACATTGCCTTCCACTTTTGGTCATAAGTTAAAATATATTTTTTTCTAAACTTTAGCTTTAATATATTTTTATTCCAATAAGGGTTCTAAAAGGTTCTAATTTAAACTTATTTTTTTTAAACCAAGAAAGTAATGATATTATTTAATGTTTCACTAAAACTACAAACTATACGATAGCGGAAATAAACTAAGATTTTTCAATGTTATAAAGATGACTTATACCGCTATAAGTAAAAAAATAATTGTGGCAGCTTAATTAGTACTATACAGGGTCTAAGGAAACTAACATTTTTATCATACATTTTGTCGGGTGTGAATGTTTTTTTTTTAATGGAACTGCGAATTTGGTTCGGCTTCTATGGAGTTTTGAAAGCAACACGAAAAGACCTGCTTCACCTCGATATATGCCATGCCCACACTCAAGCACCTAATTAATAATAATCCATCATTATTTCCCATTAACACTCGAAAATACACAAGTTTAGGATAATAATACAACGAGCCGACATGTTGTTTTTTACGTTGGCGCTAAAACTCCAATTGTTTATCTATTGAAAAACATAAACAATTGCGACAGTTTAAAGTTACTTCACTTAACGCAATGCTTCAAACTGCTCTGTCAACTTCTCGTTGACGGAAATTATCACAAGTGAAAACGAGACAGAGCAATTTTAAGCCTTACTTAAATTATGTAACGTTTATAAGTAAGGCCGTTGATCCCTAATTCCATGTTGTACTTGATAAAAAAAATTGAAAAAAAAATAAATTGAAAATTTGTTTTTTTTTTAACATAAACAACTTCCATAAAGTAACGCGTGATTGAATCAATCGTTACTGTACTGTTATATCAATCTTTCTTCACGGAAACGCTGCAAACTTGGCAGTGATATTTATATCGCAATGGATGGCGTTACCTGTCGTATTCCACTACGTCCCAGCCATAAAACAAAACTTTCCTGAAGCCTTCATTATTTACGAAATTCCACGGGCTACATCCGCGTGCCATAAACATAAAGGCTCTTGTGTTATTAGTTGACATACTTCCCCAAAAACGCGCGCATAGTTCGCTGACAAATTATCTTTGTCATGCTCGTGATATATGCCGGGTTCAGTGTGGGTAGGGCCAGGACTTCGGGGGAAACACATACATATAGGTTTTAGCATTTTTTGATGTGAAACCATTTAGAAAATATGTACCACATATTTTCTCAATATGTGACACATGTATTGGCGCGCCTTTGCAGTAAAATCGACTCGTAAGCCGTGACGGCAAATGACATGGCGCTCTCTTATGCCGTCATGTTACACATCTTCCGGGTGTAATGCTTATATTTTTTTTTACCGGCTTGAATATTTTATAAAAAATCAGTTTATTTAAAAGACAATCAAAATCATAAATATCTCCGGCACTCGGTTCGATCCTCTGCCCTACACGGTACACCAATGACTTATTTAGTAGTTTCGATGCCATCGCTCAAAAACGGTGAAGGGAAACATCGTGAGGAAACCGGTACGTCCAAGAACCTCAAACGACATTCACCAACATGCACTGGGCCAGCATGGTAGATTAGGGCCACCCTCTCTCTGAAAGAAGGCCTGTGTCCCAGCAGTGGGAAATTGATATGCTGATACTGTAGGTAACTTACCAATGTAAACCCCTCGAATTTGACCTCATTTGATTTGTTTTAACGAGTTACATAATAATGCATGCTAATTAGTGTTGTTTTTTTGTTTTACTTTAAAGTGTTCTATGTCTTTCCATTTGCATCGAATTTTGGGAGTGTAATGGTTTAATAGCTGATTATATAAGGGGAAAACCAGCGCCGTTTGGCAAATGGCGCCATGCAGAGCTGGGGCTGATTTGTGGCAAAAATCTAACGTTTTTTATTTATTTAAATAAGTATGTGTAAGGATTTTTGCTACGAATAGAATATTGTCTATTGATCTACTTTTATCGAGGGCATCCACACGGGTAAAACTGCGGGGCGAAGCTAGTATGCCATAAATGTAGAGCAAAGTAATTTGACACAATCGGTAAAGGTGCTCCACAAAGGGCACCGCGAGGTACACAACTGGGGGGGTTAGACAAGACTCACTTGCTATTAGCGTTATTAGCGTTAACGCCTGCGGAAAGATGAAATTATATGAAAATGACATTGACAATGACATTAGCTTGGGAGATGTTATCTCAAGATAATATCATTTTCATACAATTTTATGTTTCCGCAGGCGTTAACGCTAACAGAAAGTGGGTCTTGTCTAACCCCCCTGGCAACACAAACAGCGCAGTTTTATTAGCGATACGGAGCGTAGATCACAGATACGCGTGTGACTATAGTCACGGAAGTGTGCGGCGATGCTTATCGCACGCATGTCTTGTCCGCCGGTACCCGCTTTTTGTCAACACATTATATTTTACAGGATATTTAAGTATTTTCAGAATATGTCAAATAAAACCTGGTTTTTAGATGTTTTTCTTTTCTTTAGAAACAGTGTGCATTTTACAATGTCCAGAATAGTTATTAGATCTCAGCGAAAGTAAATTTAAAAATACTATTAAGAATTATTTGATGAGGCAAGCATACTACTCTGAAGAGTCTGAAATATGTTTATTGAAGACAAAGTACAATGGAAACAATCTGTATCAAAATAATTACAGAAGAATTTGCCTTATAAATTCAATTATTACCTACTACTTAATTAAAGTATTTTTTCAAAGCCACTTTACAGCTGCATAATTATTATTGATAAGGCAATTTTACAGCTGATAATGTGTACCTATATTGTATACTTGTTGTTAATGTTGTTTGTTGTTGTATCAGATAAAAACCGATAGACTAGCAACTATATAGATAGATAGATAGAAACTCTTTATTGTGTACTCCAGAAATAAAACTTACAAACATATAGAAAACACTTACGAGCTAGATATAGTAATATAAATTTTTCGTAGTCGGGTTTTAGTTTTTTAACCTTTATTCTTGTATCACAACAATTTTAAACAAAACATAACATTGAGTTGAGATAAATTGATCAAAACATCCCACTTCTGAAATTGATGTTTTGGTACAAATATAGGTATAATTCGTCAATGTATAAATATATCGTCAATAAAAACATTATGTACCCGCGAAAACTTTGTCTCGATTAGGTACGTCCGCACCATTAATTTATGTATTTTATGACATGTGAAAAATAATAAATTTAAATCACATCGAATTATTCACATTTAATGTAACCCTATAAAGATTATAATATTAAAAAGACTTAATTATGCTATTCCGATGAATGGAACTTTATCGAATAAAAACTAAGGCCAAATTGATGGAACTATGGTCATTAATTGTTTATGTAAAGGAATATTAAATTAATTTATGCATTTACGAAAACTCAGGCGTATTTACCTACTTAAAATTTATTTTATTCATAGGACACCATTATATATAAACTTATAAACTTAATATATTTTAATTTGTGCAAAATGACTAAATCTTCATTAAGTATTGGTAGACTGTAAAATGACGTGAACGTAAACGTGTAAATCGGCCCTAACTTCTAGACTTAGAACAAACAATCAAACTTCAACCTCTGAAAAAGTTTAGACGCTAGAGCGTCCAATCTTTTTTACCCTCCTGAAATCCAAAGGAAAAATTGTTCTAATTTTATCTTTGTGCTAAGATATTTTTACCGTCTTACTGTCTTTGTATCATCGAGATACAATACATATAGAGTCACAATCGTTAAAAAAAATTGCCGAACCAAAACTCGGCGCACGCTACGATTTGCGCAGACTTTTTGGTTAGTTACAAGGTAACATCCGACTACGATGCCAGAGCTACCATGACATAGCGGTCAACTATTAACGTTGAACACTATGCAAGCGACATAACATCTAACTTAAATATGGCATTGTGAAGTAGGTATATAATTGATACAATGTATGTACAATGACGCTCGGATGTCGATGCTTTGTGTAAACTGTCGTGTCAACCAGACGCCGCGCTGCGGTTGCATCTTGTTCTTCTTGCTTCTTCTTCTTATCTATATCTATACTAATATTATAAATAGCAAAGATTTGATTGGTTGTTTGTTTGTTTGCATTGAATAGGCCCCGAAATTACTGAACCGATTTCAAAAATTCTTTCACTGTTGGGAAGCTACACTATCTCCGGGTGACATAGGCTATAATCTATACCCGTGCAAAGTAGCTAGTATTTGTAAAAACCTATTTTGAAACAGAAATTCATACTTAAGTCAGTTTCTAAAAAACTCATGGTGTTTTACCACCAACATAGAAAAAGTATGTCGCGACATTTTATTATTTTTCAGTATCGTTAATGTGAACGAGTGTAGGAAAATGAATATTTTGTGCAGTGAGACATGTCTGTTTCGTGTTGCTTTCAAATCTCCATAGAAGCCTCTATAGTAAAGTTTCCACTACTTTACTGGGACGTGACTTAAACTCGACCGTGACTTAATTTGCTTGGCTTTGACTGTGACTATGTTTTTTTAAAGATATCTTCTAAAATTTGATATTTACTAATTGAAAATTTTATTATACTTGATAACAACTAATAAAATTAAATTCGTATGTAATATGTCTAAAGCCAAAACTTTAAAAAAAACCGTGACACTTGATCACAAGACAATCCGTGCTCTTTTTATCAAACTTTTCTCACGAGAGGATTTTGGCTTCGCATCATCGCATGTCTTGTGCGTTTGCCAGTATCAAGTATTGAAATACTTTCAAGTTTAATTATGTATCTTCCAACAAGTCATGGTCAGAGTCAAGTCCAAGTCATGCCTTAGAAAAGTGTTGGAGATTTTACTAGGGGCTTATATGGAATTTTGGAAACATCACGATAATACATGTTTCACCTCGTTATATCAATTTCCCACTGTCAAGCCCATTCAAGAACTCTCAATACATAAAATTCACCATTATTAGGACATTAACACTTAAAAATACTCAAGTTTTGGAATATAACACAATTATAACTTCAACTTGACCGTGAGTTATTTGACTTGACTCTAACCGTGACTAGTTTGTTTGACTACATTATCATCAAACTTGATAGTAATTTAATACTTGACTATGGCAAATGCAAATGATTGCGACGCCAATCTTCTCACAGAAGAAAGCGACATGTTTTTTTCACGTTGGCGCCAAAACCCCACTCGCGCTTGTAGCTACGTAATCTACTGTATTCACAACTCATACTGCTGCACTGTCACTTGTCACTGTCCCGTCACAAGGTCCCGCGTGGCGTGTCATCGCATGTTATCGCGCGATCTCGTCACGTGTGCGTGTCGCGTGTAGACGCACCTTTAGCTTATCTGCTACTTTTGGACGCTCACGTAAAAATATCGAGTTATCTATGGATAATATTGTGTAGGCAGTGGCGTAGTAAAAATTCTGAGTTGATAAAAATGAATATTTGTCAGGTGCTTCAAATACATTCATCATACACGTAAAGTAGGGTCAATACATAGGCTAAATATTTAATAGATCACATTTGACATTTGTCAGTCTATTGTTTATTTGTCAAAGTCATGAAATTGCCTTTTTATTTCATTATTACTTACTTTTTAATTATATATGTACTTTAAACTGACAAAGGATAGGCAATTCTGCGGTTCTATAAATTAATAAAGTTAATTTTTAGAAGAAAAAAAAACCGACTTCAAGACTACACGTACAAACTTAAACTAAAAAGTAGTAAAATTACAGTGAAAACATACCTTTAGTCGAATTGATAACTTCCTTTTTTTGAAGTCTGTTAAAAACAGAGATTGAAAGTCCTCATCAAAACTTTTGCTGAAAGGAAACCTCAAACCAAAACGTCATCTGTTTTTTGTTGATTTTTTCAAATAGCGCTGTATCAATTACGTTAAAATTTATATTGAACCACCTCTGAAGTAAGAGGTTGAAATTTGTCTATAAAAAAAACGTCAAAATCAATTTATAATTGGCGGACCAATCGGAACAAATATTAAAAAAACATATAGGTACAGTCGAATTGATCACCTCCTCTTCCCGTCGGTTAAACAATAAATAATACCAATAATAAATATGTTTAATTAACAATCTAATTTTAATTTGTTTATTTTGCTCCTAAAATGTCAATTGTATTATTATATTACGCACTTTGAGAACCACATATTTTTGATTAGTGTCAATAAATCTGGATCGCTTTGATCCGGATTATTTGGATGTCTCGACATCCAAACGCTATCATTTCGCAATGATCTTCAATCGGCCTGAATTTCCACGAAACTCCGAAAGCACAGCATAATCAGCACGTACCAAAGACTGCAACACAGTTCTCGATATAGCTCTAGAATCTAGACTAAAACACAAGTCCCATCTAAACCAAAGTCCACAGAGGGTAGCGACAAAGCTGCGGCGTGGGCGCTAGATACGCATCTAGGCATTGTCAGCAGTGCCTAGGATGCCTAGCTCTGGTCTTAGACTCCGTAATAGATTTGAGTATCGCCTTGTTTTGGATGTGGATTTATACCTGAGTTTCTGATATGAGTGATGAGTAAATCCAGTGAAATTGTTTGCAGTAGAGCTTAGTTTTTGGATCTAAAAGTAAGAATTATACCTACTTTTGAGATCTTTTGAACATTTGCATCTCAGATTGTGTAGTACTTAAAAAATTCATGTCCTCTTTCTAAATTTCTATTAACTACGTCACATTGTTTGCTATTAAAGTACGGCCGCTACAAGAATGCGCGTAACAGTGTTGCCATAACATTGTAAAAACCAAAAGCCGAGGTTGGGGTCCATTGCAAATAAAATTTACGCATTATAGTTGATTTTTAACTGAACTCTACGCCAAGGACGTTTTATACCCTAAAGCCAATTTATGGTACAAAACGTCCTATGCATATTCTTATAATATGTAAACCTTTTTGGAAAATAATATTACTATAATTGTTAACACCACTGAAAAAAATCAGGGCCTGTCTACGAAGTAATGTATTTAGGAGTTAATGTAATTTCTACAGTCTTTTGTTGTAGACCTAATTACCCAGATAAACAGTATCAGGGAATTACATTTTAATCTCATAGAATAATCCCCAGGTTGACAAAAATATAACTCAACAAATGGATGTTATCGTGGATGATAAAATCAAAAAAACTTGAAGATAATTTTAAACATGCCTAGGTATGGAAGGAAAGGAATGGAAATGGTGAGCATTTCTCGGGAACGTTGTTTCAGGCAGTGTGCTAGGAGGATCCTGGTGCCCTCCTCCGTCTGGCACAGATGTCAGCCACCGAGGAGGTTTTAGTGGATGCAATCTCACATAAAAAAATGGGGTGAACCCATTTTTTTTTTGGGATTTCCCCCGAATTTTGGGAATCTTGATAAAAACCTAAAGCAGAAGGTATCCAAGTATACAATTATTAAGTATTAGCCAAATGAACGGACAGAATGATTTACAAAATATATTTGCGTAGCTTTATCATTTCAGCTCATGTTCCTGCTGGAACACAAGCCTTTTCTCAGAGAGAGGGTGGGCCCTAATCCACCATGCTGGCCCAGTGCATTTTGGTGAATGTCATGTCTTTGAACTTAAGAGGTTGTTGGACATAGGTACCGGTTTCCTCACGTTGTTTTTCCTCACTTTCGAAAATGCACATAATTTATTTAGGTCAATTGTAAATATAATAAGTCATTGGTGCGGGCCGAGGATAGAACCGGGTGCCGTCAGATTGTAAAGCGCACATGCTACCGCTCAGCCACCATCGCTCTTGCCACCACCATTGCTACGATTTGCATAACCTACTTGCCCATAAAATTTTATGAAATCAGATCAACGGAATATACGCAAGTTATCTGTGAAAAAAAAATCTAATATCCTCATACATACAAAACCTGACTTGTAAACTGGAGACTGACTTCGCTTCGCTCAGTAAAATATACGGACATAAAATATTTATTATCCGGAAAGGCGAAAAATTTAAAAGTGACGAGTAAACCGCAAGCCGACAACTAGTTTTAATTTCAACTCTAGATACTATATTTTGAAGGTTTTTTAGTGATTTAGTATGTAATAACATGTTTTTATAAACGAACACATGTTAATTTCGTAATATAAATGATCAGGTCACGTGAGGCAGGCGAGGCCGGGCGCACCCACTAGTTGCTCTTATCATCGTTTGGGTAATATCATTAACATATTGTTGTGTCATACACGTAAAAGGTTAATAGAGAAAGTGACATTGGACATCTTTACTATTGTAGAGTATAAAAATTTCATAATGAAATGTTCATAGAGACTCACGGAAGAGGGAAGGGTGTGGATATACTCCCGTGATACTCTCATCATCATCATCATATCAGCCATAGGACGTCCACTGCTGGACATAGGCCTCCCCCATCGATCTCCAAAAGGGCCGGTTGGAAGCGGCTTGCATCCAGCGTTTCCTTGCGGTCTCGTTTAGGTCGTCTGTCCATCTTGTGGGTGGACGTCCTACGCTGCGCTTACCGGTCCGTGGTCTCCATTCCAGAACCTTTCAGCCCCATCGACCATCTGTTCTGCGTGATATGTGCTCTGCCCACTGCCATTTCAACTTGCTAATGTCGGTGACTTTTGTTCGTCTACGGATCTCCCCATTTCGGATTCGATCTCGTAGAGAAACCCCGAGCATAGCCCTCTCCATAGCTCGTTGTGCAACTTTGAGCTTGCTTATAAGGCCCATAGTGAGAGACCACGTTTCAGTGCCGTGATACTCTAAGTGGGCTTAACGCACGCATTTTCATTTAGCTTTGCCCAAACAAAACATAAAAAGGTGTACTTTTTATGTTTTGTTTGGTCAAAGTTAATTATAAATGGTGTCATATCAAAATTGACTGTTTTGTATAGGAAACCGTAAAGACCAAAACACGATTAAGGACATTTCGCTCGAAAAAAGCGCTTTTCTCCTGTTTTTTTAGATTCATTCAAATACCTTTTTACCAAGATGTCTACGATATCTTAATACACAGATCTAATAATTATAGAAGGAACCGTAACGGTACATTTCACATTAACAGCTATAGATACTTTTCAAAAAATATGAAAAAAACCTCAAAAATAGGGTAGTAGGGAAACGCACGACTGTGTGTAAGCGTTTTTGCTCCAATAAATATATTAAGCTTTATTATATTATTACTAGCGGTCCGCCTCAGCTTCGCACGGGTATAGATTATAGCCTATGTCACCCGGGGAAAGTGTAGCTTCCCAACAGTGAAAGAATTTTTTAAATCGGTCCAATACTTTTTGAGCCAATTCATTACAAACATACTTACATACAAATCTTTCCTCTTTATAATATTAGTATAGAAGTATAGATTATGGTCATCTATAATAACAAGCGTTGCTCAAAAGTGGGGAAAACCTGCCGTTAAACGAATTTAATGTTGATTCAAACATGTAACATGTTGTATTGTATTGTATTGTATTGTATTGTTATAGATCTAAATGCCTAACTAAATATTTGTCTCTTTTGTATTATAATATCTAATGCGTTTAAAATTAAATAAATTTATTTTAAATAGGTTATTAAAAATGTAAACTGTGCGAGCAAGAGAGCATCTAATCAGTTTACGCGTTCTAAAGATCATAGTTGTACATTTTATAGTATTCCTCTATACTTCGCACTCCGAACATGCACTTAGAAGGCTCGATCTACTAAATTGAAAGGCTTATCGCAGAGCTTACAGCACTTAGTATCAAATTTACTTATTCTCATAGACTTGCTCCATCGTTGTCCCGTTCGATCTCAGTGGAAAGGAGAGAGATGGAAGTAGTCTGCGGAACAAGGCTTGTATCTCAGGAATCTGCGCTGAACTGTGATACATGTGTACCGATTTGCAAAAAGCAGAGAAAGAGATTACTTATATTATTAAAGACACGTGTTAGGTTTTTTTTAATATAAAAATAGGTACCCAACATACAGTAGGTACTCTCAGAAAAATCTGAGAGAGTCAGAAAAGCAAAATGAACATTTTACCTCTACGTATATCTACGTTGACAGGATTTTTTTTTGTTTATGGCTCTAGACATGTATTGTATTTAGCCAGTGACAAGTATAATATTGAAGTATTCGATAATTTCAAGTTTTAGTAGACATTGTCAAACTATGTATAGTCTAGTCAAGCTAAATAAATCATGGTCAAGTAAAAGTCAGACCAGTAAAATGACGGAGACTTTACTAGATACTTCTGGGGAGTTTCGGAAATAAAAGTTTCACCTCATTATGCCACTTGCCCACACTCTAACACACCAACGAACACCACATAAATGATAATCCACTATTATTATACATTAACACTCGAAAATATACAAGTTTAATAAAATAACACAGTGTGGCGAATGAGACATGAATTTCTCACGCTTGCGTCAAAACTTCAAAAAAAGTTACGGATAGTGACAGATAATTTTGCCACCTGTCATCTGTCAAAACTGCGACTCGTCTACCAAAAACCGGTAAGCTCCGACATTGATGCTTTCCCAAAATTTCAGATCGATTCAGTATCATAACCACACACAAAAAAAAAACGCAACAAAAATGTACTTAGTTGCTTTAAAAATTGAGCAACACGAAACTTTTATTTCTTTTTCAATCTAATTGCGTTCTATACCGCAAACGGGAGAATTAGCGCTTCTGCCGTATCTCAGTGCCGTAGTACGGTAAATTAAGACGGCGCAGATACGGCACATAAATCTACCGTATCGGTCAATAGGCGATCGGAATCGCGCCACCCCCACCCCCGCCCGGTGCACTCGGATGAGCGGCAACGTAACACCCTGTGGTGCAAAAAGTACTTTGTAAGGTGGGAAGTTTACAGGGCTTGTAAATGTTTTGTGGAGCCATCGATTTTGTATTGTTTTTAACTCACTAAAATCGACTTACAACCAGTCTTGAAAGACCATTTTTAGGGTTCCGTATCCAAAGGGTGAAAACGGGACCCTATTACTAAGTCTACGCTGTCTGTCCGTCCATCTGTCCTACATTTTTACGTCTGTATCTTTAGAACCGTAATAGATAGCCAGTTGAAATTTTCACAGAATATGTAATGTTACGGCGTAAAGTTAACAAGTGAAAACAAAAGTGACGTCCCCATAGAAAAGAAAAAGAAAGAAAGAAAATAAATTAAGTACAACAATTTTTTTTAACGTATTTTTGTGTTTGCTCTAATGTAAAAACGATAATACATACAAGCGTCAAACTTGGCATGATTATAGTACACACGCTAAAGTAAAATTCTTGCGGTGGCTTCATGTGGCAGGTCGCCCTCTTCCCTCAAACATGGCGAGGAGAGCGATGGCTGGCACACGCGTCAACTCGTGAACGGGTGCTGCTAGCGGGAGCTGGACTGCTCGGCGTATACACGCAACATAGTCATAAGATTTTATAATTTGTATATTCCTCTTGTATAGTCATTACTTTTATGTTATATCAGCAATAGTTAATAAAATAAATTGTAAAAGTTGACAAAGGGCACGGACCCAGGAGTCCGTGGAGAAACAAAATAAACTTAAAAAAAAAAGGAAAACAATCAATAATACTCGTCGTCGTCATCTAACAGTCGGTACTTGGATGGGTGACCGCCTGGGGCCTGGGGTGATGTTGTCTTTTTGCACTACTTTTTGTATTTTGTGGTGGTACGGAACCCTCGGTGCGCGAGCCGACTCGTACTTGGCCGGTTTATTTACAAGTTTATGAAAAGCAATGAAATGTAGACAGGAAATGGGTGACTATCTTTGAATAATCTGATATTTAATATCAGCTACAATGTGAGAGTTCCAACCCTAACTTAGACTATAGATTTACTAACTTTTTCCTAGAATGCCAGCCCTTCCATTCATATTCCAAAATCAAAACATGGCACTGGTCGACCTGCGCGTGGGCCTATCACCGATCGCGAGCGAAGCCGAGGGAACCCGACGCGACCCGAGCGTATCGCCATCTAACCATAGATGCGGAGTAGAAAATTGTAGAGAAACATCTTCTAGAGGTGTGATTTACTCAGGTCATCGTTCGATGTTATACCATGCAATATTAAGACACGCCCTTAGGAAACATTTCTTTGTTAGTGTTTTTTTTGTAGTTTTCTCTTTCGACCTATGCCGTTGTAATTTGCATAACTATAACTTATGTTTACAATGTAGGTATAAAAAATAGGGACTGCCAACAGAAGTGAAAACACGTCATATTAGCATGACGCTGACACGGTCACATTACCATGTCGATGACGCGAACCCATAACTTTTGCCCTTACCAAAATCGCTCAACGCGGCTAGAGCAGTTTTCACTTTAAAAGTAAAAGGAAAAGTGGCCATTATGCTGGTAGCGTTTCCACGTTGAATGGCAATGCTGTTTTTTGGCTAACGTAGGCACCAGCACGTAGTATAGTATGAAATCAGGCGAGGTGGTGGTCAAAAGCAAGTCTATTAATAGTTTAAAAAAAAAACTTTGGCTCTTGCATTCCGGTCATCAGTCGCCTCCACCCACAGCCTCCACCAAAATTTTATTGTAATTCCACATGCAGTTTTAATTGAAATGAAATGAATGAATTGAAATGTAACGTACTATGTGTTTGAAATTAAAAAAAAAAAAAAAAAAAAAAAGTTTTTGATCATATGATTGATAGAAGGTTTACTCCTTTGCGGATGTTATACTCAGTACCATAGAGCATAGACCTGTA
Organism: Agriopis aurantiaria; assembly: GCA_914767915.1. Classification (NCBI taxonomy): domain Eukaryota; kingdom Metazoa; phylum Arthropoda; class Insecta; order Lepidoptera; family Geometridae; genus Agriopis; species Agriopis aurantiaria. Next base: position 2,189,433 of record OU611982.1, read on the forward strand.
GCTATCTGTTTCCAGGGCTATCTAGCATGCATTTGTGTAGTCACGTGGGTGGGCTGACGTCTGCAGACGGGAGATAGTATGACGGGCTGTTCCGTCCACGGCTTAGATTGTCTATGGTGACGCGGGAGATTGGGGCGATGGCTGTTAAGTTGTTCTATAGTCCAACTCGAGATAATTATATTTAGGGTCACAATACTCGCGATGTTAGAGGAAATGTATAATCATTTCAGATGGGTGTACAAATTGCACGGATGCATTTCTTATGAACTTTGAATGTGGATTCTTTTTCGGTGGAGTTAGCCCAAGAAAGTATCCCATATCTTAATGTAGGTATAGCCGACAGAAGCGCGGTACGCGCAAAAAAAGCTTTATCGTTGGCTACCTTACGCAACACAATAATATAATGCCTATACTTTAGCTTTGTACATACATTCTCAACATAAATTATTTCCACGAAAAATTCGAGTCGATATTAATACCTAGAAATTTTGTTGTTTGGATTTCGTAAATTTTTAATTTACTTAGTACGCTTGGCTTCCACAAAACTAAGCAGCAATTGGCAGCGAAGCTTGAATGTGGGCTGGCGCATTTTGTAATTCGAGGTTTGATCTCATTTATTACGTCGGCATCAACTGCTCGTGCCATCGTGCGGTGTCTAATGGTCCATAGTATGGAATACAAATTACTGTATGGACTCCATACAGTAATTTGTATTATAAAACGCGCGGACCCGCATACACGCGTTTGATTTGTGAGAGGCTTCAAAGACTTTGCGTATCCTTTTTTAATAATAAAACAAGTGACAACCAATCTCCATCAACGCCACGAGAACACTCAAATCCGAAGATACGTTAAAAGCCGAGATTGTCCAGACAGTCGGTTTATTTGTAGACAAACAGACGGACAGATATCGTCTAATCGATTCGCAGCCGGCGCCTTATCTCGCGGGTTTTAAAACGAATGCGGACTTATCTTTAGTTTTGAGCGGGTGCGTGTGCGTTGTTTTGACGGCACGACATGAGTGGGCGTTACGAGATGAGCAGCTAATAGTTTATATCACTAACATTATAAATGCGAAAGCTTGTGTGATCTTTCACAACAATTAATCAATATTTTATAATATGCTTCGAAGCTTATAATTTGGATTAACACACTGGTCGCTTCTATGCAACGCGTTTGACCGCTGATTTGCCTTTTCATCCGACAAAATAGGATATCGTCTTTATTGAGTTTGTATGTGTGTTTGTAGCCTTCATAAAAATATTTTACTGCATCCTATCATGTGATGTATCATTATAATAATCCTTTTAAATGAAAGTGAAATTTGGACCATCATTTCTGGTTCAGGTTATATGATACGCCAATAATGCCTTTCACGGATTTTTAGTTATAAGGAACTATCTGCGCCTCGCGGTTTACTCGCGTGGATTACTACCGTGGCGCGTTATCTTCAGCTATCTGCCAGTGAAAGTCTTTTCAAAATCGGTCTAGCCGTTTTAGAGTCTATAAGGTATATGTGTATTACATACACACATCTTTTGTTTTGCTATGTTTCGACTATACCGTAGAGCATGCGTCAATGCAAACGTGCACCATATAGGTCGGTCGCAAACAAATCAAACTGCACTCTTTCCAACTAATACCCCTCATATCTACGCGAGTTATTTATTGCCTAATTACCCGCAGTTATTGTTCTTTATTTATGATCGGCCCGGTTTATTGACGGAGATAAAACGCAGATTTTAATGGTAATGGAGACAAGCAAATTGGATAAGGATAGGGTCTTAAAGGCGATTAATATGATATTGTGGTATGAGTCATTGAGTATTTATACCATGGAATGTCAAACTAAGAGCGTGTTAAGGTCTGGTTTGTCTTTATTTACCGTTTTTTATTGAAGCTGCAAAATGAAAATATGAATATTGATGGAAATATTTGGATTGTTGAGTATGTTTTTTTATTAATATGATATTTGATATATTATAACTTTATTTGTTACTTGATATTTATTTTAAATCATTGGCGTATCGTAAATAATTTCATAACATTTCTATAGACATCCGTCATCTATATAGTTTACCTGTGACGATACGAACACTGCAGTGTCTGAAATCTATCTATATACTTCGTATATAAAAGCGAAATTCATTAATCACGAAATCTCGACAACCACTTGACCTACGAAGCTGAAATTTGGCAGGCAGATTCCTTATGGGGTGTAGAGATCTACTAAGAAAGGATTTTACGAAAGGGCCTTAAATATGTTGTTGAAAGCTGCATCTTTCATGATCCTGGGCAGATTGTATATACTATATAATAGTTGTATATAATAGCGCCACCTATATTTAACTAGCGACCCGCCCGCCCGGCTTCGCACGGGTATAATTTACGTGCGAAGCTGGGGCAGGTCGCTAGTTACATATATAAACCATCCGTGAAAAATAATCTAACTGATGGTGAAAACCGCATCAAAATCCGTTGCTTGATTTAGGAGGAGTTAGCGACCATACAGACAGACAGACGCGGAAAGCCACTTTAATTTATACTATGTAGAGATAGAGATAGAGAAGATAATAGGCTTGCGTTTAACCGCCAACTCGCCTGATGTTAAGCGATGACGCCGTCTATCTAAGCGGTAATTTTATAATATGTAAACGGTGTCGATTTATCGAGTCCACTCTGGCAATCCGATAGAAAAATGAGCAGGAGGGAATTAAATCATGCAGAGCCGATGCACACTCTTCAAAATGTATCCGATAAAAAACCGATAGACTAGCAACTATGTTTGTGTATAACTACAAATGTTAAGCCATGCAGAGCCTTCGGGCGGGCTAAAAAACGTTGACATTAGAGTTGGCACTGAACTCGGCCTTTACGAACTTACTTTAGTTTTTACAAACCTTTACAAATAGATAACTTTTACGCTCAATTTAGAATGGAATATTTATTTATTGCCAGAAGTAATATACCATAACCTTAATTTTACTTAGAAATAGCAAACATTAGATATTTATTGTCTAAATAGAATTGTCGGCGAGCCTCAAACTAAGCACGAGGCCTGTATCTTGAGGCTCGAGTGCAGTTTTGTATACGTACGTGCGTATTTGTATACGTACTTCTCAGTAAAAATCTAACTAGCTTAGCGTCTAAACGACCCAATAACCCGCGTAGCGCTCAAAGCAATAAAGTCCTGCGAGTGAATTTCAGGAAGTTTGAGTCACTTACAGGTGAGCAATAATGTCAAGATGCAGATTCGTAGCTGGAGTTATTGCGCCTGCGACCCGAGATACCACGGAGATTTAACATTTTGTTACCAATATAAATTATATGAATATTTTAACTTTGATCCGGAAATATACTTGGGGATTGAAATTCACTCTGACTGAATTCACTCATAGTAAAATGGAACTATCACAGTTGACATACTAAACAGTTGAGAAAAGAAATGATTTTGTGATAGGGGTGGAATTATTATTAGAATGTTATTATTATTATTAAGTAATATTGTATTGTATTATTTTTTATGTTATTACTAGCTGCGCTCCGCGGTTTTACCCGCGTAGTGACGAAAAATGGCGATGATGATGATGATGATGATGAAAAGTAGCCTATGTCACTCTCTGGCTCTTGAACTATACTCATGCAAAAAATCAGGTCGATCCGTTGTTCCGTTACAGCGTGAAAGAGGAACAAACATCCATACATCTGTACATATATATACAAACTTTCGCGTTTATAATATTAGTAGGATTAAGGATTAATATGAGTAAGAGTGGAAACTCTTTCACAAAATTATTTATTAGCGGATCTTTCTTAAGGACTTTCGTAATTTATTATAAAAAAATATGTAAACTAAACAAAGCAGGTAATCGTAAAAAATTATAATCGTAAAGTAAATAATGCAAAAATCCAGTCTGTTTTTTGACTTTAGAAGATAGATAGACTGTGCATACCTTAAATAACAATTATATACATATAGAGAATTTATCAAGCTCATTCCTTATCGCTAAAAGCGATCTCTTCTAGACAACTATTGTATGGAAAGAATTTACGTACCAGTACCTTACTTGCTATAATCTATCGGCCTTACTTTCTTTGCTTAAAATTTATCTGTAAACTTAAATAACTTTTAAAGTACATAAAACTTCCAATACTACCAACCACACGCTTCTTAGTTATCTAGTGGTTTTTAGTTAAAATAAATATTAAATAAATATTCGGGACATTTTTGCACACTTGGTCATCTGACCCCAAACTAAGCAAAGCTTGTTACTGTGGCTGCCAGAGACTGATATACATACATGTCATACTTAATATATTTTAAATACATACTTAAATAGATATTAACATCCAGATATAGAACAAACACAAATGTTACAATGACACAATTTTTTATGGTGTTCTATTGCTTTTACACAAAACAAAAAAGAAACTGAAAAATACCAATCACAGCGCTCAAACGCTAAAAACAAACCACGACAGTTTCAGGCTAACCCGACGAGTATATATTGACACAGGCACTAAAAGGCTGACTTTAAAGTCCATAGGATAGCTGCGAAATAAAAGGCGACAAGGCGGGCGGGTGTGCTCGGCAGATAAGGCGCCGCCCGCCCTGCGTGATGGATGCACCGCGGCGATAACCGCCCTTTGACTCAACTGGAGAGGTAAACATGGAACTCATATTAGCTATCTCGGAACTTGGCTCAGCCGAGTTCGTTTACTGATGTAAATAAGGTGAAAGTGAAACATGTTTATAAAACGGAGTATAATTATTGTATGCCTAAAATATGGATGATAAATTTAAATTCAAATTATTTATTTGTCAGAACATGGTAGGTACACATACATATAAAGTAGCATACATGGTCGTAAGAATGGAATCGTATCTCATGTCCTTGCCTGTTACAGCGTACAAATGTTAGTTTTTTTATACATTATTATTCTTTTTTTAAAGTAAAAAATAAATACGAATTTATGTCTATGTTATAATATTGTTAAAATCATGGTTTAGTTGTATTTTGTTGATAATTAATATATTTTTATTTAAAAAATTACACGGGAAGTTTGATAAACGGGATTGATCCTCTAATTTTCCACCTTTACCTAGGGACGGAATATATTTTAAAGTTTATAACCCTTAAGATATAAGCCTATTCAATAAAAATATTTTTTCATTAAAATCAACGAAGAAATCGCGTAACATACACAAAAATACAGTCGAATGGAAATCCTCCCTTTTGAAGTCAATGACATTTAGTCGATAAGTAAAAAAAAGGTAAATCCAACAATTTATAAACTAATAATTCTACACGAAATGCCCCAAGTGACCCGGCGTCAAGTGTCAGGTAGCAGGTCAAAACTAGTTAGAAGTAATATCTGTCTATGATGGAGTATTGATAACGCTCTAATTTATGAATATTATTAATGTAATCTTTACCATTATACAATCTTCAGGAGTATTTGATGTCAAACTGATAGGAAGATCAAAATATATAAGGGCAGCTGCACACTAGAGTCTATTTTTTAACATCAAACCAATGATTGTGATCTTACAACTCTCTTTTTTTTGATCGCTTACCGTCATTCGGCCCTTTAACTTGCTTGCCACCTGTATGGCGTAGAAAAATCGGATATCTTAGCTGTTGTAAAAATATCTTGATTCATTCATCCATCCAGTAAAAAACAGCCTGGAAAACAGCTATAAAAATAAAATAAAAAGTTATGTAAAAAAACGATAATATAAAAAACAGTTTCATTAAATTCTTCCGTGTGTGTCAACCCTTACATAGATCATAAGCGGATATGTGATTACTGATAAGAATAGTATTTATTATAATATCAAATATTATAATAAAATGACTAAATTAGAGTCGTCTCATAGATAAACATCGTTAGGGTCATTAGTGACGGAAATATTAATTGAGTAACATGAACGTCTTAAGTTCTTCGTAGATGGAGGCGTGATATCATCTCTATAGTAGGCCAGCGCCACACACTGGCTCTGTTTGTTCGAAGTTTTCCGGCATTGTTTTACAGGAAATTATATTTTTGCTCTATACCTTTGGTTTATCACCTATTTGACTTAAAACAACAAATATACCTACTGGATTTAAATTGAAAAGTCTAACAGATACTAACGTTTTAAGTCTAACATATTTAAATGTGGTTTTGTATATTTGGTTTTTGACCTATCTCACTTAAACCAGTCAGGTTTTTTAGACGAAGACTTTGGAATTTTAATCTAGTAAGTATTTACAGTATTATATCCCATAAATAATCATATAACTTTGATAAACAACCGTGATAGTTTAAATCAGTGTTTTACAGTATTATATTATGTAAGTGAAACCTAAGCAAAGTAAAAAAACATAACAATTAATTTGGGTCATAATCATATAGCTTGGATTTGCCTAGCACCGAAAAAAGTCTGCCAAAATGCCAAAAACTGAAGGAGATGATGAAAACACGTGTTGCACACACTGAAATATTGTTACTAGTACTAGTTCCACAAACACACACTTTGATATTGAGCGGCACACAACTGCAAACGATATGCTCAAAAGTTATCAAATGAACGACCAGGGCCCCGATTCTACTAAAGAAATTGTCTTTAAATTGTAATTGTTGCGATTTTGATTGTTAAATAACTGCCTCAAAATTGACAGTTTTAAATATTTTTTATACTAGAAAAATACAACCACCTTATATTATAACTTAGTATGAAAAAAAAAATTGTTAATTTTGAGGCAGTTATTTAACAATTAAAATCGCAACAATTACAATTTAAAGACAATTTGTTTAGAAGAATCGGGGGGCAGGGGGTGTAAATGTAGAGGGGAACCTGTAGGTATAACGCTTCCATAATTTTTTTCTGAGCCAGCGAACGATCTCGGGGCAATCTCGACCATTGTGTGGCGGCGGCATTAGTTTGATTATATGATCACTGTATTAGATTAAGTTACATATCGCTGTAGGTCAGAAGCCGTATCCATTTCTAACGGATTTTAAAATAAGGCCACAGGTTTTAATATCAGACGACATGTCACATTAAGTCAAATACTCAGAATAAGGTAGCTTTATCTTTGAAAATAGGCAAGGACTTTGCTTGAAAATAGGATGATCATTTTGACAGCTCACAGTAAGGATGAGGTAGTGTATAATCGTTTATGAACCTATTCCATCATCGATAATTATTATTCTCATAAAACATGGAATCGATAGTTGCATGGTTATGCTGAAAAACTGAAATCATTCATTAGGTAAGTAATTGTATATTTTTACATATAAGTAATTGCGCAATAGATAATTACAAATAACTATATATTAGTTATTTATTTTATTTCAAAACTGATTTTCGATAGTCTGTGGTTGTTCAATATGCGGCACTTCACGTAAATGGGCGTACCCATCAATGAAGTACAACATCATTTGTAACAACATATAGATAGATAGATACATTATTTGTAGTACATTTTGCCGGATTAAATACGAAACTTCCTGGGCGTGATCTGTCAAAATTATCATCCTATATTTGACAGACATTATTCTAAGGAACGCAATGATTTGTTGGTTTAAAAATACAAACAACAAACTTTTGTTTTCTAAAATGAGTATTATATTGTATCTTGACATACGGTTTTTTCTTGTTCAGATGATACAAAAAAACTGTTCTTACAAACTGATTTAAATAAATTTCACCAACTTGCAACTGCACGACCGATTTAAATCTAGATTTAAGTAAAATTCAAATGTAAAATTATATGGAAAATTTTATAAAATCTAAATTTGTACCAGATTTAATTTTTTGTGCGAACCAGCCTTAGTTATTCTATGTAGGAATTTAGGGTATCGATTAAAATATCAAAGTAGCAAAGCGTTTAATTAACAAAATGTATAATATTTAAAAGTAAAAGTATCAAGTAAGTAAGTAAGTAAGTAGTAGTAGTACGTTAGTAGTAGTAAGTATTTTTATGTAAAAGTGTTAAAAACAGAACAGCCTCTAGTAAAATTTTCACTATTTTTCTGGGGCATGACTTAAGCAAAATAAGTCAGAGTAGTTCATACTCTGACTTATTTTGCTTAACTTTGAACACTGAAACTGACGAATGCACAATATGTGTCAAGCCAATATTCTTTTGTAAGGAAAAAAGTGACAAAAGTCAAAGTAGCAGATGTCAAAATACATATAAATTATTATGACGTACTTACAAAGCTCGAATGTTGCTCGGTTTAACATCATAGATAGTCCGCAGTGCGAATGTGGTGATTATGGGGATCTGGACCATATATTTTTTTCCTGTCCTTTACATGACCATGCCTCCTTTTACGATGACTTGATATCCCTCCGTGTTCCATTACCTACTAATATACAATCCCTTCTCAGTAGCAATTCCTTTTCTATCTACCATTCTCTATCTGATTTTATCATCTTTAATGACATAAACTATAAATTTTATTTATGTAAATCTTCAACACTCCTCTGATCCGTCCATCCTAATCTTTCCTATATCCTAATTTTCGCGTATACCTTTAAATTCTAAAACTAAACTCATACGACTTGTATATGGCAACTGCGTCAATCACGCGGAGCCAAAAGCCCCAACACGGGGAGGAAGATATTAAAAAAAAAGCTCGAATGAGAAGTGAGAACTCAAAATAATAATGAAGTGAGTAGCTGAAGAAACTTTAAAATATTTCAAACATCACTATACATGTACTTGACATTTTCAACGCGGCAGTGACATATTCGCTGCAAAATAAACGAATGTTAGACGCGTGGTGGCGCGCGATAACGCCGCCCGCCCAGGCCGCGATGCGTGATAGCCGCCCTGCCTTGCCGCCCAAGCGCTGCAAGGTATTGATGTGTGTTTAAACCTGCCCGTTATAGATAAGCAGGTTGTTTAAAAGAACTTGATTAGAAAATACTGGTTATAATGAATAGAAATAAATAGACTTATAGGATGCCTGTTCTTCGACTTCGTTTTTAATTTACGTTTAAAGAATTCTCTCGTTGGAGCACTAATCTCACCTCTTGCGGTTAGCCCAGAATTAAATAAGACCATCATCACTCTACTACATAATATTTTTATTTTTAATATTATATATATACATATTTTTATATTATAAATGCATAAGAGTTTGTTTGTTTCTCTATCACGCGGCAACAGAGCCACTGGTGGATGTGATTTGCATAGAGAAAGTTGAAGGGCCGGAGAGTGACATAGGATATTTTATATCTCGGAATAATCTACGTTTCCTGAGAGAGTGTCTACGCGGGTGAAACTGCACATTGCAGTTAGTCAGTATTTCATTTGTACCTACTCACTGCAATGACTACTTACTAAGTAATTTCAACTAACTCTAGGTAAAGGACAGTCAAGCGGTACCAGTTGACTGCCACATAAACAATACAAAGTAGTTGTCTACGTGTTTCGATATCAACCTTAAATTACCGAAAGCGCCCTATCTATAGGTCATACATCGCACCTACGTGCCCGGACTGCGCTATACGCTATAAGTGCTACAACAGTTCTATAGCAGTGCTATAGAAGCGTGGTAGCGGAAGCTATGTGCAGCGCCCTGTGCATTCAAAGACATCGGCCCGATACGTTCGGAGATACGGACAACTTCGCAAGATCCAATACCGCCTCCAAAAGTTGGGCTGAGTTTTGTGGTGCACAGCAAGAGCGAGAGCGAGATATAGCCCCGTCATTCTACTAGCCGTCCTACGACCCGTATATTTTTTCTCTATAAAAATTAGTCATGGCTTCGATGCTAAGTTTCACACAAATAATCTTTGTTTTTTATTATACTCGATACGATACTGAAGCGGACATACATTAGAGATTCGTTTAAGAAATAGTTTTTAGCCCAAATAAGTTCAACCGTTATATAATAATAATAATTGGTGACAATCACACTCACTTAGTATTAATGTGCCGAAGCACGCAGACACTCAATAATAATAAAAAATTACAGTTATCATTACAGGAATGTTCTAATTCAATATTGTAAGTCAATTTTATAATATAATTTTAGAAAGACAAAAATTATTACACACAATAACACACCTAACTAACGTAGTTTTGAATTCTGTAACTGAGCTGACAAAAAAAAAAAAACAATTTACTCGGCAACTCGATTTAACCTAAATTGTAACTATTATGCAACATGCGTATCTAAGGTGACTTAGGCAATAAATTAGTCCTCACGCAGTAATATATAACTCTCATAATAATATGCGAGGTTAGGGTATTATGGGAGGAATAAACAGGTCTTGACTTCATTTTTCAAAGAACATTCAAATATTTATTTTAGTAAATAATCGAATAATTGTTAGTACTTATTTGAATATCGGTCGTACAGTTCGACAGACGACTGTTTTTATAATGTTTTTATAAAGTTTTTTTTTTGTAATATTTAGATCCCCGCGCCTTTCGCTTACCATTTAGACCAGACACCAATACAAACAAGCATTGCAACTAAAACGCGTTAGTTGCACTTCTAATTAAACTGTTATGTTAGTTCGCGCCTAATGTCGCGATGTCGCGCGAATGTTCGCTAATGTCGCACGAATGTTGCACTAAAGTCGCTTGAATGTTGCGCAAATGTACCGTACGTGCGATAAGATGGGGCTTCAAGGCGCTCGTTGTTTCTATAATTTGAATTTAGTATTGAGATAGGAAACTTTTGTTCGGTTTTCTTTTAACTCTCTGGATTTAGTTTTTGATATTAATGAGGATTTTGACTTGTTGACACATTTTCTATTATTAAATGATTGAGTTATAAGAGATACATATCATCATCATCATCTATAATCTTCTTTATTCTACTACATGCGTATAATACCTCACGTAATATATCAATATTGTTTCATAACAAAGGCAAGTATCGTCATAATAATAATGTTATTACATTATAAACATAAGATTAAGAATTACAAAAAACCAGAGAAAAGCACATCAATTTTGTTTAAACAGATTGTTCCGCATTTTTGTACATACATGACGTCACAAACTGCTACCAAAGAGTTTTTTTTACAGTATATTATGGTGCAATTTAGCATTTTTTTATGTTGACATCTGACGTGCTACTGCTAACGAGACGGAGATTGAAATGAATTAAACGTCGTGCTAGTTGGAGGATTAATCCAACTTAAGACAAAGAGATGTAAAGTAGATGAACTCGCGGTGTCTATTTTTAACATATATTTGTACTCAACATTCTGAAACAACAACGTAACATTAACAAATGTAAAACATAAATAATTGATTCCTAATTCCTTATTGTACCTACCTACTTATTACAACTAGAGCGATGGTGGCCGAGCGGTATCAATTGCGCTTCAATCTGACGGCACCCGGTTCGAACCTCGGCCCTGCACCAATTACGTATTTGGTACCTAAATAAATTATGTGCAGTTTCGATGCCATCGCTCAAAAACGGTGAAGGAAAAAATCGAGATGAAACCAGTATGTCCACAGACCTCAAAAAAGTTCAAAGACATATGACATTCACCAACATGCACTGGGCCAGCATGGTGGATTAGGGCCACCCTCTCTCTCTGAGAGAAGGCCTGAGTCCCAGCAGTAGGAACATGATAGGCTGATGACTGATGTGATGATTACGACGTTAAGACGAAATATGCTTCAGACGATTCGTCATCACGAATATTCAAAAGTAGACCTTTAAAATCGATTAATTGACATTATTTCTTTATGTGTAATAAATGTTCTTGAAATATTTTACTGATACACCGATACACGATTAAAGAAATTTGGCTCGATAGAAAAAAAAATCCTAAACTTTCCTAAAAAAAACATCCGTTTTTACGTTCTCTTCAATGGATTGAATTAACTTCATTCAGTTTCTATAAAAGATTTTCATCAAAGTAAAATTGTGTGTTATCCTTACAATCAATCAAATACTTTAGAGGTCGCAGTTTTTTGTAAAAACGTAAGATTATTTGTAGAAAATAAAGAATAAATATTGAAAATATTTGAAAGCGCGCACGCCGCATTACCGTCATACAAGTGTACGGTTCTCTACCAGCACGCCTTAAGGTGGTTCGATTCACAAATGGCGGGAAATCCAAATTTCAAACAGTTTTCTTATCCTTGTAGCTAAGCCGGGTAATTATTGTAAGCGATCATGATGGTACCGCAAATTGATTATTATTCTTTACAAAATCATGTAAAGCTATTTATCTCTAATGCACATTGTTACTTACATTTGTGAATAAACTAATTATTGCTGTTTCAAACGGTTTATCGACAAATGTAAGTAATATGGCGCGTTACTCTTAAATAGTTGTACTATAATGTAAAGAACTACCAACAATTTACGCAAACACTGTGTTAATTAAAAATAATTACCTGACCTGGCTACTATGAACAAAAAACTGTTTAAAATTTGAATTTCCTGTAAATCCCGTGAATCGTACCACCTTAAAGCGGAAATACCCTAGAGATACGTCTAAGTACATGTCTACAAAAACGTATTGAAACCGGCACAAACCTGAATCATTTCACCAACAAGTTAATTACTCTCGAGTACCTGAGACTCCTAATGGTCTCTATCTATAGTTACGCTCTACTGGGACATTAATCCAGTAAGGTTAACTGGCGATAGGCTAAAACATTCGGGAATAAATCTCTTCAATACAGCTCTAATCGTGTTGGTGATAATTTCGTAATTTCAGAAACCTTGGGCATGCTAGTTGAAGCTTTGAGTTACCAATACGAAGCGCTTTGATTCCACATTTATTGTGCGAACTGCTAGTCTGTGGAATGCGCTGCCTGAATGGGTGTTCCCCGACGGTTACAATCTGGGTGTCTTCAAATCACGAGTGAATCGATTCCTTCTAGGCAAGCGTGCTCCAACGTAGACCGCATCATCGCTTAACATCAGGCGTGATGGTGGTCAAACGCAAGCCAAAACAATATTCTGCATTCGATACCTAGACTAAACTTTTCTATCGACGTAAATATTTTTAATGTTGTTCAAAATGTAATTTTTTTGTAGTTGACTGATGGAAAGTGTGTTTGTTTGCCGCTCGGTACATTAAAAAAATGTTACTAAAATAAATTAAGTCAGTTTAGCACACAAAAGGTAATATTAAGTCTATCCATCCGTGGACACATTTAGGTAAAACAAAACACGCGAGACACAAGATTGCTTCTCCAGCGATAACGGGGAGTGCTTTTGCAGATAAGTGCTCGTGCGGACCGAAATCTGAGTATGATTTAAAATTGCTGGAACCTTATCTCGCTATAAAATGTCAAGGATCCATTTTGCAAGAGGTAAAAAGGTAAACTTTGCGATAGTAGGGAGTTTCTAAAGTTCGCGATTTGAGATAAAAGTTGGAGGCATGTATCAATCATGACGGTTATAATTTTAGAACTGATGAGAAATTTAACTTTTTGAATAATAACATTCGTCAAGGATCAAGGATACATAACTAACCCTATTTTTATTTTATTTTATCATCTTAAAATGTATGTAATTAATACACTTTAACCACGCAGTGGGGCGATTCAACCACGTCTACTACTGTCCACGCAGTTTAAACCGCAGGGCGTAGCTAGTAAACAATGTGGAAGTGTATATCATTCCAAAGTGGACAATTTAACATGAGGTCAGATACTGCCGGCTTTTAGCGGTAAGACCGCTTTCTGTGCCTCTGTTTAATGTATTATTTTTATTGTTCTTTCTATGGTGTACTGTTTGGAGTGTTTTTATTAACTTCTATTAATATTTAAGAAACGTGTGAAATATAAAACTGGAGTACGACGTCAATAAAGGACGCAGTGAAATAGCCGTTATCAGTGGGATCGCAGGGCGGGCGGGCGGCGTTATCACACCGCGACACGCGCCCGCCCAGTATTTAGTATTATTTATCTTCAAACTACGCTTCGTAGGAGCTCGAATGAAAACGCTTGTGAAACTGTCTATTAATTAATACTCAAATTAATGAGAAAGTTTACTTTGTTAATTGTATTTTGTTGGAAAATGTATTTGTAAAATATTCGCGCTAAAATACAAAACCTTACATAAGTAATATATCCACAAAAAAAACGAAGTTATCTGAACAAACAGAGAATACAAACAAAGAAATTAATCGTCCATTTAGATCATCCAAATCGAACTTCTAAGGCCCGATTCAATCAACACTTTACAAGGTTTTGAAAAACAAGAACCTAAGTGCAAAATCATCTACGCGTAGCTACCTTAGATGTTTTGAATCTAAACCTAGTAAATATGAGTATATATCGTTTAGTAAAGTTATATGATTATTTACGGGATATTTACCGTGGTAAGGTTGAGGAATGAGCTGCCGATATTTCGGCGCAGTTACATGCACCATGTTCACAATATCGGGAGCTCATTCCATAACCTTATATCGTTTAGTATTATTTATTATCCACCCCCCTAAAATTGCAAGCTAAGCTCCAGCAGGTTCCGCCAGTGTTTTAGTTTAAAATTCCACCTCGGAGATCGCAGACTGGAGTTATCTGATGATGCACTTCCTAACTTTTACTCCGACGAGATAAGGCCTTGATATATTCAACTTTAGGCAGATAGCAATGCTGTTACAAACTTGCAATTCAGCTATATGGGAGGGAGGAATAAGTTGATTGGTCAGAGTTTTACTGAAATATGTATTTGCTTTTTCAAAGGCAAGTGCCTTTATTAGCTAAACAAAATACAAGCTAGAACTACAAAAACAGTTAGACTGCCCATAGGTCATTGAAGGTCTAAAGACAATCCAAATGCTCAAGCCCACTATCAGTTGGCAGCGTACTCAGCATGCTGGCGGCACTACCACGCTGAATGGCAATGCTTATACGTTGAGCCAGAAATACGCCAGCATATTGGTCGCGCGTAGTACGCTCTGAAAGATTTTTGAAAATGAGGTGAGCTACCGGTCTCCAATGGTCCAATGTCTTGACACCAAAAGGCTCAAATATGTAACCACTGCTGAGGTTAGCATATTTGCGCTGTTTGTGCTGCTCTGCCGAACTGGCAGCCGCACCAGTCCTACCTTGTGTTGTGCCACAAGCGCATGTGACGGTCGATACTCTGATTTCCGTGAAAAACTACTTGCATTTATCTACGAAATTATATAACGCCGTGTACTTCAAATATTCCTAATAGTAATAGTCATGAAAAGTTGCGATTATCTGGTTGATAACTTATAACCCAAATAAATTGGCATATTCTGAATGCTGCTTGAATACTTCAAGGTTAGCATTATTTGTAAAATTGCTGGTAGTTAAGGGACGCAGTTGTGTTCTCATAATTACCAAGCGCATTAATATTTTTAAAAGGGTAAAAAATTGTTTTCATCGCCTCTAAAAGCTCATTGACATAATTCTTTATTATTTTTGACACATTAAAACGAATAGCTCTCTCAAGAGGGGTGCATCCGTTCAAATTTCTTTAAAAATAAAGCACCGGAAGGAGTAAACGTTTGAAACAGAAAAACAGGCGTTTGACCCTTTCGTCGGCAGCGATACCGATCAGGAAACATATCGCAGGCTTTACTGCTGAATAAATAAGTGCGGATGCATTAAGGCGGGCCTGGGCGGCTAACCGCAGGTGGCCTTCCGCCCGCCCTGTATCGCTGATAACGTGCGTTTAACGGCCGTTAACGGCTGTAACGACGCCGTTAGAAGCGGTCGCTTCCTCCGCCATTGTGAGGAGGAACTTTGTAAAATGCCCCGAAAGTAAAGATCGTAAATTGTACTGATCGGCCAGCGCTATCACCAGATGGCTTGTTAGTTTACTCTCCCGACAAAATGTTACACTGCCTCAGACCCCTCAAATTTGTATAGTCATGATTTTTTGGAAACAAAAGATAAATCAGTGTTAGTATGTTTATAATTGACTAGCTGCGCCCCGCGGTTTCAACCGCGTAGTGATGAAAAATGGTGATAATGATGACGATGAAAAGTAAAGCCTATGTCACTCTCCGGCCCTTGAACTATATACCTATGTACCTATATACCTATGCAACAGTCAGGTCAATCCGTTGCTCTTTTGTTGCGTGAAAGAGGAACAAAAAAACCAACAAACTAATAGACCAACAAACTTTTAGCATTTATAATATTAGTATGATAATTCTTTTTAATCTATTACAGGCATAACATAAATATATAACGTATTAGTTGATATTAGTTGATATTGTAACCCTGTATGAGTAAATATTGTATGTAGTTTGCCAGAGCGCAGTATTCTCGGCATTGAAAGAATGACCGACCAAACGCGATAATTTGCTCAAGACCCAGGATTGCTGACGACCGAGACCTCCAAACTTTAATGGAACTGGACACGTGATTTACATGCACCCGGCAAGATGGGCGAAGACTGTCACTAATGGGAGCTTACAGACAACGTTCAACGACCCCCGGGTCGGCTTCGAACGAGGCAGCTCAGGCAGCGTAACGGTTTTCGCGTCTTCCACCCTGATTTGCCGAACTTAGCGGAGGACAGAGATGCGGGGATGGAAATGAGGGGAGCATTTATCAGAGGGATTAGACAAGCTGAACAAAAAAAAACATACGGGATATTTACCGTGGTAAATTTGCGGAATGAGCTCCCGATATTTCGGCGCAGTTACATGCACCATGTTCACGGGAACACGGGATAGACTGAAGAAAGAAAAAAAATAAGAATGCGGGTCGGTCGAACAGGTTGGTAGTATATATCCCGTGAATAATCATATAACTTTAGTGAACAACCGCGATAGTTTAAAACGGTGTTAAACATATACTTGTAATTATTTGCTATCTTAAATAGTAAAAATATTTAAAAAATCATATATAAATACTTACATTACAATAAAAAAATATACAACACAATGACCAAGTACCTAATACCGGAAACAAGGCTAAATACACTATCTGGCGCCATTAGTGGGCACCTGAGTGTATATATTCAATTAGGGCGGGGGCGGGCGGCGATAGTATCTCAGGAAGGGCGGCGATAGTTGCTCAAACGGTTTTAATTCTGTGTTAACAGGTAACGGGGTCGCTTTATGTTTAATGATCAATGAAGTTGGGTGGATTATATTTTTAAACAAACAACCTTTATCACAAATCGACATAGCCCACCAGATTAGCAAGTTGAAGTGGCAGTGGGCAGGGCACATAGCACGCAGAACAGATGACCGATGGGGCCGAAAGGTTCTCGAATGGAGACCACGGACCGGTAACCGCAGCGTAAGACGTTCACCCACGAGATGTACAGACGACCTAAAAGAGACCGCAAGGAAACGCTGGATGCAGGCCGCTTCCAACCGGCCCTTTTGGAGTTCGATGGGGGAGGCCTATGTCCAGCAGTGGACGTCCTACAGCTGAAATGATGAAGCTTTAATATCTGTTGTCAACTCGGGTTGCGTTGCATCAAATTGCGCGGTACATAAATTGCTAGCATTCTCTAATTTAACTACAAAAAACTTAATATCCTGGAAAATACCAAACAAAAAAATATTGGACCACTGCTCCTCGGTATGGAGTGGTCCAAAATCGTTAAACTACTGCCCTTAGCGCCGGCCCGTGGTCCAAATATTGGGGAGATATTGACCACCTTAACTATACCTAAATTTAAACCAAAATTCTCGACATCGATGAGACCCAAACAAATTGTAAACATCCCTTTCAATCGAGCTATAGTTCACAGTTGACCAATGACCTCCGTGAGTGTAAAACAAAGGGCCCAGCGTTATCGCCCGATAAAAACTCGCAACTACGCGGTGACGTGTGGCGTAGCGACGGCTGAGCAAACGTCGTTACGGCGTTACTGGCGTTACTAAATAAATCGTTAGCGCCGCGCGAGAGCGCCGCGATAGCGCACGTAACGCAACGGAACTAACGGACCTGGATGTGACACAGACAAAACACAAAACTAACAGAAAAAACAGAAAAAAAATACTAAAAATATCACTGGAAATGTAATTTTACTCAATTCAAATTCAAATTATTTATTTGTCAGTTAAGTCAGAAATTATTTACGTTTTGCAAATTTTCTGCATGGATTTATTAATAAATATATTTTTTTTTAAATAGATTCGTCTTCACGGGAAGTTATATACCTAAACGGGATTTCGCCCCTGATTTTGTATCCCTAAAGGTGGAATATTTCCTTCTTATTTAAATGTAAGTAACTTAAAAACAAAAATAAAATAAAATGCCTTTTAATTCTGAATCCTTATAACAAATGTTAGTATTTAATTATTTCTAATTTATATTTACTTATTTTTCAATAAATCATTAAAATCATATTGAGAACCTTCCATTTTAATTTTGTATTTTTGGTTAAAGATTTAAAATGGCCAGGTACAGATTAGTCTTGTACAAAAGTTTAGTAAGAGGGAACTGATTTTTATATAAGTATTTCCACACTTTTTTAGCTAAATATTTTGGTATAGGGCTCAAAATGTGAACTTGCGATCCAAGTTGACGCCCCCCGTGCTTTTCTAACCGTACTGGCACCTATCAATCATGGACGAATTATATGAACTCACTATATTGATCAGCCAACTAAGTGTTGGTAGCGCCATCTATAATTATAACATTTGTTTAGTTGATGAGAAAAGTTGCGCGACCGCAAACCATATCTCGGCGCGTTAAGGTTCATGTTCGCGTGATTTTACAAACTGCGCTGTTTTAGCGCTAATTAAAGCTTGCGTTAAGAGTTAGCCGTAAGGCCTGGTCTTGGATGTAATCCAACGTCGATCGTTGCATCGAAGTTTTTTTAATTTTTGTCTTTTCGAAAGCGACAGGGCAGGGGGACATACATGAATATTCCTCTAACACAAGCATAATTATATTATTATTTGTTATTTTTATATTTAGTTATTTTATGTCTGATTAATTTTTAGTTTATATTTAAGTTATTTTTCAAAGTTGCATAAAGGATGTTAATAGAGACTATTACACAAGCATATAGACCTTTTAAAATTAGCCATTTCTAGTATTTTTTACATCTGTGTAAAGTTAAACCGTCTCGGCTGGCCAAACAAACTAAAACACGGAATTATTAGTGTTTTTCGTATTGCGCAGATTTGTGTTACGCCGCGTTATATCTGACGATTTCGTTGAGTAAGCATCATTCTCTTTCTATGACTGTCTTTTTGTACGAAATATTTAATTATAGATGCATAGTAAAAAATTTTGTTTTCAAATCAGTTTTATACCGTCAAAGTTAAAAACAAAGAATGTTTACAAATCCTTCGGTTTAAAGGTTACAAAATATGAAAGGAACTCGTTAAATAACGGGGCGTAATAAAATAATTAAATAACAAGTAATAATAAATTCGGTTCTAGATTTAACATAAGAAAATCCTATAGGTTGCAGTGCATGAACTTCTGGCGCTGAATTCTCTCGCATCAAATTAATATAATCTACACGTTAAAAGAGTATTGAATGAAATAGGTTGATGTATCAATGGTCGCAATTTTGTAATTCATACAGATGTGAAGGAGGGTTGGCAGATTTTCAGCGAGTTATTGTCAAAAACGCGTGTTTCATCAGCAAAGTGAGAGGTAGGCGCTAGCGCAGCGAGAGCGACGATTTTGCCCGATTTATGGGCAAACTAGAACATATGTATATCTTAGTATTTATCGGTTAATAGGTATCTTCTAAGTCTGCGTGCTTCATTTTCGATCACATGGTCGCTTACCAACAGGTGAGTTGGTGGTCAAACGCGGAATTATTAGCGATAAAAAAACACAAATGAGAGATTGACGTGACAGTTTTGTACAAATTACAATCAATGCCAATAAAGCGTAAACATAATAGAACCAGTTTCAATTTATAAATATCTAGCGGTCCGCCCCAGCTTCGCATGGGTATAGATTATAGCCTATGTCACCCGGGGATAGTGCGGCTTCCCAACAGTGAAAGGTTTTTCAAATCGGTCCAGTGCTTTCGGAGTCTATTCAGTGCAAACAAACAATCAAATCTTTCCTTTTTATAATATTATAGTATAGATTACCGCGTGCGGTGTGGGAATCGCATTTTGAGACCAAAAAGCGGAACGTTTGTCGTGAAAATTATTTGTAAACGATATAAGACTATTGTCTTGCTCAACATCAAGACAATTATTATAAAACAAAGCTATAAAATAGGTCGATATCAAAGGCACGCGGAGGCCACACAGTGCAATCGCCTAAAGGCAACTTTGCACGTATTTAGTTAAAACATCGATGCTATCGCGAACATTCTCAGCTTTCATCCTAGGGGCGGTGTTGCACCCTTTACTTTATAAATAGCCTTTTACTGCAACTTCCAACCAACTTTCAATCTTACTACACCCTAACTAAAGTCCTTATTTCATGTCCGAATAGCTCACTTTATGATTTTTCAGATTGATCACTTTGGGAATCAATTGAACGTGATTTTGGTTTTAATGTTGAGAGGATAAGGTTGTTTTTGCATTGGGTTTGAACCTAGTTCCACTGGTGAAGATAACATTGTTTCGCGATTGAGATGTAGGAGATGATTCTGGTAATAAGTGTTTCACGACTTTCATATCCTATTATGTCTGCTCTGTAAATTCAAATTATCTTCTAAATTTAATCTATAATTCAATTAATTCGGAAAAATGTAACTTTAAAATGTTAATATAAAAAAGTTTCCATATTAAATGTAAAAAGTAAAAGTAAGTACTTATATTTATTTAATGAACGCAAACATGATGTGTCATTGCATTGCATAACGGAAATTAAACAAGGTTAAACGTTGTGAAAAATTCAATTTTAATGTTATAAAGGTATCGATTTTTAAGGTTCAGTGGATAGTCTTACACTAAATAAAAAAAATTGCTGTCATTATTTCGGAGCCTGATATAAAAAGACAACAATATTATTAAGTTAAGTTTAAAACTGTCAACTCATTTCATCATCATTATCAGCCAGAAGATGTCCACTGCTGAACATAGGCCTCCCCCTTTAACCTCCACACTGAACGACAGCCTGCCTTTTGCATCCACTGGATGCCAGCGACTCTTACTATGTCGTCGGTCCATCTAGTGGGAGGCCTACCTACGCTGCGTCTTCCGGTTCGTGGTTTCCACTCAAGAACCTTTCTTCCCCATCGGTTATCGGTTCTCCGAGCGATGTGGCCTGCCCATTGCCACTTCAACTTGCAAATTTGAAAACTGTCAACTAAACCTTCAAAATTGTATTTTAAAATGTTTAATTAAAAAATATAAGAGGGTATGTTAAATGTTAAAATGATTGTTAAATATTTACATAAGTACACGAAAAATAATCAAAACTTTAAAATCTTTGTACATATTTTATGTTAAAAACAAAAACTTTATATTTTCAAAAGAAAGAGTTTAAACAACTAAAATAACGTTGTAGAAGCAATAAGCATCAACATAAATCAGCGCACACGTTATAAAAGTGAGCGTCGTCTGGGGCGGGCTGATAGCGCGATAGCTGGGCGGGCATGATAACTCGCGGCTGCATCTAGGGCGGGAACCCGGTGCAAGACTGCCGACACTAGGGCAGAGGTAGCCCGACAACGATAAACAAGACTTTATACAAATTTAGTGCTTTTTAGATAAATTTAAAGTAGTTTTAGGTATTAATTTATAGTAATAATTTTAGTTCTTTGTTATTTCAAATGTTATGTATAAATCTAGGATGGGTTCTTCGACATAGAATTAAAGAATTAAAGCACTGTCTCTTTTCCATAAATGATCTTCTTGTCTTTTAGAAGTAAGAGATTCATGTGTGAATCATAACTTTAATGTTATAGGTGTAATGGTTGATTGATTTCATGGTGACTAATGACGGCGTCTATGAAAACAACAGTACCTTTGAAACTGATCGTAAAATTCTTGATATGATAGCTGATTGCTCCCACATTGCGGTACTTACCTGAAAAGAAAACATAATTAATATAAAAAAATAATTAAAAAATACATACAGTCGAATTGATAACCGCCTCCTTTTAGAAGTCGGTTAAAAAGTTTATCGCACTAAAGCACAAATTGACAGAGTCGGCAATCCGGACATCGTGTAATTTTTATATTGTTCATACTTAAAAGTTACTATACATAAATTAAATGGTGAAAGTTTTTTTTATTAATTCATGTAATAAGGTACAAATGTCAAATAAATCCTAAATACACCACCAACAACCAAACTAATATCTATTCAAATAACCCCACCCCTAACCGTTCCCGGCGCAAAGGTAAAGTAAATTAAATTAACTAATACTGTTCATAAAAAGTATAATTTTTTTAAACTATTCGTACTATTTTGACAGAACTTGATACGTATATATAACTGTAAAAGTGACTTTGTAATATAATTTACTTTTTACAAGCGCTTATATATCTTGCTTTGTTAGTATGGGTCAAATATTATATAAATAAATTTATATATAAATTTCATACACTTTTCTTGACCTTGTAGCTAGGCCGGGGTATTATTATTGTAAATGACACGGTGTTTGCGCAAATCGTTGGGTGTTCTTTGCATTATCTTGTACAGCTATTTATTAGTAACGTACCATATTACTTACATTTGTCAATAAACCGCTTGAAACAGCTTTATCGACAAATGTAAGTAATAATGTTTACTAAACAATGATATCTTCATATGATTTTTTAAAGGATAATAATGATTTTGCGCAAACACGAAGGTCGTTTACAATAATTACCCCGGCCTAGCTACAAGAATAAAAAAACTGTTTGAAATTAGAATTTCCCACCATAGGTGTAACGTATACCTTAAATATAATGTACGTATATACAATAGGCATGTGTCCTATTGTTTAATTTATCACAAACTAGCAAACCTGACAGACGTTGTCCTGTCTTAGAAATGTCAAAAACGCAAAGTCAAAATTGAAAATCTTATTTTTTTACACTTTGGGTCACATTATTGGAGTTTTAGTAAGGAACCCTATTTTTTTTGAAAATATAATATAGCCTATGTTATCCGGGGATAGTGTAGCTTCCTAACAGTGAAAGAATTTTTCAAAACGGTTCAGTAGTTTCGGAGCCTATTCAATGCAAACAAACAAACAAACAATCAAATCTTTCCTGTTTATAATATTAGTATAGATAACCGGCTTAGCGATGAATATAACTAAATACATTACACATACTCAAAAAATAATTTAAATTGGCTGATAAATCTCTGAGATATGAGTGTTTAAAGTTTTAGGTGGGGATAGAGAGGGGATGCTCTATCCCTTTCTCGCAAAGTGTGTGTTAATATAGCATTTGTATGGCGCTCCTGAGGCGTGACGTCACGGCTCAGTATAGTGCGCCCTGTCTAGCAAGAAATTAAAATGAAAAAATAAATAAAAGAAAAATGATAAATGATTAATAAAAATTAATTATCTTATTTGTTTTTAAACAAATTTTTATTTTGTTTTCGTTGATATGCTCTATTTATGTTCAGCTTTTTTATGAGGTAATAAAAAAATATTAGTCATCATGCCTGAAGTACCTAAGAACATTGAAACAATATCAAGAGGTACAAATAAAGAATGGAGTAGAATTGAAATGATGCCATGGTTTCCTCACGATATTTTCATTCACCGGTAATTCAAGCAAATTTTTAGGATTTGATCCTACGCTTGTGGTTTGGATGTCGACCGCGACAAACGTTGAGCTATCGCTACTACCAGTAGTGTGATAAAGAGTGGACTCAGTCTTGAATTTGAGTCCAAGACCGAATCTAGGCGGGCCTAGCCTCGCCCGGAGCGTCCGGGACCTTATCTCTCGCAAACACTCTGATATCGGAGCGCACTCTATCTCCTGGGTTTTGCGTCCGCATTGAGATACCCTGACTATTTGACTATTTATCGGTACATCATCATCACTACGTTTTGCAGTAGACAAAACTTACTATTTGGCAAAACATTAATTGAGAAATAGAGAATAGATTGAACATAGGTAGCTAGCTCCTTTTCTAATAAAATATTGCCGTGGAGACCATGGGCAGTTGGGCCACCGAAGCCAGAAGCTTCATTGGCGAGTTGGGGCGCAGGTTGAGGGAAAAAAATAACGACCCTCGCTCCGGCTCGTACCTGGTGCAAAGGTTGGCCATAGCCATTCAGCGTGGCAATGCTGCTAGCATTATGGGCACCTTTGCACCAGGTACAGTTAGGGGCGGGTTATTTGATTGATTGTTATATTTTTTATTTATTTTAAATATTTAGTTTGTATTTAAAATTTTAATTTGTAGGTAGTTTGTTTAGATTTTATTATAAGTTTTAGTTTTTAGTCATTAATTTAAGTTTTCGTAAATATTCTAATGTTAAGTTGGCTTGTAATTTAATTTGTAAAATAAATTTGTCCTTTACATATTTTTGGATACAGAGTTCTTCAGTCGGAATGATAATAAAAAGGTAAACCTCAAACAACCAAGCAAAGTAAGTCAGTCACGTCCAAAAAATATATTATTTTATAAAAATAACCATAATTTTTGATAGATGTTTTAATATATTGTATATTTTTACTAGCAAATTCTATAGAGTAAAAAAAACCATTTAATCTTTGTATAACTACTCAGAGAAGGTAGGTTTCCAAACAACGCCTTCTCAAAACGTAAGCTACAAATTCGCTTTGTAGCTTTCGTTTAGATTGGTATTTTAAACGATTTAAGCAAGAAAATTTATGGATTACCTGTGGAATGTCACACCATAACTCTTATGCTGCTTTTCTGATTTGTTGTGGTACGATTTCACCGCGCAAATTGTCATAGTAAATTTTTTATATTTTTTTTAGAGCCATATATGACACCATTTGAATAGCTTAAATTTTGCGAATGTACTTGGTTTCTTTGTGTAGTTATTCTAAGCGTTTAATGCCAACAAAATTTCAACCTAAAACGATAGGCTAAAAAGTAAATAATAAATATATTTTTTAAAACAAAAAAATTGCAACCGTGCTTTTCTTTTTCTTTCATCCTTTGAGTTGAGATGGAACATTTACGTCAAATCTAAATAGAACCTGAGACCTTGACTTGTAACTATAAAACTCTTAATTTCTTTTCATTTTTTTTTCTTTTGAATTTGCATTTAACAAACGCACAACAAACAGTTGATTTGAAAACCTGCTTTTTTGAAGTCAGTAAAAAGTGTCAATGGATTTACAAAGTCGTCTGTTATATGGATTATATGATATCCGGATAACATAAAAAATGCCGGGCACTATTTGAGAGAAAAAATTCACACACGTCATGGTATCATTTCAAGATCCTAATCTTTATCACCCATAATCAAAACAGGCTTGCTAAAATGTTTAAGACAAGCCATAAAATACTTGATTTTAAAGGCTTCCTAACTGTTAGATGGTAAGACGTACATCTATCTAGAAATATAATATTGGATCTTTATAAAATGAAAGATATTTAACATCATCATCTTAGTTTCAGCCAAAGGACATCCACTGCTGGACATAGACAGCGGGGGTATTAATCAAGAGCAATTTTCTATTAGTACTGTTCTTAGATTAACTACACAGAGATGGTAAGTTTCCAAACAACGCCTTCTCAAAACGTAAGCTACAAATTCGCTACGTGTGCTGTGTTTACTTGCCTCGTCACGCACACAGATGCAAAAATTATGCGGCAATAATTAAGTTAATTTTTTTGGGAGCTCTAACACTATCACCTGACTAAGAGCACTGACCACGGAACACTATTACAGCGGGCACTGGCCGCGCGAGCGTCGTTTGGTGTCATATATGGCTCCATTTAAACGGCTTAAATTTTGCGAATGTACTTGGTTTCTGTATATAGCTATTCTAAGGTACTGTTTTAATTAAAAATTTCTGTTAGTAGCAAGTTTCTTTTGTTTTCTGTTAGTACGCCTACGGAAAGATAAAATTGTATGAAAATGACATTGATAATTCTCTCAAGCTAATGTCATTTTCATACAATCTCATCTTTCCGTAGGCGTTAACGCTAACAGAAAGTGGCTTTGGAGATCGATGGGAGGCTGGATTCTTGGATGTCCAGCAGAAATCCGTCCGATGGCTGAGATGATGAAAAAAATTATTGCAATTCGGTATGCTAAAAAATTTTTACCTATGCCAATTCCAAAACCATTTCGAGATTTTGTCTTACCAACCCTTATTTTTCTACTCCGACCTTTTAAAACGATAAGATGCCATTTATTTTAACATAAAACTAAGAAATCATTCGACTTTCATTGTCCTCTAAATGACGTCACATTGTAGCATTTTATTTTCTGTGCCTTTTAAGAATAAAAATATTATACATTTGACACACTTGTCACACAGAATAGAATATTTTTTTCATTTCTGTGGTTTCTGTGTCTGGTTTTTTTCAGGGCTGCCAATATGGGGTGCTTTTTTAGGCTTCTCAACGCAACGAAATTTTGTTCTATATGGGGACGTCACATAATTTCAATTTTCAAAAAAATATTGTAAAATAACTACTCAATAGAAAACAAAAATATTGAAATTAGTTTCTTAAAATAGCCTTATCTACGAAATAAAAATATAAAAAAAATACAAAAAAAAAAACTTTACATACCGAATCAGCTAAATACACTATGACATGTAACTTGTGTTATAAATAAAGAATATGAGTATAGTAAAAGAAAAAAAACCATTTTAAGGTTCCGTATATTCATTCTCCCGTAGAAGTTCTCCGATATTCCAGGCGTGTGTGGTGGCGATAACAACTCGCCTGCACCTGATTCATGCAGATAATATTTGTCGTAAAGTTGGATCCCACCACGTCGGGAATAGATACTAGATCGCAGCCGCTGCTCTATAGGAAACTTTACTGGGACAATTCGGTGGTGCGAGCACAACTTTAGTTCCCATCACTTAATCTGAAGCAAGGCGTTGGGATTTTTTTGTTAATTTTTGTTATGACCATGGATACAGAGTCCTTCAGTCGTAATATTAAACAAGTTTACATAGTATTCAATGGCGTCAAACAAGTCATAGTTACATTTAGAGTCAAACAAAACGGTCAAGTCAAAATCATGCTCCCGTAAATAAATACAAGAAAATCTTTTCGGCCGTTTGCAGGCTATCAGCTCTTGTATATAGTTTTTTTTAAACTATCGTTTTTATTTTTTGTACTGGCACATGTCTTTATTAACTAAACAAAATGTAGGCTAACACTAACACTACAAAAACAGTTAATACTGCCCATAGACCGATGAAAGTCTAAAGATAATACAAACGCTTCAGGCCCACTACCAGTAGGCAATATTGATTATAATTTTTGTATAAATAAACAAGTTTTGGCTTATGCTCATTAATAGTAAATAAAATGCCAAAGTTGATAAAAGTTATGAATGAGGCGAGTTTAATTGATCCTGTCATTAACAAATCTGACTGGTATTCGTGGAGACATCAACAGATCGTTTGTTCCTGATAACTATCTAAAGTAGGGTTGCCAGATCTGCTCGCGGAAATTCCGGGATACAAAAAAAAACTTATTAGGTACTGCCTATTCAAAAGGTTCATATAATTATGTAAGCAATAAGAAGCTTTTTCTAGTTTACTTTTTGAAATTTAACATCTACGGAAAAAACTACCAACGCACTGGCAACGTACCGCCAATGCCCCGGGTATTGTAGGTCCATAGGCGACGGTGACTACTTACCATCAGGTAGCCTGTCGCTTGATTGTCTAAGTACTATTATATTTAAAAAAAATTTTTAGCTGACGCACGATACAGGCCAAGGATCGAAACGGGTGCCATCAGATTGTAAAGCGCATATGCTACCGCTCGGCCACCAACTCTAAATCAGCCCGTTTTTTTTATTTTTCTAATTACTAATAATAGATAACGGGTGCAAGCTAGTCAACATTTTAACGACATAACTGCTTCACCCACACAAATTGAAATCAATTAGAAATCAGTTTCCTTGCAGATCGTTATCTCAATATTTATGTTCATTGTCTCCTCGTAAATAAGCAGATTTTTGAATATCGGATTTTCTATTTTCGTGACTGTTTAGCATATTAGGCATCTCATCTATATCTTCTAGTAATTAAATCCCACTCTAAATATAGATAGATTAGCGGTGCCCAGAATGTTACGTCATTTTACATAATTATCATACCTAACAGGCATTCATACTGCCAATTTAATTCGTAGTTTCTGGAGAATTAAGTTGTACGTTTAATCATACAAACGTAATAAAACATAAAAATAAAACCGGCCATGTGCGAGTTGGGCTCGCGCACTGAGAGTTCCGTACCACAACATAACGAGCAACATAATAAGCAAGAGCAGAATAAGTAATTTACAACAAGTTCGAGAGAGATGACGATACACGAAACAATGGTGGACTCTCTATGATTTTCAGTGTTAACAGTAGCGTGAAATTATAACTCCCCAATATCCGTATATTACCTGTGGGAATCCAATAAATCAATGTGGTTTTGATAAAATTGTGTTTAATATATTCAATTCATGCTTAACTTGCTTGAGCGGACAAACCAAATGACAATTGAAATGCTTTTTGTATTTTATTTAATAGACTGTTTTTTAAAAAAAAAACAGTATCTGTGTTTGTTACAATAAAGTGGCAACTGGACAGTGACGTCATTGCGTGACAATTCCCAGAGCGCTAGACCTTGTTTTCTTGGATAATGGACCAAACGTGATGACAAAGTTTATTTTTAATACTTATTATCTGAGCCCTCGGTTTCCCCGCGTTATTTACTTCCTTGAAACAACCTCCTTGGTAGCGACAGCAACCTCCTCATAATTATGTTTTCGTAAATTTTTTTGATATTTTAATACTTATTCTGCTATGCGGGGAGGAGAGAAATCCAAAAAAACAAAGATCATAAAAATCGGTCGAACCGTTCTTGAGTTATAAATGGTGTAACTAACCCGACTTTGTTTTATATATAGACTAGCTATGATGACGAAAAGTTATTAAGCCTAAGTCACTCTCTGGTCTTTGATACCCATGCAAAGAATCAGCCTCCCGATTCTACTAAAGAAATTGTCTTTAAATTGTAATTATTGCGATTTTAATTGTTAAATAACTGCCTCAAAATTGACAGTTTAATGTTTTTTATACTAAGTTATAATATTAGGTAGTTGTATTTTTCTAGTATAAAATAGTTATTTATGATACAAGTGCGGAAAGTTGGTTATTAGAAACGAGTAGACGAATGTAAGCCCGAGACGAAGTCGAGGGCTTACCATAGTCACGAGTTTGTAATAACCAATCCGCACGTGTGCCATACAACGTTTTACAACACATTTGCGAGAAAAAAAGGCTACAAATGAAACAATTTTTGTTTATAACTTAATATCAGTCACAACAATAGCTTCTATAATATAATAAGAAAATGGCGCGAACATGCAAATAGCGCCACTATCACGTGGTGAAAATTAGAACTACATCTTTCGTCTCATTTTCTCTTTAGTATTAAACTGAGACAAACGTATTGAGCAAAAGCGCTTCCAAGGAGGTTTGATCATTCAGCTTATTTATTCTCGTAATATGAAACTCTTTTGTGGAATTCTTATGTAATTATGATGGAAATTAAAAAAATACCGTAAATCACACGCACGGTGCTATACATCTGAGCGTGCGAACAAATTCATTTCCGCACGCTCCGTTGTATGATCCGTAATGTTTAACTTTCGAACGATGTATACAGGCTTCGTAAGTGCACTTTTTGAGCAAATGTGTTGTAAAAATATTTAAAACTGTCAATTTTGAGGCAGTTATTTAACAATTAAAATCGCAACAATTACAATTTAATGACAATTTCTTTAGTAGAATCGGGGGGCAGGTCGATCTGTTACTCTATTGCTGCGTGAAAGAGGAAGAAACAAACTAACAAATCAACAAACTTTTCGCATTTTTATTATTAGTATAATTACTTTTTTACAAACTCTATAATAAACAAAAAAAATATTTAAAAAAGTAAATGTTATTAGAAATTCATATTTACAGCTTGAATACATAAATCATAACGAATTTCATTAACTTTGGACAAGTAATAACAGGAAAAACTGGTACGTCTGTATAAAAATTATTAAAGTGACCTCCGGTCCCAAAGAAGGAAGTCGCTTACACGATGGTAAGCGCCACGCTTGCTCGGAATTTTGAACTTCAAACTTCAAACGCGGTTTTATCGGTCAAATTGCAGCTTGCAGGACATTTTAAAATTGTTTTGGTTCCACTTTTGTACGTAACTTTAAATGAATCGCGCCGGGTGGAATCAAAAGTCAAATATAGGTACCTACAGCACTTTTTTTTACAAATCAATGAAACAGGTTCTATATTGATATTTATCTTGATATATTCATAACCGTTTTTTTTGGGTAGATTGTTTATCTCACTAAAGAAGTAGACGTTTTATTTTAGGATTCTATTTATCACTTTTTAACATTATACGATTGCAGAAATAAAATTATATTTAAAAGAATATCTGTTCGTAAATTTAAAAAGAGAACTTACAAATGTGGTTTTGGAAATTCCTTAAAAATATCTCGTTCGCGTTAATTGAAGATTTTAACAGTTTGCTTGACATTATAGTGGTAGGTATTCACGGTATTGCTGTTTTTAAAC
Source organism: Agriopis aurantiaria (assembly GCA_914767915.1). NCBI lineage: Eukaryota > Metazoa > Arthropoda > Insecta > Lepidoptera > Geometridae > Agriopis > Agriopis aurantiaria. The sequence goes on from OU611982.1 coordinate 2,219,997, forward strand.
TTTTTTCTACACTAATATTATAAACAAGTAAAGTTTGTGTGTCATCATCATCAGCCGGAAGACGTCCACTGCTGAACATAGGCCTCCCCCTTTAACCTCCACACTGAACGACAGCCCGCCTTTTGCATCCACTGGATGCCCGCGACTCTCACAATGTCGTCGGTCCATCTAGTGGGAGGCCTCCCTACGCTGCGTCTTCCGGTTCGTGGTCTCCACTCCAGGACCTTTCTTCCCCATCGGTGTTAGCGGTCGGTCGGTCAAGTTTGTGTGTACATCTCAAGTAATATCCGGAACTATACACCGGAACGGCACCTTGTCTCTCTAGTGGACGGCAGTTCATTCATTAATAGCCTATTCGGTTCCCACTGCTGGGACACATGCATTTTCTCAGAGAAAGAGAGAGAGAAGAGGGGATTAGCCCTATATAATCCATGCTGACCCAGTGCGTTTTGGTAAATGTCTTCTGTTTATGATTTTTTTAAATGTTTTTGGACATACCTGTTTCCTCACGATGTTTGCCTTCACCGTTTTTGAGCAATGGCATTTAAACTGCACATATTTTATTGAAGTACTGAATAAGTTATAGGTGCGGGGTCGAGGATCGAACGGGGTGCTGTTAGATTTTGAAGCGCATACTGCCGCTTGACCCCCAGCGCTATATTAGTTAGACTATAAATACGTACGTTTGCGTACTTTATAGTTTTTATAGTTAATAAGTAACTACCAATTTATTCTAGTTCTACGTCCACATTTTACAAAAATATTGCCACTTTCAAGAAATAACAAGTAATTTTTAAACTTTTGCCATTTGATTACATGTAATACCACGGTAAATATCCAGTAATTAATCATATAACTTTAGTGAAAAACCGTGATAGTTTAAAACAGTGTTTTATGTTTTAAATGTTTATCGGGACTTAACGTATTATTTTAGTTAGGTGAAAATAGTACCTTTTGCTCAACGTTTCGACCATGTTACAATGGCCGTGGTCACGAGCTGACTGAAAACTGCGGGTGAGTTCGGCGGGAAGAGCGGAAATAGTACGTGATAAGTCCCGATAAACATTTAAAACTAACAAGTATCAAACTATAAAACATCAATATTCTTTAACTATAAAACATCAATTCCTTTAACTATTAAACATCAATATCCTTGAACTTAACACTTCCGTCCCATTATGAGTTCCATTATCCATAGATTAATGCGCAGTCAGTACGGGGACAAAGCGACCCGATAGCAGGTGCAGCGAAGCGCGGCCCGCTGCAGATACCACGACCCATTGGAGCTGGAGTTGGGCGCCGCTGCCTCAATTACTGAGGAAGTGCGCTCGGGTACCATTCACCTGAGCACATTGTGTTAATTTAGATATTATGGGGTTAAGGTGGGAACAGCGCCTAATTTCCACATCATTTTGGAGTAACTAAACTTGAAATATATACCTTTATTCTAGAATCATAATAATCAAGAAAAAAAAAATGGATCAAAGTTTTTTTAGCAAAAAAAAAAGTTTACTATTTAAGTTATAATAAATAAATATTCCGGACATTTTTGCACACACAGTCATCTGCAAACTAAGCAAAGCTTGTAATATGGCTGCCAGAGACTGATATACATATATATATATAATATATTTTACATACATACTTAAATAGATATTAACACCCAGATATAGAACAAGCACAAATGTTTATCACATGAATGTTTGCCCTAGGTGGGAATCGAACCCACGCCCCCAAGCGTAGAAGGCAGGTTCACTACCAACTGGACCAACGGGGCTATCTCCGCGGGGATATTTAGTTGTCAAGATGTTTAGGGACAATAATCTGGGCCTTGAAAAGGCCCAGATTATTGTCCTTAATTGTGTGGAAGGAAAAATCCACCTCCACCTCTCACTCGTCAGCCCACCGACTTTTACTCTCTTTTGTTTTGCTGTAGAGTAAAACAAAAATAGTTGATTCCAAATTCCTTATTGACGTTAAAGCGGAAATACACCGGCGATTCGTTAAATAAACCGTTTTGAAGATTAACCTCCGCAAAGTAACGCCTGATTCAACAATTAATGTTGATCAAATCACCTTTTAAATAAACAAATAAAAACTAAATCAAAATCGGTTCCGCCGTTTCGGAGCTACGATGCCACAGACAGGCACACATATCATCATCATCATCAGCCAGACGACGTTTAACCTTCACACTGAACGACCCCCTTTAACCTCCACACTGAACGACAGCCTACCATCTGCATCCACTGGATGCCCGCGACTCTCACAATGTCGTCGGTCTATCTAGTGGGAGGCCTACCTACGCTGCGTCTTCCGGTTCGTGGTCTCCATTCAAGAACCTTTCATCCCCATCGGATATCGGTTTTTCGAGCGATGTGGCCTGCGAATATCCACGTTCCGGATTTTACCGCGCAAAGAAACTCCGAACATAGCTCTCTGCATTGCCCGCTGTGTAACTCTGACTTTTTCCAAAAGGGTACCACATCTCAGTACCATATGTCATAGGCACACAGATAACACGTTAAACTTATAACACCTCTCTGTTTGCGTCTGGCGTTAAAAATCAAGTTACAAGGTTCAACGTAAAAATCGTAGATAACGTCTGGTCCTGATAGCAGTCCAGAGTCACAGTATAAACAGCAGTATGTAGGGGCCAGGTTCATTACGGGAGACCACGGCAGGTAATGTCCTGATAGCGTACTCTACAGCACTTTACGTAGCACTGCTACGGCGCTACGAGGCGCTGTCTTGTTCCGTAGAAGCAGTAAGGGCAAAACGTTCCTTTATCGACAAACAAGCTAACGAGTCGGGCCTTGTGGTTAGCGATCACCGTAGCATATGACATTTTAGGTACCTATTTTTATTTTTTATTTTGTAACGCGCGGTGAATGTGAGCTTCATGTCAAACCAACTGTGGTTTATTAATGCAACATTATAATTATAAACTGAATTGTATTGTTATGTGTAAAAAAATAACGCTATAATTTGTTCTAAGCTATAATTTAAACAATTTGTTTGTCAGCCGTTTAAAGATTATCAGCTTACTAGGGGAGTTTTTTTCTTAAATTTATGCTCATTTATGGATATGTTATTTTTTTTCGCGATTTCGGGGTTGTTACAATAGTGAAAGTTAATAATAAGGTCGAGTACTCACGGTACAGGCTGTGCATAGTGTGAGGATCGTTAGATAATTCAATCAAGGAGACATAATCTCTGTATAAACATTTTTAATTTACCATGGCATAACTTTTCTGTAATTTTATTATAGAAACTAACGTGGTTTTCACACATTTTATTCTCTTTTTTTGTCTTTTTTCTCTGTAATTATTTTAGTGTATATATATGCAGTTTTTTTTAAATTATATTTTAAATGTTTCTGTATGTACAATGATGTCTTAGAATATGTCCGTCGTTTAACCGAACACTCTGTATAAGGTACCTTATTGTCGGGCGTTGAGTTACTGCTCGAGTGTGTGTATAGTGCTATTTTGCCGTAGCAACAGGTGTTCGTCAGTGCAAACGTGTGCTAATGCTCTTTGGCAAACGTCCTGAACGGAACAATTTAGATGAGAAACATTGTACATAGATACCAAGTCTATTTACTTTAAAATTTAATGAAACATTCTGTCAAACATTGGCCATTTACATCCCGTTCCATTTACTTAGTCGCACCACGCGTGTGAGTGAGATGGCACGCGTTTGTGATCACAATGAAATCTGAACCACGAATGGACATCATACTCTATTATAATATCTTCTGTGATCATACTTATCTATACTAATATTATAAAGAGGAAATATTTGATTGTTTGTTTGTTTGCATTGAATAGGCTAAACTACTGAACCGATTTGAAAAATTCTTTCACTGTTGGGAAGCTACTCTATCTCCGGGGAACATACGTTACATTATATTTTCAAAAAAAAATAGGGATCCTTACTAAAACTCCAATAATGTAACCCAAGGTGTAAAAAATAAGATTTACAATTTTAACTTTGCGTGTTTGATAGTTCTAATACAGGACAAAGTCTGTCAGGTCAGCTAGTAATATTATAAATGCGAAAGTGTTTCTTGGTGTGTTTGTTCCTCTTTCACGTAGCAACAGAGCAACATATCGACCTGCATGAGTATAGTTCAAAGGCCGGAGAGTGACATAGGCTACTTTTCATCATCATCACCATTTTTCATCACTACGCGAGTGAAATCGCGGAGCGCAGTTAGTCCATAAGCCAGATGATAGCTGGCATTAGATAAAGAAAAAAATACTCATAGTTTTTTTAAATTCTTTTTTATTAGAGTTTTGTCGATATTCGACCATACCACTTAAATCATAACTTACCATAAATCTACTTAGATATTTAATCTATTTTTCTATTACATACTAAATCTAAGTAATTACTTGGGGATCACTTAAATCATCCATAGGCCACGACGTACTCATAGCTTTGACTAGGTTTTCGTATTACGGAGATGCCATGGAAAACTTGTCAATACCAGGAACATTATTTATTAAAATACATATATTAGAATAGGATCTGGGACCTACGGCGTAGAAGGAAGACGCACTACTTAGCCATAGAGTAATATATACACCGGGTACTAAGCCATTCCGCATGACTGTTTCTGGAGGCTTAGTCCCAGATTTGATAGTTTTCGAAAACTTTTTTCGTAAGAGGTAAGCAATCTATACCGCCGATTACTACCGATTTTAGTTCCTCTGCGTTTCTGCTGGAGGCGCTTTACTAAAATGTATGGAACACTACTTAAACGAAAAAAGTTTTCGAAAACTATCAAATCTGGGACTAAGCCCCCTGTATTCAATATTTGCTTAGTCGCTGTCAATAAAGCGATGAGCGCAAAGAGGTTGACTGTCAGTTGTGCAACTATGTTCGTTTACGATTGCTGCGGCGAGTTGCTTGTGGCGCTAGTATTTATGCATGTTTCCTTTCGATAACTTATTAGTTTTTTTTTGCAATCTCTACCGTAATTACCATATTGATTGAGCGTTATAGGGTTCAATGCCAAAAAAGTTTAATTCTCTGACTTTTATGTAAATTTATCGCACTCGTCAAAACCGCTCAAAATCGCCACAAATCCCGCGTTAGTGATGTGCATAAGTATCGACTATTCGCGGCGGCGACGGCGACCGATCCCGCGATATCATATGACGAACGAGCGAGATACGCGCTGTGGGGGTGGCCATGTGAAAAATACGCAAAGGTAGCTGGATGTGGATTCTCTTGGCATATTCTAAGCAAATATCAATAAGTACATGTAATATTTGTAGTCGCGGGCATCTAGTGGATGCAAAAGGCAGGCTGTCGTTCAGTGTGGAGGTTAAAGGGGGAGGACTATGTTCAGCAGTGGACGTCTTCCGGCTGATGATGATGATGATGATGACATGTAATTATTATTTTTTAAACACGATGAATTTGATCAAAGTTACTGACTTTCCTATAAATGTTTATGTAAACAATAAACTTTTACATAAATGGTAAATATCACCGTTTGAAAATTTTATAAAAGTAGTAGTCAAAGCAGTAAATTTTGTCACAAGGAATTTCATTAAAATTACCACAAACCACGTGTCAAAATTGGGTAACTGATAAACAAAAAAGATAACTATGGATGGATACAATTTCCTTCAGGTATAATAATCAGGTTTACAAGGTATCAAATAACGTCAAACAAGTCAGAGTCAAGCAAAGTAAGACATGTCAAGTCCAAGTCATGGCCTAGCAAAGTGGTGGAGACTTTACAAGAGGCTTTTGTGGTGTTTTGGAAACATCACGAAAATACATGTTTCATCTCATTATACCACTTGCCTTTACTCGAGCACGTTCAAGAACAATTCACCATTGTTATTATTACACATTAACACTCGAAATAAAACAAGTGGAAAATAATACCTAGGTTATGTTTTATTCACGTTGGCGCGAAAACTCTTGTTTGACTGATTAAATTCAGTGTTGTCAAGTAAATAATTTTAATTTTCCCGCCGTTTTCTTGTGAAAAAATACGCTGCTCTAACTATAAAATAAAACTAGTTAAATACTCCACCAAAAAAAACAAGCTGCAATTAATTATTAAGTACAAGTTAAACAAGGCTATTAAAATTGTAATTGATATCTCAGAATGTAAGTGCTACATACTACGCCGAGGACATCGAAAAGTCACACGCCGCAGGCATTTCAAGCGCTTCATTTGTTATTAATTTAATGCTAATAAAACCAGCTCTAATGGCAACCCTACGGCCATACGGGCCAATATTTTAAAATCGATGTTTTTATGAATCGATAATTTGTTGTGCGCGATTCGGCGCGGCGTTTCGCGACGTTCCGCGACGCGACCCAATCGATGCTTATCGCGTTGTCACAACGCTTTGTTTCGATTCGCCCAACATCGGCCCATGTTTCTCTTGAAATGTGTTTCTTGCTAACGTACGAATTGATACTATCTCGTCCACATTTGCAAACTTATTTTTAACAATCGCCCTACGCGCTGACACTCAATTTTAAGCTTTGTGACTTTAAAGTAAAGTTCTTTAGTTGTTTTTGGTAGTGTTTGTGGTGTATTGTAGGGTTGTATCTGTCGTTTTCATATGCATGCCAAGCGGTCTGCCTTCAGGTGTGTCCGCTGGTTAATATTTGATACTTTCTTGTCTCGATAGAGAGGAATGCGAGGGCCGGAGGTCCCGTCACTGCAATGCAACAAGCCTTACGAACGTGGTCAAAATTGAAATGAAACCATATCTTGTGTCTTATTTCTACTCAATGCAGTAAAACGAGACAAAAAACAAAAGCAAACACTTTTTGTCAAAAGATCAAGTTCGTTTTATGGAGTGTTAATTGAATAGGGCATAAGTATAAGGTGTTTATGTGGAATATTTGACGTGAATGTCAACTTAACTGTAAACACAATGTGTGGGTGAGTTTATGAGATGTTTAGTCAAGTCATTTATGAAGATTTAGTAAGACAATCTTGTAAATAAATGTCTATTAGGTTACGCTTTTCCTTAATTTGATATTTATGCTAAGTTTGCAATAGCGATGATGACCTAATAGGGGCGTCTATGTTGAACTTTTCCATCTTTCTGCTCAGTAAATTCACTCTCAGTTACTGTTGACTCAGCTAATTTATTATAAAGGCTCTCATCATCATAATCATCATCATAATCATCATCATCATCATCATCAGCCTGAAGACGTCCACTGCTGAATATAGGCCTCCCACCTTTAACCTCCACACTGAACGACAGCCTGCACTTTGCATCCACTGGTTGCCCGCAACTCTCACAATGTCGTCGGTCCATTTATAAAGTCTCTACTTTTAAATTAATGTTTTCTTATGTCATAAAATACTTAATATTGAAATGCCAAAGCATCAAAAAATCAGCAGGGTCAAACAATACACAAATCACGAAAAATTCGTCGAAGCCGCGCGTAGGCGAACGAAAATACGGACTCTGCCGCGAATAAATAAACCGTATCGCCGTATCTGCAGATACGCGAGATAATACGTATAGATTCGCTTTATTTATACCAAACTAGATAGTGAATATTATACGGGGCCCATAAATAAAAACCGAGACAGATGCTATCAGTGGAATACCGAAATTGGACGCAGGCCCTAGTGGGTATGCTTCCTAATAAGATAAACCGATATTTGCGGGTTAATGTTGTTTTCACTGATTAAATACTGATTTAAATAGTTTTATGAGGTCACAAGTGCGTGGGACTGTAGTCCCACGGGATCGGAAAACGAGGCGGTTTCGCGATCGATGGCACTGATAATGTTGACCTTTTGATAACGGATTGTGTATCAATAAGTCTTCGAATTTTAATAAACATCGGCCAAGCCCGAGTTTTTTTTTTACATAGGAGCGGCATATCTTTTTTTTTTTTGTTAAAATGTGTTAATTTCTATGTTAAAAGTTATTGCGCGTAGATATTCTGAATACCTAGTAGGTGAGACGAGTACTACTAAGCACTTCCAGCAAGCAAGAACAAGTAACAAGTTGCACGCATCGTCTGTAAGTTGGTAAGACTAAGCAGTATCTTCTACTGCCATTTTTGTGGGGATTGGTGGTATCAAATTGCAATCGTCCTCCCACAGATCTAGTGATTCACGTTTAAATTATTTTGTGTATATTTTTTTGTTTTAGCGATTGCAAACTAAATTGTGAATAAAAGAATATAATAATAAAATAAAACCTTTTTTTTAAATTATGTAATTTAAATTCAAAATTATTTATCTAATAAAATATCCAAATTATTACAAATTAATTAGATTGATTTAGGCTAAGTATTTTAACTAATAATAATAGGCTTGCCTTTGAACGTTAACTCGCCTGATGTAAAGCGATGATGCGGTCTACGGTTGAGCACGCTTGCCTAGAAGACACCGATTCACTCGTGATTTGAAGACACCCAGATTTCAACTATCAGGAAACACCCATTCAGGCAGCGCATTCCAAAGACTATCAGTTCGCATAATAAAATTGGAATCAAAGCCCTGGGTACGGGTTTTCGGAATATCAACCATAAAGCGGTGACGGCCACTTGCACTAAGCAAAACGTTGCATACGATGCGTAGTAGGCACTTGCTATTTGTACTACACATGATCTGCAACGGCCTTAACTGTCGGTGCCCATTTCCGTTAAGTAGGTCATGGAATTGATACCAACATATTTTTTTAAGAACCTGTTTTACGTGTACATTTGCAAATAAATTTACTTACTAGTACCTATTATAATATCGCAAACGATTTTAATTTATTATTATGAGTTAAGTGAACATCAGATATGAATATTGAGTTCACATCCTGTCAGGAAATCGACACAATGATAGAAAAACCGGCTGTAAATTAAGATCGGGCGATACAACCGTGACCTTTCAACGGATACTGGTGATCACGATAAATCAGCTGTCTGGCCCACTGGCCACCCTCGATACTGGTCACCCTCACTGCTATAAATAGCTTGTCGATATGATAGATAGCTGTGCAGCTATATAACTGCATAGTTACCTATAAGTGGTGTGTGTACAAGTCACCAGTGAATCGGTTTCTTCCAGACAAGCGTGCTCCTTCGTAGACCGCATCATCACTTAACATCAGGCGATAATTATGGCGGTCAAACGAAAACTATTATTAATTTTTTTTTAAGTTTAAATCTGATAAAGGTAGACTTCCCTGTATCGCGACCGATCGAAGCCGCACGCGTTCGATCGCACGCGTCTAGTGCGACAATAGCACCATGAAAATGAATGGCACAGCTCCAGAAGTGAGCGACAGACGCGCGCGGCCGACAGTCGTTATTCTTCGTGCGTCTCTTCCTGAAATGTGTCAGTCCACCGGAGTAAAAAAAATGCTTGAATTGCTAGTTGGATATCCACGAAGAAGGATCAGGAATGAGGAAGTTTAATTAGAAAATCGATTGCTACAATCTTCAAAAGCAGGAATGAAGAAGGATTTGAATAAAAAATAATTCTATTTTGAGTTGTGCGGCCGACGTCACTCCGCTATTGCGGAGTGTTGTATATGTTGCAGACCTTGGAAGCGGCACTGTACATTTTCACAGCGCGATTATTGTCGCATCAGCCGCGCACGTCAACCGCGCGCATTCAACGCGCGCATCTGCGATCGGCCGCTATGCACGGAAGTCTACCCTTAGGGTTATTTCCGATGTGGTTTGGATCCTTACGACACATTCACTCTAAATCGTTTACAAAATTTTATCACTAATAAAAACTATAAACCCATCAAATATTTTTACAAGTTTATAAAAAGCAACTTCACGGGAAGTTTAATTAACGGGATTTATCTTCAAATTTATCTCAAGATTGTAAGTCATCCTTTTATTCTAGCATCACTAGATGAAAAGTTCGGCTTCCATTACATATTTCGTCTCTACTGCAATGCCTGCTTGTCTAATAATTACAATTTTTTTACTTTTTACTAAGAGAGACAAAAAAAACGAAGCGCAAAAAGGTCCGACTCCACCAACAAAGGTTAACTAACGTTTAACAACGGCACGAAGATTAATGCCGTCCGATATATCATTCGCGTCGCGACGAGGTGCGCGAACTTTCACCGATAAACTTTTAAAGACTCAACTTGGTACAGCGGCTATATCGCCACCGAGTAGAATATCATACAGAGAAAGAAACAGCTTCCTAGAAGCATTAAATAAATAGATATTCATGTCTATTTATTTATTTGCTTGCATATTAAAGTCGGCGAAGTCCAGGCCGACCTAGAATGAGATAACCTGAAACCATCAGGAAAACAGCAGGACATTGACGGATACAACCAATAAAGGGATCACGTAGATTGGTAGAAACAAAGAGAGGCTTATGTCCAGTTAGATCATTAAGGACTGGCGATGCTGATGTTTTTTGTAGGGATAAATTAATAATTGTGACAGACACTAGATTAAATATGTAACAAAATAACCTATCCCCCACAGCAATACGACGCACTAAACATCAAAGCTAGTGGCGCTGTCTGTCCCGCCGTCGATGAGCCACCTACAAGTTAGCTGTAACTCTGGACATTTCTCTACTCGGTGATATCGCGCTGAAAAATTGTGTATCAGCCCCGTAGCCTGGGGCAGGCGATAAAGCGAAAAAATCGCGGCCACAGTAGGTATTTGTTGGAGTAGAGATATTTGTCACAGGCTGATGTTAGAACTTCGGTAATTGCTATCTTGGAACTTGATTGTCGGTGATTGACGGCCGCTTGGCTTGCTGGGACTTGGCATTATTTTTTCATCATAGTACTTAGTAGATAAAATACTGTATATGAGGACGGATTAATTAGTAGCACGACGTAGCCGAAGCTAACAGTTTCGACTGTAGTGTTAACCAGTCAACCCACCCAAGCAAGAAATTTCGTAGCTTTCTTCATGCTGTGGTCCTACTATTTTGGCATTGTAACTGTTTAAAGTATGTGTGGAGCTTATGTGTGGGCTTAAAAATTATATGTCACTTCACATACAACGTACTTACACAATGAGCGAATTAAAAAAAAAAATACCCCCAATTGTCATGTGACTATCTTGAATTACCTACCATAATACATCTATTTAATTATGAACTAAATTGTCAAAATGCAATATAAGGTAAAATAACAAACTGTCTATGAAACTTGAGACAAGATTATTCCCTGTACATCAAAAGTATACTTCGTATCACAAAGAAAGTTCAGACCGCCTTATCTCCCCGAGCGTGTGTCCCACGACAAAGTGACTTTATTAAACTTTTTTGCATTACTTTTTCGAGTTCACCTACAGGATAAATTGTGGCGCGATAACTCAGCCGAGTTAAACGAGGTTAATACATTAACCGAAGTTAAAACTGTGGTTAACTTGTTGGTGCCTTCGGGCGTTTTGCCGCTTGACTGATGTAATGACGGAAAGAACTCGATTTTTTTCTAGATTGTGACTATATTTTTGAAGTAAAAATAAATTATAATCACTGTCTGGATTTACGTACAGTTATTGTATGAATCGTAATTAACACAACTAGTTTAGTGATTATTAGTAATTTTGTAATGGAAACACTGATAAAAATATTTCGTATAAAAAAAAAAACAGCAAGAACAATATTATAGTAATAACTTTTTACTACCAAACTGCAAGAACAAAAACCGATATTAAAGAAATAAATTTCAAATTAAGAACAAGTCGCGGAATCCTTTCGCGCGCTATCTCTCAATATGAAAATGTATGTAAAGCCGGCCACAGATGGCCCGACTATAAATCCTGCGGCATCGCACGGTATCGCGCGTCATTAGCGTAGAAAGTAATTGTGCAGATTTGTCTCCGCGAGTCGCCTCGCCTCGTGAATCGGGGGCTTTATCGGCGGTTTGACAAGATGTGGGCTGGTTACAGTCTGATTAGAACTTGCATCAATCACAGGCATCAGTAATGGCTACCCGTTGGCGAAAAAGAAATTATTTAGTAAAAAAAAATATTTTTTAAATATTTAAAATGTAGTTTAATACGAGTTGTCGTTTACGATTAAAAAATGACAATCATCGTATCTTGCAGGATTAATGCCAAAACAATGCAACTTATCTATTTTTTTATTTTTTTTAACGCGGATAAGTCCGCGTTTGACCACCAACTCGCCTGTTGGTAAGCGTCGATATGGTCGAAGATGAAGCACGCAGGCTTAGAAGATACCTATTTATTTTATTTAGCAATACCTAGTCTGTGGTTGAACGAGAAAACCACTTTGGAGAGCCACCATTGAATGAAACTGACAGCTGTCAGTAGAAAATATAAAAATCTGTCATACGGTGGTCATTCGGCAATTTTTTTTTTCTTTCTCTTGTGCCTTTTGGCTCTGCGTGATTGACGCAGTTGCCATATACAAGTCGTATGAGTTTAGTTTTAGAATTTAAAGGTAGGGAAATGATACGACATGCAGCCATCTTCACAGTTTTTTTTATGGTACTGTTGTTAGGTTGGTCTATGGTTTATTACATGTTGATTAAATAATTAGTCTATGTTCTACCAGTTCTACGAAGCAGGACGCGCGTCACGCCCTCTCGTCGATATTTTTTTAACAAATCAAAGTAATTATAATGGATTTATTACATTTTTATAAACGGAGGAGATAATATATAAGAGGGTCGCATTGGGATTATAACCTCTTATAATTGTAAGATTAACGATGGACCTTTTTTACATGGATTTTAAAAGCTCTCGTAAATACTTAGCGTTAGGTATTATATAATTTTTCATCATCATCATTTCAGCTGTAGGACGTCCGCTGCTGGACATAAGCCCATCGATCTTCAAAAGGGCCGGTTGGAAGCGGCTTACCGGTCCGTGATCTCCATTCGAGAACCTTTCAGCCCCATCGGCTATCTGCTCTGCGTGCTACGTGCCCTGCCCACTGCCACTTGAACTTGCTAATCCGGTGGGCTATGTCGGTGACTTTCGTTCGTCTTTGGATCTCCTCATTTCTGATTCGATCTCGTAGAGAAACCCCGAGCATAGCCCTTTTTATCATTTTTACAACTAGACAATTCAGATAACGATGTATATGCAAAAAACTAGATTTTTAATATTATGCTTATTTAATTTTTATCATTTGGTCTAGTGCTTAAAATATACCTATTAATAGTTGCAATGTTATTTATGGCCAATAAAAAAATCAACGTTTAAATGGAACACAAATTGCCAATCCTAATCATTTGATCAAAATTACTAATCGAATACTTTTGAATAAATAAATTTTTAATCTAGATATCTGTTTGTGCATACATGCATAATTTATGTCCAATTTAATTTTACATTTATCTGATGGTCAAAAGTGATAGGTTAAACAAATAATATTATTTTAAAGTTACTTGTTTTGTCAATCAACACCGATAAGGTTAAATAATTAGTCGTTGAAGATAAATATTTTAGTTATTATACTTATTATCAATAACAGATTTGTAAATAGTGATATTTAAATAAAAATAAATTTACTATTAAATAAAAACGTCTGGTAAGCGCAGCGTAGGACGTCCACCCACAAGATGGATAGAGGACTTAAAAGAGACCGCAGGGAAACGCTGGATGCAGGCGGCTTCTAACTGGCCCTTAAGGAGATCGATGGGGGAGGCCTATGTCCAGCAGTGGACGTCCTATGGCTGAAATAATGATGATGATAATATAAAAACTAAAACGAATACTTATTAGTCTCAAATTCTCAATAATACTAATAACAGAAGGCTCTTTTTTATATTAAATTGATAAAATGATTTAATGAAGCGGTCAGACAAAACTCATGCAGAGGGCGCCAGTATCATCAATAAATGGCAGTCATTTGACTAACAAGATACATTTGCTTGAAATGTAATATTTACGAGGTTATACAATCAGCACGCCGAATCTCTTTATTTTATTTAGAATTGGCGTGTGGCGTTTTCCAAACAGTTTGAGGTAGTTTATGAAGATTCCGAGCAGAGCGATTTTTTTTCTGTAAACTTACAATAAAAAACCCCTAATAATTATGTTTTGAGCAATAATTTTGTACACAAAAAAACATGAAGAATTCCATATTTTACAACACCATTTATGGATTCTATAACCTCTATAACCGTAGCATAGATTATAAACACACCTATGAAATACGCGTCTCTTCCGGTAATGAATCACACTGGCAATACATTACCATTGGCTTCTTAATGTTGGTAGCACTTACCCTTTAATGTCGACTGTGTGGTATCATTGATTAATGCGTGTTGAAATTGGGGACTTACCTGAAAAGAAATCATACCATACATTAGAAATTTTATTCATACGGACATAAAAGCTAAAGACAGTGCAAAAGCTACGTTTTAATTTATTATCATTTATACACAACACAAATTACAATTTTACAAAACGTTATATCTTCTATTAATAATTCATATCTGGGGTGCAAGTACCGTTCTTTTAGCGATCGTCAAATTGACAGTTGAGGTCGTCAAATTCGATAATATGCCATTTTTTCAGTACTCGCTGTGATCGATTCTATGGCATTTTAGCGAATTTGACGTCCGATAAAGAACGGTACTTGCACACCAGGATTGCAATTCAAAAGAATGTGTAAAGATAAAAACAAAATGAAAATACGTGAATTAGGTAAGCATGATAATTTTAGACATCTGGGGTGCAAGTACCGTTCTTTTAGCGATCGTCAAATTGACAGTTGAGGTCGTCAAATTCGATAATATGCAATTTTTTCAGTACTCGCTGTGATCGATTCTATGGCATTTTAGCGAATTTGACGATCGATAAAGAACGGTACTTGCACTGCAGATTTGTTTAGAACAGCCAGACTCAGCCTTAGGGGTTGCGTCTGATCTGACGGGTTTGGTATAGACGAGAGACAATTTTATACTATTTTAATATAAAATTTCATTTTTGATTTAAATAATTATATACAATACATTTCTATATTTTATCAATCGATGTTTTGGTCAGCATAACGATAACTTTTCAGAGAGACGATTTACATACAGATAATAGTTTTAAATAATTCGATGGATTGCTACATTAAAAAACTACCAAGAGTAATTATTAAATTAACCCATCGTATTTGGTTAGGTATATCAAAGCCTGAGAAATACTCCGAAACTATCCTTTGACACTGCAAAGAAAGTGGCAACACCGCTCTGAAATAAATCTATTTTATTTTTTGGTGTTTTTTTTCCCATTACTAGTCAGGCTAAAACCATTAAGGCCATACCGCCTCGTTTTGCATATTTTACTGTCTTATACCCTAGTAAAGTAGTGGAGACTTTACCAGAGGCTTCAGTAGAGTTTTAGAAACACCCTTGCACACATTCGAGCACGTTCACAAATTAACTAACAATAATCAAGCTTATTGCACATTACACTCAAAAATAGAGTTTTGGAAAATAATACAATGAGGCACATGTTTTTTTCGTTTTGGCGCCAAAACTCTGAGCTAAATCTAGATACGAAGTTGTGCTTAGTAAATATTAGAAATTCATGTTTACGATTTAAATATAGTTTGACAAAATTTAATCAAAGTAGGACGAGTATTTTGCGAAAGCGTCAACTTTAGACATAGACATATTATTCTATTTATTGATATTTATAGGAATTACAAGTCAGGCAGTAAGTATACAAAATAATATTATGTAAAAATTTGCTATACAATAGGGTATTTGACACTGGTGGAAATAAAATATGAAACCTAGCTATATTGAAAGGTTTTATATTAAGAGATTTTTTCAATATTTTATCAATAATAATAATCACTCCTAAATTTAATTATTTAGATTTTAAAATCACGATTTTTTTATCTATGTGTCACGTGACTCGAAAATCCAATCACAGTGCGTGACGTCAACATGGTGATGACAGCACAACCAAAACAAAACAAAGCAAACAGATCGAAATCAAATTCATTTTCTGTAAAAGTTTACTAAATTTATCAATATTAAACGAGTTAATTATGATGATACTCACTTCAAAATGATTTTCACAAACGTAAATCAACGAAGTTGTTGATATTTGTGAAGCATTCTATCTTCATTCAAGTCACAACCAATTTCTTCGTATTTCAGCTTTAGACGGTACAATTATGAATAATTTCGCAAGTATTGCATTCGAAACATTGGGACACTGAGGCACTAAACACCAATGATAAGTTTTACGATCCATTTTCAACTAAATAATTTTACAAATAAATAACAACAACGGCAGCATTTCACGGCCGACTGTGACAGATGTTTGTTTATTTACATGGGCAGCATAGAGTAATATAATGGGCAGATTCCGTTCGAAAGATGCGTTCGGGGCACCCAGAGTGAGATTTGAAAATGAATGACAGATGAACATCAGTGTTTTTTTAACCATCGAATTCTTTATTGTTCAATTGCAACTGATGTGTACGCTCAAATACTCGTAACAGCCATGTTGTGTCACGGTTCTTTTTCACACTGACGATGACGTTGTAAACGGCGATGCTTTATTCTATCGCATGCTTTGAACGCAACTCTGTAGTTAAGTATATTGACGTCACAACGTCGATTTGGCGCGTTTTGATGCGTCATTTAAAAATTGAAATAAAAAGAGCTAATAATTATTCAATAAATGAACTAATGGAGGTAAAAGTATTTTTTTGTGTGAATATGCACCATATTCTTTAAATTTAAGGCCATTGCAAAATTTTGTCAATATCCCTATTAATAGTATCTTAATATCGAAAAAGTCCGTATATTCATAAAAAGCTTGCGTAATAAGCCAGTTATTTAACTTGTTTTTGAAAGATGCAAAGCTCGGAGCATCAATGGCCGTCTGTGGAAGTCTGTAGTAAATACCAGGTCCCATTACGTGGAGCATTTTAGACGATTTGACCAACAACCGTTTTACGGGCCTATACTAAATTTAACAACGATCGTTTTATAGTACCTACGACACCTACGTGTATGTATAAAAATGATAAAACCTCCGGTACAGTCTAAAAAACTAAAGAACTTTATAAACGAGCTTCTATCTAAAACAATAATGAAGTATCATATTCATATAAACAGATCTAATTTCCTCTCACTGGATTCTCACCAAATATTTTTTGTTTGGTAGCGGCTACTATTTTTAATCTGTGGTGGCGGTAGATACCTGAATTTATTGACCTTAGATGCTTATGTCTGTTATAATAAAGAAATATTAGATAAAATGCGCTACCGAAAGTTAAAACTAATATTTTTTATTGGTTTTAGTAAAATCGGATTACAAGTTGAAACTTTAGCTTCATTACATTTGTCATAAAAATGTCATACTTACTCATATATGAGTATTATTAATGGACATATATACAGGGTTATGCGTATAGACTCTACTAAGCCAAAAGAAGGTCATTGTACTCATAATTATCAACAACTTTTACTTCTAGAAAGAGCAAAAAAATTACTGTTCCATACATTTTGTCGTGTCGATGACCGTTTGCTTTGAAACAGCTGTTTTTTTTTTTTCGTTTTCAGGGTTTGTCCCGTAGTAAAAGTTGCTCATAACGATGAGTACAATGACCTCCTTTTGGCTTAGTACAGTCTATATGCGTAGCCCTGTATAGTCAAAGTGACAAGGATAAATATTTTGTTGTAAACGTATAGTAAAGCATTGACTCTATTCTGAAAATACTAAATTTAAATTTTATCGCAGTGATAAAACGGATAACTTGTAAAATTAAATTATAATGTTGGTATCGTCATCATCATCAGCCAGAAGACGTCCACTGCTGAACATAGGCCTTCCTCTTAGACATCCACACTGAACGACAGCCTGCCAATATCCACTGGATGCCCGCGACTCCCGTCGGTCCATCTAGTGGCAAGCCTACCTAAGCTGCGTCTCCCGGTTCGTGGTCTCCACTCACGAACTTTTCTTTCCCATCGGTTATCGGTTCTTCGAGCAATGTGACTTGCCCATTGCCACTTCAACTTGTAAATTTTAATAGCTATGTCGGTGTCTCTGGTTCTTTGACGAATATCCACGTTCTGGATTCTATCGCGCAATGAAACTCCGAGCATAGCTCTCTCCAGCATAACGCTCTCTCTCTCCCGCTGTGCACGTCTCAGTGCCATAAGTCATCACATGATGATTTATGTTAGTATACAAGCTGCACAAAAATAAGCCAAATATGTATATTTTTTAAACCCCCGTTAAAAGAGCAGATAATCTATAAACGGCTGTACAGATTTTCTTGAATAACAGATAAGAACACTCCCGACCAAGTTAAAATTCAAACAAAAAACAAACTAAATCAAAATAGGTTCAACCGTTTGGGAGTTACGATGCCACAGATAGACATATGTTAAATTTATAATAACCCTCCTTATGTCTAAGCAGTAAAATATATATATAAAAAAAACATTTAATTAAGCCCCACACCACGTGTCATCTCTTCAAAAGTACCTAAACCATCCAGGAAGTGCCTTATTCATGTCGGCACTTATAACGTACAGATACAAGGTAAGCAAGCGCACGCGTCCCCACTTCACAGCTTCCTACAGGGGTTGGAACCACCCTTTAGCCTTTTGTGATCCACTCAGGCGATAAGTGAATGATTATAGAATCGTTAACATTTTTAAGGCAGTAACAATTCGCATCTGAATATTTATTGTAGGCGGAATGTCCAAACCATACCAACCAAAAAAAAAAAAAAAACATGTAGGTACAATATATTTAGATGCTAAAAATACTCGCGTGCTTCTGGCACAACGAATTTTATTCATTCATTGCCATTCAGCGTGGTAATGCCGCCAGCATGCTGGGTACTCTGCCAACTGGTAATGGGCTTGAGCATTTGGATTGTCTTTAGACCTTCAACGGTGTATGGGCAGTCTTACTGTATATGTAGTGTTAGTATTAGCTTGTATTTTGTTTAGTTAATAAAGACACTTGCTCCTTTAAAAATAACTTATTTAATAATTGTAAATTGTTTTAATGTTAGTTGTACACAAAACTATTTAAATGTTAAAGACAGTTCAAAAAGAAATCTCCAAGTGTGGAACAACTTAGCAATTAAAGTATATATTATTTTAAAAAATACTCTTTCTACGTAAAAAAGTCCTAATAAATTTTTAGGCACAAGCTTTTAATTTAGAAATTTGGTAGTACCTGAAACACTGAGATACGTCGTCGCATCAAGGCTGCAGACGTCGGTCGTATAATGGATCGAGCACAATAGGAGTTAAGACGGGCCGTAGTGGGCTGGGTCGCATCGCAAAAATCGCTTTCATACATTTTATATGAAGTATCGCACATTATACCGGGGCGCAGCGGGGCGTATTTCCATATAAAATGTATGAAAGTGATTATTGCGAGACGCTCCGGCCCGCTGCGGCGCGTCCTATTGTGGTGGCGGAACGCGTGGTGACCGAGACTAGGTTGGCGGAACCCAGGCCGACCAACGATGAGGTCATGTGTCCTGCGCAGTTCCACTTAAGTTGCAAATACATAGATGCATCATTTAGAGTTGAGAAAAAAGTACTGTATTTCAGTAGACATTTATAGTTTAACGACCTTTACACATTTGACGATTTAGATCTTTGTTGTGTATATCTATGATTTAGATAATAAATTATAATTATAGTTCTTATAAATCCACTGTTATCAAGAATTATGATGTAGTTTATGTGAGACAATAATCACTAAATATCTATTCGAATACTTGTCTACAGATCAACTAATAAATCGAGTCGGTAACTTTACAGCTGTCAAACGGGAGTCGATGGAATCGATAATGTGATGTATATTCGGATTGTTTTAAAATCGATTTTTATAATCGACTACAAATCGGGCCACCCGAAGGACAGTTAGATTGTACGATTTCACTACAAAGTCTTTGGATTCCATTCGCATTCTATTATTCTAATTAGATGGCATCTCAAGTTTCTGGCATTCATTAGAAGATACAGCATTTGAACAATAAAGGAATGGATAATTTTATAAAGTGGGTGTTCCCCGATAGCTACAATCTGGGTGTTTTCAAGTCGAGAGTGAATCGGTTTCTTCTAAGCAAGCGTGCTCCAACGTAGACCACATCATCGCTTAACATCAGGAGAGTTGGTGGCCTATTTATAATTTAAAAAAAAGTTTAAAACTAACTTTATTTTAATGTCAATTCTACACATTGTAGATTTACAAAGCGTAGCACGCCATCTGTCAAATAGTATGTAACCTTTGGAGCGTATATAGAGGGTTAGTATACTTAGCCTATGCTTTTGAGCCCTTTTCAGGTCCCTAGTACATTAAAGCAGTGTACAACCCTACATTTTACCGACTTGTCAAAAATATATCTGTTTCACTCTGGTAAGAACAATTTAGGCATATAAGTAAAGAATGTAACACGTTTTATTCGTTTATGTTAAATAAGCACAACTTCTATGCTTTAGTTCTTGTTCTATGAATAGAACAGTCAAATTTATGTGACGGTGATTATATGAACGACACCTCCGACCTTAAACGACACTGTCATAATTATGGTAACTAACTTTTTATAACATAGAGGTAACACCCAAAACTCCCATATTCTTTTACCGTAAACCATAAAGTTTTTATTCATGTAACGATGTGGATTACCATATGAATGTTGGTGCCTATTGATGGTCAATAGTACCTCCCGGGTTGTTGAATGCCAGCTAGTAAATACACAATGTCCGTGAATAGATGACCCGCTGCATCGCTACTGTGGGATTGTATTTATTTTATAGCTAGAAGGTGGAATTCATGCTTTGTTAGTTTTTTATTTGATTACTTATTTTTTATTATGTTTTTATGTACCTACAATTTTAGGGCCCGTTCAAAGACGAATGGAAGCCTCATTTGTTGCGTCCGTCTGTATGTCACGGTTATTTTCAAGGATTTATTTTAGGGGATAAAGACGTTATTTTCGACAATGTGAAATCACAAAAAGAGTTTTTTTCCCGTCTTCAGAGGATTTTGGCGTCTCAAGTTTTGTGCATTTGCCAGCGTCAAGCATTCAACTTTATTCATGTTTTATTAAATATCATAAAGCTCATAGAGCCCATTCCACAACCTTACCACGGTAAATATCCCGTAAATAATCATATAGCTTTAGTGAACAACCGTGATAGTTTAAAACAGTGTTTTACTAAATATCGTCAAACAAGCCATAGTCACAGTCAGAATCAAGCAAAGTAAGTCACGGTCAAGTCCAAATCATGCCCTAGTAAAGTGGTATAGACTACTAGAGGATTCTATGGAGTTTTGGAAACATCACGAAAATACATTATTGCTCCTAATTATATCATTCCCCTACACTCGAGCACTTTTCATCATCATCATCATCAGCCTGTAAACGTCCACTGCAGAACAAAGGCCTCCCTCGTAGAGAGGGGTGTTGCCATAATCCCCACGCTTGGCAGGCGGCTTGGGGATCGCAGTACGTTCACCGTGTACTAATAGGACGCTGCTGCCCATCCTCCGGTGGTTCTGGTCGCAGTTTTAGGACATACCCGGGTCCTTTTACAAACACTTAATAAATAACATTTCACGATTATTACCTACACATTAACACTCGAAATAACACAAGTTTGGGAAATAAATGAAGCAACATGTTTTTTTCAAGTTGGCGCCAAATATCACGCTGATTACCGTACGGTATTACGGTATACGGCACGGGAAAAACTGAACGTCCTTATTTTCTGAATGAAACACAGAAAATATTTTTTTTATTTAAATTAGAACGGCTGTCAAGGCATTTTTGTAAGTTGTAGCCAGTTGCACCCATATAAACGAAACGTCAGTCATTCGAAATCTGTTAGCAACTGTGATGCGGACAAAGAACTTTGAGACCTAACCCAAAAAGGTAAGGTCCAAGGCCAAGTTCTTTGGATGCGTTGATCTAAATAAAGATGTTCAATCTAGGTTTACTCATAATGCCTGGTAACAGATTTTTCTTCTCATTTCCGTTCTATTTACTTCTCTTTTCTGTGGTATGAACCATATCTAATACGAATTTATTGAAATTTGGACAGGACAACGTTTGCCGATTCAGATTTTTTAAGCCATAGGTAGCAAACAAGCTAATGGACTTTCTGATGGTAAGCAGTCACCGTCGCCTATGGATACTTGCAACACCAGAGTCATCACAAATACGTGGAGTTTTGGCGCCAACGTGGAAAAAAACGTGTCGGCTCGTTGGATTATTTTCCTAAACTTGTGTATTTTCGAGTGTTAATGTGTACTAAATGTTGAATTATTATTCATTAAGTGCTCGTAAACGTGCTCGAGTGTGGGCAAGTGATATAACGAGGTGAAACGTGTCTTTTCGTGTTGTATCCAAAACTCCATAGGAGCCCCTTGTAAAGTCTCCACCACTTTACAGGGGCATGAGTTTGACTTGACCGTGACTTACTTAGCTTGACTCTGACTGTGACAATTACTTTGACGCTATTAAGACAATGTAAACTGACGACTAAAAGCACAGATCTACTACCTAACTAAAAGACATTGAATAAACGGTCATGAAAATTTTAATTAAAAAAAAACAAAAATTCCAATACGTTACACAAAAGCGAGTACAGAATAAAAATTAAGTCTTTCTATAATCGGACATCACCATGTTCTTTATCAGTTTACATAACACGATAAGCTGATAAGGATAATTTGATTACAACTACGATTTAATTGGATATCTACTATTTGATTACAAGATACGTACCTAATGCAATTAATTTAATCGATAAAACATTGTTTATTGATTAAAAACCGGACAAGTACGAGTAGGACTCCTGCTCTGAGGGTTCCGTTGGATGAAACACTCAGAGCGCGAGTCCAAATAAATAAATAATTGAAGTTGAAATATTGAAAAACAAACTTAACTTTGTAGTTGACTATAAGGTTCTTCCATACATTCCAACTACAACATGTAAGTTTGTAATAGCAAAATAATTATTTTTAAATGATATAACTTCAAATTTGTAACTTTCAGATTTATTCCTATATATGTCTTATAAGACCTTGCTTTTTGCCAAATTTCATGATTCTAGGTCAACGGGAAGTACCCTATAGGTTTTGATTCCCCTGTGAAATCACAAAATATGCGACATAAACGTTCATATCTTTTGATTGCGTTGACTTACAACTTTTATTTTTTTACAGCCGAAAGAAACTTTAGACCCAAGTATTTAATATAAATTTCAACTTGATACCTTTACGCGTTCTTGAGAAAAAGGGTCTTGACAGACGGACAGACAGACGGACAGACGGACAACGAAGTGATCCTATAAGGATTCCGTTTTTTCCTTTTGAGGTACGGAACCCTAAAAAATGGTATTACAGAAAATGAAATTAGTAACCAGCAACTGATTAGAAAATACGGAAAGACTTCCAAGAGCGCAAAACAATAAGTTCGTATTTCACTTTATGCGTTTAAAGAGAACTTAAAAATCTAAGCCAAGGGGTCAAGGACTATTATTTCTTCTGTGGTCGAGGTAACCAAACAAAAAGGTTTTATTATATTTAAAATGCAACTCCACGGACACCGAGGACGGTGACTTTTGTTATTCTTAAGGTGGTACGTTTCACTTTTGGCGGGAAATTCAATTTTCAAACAGTTTTCTTATCCTTGTAGCTAGGCCAGGTAATTATTGTGAACAATCATGATGTTTACGCAAATTGATTATTATTCTTTACATAATCATGTGAAGCTATTATCTCTAATGCACATTAATACTTACATTTGTCAATAAACAAATGTTTGCTGTTTTAAACGGTTTATTGAAAAATGTAAGTAATATGGTGCGTTACTGTTAAATAGCTGTACATGATAATGTAAAGAACAACTAAAGATTTGCGCAACACCGTGTAATTTTACAATAATT
The DNA here is from genome assembly GCA_914767915.1 of Agriopis aurantiaria. NCBI lineage: Eukaryota > Metazoa > Arthropoda > Insecta > Lepidoptera > Geometridae > Agriopis > Agriopis aurantiaria. The sequence continues at coordinate 2,243,861 of OU611982.1, forward strand.
AACCAGCCTAGCTACAAGGACAAAAAAACTGTTTGAAATTTGAATTTCCCGCCATGTTATGTGAAACGTACCACCATAAGCAAATTTACTTTAGTAATAGAGATTGCACCTAGTAGGTGCAACCTCCTTGTTTGGTTACAAAAAGGTGGCACCTACCAACCTTGTTACACAGACAAGCCATCAGATATTTAACAAAGTCCATGAATGAGCTCATCTCACAGCGTAGCCTCACAGCACAGATCTACCTTGATGTCTCTTAAGATTTGTTATTTAAAGAATCTATAAAATCATCAACAATGTCAATGGCGAGAAAAGGTTTGTATGCTGAGGCGTTTTTTTTTAATAGTCCTCCATCTCGTTTCTTGTTAGGCGATGATGCGATCTACGATGGACCACGCTTGTCTAGAATAAACCGATACACTCGCAACTTGAAGACACTCAGATTCTATCCATCAGGGAACACCCACTCAGGCATCGCATTCCTCTGAATAAATCATCTGAGTTCACCTACCCAGAGAAATCCGTAGCTTGCTTAGCTAGTAGGCATCTCCGCAACACCTATCTATACCTTGGTTATACCTATTTCAGTCTATTTGCAAACCCTATTGATTGGAAACAAAACGCAACGTAACTCTACTGTAACCTGTAACCGATAACGCGGGGGTGAGGGGGTTAGGGAGGGGGAGGGTGGAGATAAGAAAGAAATCGGCTTATCGCGCGCAGCACGCGAAATCGAATGCATGCCTGCGGGCTTGGATAGTGTTGGGCCATGCCAACGAATATTTGCCAAGCGGTAGAGCAAACTTTGTGTTAGGTTCTTTTTACTACAAAAATTGTCACGTTCTCATTTTGAAAATAAACCGTCTTTTTCTAGTTCGCGTTCTCTAATATACTAGTTTGAGTGGAGTTCTGCTTTTCAGAAAGGTTTTTTCATTTTATATTGGATAAAGAATGTGGGAGTACCATTTTTTTACAATTTGGCGGGTATATAAAAAAAGTTTAGTTGATGTTATAGTACGCTTGTAAAATAGATTTAAGTCGCATTATGGACTCAAATCCCCAGTGTTCTTAGACAAACGATGCTATTTCTTTTGCGGATTATATTTGTTATTCTTATTGTAATGGAAACCGGAGGGTTCAAAAATCTATACAAAACTGATGAGCTTCAATTCAGATTATTACAGCTGTGAGAGCTAAAAAATCCTTGACCAAGTATAGCTATGTTACATTGTGCTTTTTAGGGTTCCGTAGGCAAAGGGTAAAAACGGGACCCTATTATTAAGCCTACGATGTCGGTCTGTCCGGCTGTCCTACCTATTTTTTAAATTGATAATCATTGTATTTTTGGCTGTACGGAACCCTCAGTGCGCGAGCCCGACTCGCACTTGGTCGGTTTTATTGAACCAGTACATTGGTCCAAACATGCGCCAACGTTTCAGATAACGCGTTATCGGCAGCTCCTGAAATTGTTTAAACATTTTTCCGATAAGCAGACAATATTATTGCTGTATATTGCTGTAAAGATAATAAACAGGTTATCTAAAAGATTTGTACTACCAAAGTAAGTGATAAAGTTGTAATTTTATTTTAGGCTAGATTATTAATGTTATAGGTTTATCGAGATAGTATGAAAGATATTCTGCGGGTATCGATTATTGATAAAAATATTCTGGAACCCTGACCTAGGTTTGCTGACTATGTGAATATTTATAATGTTTCTAGATTTTACATCATCGCGTTATTGTATTAACTATACAACTACTTATATCACATATTACTTTACTCTATTATAAAAAAAAAAAACAACAAATTAAAACCTAACTATCATTCTATTAAGCCGCTACCAGTGGGAACTGTTCCCAAAATGCTGGCCCCATTACCACGTTGTATGGCGATGCTCACCCTTTGAGCAAAGTAGAGGCCGGCATTTTGGTCACGAGTTGCGTCTATCAGACGTGAAGATAAATCTGTGAAATTTTTTTTGGCTCCCGATCCCCACGGCCCCATTGTTTCGACCCCAAAAGGCTCAAAAATCTATCCACTATCCAGTGTACCATATTTGCGCCTTTTGAGATCCTCTGCAGATTCTGCCGCGCTTATATCAAATTGAACATTTACGTCCCAAATAAGTTAAAAACATATTAAAATAAATTATATCAGTTAAAATATTTATATAGGCATTATGTAAAACTAAAATCAGAAGTAAAATCTATCTTTTCTTAATATTATCGTAGACCGCATCATCACTTATTATCAGGCGAGATGGTGGTAAAACGCAAACCTATGAATTATTAAAAAAAAAATAAAAAAAAATAGCATCGGCAGTTCTTTAGTCTCGCTAAAACTCAAACACGGCTTGACCGATTTGAATAATTTTTATTTTTTGTTCGCTCTTCCGTGCTCTGTTGGGTATGGCAGGGGTTATATTTAGGGGCATTGGTTTAAAAAATATTGGAAAAGCCAGGAAAATTTGAAAGTGTTTGCTTTCTATGGAATTTGGACAGGACAACGCATGTCGGGTCAGCTAGTAATTAATAAGAAAAACGTTTTCCACAGTTTTCTTCAAAGTCAAGCACTTTCGATTTTATAATGTATGTATTAAAAAAACATCAAACCTGCTAAATTCGAACCAATCCTCTTCCTCTGAAAAAATCTGGCAACACTGTCCCGCACAAAATACACGCAAACGAACACTGGAGCGGTTTACGAAAACTAGGTTTAATCTGTACCAGCTTCGCGTCTGAAAACGAGTGACTAACTAATGGTAGCCGAGCGCAGCGACCACGGCCTTATCACGGAGCCGATAAAGTATTAATCGGGCGCGATTTTTACGATTCGCCTTATCAGTCGACATGGCGGATTACACACCCCGATAACGATCAAAATTATTGTTGGTACATAATTCGAAACTGATAAGATTGTGCCAACTGTGCGGCTTTAGCGTTGGCACTGAGCTGTGGAAATAACTAGTTATTGCAATGAAATTATGCCGTAAATATTAATAAATAAACAACGCTACAGAACTTTTTTTATTAATAAATAGGCTTCTGCTTGACCGCCATCTCGCCTGACATTAAGAGCTCATACTCATTTTTAGGGTTCTGTACCCAAAGTGTAAAAACGGGTCCCTATTACTAAGCCTACGATGTTTGTCTGTCTGTCCGTCTGTCTGTCTGTATGTCTGTCCGTCTGTCCTACCTACTAACGGTTATATCTTTGAAACCGTACTAGATAGCCAGTTAAAATTTTCACAGAATATGTAATGTTACGGCGGATTAACTGAGAAATAATAAAAAAGTCAAAAAGTTAAAACGAAAGAGGATCCCCATTTTTTACGTATTTTTGTATTAGCTCTGATGTAAAAACGGTTATACGTACAAGCATCAAACTTGGCATGATCACAGTACACACTTTAAAATATAATAACAAATAATTAATAATGGCCAAGTGCGAATCGGTGTCAAGTTTCTGTTCACCACCGGTTCTCATACGATAACCGAAGTGAAGCAACGTCGGACGTGGCAGGTGGATGTCATGATGATCCAAGTGGATGGGTGGGGTTTATTGTGCGAACTGCTAGTTTGTGGAATTCGCTGCCTGAATGGGTGTTCCATTAGTTACAATTTGGGTGTCTTCAAGTCGAGAGTAAATCGGCTTCTAGGCAAGCATGCTCCATCGTAGACCGCATCGTCGCTTAGCATCAGGCGAGATCAGGAAAGCCTATCAATATTTTTTTAAGTCCGCAGAACTTAGGCCACAGCAGCGCGTATCCAGCATGATCACGGCATTTCCATGCAACATGGTTTTGCTCCACTAAATGCAACTTTAATGTAATTTATTATGTGTAGCAAGCGTTACTTAAAAGTGGGAAAACCTCGCTTTAACAAAACATTAAAAATTAAAAAAAAAAACTTTTTTAAATTTGGAACGAACGGGATCCTTTTAAATATGTACAAACTATACAGCGTGTTCAAAGTTCACATTTATTATTCAAGTAGGCTGTTTGTTTGTCGCGTGTAAACATTGGTTAGACGTCCATTTACATTATCGGAACCAAGCCTTATCGGTTTACGTACAAACCTGTTGTTAAGTTTATCTCAGTAGAATCAGTAGTTTATCTTTAGTTAGAACCTCCGGAGTACACGCGCATGCGTAATATATACAGTCGCTATGAACAAAATGTTAATTCTTTACCAGAATAAGTTAGAAAAAAACACAATCAGTTAACTTTATTTTTACCGGACTGCCCAAGAAGGGGAATGTTTTTCTAGTGTATGTTTGTATATTTGATCTGTTCCTATGTGACCTGTAGCTTAGACAACTCGATTAGATTCTTCGTTAAGTTTAAAGTATTATACATAAACTAGCTTTTTTCGTATTTTTTTTAGCAAACCATTTGATACCCATATCATGATGGTAGATAAGAAAATGTTGTCCACCATCTTGGGGCATCCGCCATATTGAATTTATGGTGACGTCATTTGATTTTTCGTGTTTTTCTCAGCAAACCCCCTCACATACTTTCATATAAACGTTCAACCCCCTTTTGTCCTCTTTAATTTGGCCCTTTCGCAAAATCTATTCTTAGCGGACATCTACACCGCATAAGGAATTTACTTGCCTAATTTTAGATTCGTAATTGCAAAACTTATTTTTTTTTATTAAAACCTCTATTTTTCTTTCTTAATCTGTCTTTTTCGTTTTTTTACACAGTACTTACTTATTTATTTTAAACCATTAACCTGAACACCAAATTTCATGTCCCTAAGAACAAAAACAAAGGACTTTCATATAAAATTTCAACCTCCATTTGTCCCCCTTAATGCGGCCTTTTCGCAAAATCCTTTCTTAGCGGACCTCTACACTCTATAAGGCATAGGCTAAGTATCCCTCTACGCTATAAGGAATCTTCCTGTCACATTTCAGCTTCGTAGGTTAAGTGGTTTTCGAGATTTCGTGATTAATGAGTGAGTAGATGAATTTCGCTTTTATATGTAGATTCTGTCAACATGTTTTCATACGTATCTATGAAAACATAATCTCAAAAACTACAGAACAGACTTTCTTGGACTTACTTACGAATGGATCAAAATGATGCAAAACCAAGCTATTCTATCTTTTTCTCAACTATATTCATTATTTTGAAAAGACTCGTCGACGAAAATTTGTTTAAGGTCGCTCTCTTTGTTTAAGTATCTCGACCTTTCCTAAAGTAGGTACGGTAAAACTGTCCATATGTACAATATCTAATTATTACTAAAAACAGTCCGATAACCTAGACAGAAGTTAACAACATGATTCTTACTGGATATTTACTGTGATAACAATGTCAATTATTTTGTGTTTGCACCACCACTCTAATTTATTTTAGAGTGTTAATAAACAGTACATTTTCCGCTTATCTTTAACAGACTTGTTTTCTACTTTCTATTTAGTTTATCATCCAATTTATGAGAAAGATAAACTGAATAGTAGTGCATAACCTGCATTATCAACTTATCACCTCTACTGAAACTAGCAATTCTAGTTATTTTATCTTAATTGCGCAAAAAGTTAATTAGCAACACGCTGTGTAACAGATAATTCCTGATAACAATTAAAATGTTAGACAAATTTTAAATACGTACATCTATTTTATAGTTACTATCGACGTCATTTGTCCTGTCCAAATTTCAACTTTGTTTGAGCTCATACAAACTCCCATAGAAATCAAGCAATTTTTTCAAATTTTTCGGGAAAATATTTCCGCCGACTACCAGTTCGAAACTTAAAAGAAAAAAACCTTATCAGTACATCCATTTTCAAATGACAGGCTTAAAAAAATTAAATGCTATAGTTGGAACAGCGTTATTTTTTTAAATAAGCGACACAAGTAACTCAATCACATTTTTCTCAACCCTACCTATAAATATCAACGCATTAGTTTAAAAAAAATCGCGCGCCACGATGACTATTGGGGCCGCACAGTGGCGCGAACGCTTATCTACGGGGACAAAAGAATTTTTGACGACTGAGCACACATAATGTGGATCGAGATCCGATCGTCTGGACAGGTGACGTGACGGAACACCGACGGTATACGAAAAGTTTGTATTTTCGAGGTAACGGCGGATGAAAGATGACACTGCTGTACATATTTATGGCTCAGGCCTACAAAATAGTTTTGCAAGAAAAATGTGAACGGGTTAAATCTCTTTTTGATAAATTCATGTGTTATGCAATATTTCATTTTATATTAATATTATATTATACATTACGGTAGAAGACTACTAATTTATTTTTTTACCTAAATTAAATAATAAGTGATAAGTCCCGATAAACATTAAAAACAGGTAACAGGTTTAAGACTATTTTAGACTATATACATAACACTGTTTTAAACAATCGCGGTTGGTTCACTATAATTATAATTATGATTGTTTACGGGATATTTACCGTGGTAAGGTTGTGGAATGAGTTCCCGATATTTCAGCGCGAACAACTGAACATGGTGCATGTAACTGCGCCGAAATATCGGGAGCTCATTCCACAACCTTACCACGGTAAATATCCCGTAAATAATCATATAACTTTATATACAAAACGTACCTATGTCTGCTGGACATACGCCTCTCCTAAGACACTCCCAAGACCTAGATAGACTGATTATGATAATGATGACTCAGAACCGTTGAGCTTAGCCGAAATGAACTAATTGCACTGGTCTGGTCAACTTTGACCCCGGGACCAACCGTGAAACCTCGAAAACATCAGCAGTTTCCAGAGAAAACAATCTTTCACAGTCATTGAATTGTATAAAGATTCTTATGTATGAGTTCAATAACCACCGTTCTATAAAACCATGTGGGATAAGCCCACACAACAACAAAAAGTCTATACATATTTTTATACGGCTTCATTATTTTTTTGGTATGCATAAGCTTTAAAGATTATTTGAATATACATAATCAATTAAATATTAAAGTCCTAAAATACTATAGTATGAATAAATATGTCAAAAATACATAATTTAAATAATCTCTCAAAACTCAGACGCAAAACTCGAGTGCAAATGGCTTTGTTATCACATACTCCAGTCGAGAACTTTTCGACTGCGTACGGGTGAAGGCTTAGCTGCCAGTGACGGAGCGAAGTGGCAACACTGGAGCCCAGCAGGTAAATACGCGGGTATAGCTCTCGCCTGCCGCTCACAGATACGTCACTCATATAAGTTTTTCTATGTCTATTTTTGACAAAAAATTTGAAAATTAAATCGACAAATTGCTTTTTTAACACTGACAACCCGGAAGGTACAGCAGATATTGCGGGGTTTTGGCATGGTTTTGGCGCCAACGTGTTGGTGGTGTTATTGTATTATTTTTCTTAAACTTCCTTGTGTGTGTTATTTAGAGTGTTAATGTGTAATAATGGTGGATTATTGTTTATTAGTATGGCAATTGTAATAATGATTTAAATATGTATTTTCGTGTGGTATTCAAAACTCCGTAGAAGCTTCTAGTGAAGTCCACCAGTTTACTAGGTCCACCAGTTTACATGACTTGGACTTGAACGTGAATGCCTTCCCGTGACTGTTATCAAGTCAGCTTAACAATATTTAGTAAAATTTGAAAAAGTTTTAATTAACACTTGACACTGGCATAAAAATGCACAAGACGTGTGACATCAAATCGTTTCAAGAGGTAAAATAACACAAAAACTTCAAATCGTTCATTGTACATATAGATTTTCCAAAAATCTCAGTAACTATTTTAATCGTCAATGATTTATTACAGATCTAATAAAGGTTTTCCAAAAACGTTTAACAATTTGCATTATGAAAACATTCAGTAATATAATATGCGATGCGTTGATAATAGAGTCGTCTACTCGATGGACTTTCATTTCCGCGCGCACGTCGCTCGATAACAAAGAAGTGTTGACATATTTAGAACAAGCCTGAAATCGAACTGGCAGCACTGGCAACACGTAGCGTGCACGACAGCCGTCAGTGCTGCCAACTAACGAGAGATTTTAATTTTCGAATCCATCCCGCGGATGACACTTCGCTTGCCGCCTTTTTGTTACCAACGAGACAAAGAGTGCGCTATTGCTTCCTCCGTGCGCGAATCGGGAATACTTTTAAAAGCTGTCAAAGTTTGGAAGCTGTGATTGACGTGCAGCGAGCGTTGGCTTACAGCCGCCAGACATTTCATGTGAAATTGAAACTGGTTGATTGATTCCAATTGAACTTTAGACAGCTACTTCGCTGCTCTTGCTAGATGTTTGACTGATCTCTTTCCTATTAAAAACTCGTAATAGCTCAAGATTCATTTTATGGAGCCAGATCACAGATTCTGATTGGAGCGGTAGATACATAACTCACATAAACCATACATATAAAACTGATTGGTAGATTTAAATCAACGGAATAAATGACGACACTAATACATAAATTTACACCTTCATCGACTTATTTGTGAGATATAAACATATTTTATGTCTACTTTAATTAGGTAATTTTTAATACTGATTATCTTAATGAGGTTATAGGTTTTATAGGCGCGATATGTAAAGTTTGGCTTACGCTTTAGTTTAAAGATGTGTTGGGAAATTGAAAAATGTGAATCGTTTTCACGGCAGCAGTATCGAGTGCGGCCGTCCACCGTCCGTCACTATCTATATTCCACACGGACGGTTCGATACTCGACGTCTCGATACACCCGCTCGATTAAAATAAGAATATTCAACACTATTGTGCCCGAACCTCCCTAGAAAATAATGTTGTAAAATGATACTAGCTGGGTATCTGTTTATGTTGTGTTTATTCAAATTTAGAGCAATTTCAAAACTATACATGCAAACATAGAATATTATTAAAGTTAAATAAGTTAAGATTATGTAAAGGTATATTTGATGATATTTATAAATCATAATATATTGTACATATTTATAAGATTTATAACTTAAAAAATTGGTTTCGCAATCAAAAGTCTGGTCGTCGAGAAAAGCATAACGTCCACTGTGTGTAGTGATATACTTGTATACATTGATCTCAATATGTTTTTACGTTAGTGACGATGGCCAGGTCGTTAATATACCTTAGCTAGCTGCCTAATATTATAAGAATGAAAAAATAGAGGAGGAATAATCCAACATGGCGCGTGGTGGGCGCAATCCGAGAGCAGATGCAATTGTCACGGGCGAGTGGCGGCGAGCGCTGCTCCTTCTGTTTTTACCCGATTGCTCGATCACTCGATTCTCGTTTTTCGTCGTGCCCCGCTGCCGATACCGGCACCCTACATTGAGACCTGTCATATCGACTTTTTGTTCAAAAAAAAGTTGCAAAAATGAGAGATAAAAAGTCTCCAGAGCAAATTGGCCGTCTCTGTTATAAACAACAGAGGTGGAACGCTACGATACCAAACAATAAATGTCCGATGTGAATTTGTTGATTGTTTCGGCTCACCGGTGCTTTGTCAGCGGTAGTTTTGGCGCGAATTCCAACTGTCACTTTGACGTTTGCCTTTTTTTTTAAATTATTTATGCGAAAAGTTCCCTTTTGATTTCAGATTCAAACAATAAATTGTTTATGGATGCGGGAGGAATATTTTATGTAGTTATATAGAACAGTGTACGGAGTGTTATCTGAGAAAGCTGGGCATAGAGGCGAGGGGGGTCGATATGAATCACGAGGAGTAATGGCTGCAATATCACGTAGTGCACTTTGTCAACTGGTTGTAGCCTCACAGTGGCAGAGCATAGATAATGCTGAGATTGCAACCATTAGAGATACGCCGGTTAGCAATCGACAGAGTTGTACAACTGTGACTGCAATAATTATCTCTATAGACACGTGTTTGGTCAAACTATGACTTTTAGTGTCAATAAATGATTAAACATGTGATACTGGGATATTCGATATATGATTAACATTATGAAGTCATTTTGTTGAATAATGTTTCAATAATAACCTAATATATAAACGAGCAGAGGCTAAACTTGTGATAAGATTATATGATTATTAGTCTACATCTAAACTATAATATAGACAGAAATACATAAGGGAAAAAAGGACGTAGAATGCTTATAATTATCTGTGACTAATCCAACAAGATGTACGTAGATGACGTAGGCTGGAGTCTGTGACCAATGAAAAGTATTTTATGTATGAGAAAAATACTTGATTATTTACTGCGATATGATATTTTATGGTTATTTATTTACTTGATTTAATTATCTGTGTGATATAATTTTTTACTTAATTTTTTGTTTTCTTTTTTACTTATCTAAACCGTGTGTATTGTTTGCTATGTAGCGTATGTAGCCTTTATTTTGTATTTAGTTCCTATTAAATTGTCTATGTATATCTGCTATTAATTACTATACTTATTGTACCTATTCTTATTTTTGGGAAGACACTGTCTGCTACATCACAGCTAACGCTAAAGCAGCAGCCAGGGTTACTTATTTTTTCTGGATCTGTGTTAAACAACTTTTTTTTTTTTTGTATTCAAAGATTAAATCCTTTATTCTTTTTTAAGCGACAAGTTGCCAACCTCGTGTGCCAAAAAGTAAAAAAGACGATCAGTCATTTTTTTTCTCTTCAAAAGCGAAGACGCTCTGCCACTTGGCGCCGTATCAATAACCTCTCATAAAGGGCGAGTCATGGCGCGGAAAGAGCAAGCCGATATCGTAACATCATCACGGCCCGTGGAGGGCCCGGGCGCGGCTAATCGCGCTCCGCGGCCCGATCGCTCCTCGAGGGCCAGGGAATTAGGATTCCCGGATTAAGGCACAAGTGGACCGTTACTTCGATTGTTTTTGCAACAGGTGCAAAAATGACGGTGCCTGCGTTGTTCTGGCACAAGCAGAGTTACTGTGTCCTTATTCTTAACCATTCTAACTTACATGGGATTCTTTGCCATAAACACGCGACGGGCTAACATGAAAATGTAATTGAAAAATTAACTCTTGCCCTTAGTTTATATAACTACACTAGCTGCGCCCCTCGGTTTCACCCGCGTAGTGATGAAAAATGGTGATAATGATGACGAAAAGTGGCCTATGTCACTCTGTCTCTATGTCACTATGACTCTGGCTCTTGAACTATACCCATAAAAAAAATCAGGTCGATCCGTTGTTCCGTTGCAGCGTGAAAGAGAAACAAACATACATACATCTATACATCCATACATACAAACTTTCACGTTTATAATATTAGTAGGATAACGCGGCCGCGTCACGTTATCTGCGTGGAATAGTTATCAAGTTTGCTAACGCAATAAAGTTCCTAACGCCCTCTTTTTGAACAGTCAAAATAACGTAGTGCAAGCTCGTTAAAACAAACAAATAACGCGTTCGTGCGCGTTTGTCAAGAGAATGTAAGTATCCCATCAGAAGACGCGTTTCAATTATTTAACTATAAATTAATAAATATTCGGGACATTTTTGCACACACGGTCATCTGACCCCAAACTAAGCAAAGCTTGTAATATGGCTGCCAGAGACTGATATACATACATATATTTTTTTAAATACATACTTAAATATATATTTTACAGATATTAACAGATATTAACAGATATTAACAGATATTAAATAGATATTAACTATTACTGTGTCATAAAACGTTTGCAGCGTGTAGTTGGCGTGTTTATTTTACGGAAGCAGGGCCCTGTATCTAAAGGCGACACGTGTTGTTTATGTATTATTAGGAGGAAAAATAATGTATTAGATAAGTGATTTAAAAAGACATAGAAACAAGGTCCAATGTCTAGACTCGGTCCAAACAATGCTTTGCTCTGAGAGCTGCATTAACATTGTAAGCTGGATGAAAGCCACGATTCTTGGAATAATAGGCTTGCGTTTGACCGCCGCCTCGCTTGTTAACCGATGATGTTAACGCTTTATGTCTGAATTTGATCGCGACAGAGCAATTAAAATCAACAACAAACTATCGCAATATTTACTGATATCATCTTTATATACCGCCAACCTTTAAGTTCACGATTTATCACAAGCTAAGCTGCTCATTTACCGAGTTCGCCACAGATTGTGGAATCAATGGCGCGATTAGATCCGACTTGCGCAAGATTCGCTCGATACCACGATCCGCGAACTGTGCTAAACGTAACCACAGAATATGGAAAACACAGATACCCACGAACTATAAGTTTTGTAGAGACGGTGAATACTGCTAAGTGTAATAAAGAAAAACGGTTAAACTTGGTAGGTCCAAGTTTTATCTCGCGTCCAAATAAAATGGCCATCAAAAAAAAACAAAAAAAAATTCAAATCACCTCAAACTTGGCTTTAAAATAAGGAAAGCTTTAAAACACTGTTTTAAACTATCACGGTTGTTCACTAAAGTTATATGATTATTTACGGGATATTTACCGTGGTAAGGTTGTGGAATGAGCTCCCGATATTTCATTCCACAACCTTACCACGGTAAATATCCCGTAAATAATCATATAACTTTAGCTTTAAAACAGTCATCTGGATGTGCAGGCATTCTCTTTTTAACCCCCGACGCAATCCGAAGGGTTTATTATAAGTTTAACGTGCCTATCTATAGAATCGTAGCTCTTAAACGGCTGAACCGATTTTGATTTAGTTTTTTAGGGTTCCGTACCTCAAAAGGAAAAAACGGAACCCTTATAGGATCACTTCGTTGTCCGTCTGTCTGTCCGTCAGTCAAGACTAAGGTAACAAGTTGAAATTTATACTAAATACTTGGGTCTACGGTTTCTTTCGGCTGTAAAAAAATAAAGTTGTAAGTCAACGCAATCAAAAGATATGAACGTTTATGTCGCATATTTTGCGATTTCACAGGGAAATCAAAACCTATAGGGTACTTCCCGTAGACCTAGAATCATGAAATTTGGCAAAAGGCAAGGTCTCATAGCACATATATAGGAATAAATCTGAAAGTTACAAATTTGAAGATATATCATTTAAAAATAATTATTTTGCTATTACAAACTTACATTTTGTAGTTGGAATGTATCGAAGAACCTTATAGTCAACTACAAAGTTAAGTTTTTTTTTTTTTGGACTCGCGCTCTAAGGGTTCTGTCCAACGGAACCCTCAGAGCACGAGTCCTACTCGTACTTGTCCAGTTTTTGTTTGAAAGGTGACTTAATCGAGAGTTTTTTTTATTCAAGAAAATCTGTTCTGCCGTTTGAAGATAATCAGCTCTTTTATCGAGGGTTTATAAAAAGAGGGCATACTTGTAGACACTGGCACTAAGTACATGAGAAATATGTACCTAAAATCTATATAGAAAAGGACCAGCTATATCTTCCTGCAACATAGAAGACTATTCAGTTTTAGAATTCTTTAGGTTATTTACAGAGATATTGTAAACAAGCATCTCCCAAATCTTTGCTAGTGACCTAAGGATGTTTTTGTGGTGTTGGCATACACCTATACGGATGGAGCTATTTGATCTATTTTTGTAGTTGTCACTCTGTATTATTCTGAGACGTGTTTGTTACTAAATGCTAGTTTGGTCTCACGCTGCCTGATTCTGGCATTTTGGTAACAAACTGAACAATGAGCTTGATTCAGATCATCTGTAAATTCAGGCCGGAAGGCAAATCTAGATCAAGGCAGGTAATTGTGATTGTAAGTACTAATCTCGTAAATCATTAGTATAGTCCCATTCAGTCCACTAGAAAGCAAATTTTTAATAATAAGAACACTTGGTCTATCAAAGAATTAAATGATTATTTAAGGGATAGTTACCGTGGTAAGGTTGCGGAAAAAATATCCCGTAAATAATCACATAACTTTAGTGAACAACCGTGATAGTTTAAAACAGTGTTTTATCAAAGACCCATTCGACACTGATTGTATCCTGTAGGTATAAGTTTTTGTAATGGTGTCGAATAAAATATATTTTCTTTCTTTTCTTTCTTTCTTCTTTCTAAAGAATTATCTAAATAATTTTATTTATATTACACGGGAATTGCTCACGTAAGATTAAGTCGGTCACTCCGACTATAGTTTCAACCACATTAGGCGGACTTTTAGAAGGATAATGCACGCGCGCGGCTGCATCTTGCTTGCCTAAATAATTATAATAATATCGCCAAGATTCGCTTAATTTTCAAAATTTTCACAACATTTAAAAAAATATATATAATAGGCTTGCGCTTGACCGCCAACTCGCCTGATGTTAAGCGATGATGCGGTCCACAGTGGAGCACGCTTGTGAATATCTCATTATAAACAAACACAATAAATAAACGAATGAATGGCGATCAGTCTATCAAATGAATAATCTATGCAGAACGTAATCTCTCCCGAGTCCGCCCTGAATGTGTGAATAGATCAGAGATTACCCTAAGGCAATGTGTCTTTGTAGTGTTGCCATGTAAAAGACGTGAGTACCTTAATAGTAAAAAAATAAAATCGTTGGACAACTTTTATGTTTTCGTACAAAACAAACTGCGCAGACTATTTTCCCGTATACTATTTTCGCGCGAAAAGAGTGTTCCTAGATCAGGGACCTTTGAAAATGGTAAAAACCCATTGGCAAAGGAAGAGAATAGAAGAAAGGAAAAATAGTTTACGGGCGATCTGAGATCGGGAAGTGGAAGGGGGGGGGTGGAAAAAAGGTTAAATGGCAAAGTTGTAGGTAATAAAAAGATCTACAACTTTTGTTTACACACTTTTTTTTGGTTTTTTATTTTTATCTTTTACAAAAAAAAAAAAAAAAACGAAATTTGGTGAAAACTTATCTTTTCATATCACGGACACACAGTATTTTTTTTTTATTAATCGAATTTTTCGTAAAATCGGATCAGTATTTTCGGAGTTAAACAAAACAAACAAACTTATCCTGACTTATCCGCGCTAAAAAAAATAACAAACTTTACTATATTAGTACTCTTTATAATATTAGTGTAGAATATTTTGGGCCTTTCGGAGATCGATGGCTTTGTCCAGCAGTGGACGTCCTATGGCTGAAATCATCACCAGCATGATGATTATAACTTTAAACATAATTTGTCCTTATTTTATATCTATTTAAATATGTCTTGACCAGAAAATTTGACGAGACCTTTGACTTGTATCCTAGATCTAGTTTTATATACATTTACAGTCTATAAACTAAATTATAAGCCACCGAGTAGTTAGGGGAAATTCTTCCCATCAGGCAACACTACCGGCGGCCATTTTTCTACTTAGCATTAAAACGCCGTTACCAAAATTGATTGCAGAGCACTAGCCTTCTGATATTTAATCACCAAGAAATCGGCCTGTCGCCTTACAATTTACATTTTGTCGTACAGCATGTCAACACCTGTAGAAATTAATGTGAGGCAGTCAAGTTTAGAGGAACTGTTTAGAAATCGATCATTAACCTTTTTGAAAGGGCCAATAGGGAAAATCAATCGAAACGTGCGTAATCATTGAGATAGAGCTTTCTTCATAATTATAATGAACGACGAAGAATATAAGTGAGCAAATTTGAAAAAAACTCATACCGTCTTACTACAAAAGATTTAAAAACGCTTTAGACATGTGACACAGCTAGTTTAATGGAATAATTTAAGTACCTTTTGCGAGCTGCTAAATGATACGGAACATTTTTGTTTAGCCTTCTTCTTCTTCTTTCGAGTCGATGTTCCGCAAAATACAATTCTATTTTCAAATCAAGTTTCTAGACCAAAACTTTGCCACCTCAATGGCATTTTGCGTGGC
Organism: Agriopis aurantiaria; assembly: GCA_914767915.1. Lineage (NCBI taxonomy): Eukaryota > Metazoa > Arthropoda > Insecta > Lepidoptera > Geometridae > Agriopis > Agriopis aurantiaria. The sequence goes on from OU611982.1 coordinate 2,259,555, forward strand.
TTCATTCAGGTCGTCTTGTGTGCAAGTTGTAGGACACGCTGCACAGTCCATCAAGTGTGTCATTGTCTGAGGGTTCACACCACAAAGACATTCGGTGTCAGAGCCCTTTATATAACCCCACTTTGCCCAACTATCCCGACTTCGGCCCACTTTGGACCGAAGTCGGTTCAGGGTTTTCCAAGTGGGCCATGGTTCTTTATGGCCTGGGGGGAGCTATTCAGCAGGGACAATGTAATTTGGAGGTGGACTGTGCAGTTCTTGCCACGTGGCAAGTCGAGCGTCTTTGGGGTGACCTTCCAGAGCTATTGTATGGTTTAAAAAACTTCTGCGGCTTTTGAGACGGCTGTTACATCCTAATGCAAGCTGTTAAAACTAAATGATTCGGAAAATATTTATTTGGTGGAAGGTATTTTATAAAGCACTTATATTTGTGAAAAACATAAATTACAGTTGATTACAGTCCACTGTAACTAAAAAACAAAACAGACTTTCAATCTTTCTAAAATATTTGATACTAGCAGACCTGACAGACGTTGTCCTGTCTTAGAACTGTCAAACACGCAAAGTCAAAATTGTAAATCTTATTTTTTACACCTTGGGTTACACCTTGGGTTATTGGAGTTTTAGTAAGGATCCCTATTTTTTTGAAAATATAATATAGCCTATGTTAACCGGGGATAGTGTAGCTTCCCAACAGTGAAGGAATTTTTCAAATCAGTTCAATAGTTTCGGAGCCTATTCAATGCAAACAAACAAACAAACAAACAATCAAATCTTTCCTCTTTATAATATTAGTATAGAAGACTACTGGGGCTCACAGAGATATCTACCTAACTGTATTTGATTTTTGTTTTTCATGATCTTTCATCATTTCATGAACAAAAAAAAACAAAAATCATCGTAATTTTTTTTTTGTTTTATTTGTGTTTTTTTTTTTGTTTTGTTTGATTTTTGTTTATGCAGTAGTTTATTTTTATTTTTAGGGTTCCGTACCTCAACTGGAAAAAACGGAATCCTTATAGGATCACTTCATTGTCCGTCTGTCCGTCTGTCAAGTTGATATTTACGTCAAATATTTGAGTCTACGGTTTCTTTCGGCTGTAAAAAAATCAAAGTTATAAGTCAACGCAATTAAAAGATAGGTATGAACGTTTATGTCGTATATTTTGCGATTTCACAGGGGAATCAAAACCTATAGGGTACTTCCCGTTGACCTAGAATCATGAAATTTGGCAAGAGGTAAGGTCTCATAGTACATATATAGGAATAAATCCGAAAGTTATAAATTTGAAGTTATATCATTTAAAATAATTATTTTGCTATTACAAACTTACATTTTGTAGTTGGAATGTATGGAAGAACCTTATTGTCAACTACATAGTTAAGTTTGTCTTTCAATATTTTGCATTAGATTTATTTTTTTGGACTCCCGTTTTGTGTGTTCCGTCCAACGGAACCCTCAGAGCATGAGTCCTACTCGTACTTGTCCGGTTTTTTATTATTATTTATCTTATTGAATAACATACATATTATTGTTACACAACTTTGTCAAACTGCTAACAGTAGGTAGGCCGACATATACTCTCCTTAACAAAATATAACAGCCTGTTATAAAAAGGTTGTTAAACATAGATTAGTAACTCTAACCAAACTCGTGGTAGAATCTTCCCTCTCATAGGGACCACACAAGAGCGCGAGTGGCTAATCTTGCATCAAGGCATACTCAACAGTGTCTGAGTACACTTGAAAAACTGCCTTTATGCTTATCTGCTTGCTCTTTTGTACGGAGATGAATGTTAGTTTAAAACGAGAACTAAATTACTATACGTAATTTTGTGAAAAACTGCCAAATAATAATGTTATAAAGCAATTTATGCCTTCATAAAAAAACTAGAGACAATTTGGGAGCAGGAAACGTGTCCTCCACAAGAGAGTTTTTAATTCGAATATTAATAAAAAAATAAACGAAACCAGTTTTTTTTTATGCGGGGCAAAACTCTGGGGTACGAATTGTTATTTAATCTTTGTCAATGGCAAATTGTGCCGAGCCTAAAACAAAAACAGAGCAAAAAAATAATTCATAATAATTTTTCTCTGCAGGTGTTTTTTTTTTTTTGTTAAAATTTTCATGACCGTGGATTTAATGTCCTTTAGTCGTAATATTAAACAGTTTACATAGTCTTAATAGCGTCAAACGAGTCATAGTCACAGTCAGAGTCAAGCTAAGTAAGTCACGGTCAAGTCAAACTCATGCCCCTGTAAAGTGGTGGAGACTTTACGAGAGGCTCCTATGGAGTTTTGGAAACAACACGAAAAGACACGTTTCACCTCGTTATATCACTTTTCCACACTCGAGCACGTTTACGAGCACTTAATGAATAATAATTCACCATTTAGTACACATTAACACTCGAAATTACACAAGTTTAGGAAAATAATCCAACGAGCGCCCACATGTTTTTTTCCGCGTTGGCGCCAAAAACTCTGGAGGTGAAAAGATTTGTGTATTGTGCCAGTATCAGTTATTTGTGTTAAATATAAATTAAAACTCTGAAAGATATTAAAAATTGAAAAACCAAATGTAATCTGTAGGTACTCTCGTAGTCTTTGCCTAAAAGGACCAAATTAATAAAATAGGTATCTTGGGAGGTTTTTATTCATAAAATATCTCATTTCTGCAGGAATTCCTCACAGAAGCTTTACCTTCGCGTGAAATCTCGTCTCGTATCACTTACCTGCAAAAAAGAAAAACTAATTAGTTCCTGCTACAGATAATAAATAACAGCAAACATTTTCAAACATGAAATGATTAATGTAAACAGAGTAACATCCGATCGCGGCAAGAAGCACAATAAATACGAACTTGTGCCGGTGCGAGGTGCAATGAATCAAAACAAAACAATGTGATTATCCTCGCGCGTTATACTCTATGTGCTATGAGATGCAAGCGGAAGCGATTTTAAAGTTTTTTTGGCTCGTCACGGTAAATATATTTAGTTTGTACCGTAAAAAATAGTTTATTGGGAAAAGGTTCTATAACCTAGGTATATCGTATACGACACGTGTTTTACGAAAAACATGATTTCCGTCAAAGGTATGTTGGAATTTTTATGTAAATTAGTTTTAATTCATAAAAAACTAAGATAAATAGTAAGTTTAAATTTATGCTAATTAGATTTATGTGCGAACTTCTAAATGATTATCAAATAAACATTGTCCTTTTGCGTATTTTTTTATAAGTCTGGTTTAGTTTGGCTACGCAGAAAAAGTTTTTTTCTTTTTTTTCTGTTTTACTAAAGAGGGGTTCCGATACATATTTATTTAAACACAGATATAAAGTGGCACAATCCGCTCTGCTCACAACCTCGCGCCCGTTTCCAAGTTCGACAAGAGTCGAGCGCAGGAAATGAAGCCGGGCGGAGGAGGCACGATAAATCCAACCGCGCTCGAGACAAAGAACTTGCCACTTCTTGCAGCTTTATTAACTCGGCGCATGTGACAAATTGGCGCGGAACCGGCCAAGATGGCCGGCTGAAAAGGCATTTTATTTATTTAAAAGTGGTTAGAAGTAAGGTGATTGAAATATGTATAAAGTTCAATTAACAATTTATTTAACAGTTATATTTTTTTAATTCTTTCCTCATGATAGGATTTTGGCATCGCCTGTCTTGAGCATTTACCAGTGTCAATTACTTATTGTTATATTTTCAAATATTATTATCCTCAAACAAGTCAGAGTCAAGCAAAGTAAGTCACGGTCAAGTCATGTCAAGGAATGCTCTAGTAAAGTGGTGGAGGCTTTACAAGAAGCTTCTTCTATATTTTATTGGAAACACCACGAAAAGACATGTTTCACCTCGTTAACGTCACTCGGCCACACTCAAGCACGTACATGAATACTTAATAAATAATAATCCACCATTATTATAGACATGGAGTCACGGGGTTGGGGATAGATGACCGTGTGTGCAATAATATCCCGAATGTTTAATGTTTGTTAATGTTTGTTTAATGAATGTTTGTTTAGGTACATTAACACTCGAAATACATAAGTTTACGAAAATTATAATAATTATACAATGAGGCGACATACTTTTATCAAGTTGGCACCAAAAAATCTGTTATTTAAGTATTACCTCATACCTTATACATATACTTTTTTAAAGTTATATGATTATTTACGGGATATTTACCGTGGTAAGGTACACGGTAAATATCCCGTAAATAATCATATAACTTTAATGAACAACCGTGATAGTTTAAAACGGTGTTTTATAAGATTTCTATCTGTTTATATTTTAGTATGTTTATTTAACCTCGTTGGTATGAAATTTTCTACACAAGCCATCTCTCAAATACGAAACAAAACATTGCAAATTGAAAATAGAAACTTCAACAATAGATAGTCCCAAATCTTCGATTACGCGAAACAAACGGGTCGACTTCCTATTTTATATTCATAAAACAATCGTTTAGAGTAAACAGAAGTTTAAAATAGAGCCCGGTTAGCGTCGCGTCCCATCTGTAACCGGAAGCACAGGAAATTAGCATTGCTTTGCTTCCCGCGCGGATTATTGCAAAATAAGATATTGTTCACTCAATCTATTCGTTCACTCGTTCATTTAGTTCGTTTGAATGATGCTCCTTTGTTTCTAGATTCGATATTCGAATTATTTCGAGCGAATATTTGTGTTGATTGAAATACGCTGTATGCGTGTTAATATTTTTGATTAGATCTACAGGGTTACACAGAAAGGGTGTACTAAGCCGAAAAGGGTCCGTTATACTCATCATTAAGAACAACTCTTATTATGGGACCAACCCTAAAATCGTTATATGATATTTTTTTCGCGATTTGAGTGTTGGTCCCGTAGTAAAACTAGTTGATAATCATGGGTACTATAGACCCCTTTCGGCTTAGTACACCCTTTTTGTGTAACCCAGTAACTTGAGCTACGTGGAGCTACTTTTTAATTCGTGAATAATAAATGCTGTGATTCGCGGTTTTACTTGCTAGTATTATCAGGCAAAGACGCGGAGCGCAACTATGTCAACAAAATATTTAGTAAGAATTTCGCCAAAGCAAGAATTTAGTGTAAGATGTGTGCTGGTTCAGCAACCACGCAATACAGGAACTGAGACTGTACTAAGCCGAAAGAAGGTCATTGTACTCAGCATTATGAACAACTTTTACTATGGGACCAACCCAGAAATCGCGAAAACAATATCAGCTGTTCCATAGAAAACAGTCATTGGCGTCGATTCTGTTATACCACTCACTAAACTAAACCAACTGACAGGACTAAAATTATTTGCCTCTCTTTTCATTTTAATACGTGACAGAAGTTAGTTTAGTTTAGAGTGCATCAAAATCGATGGGCCATCGATTCTGATGCACTCTAAACAAAAATAAACTAAATTTGACAGCTCTAAAATTGTTGCCATCCTTCTCTCACGTATTAAAATGAAAAGAGAGGCAGATAATTTTTGTCCTGTCTGATTGGTTTGGTTTAGTGAATGGTACGACAGAATCGACAAAATGTATGGAACAGCATTTTTTTTTCCGTGATTTTAGAGTTGAGTTGGTCCCATAGTAAAAAAACCGGACAAGTACGAGTAGGACTCGTGGGTTCCGTTAGACGGAACCCTCAGAGCGCGAGACCAAAAAAAAACAAACTGAAGTTAAAATATTGAGAGACAAACTTAAGTTTGTAGTTGACAATAAGGTTCTTCCATACATTCCAACTACAAAATGTAAGTTTGTAATAGCAAAATAATTATTTTTATATGATAAAACTTCAAATTTATAACTTTCGGATTTATTCCTATATATTATGTGCTATGAGACATTGCCTCTTGCCAAATTTCATGATTCTAGATCAACGGGAAGTACCCTATAGGTTTTGATTCCCCTGTGAAATCGCAAAATATACAACATAAACGTTCATATCTTTTGATTGCTTTGACTTACAACTTTTATTTTTTTACAGCCGGAAGAAACTGTAGACCCAAGTATATTTACTATAAATTTCAACTTGCTACCTTTACGCGTTCTTGAGAAAAAGGGTCTTGACAGACGGACAGACAGACAGACGGACAACGAAGTGATCCTATAAGGGTTCCGTTTTTTCCTTTTGAGGTACGGAACCCTAAAAAATAACCTAATGATAAGTACAATGATTTTCAGCTTAGTACAGTCTATATGCGTAACCCTGCATAAAATAGTCCTGATGAACTAAGAGCGGAACTTAAAGAAGAAAATGTGTCGTGCCAAATTCACAGTTTATACGCGAAATATTCCCCAGATAGAATCTCCGTAAACCGTAATATAAGTCGTCCAAATCTGTATCCTGGATCACAAACACCCGTCGGCGTCGGCGACCGACATAACTCAATGCACACAAGATTTCAATATTTCGATAACGTGTGGCCACCGAGGCCGATCTCAGATGTATGCGTCGTCACGCCGCCGCCAATATCCGAGCCAGAATTGAAATATCTGACCTATACCCCTGGAGGACGTAGCCGAGCAGGGCTACACTTAGGACGGGGCGGGGGATGCCAGCCACTAAAATTATTATGGATAGGATTACTATATCAATCTTATCAAATATCAATTACAATACATATATTATACTTTTTTTTTGTGTCTCAAGTTATATACATACTTTTTTTGCATTGTATTAATTTTAAGTTACTTTGCATTTTATTTGGTTGTTGGGTATTTTGTGTTTGTTAATTAATTGATATTGTATACAACTTATCGATAAAACTATTGTGTACTACTAAAAATATAATTTATATGCTTATTTATTCATATTAATTGCATATCTATTAGTATATTTATTTTAAAGAATTTTGAGTACTAGTGTGCATTAATATGAGAATGTATGTGTATGGTATAAATAAAATAATTTCATAGTCTATCATCTAATGAACATCCGTCTTCTACGTCTTCTATAAATTCTTACCATCCTTTGGTTGCCTGGAAGAGTTCGCTAGCGATAAGGCCGCCAGTTGTTACACTAGTTTTTAAGATTTTTTTGTCCTCCGTATCAAATTTCATGAACAATAAAGAGTTAATCAATCAAAAATCTGCGGGAGCCATACCGCAGAACCACCCTATTTAGTAATAACACGTTTATGATGAGACTGACTGTTTATAATAAACTACCGCGCAAAATTTACAACATATAAGTAATATTGATATTTCAAATTCAAACTTAAGAAGTTGTCAAGATTTACTGCAGAATGCGACATTGTTTGTAAAAAAAAATACTGTATAAATATTGACATGTAAAACAAAACAAACTTTAGTGGGCAAAAACAATTGTGCCTACCGCCATGCTGGCCCAGTGCATGTTGGTGAATGTCCTTGCACTTTTAAGGTTCTTGGACATACCGGTTTTCTACCGGCGTTTTTTTTCTTCACCGTTGTTGAAGGATTGAGGAAGGATGAAGAACTTTCGCAAAGAAAACTTTGATTAAACCAATTTTGACTTATTTTTTTAAATAGAACTTTTTTACGCCGGTAATTCCTTCTTTGACCACCGACTTACCTGTTGGTAAGCGACGATGTGGTCGAAGATGAAGCACGCAGACTCAGAAAATACCTATTCACTCTGGCCTTGAAAAGAACGTAGCTGGTGTCAAGTGGTGTCATCTTCATCGGGGGTAATAGGCCCCTATATTTGCATCCTGAATCCGTCTCTGGGCACACGTTTTCCAAGGATCGGGGGGATATGATAGGAATGTGTAAATGTCACCGCATCTGATCGAGTGCGCGGCGGAGGAAAGGGTTGCTATCATTGACTGCGTAAATACATTCTTTATGGATGTTTATTTATTTGTTAGTAAATATGTGGTGAATACTTACAAGTTATAGTTAAATGTTCTTTAATCGAAGTTAGTCGATCTTCGATTGATATACTTTGGACTATATAAACTACAAATGAGCTTTTTTAAAACATTACTCCATAAAGACAAAGAAATGGCTTGTTGAGAAATCATTTTATAAGTTGAATGACTTTCTACCTAAGGTAGAATAGGCATTAATTAATTATTTACAATATTTTGCTAATGTAAAACTGACATTTTAAATTATTATTATTATTGACTAATATTATTTGTTTATTCTAATTGTTTAATTTAATTTTGACATTATGCAATTTAATAATTTTGTTTGTTTTTTTTAATTTTTATTATTTGAATGATTTTTTTTTCTTTCGTGTTTTTTTTCCATGCTTGATCAATATGTAACGATAATAAGAATGTATACACTGTGACATGTAACTATATTTGTTATGAATAAAAGAGTATGAGTATGAGTATAAGTATTAAAACAAAATTAAAATCCTACTTTTTGAGAATCAGCAGTGCAAGTACCGTTCTTTTATCGATCGTCAAATTGACAGTCGAGGTCGTCAAATTCGATAATATGCCATTTTTTCAGTACTCGCTGTGATCGATTCTATGGCATTTTAGCGAATTTGACGATCGATAAAGAACGGTACTTGCACTGCTGATGTGATTGCCTCGCTCGCTGCCAGTTGTGTACTTACTTAGATATTAATATTATTAAATAGTAAATCGGCGTAGTCTGTAACTCCATATTATGGCGTTAATAATAAACCTTAGTGGTTTTTAAATGCTGTTATATCCTACTTGTAAACTTTTTTAAAATGAAGTTATATGATTATTTACGGGATATTTACCGTGGTAAGGTTGTGGAATGAGCTCCCGATTTTATTATTATTATCTGCGCCGAAATATCGGGAGCTCATTCCACAACCTTACCACGGTAAATATCCCGTAAATAATCATATAATTTTAGTGAACAACCGTGATAGTTTGAAACAGTGTTTTTTAAAATGATATATTATATACGTAAAAAAAAACAGCCTGCCACTCATAAAAAGTAACTCTTAAAGAATGACTATAATAGTGCTAACAGACGCTCGAACGCGGCTGACAGACGCCGTCCAACAAACGGGAGAGAAAGAGTGAGAATATCATATTTCCCTCTCTTTCTCTCCCATTGGTCAGACGGCGGTTGAGGTCAGCCGCGTTCGAGCGTCTGTTAGCACTATACTATTACATATTATTATATATAGCACGAAACATTAAAAGTCTATCCATCATGCGGCTTCTATCTCGTTCATGCATTTCAACTTTTTAACCAACTTCGAGAGGAGGTTATCAATTCGACTGTATGTTTTTTTTTTTTTTTTAAAGATACATATAAAGGATTGAGTATCTGCTCAGACAAATAAGGGAGATGGGGTAAGGTGGCGTGGCGGTTGCGAACATATCTGGCCTGAATGCCTTGATGCGTTTAGTCGAACTCATCCTGCAGACGACCATTTGTTTGCATGTGGACTATTCGTTATTTTTATTGGTGTTGCTACAAGGTTCTTAGTGTGCGTGAAAAAAAAGGTAAGTGAGCCGTACTACAGTTTTTACATTAAGCGGTATAACGAAAACATCTATGAATTACGGAGACATTTGAACACGAATGATGTACCTACTGAGGCATATCTCCTTTGTTTGTCTGATCTGAAGATTAAATCAACTTATGTGAAATTTAAGCAGTAGTTAGACAAAGAAAAAATTTCATTTCTTCAGTTTTTTGGTTTCAATAAATTTTTCATTTTGATTCATACAAGTTTACATACCTAATCAATTATTCTAGTATAAAAAAGTAAATTAAATATTAATAAATATTCAAGTACAATTATTTTTCTATTCGGTTTTATACTTGAAAATTTGTTTTAATCTATGAACATTTTACTAATATAAATATTAGTTTCACAATAAAAATATTTTATTGTTAATGCGACTAAATAAAGATTTATTCACAAAACAACGCCGGCAAAATATGTATCCCTCACATTAAAATCTGTTTGACGTTGACAGTGCGATCGTGGCCGCAATTTCCTTCTGTCTGTCCGTGTCGGTATTTATATTTATTCTAACATTTCATCGCTATCTGGCAACATCGAGTTTGGAAATTAACTTATTATTCTGTATTTTTTCTGTTTCTGTTCTAAATATGGGAAACAATAAACGTTGGGGTTGATGTGATATAAGGAATCTAATCAGAAAACGTAGCGTAGGACGTCCTGTGCCTCGATGGAATGACGATGTACAGGAGACAATTGCAATGGCTTCCAGTTTATGCCGAATTTTTCAATTTTATTCCGAGCAAATATTTTTTTTTTAACCACCCCCGTATGAAACAAACAACGAAAAAAATTTTCAATTCGGTGAAGCCATTTTCTAGTTTTTGCGAGACTAACGCACGGTAATTGGTTTTGTTTATATATATATATAGAAGAGAAGAGAGGTAGAAGATAAATATTTATGATTTAACAAACACACACACTTTCGCATTTATATTATTACTAGCAACGCATCCCGGCTTTGCACGGGTGGTGTGTCTTATTTTTTTACACCTTGGGTTACATTATTGGACTTTTAAAAGGATCCCATTTTTTTTTTAATTTGGTTTAGCCTATGTCATCCGGGGATAGTGTAGCTCCCAACAGTGAAAGAATTTTTCAAATCGGTTCAGTAGTTTCGGAGCCTATTCAATGCAAACAAACAAACAATCAAATCTTTCCTCTTTATAATATTAGTAGCCTTATACCCTCATAGTATTATATCATCAATACCCACTAATACAACCGTGACTCACTCACACATGACTCAGCGATGTGTAGATAACACCCACACAGACAAACTTACAACGTACAATGTGTGATAACACATCTGCCAGATATTGTGCATTGAATAAGTTATGTGCGTTTGATATTGTGTTGAAAGGTCGTGTATTATATTGAACAAGGCTACACGGATGGGGTAGACTAAGCTTAAAGGTGGTCTTTTACTCACGAAGTATGAAATAGTAAAAATAATAACTAATATAGGTATATAGTAATTGACATGTTTCTTTTATTCTTTTAGGTATGAATTACAACTAAACTAAAATATGATTTTGACAATATTCTAAAATAGACATAATTTCCTTTTTTTAACTCTAACGACCCTTAACACCCTTTCGGGGTAGGCTAAAAGTCCAGCAGTAGACTATTAAAAGGCTGATTATGATGATGATGATGAACTTTAACGAAAACAAACTATTAAAAAGAAACATAAAAACCATTTGTACGCCGCTCCTGGCAAGGACATGAAATACGTTTCCATTTGTACGACCATATATGATACTTTGTATGTATGTGTATGTGCACCTACCATGTTCTGATAAATAAATAATTTGATTTGTTTTGAAAAAAATTGCAAAACTCCATCGCAAAAATTTCGTTTACACTTAACGAAATGAAACAGCTGATATTTTTATCGCGAGTTCAGTGTTGGTCTTTTAGTGAAAGTTGTTCGTAATTAGTAGAATAATATCAAAGTTATATGATTATCATCATTAGCCGGAAGACGTCCACTGCTGAACATAGGCCTCCCTTTTAACCCCCTTATATGATTATTTACGGGATATTTACCGTGGTAAGGTTGTGGAATGAGCTCCCGATATTTCGGCGCAGTTACATGCACCATGTTTCATGCTCCATGAGACTGAACGATTGAAGACTGACTGATAATAATATAACTTTAGTGAACAACCGTGATAGTTTAAAACAGTGTTTTAGAATAATAGTTAGAATGGTACTGAGACGTGGTCCTTAACTGTTTGCCTTTTGGAAAAGCTCAGAGTCACACAGCGGGCAATGGAGAGAGCTATGCTCGGAGTTTCTTTGCGCGATAAGATCCGAAACGTGGATATTCGCCAAAGAACCAGAGTCACCGACATAGCTGTTAAAATTTGCAAGTTGAAGTGGTAATGGGCAGGCCACATCGCTCGAAGAACCGATAACCGATGGGGAAGAAAGGTTCTGGAGTGGAGACCACGAACCGGAAGACGCAGCGTAGGGAGGCCTCCCACTAGATGGACCGACGACATTGTGAGAGTCGCGGGCATCCAGTGGATGCAAAAGGCAGGCTGTCGTTCAGTGTGGAGGTTAAAGGGGGAGGCCTATGTTCAGCAGTGGACGTCTACTGGCTGATGATGATGATGATTTAGAATAATATCCTTGAATATTATGTCCGTCGTCTAGAGATACACCCGATGTAATAATTATTAAATTAAAACATGTCGATAAGACGAAAGACAACGAGACACTCTCTTATTCTAGAAATTCTATTCAGAAACTATGGCATCGATTCTGATGTGCTCTAAACTAAACTAAATTTGACAGCTCTAAAATTTTTGCCATCCTTCTCTCACATATTAAAATTAAAAGAGAGGCAGATAATTTTAGTCCTGTCAGATTGGTTTAGTTTAGTGAGTATGACACAATCGACGCCACTCGTCTTTCCGACAGGCAAAATCCGGGGTTGTTCAAGAAAAAAAAGAGAATAGGTATTTACTAGGTAAGAAAGCTAAATTTTCGACCACCAGGTGATATTGCGAACAAAAGTTTGACATGTCAATTGTAAAAAAAATATTGTCTTATGAAAATGCGGGAATGAAAGCTCGCATTCTGCGACAGAGTGATGCGATGTCTGCGCATTGTCTAGTCATAGTCTTATCTGCTCGAACGCAGTCTGCTTTCGTGCCAAGGACTACACTTTACGCATTGCTTTGTCTGCACTATACTCGACTTTATGCCATACGCAATTAGGCCTTTTTAAATCTCAACACTATGCATAAGACATGTCTCCTAAGACACGAATAGTATCACAAATTAGACACTTAAAGCGTGTACGTAAAGTTTGATTTCATTTGAGAGACATTTGAAACGAGTTGCATTCAAGTTCGATGGAATTTTGAATGGAGCACGCGTTGATGTCTTTTACTCCCGCGTTTTGTAGATATGGTATTCTCGCCTCAGTTGTCAGATGTTAGAGTAAGTTTTCGCGTGTATTAATTTGCTACTTAGTGCGTTTGTTATGGAGCATTGTCGGTTTTGCAAAAGGTAAGTGCGCGTGCATTGGTGACCAATTCAGCTGGTATCAGGTGATCGGAGATCGCTAACGGGCCGATGTGTGTGAGCCGACTTTTTAGTGGGAAAATTGTGATTCACAGATTCCTTGTAAATGGACGCATGTCTGAGTACGGTCTGACCAACTCATCAGTAGTTGAATGGGGGAGTCACTGTCCTGTTTCCCGAACAAAACTGTCAGCCGCCTGTTGACAGTTTTTAGTTCTTTCATTTCGCCATTTTTCCTTTCTTTTTTTACAGTTGTTTTGAATAAAAGACAGGAAACAATTTTGAAATGTAAGAAACGTGGAATCAGATTCTATAAATTGGGGCATTTAGATAAATAGTAACCGTTCACTGTGCCGAATAACAAAAAAAATGTATTTTTTTTTATTTTTTTTATAATTTTTTTATACTTGACATTGATACCACGAGGCGCTACTATGTTTACGACGAGGTTACGTGGAAATGGTGTACTAAAACGAAAAGTGTCCATTACACTCATCTTTAAGCACAACTTTTACAATAGAACCACCACGCAACAAAAATATTAACTGCCGCAAACATTCTGTTGTGTATGAAACACCGTTTTGTTTGGAACAGCTGTTTTTTTTGCGATTACAGAGTTGGTCCCGTAGTAAAAGTTGTTCATAGTATTATGGTCCCCTTTCGGCTTGGTACATCCTTTCAACGTAACCCTGTATAAGACATGATGTTAGAATTTGATCATCTGATACAAGTTACAATAAATTTGAAAACAAACTCAAATATAATGCTAAACCACAACAAACACCTATCCAGGAAGTGACTCCAAAGTCGCCCGTCCATATTCCCCCGTAACAACAGCAGTATTTCACCAAACCGAGTCGTGGGTGTACTCACGACGCGACAGTCGCGCGACAAATCACATGCGATCTGCGTTAACAAGCGCGCGGAGACAAGCGCGCGCGCAGATCGGATCGCGCCAATTTGTACGCACGTCTGCCGCGATTTATGGGCCACGCGACGCTAGGATAGCGCGCATAGGTGGCCCTGTCTGGGCCCAAACTCTACGATACATGCTTTACTACTAAGGTAATTGTTTTATGCATGATAAAACAACTCTCCGTTACACAAATGTTTATTTTAGTTCAAAAATAGAAAAACATACTTATGTGACACACGAATCAAAATGATCATGAATAATCATTGAATTTGTATGAAGGTATTTATTTCCTATCATTTCTGGTAATTAACTTACTATCTCTCATGTTAAATAAAATAAAATAATAAAATAAATATTTGGGACACTTTTTGCACACACGGTCATCTGGCCCCAAACTAAGCAAAGCTTGTGATATGGCTGCCAGAGACTGATATACATACATATATAGTTTTAAATACATACTTAAATAGATATTAACAACCAGATATAGAACAAACACAAATGTTCATCACACAAATGTTTGTCCTACGTGGGAATCGAACCCACGCCCTCAGGCTCAGAAGGTAGGTTCACTACCAACTGGACCAACGGGCTATCTGTAATGTAAAAAACTTATAATGTTTGTTTTCTGAATTCAGTTTGTTTGTTTGTTTTCAGGCCCAAGTTGGTGTTGCAACGGGGTATTTACACTATTCAACTATTCAATTTTGTATTAGTGAAAACTTATTTTTGGCTTTTGCGTATCTAATACTGTGTTGGTAAGCAGCTGCTTGTTTTTTCATTATCATCATCATGGGCCAGAAGACGTCCACTGCTGAACATAGGCCTCCCCTTTTAACCTCCACACTGAACAACAGCCTGCCTTTTGCATCCACTGGATGCCAGCGACTCTGACAATGTCGTCGGTCCATCTAGTGGGAGGCTACCTACGCTGCGTCTTTCGGTTCGTGGTCTCCACTCAATAACCTTTCTTCCCCATCGGTTATCGGTTTGTTTTTCATGTAAAATTTAATTTAATTGAAGCCATTGCCATTGGGGGAGCCATTGAAGAGTTCCATTATCTACCTCCTGGTGCCATTACCAGATAAGTTCGATAGTAGCAAGTTATATTGACATGCGAATTATATATATGTACTTGCAAGGTTAGTTTTAAACCCATGCTACAATTAAGAGAAGGTTAAAATGGAATTCTAGAAATTTGTTTGCATTGTAAAAAAAAAGTGTATTCTACCACTCTAAAGACGTCAGAATTTTTATTTTACCTTCAATTATTTATTCCTCTTCTAAGTAAAAACTAAGTCCATTTGATAACAGACAAAGGACATCTTTGTCACCATTGTATAGCTACTCCAGAGCCCAGCACGACGCGCTAATGACGTCAGAATTTTTATTCCACCTGCAATTATTTATTCCTCTTCTAAGTAAAAACTAAGTCCATTTGATAACAGACAAAGGACATCTTTGTCACCATTGTATAGCTACTCCAGAGTCCAGCATAACGCGGTGCTTTGCCAATTAAAATCAGTGGGAGGACCTGGTCACAAAGTCGCTGCACACGCCAGAAATTACGAGGGATAAAACTATGCAGAATGGAGAAACTATTTCAAAATACCAGAAAAAGGATACAATTACCATTTTATTACCATTCTATTATGCACCATTTTAAATATTAAAAAGTAGGAGCAAAAAACGACATGAGCAGAAGAGCATTTCAGAAAATAAGTTACTCATACTCGGTCTAATTTATTTTCAACTTAGACAGCTGCAATACCATTATAAAAAGCTAAATAATAACGTTTTCTTTTAATACTCCATTGTATAATAGTATATAACGGCTTTCGGTTTTAGTTTACGTTCAAAAACTTAGTAAAAGTGACCCAATCATAATTTTTTTATCTGTTTTTTATAATCTATTGCAGCAATTAAAAAAACTTTTTTAACCCAAACTCGACGGGGCTACGTCGTTTCAAAGTTCCATGGCCACCTTCTGTCTCCATCATCAGACCAGTTCAATGGTACCATAACATTGCATTGTCTTCCGTTACATAGGTGTACCAAATTTCAACTCAATTGAACGCCGGGAAGTGGATCAAATTAGGCTTGCAAGATCAGTACCTTGCATACAAAATCAAACGTAGATCGTGAGATGCACACTAATACCAAAACTTCCTCCCTCACCTATCGTACCCCCTTTTTTGTCATTAAATACTTTTCACAAACAGAAAGGTTCAAGGGGCTTGTCATTGCACCGTAATTTTTTGCCAAGTTTTATTTTCCGCCCACCAAAGGCAATACAAACGTTAAGGTGCGATCTATCTGCGCGGGCGCAATCTGCGTCGATCTGCGCAATATCATTACAGTCTCGCGCACGAAGTGTTAACGTTCACACTCACTTATACACAACTTTCATTTTTATTGCTCGGCTGAACCAGCAACTCAAAGCTATGAGGATTTTCATACAAGATGGATTTCATACAAGATTTCATACATTCATGTGTCCAGTGGACATTCCCTCAGGAACCGTACGTATGTTTCAATGTATTTATTAGTGAAAAACATGCATATTAAGTTACACAACATTATGTACGAAAAGTTTTACCATTTTAGACATATACAAAATACAAAACAAACACATGTTAAACACATATTACAAAATTAAATTATATTTAGTAACAGAGATTTAGCATGGAAACGCCAGGGGTTATTAGACGAGACCCACTATGGACCCACTTTCTGTTAGCCTTAACGCCTGCGGAAAGATGAAATTGTATGAAAATGACATTGACAATGACATTATCTTGAGAGATGTTATGTCAAGCTAATGTCACTTTCATACAATTTCATCTTTCCGCAGTTGGGTCTTGTCTAGCCCCCCCCTGGAATAGACAGCTGTATTTGTTTGTTTGTTTGTCCCTCTTTCACGTAGCCACAGAATAACGGATCGATTGATTTTTGCAAAATTCGTTGGAGGGCCAGAGCGTGACATGTGATTTTTATCCCAGAAAATTGTAAAGTTCCTAAGACGCATATAAAACTGCAATTTAAGTAATAATACAACTTATCACCAAAAATAGGTATAAAAACCCGAACAAGAAACTAAGATGAGAAATCTGTATATTTTGCTTGTCTGGACGTTATCAGTGGTACCCATCATTGCATGTGCAATACCATTATCACGCGCGATTTGTGCACGCCGCTATAAACTTACATAATAAAGTGATAATTAATTAAACGCACTTATTATCTTACTTTAAGAATCTTTTAATTGATTATGCTAACACTATAATATCGAGAGAGCCAGTCTAGGCGTGTTTTATCCCGAAAAGTATACGTTTTCACTAGAATAGCGAATGAAACCGCAGGGAGGGTTAGTTCTTTATAAATTTGTTTAAACTGTCAAAATCTTGAAACCTACCAAACCATACAATACAAACTTTAAAACAATTAAAAAAAACATACAGTCGGTCTGATAACCTCCTTTTTTCGAAGTCGGTTAATAAACAAAGTCCGACGTGAGAAACAAACGCGCGACTGCAGCGCCAAAAGATAAAACTTTAAAATGTAAATGAGACGCGGGGAAAAATGAGATTATCTCGCTATTAGGTATAAATTAAGTACGAGGAATGAGGTATGCGGCACAATTATATTGTCACGAAGGCTCTGGAGGGTTGCGATATCGAGCAGCGAATTTGTGCAGAGGAACAGTTTCATAAAAACGTTGCATTTTTGCCTAATATGTAGCTGTCACAAAGGAAATCGATTTATAAATTAGGTAACCTCATGCCCAAGTATAACTTACTACAGTTTTCTGTTCCACAATTTTATTCTATTTTACATTGAATGTTTTTAAACAAGCGAAAAATATTTAGTTTCATATTCTTCGTATCATCACAAAAAACGATAAGGCGAACAGAAGCGGACAAAATGTCCGCTTTTGATGTTGTTTTGACAAAATGTTTTTTTGGGTTCTAAAAGTTACAAATTTAATTTATTTATTGCGAATAAAAAAGGACAATTCCACTAAAATTTTATCTAAGATACTAAAATAGATTTCTTAGTAAAAATAGAATTATAGGAATAAAATTAAAAACTAATATAATATATGCAACAAATTGCTGTAAAAATATGTCAATATAAAATTTGTATGTCCTAAAATTTACATCATACTCGTAGTCATCGGCTTTTTTGCCCCTGTCCCATAGGTCAGTTAAGTTTTAAGTCTTGAACAGTTTGACGATCAAATACGGTTCTAAGTCATTCAAACTAATCAAAAATGCCTTTATAAGCGGAAAATAACGTATTTAATTACAAGAATGGAGTAAAATTTGATAGTATTTTCATAAGCTTTCAAAATTGGGCAAAAATTAATAGTTTTTTTTGTGTGTTGGTTTTAAATCAGAATCATGCTTGTCCAGAGCCAAAGGAAAATTTCTATCGCAACATTTTTGCTTTTTATATTTAATTAAATGACAATAATAAACGAGCACTTGACAACGCAAAAAAGTGATTTAGAGTCATAGCATTCCTAAATCCCACTGCTATCCGCATGCACATAGCGTTTTTGCACATTGCATCGTTGCATACATTAAGTGTAACTTCTCTACGCTCTTGCAAGTTGTTTCTCTGTAATTATTCCCTTCTCGGTGGTGGCCGGGCTCAGTGCGATCGTGGTCGCACCTGCACGCGCTAATCGCGCAGGATCGGCGCGAGCGCACGCCACGCTGACAGCGTTCCTTTTTTACGACAAAATCGGTATTAAAATATCTAATGAAGCAATTTCCGACGGAATAAAATAAACACTAGACAGTAATAACATGCCAAAATGCCAAAACTCAATCGTTCTGGCATTTGTCGTTTTTCTCCTCCCTTTTAACGGTTTTTTAAATTTATCAAAATTTCAATCAAAATCAAGAGTTCAATTTTAATATTACTAAAGTTATATGATTATTTACGGTATTTCGGCGCAGTTACATGCACCATGTTCACGGGAAGAGTGAATATCGGGAGCTCATTCCACAACCTTACCACGGTAAATATCCCGTTAATAATCATATAACTTAAGTGAACAACCGTTATAGTTTAAAACAGTGTTTTAATATTACTGTTTTACTGTTTCAAGTGTTTGTTTTTGTTGGCAATCAGAAATTAAATGTTTTTTCATAATCATAAACCCACATCAGTGTACTGTTGAATGCTTCTAAGAAAGACGCCATTTAGCCAAAACCTTAGCTAATTCTCCTATAACTATCAATTTCCTTAATTATATGTTTTAATACTGTTCCCGAATAGACAAAAATATTTTTTTAAGAAATCGACCCGTTAGAATTTCTGTCGATATCATCCACACTAGAAACTATCGACATTTCTCCTCCCTAGCCGTAACCGATACGGGCAGCACGAAGAACAAACAATATTTTAGTGTTGCCAATTAAAGTTATTCTCTTCCTCATTGATTGGAAGTTGCTTCGTTTGTTTTGACTTATAGGGAGATTACTGCGCCAATAATAGCAACAATGTTGAATGAATATATTTGTAAATTAGCGTTTGTACGAATTCATTGATTGCGTCCAATGTGATAGAACACAATTTTTGAGGTTCCGTACCCAAAGAGTAAAAATGGGACCATATTACTATGCCTACGCTGTCTGTCTATCTGTCCATCTGTCTGTTTGTCCTTTCTATTAACGGCTGTATCTTTCGAACCGTAATAGATACCTAGTTGTAATTTTCACAGAATATATAATGTTACGGCGAATTAACTAAGAAATTAATAATGCCAAAAAATAAAAACGAAATGGTAACATTTACAATTTGTAACTCGATTTACCTCGTACATTCTAGAGGACCTTGGAATCTTAGAAAAAGGACTAAAGCATAGAAGTAGTGCTAATTTAGCATAATCGAATTAAACGTAATACATTCTTTACTCATAATTATGCCAAAATTGTTGTTACCAGATGAAACAGATATATTTTTGATAGGGCGGCAAGTTGCAGAGTTGTACACTATTTAAATGTACTGGGGACCTGTAAAAGGCTCCAAAGGCTACATACTTTTGACAGATGGCGTGCAACACTTTGTAAATCACGTGACGGATCCTATACTCTTTCTTATTCTGTGGTTAGAATGAACACTATTAATGCGAGACTTTTAACTCAAGGAAAAGCTCGAAATATTTATTGAAAAACATTGGAAAACCTCAATCAGCACAGTACGACTGCAATTGGCACATTTAAAATCAAACCACCAGCAGTGGGACGATGGCGGCTGTGGATGATGATGATGTAGGTACATACAACAGTGAACGAGTTTTGCACATCGCATTCGTTATCGCACTGCGCGGAAATAGCTATCGCCATCGGCAGTCGTTATCGCTTCCTAACTTAATACGATACTAACTCCCTGACTAGTAGTTAAAAAAATTCAGTCGTGTAGGTACATAGTGAGAGAATTGGACGTGAATAGTTTTTCGCCATTCACCATTTTCACCACGAAGGTTGAAGAGCATACTGCGATGCCAACTCGTGTTTTAAAATGGGTCCTTGCATGGTATAATAATATACTCCGCTAGGTATGGTACTCCGAGAAATAATGTGACGTGGGTGTACTGCAATGATGTCATCAATGTCATGGATACACGTACACGTGCATAAGCAAGAGCAGAATAAGTAATTTACAACAAGTTCAAGAGAGGACGATACACGAAACAATGGCGGACTCTCTATGATTTACTTGACTCTCTCTCTCTCTCTGTGTTAACAGTAGCGTGAAATTATAACTCCCCAATATCCGTATATTACCTGTGGGAATCCAATAAATCAAAGTGGTTTCGATAAAATTTCGGTTTAATATATTCAATTCGTGCTTAACTTGCTTGAGCGGACAAATCAAATGACAATTGAAATGCTTTTTGTGTTTTATTTAATAGATTATTAAAAAAAAAAAAAAATATCTGTGCTTGTTGCAATAAAGTGGCAACTAGAGAGTGACGTAATTCTGGGACAACTGCCAGAGTAGCAGACCTTGTTTTCTTGGATCATGGGTCCTTGTAAATACGGCAACTTGCAGCATTGACATAAATTTAAGGACCGGATCAATGAAATCATTATCAATGCAACCGACTCAGTGGTGCGCTGAAGCATAAAGCGTACCAGCGTTAAGAGCTACGCGACGTAATAAAGAAAGAGTTTTTATGTACTAAACATCTGAGATGTAACTGTTCGAATAGCATATCTTAATATCTGCATCTATGGGAGACGTAAAAATACGTAGATTTAAAGTGAGAACTTTGATTTCGAACGCGATGATTTGACTCTCTACATAATGAGCTATGGATTTAGAGATCCTAGAGCTGGCACATACTTTTCACAAAAGCTAAGTATTGCTATACAGCGGGGCAACTCTGCCAGTGTTCTGGGAACCCTGCCGCACGGTGGTGATCTCGACGGCGTTTTTGTTTTGTAGTAGGTACATGTTTGTATATTTTATACAATCATCTTTTAGTTTAATTGTAGCTTTTATTTAGTTATTTTAAGTTTTAGTTTTTAGTTTATATTTTAAGTATTCATTAATTTTCTGTTTTTTAAGTTCCATTAAATAAAAATTAAATTCCAGCTATGGACTTTCTCATCTTTCACAACAAAAACAAAAAACGAAGAACATAAAAAAAAACATACAGTCGAATTGATAACCTCCTCCTTTACGAAGTCGGTAAAAATTGGGTTCAAACATTAAGAATCTCGTGTCGTGCAAAAACTTTGACGCGATTTAACCATCTGCACATTGAAGTCATCCGTACAAAACACTACAAAATGCGTAGAAACTGATTAACGCACATAATCATGAGACAATTAACTTCACATTGTGGCACAGATTAAACGATAGTACCTTCGCAACTGTAGCACAGGTTAAGCAACAGTTTCTTGGTAACTGGGTCCACAGTATGATAGGGGTAAAAAGCCAGCAATCATACCATCGAACGCGATAGCGCCCGCACGCTCGCTCTAGATAAATATAAAATTATTTTGTACCGACTATCAGGCCCTGCGGTTTTACCCGCTATCCTACAGGAATTATACAAGTAACGTACATGGGCTTGTATTTAATAAGAGTGGCGAAACCGTGCACCCCAATTCCATGGGGCTAAAACCTCACAGACCCCCGACTTGCCTTAACCGGTCGTCTGGGGCAGAAACCATAAGAGCTAAGAAGCAAAGCTAGGGTGAAAGCTTGTACTTAAAAAAAGTGGTGACACCATGTACCCGATTGTATGGGGCTAAAACACCAGTGACCCTGATCCCTGGCTTGCCATAACCGGTCGTCTGGGGGTAGAAACCGTAAGAGCTAAAAACCTAAGCTAGGGTGGAAGTGTTAAAAGGCATAGAGCCGCGAGTAGCGTTTAATGAAAGTGTAACACACCTCTCGACAACCTAAGCCATCCACGCAAATGTTGCCCCTCCGGCGCCAATATACGCTAGCCTTTATGGGGGGCTCATTTCGTGGGTGGCAAGTCATCACCTGTCTAAATGTATTTTGAGATGAGACAGGATAAGGCAAGTGCCGTTTTTCATTCTATAGATCTTTTATCCAAGATTTTTTGATCCTATACTGTACAATAGTTTCATATTTCAGTTTATAGACATTCCGTAATTATATTTAATTCGCCAGGGCCTCTTGGTTTTGGCTTCGGCCCTGCCAATACTTAACAAATGTCCGAGCTAGATCCGAGAATGTTTTGAAATAAAGAATTTTAGTAATAATAGGCTTGCGTTTTACCGCGACTTCGCCTGATGTTAAGCATCTATGCGGTCTACGATGGAGCACGCTTGTGGAACAATCATAAGTTGACAAAGGGCACAGGAACCAGGGGCCTTACGGCCAACTGCTAACGTGGTATCAAACTAACGTTAAATCCACTCGGTTGGAAAATCACGCGACCGCAAACCGTATCTGGGCGCGTAAAGGTTCACGTACGCGCGATTTTCCAACTGAGCAGATTTAACGTTAGTTTGATACCGCGTTAGCAGTTGGCCACAAGGCTGCAGTCCGTGGAGCCACACTACAAAAAAAAACTGACAAACACACTCGCTATGCTGGTAAAGCTATTTGATGTGCTTGTTAGCAAACGCTGAAAAATACTGAAAAACGCTAAAATTTTATCAGTATACTTATCTCTTTGTTATTTATGCGAATTCACGCTAAAACCAGTTATTTTGATAACAGTGAAAGGCTTCAGCATGTGACGCTTCTTATCTTGTTATTTATTCTTATAGACGGTTTCTATTAAATACTTAAAATTAGAGCATTATACTGACTGCTATTCTACATAGAATAAGCATTAGTATGTAAATAACAAAACATGAAAAAATAAATACTTATTCACATTTAACAACAAAACATTTCAAATAGAAACCCATATAAAACAAGACAGTAGGTAATATAATTAGGTACGTAAAAAAGTAACAACGTAAATAAAAATTAATTCGATATGATTATGGTATTTAGATTCGGTGGAAGAAATGATGAGGTCATCCAAGTAACCCAATTACCGGTTTTAACTTGGTAATGAACAGAAATTTGTCACCGACTCACACTTGGCCATTATTTATTATTTGTTGTTATACTTTAGAGTGTGTACTATAATCATACCAAGTTTGACACCTGTACTTATTCATCATCATCATCAGCCAGAAGACGTCCACTGCTGAACATAGGCCTCCCCCTTTAACCTCCACACTGAACGACAGCCTGCCTTTTGCATCCACTGGATGCCAGCGACTCTTACTATGTCGTCGGTCCATCTAGTGGGAGGCCTACCTACGCTGCGTCTTCCGGTTCGTGGTCTCCACTCAAGAACCTTTCTTCCCCATCGGTTATCGGTTCTCCGAGCGATGTGGCCTGCCCATTGCCACTTCAACTTGCAAATTTTAACAGCTATGTCGGTGACTTTGGTTCTTTGGCGAATATCCACGTTTCGGATTCTATCGCGCAAAGAAACTCCGAGCATAGCTCTCTCCATTGCCCGCTGTGTGACTCTGAGATTTTCCAAAAGGCCAACAGTTAAGGACCACGTCTCAACTGTACTTATTACCGTTTTTAAATTAGAGCTATTACAAAAATACGTTTGTTGTATGGGAACCCCCTTTTTGTTATTACTTTTTGACTTTTTAATTACAAATTCTGTGAAAATTTCAACTACCTATCTATTACGGTTCGAAAGATACATCCGTAAAAAGGTAGAAAGGACAGACGGGCGGACGGACGGACGAATAGCGTAGGCTTAGTAATAGGGTCCGTTTTTACCTTTTGGGTA
Organism: Agriopis aurantiaria; assembly: GCA_914767915.1. NCBI lineage: Eukaryota > Metazoa > Arthropoda > Insecta > Lepidoptera > Geometridae > Agriopis > Agriopis aurantiaria. Next base: position 2,283,784 of record OU611982.1, read on the forward strand.
CGGAACCCTTAAAATAATATACACTAAACTAAACTAAAAATAATCATCTAAAACGCCCTTGCTGATAGGAATAGTGGCCAGTATGCCGACAGCATATTGGTGTAAATTTAAATTATGATTTGTTAAAAATCAGTTGTATTAAAGTGACCACCAATAATAACACTATTGAAATTAAAAGAAAACATTTGCATCCCAATATTCAACAACAGATAAAATACTCTACTATAATGAACCCTAAGTACATTAAAACGTTCAAAATATTCAACTCGCGTAAAACTATTATAAAAAGTCATTAAAACTAGATTCGTCTGCGATTACGAACAAAAAACCTTTTGAAAAGATACAGGCATGTACTGAGGCGGGGGGTGTTATCGGGTCTCGGAATCGCGCGATATCGCGGGGGCGAATCTTGCCGTGAGATCCGCCCCAATCTTCGCGCGCTATCAGACCATTTCGGCGATAAAAAACCCCCTTCGCCCCCACAAGTGAAGTCTTTGAACGGACACAGAACGTTACTGTGTAAGAAATTAAAAAAAAAACTAAATGTCACCGGGCTTAAATTGGAATTCTTTAAACCGTGTTAAAAATCAATTATTGCTTTATTTAATTAGGTTCCTCAAATTGACAGTAAATAAAGATTAAAACGGAAACCCAACCGGCTGGCAAAATTATTATAATGGATTTTTAATTTCGTTATACTCAGTATTTATAGTAATCAGATTTTAATTATTCCTATCTCCGCATATTTTAAAGATGCTTATCTGTAATTTTAACACAGTTCTTGAATTTAATTAGGTCTTAATTTGTTATCTGATTTTTAATAATATTGTGATATTCTAGCAGACGGTTAATGTGTTTCGATGCATTTTAGCGAATAACCGTTTTTCATAGCAATTAGATGTACGATAAGTTGATAAAATTCTAGTCATTAATTATTCCCCCCTCAGACCAAAAGCGTACGGCGTTCGGTTCTACGTCAGCTTACTGTTACACTACATTTTATAACCAGTATGTTTGCTAACACAAAAAAATTTGCTATTGTAAACTTACATATTATGATGTTGTACTTGTTGTAAGTTGTAAGTTGTAAAACCAACAGTGATGTAGACCGATGTATGGGAGAAAAAAAATTGGGTGTATATTTTATGACATATTTATTCAGTTTGTATTGTACGGAAACCTTAGTACTGACTCTTTTTACTCTTGAGTAAATTTTTTATTTAACTTTTTACTAAATCATTCCGCGAGAATGATCTATGAGAAAAAGAACTGATGATTATTTGAAGCTTATTTCTCTTTTGTTTTTATATTTATTTTTGTTTTTATATCAAAATAATTATTCTCGAGTCTAGTTGTTGCATGAGCTCGATGGATATGTTAAATTATGTAATAACTAAAGCGCTTTTGTTGAAGTATTTTTTAAATATACTTATAAATTATACATAAATAATCAATTAACAATCATCTAAGAAAAGACAGTTAACTTTGTGACGTCATTAGGATATTTTTTTTAACTTGATTTAAAAAATAACTACTCAATAGAAAACGAAAATAATAAAATCAGTCTAGGTACGATATAAATATAAAAACAAACTTTACATAACGAATTAAATTTTGTTTGATTCATTATTGCATACACTAAACGGCACAATATGCTTAACATTTTCTGAGATTTAAACATACCATGCATATCCAAATATTTAGGGCTGCCTGAATTTTGAAATCCATTAATTGTTTGTATCGCCAAGAAGTTATGGAGCGTTCTTGGAGTAAAAGAGAAAGCGCAAAGTCCCATACTGTAAACACGGTAGCGCGACGTTATCGCGATGGTGCGAGCGCTGCTTATCAGTCGTCCGCTTTCCATCTCAGATTAAGATCCTGAAATAAATGGAAGGAGGATTGGAGCGTGACGGTGTGATACGCGCCCGACTGTTACCAGTCTTCGGTATATGGTGAGAAGAGGCCTTCGGGCGCCCGAACTGACGCGAGGGCTGTCTACTCAGCCTGTACTGGTAATGTTTTTTCTTCAAAATAAAATGTAAGTAAGTAGATGAGACGTAGATAAAAAAAATCGTTTCGCTATGAAGCGATGAAGTTAAAACTACGCTAGCCGCTAACTTCTCACCAAACTTATATGATAGTTGTTTATAACCAGGGGGCCGGTCGGATCACGCTAATTGATTCCATGGGGGGCGTGGTGAGGAAAGGTCGCGGGTTCGATGCCTGTCGATGCGGCGATAGCGAGTCGTGCTAGAGATACATAGCTGTACAATAAGATGGAAGAGATAGCCAGTTTTTGTGATGGTGTTGATTCGCAGCTTAAATGTAATTACAGTTGATGACTGTTTAGTTAGATGTTTTGATGATGGATGACGTCCTAATATGGTAGCAACAGTTATTTACCGAATATGGACCGACGACATTGTGAGAGTCGCTGGCATCCAGTGCATGCAAAAGGCAGGCTGTCGTTCAGTGTGTAGTTAAAGGGGGAGCCCTATGTTCAGCAGTGGACGTTTTCTGGCTGATGATGATGATGACGATGATGAGTAATTTACAGCTAAAATTGAATGTATTAGTCACGTGGAGTCTTTTCAATCCACTAGAATCTTTATACGTCTGCCACCTTCGCGATTTGCCAAAGGTAGCATCTCAGGAAAATGCTCTTTTTGTTGCGTTGTTCTCTCCTTTGAGTAGCGATTTTTTCATTGGTCAATTGTTTTTATTGGCTTCATCATCATCATCATCATCATTTCAGCCATAGGACGTCCACTGCTGGACATAGGCCTCCCATATTTATTGGTTTATATTTATACTATACTAACTACGCCCCTTGGTTTCACCCACGGTAGCCTAAGTTACACCTTATAACATCAGCTATCTGCCAGTGAAAGTCCCGTCGAAATCGGTCTAACCATTTGGTCTTCGTATGAGTGACCGTGAGAGTAATTTATAACTGAGCGCTACCGTGGGTAGTATGACACGTTAAATTATTGTAAGTTTTGGTTTTTGTACTATCTACACAACCATAGCTAGCCGTATCCAAGGCCTTCGGATTTCCTAAAAGCTCGGTACATTAGGGCAGACCAATTAGCCTATATTAACTTACTTTAGTACTAACTGGTTTAATTATATATACTGTAACTGCCGTTAAACATCTACGCGTGGCCAGACAGAATAGTTTTGATATCCATGTCTAACCGACATTGACATCGATTCTGCCATACTATTTCTAAACCGAACTAAATTGGACGCCTCTAAAATTAAAGTTATATGATTATTTACAGGGTATATACCGTGGTAAGGTTGTTGTTTAGTGAACAACCGTGATAGTTTAAAACAGTGCCTCTAAAATTGTTGCTATCCTTGTTTTGCATTTAGATAGCCCGTTGGTCCAGTTGGTAGTGAACCTGCTTTCTGAGCTTAGGGGCATGGGTTCGATTCCCGCCTAGGACAAACATTTATGTGATGAACATTTGTGTTTGTTCTATATCTGGTTGTTGATATCTATTTAAGTATGTATTTAAAACTATATTTGTATGTGTATCAGTCTCTGGCATCCATATCACAAGCTTTGCTTAGTTTGCGGTCAGATGACCGTGTGTGAAAAAATGTCCCGAATATTTATTTTATTGAAATAAAAAGAGGGTAGGTAACTTTAGTTCCGTCAGATTGGTTTAGTTTCGTAAATGATACAACAGAATTGACGCCTTCCTTGGTTGGTAGGTATAGTCGATGTATATGTTTATAGAAGTATGTTTTCTTGTCTTACAAAATAACTTACTTAACCTAAACTATTCAGTTTTTTATGCAAACAACCGTTGGACTGCCCATGGGTGTTCCCCGATAGTTACAATCTGGGTGTCTTCAAATCCCGAGTGACTCAGTTTCTTCTAGGCAAGCGTGCTCCACCGTAGACCGCATCATTGCTCAACATCAGGCGAGTTGGCGGTCAAACGCAAGCCTAATCCTAAATAAAATAAAAACCCTCAAAGATCTAGAGATAGAGACAATCCAAATGCCCACTACCAGTTGGCAGCTTACTCAGCATGCTGGCGGCACGCAAAATGGCAATTTTTATACGTAGAGTCAAAATAAAAAACATCGACATTTTGTGAACGCATCGCATCAAACAGATTATTGATATTATGTACAAAGAGAATAAATCTAATTATAATAAAATAAATATTCTTTTAATTGACGTATCATATAACAATAACGGAAAATAATAATATTAAAATAACCTTGGTCTTTGATAGCGATCTACTTATAAATAAAAAACCAAAAGATCTAGTTTCAAGTATTTTGTTATGCAAATGTGTGTTTTAAAATCAAATTCACTAAATTGTATTCTAATACGCTAACATTTAAGTATTAAAAATTCGTATTTTTCTGATAAATGTGTCTGCAGACAAATAATATTAACATATGTAATTTTTTTGTCATATTTTGTCTTTAATCTTGATTAACGGTGATTACCAATAACAAAACAAAGTTGCGATTATTAGTAATTTTTGTAATGATTTACATTTATATTTTATTATTTTTATATTTCTTTTGTATATAATAATTAGGTAGTAAAAGTTTTAGGTTTTAAATATATGTTTCAAAATTTCTGTTTTTTGTTTTAAAATTCGTATTTAATTATGAATGTGTTTGTAGACAAATAATATAAATATTTTTTTTACACATTTTGTCTTGATTAACGGTGATTACCAATATTAAATCAATATCAAATCGACATAGCTGTTAAAATTTGCAAGTTGAAGTGGTAATGGACAGGCCACATCGCTCGGAGAACCGATAACCGATGGGGAAGAAGGTACTTGAGTGGAGACCACGAACCGGAAGACGCAACGTAGGTAGGCCTCCCACTAGATGGACCGACGACATAGTGAGAGTCGCTGGCATCCAGTGGATGCAAAAGGCAGGCTGTCGTTCAGTGTGGAGGTTAAAGGGGGAGGCCTATGTTCAGCAGTGGACGTCTTCCGGCTGATGATGATGATGATATTTTATTATATTGATATAAGTCCTACATAGTAGCCAAGTAGTATAATGTCAAGATATGCACTAAATTAATTTTATAAAATAAATCAGTTTTATCTATGGACGTAAAATAATATTAAAAAATTAAGATTGTCGTAATATGCAATAAATTATTGAGTATTGAAACATAACACGTATTTATTTGAATATTATAACTTTAGGCGCCGTTTGTAGACAGAAAGATCTAGAATAACTTCAATATTTAAATCGTTTATGCATAAAGTATCGATTATGCCGTAAAATCTTAGTTGACATTTTGTTTCTTTTTAGGGTTCCGTATCCAAAGGGTGTTAACGGGACCCTATCACTAAGCCTACGCTGTATGTCCGTCCTACCTTTTGACGGCTGTATCTTTCGATCTTTCGAACCCTAATAGACGGCCAGTTCAAATGTTCACAGAATATATAATATTATTACGACTGATTAGTTATGAAATTATAATAAAGTCAAAAAGTAAAAAACTAAACCCCCATTTGTTCTAATGTAAAAACGGTAATACGTACAAGCGTCAAGCTCGGCATGATTATAGTACACACTATAAAGTATAAATAACAAACATAATAAATAATGGCCAAATGCGAGTCGGTGACAAATATTTGGTCATTACCATGTTATAATTGTGTTATACTCGATAACTGGGCACCGATTCTACTAAAGAGATTGCTTTTAAAATGTAATTGTTTCAATCTTAATTAGTAAATAATAGCCTCAAAATAAACAGTTTTTAATAAAAAAAACTTATACTATAACTTAGTATAAAAAAATTATTAAAACTTGTAAAGTTTGAGGCTAATTTACAAATTAAAATTGAAACAATTACAATTTAAAAACAATTTGTTTAGTAGAATCGGGGGCCTGATGGTTGTATTTTGTGTTAATGATAACAATTCACGGAACCCTCAGTGTGCGAGCCCGACTCGTACCTCCATTGCCGGTAAAAAAATTTCTAAAACCAGGAAGCCTAATTTATAAACTGTCGAATACTAAACGATGCCTATTTAGTTTGGATTTTTAATATTACGCAAATAGCATTTTAAATGTCATCGTCTGTTCTTCTAAATGACAATATAGTAATAAAGCGTAGAGGGTACTTATAATACTGAATCTATGTAATAAAGTGATTTGTTTTTTGGCCTTTTTGAATCAAAGAATACTATACTAATAATAGATGAAACATCAGAGAGTGCTAGATGATAAACTGAGAGACTGACACTTAAGACCCAATCCGTGATTTCTTTATATTGGGTAATAATCAAAAGTAGGTAGTATTAATTTATTTTTGTACTAGCCTTTAACCGCCTACTCGCCTGATGTTAAGCGATGATGCGGTCTACGTTGGAGCACGCTTGTCTAGAAGAAACTGATTCACTCGTGATTTGAAGACACCAAGATTGTAACTACTTATCACTCAATCACTCAATGACAGTGGAATTAAAGCGCTTCGTACGGGTCTTTCATTTTAAGTTTTTTGTAGTATTATTTAGGTTAAACAATTTTATATATCTGTGTGTATTTTTCAGTGTCTCAGAAGTTTAGAGAGAGAAAGAGAGAGAGAGAGAGAAAGGATGGGCCATATTCCACCATTCTGGCCCAGTGCTGGCTGGTGTCATTAAACTTTTGAGGTTCCTGGGTATGCCGGTTTCTTTTAAGATGTTTTCCTTTGCTGCCTTTGGACGACGGCATTGTTTTTTATTTATTTTTATTACCTGCACATATTTGATGCTCAACCATAAATTCAACTAGTACTTATTCGTTTTTATATGCTATATAAATATAAATGTCACTTCATCAAAACTCGCGTGAGGATTCATTATCAATTATTATTATAACACCGGCTTGCACTCACGATTATGTTTCCATCGGTCGAGACGATCGACCGGTTTCGGAGCCATTAGAGCCCCTTCCTCAGGGAATACGCGCGCTTCTGGAGAAGGTCGCCCGCGTACGAACCACCACGACCTTCTCCAGAAGCGCGCGTATTCCCTGAGGAAGGGGCTCTAATGGCTCCGAAACCGGTCGATCGTCTCGACCGATAGAAACATAATCGTGAGTGCAAGCCGGTGTTATAATAATTAAATATAAATGTGTTTAATTTTGTTAATAACCTTTTTTGTATACTTAATGAAGCTTAGCTCTTTAGCGCTTAGTTTGCAATAGGTATATGTTTTAGTAGTGATTTCCCACGATATTGTTATTACCATAATTATAGACCTGTAAATGGCTGTACTTTAAAATAATTAATTTAAATTATTGTATTATTATATTTTTGTGCTCTTGGACTTAAATAAAGATATAAAAAAAGGTTTAAACAATACAAAAACTATCTAATGTGTGGACATTAGATCATTTACACCAGCCAAAGCTTCATTGGAATTTTATAAAACGCAGAAAACGTTATTTCACGTATAAATTCTACTGAATATTCGGTACAGTTTTTTTCGTTTTATCCAGCGCTAGGCTACATAAAATATTTCCACCATCATCCGCCTACAAAAACTCCTAGATGCAGCTGATAAGACGGGGGGCGATACGAGCCAGAGATAAGGGGTTCGATTCCCGCCGATGTTCGTCCACGATAACTCTACGTATTTTAGGAAAAAAATATAACATAAAATAATATAGTTTTGAATGAATATTATTATGTGTTTTGTTTTGTATGTACAAATGGTTGCTAAAAGATGTCGTTTTTAGAGTGCTTTTCATGAAAGAAGTCCCCCAGACGCGGCGCTGTCATCGCGTATCAATCACTATCAGTATCATTTCTCGAGTAGAACTTTAACAACTTTTGGCATCGTACACGACTCTTTAACGATGGAAAATTAATAAAAATCTCACTAGCGTCCAAACACAGTAACAACACCTGACAACTACAGCATGGAAATTTAGTTCCGCTGTTTGCCGTGGGACTTCTTTCATGAAAAGGAGTCTAACGATAAAGCTGCCACTTGTGGCACTAACTCGTAAGAGTTTTCTGTTTGTAATTTTTATTTTTGGTGTACACAATAAAATGTTTATATCTATCTATATGATGCTGATGATATACAATATACATACTTATTAAAAGATACATTTAAATATAAAAACTAGAATTGACTAGGGATAGCATAATCAGCCACTGTTTATAGTCCACTTCTGGACTTAGGCCTACCCCAAAAGGGTTATTAGGCGATACCGATAAATTAAAAAAATTTATTAAAAAAACCGACAAGTACGAGTAGGACTCGCGCTTTGAGGGTTCCTTTAGATGGAACCCTCAGAACGCGAGTATAAACAAAAATAAACAAATGGTTGATATATTGAAAGACAAACTTAACTTTGTAGTGGACAATAAGGTTTTCCATACATTCCAACTACAAAATGTAAGTTCGTAATAGCAAAACGACTATTTTTAAATGATTTAACTTCAAATTTGTGACTCTTTATACTCTTATGTCCTATAAGACCTTGCCTTTTAACAAATTTCATGATTCTAGGTCTACGAAAAGTACCCTATAGGTTATGATTCCCTTGTGAAATCGCTAAATATGCGAAAAAATGCGACAAATCTTTTGATCGCGTAAAGTTACAAGTTTGATTTTTTCACAGCTGAAAGAAACCGTAGATTTGAGTATTTGATAGAAATTGAAACTTGATTACGCGTTCCTGAGAAAAAGGGTCTTGACAGACGGACAAACAGACAACAAAGTGTTCCGTTGTTTTTTTTTTTGAGGTACGGAACCCTAAAAAATTACGTTTTCATTATCTCACATCAATCCACTACTGAAGGCCTCTTCTAGAGATCCTCACTCAGCCTGATCTTCGGCTTATAACTTCTAGTTTTTAGTCCTGGAAGTTAGGACAGCCCCTTGTGTGGGACTCGACTAAGTCGATGCTTTGGCACCGTCACATCTTCTGGAGTCAAAGATTAGGCAGGTGCTGCGACCAAGTCGGTGACTAGGCTATCGGACAGATCGAACTTTGGATTTAGCTGAAAATAGCAGGTTTCGAGTAAAATCTGATTCAGTGTAAAAAAATTGCTAATTTGTGATTATGGCAGGCTGTCGCTCAGTGTGGAGGTTAAAGGGGGAGGCCTATGTTCAGCAGTGGACGTCTTCTGGCTGATGACGTTGATGATGATGAGAATGGGAGGCTGTCGTATTTTTATTTTTTTTAGTTTTAGGCTTGCGTTTCTTGCATAGTTAGTGACAGTATATTTATGGAGTTTGTATGGTGTACTTACAAGTGTCGTCATTTGTAAGTATAACGCCCACTCTGTCCAGCAAGACATTTAAATGATGATCAGCTTTAAAGACAATAACGTCTGGTTGCCTGTTTTACTAACCTCAGCAGTGGCAATATTTTTTTATGTTAGACGACATCTACGCCGATAAGGGACTATTGAATATAATATATTATATTGATCAATATCAGTCAGTCAGTCAGTCAATATTATGACTATATCAAGGGTGGTCCGATCAATGTTTAAAAAAAATATTCCATCTCTAAGGGTGGGAAGATTAGGGGATGAATTCCGTTTCTTAAACATACCGTGAAGTCCGATGTTTTTAAAAAAATTATTACTCATTTTATACATCTTTATCACTTGCTTTTTACACACACACAGTAACAACACAACAACACAGCAACCAGGAAACCCAACGGAATAATCACCCACAGAAACGTCGCAGTAAGTTTATCGTCTTTTCAAAACACTGATAACGGCAACGTATCGTAGGTATATATTAGCGTAAGCAGCGTAACTAGCCAGTATTAAAGCTCGGCGGCTGAAAGAATGCATCTGACATTCATAGCTCTGTGAAAATCGCCACGGTGCATTTTACGCGATTTTCTGCCTCACACCTGCAATTTGTGGAATGAGATCCTTCGGCATTTCCGACTAACTATAACATGGGGTTCTTCAAAAGCGCTGTTAATAGAGTCTTTAAAGGTCGGCAACGTATCTGTGATGCCACTGGTGTTACATGTATAAGCCATGTATAAGCGACGGTGATCGCTTACCATCAGGCGGCCCGTTAGCTTGTTTGCCATCTATAGCAAGAAAAAGATCATACGAAAGATATTGTTCTGGCCGGTGAGCCCAGCCTTAACAGGTGAGCTGTAGTCAAACGCCTCGCCTGTCAATTATAAAAGACTGCTTACAAAATAAGCTACAAGTTTATCGTCTCGTATCCAATGTGCTGATAACGCAGCTTCGTTAGGTATTTGCTAATTAAGAGTACAGAACCGCTATCAGCTAGCCTTATCACGGGTCTCTTATCAGCAAAGGAAGCACACTTCCACAATATGAGGGTAGGCGATAAGCTCGCCTAATTGATACCGTGAAATAAATAAAAAAACGGTTTTTTTCCAGATCGACTTGATAAAGCTTCCTTTTGATAATATCGAGGCAATAAAGTTAAGTAAATTAAAAATGTTTTAAATTATTTTGAATGTTGATAACTCTACTTGAAAAAAATCTAAGACTTTTTTGTAGTAGCACGGTACGCTGGAGCACGCTTGCGTAAAAGAAACCGATTCACTGGTGATTGTATAGATTTGCAGTATGAAACTAGTAAATAATTTTGTGACCAAATCGTTACATAAAATTCTGATAGTTTTAAGAAGTCTCTGAGGTCTCTATCTGAACAGTTTTTAATTATTTTCAATTATTTGTATTTTCTTTGTGACATTTATTACTTGACATTTTAATTTTTAATACTGGCAAAACTTTGAATGTTAAAAAAATCGTGGAGTTTTGGCGCCAACGCGGAAAAAACGTGTCGGCTCGTTGGATTATTTTCCTAAACTTGTGTATTTTCGAGTGTTAATGTGTACTAAATGGTGAATTATTATTCATTAAGTGCTCGTAAACGTGCTTGAGTGTGGGCAAGTGATATAACGAGGTGAAACGTGTCTTTTCGTGTTGTTTCCAAAACTCCATAGGAGCCTCTTGTAAAGTCTCCACCACTTTACAGGGGCATGAGTTTGACTTGACCCTGACTTACTTAGCTTGACTCTGACTGTGACTATGACTTGTTTGACGCTATTAAGACAAAGTAAACTGTTTAATATTACGAGTAAAGGATACTGGATCCACGCTCATGAAGATTTTAACAAAAAAAAAACGTTTTATATCTCATTCGTTTAACTGATTTAACTACATATTATTTTATTTTATCGCTCAATATTATTGCATGTCTTCACCTGTAATTATTGTGACATTTAGTCATATTTTTATTTCTGTTTAAAGTTTTGATAAATTGTGTTGATACACAGTGTAGGTGGACTTAAATAAATAAATAAAAATATAATAGTAAAATAAGTAAAATGTAAGGTGTAATTATTTTATTTTAACTAGTACAAAATGTTTATTTTTTTGAACTCGCTGATAATCTTCAAATGGCTGAACATATTTTCTTGAATCATAGTTAAGAACAATTTCGATCAAGTCACCTTTCAGCAAAAACAAACTAAATCATCATCGGTTCGGCCATTTGGGAACTACGATGTCACAGACAGACATACAGAACCACACGTTAAACTTATGCACACCTCTTTTTAATCCTCGAGGGTTAAAAATTAAATAACTTTACATAAACGATTCGATTTTCATTTACAATAATTATAAATTAATTTAAATAATATATTTTGTTAACTTGATCTCATTTTAAGAATATAATCAAAAAGAAAAGTTACTGCTTTAACCTAAATTTATTTAAATTGTTTATACACTGCAACCACAGTGGAGATAAAAGCACTGCAGCCCTGACTAAACTTTCCCACACCACCCGCACACAGTTACATCCTCACTCACACACTAACAGTTGATAATGAACGTGAAATCTGAGCAGAGATAGCGCTCCTTCCCCCGTTTTTATCATTTAGATCGGGGCCCATTCAAACACACACGTCATGGTTATCGCGTGATACCAGTTTGCGACGGTAGTGGCATTAGTGTCGCTTTTCGGAATGTTTGAAAATGGAATGCGTTACTGTTTTACTTTAATTTTGATTCTTTAATTCGTAGCCAATTCAAGATAAGTATTTATATGCATGAAGGTATTTATATCAAAATACCTAGATCGTCAATGATTTATATAAATAACCAAAATCAAGCCAGCCTTGTTTCCAAGTTCCGTAAGATATTATTTAACTTTTTTTTTTTTTATAACTATAGCATGTTACAGTTTCCCGCCAAAACTGCGTTTTGACGTTTGAAATACAATAACAAAATGTGAATTTCATTCAAATGTAACTGACTATTATTCTATTGTTATAATTAAAATAAAAACAAAGTAGGTAGGCAGAATCAGATGATTATACAACTAATGTTTCCTAGATTAGGCATAAATAGCTTTAGAAGAATAAAGAATAAATTTAACTGAAAACTAAGCATTCAAATAAATTTTACATACATAATTTTTGACAATAAAATTTTAATGATTAATAAAAAAAAATACTAAGTATTTATCTTCTTTTAAACAGTTGATATTATACACTTTTAATAGTAACATAGCTCTAATTTCCAAACCACAACATACATTTATCTAACATTGAATGATTTGTTTACATCCAGATACATTATCTTGTTATCTAGAACAAATGTTGGCTTTAGTCGATGCATTATTATTAATACACATATCATAGTCGTTTTATATTATGTATAGTACTATGAAAACTACTTTTATTATTATTCTAGCCATTTACCACTACAACAAAGGCTTCTCTTGCCTACTTAAAAATTAAGTTACTATATATATATATATATAAAATTAATAAATATACATTTTTGCACACACGGTCATCTGACCCCAAACTAAGCAAAGCTTGTGATATGGCTGCCAGAGACTGATGTACATACATATATAGTTTTAAATATATACTTAAATAGATATTAACAACCAGATATAGAACAAACACAAATGTTCATCACATAAATGTTTGTCCTAGGTGGGAATCGAACCCAAGCCCCCAAGCTCAGAAGGCAGGTTCACTACCAACTGGACCAACGGGCTATCTAAATAACCAAGCCTTTTAAATGAAAAACTTGAGTAATTAACTTTAAATAAATAAGCATAAATATAATTTTATATGATCAAAAACGTACAAGGTATTCCATAAAATATATTGTATTTTATGCAATGCCTCGTTCGTTTTATTTTACATAAAATATCGTTATTTAATCTTCAACTAAAGGAATGGACACATTTTAAATTTATCAAGATCGTATTTTACTAAGTAGGTTGATAAAATCAGGCAGGATTTAAATACCGAACGCGTGTGGTGTATTCTTATTTTGACAGCTGCTGTCAATGTCAAAACGTCAATGTCAATGAGTGCATGCCTTTGTCTATAGAGATTAGTTTCTTGACCACTTGAAGCAGGACCGTTAGTACTATTATCTAGTCTGTGGTACGGTACATTATCCATCAATTTTTAAACCACTTCATGACATGCGTAACAGTTTTTTATTCTATTTAAATGAATGAATGAAATGAGATATCTCGTTACTGATAACTGCTTAAATAAATATAATTTTCAAATTAATCTAGCAGCCAACTGTGGCAGAATGATAAAAAATGTCGTGTGAGTTAATTTGAAATTCAGTGATTTGTTCTCATATAAATTCATGCCCAATTTTAATATTTTCGTCTTATAGTGACAGGTAGAAAAAAAACTTGAAAACACGCTCTTTGAAATGATGTAGTAGCTTTTCATGTTTGAAGTCCCCCAGACGCGGCGCTGTCATCGCGTATCAATCACTATCAGTATCATTTCTCGAGTAGAACTTTAACAACTTTTGGCATCGTACACGACTCTTTAACGATGGAAAATTAATAAAAATCTCACTAGCGTCCAAGCACAATAACAACACCTGACAACTACAACATGGAAATTTAGTTCCGCTGTTTGCCGTGGGACTTATTTCATGAAAAGGAGTCTAGTTCAAAATAAGTATCCCAGAATTATTTCAAAGTAAGTTATAAGCCAGAAATCTCTCATAAATCTGTCTTATACGACAAGTGAGCTACTTTTCAAATTGGATAATCTAATCAATTATTTATTATCGTTGCATGTAGAGATAAGTATCTACACAGCAATAAAAATCCTGTATTTACATTAGTACCACTGTAACGGCTATCAGTCTCATACAAATAAGATAAAAAGGCAATCTTAACGATGTTTTTATCGCAATTTCGAAGAAAATCTTGCCTCACAAATATTATGCAGCTTTTGTTGGTATTTCTGTCTGTTGGCAGACAAAACAAGTGAATCATCGTTATTGCAGCTTATCTGCTTCATTAGTCAACGGAACGGTTGAATAAAATGATCGCGATGATCCAAATAGAAGTAAAAACAGTGTTATAAACAAAGATAGCAGAAGTAAACACGATCCTTACACATTGTTTTGACGTCGGCAGCGCCACCTGGCGGCAGTTGCGCGGCCCTAGCGCATGCCAGCTCCAGCTCCTTCAGGTACTTCAGCCACAATAACATCACAGTAACATCCCGACCACTTTTCCCAACACTAGTTTTTAAAAAGTAAAACACAGAGTATATTCGATTCGGCCGTCATTCTTTTGCCGCGTAAAGTGAGTGACTGGCTGGTCGGCGGTCGGGCGCCCCTCTCCGCACACAGGCGTGGCGAGTGCCTGTACACGCACGCACACACCCGGCTCCGATCCCTTATCAGGTTGGTTTAACTAGCAATGGCCCCAGATGGTATCACGCCGAGCTCGCGGTAACGTTGCATTGAAAGATAACGTCTCCGATCCTATCGTTACTGTTTGAATAAACTTGTATAAAATGTCAAATAAAAAAGCTGCACGCCATAAAAGTCGTATCTCCGGCCGGCGATTGCCCGATAGTGAGTACGCTAGGTTAATTTCAGCGGTTTCTAAGTCAAGATTGTGTCTAAAAGGCTATCTCTGTTATGGATGACGTTTTTATAATGCTAAAGGAATGGCGGGGGAAGATAAGCAAACATAACCTTCAGGGGTCTTGTGATTTGACCGGTCTCTAGAATACTTTCGCAGGCTGCCTGTTTGTAGGCTGTGTGTCTTCTAGGCGGAAGCTCGTAACTTACCTGTAACAAAGAAAATTACATTAAACTACAAAAAATACCAAATTTGAATGGAGACCACGAACCGAAAGACGCAGCGTAGGTAGCCTCCCACTAGATAGACGTACGACATCGTCAGAGTCGCGGGCATCCAGTGGATGCAGATAGTAGGCTGTCGTTCAGTGTGGTGGTCTAAGGGGATGCCTATCAGCAGCAGTGTTCAGCAGTGGACGTCTTCTGGCTGAGGATGATGACAAAAAATAAAGTTACGTAGGGGGACGTCGAAAAGTGCAAAATGGGTATCTTCAAATCTAGAGTCAACAGGTTGCTCCTAGGTAAGGGTGCTGCACCCTGGTCTGCGTACTGCTTAACATCAGGCATGACGTGCCATATGCAAGCCAAATCATTTAAAAGCATTTTGCCTCCTAACTGATCATAACCTACTGCAATTTGTTTGCAAATTGTTGCTGCAAAGAGCATTTTTAGGGTGCTTAACTTTTAACCAATCTTAACAAAGCCTTAGTGTATTTTATCTTTTAAACTAATCAAAATAGGTAGTCAAGGAGCCTTGAGAACTGGTTAAATTGATTCAGCTAGCGTATATACGATATAACATTATAATAACTGCGGCGCACTTAGCACAAGCAACTAAGATTCGTCTTTGAACAGAGACGGATTCAGGAACCTAAAAGTTGAACAAGCGTGGCCCCAGATCAAAGCTCTGAGACGAGTTACAATAGATCACCATACGAAATATATAATATAGGTACCTATAATCTACTTATATGTTAAACATATGCATATTAAGCATACTACTTATTTATAGCAGAGTAGAACGAAAGTGTGTGAATATGGTGTACTTTTAATGTACCTACTAACGTAAGAGATAAAAAATTAGAACGTAAAGAGGAAGGTAAAACATGATGACATTCCTAATTTATGACAAACAACAAGGAAATTTATTCCAATTCTAGTATAGTACGTACAATACATAAGTCACATTCGAATTAATTACTAAAAGTTCCAGGAAATTTTGCGGTTATTGTCGGTTTACAAAACTAAATAAATGTTGAATGCATTTTAAAATTTTGTAAAAATAAAACAAAATTTTCTCCCAAAATTAAAAGACTGAAATGAAGGCTCCAATACTCTAGTCAAGCATGTTTGCAATTTATATACGTTTAATTCCTCACAATGTCTTAATATTCTAGCAACACTCTTGTATCATGGGCCCTATCCCCTATACCCTAGTCAAAGTAACTTTTCTAGAATATAGAGGCCTGTGGCACTTAAAAAAATAATTACAAATGTTTATTTACTACAAATATACATACCATACATATTAGAAAGAAAATAAACATACAATATAATAAAGTTTGAATAGTACATATATCTTGCAGAGAAGGTTTTGCAAATTTTGAAGTTTACTAATAATAATAATTTGGCTAATAGTTTCCTCACTAGGCAAAGCCTGTATCGAAGAATCCTGTTTTACAAAAGCTTTAAATTTTGGCTTCACCAAAATTTTGTTTGGCTTCACTTCCACAAAGCTTTCACATTCTAGCGCAGTTTTTAAACCGTGGGGCCCCGTTATTCTAAGCAAGCTGGTCCCTCCGCCGTGCCTGTCCGATGGCACGATAGCAGCAAGGTTATGATTTCAGATAGTGTGGTTGGTACCTTCACGGCGTTCGTTCCGATGTACCTACTGATTGTACTATCTCGGCCCCATCTCGAATGCAACGTTCATTTACATAAAAACTATTATTTTTCGACGCTCGCCTTTATCTACCATCGATTAAGTTTTTCTCTGTTGGAGAATAATGATAATATTTTTTTTAAATGTTTTTTTTTTTCTTTTCTTTATTATTGTAGTGAAACTTGTATTGAATGCATTTCACGCTACTTGTACTATACTGCTTTGGCTATGAGTAGATTGATCATTGTTTACAAATATATGTATGTTAGCTAAGTTTTTATTATTATTATGATATTTATACTTTCCATTATCATCGTTTTTTTACTACGGCCTGGGTAATCTGCGTGCGTTTGAGCGCAATCTCACTTGATAGAAAGCGAAATTGTGGTTGAAGATGTATAGCACAGTAACTTGTTAACAGTACTTGCGTAAGAAACACCTATTCACTTTTTTAGGGTTCCGTACCTCAAAAGGAAAAAACGGAACCCTTATAGGATCACTTCGTGTCCGTCTGTCTGTCTGTCAAGACCCTTTATCTCAAGAACGCGTAAAGGTATCAAGTTGAAATTTATACTAAATAATAATTGGATCTACGGTTTCTTTCGGCTGTAAAAAAATAAAAGTTGTAAGTCAACGCAATCAAAAGATATGAATGTTTATGTCGCATATTTTGCGATTTCACAGGAAATCAAAACTTATAGGGTACTTCCCGTTGACCTAGAATCATGAAATTTGGCAAAAGGCAAGATCTTATAGCACACATATAGGAATAAATCCGAAAATTACAAATTTGAAGTTATATCATTTAAAAATAATTATTTTGCTATTACAAACTTACTTTTTGTAGTTGGAATGTATGGATGAACCCTATTGTCAACTAAAAGCTAAGTTTGTCTTTCAATATTTCAACTTCAGTTACTTTTAACCTGGTGTTCCACCTCATTTGACTGCCCTTTCCAGGCTCAGTTTGTAATACCATCTTCGACCAAAACGACAAGTAACTTTAGATGAGTTGTGTTCAAACGCTTGTCAGCCATAAAAAGTACTATCCATCTAAAGTTTAGATCTGTGTAGATTATAGAGATCCGCCCCACATACCACACCATCAAAAACCACATCAAAAATCAAGTCCCTTGTTAACACCGTAGACAACATTCCTTCACACGCGTCAAAAAAGAAAACAAATCGGGAGCATTTAGACGTTCCAGTCGCTATCAAGCCACTTACTGGACGAATACTTCAAATTCATAAAAGAAAGCCAGTGTGTGGAGATATGAGTCGACGATGGCGCCATCTCTCTAAGATAACTGGTATAAATCAACTGACGGTACTTCTCTCATGATAATAAGCAGTCCTCTGGAGATAAAACGAATTAATCAGTACGATTTCGGGACCTAATGGATTCCTAATGCGGGCGGTGGACGAGACAAGTTTTTAGTTGTTTCAAAGATAACGATGTTTATTCGATATCAAACAAAGTATCTCATTAATGTTGATGCACTTCTGCCTACATAATTTAAGTCATTTACAATCGAATCAAAGTTGCATCGTAAACTTCATTTTTCAACAAAATCTAGACATAAAATGACAAAACGTCATTTGCAGATTTATTCGGTACGACGCAGGCAGTAATGCTTTAAGTGGTAAAAAAAATTGTCATCTTGGATCCATCCTTCTTGCGCCGGGCATGGTGGAAGTAGCTTTAGCAATAAGAAGCTTTCGCCTTAGAAACAGATACGCGCATCTTTCTTGCGCAACTTAGATGCGCCGTGTGTAAGACGCGTAACATAAAAGGCTTGTTCCATCTAAGTTTCAATGAAAAGCTTGGGGGAGAGGCTAGATAGAACAGGTTTTGGTAATACCTCTGATAACTGTACAAAAGTGTAAGACTTATTCAGAGATAATTAATTTATGTGGTAATCAAATTTTACGTTCACAATGCTAGTTATGGGAGTTGATGAGTGGAATTCTTCAACAAAAAGTCAATTTGAATTATTTCTACATATTCATCAACAAGCTTCAACGGAACTGTGACCTACGGACGACTAATTAATACAAATATTTTTGCCAATAAAACTTCCCATAAAAGTTTTAAAACAATAAAACAAGAATTAAAAACATGATGCGGGGAGCGTTGAAAAATAATTACCCAGGTACCAATCGATCTGAATCGAATATCGTCAATGCAAAATTGTGTTTGATTGTCAGTTTGTCCAGAAACGGATTTTTCTTCTCTTCTTCTTTTTGCAAAGATCACGTTTTGTTCAAATTTACTTTTGTTTTGTTTAAATTTACTTGACCTTGATTTTCGGGGAACTCCCAATAAAACCTCTAATATGAGTCGAGTTCTAACATTTCAACCAAAATGCATGGATTCAAAACCCCCTATCTAAAAGGACAATGCACATGGATGACAAGGATGAAGTGATACGCTGCAATATTCGTGCGAGCGAGACAAGCCGAAATTAGTTGTCGGACCAGCTCTTATAGTCACTAGTCTTCCTCTGTTTGAAACCATTCATCATCATCATCATTTCAGCCATAGGACGTCTACTGCTAGACATAGGCTTCCATTATCGATCTCCAAAAGGGCCGGTTGGAAGGCCTGCATCCAGCGTTTCCCTGCGGTCTCTTTTAGGTCGTCTGTCCATCTTGTGAGTGGTGTAGATTATTAGTGACATTATTATTATTAGTTAATTTTAATAGTTATGATTTTACTGTTATAAATGAGAATAATATTTATAATTCTAATTTGGCATGCATATAGGTATGGACTTATTGCGTCTGAAATAAATTGATGGATTGATATGTTATACCCCGGGATCTAAAGCTCTAGTGCCGCGCAAGTAAAGCCACAGGATGGAGTTAGCACAGTATACACAGCGATACAACTGATAGGACTCGCTTCATTTGATCGGGCGATAAGGCGGTCAATCGATACGTTATCAGCACCACCTACCACCCCCACCAGTGCACGCCTGCCATCCCCACAGGTGGTGTACCGTTGGAACATACCTTCATGCTACCTAAAAGTATCTACAAATCACGTGTAAAAAAGTTAGCTCACATAAAACATTTAAAAGATTCTCTATACTACAAAAAAGGTTTTGCTAGAGATATTTTAAGTACCAGGATGAGGCGAAACTGCAAAGCGTAGAGTATGATGGTGCTGACAGATATTCTCATCTCTAGCCCAAAAGTATGCTACTCAGTAAATGCTACTTAATTTCATGTGTATCAAAACATTGCTGAGCATAATGCTCGTGCTCATAACTAATAAGCTCAAAAATCAACTACCATTTGATTTTCGAGCGTGCTACTTGTACGTGCGGTAGAAGGGTGCGTATCAGTGTTTGTCAGTACCTTAAAACAGTATGTCAAACTTTGTGCTAGGGGCTTGCTTGAAACTAGCGTGAAAACTCAAAACAAATGTGAAGAACTTGCTAGTTTTAAACATGCTATTTTATTAGCATCTGTCAGAACTTCTAAAAACTAGTAATATAAGCGTAGCTGAGGCATTTATTGACAGACGGATATTTACAGATAAACAATAAAATCTTGGCTCAAATATTTAATAATTAATATATTTGGAGCATTTAAAAAACTAAAATGGAGCTCAAGTTATTCGTAAAAGAATTGTGAACATCAGACTAATCCTTTTAAAAAGATTATCAAAGTTTTTCTGCTGTCTGTACCTTACATTTAGGCGATGGTGAGATGGTGGCCGCGATAATCGGACGATCAAATTACCGCGCGCTGACCGACCGACGTGGTAACCTACAGGAGTCGGGCTACCATCCACCGTCAGTTACGTCACTGCAGATCATCAACATCGACCGGGGAACATTGAATCCGACAGACGTCAAATTCACTAAGATTCATAAGACACCGAAGTCTTCATATAATTTATTTATTATTATTTTCGAACAGAACCTTGATGTGTTAACAATTTTGTTTATGCAACTCACACAAACGAACAAGTTGCTTGCCCGCTGGTAAGTACACTTGCCCATAACAGTTCAGTGCCACCCAACATTTAGGACTGCTAAAAACCATGCGGGGCATTGCACTGCGTTGAGATATTAGACATAAAATCTCTTTATAACCAGTCATTTTACATGGAAATATTTCCCTTCAATTAGAAACACCATAATGTATTTGTACACTACTTGTTTGGCGATTGAATAACTGGCAAATATGTATTTCCCAAGGCGAACTCTGCTAAAGAACCCTTTCAAACATAGCGTTTGCAACAAGTGGCAACCGCGTATTGCCAAGCGTAGAGAAGAGCAGCCCAGCCAAGTGCAGCGATGACCTGCAAAAAGCACTACCAAGTGACGTAAAGCTGATGATTATGGGAAGTGGCATTCTATAAGACAATATTACGTCCAAAAGTGGACAGATTGTTACAGTGCTTACAATGAAGACATGATAAACACAGTGTCTACGTTTTTATAGAGACAATAAGAAAGGTGTTAGCCTGAAGCTAAATTGTAATTATATAAAGGAATACCATTCAGGAGTTACTTAAGAAAAAAGCCACTAAAAGAAAGTTATTAATGTTGTAAACATCTTCGAGTTACATAGGTATTTACTTCTTCATCTTAAGGTCATGTCGGTAGAGCCACCTCCATTTATCCCTATCTTCTACCAGCCTTTTGACTTGTTGGAACCAGAAATTGTTCTCTAAATAATCATATAACTTTAGAAATTGTTCTTCTCTTTTTTTGATAATTTATCCCTTTCTTTTGTTCTTTTTTTTTCTTATAAATCATGTAATATCGTTTGAAAGACACAAAGTATCCTAAGCGTCCCGTCATAACAGCTCGGCCCATATTGCATTGTAAGGCTAATTGGATTGAGATGTGTATCGCGCCGCGATAAAATGGAATAGATAACATTCTGTAGTGACTTATTAAGGCCGTTCCCAGAATAATATTAGATGGCGAGATACCGCGCCAGTGTGTGCGCAGCGTCCGCAGAAAACGACCATTGGGGGGAAATAAGAAGTGTTTAAAACAATCTGTGGGAGAGTCCGTCTCATTCGAGACTGTAAAAGACCGATGTATGCTAAGCAAGCGTGAGAAACGGTGACGAAGGGATGAATTGGGGCTCTATTCTGGCGCGCCCGAGATTGTCTAATGGCATTTATAATGAAAATGACAGTGACCGAGATTATATCGACCGCACAAGAATAGGGGGTCCTGGACGCAGAAAGCTGAAAACTCAGTGTGCATAGATGCCTAGCAGTAGACTGTTCGTCTACTGCGTCTAATGTAAGCTGAGGACGATAAGGTCTACAAAATAAGTAGTTTTAGTTGTCAGTACAGTATTAGATGATTGAATCAGGCGTTACTTTGCGGAAGTCTAATCACAAATTGATTGCGTCATATACAAATACAAGTGCAGTATTTATTTTTTCAGGATTGACCTACATTTCTTGTTTTAGGCATCGATCTAGACATTGAATTCTTTGGTTTTAGGTGATCAGAGGTAGCACTGACTAGTAACCTTAAGAGTTATATTTGTCTCTAGCACCCAATGACGTGGCCTGACTGGATATCGGAAGAGCAGCTTCCTGTCTCAGGCAAAGCAGAAACGCACTACTATGAGACCTCGGTGTGTACCAAGAGATTCTGGAGCTCTCCATCAGCATCGAGGCAGGCCAACGTGCTCGTTGTTTATTTTAAGAAAGCCAACATTTGATCATGTAAATAAGAATCATCAAAATAATACTACTACTCTGTAAAAGCTAAGCGTGGTCAACTGGACATACATAAAAAAACATGTGTCGACTTGCGAACCTTCTTCTTTTCGTCAGTTAAAAACTCTAATTTGAATATTTAGGTTTTTTTTAAATAATTTATAACAGTCCTGCGTTTGTCCATGCGTAACATGTATCTGCAGGTATTAAAATATATAGTTTTTTTTCAGTCACGTTTCTTTTGCCAACGGTACCCCAACTCTATCAGATGATCTGAACAACGGATCGTGTTGTGTTTTTGCGAAATTGGAACCGATCGAGTTTTACTCAGTCCGAGTTGATTCCCTGAAATATTGCGGGCATCGTGACGTCAATCTCTCACAAGCCTGAAAATAATGCAACGACGTTACACTAAATGCATCTAGAATTCGACATAGACGTAGACCTACGATTCCTATAGAGTCACAATCTCTCAGTGAAAACAGTCCAAAAAACATCCGAGCGTCATTGTACATACATTGTATCAATTGTATACTTCACAATGCCACATTTACTCCAATTTAGACGTTATGTCGTTTGCATAGTGTTCATCGTTAGTTGTCCGCTAAGTTATCGTAGCTCTGGCATCGCGTGGCGTTGTAGTCGGATCGCGGTTACCTTGTAACTAACCAAAAAGTCTGCGCAATTCGTAGCGTGTGCCGAGTTTTGGTTCGGTTTTTTTTGGCACGATTGTGACTCTATATTTATTGTATCTCGATGACTACATGTCTATAATACGTCTGAATTATTAATTAAGCTGTTTTGGGGCAAGATAAGTTAGGTTAAGTAATTTTGTCTATATCAGTTACTATGACTGGGAAAGAACTATAGCTCCTATAAATACAGGTAATTTACCTGGCGTAAGGAGTCGAAGATTATCTTTCATCTATTATTATTTAGAGATAAATAAAAGTTTTTGCAAGTGCAAACCCCAGCCAGTGTTGTTTTTATAGCATATAAAAATATTGAATTAAAAATCGCTTGGGTCGAATTCAAAATACCGATAAGGCATTATTGGCAGTAGTTACCAGCTCGTAATACCAATAATATTGGTAACTACTGCCAATAATGCCTTATCGGTATTTTGAATTCGACTTTGATTGATTTTGAGTCGATTTGCAAGTTTAGTATTCGTTATATTGTGGAGTAAAAATATTGGTAACTACTCCACAATAACAATGGAGTAGTTGCCAATAATATTGGTAATACCACCACCAATAATATTGGTAACTACTCCACAATATAACGAATACTAAACTTATACCACAATATAACGAATACTAAACTTATACCACAATATACAGAATACTAAATTTGCAATTCGACTTTATTTCAATCCCATTAATGGTATATAAATTTCTGAAAACACGCAAGCATTCCAAAGCGTCAATAATAATCGTAATATCATTTCAGTAATTACATAGTTCACGGGTCGTAGCGACTACCGTGGGATTGATGCTGTAGCCTCGCCGACGCTTCGGTGGCGTTGGTTTGACCGAAACCTTACTAATATATAATTATGATCAGTCGTCTTTATTAAATTTTATGACATTGTTTAAATCTTCAATTAAATAAACAGACAGGTAATTTAATTTATGAGTGGTCAAGCCTTGTTATGATAAAATATTATTGAATATGTTACTGTTAATTTTACCTATTAATCGTTTACTTAATCCATAATATTTAAGTTTCTAAGAAATCGTTTTGATTAAATTTCTGCTCATG
Source organism: Agriopis aurantiaria (assembly GCA_914767915.1). Classification (NCBI taxonomy): domain Eukaryota; kingdom Metazoa; phylum Arthropoda; class Insecta; order Lepidoptera; family Geometridae; genus Agriopis; species Agriopis aurantiaria. The sequence goes on from OU611982.1 coordinate 2,308,033, forward strand.
TGTGTGATAATATTGAATGGCATGGCATTTAGTACAAAAGAGCGCTACCATGGGTTACATGATAGTGTTAGGTTCCGGTTATTTGTCCTATTATAACAACCATTCCATATCAGAGGCCTTCGGGTGGCCTAAAAACTCTTTTCAATCCAATCAGCCATCAAATACAAACATTACCAGTTTTAATAAACCTATTTCGTAACAAATATTGCAAATGTAGTAAGAATTTAGACCATTTGTCACTCTACTCTTTGAATTCTGTATCCCGTCATTTTAGGGTTCCGTACCCAAACGATAAAAACAAGCATGGGCGAATCCAGGATTTCATTTGGGGGGGGGGGGGGGCATTCTGACAAGGTTCGAAGGAATCAAATCGAAAAATTGAGTCGAATGTATGGAATTGCTAGGTATTTTGGGGGGGGGGCTAGCCCCCCCCCCCTCCCTGGATCCGCCAATGAAAACAAGACCCAATTACTAAGCCTACGCTGCCTTTTTGTCTGTCTGTCTGTCTGTCTGTCCGTCCGTCCGTCCTTCCGTTCGTCTGTCCGGCCGTCCATCCTACCTTTAAACGGCTGTATCTTTCGAACCGTAATAGATAGGCAATTGAAATGTTCATAGAATATATATGTAATGTTTCGGCAGAGTAAAAACGAAAGACTTTGTGGTGGCCCCCATACAACAAACGTATATTTTTATACGTATTTTGGTATTCGCTCTAATGTAAAAACGGTAATAAGTGCACGCGTCAAACTTGGAATGATTATAGTACACACTCTAAAGTATAATAATAATGGCAATAAGTGCGAGTCGGTAACAAATTTCTGTTCATTACCAAGTTAAGCAACGTATTCGGCTGCTTATCACTGCTACTCACCTTATCTTTCATCTCACCGAATCAAAATGCCATATTTTATTAATTTTGAAGTCGGTTTTTTAAATTGATAATTATTGTATTTTGTGGTGGTACGGAACCCTCAGTGCGAGAGCCCGATTCGCACTTGGCTGGTTTATTTATATCAAGACAATCTGTGAAAACTAAATATATGTGCATATCAAACCACTGGCGTTATTAATATCACATAACTAAAGATTATACTCATAAATAAACAATCTAAGAATAATATACACACGCACTGATATTGGTACAAATATAGTAGGTTATTCGGAAAGGGTATGCTAGCACCATGCCAGAGTGAATAGGTATCTTCTAAGTCTGCGTGCTTCATCTTCCACCACATCGTCGCTTAACAACAGGCGAGTTGGTGTTCAAAAGCGGACTTATCCGCGTTAAAAAAAAACCCAGCCAAATAGAGGCTCGTTGAAAACGTTACTTATCTTCTGATTCAGAAAAAGGTCATTAACATCTGACGAAATACATGGGACAGCTGTTTTCGTGTTTTTTGTTTTGTTTTACGTTGGTTTTACAATAGAGTTAGCGATGGTGGCTGAGCGGTAGCATATTATGATGCGCTTACAATCTGGTTCGATCCTCGGCCCTGCACCAATGATTTTATTCAGTACTTACACAAATTATGTGCAGTTTCGATGGCATCGCTCAAGAACGGTGAAGGAAAACATCGTGAGGTAACCGGTATGCCCAAGAACTTCAAAAATTCAGAGAGATGACATTCATCAACAGGCAAGTAATGGTGGATTAAGGTCCATCCTCTCTCTCTCTTTCTTTATCTCTCTCTCTCTCTCTTTCTCTCTCTAAGAGAAGACTTGTGCCCCAGCATTGGGAACATACTTAGCTGATACCGTACTGTCACAGTAGAATTTGTTCATATTTTATTTAAGGCGAAATGGTAGACAACCGTACATTTGTATGACGGTAATGCGGCGTGCGCGCTCTCAAATATTTTCAATGTATATTTTTTCTTTATTTTCTACAAATAATCTTACGCTTTTACAAAAAACTGCGACCACTATTGTATTTGAATGATTGTTAGGATAACATATTTTTTTATATTTTTTTGAAAAAAATATTTTTTATTGGATCAGAATGAAGTTGATTCAATCCATTGAAGGGAACGTAAAAACTGATGTTTTTTAGGAAAGTTTACGATTTTTTTCTATCGAGCTTAATTTCTTCAATCGTGTATCGGTGAACACATCCGAAAAAAATATTTCAAGAACATTTATTACACATAAAGAAATAATGTCAATTAATCGATTTTAAATGTCTACTTTTGAATATTCGTGAGGACGAATTGTCAAATTTGTAGCATATTTCGTCTTAGTAACTCTTTTGGATTATCATATCCTTTCGGAATAGCCCGGTATATATGAATTAAGTTAATAAAAGTCGTGATCACATGACTTTGATTGTAATCTCGTAAGGTGTATACCTAATTAAAGAATCAAGATATCCAGCTGAGATATCAGATGTCATATCAATATCGTTACCGAGTTTTAATGTTAATTTATCGCCACATTAAGTTTCTTTATTGAGCTCGCATTTCAACTGTTTGTGGAATGGACATGTTTCTTTGTTTTTAAACGCCTTAAAAACAGCATCTCGTGACCAAAATGCTGGTCGGTATACGCAACGTGTCAGTATTGCAGTCCAACGCGGCAATGCGGCCAGTAATTTGGGAACGATGCCTATGGGCAGCGTTTTATTAGAGATTAGTGTAGTTTAATATTTTAATTTAGCTAAGTTTGTCTTTATTTTAAGTTAGGTAAGTTTATTATGATTCCAAGTATGTACACTTTTCTTGTTTTAATTAATAAACTACTCTAGACGTTCTAGGTCAATGGTCAAAAAAGGAGGAGGTACTCAATTCGACTGTATTTTTTTGTATGCTACGCGATTACTCCGCCAATTATGAATTGATGACTTTTTTTGGCAGGTCATACTTCAGAGATGGTCCCATATAAATTTTATCGAAAAATCACGAACGTCTAAAAGTTACAGTTTAGTTTGTTTTCTAAGATTTCTCAACATAAGTAATAAAATATAATTTTATTGCAATGTGTATTTTTTTGTTTATGTGTTTCTAATGTGACCGCGATGGAATCTGAATGAATCATTAGCCGATAGGGGGTGAAGGTGACGGTTGACACGTCCTATCGCATCGCGTGGTGCAACCTACGAGAATATAGCGTTTTTAAATATCATAAATTATTAGGAAGCTAGGTAGCCAATACAAGAGGTGGTACAAGAAGAAAAAAATAGGCAGTTTATAACCATTGTCAATGACAGATCTAATCTCAAATAATACATGAAAAAAACTAACTTAGCAGAGTGCTCAATAAACGGGTTTCATGTCCTAATTTTCCACGATTTTATTTAAATGCTACAACCCTAGAGATACAGTTTATCTAATAAAAAATTATCATTTATTCTATCATTATTTCTTCGCCAATTGGCGAAGATGTCGTGGAGTATACACGAAAAAAAATTACAGTCAAATTGCGTTTGTAAATTCACAATTAGAATTATATAGCCACATTTCAATTAACCCAGTTCTTCAAATTACGACATTTTACACGTAAAATAATCATAAATACACACACACACACACACTCGTACCCCTCATACTCGTAAATACTTGTTTTACACGTAAGATCATTTCTGTTAAATAAAAACCTCCAAAATCGTGAGGTTTTTATAATCCTAAACTATGAAGCAATTTTTTAAAATTATTAACTTTAATTTGACGACTTAATAATTTTAAAAAAACACACTTTAGGATTACATAACATTTAAACTCTTAGCCCATTGCACAAAAAACAATTAGGATTGCCCATAGACCGTTGAAGGTCTATCGACAATCCAAATGCTCAAGCCCACTATTAGTTGAAAGCTTACCCAGCATGCTAGAGGCATTATCACGCTGAATAGCTAAGCTTATTTTAAACGTTTATCGGGACTTATCACGTATTATTTAATTTAGGTAAAAAATATATACCTTTCGCTCGACGTTTCCCTAAATTAAATAATACGTGATAAGTCCCGATAAACGTTTAAAACATGTGTTCAAATCGCGAAAGTTTAAAAATTACTAGCTAAGCTTATGCCTAAAAAACGCTAGCATTTAGGTAGTGGTGATAATGAAATTATCACCTGCTGATTATTTATCGCTGGCATCCAGTGGATGCAAAAGGCAGGCTGTCGTTCAGTGTGAAGGTTAAAGGGGGAGGCCTATGTTCAGCGGTGGACGTCTTCTGGCTGGTGATGATGATAATGAAATTATTCAGGATGTGGTCATTGCGATGGTGCGGTCTACAATGAAGAACGCTTGCCTGCAAGACTAGTTATTTTGGCCGCTACCGCTCTACCTTGTAACTTGTACCCTGTGTCATACGGCCGATTACATCCTTTGTGCTGAAGAAAAATGGCAACACCGACACAGATAGTGTTACACGGTGTTACTCGGATGAGATTCCTGACCTGAGATTTAAAAGAACCAGGAACCGGTGGCCCAGTTGGTAGTGAACCTGCCTTTTGTACTTGGAGGCGTGAGTTCGATTCCCACATAGGGCAAACACTTATGTGATGAACATTTGTGTTTGTTCTAGCTTAGTTTGGGGTCAGGTGACCATCTGAGCAAAAATGTCTCGAATGCCCCAAATATGTTTCCGTCATATCAAATAGGTAATTCAACAGGAAAACTTACACGTAAAGGTTTCCTAACCTGAAGGTTAGTCGCGACCTAATCTACCATCACCACGAAAACTGTATGCTTCCGCCCGATTTCCACTCCAGACCTTAAACCACCAATCTAACTCTCTGGGTGGGCCAAAGAGCCCATTTGTCACTCTCGCCCCCACCACGACACTGTACAAACTGGTTATTAATCTGTGGCGATGCCTTTGTGTGTCGGATAGCCATCTTACAACAATGGCTAGTGCTCGCGCCTTAAAGAGTTAACACATTTGTTACCGGCTCTGCTCGGGTTACGATGTTTCGGGAATCACAGATGGATCGACGATTAGAGTGGACAGTAGCTTGTGTGTTTACTAACTTAAACTTGACTAGACTTTTTATTAGGCTTGCGTTTGACCGCCAACTCGCCTGGTGTAAAGCGAGATGCGGTCTACGATGGAGCACGCTTGCCTAGAAGAAACCGATTCACTCTTGATTTGAAGACACCCAGATTGTAACTATGGGGGAACACCCATTCAGGCAGGCAGCGCATTCCACAAACTAGCAGTACGCATAAGTCTGCTTTCACATTGGCGCATCTTTTATTTATCTGGTCTTGAATCTAGTTAACATTCTTCATAGATCCAAAGCATGATCCAAGTTGGATCTAAATAGTTATCAAGTAAAAAAACCGACTTCACATAATTAGTAAAATTCGCAATTTTGGTGATGCTTGGATGACTTGGATGACATAACATTGTCATCCAAGTAATCGAATTACCAGTTATTTTGATTTAAAAGCCAAACTACTAAACCGATGAAATATTTATGAGACCAATATGAAAGTATTTATTATTTCAATAAAAAAAAAACAATTCGGTTCATAAATGATGGAGTTATGAGGTATCTATCAAACATTTAAAATAAAAACTCCTTTTTTTGATTTCGGTTAAAAATCTCATTAGATCCAGAAGATATATCGTCAAATCAGTTATTATAGGCACTAATTGAATAATAGAAGCAGAGCCCATACTTGAGCATTTCTTCTATCATCCCACAACCGTGTGATGGCAATACTACTTCTATTCAATACCTATAATACCTATAATTAAAGAAGGTAAAAACGGGAAAGGAAGGTAAATGATTCTAAAGAATCGGACTTTCAGCCACAAAATTACGGCACATACTGATTCAATTTAACACACCGCACCGTTTAGTTTTAACAACAAAATAATTGATACAACAATAACAAAACTATTTAACATCACATCCATTACTCGCTTTAAACAAAGCTGTACAATTACAATCAAACAAAACCTTCAATGTTTTGGATGATCGTCGATAAAGTTACAACAACTATTCGATTTCACCAGAAGAGAAATGGTTTATGTGACATTGTAAGGAGGTGATTTAAGTCTTTTATAGTCTGTGATACATCGTAGACGAATGTTGCTCGCGCGACAGTAGTCCTATCTTTTTATTTTTATCAGGCAGCCTCTCATTTGTTGTGTTATTGTGAACCAGTCACTACTCGAGTGTCTCCTTTTTTTATTCGAATCGATAATATTGTTCTCTCGGATTTTGTTCGATTATGATCTGGATTTGTGTTACAACTGTCACGTTATTAAAAGTTCTGTCGCTGGTTATGTTCCTGTTTCGAAATCTTTCATCTTTTGTGTGATTGTCCTTCTGGATGTTGTTCTAATGGATGGCTTCATGTATGGTCATTTTTTGTATGTATGAAAGGGAACGGTTAGATGACTATCACGATTTTTAGTTTGTTCCTATAGGCTTAGTTTAGAGTTAGTTCCCAATAAAAAGTCAAGGTCAAGACGAATATAAAACAAGTAAACCATAACATTGGTAGCCATGGTAGCCCATTTGGGAGACCGCTAGACTTGAAAGCGTGAGGTCGCGTGTTCAAATCCCGGGCCCGTACCAATGAGATCTTTGGAGCTTATATACGGATTTTCATACCACTGGCTTTTCGGTGAAGGAAAACATCGTGAGCAAACCTGCATACGTACGGAGAAGGAATTCAATGGCGTATGTGAATCCACCAACCCGCAACTGGGCCAGCGTGGTGGATATGGCCCAATCACCCTTTCGGGGGTAGGCTAAAAGTCCAGCAGTGGACTGTTAAAAGGCTGATTATGATGATGATGATGTTGATGAAACCATAACATTAAACTTGACATACCTTAACTTGACTTGAACATTAATTTTATGACAGTAGGTGAATTAATTAATGAATGGTGATGATGGTGGTGGTGTGATGATGAATTTTACTAAATTCACTCTCATAATTTCGCGAATAGGCGATAATAAGTTGATATTTTAAGTTTTTTACAGATCTTTATATTTGATAGAATCAGAATGCCAAAAATCCAGTTTTCGTTGCTATTTTCGTCAAAAAACGTGAGAGGGCTCTTAAGCATAATTCTAGTACATTTATACCAAAACAGCCTTCTATCTTGACTCCACAACAGAAGGCCGGCATTAATCTGCCGGCGACGTATCGCCCATCTTATCAGTGCCGTTATCAGCCTAACGATGCGTCTTATCAGTGCCGTACGTGCTTCTCAGCTTTTTGGGCTTTCAAAGTTTAAGTTTCGCTATTTATATAATTTTACTAGCTGTGTCCCGTAGTTTCACCTGCGTGGACAACATTAGGAACGGTAGAGTTTCAGGAATAAAAAGTATCCTATGTATGTTTCATGGGCAAGTGCCTTTATTAACTACTAGCTGACCTGACAGACGTTGTCCTGTCTTAGAACTGTCAAACACGCAAAGTCAAAATTGTAAATCTTATTTTTTTACACCTTGGGTTACATTATTGGAGTTTTAGTAAGGATCCCTATTTTTTTGGATATATAATATAGCCTATGTCACCCGGGGAAAGTGTAGCTTCCCAACAGTGTTTTTTTAAATTGGTTCAGTAGTTTTAGAGCCTATTCAATACAAACAAACAAACAAACAATCAAATCTTCCCTCTTTATAATATTAGTATAGAAATACTAAACAAAATACAAGCTAACACTACAAAAACAGTTGACTGCATATACCGTTGAAGGTCTAAAGACAATCCAAATGCTCAAGCCCATTATCAGTTGTCAGCGTACCCAGCATGCTGACGGCATTACCGTGCTGAATGGCAAAGTTTATGCGTTGAGCCCGAAATACACTAGCAGTTTGGTCCCACGTCTTATTAACCAGGCAATCAGAAATATTTTAAAAAATGAGATGAACTCCCTTTCCCCAAGGGCCCAATGTCTCGACCTCTAACTGCTCATTATGTAACCACTGCCGAGGTTAGCATATTTGGGCCGCTTGTGCTGCTCTGCGGAATTGGCAGCCGTATCAGCCCTACCATGTGTCTCCGAAAGATGACGGCGAAAAGTATCAACACAAGCCGCGTCCCATACAAGGGGCCGCCCCAACTTCCAGGGAAGTTTCATACTGTCAGGCCTCTTTCCATCGTCACGCGCAAGACTGGGTTCGAGCACAGCTGACACATTGGTGGTGGAAAAAGCCTTGCGTATGATATCGTTCAGGCTGGCGTGTCGGCAAATACGACCAGCACATGTACATGTACATGCGCTGTACATATACACATATGAACACGTACCTACTGTACATGTACATACGCATGTACCTACATGCGTATTCTCCGGTCCTCCGGCTATCTCTATGTAAAAAATCAAGTCTATCCGTTGCTCTGTTGATGCGTGAAAGAATGACAAACAAACCAATAACCAACACTCATATTCAGATACAATATACTCGTATGGTTGGTTACAATGGTCCGGATTTATCCGGAAATGTCCAGACTTTTAGATCTTTGTCCGGGCTTTGTGCGGCTTTGTAATTTATCCGGCTTTTTCAGCTTGGGCGATGTAATACGGGTATACGAGTAATAAAACATGCATAGCTGTAATAAACATGCATACTAATATAAAATCAGTCTTTAATCTTGTTGTGCACGTAGAGTTTGAATTTTTTGACTAAAATGTCCGGACTTTTATTGAAATATCTGGCCTAGGACAAGACTTTTCAACTTTTGATATGGTTACCCTAACAACATAATATCGTGGTTATGCATAAAAAATCCTAAAATTAAATTGACTTTACAAATAAATTAAGAAACGAAATGTTATAAATTTTATGAAACGTATTAATTAATAATTAATTACCATTTTACTACTTTTATTACTACTAGGCATTTTAAAATGTGTAATATACGATTTAATTACATTTGCATGATAATTTTGACATTATATTAAATAATAATATCCTCATACACTGTACACAATTATTAATATTAATATAATAATCATAAGAGTTACCGACATAGCCCACCAGGTCAGCAAGTTGAAGTGGCAATGGGCAGGGCACATAGCACGCGGAACAGATGGCCGATGGGGCTGAAACGTTCTCGAATGGAGACTACGGGCACGGACCGGTAAGCGCAGTGTGACGTCCACGGACAGGCGACCTAAAAGAAACGCTGGATGCAGGCCGCTTCAAACTGGCCCTTTTGGAGATTGATGGGGCAGGCTTACGTCCAGCAGTGGATGTCTTATGGCTGAAATGATGCACAAAATTATCTGCCATGCACATCACCTAACATGAAGACGACGGCGAGTGGTGAAGGGTGATTAAATTTAATGTATAAAGTACTATTTTTAAAATAAAATATTTGTATTCACATTTAAATAGTAATATTGTCAAACACAGAGTTATACGCGATATAAAAATTATTGTAAAGCTTTAGAGATAAGCATATTATAAGCTAATTTCAATGAAGCGGATGACCCGAAAAACTCAAAACACTAAATATATCCAGACTTTTTCCATTAGCAAGATAAACCTGATTCCAATATTTCAACCGCTTTATAGTCATATCCTGACAGAAAGCTTTCGATAATATCTAAATGGATCCGAAAACCTTGAGATAAAACATCTTATTCGATAAGATTTCGTACTTAATTCTCCTGATTAATATTACTTTGATAAATAATTATTTATCAGTGAATCTGATTGCTCCGGCGCCAGTGGCTTAGGATCGGCAGTTTTCGGACATCGTCGGGTGGATTCGGTAAGTTTTGTTATCTATGCAGGCGCCACTGATATCGCATCTTATCAAAGGACCAATATTGATACTTAGCTAAGTGGATAAGGTGCAGGCTGCGAAACAAAGTGACGTTAATTCATTTATAGTTGCGTGTAAACAGTCAATTTAAAAATAATACTAATAGTAATGGGGCAAATGGTCAAATCTTTAACGAATTATGTATTCCCGGCACGAGCGTAGCGAGAAAAGCAGTAATCCAGCCGAGTTTAAGCTTTTGAGGTTCTTGAACACACCGGTTTCCTCACGATGTTTTTCCTTCGCTGTTTTTGAGCGATCGCATCGAAAATGCACATAATAAGACATTGGTACGGGGCCGAGGATCGAACCGGGTGCCGTCATATTGTAAAGCGCAAGTTTTTTCATTAATAATTTTATGTATTTTACACATACAGAAGAATATCGGAAACTGAAATGATGAGTTAAGCAACCGGGTGCAGCTAGTTCTTATACAGATAAAATAAACGAAAAAAATATTTTCTGCGGATAATATTACTGAAAAGAGAAGGCAATAGAATAGAATAGAGAAAGAATATTTGTTACCAGGCATATGAATGAACATTCTTATTTACGTCAACGCGTCGAACTCCGTATCACAGTTGCTTACTGATTTCGAATGCGTAGCTGTTCCACCGGATTTATTCACAATGCCGTCTTGCGCTATAATCACGTGTTGCCTAGCTAGCAAAGACTTTAATTTAAATAAAGGAGAAATATCCCGTCACCGGTGGGTAGGTCAATTTTTTAATAGTTTTGTGATTTTACTGAGTTTCGATTACAAAGCTGTTGACAAAACGAAGAAAATAATATTTTCAGTGGATAAAATAGACATTGCAGCTTATCAACTTTACGATGGTCCTATCTCGAATAAAGTGCAAATTGTATGTAAATCCATGATATATCTATCTAGTATAAACTGTCGTTTTGAGGCTATAAACTGCACAGACTATATCGCGCATCGAACGCTTGCCAAAATCGCCTGGGAAAAGTATGGGGCCGACCATGACACTTGTGTGGGGACACTTGTGCCAAAAAATCTGCTGAAATTGTGATAGTAGCAATATTTTGGTGTTATGGCTTTGTTAACTAATTACCGTTGAACAGTTAATTAGTTTGAGGCACTGTCACAAACAGTGGTGTCATCATCATCATTTCAACCATAGGACGTCCACTGCTGGACATAGACCTCCATCGATCTTCAAAAGGGCCGGTTGGAAGCGGCCTGCGTCTAGCGTTTCTCTGCGGTCTCTTTTAGGTCGTCTGTCCATCTTGTGGGTGCGTAGGCGCAGTAACAGTGGTGTACGGCACCAAATTCAATGGGTTAAATTTTCGATGTTTCTACCATTGAGAGGCGTCAAAGCATCGGCACGTGTTATCAGAAAAAAATGTAAAAGTTCAAATATATACCATGTTTTATATTTATATTAGCTATATAATTACGATACCTTTTTAGGGTTCCATACCTCAAAAGAAAAAAATAGAACTCTTATAGGCTAAACTTGTTGTCCGTCTGTCTTTCAATATTTCTACTCTTTTTTTGTTACTACTCGTGCTTGTCCGGTTTTATTACTTTTGGTTTTGGATAAAAAGCTTTATGCTATATTTATTCAAATTTGGTTTCCTCAGTCTGGTTATAAGGTACCAATTTAATGAATTTGAATTTAAATGAAAGCAAGTACCTAAGGGGGTGGCCTATATTTAGCAGTGGACGTCTTCCGGCTGATGATGATGATGAAGTACCTAAGTAGGTACAGAAATGTATCCGTCATTTTAGTTCATTAAAACACCTAATTTAACCCCTGTAGCGCCACCCATCAAATTATTGCTTTAAGTGTCAACATCGCCACAGGTCTTCACAGTCTCAAAGCTTACATTATTCGTAATCATCATAATTACAAACTTAATAATCTATTAAAATGCAAAACTACATCTCAGAAAAGTCATTTGCGTCTCATTTTTAGGGTTTCGTAGCAAAATTAACGGATCCTTTTTTTCCCGCCGTATCCGTCTGTCAGTTTAGTTTGTCACAGTTATTTTATTCAGATCTTTTAATGTATTCGTTTTGTTTAGCTAAAACTTGGCTGACTAATAAATTCTCGCTATAAGAGAGAATATTAAAAAGTATATAATGAATGACTCTGCTTGAGTGAATTTTCTCGGATTGTTACAATCTAAATCTAATCTGCGACTCACAAGAGAATCAGTTACTTCTTGCTCCATCCTAGGAGATCACTTCATCACGGTGGGGGTCAAACGCAAACCCTATTTACATATCTCTACATAGTATAAATTAAAGTCGCTTTCCGCGTCTGTCTGTCTGTCTGTATATCTGTATGGCCGCTAACTCTTCCTAAACCATGCAACGGATTTTAATGCGGTTTTCACCATCAGTTAGATACATTTCCACGGAAGGTTTATATATATAACTAGCGACCCGCCCCGGCTTCGCATGTAAATTACACCTCTGCGAAGCCGGGCGGGCGGGTCGCTAGTCTTCTATAGGTATATATATACTGACCCGACAAACGTTGGCCTGTCCAAATTCCATAGAAAAAAGCACGTTCAGTTTCTATTTTCCGGGTATATTTTAACGACAGCAATTGTTATTTATATATATATATATATGGCTATATATAAATATAAATAACAATATAGCTTGTATAGCTTGTATATATTGTTTGTATATAGGTATCATCATCATCATCACCATCATCAACCATTCTCCACCCACTCCGGGTATAGGTCTCCTACTTAGCACGCCATCTTTTCTAGCCTTGTCCACTGCTTTCCTGCTGTCCTAACGATGTCGTCCGACCAGCGGGCTGGTGGTCTGCCTGGTGGTCGCTTTCCGTTCCGCGGCCACCATTCTGTGACTGCTTTGATATACATAAAAATAACAATAGCTGTCGTTAAAATTCGTTATTCTCACTAAAACACAAAAACGGTTTGACCGATTAGATTTTTTTTGTTTTGTTCTATACATCAGTTTTGTCTCATTGTCTCAATACAGTCAATACAAATAGTGCAATTTTATTTGGATTATAAGAAAAATATAATTGCTAAATATGCCTGGAAAATAGAAACTGAACGTGCTTTTTTCTATGGAATTTGGACAGGACAACGTTTGTTGGGTCAGCTCGTATAAAAATATAAGATTGTTATTGTCAAAGCTACGTAACCTTTCCATGGGCATGTCACGACACGCACTTGATTTATTTTAATTACAAGGATTAGAAATCTAAAAAAATTATACAATCAACTAAACCTTGTTTTAATTATCATATTTAACACAAATATTTACACAATTTTTCTTAACCGGCAGACATTAATGATCGGCTTTAAACTATAATATTGTGAATGATGTGAAGCGGACGAAAGTTGTTAAGTATGTTGATTTGAACAAGAATAGGTCAGAAAATTTATTTGAATAATTTCAATTACCTTTTTTATTTATTGACATTGTTTTTATTATATTTTTTATATAATTTCAATTTGTCACATTTCCAAAGTGTAGTTAAGGTTTATGAGTTTTGAAATGTATGACTTTTATATGTGTTGTCAAAATTTTATTGGTAGAGTTAAATATAAATTACACTAAACAGTTGTTTATGTGTTAAATTTGTGAGTGTCATCATCATCTAGGAGACGTCCACTGCTGAACATAGGCCTCCCCCTTAGAACGCCACACTGAACGACAGCATGCCATCTGCATCCACTGGATGCCCGCGACTCTCACGATGTCGTCGGTTCATCTAGTTTAGGCCTACCACACTGCGTCGTCGTCCGGTTTGTGGTCTCCACTCCAGAACCTTTCTTCCCCATCGGTTATCGGTTCTCCGAGCGATGTGGCCTGCCCATTGCCACTCCAACTTACATATTTTGTAAGTTTGTTGGTGTGTTGAAATGGATTTCAAAACAATATAAATAAAAGGCTATTCGTAATTTAGTGAATTATTTGTATTATTTGTATTCCTAATGCATGCATCGGATCTGCATAATATAATTCCTTCCTGCCTATTTTCTATCGGACTGACAGAGCGGGCACGAATAATCGACACCGCTTTATGGTTGATATTCCCGTACGAAGCGCTTTGATTCCACTTTTATTGTGCGAACTTCTTGTCTGTGGAATGCGCTGCTTGAATGGGTGTTCCCCGAGAGTTACCATGTGCTAATTTAAAAAAAACTTTTAGCAAGCAAAAAAAAACAAAGCGGTGATCAGATCAATTCATAGAAATAAATCACTTATTTAGCTTATATAAACCTTAATTAAATAGTGTTGAAATCTTGAGTAGGTACAGTCGCAGTCACATCGCGAGTAAGGCCAAGCTTGCCTCTAAGAAACTTGGTGTGCTCAACAAGGCGAAGCGGTACTTCACGTCGAGACAAAGACTCTTGCTTTACAAAGCGCAAGTCCGACCTCACATGGACTACTGCTCCCATCTATGGAACGGAGCACCTAAGTAACAGCTTGACCCACTCGATGCATTACAGCGTAGAGCTGTCAGAATTGTCGACGATTCCAAGTTCACTGAACATCTAGAGCCACTCAGCATGCGCAGAGACGTTGGGTCTCTTTGTATCTTTTATCGCATTTACAACGGAGAGTGTTCTGAAGAACTGCTGATGCCGGCTTCGCGGTTTTACCATCGCACTAGCCGCCACCGCCTGAAGGCTTATCCACACATCATAGATCAGTGGAAATCGCACACTGTGCGATTCCCTCGATCCTTCTTGCCTCATACTTGCAAAATGTGGAATGAGCTACTTTCCACGGTGTTTCCGAGAAACTACAACATGGGGTTCTTCAAAAGGCGAGTTAATCGAGTCCTAAAGGGTCTGCAACGTATTTGTGATGCCTCTGGTGCTACAAGTATCCATAGGCGACGGTGACTGCTTACCATCAGGCAGCCCGTCTGCTTGTTTGCCACCTATGGCAAAAAAAAAATACTTGCTGTTTCTTAAATAGTGATGAGACCAATAAAAAAACGAGTAAATTTTTTTGTATTAGGAGCTATATTTTTAACAAAACCTAGCTATAATATTACCCGCTACAGCCTACAATATAAACCACACCACGCCGTCCATTTTTAGTTAGCTACGTGGCAAATTACACACATAAGAAATGTGCAGTTGCATTACTGTATTAACATTTTTATGGGCAATATATTTCGTTTTAACGTTTCTCCGGACAATTGATGGTCGGAAAAATGCGAATTTAATGTATCTTTCCATTGTAGAATAGGTTAAACTGCCGATTAGGCCGGCGTTTTGAACATGCATGGTTCAATAGGACTCTGTAATTTGGAATGTTGGTAGGACTTGAATTATTTCCTATAGTTCACTCAGGGTCAAATATTTTCCTTCCTTTTTTTTAATAGGCTTGTTTTTGACCGCCAAAACGCATTATGTTAAGCGACGATGCGGCCTACGATGGAGCACACTTGCCTAGAAGAAACTGATTCACTCGTGATTTTAAATACCCATCAGATTGTAACTATTGGGGAACACCCATTCAGGCAGTGCATTCCACAGACTAGCAGTTCGGACAATAAAAGTGGAATCAAAGCGCTTCGTACATTGCGTTGGGGCGATGACTCCAAAGTGGATTTGAACTGCGACAATAAATGACGCTACTCATCACGGTTTCGTGCAATCTCATGCCAATTGGACAGCTGGAGTACATGCTGGTCAGTTTTTTTATGCCATAGATGGCAAACAAGCTAATGTGCCGAATGATTGTAAGCTATCTACGTCACCTATGGATGTAACACCAAGGGCATCACAGATACGTTTCCGATCCTTAAAGACTCTATTAACAGCCCTTTTTTAACTACAATACAATACAAAACTCTTTATTAAAATACCACAAAACAAGGATAACATAAATATTACAACAAAAATATTATCTAGGCTTTAACAGGCGGCCTTATCGCTTAAAGCGATCTCTTCCAGGCAACCGTGCACGGAAAGGAATTATATTTTAAAAAAAATGTGTGGCCTTAACTAAAAATAACTTAACAATTTAATTACTATTTAACTATTTAATAGTCGGCAAAAATGTTGCTAGCGTAGTAAGAATTTCTATATTATGACAATGAATCGAGAATGGGTGCATTTCTGATAAAATACTTCGCTAGTCGTTGGAACCCAATTAATTTGTTGGAGTCAAGGAAAAACGGCTTATCTTTGAATTGAATGGTACAAACATATCAAATGTCCTATGCGTTTTATTAGAAATACACACGGCTAAAATAGGTGTCTAACTGAACACTTAGACTACGAGTAGATTCCTAGTTTACGAGTAAATTAATTTGATTGTAATAGACTTTCATGGTATTGGTACAATATGCGACCCGAACCAAGAAAAGAACCAAGAACCGCACTTTAGTGGGATTACAGGTAGAAAGAAAATGATAATTATTTGGAAGGGAAGTCTTAATTAGGTACCTCGATATTAAAATGCTTTCTAAACATGTTTTTTTTTTTTTGCCTTATGTGGCAAACAAGCAGACGGGCTGCTGGTAAGCAGTCACCGTCACCTATGGATACTTGTAACACCAGAGGCATCACAAATACGTTGCCGACCCTTTAGAACTCGATTAACTCGCCTTTTGAAGAACCCCATGTTGTAGCTTCTCGGAAACACCGTGGAAGGTAGCTCATTCCACATTTTGCAGGTATAGGCAAGAAGGATCGTGTGAATCGGACAGTATGCGGTTTCCACTGATCTATGATGTGTGGATGAGCCTTCAAGCGGTGGCGGCTAGTGCGATAGTAAAACCGCGACGCCCGCATCAGATCAAACTTTTGAATTTTTAATTTAGTAGTTATATATTTGGACCTATGGTAACATAATTCATATATTTATTGAATTCATTGATAAGGCTTGCATTTTACCGCCACCTCGTCGCGATAATGCTGTCTACAATGGAGCACGCTTTCCTAGAAAAAACAGATTCACTCGCGATATACAGATTGTAAGTATCAGGGAATACCTATTCAGGCAGCGCATACCATAGACTAGCGTTTCGAACATTAAAAGCAAAATCAAAGCGCTTAGGTTTTAGAAATATCAACCATGAAACGGTCATTGAGATATACTAAGCTTTAAGCTTTAAACCAATTCTTAAACAAGATAAAACCTAAAGCAACAATTACTGGGATCTAATTACTGTTATCTTCATCATTCATCATTTCAGCCGTAGGACGTCCACTGCTGGACATAGGTCTCCCCCATCGATCTCCAAAAGGGCCGGTTGGAAGTCGGCCTGCATCCAGCGTTTCCCTGCGGTCTCTTTTAGGTCGTCTGTCCATCTTGTGGTCTTACTGTTATTATCCAAAACAATTGTCCGAGAACATGTTACTAAAACATCCCGGCCGTATGTCAGCCGCAACTTTACAAAACAATGGCGCAGCGAAACGATAAGCTTATAAATAAATGGTCTACGATAAGTCTAATTAGCAGTTAACAGGCTCGATGTAATCTATATCTTACAGACACAGAATATATAATAGTACAGTCTACAGAGGCAGGAAGTAGGTGCGATAGTGCTGTGGATAATAATGGTTGTTAATAAGGATAAAGCTGGTTGAGTTAGTGACACGTATGTCAGAGGCGAGTATAGTTCAAGACTGATTGGGTTGACTGAGTGATCTGATTTGGTCTTTGAACTTAACGGATTCAATCATATCGACAACTAAACAAAATACTATCTAACGAACACTACAAATACAGTTAGACTGCCCATAGACCGTTGAAGGTATAAAGACAGTCCAATCAAGCCCGCTATCAGTTGGCATCGTACCCAGCATGCTGGCGGCATTACCACGCTGAATGGCAATGCACAAAAACACGCCAGCATTTTGGTCACGCGTTGCATTAACAAGGCGGTCTGAAAGATTTTTGAAAATGAGGTGATCTCCCGGTCCCGAAGGGCCCAATGTCTCGACCCCAAACGGCTTAAATATGAAATATTTACTTTACTATACTTTGGTTTTATAAAATTAACTGCTTGTGCCCCGTGAATTTACCCGCGACCTACAAGAACCCTGTATTTTCCAACATCCAACGTCGATATCAAAAGAACTGTTGGAAACGAATGGGTGCGACTAGCGAGAGACCGGGGAGAGTGGCATAAACAAAGGGAAGTCTATACCCAGCAGTGGGCTGATGATGATCATGACAAGAAATCTTAATCATGCGTTATCTTCTTTGAGTAGGTACATACTACCCGTCACCGTCACCTACCAGGTTGTTTTCCACCACTGAGGTCCACAGATAAAAACCACCTATTTACAGCTCTCTATCTGTTGAGATACAGACTCCGATTGGTTTTATAGCTCTCCGAGACAAACAGACAGATATGGCTGCATTGTATAAAATATGAACAGTAACTCAAATCTCTCGTTTGACTTATAATAGTAATAAAAATATAAATAAATATCTATAATATTTTAATAGATATTGATTAAGCTTTTTAAACGAAACGGAAAATTGGGGTGTGACTGTATACAGAGTCGAAGCTAAATAGCATAGCTGATATGACGAATTTTTCAGTTTTCAAAATCTACGATGGAGCACGCTTGCCTATAAGAAACCGATTCACTCGCGACTTAAGACGCCCAGATTGTAACTATCTGGGAATACCCTATTTAGGCTTCCATTCCACAGTCTAATAGAAAAATAAAAGTGTAAAACTATTGCTCAAAGCATATTACTCGGTTGAGGAATATGTTGATGACAAAGTATAGGTAATTATAGTTTTGTACCTATTATGATGTACCTAACAATAACCAACAGTGGCTTGTAAATTTTAAAATTAATCAGTAAATAATCTTGTTGAACTTTTAAACGGTGCGTAACCTTTTGCATGCCTAAGGATGCATGACGTTATGCAGATTTGATGCACGGTCCTTAAGATGTATACTGATAGTTGGGCTACTGTTTCTAGTTTGTACTATGAACCGAAGCTTGGAAGTAAACAGATATGGTCCATTATCAGATTTAACGGCGGAAAACAGATTGGGACAGCGATAGAACACGATTTCGATCTCGTAACGTTTACTAGTTGTATTATTGATCTTGTTTAACAATGTGGACATTCTTTAACGTGGGTTGACCTGCGCTTGGGTTTTAAATCGGTTTTGTTGTAACTTAGATTTTGTGTGATAAATGTTTGGTATACGAAAATTAACATTCTAAAAAGGTTTTTTTTTACTATAAATTAATCTAGGCGAAGAGGGACGGGGCATTGCCCAAGAGTGTGATAGCATAGGTAAAAAAAGTTACCCTGCGCTCGGGTTTTAAATCGGTTTTGTTGTAACTTAGATTTTGTGTGATAAATGTTTGGTATCGAGGCCTATGTCCTATGTCCTATGGGGGAGGCCTATGTCCAGCAGTGGACGTCCTACGGCTGAAATGATGATGAATGATGAATGTTTGGTATACGAAAATTAACATTCTAAAAAGGTTTTTTTAACTATAAATTAATCTTGGCGAAGAGGGACGGGGCATTGCCCAAGAGTGTGATAGCATAAGTAAAAAAAATTACTCTGAGAGCAAACATCTTTAACAAAAGTAATTTGATAAACATAAACTTCTTTCAAATGAAAATTTAAGCATGAACTTTATGTCATAAAATGTATTTTAATAAAATCTACAGTAAAGGGTCGCTCGTATTTTTTTTTAAATCTTAGATAGATTCGATTCAGACACATCTTAGCACCAATAAATTGAATGAGACGGAGGAAGCTTTTACCCAGAAGTGGGAGGGATCATGTAGGTTAAAAACACTGTTTAAGTAAGAGTCGTACTCGCGCAACGAGGGTTCCGCACCTAAAATATTTGTTTCAGTACGAAATTGAACGATTGACTGCCATTTGGCTAGTGTTTATCAAATCAAATCAAAATATATTTATTGCAGTTTGTTGTATTCTTTGTTGTTTTTAGAATATATAGTATAATCATGACAAGTTTGTATAAACGTTTGTACGTAATACAGTTTTTGCACAAGGACAAAAACAAAAATACGTTAAAAATTGTTGTACTCCTTCCTCCTCCAATTTTTTTACTAGCTATCTGTTATGGTTCATACGATTCAGTCGTGAAAAGGTAGGACATACAGCATAAGCTTAGTTTGGATCTCTTGGGTACGGAACCCTAAAAAATTACGATCTTGCTACCTAAATATCTATGCAAGCATATTTTAACCCAAAGAATTATAATCAAAATAATTCGTAACACAAACACGACCGCCCTTGAAAGCAGCGGATAAGAATATATACGGAGTGTGATAAGGCGGGCGGGCGGGCGATAAGCCTCGGGCGATAACGCCGCCCGCCCTGCGATGGTATCTGTGATTAAATAGCGGCGTTATCAGCGCCGCCCCGGGATCTTGGGCGGGGTAGAGCGCGTGTGTCTAGAGATTACAGTTAAAAGTAATATTTTCGGAGAATTTTATTGTTTTGTTTTATAATTAGTTTTTAGATAGAAATTAGAATAAAAGCTGTATAGACTTGATTTCCGCCATGACAAGAAATAAATTATGTAGGTCTACGTATTTATTTAAATAGAATATGTATGACATTTTGGTTAATTTGTAGTTGTTCTTTAATTCAATTATAAATTAGTAAAAAATTACAAATAATGACTTAAAGATATATTAATTTATCCTTTGTCTTAAATACTTGTTTCTTGGTTTAATTTATTATTGTAAAGCTGGCATTGTCCCGTCTTCTACGTCTTCTAAAAATTGTTGTATTGTATTGTATTTGTACGTCTTCTAAAAATCCTTTCCATTCTAAAGATGCCTGGAAGAGATGGCTTTGAGCCGTCAGTTGTTACACTAGTTTTTATGAGTTTTTTGTATCAAATTTAATGGTGTGAACAGTAAAGAGAGTTAAAGGGTTAATCATCAATTGGCGTTAATTTTTGTTTATTCAATAGATATCAACTTTTATTAATCTTGTTAAAAAACAAGCGGCCTTACTTATAAAAGTTACTTAAAAGTTAACCAGTGCTTAAAATTGCTGTCAACTTCTCGTTAACGGAAATTGTTACAGGGGAAAACGAGACGGAGCAATTTTAAGCTTTGCTTTACTTAAGGAACGTTTATAAGTAAGGCCGTAGATGTTTATCTTGTTTTAATTTTTTATTATATTTAAAAATGAGTTGATATTTAATTTTATCATGTTTATACACAACTAGCGACCCGCCCGCCCGGCTTCGGACGGGTGTAATTTACGTGCGAAGCCGGGGCGGGTCGCTAGTTATATATATAAACCTTCCTTGAAAATGTATATCTAACTGATGGTGAAAACCGCATCAAAATCCGTTGCGTGGCTTAGGAGGAGTTAGCGGCCATACAGACAGACAGACGCGGAGAGTGACTTTAATTTATACTATGTAGAGATAACTAATAGTTTAAATGACTTTGTATACTTTGAATCAAGGCGAGACTATGAATCCTTGCTTTGAATGAAATCTTTTTTTCATCCAACATCAAATACCTAAAACCACAATAAACATAAAACCAAAATAACCACAACAAAACATACACTTCTGACTCGTGCTTATCTGCACAAAATATGAATACTCTTGTCTCTACGAATCCGTCAAACAGATGAGATAAGGCAACGTGAACTTTTGCTGTTTGTACCCCCTAACCACCCCTGGACCCCCCGACCCCCCAAAATACCCCACTACATACATCACCCCCGCGTTTAATATATTTGAGTGAGGGTAATAAGAGGAGGTAAACTGAGGACTAATAAGATTTACGTGTTGTAAAATTTTGAATACGACTTTTTGAATGTGATTATTTACGAGGTTAGTAAAAGAGGATGTTAGAGAAAATTATGGATTTGAAATTACGACGGAATTTATTGTTTGGTTTGGGCGTGCCGTGTGTGCTGTGGTTTTGCCTGTGTGGGTCGCTAACAGTCGTCCAACAATGTGTAAAAAACATGCTTTATTTCTTTTGCATGAAAACGGGCAGATAACGACTCGTTTTAAATGTTTATCGGGACTTATATGTACCTTTCGCTCGACGTTTCGACCATGCGACCATGTTACAATGGCCGTGGTCACGAGCTGACTGAACACTGCGGGTGAGTCCGGCGAGAAGAGCGGGTGTTTTGTTCTCCTACCCTCACTTGATCTTGATGCAGGGTTGCATTTAAAACATGTGTTCAAATCGCGAAAGTTTAAAAATTACTAGATAACGACGTTTCGATCACATTTTATAATATTGTTTATGGTTTAATAGTAATTACAAAAATGTGTATTTGTGTTATTAAGTAGAATACAATAGCCTTGTTTTAGCTAAAAAATATGGGCTTTGTTTAGTTTTCACGCGAGACACATGTCTATGAGAAAAACAAAAACTGCCGAATTGATAACAGAGTTCAAAAAAAGAGAAGGCTCTATGTTTTTTAATGTTTGTTACGCATTACTCTGCCAATTATGAATTGATTTTGATGATTATTTTTTAGTTTGGTAGGTCATACCTACTTCAGATGTGGTTCCATATAAATTCTATCGAAATTGAATAAGCGCTTTTAAAAAAAATCTGCAAAAATATGTACCTACACAGATGTCTGATGTACCGATTGCACCATTGACTTGCACGATTACTGGTGCAACTACATGACGTTTTGGCTTGTGGTTTAGCAAAAGTTTTGACGAGGACTTTCTCTGTTTTAGCTGTCATTTTTCTGTTTTTTACTTTTAGTTTGTACATGTAGGTATACCTGGTCTTGAAGTCGGTTTTTTCTTCTTCTAAAAATTAGTTTTATTTTTCTAGATTATTTCTTTCTCGACGGTATGTAGATGCACTTTATAGAGAAAATACATGGTTTCCTTAACTTAGGCACTAACTAGTACGAGCTTAGGTTTTTCAAGTCATAATGAACAAATATCTTAATGATTTTGCAAACCTGCTCCGTTCAACTCACGTGTTCAAGCGAAGTCTGGGAAATCGCCTGCGATGGCCTACTTACCTGCAAAAAAAATACATTTAATATCATTATCGTAAAGTTAGGTCGTGACCTGCAATTGACCTTACATTGTGGCGCAAGTTATGAGCGATTAAATATAATTAGCTATCGTTAAAAGCCTAGTCCACATAAATAGAAAATCAGGCCAAGCCTGACAGTACAAAATTAAACCTTAATATTTTTATGGACATTTCTCCTTATTTTCTACACAAAATATAAGCTAATTAATACTAAATATCTTAACTCCTTTCATACAAAAAAACAGCTGAATTACCAACGGGCCATGGAAGGTTTAGAGACAACCCAAATGCTCAAGCCCACTACCAGGTGGTAGCGCACCCAACATTCTAGCAGCGACACCACGTTTAATATTGATGCTTATACGTTGAGGTAGAAAAACTTTAGCATTTTGGTCACGCGTCGCATTAACAAGACGCTCTGAAAGATTTTTTTAAGATAAAACTATTTTGAGCAGGTCTTAAAAAGCTCAATACCTCAACACCAAACAACTAAAATATGATATCCATTGTCGCATATTTTTACTAAATTATCACGTGAGATTAAGTCGGTAATTCCGACTTTATAGTTTCAACGGTATTCGTCGGTCTTTTTCAAGATAAGTTCGCACAATTGGTCCGTCTAGCGTTGCACTCTGTAAAACTATAGTCGGAATAACCGGCAGTAATTCTCGTATAATATATATAATCTGTAACTTAACTAATTCATTAAATTGATAGAGTGACAAAATTATACTTTCTAGGGTGGGTTCAATGTCTACACGGTCGCCGTAGAGCAAGCAGTCGCAACTGTCGCAAGCCGCAAGCCGCTTATACCTTGTACCCCACCCTCACAATATTGCATAGCCAAGTTTATATGTATGTATTTTGAAAAAAATCTGCAGTATTATGCAAATCTCGCTATCGTTGGATCTAGAGGCTTGCACGCGTCGTGGCATGTTCTGCTTATTCGAGTGTTCAGGAAAATGCAGTGACGTTAATGCCTTATAGCTACTTATGGCGGCCATTTTGATTTGCTATCGCGGAATAGTGATTTAGAATTTTCTAGAATCTTATTTTCATTTTATTCAGTAGCTTAAAATTCAAGCACAAGTAACTAAATAATATTAACTTAACAAAATACAAGCTAACACTACAAATACAGTTAGACTATAGACCGTTGAAGGTCTAAAGACAAACCAAATGCTCAAGCAATAAAAAAATGCCCCGAATATCACTAATGATACTTGGAAGAAAATTTTTTTTTTGCATACAATCATCTGACCCCAAACTAAGCAAAGCTTGTTATGGTTGCCAAATACTAATATAGTTACATGCATTATATTTTATATTTTAAATATATATTAACACCCAGATCGAATGAATTAGTAGTAACAGGTATTAATGAATTAGTTAAGTTACAAACACAAATGTTCATCACATGAATGTTTGTCCTAGGTGGGAATCGAACCCACACCCCCAAGCGCAGAAGGCAGGCTCACTACCAACTGGGCCACCGGGGCAGTAAATATACTACTTACATTACTATCATACTTTGGCGCCGTCATATCTTCCTGAGAAACAAGGTAAGGCTGGTGCGGCTGCCAATTCCGCAGAGCAGCACAAGCGACGCAAATATGCTAACCTTGGCAGTAGCTACATATTTGAACCGTTTGGGGTCGAGACATGGCAAGTTGACGGTAAATATATTATTAAAAAAAGACATTGGGCCCTTGGGGACCAGGACCACACCTCATTTAAAAAACAAAATTCATAGCATCTGGTTAATGCGACGCGTGACCAAAATGCTGGCTTGTTTCTGGCTCAACGCATAAGCATTGCCATTCAGCGTGGTAATGCCACCAGCATTCTGGGTACTCTGCCAACTGGTAGTAGGCTTGAGCATTTGGATTGTCTATAGACCTTCAACGGTGTATGGGCAGTCTAAGTATTGGTAGTGATAGTATTAGCTTGTATTTTGTTTAGTTAATAAAGGCACTTGCCCATCACTATGTCGATGATGTATTTTGACCAGATTGGTGAGTAAGAGTTTATTACTAACAATTGTTTTCAAATCATTTCATTGGTGGATAGTATTGAGGTCAAATTGATGTTCATAATTTCCGAAAAGCTGGTGGACCCTTTATTTTATTCATCTTTAAGCGTTAAAAACACTCCATAATAATGTCTAAGCTTTCTCTTCCTACTTTTCTAGATCTTCAACTTCAGTATCACGATGCCTATAAGATGTGGAATAATAACCTAAACTTATGATTTTCCTACCGGTTTCTATAAAATAAATAAAGAGTATGAACCATGAGATAAAAACCTTGCATTATGTTTCTATATCAAACAATAATATGTCGCTTCTGCTCGTTACAGTT
The DNA here is from genome assembly GCA_914767915.1 of Agriopis aurantiaria. NCBI lineage: Eukaryota > Metazoa > Arthropoda > Insecta > Lepidoptera > Geometridae > Agriopis > Agriopis aurantiaria. Next base: position 2,333,131 of record OU611982.1, read on the forward strand.
TTCAAAATATTTTAGCCTGTTCAAAAATACCGTTTATGGTCACCTATCTAACTATGGTGTAATCTGTGACCCACCTCGGCTAATAATGTTTGTTTATCTGTGGCTCGACTCAGCAGGAGTCACGCATGACTGTCTCTATGTGCCATTGATTATATTATTTATTGTATTTGTTTAGTTTTGTCTGTATAATTTTAATATTAATATCAATATTGTCGGATGTTACCGTTGCATTTATGAATAGTAAAGTTGAATGGTTTAGGTTTAAACAGAAACAGTATGGAAGAATGTGCACTTTGCACTCAGAATAAACAGAAAGAAGTGAGAACATAAAATGTACCAAAATGTGTTAAACAATAATTACATGTAATCATTAAAAAATAAAACCGTAGATTAAAATTAATATTAAGTAAAGTAATAATACTTATATTTAGGTCTATGTCTATATTTATGTCTGTCTATGGAAATGTCATAACGCCGCCCTAGTGCTTGAATGTCCAACAGACCAATTCCACCCAAAACAACATTTTTGTTTTAAAATTAAGAGAAAAAAATTACACTTTTTACCATATTGATTATTTTATTTTATTTTCTATATTATTCGTACTTTTTGCACAAATAAAATATCCTATCTCCGTAATTAAAATAGTCTTTAGTGCTTGTATGGCCTAACTCCATAATTTGCTCAAATAACCGCATCCAAATATCAAGCTCCGTTCTTGTTTGTCCAACCTCCATAGGCCAACCAATCACAGCTAAGTATTTAAGCTGTGAGCTGTGACGTTTCGCCGTCTTGTTTGCATAATATTAGTTTTGTCAATGATTTAGCAACGTTTCTAAGATCCTGTGATAAATAAAAGAGTTTAAATAGTTTTTAAATGAGTGCTTGAAAATGTCAGTAACTACTAATAAACATTAATAGATGTACTTACGTACGTACGTACAACTGAATTTAGAAAGGAACGTTGGCATTTAATATGTTTAACAGTGATGGAATGTTGTATGTCACAGTATACCTACAGGCTGATTTAAAATCTAATGAATTAAAGCAGTTCATTCTTCGCTTAGTATATATGTAAAAAAACAAACACGCGAGTACATTTTATCCTACTTCCAAAAAGAGGGTTTTCCATTAGATTGTATTTTTTTGTTGTTATGTTGCACGAATTTTTTTTAATTTTTTTTTTATCATTATTAAACAATAAAATTATATATTATATAATTTTATTAATAATAAGGAAAATTTATTCATGATTAGGAATATTTAGGAATTAGTATATGCTAGGGTTATGTTAGGCTTTTGATAAGACTACGATATAGATTGCTAGTAATGTATTGTAGATATATTGTGTACTGGGGCCTTACGGACAACTGCTATTGCGGCACCAAACTAACAATAAATCCGCTCAATTGGAAAATCACGCGAACGCAAACCATATCTGGGCGCGTTAAGGTTCACGTTTGCGTGATTTTCTAACTGAGCGTATTTAACGTTAGTTTGGTGCCGCAATAACAGTTGTCCGTAAGGCCCCTGAACCTTGCGACATAATATGGAACGTTAAAATATACTTATTTGAATAGATTAGAGATAAAACTTGGTTACAGTGATATGTTGGCTTAACTAGCTTAGGGTTCAAACATCGTCTTACGCTAGGTATTAGTCACATAATTCGCTTACAGTACATCGCACTAATTGCCATGGATTCTAGCAAGTTCGTCTAGGTAAATATTGCGTCATCTTGCGGCTACCTGTGGGTCCAAACTCAACGGTACATTTTGGCAGGGTGCGTGTAACGGGACCTTACGGGACTCATAAAATGCCCCATCTCCGCTTTCTCAAGAAAGAATTATACCTGGACAGAATAAGTGTCCTAATATCTTTGGGCAAGTATAAAAATTTATTGCCGTTCTAACGGGATCGCGGATGTACGGAGTTTGCGTAAACTTCCAAAGACTTTATCAAAACTCGTATAACACCTATTATTATTATGTACCATAGATCACCTCAATCCACCACTACCACCATTCAATTCACCATCCACCTCACAAGTCTCAAATTTAAATGCCCACTATACCCAGTTTTTTTTTATGTACTCATCTAAATTTAGACTTTCTTCAGTCCTGGCCCAAGGGGGACACAAAGTACCCCACGAGACCCTAGGGCTATAATGCAAATATGCTCTAATTAAATTCATTAAAAAGTTGAACATACTGTATACGTCTTGATGGTAGATAGGACAAACAAGCACTGAAATCTCTAATCATTTTCATGGGCTATCTCCATGTCGTTATGTCCAACCTCCAGTTACATAATTTCTACGGAGGCATTTTGTCCAACCTCCACAAATAAATGAAAAAATATCGGTTTTATGCTTATCATATTAAAATACAATATAGACAATCTTATAAATATATACAACATTATTCCTAAATCATCAAATATTTTAATAAATATCAGATACATTAATCACAAACTAAAAAAAACGTCTCCTGTAAAATTTGGTAAATGGTTGCTTGGCCATTCAAGCACTAAGGCGGCGATAAGTAAAGACAAATTCCTTTAACAAACAAAATAAACCAGACAAGTCGAGTCGGGCTCGCGCACTGAGGGTTCTGTTAGTTTATTTATTATATTTTTATTTTTATTTTATTAAAGTTCAAATGCTTGCTGTGCTTACAGCGAAGCCAACGCGCACAGTTCTGTACCACCACAAAATACAATAATTACCAATTTAAAAAACCGACTTCAAAATTAGTAAGATATGGCATTTCAATCCGGTGAAATGATAAAGAGGTCATGTTGTTAAAATTTTCATGACCGTGGATTCAATGTCCTTTAGTCGTAATATTAAACAGTTTACTTTGTCTTAATAGCGTCAAACAAGTCATTGTCACAGTCAGTGTCAAGCTAAGTAAGTCACGGTCAAGTCAAACTCATGCCTCTGTAAAGTGGTGGAGACTTTACAAGAGGCTCTTATGGAGTTTTGGAAACAACACGAAAACTCTTGTCTACACTCGAGTACGTTTACGAGCACTTAATGAATAATAATTCACCATTTAGTACACATTAACACTCGAAAATACACAAGTTTAGGAAAATAATCCAACGAGCCGACATGTTTTTTCCACGTTGGCGCCAAAACTCTAAAAGAGGTCATCCAGGTAAGGAATTACCAGTTATAACTTGGTAATGAACAAAATTTTGACACCGACTCATGCTTGGCCATTATTATTTATTATTTGTTGTTATACATTAGAGTGTGTACTATAATCATGCCAAGTTTGAAGCTTGTACGTATTACTGTTTTTACATTAGAGCTAATACAAAAATACGTTAAAAAAATGGTTGTAATGTTACGACAGACACCAAGACATGATTTTGTTACTTTTTGGAAATTCACACTCATTGATTTTATATCTTCAATAATTTGAAAATGTGCGAGCGAGTGAGCTGCAGAGGGTATACAGGCCCCTTAATAGGTAGGACAGACAGACAGACATCGTAAACTTAGTAATAGGGTCCCGTTTTTACCCTTTGGGTACGGAACCCTGAAAACTAATTGAGACCTCCAAAGTTTCTTATTTGTTTTATGAACAAAAATCCATACTCTTTATATCATTTGAATAATTCCGATGTCCCTAGTTTTAACGACATTCAACTTGTTTCCATTGAGAGAAAGACGCGTTCCCCAGTAGGTGGTATAGTAATACCTACCTCTAGCATTAATACTCCATTTCGTTAGCTATAAACAAACAAAATATGCATTTAAAAGCTAACAGGGTCAGATATATATAGGCTTTATAAGTTTAGTAAAAAGTTCAAGAATATTTTGTTTTATGATCGTAAAACAGCTAACTCGCTTGGTTAGGCGCAAAGCAAGCAGGGTTACATCTGAACGGTGGTCCTAAGCCGAAAGGAAGTCATCGTACGCATCATTATAAATAACGTTTATGTAACTATTTTACAGACAAAAAAATTGCGTCCCGTAGTTTCACCCGCGTTATATCCGGGATAAAAGTAGCCTAAGATACTCCCTGATACTCCTTATAACATCAGCTATCTGCCAATGAAAGATGAAAACAATGCAACTTCCTTGAACCAACCTCTTTGGTAGCGACAGCAACCTGCCCCCGGATTCTACTAAAGAAATTGTCTTTAAATTGTAATTGTTGCGATTTTAATTGTTAAATAACTGCCTCAAAATTGTCAGTTTTTAATATTTTTTTATACTAAGTTATAATATTAGGTGGTTGTATTTTTCTAGTATAAAAAAATATTTAAAACTGTCAATTCTGAGGCAGTTATTTAACAAGTAAAATCGCAACAATTAGAATTTAAAGACAATTTCTTTAGTAGAATCGGGGCCCTGCTTTGCCCATGATATTTTTTTTCTATGATGTATAATACTGAGATGTAAATTATGTAAATGTATATCATTGGTTTAAGTAAATTCATTTACTTCAATTCTTGTTCATATTTTTGTAGTAAACATAATTATTAAGACACCGAAAAAAAATCTGTTGATCCGATCGCTACATAAGAATATATATTAGTACAAGTACGCTACCAAGTTTCACAGGATTACTCGCTAGACTAATCTAAAGATTGCCTGAAAATTTCATCAAAATCGATCCAGCCGTTTTAGAGTCCATAGGGAACATACACATATACATACATGCATCGATTTTTATTTAACAGAAAAATTACATTCGCGCTCAACGAAATTGGTGGAACAGCTGATACTTTTTTCACGATTTTCTGGAATTCAAGGTCGATTTCATAATAAAAGTTGTTTTTAATGACAAGTGCAATGACCTCCTTTCAATTTAGTACTACCTTTACGTGTAACCGTGTTGAAGATTAAATTCTAAAGCCGAAAGTACACTGGCATCTGACTGCTTGCTTAGCGCTTAACCTGCGTGTTATGCTGTAGAGTTTTCCTTTTTATTTATTGTTAGCAGACTTTGAATTAACACAATTGTATCTTTACCAAAAGGCAATTTGAATACGTAACACACGGCACAGTATTGTAAAACAAGAGTAGCGCTATCTCTGTGGCCATGCGGCCAAAACTCGCTTATCACGGCCACTTTTCACGTTTTTCACCAATCCCACCCCTTGACCACAGAGGAACAAATACAGAAATACAACTCCCGGGAAGCGTTGATTACACTCTATTCTAGAGCTGTCTAGAGAACATGATCTCAGGAAAAAATATAACTTATATTAAAATTAAATGCTGTTTATTGGTTGGAGAACGGCTGAACAAAGTCGGCTATTTATCCAGCCGTTTACAATACAATTTGGCTATTTTTGAAGTGGAAACTTCTTTAGCCGCGTTGAGGGATTTTTGGTAGTAAAACTTATGGGTTCGCGTCACCGAAATGCTGATGTGACAGTTATGCCAAAGTTCCTTAGACTACCTATTTTTTAATCGTAATATCGTCCGAATCGGATTTTAAAGGAAAAAAAATTATTTAAAAGTTACCCTAAAAACTTGTTTTTTAACCCCTGTGTTTTTTTTGGGTTATTTATATGAACTCAAGACCATAACCCAAACAAAAATAATCAAATTTGGACAGGACAACGTCTATCGGATCAGCTAATGGAAAATAATAATTTATGTGAACCTTGGCGTGGCCGGCTCCATGCAAATAAAACCCCTACAGTCCTGCTCCCACTGTCCCTCTATTTGCCCGCTGCTGAAAATGCGACCGCATAGTCCACGCAGCATATATATAACTAGAATTTTAATTAATCCTTTCAGACTCTCAAACCCTAGCGAAGGTTAAAAGCGGTCGTTAACTTGGCCTTAACAGTTGACTCAATAAAAATAGTCTATCGTAAGTGAACCCAACGTTCGCTCGGAAACACTACCCGCGAAGTGAAACTTCTCCTTTTAGTAGCGTAGCAGTTTCACTGTGCATTTTCTACTCTGTGGCAGGAGTCCCGTTTGCACCCACTAACCCCTCCCCTTCCACCCCGCCAGAATAGGACGCCGGCCAGATTCCCCGATATGAGTTTATTGAAGCGTTTAAAAGGGGTTATAATGTGTTTTTCTGATGCTGATAGTGACATTGTCTAGTAATTGTCTGGAAGTTTTTGTGACTCTATGCTGTTAGTTGGTGTGATAAACTAGAAAAGAGGTGTTAATAAGTCGTCTGACAGAATACAACGATACTTTTTTGTGACCAAATCTTTATAAAACGAGCTATCGAAACAGCAGTGCAAGTACCGTTCTTTATCGATCGTCAAATTCGCTAAACGCCATTTTTTCAGTACTCGCTGTAATCGATTCTATGGCATTTTAGCAAATTTGACGATCGATAAAGAACGGTACTTGCACTGCTGACTAGGTAAAGCTAAGCAAGCCTTTGCATCAAAATAACGAGTTTGTTCAGAATAGGTACAATCGCAACTGTTATTCGATGTTAGTTATTGGAGTGAAAATGCCTTGACAGCCGTTCTAAATTAAACAAAAAAAACTTTTCTCTGGCTAGTACCAACGTTTACATTTTGATGGCCTGATGTTTGTAGTTACCTTGTATTTTGAATGATTAATAAAGATAATTACTCGTTAAAATATTTTTTGCACACTTGCTCATCTGACCCCAAAGCTGCTGCCAGGGACTGATATACATACATAATTATATTTTTTTCAATTCATACTTAAATAGATATTAACACCCAGATAGAACAAACACAAATGTTCATCACATGAAGTTTGCTTTAGGTGGGAATAGAACCCACGACCCCAGGTGCAGAAGGCAGGTGCACTACCAACTGGGCCAACGGGTTATCAAATAACTATCAATAGCGACAGAACATTATTACCACTTGACACATGTAGTAGATAACTATTTATTTATCATAATTACATTCCGGTCTCGCCTTGCAAATGTTTAATCAAGTAATAAGCAGTTATCCAAACTATAGAAGAGGAAGGTTAGGTAAAACCGACCCTGACTTAATTACCTGATAAGTATTCGCGACTGAACTCCTTGATAACGCAAGTGTTGGCGCGATAAATAGTTTAATTGTTTTAAACAACGAGGTGTTGAGGTCTTTTCGACTGATAAAATTGGTGTTGAAACAATTTAGGCTAAACTTTGAATGAGTGCACAAGGTAAATAGTTATTTATGATACAAGTGCGGTAAGTTGGTTATTACAAACGAGTAGACGAATGTAAGCCCGAGACGAAGTCGAGGGCTTACCATAGTCACGAGTTTGTAAAAACCAATCCGCACGTGTGCCATACAACGTTTTACAACACATTTGCGAGAAAAAAAGGCTACAAATGAAACAATTTTTAAGGAAATGGAAATTAAAAAAATTCCTTAAAGTACACGCACGGTGCTATACATCTGAGCGTGCGGTAAAATTCATTACCGCTCCGCTCCGTTGTATGATGCGTAATATTTAACTTTCGAACGATGTATACAGGCTTCGTAAGTGCACTTTTTGAGCAAATGTGTTGAAAAATATATTTTTAGATTTCATAAATAAACTGTATCTATCTTTAGTAAGTAATCAGATAAAAATAGGTTATATATGTAATTAGATTTTTTATGGGTTATTTTAACCATGCCACATGGTTGAATATTGAGAAAACTCCTTTATAAACTAGAATTAAAAAATATATTGTCGAATAAAAAAATTAAGACAATACTTTTTAATACTTCCATAGCTGTTGTTCTCCTAGCTATGTTCACTTAATATTGTAGTCACCTAAAATATTTATAATTAACGAGGAGTAGGTTTTTAGTTTAATCCAAACCTTGAAGGTTTTGTTGTTCGTTTATGTTACTGGATTGGATTATTTTTTTATCAATTAATTGGCTTCCGTTTGACCGCCACCGTGAAAATGTGGTCTACGATGGAGCACGCTTGCCTGAAAGAAATCGATTTCACTGGCTTGAAAACACACAAATTGTAACTATCGGGGAATACCAATTCAAGCAGCGCATTCCAAATGCACTTTTTTAACTTAACCAACGCGTGTATTCAAATATACTACCAATAAATAATTTTTTTTAGTCATTTGTATTGTCTTTAAACCTTCAACGGTCTATGGGCCGTCTAACTGTTTTTTTAGTGTTAGTGTTACCTTGTATTTTGTATTGCTTAATAACGCTTATGTAACAAACCAAAGGAGCCTAAGCTCGAGAGGTTTACTAGCCACTGAAGAGTTCCACTATTGACCTTCTGGCTCCATAACTAGATCAGTGCATGTATGCAGAACATGACGGTTCCAATTTATTTTAGTTTTAGATTAAAAAAACATCAATTAGGAGTAGGTTACATACAATCGATTTTCCAAGATTTGTTTACATAGAAACAGATTAGTTAGTTACATTTGAAGCTAATATAAATAAACAAAGATTTATGTTAAGATTATCGCACAAAGTATTAACCAAACTTACAAAGACGCTCAATAAAGCATTTCAATATCTCCCGATTATCCGTAAGCAATCCTAGTATATAGCATCATATAGTATAAACTCGGAAAACAGTATAAAATCTCGCGATTTGCTCGGATCTCGTATGAACTCGCACATGAAATATATTCAATCTGCGAGTCTGAGATAAGAACGCCCCTCTTTACCCCTACCTACCCTCACCCCTTTACACCCCTGGGAACTACCCCTAAGCCGGATACAGGAGTCGTTGCCGGTCACTTCGTGTTTTTATACTTCTTGTAATAATAGATTTCGATATAGAGATAAAGTTAGAAACTTACATACTTGTAGTGATCAACTTACTCTTTGTCTGGACCGTAGTAAGTGTTATTTGATCTGTGGTTCAAATGATACTAGATAACTGCACAATAGTTTCAATTGATAGTGTTTAATATGTCAGCCTTCATAATAAACAACTACATACATATATACTTAACAAGTTATCTATACAGGGTGTATATATACGATGGACGTATTCTAAGATATTATTGCACTTATCGTTATAAACAACTTTTTGATAGTTAGATAGATAGATAACTCTTTATTGTTCATACCAGAAATTACACAGATAAGACAAAAACTACTTTAAGCCTAGTGAAACAATTGGCAGCCTTATCGCTATCTATATATATAAAAATGAATCCCTGTTTACTTTGGTCACGCCATAGCCCATAACTTGAGAACGACTTTACCGATTTCATTTGTCTTTAAAAAAAAATTTGTTAATACTTTGTAGATGGTTCTTACGGAAAGAAAAAATAAGAAAATTGCTCAGAAAATTTGGAAAATTTCAGAAAACTTAACGATGATTTTAACTCCCGGGTGAAACCGCGGGGTGCAGCTAGTATTTTATAACTTTTTTTGCATTAAAGTGGCAACTAAGGCAGTTTAAAGAAAAGTTTTCGAAATATTTCTGATCTGTTCTCAAACATCGAATCCGTGTTTTATCTCGTAGAAGTTTCGAAACCAACAGCCCACTACTCCGATAGCAACGAGGTGGCAACCCTGGATCGCGATAATAAAATTATTATTATTCGCGCTATCAGGGCTGCCACCCGCGATGGTATCTCACGCTATCTCGCCGCGCCAAGCGGCGCTTCACCCCCTTCTGAGCCGTAGGGATGTTAAATAAAGCTGAATTTTCACATCGATAATAAAATGGCTTCCTTCTCTTTGTCAAGTTATGTTATAGTAGACACATGCTGATTTAATAAAATATTTATAGTCATTTTATTGATTAGATATATCAGAATGTGTTCATATTTAAGTAATTGTTTTAAGTATTTAAGTAATTGTGACTACGGAATTGATAAAATTCTTGAAAAGAAACTAAATATATACGTTAAGAAAAGGTTAATATAACAACTTGATTGATTGTTTAAAAAATAATACTTTATCAAAAAATATAATTTATCAACCCCATATATATTGCTATATATATTGCTAGTCCAATGGTCAGTTCAAAAAAGTCGGTGTTTGGATAGATGCAACCGTAGCTTAGTTAGTGAAGCAATAGGAGCGTAAACCCATACCGTTGCAGAATCGAATCCTGCCAATCACCATTTTTTTATATTGTTCACCATAACATAAGTAGATATTATATATAATTGAAAATATATATTGTAATTTATTTGCATTGGTGATATCAGTTATCGATATCGATACATGCAGCACTAGCAAATAAACAAGCCTCGCATCGCCATCCCGTCACTAGGGGTGTAACCTGCCCCGCCGGATAACAACACAGTGGCTCTCGGAATGTGCTAATACATCCTTATCGCAACTCACACATGCAAACACACAGACACACACACACACAGCACACGCCGACGCTTTTTACTGTATGGGACCATTTCTACGGACGAGTTTTCCGACGGTGAGGTTTTGCTTAAATATGAAGTGTCATCTGTCAAATCCGGTTTTAAAGGTTTTTTGGCTTTACGCGGCTTGTGCATTTAATCACTACCTAATGTTCTAGCCAATATTCTGGACATCTTCTGAATAACTGAAAACTAACTCGCAACAGAGACGGTTTTTAAAGCATCAACTGTGCTTATCGGATAATTTATTTCAAAACGCTATCAATTCTTTTTTACGTATACTTTTCGGTAGTAAAAGACTCTTCATTAGAACTCCTATCTTGTAACTGGGGGTCTAGACAAGATCAAGGTCATTAGCTTCAGATAATTTATCTCATGCTAATGTCACTGTCAATGTCATTTTCATACAATTTCATCTTTCCGCAGGCGTGAACGCTAACAGTGTGTGGCTCTTGTCTAGACCCCCTGTTGTGAAAATTAAGAGTCCATGCTTCGCGCGTTCTCAATATCGCTCGCGTATTTCAATATTTTTAAAGATATAAAAGTAAAATTTATTTTTTTATAAACCCCCGATAAAAGAGCTGATTATCTTCAAACGGCTCATCAGCTTTTCATGAATCATAGCTAAAAACACTCGATAAAATCACATTAAAAAAAAAAACGAAATCGGTTCATCCGTTTCATCAATATTGGCGTCGTAGGTATAATGACTGAAGCACATTTTTTAAACTAGACTCATTTTTGAATTTATATCTTTATAACATCGAGGTACAATTCCTATAGAGTCACAAACTCTCAGGGAAAACAGTCAAAAACGTCCAAGCGTCATTGTATAAACATTGTATCAATAAAATTATATAGTTCACAATGCCACATTTACTCCAATTTAAGCGTTATATCGCTTGCATAGTGTTCAAAGTTAGTTGTCCGCTATGACATAGTAGCTCTGGCATCGCGCGGCGTTGTAGTCGGATCGGGGTTACCTTGTAACTAACCAAAAAGTCGGCGCAATTCCTAGTGTGCGCCGAGTTTTGGTTCTGGTTTTTTTTGGGCACGATTGTGACTCTATAATTGTACTGTATCTTGATGCTTTAAAACATTTAATGCGCGAGCGAGATCGCTGCATCAGCTGCATGCGGTATTCTGGCCCTTAACTGCCAGTAACAGATTGTCACACGGAAACCATTACTGATTAATAAAAGGTTGTATGTAAGAATGTGTGGTTGTACTTGTGTGTAAGGGTCTTAATGACTTCCTACTGATACGTCAGCCTTGTGGGCGACCTTACCGATAACTTGGTGATAAGTATAGCTAGTTTATTTGTATTGTTAAGTCCTTACAATAAAATGCCCATAAAGAACATGAAATACTCAAAGATATTTAAAACTGTAGATTTAAGTAAAATTTATAAGTAGGTAAATTAAACCCCACATGGTCTCCCCCCGACAAAGCAAAATTAAACAAAAATCGAAGTATGCCAAAACAACACGGAAAATAAGTAAAACAGTCGAATTGATAACCTTCTTTTTGAAGTCAGTTAACAAGTATAAATATTAAACTAGCTGCGCCACGCGGTTTCACCCTCATTATATACCTTATTGAAGCAACTACTTTTAACTTAAATGACATATTTTTATTTTATTTTTCTATGATATAATATGTAAAATGTCAAAGTATTTAAAATCTACGCTGCCAACTGGTAGTGGGCTTGAGCATTTGGATTGTCTTTAGACCTTCAACGGTCTATGGGCAGTCTAACTGTATTTGTAGTGTTAGTTTTAGCTTGTATTTTGTTTAGTTATTAAAGGCACTTGCCCGAAAAAAAAAAAATTTAAAAATTGTAGGTAAAATTTTTGCTCTTGGTTTTTGTAGGGAAAACAGGAAAATCTCAAAAAATAAATTCTGTTGATCCGATCGTTACCAAACTTCAAAGGAAAACAGAAAACGGTAATTTCTCTTCGCAAAATGTATGGAACAGCTGATATTTTTTAAGGTTACAGGGTTACCCCATGATCCAGGAAAACAAGGTCTAGCCCTCTGGGAGTTGTACCGCAATGACGTCACTGTCCAGTTGCTACTTTATAGTAACAAACACAGATACTGGGAAACAACTTTTTTAATAATCTATTAAATAAAATACAAAAAGCATTTCAATTGTCATTTGGTTTGTCCGCTCAAGCAAGTTAAGCACGAATTGAATATATTAAACACAATTTTATCAAAACCACATTGATTTATTAGATTCCCACAGGTGATATACGAATATTGGGGAGTTATAATTTCACGCTACTGTTAACACAGAAAATCATAGAGAGTCCGCCATTGTTTCGTGTATCGTCATCTCTCTCGAACTTGTTGTAAATTACTTATTCTGCTCTTGCTTATGCACGTGTACGTATATCCATGACATTGACGACATCATTGCGGGACGCCCACGTCACATTATTTCTCGGAGGGCTATACCTTGCGGAGTATATTATTATACAATGGGTTACCCCATAGTAAAAGTTGTTCATAATGATGAGTGTAGTAACCTTTTTTGGCTTAGCATACCCTTTACTTATAATCCTGTATATTTAAATTTATATAATTGAACCCTGCATGGACAATTTTGTGATGGTGTGATGTGATATTTTTGTACAGAACAGTCACAAAAAAATAACAACATTACGCAGTGAGGTGTAATAATAGAACGTTATAGGCAAACAACGCGGCTTTAAAACTGACTAAACGCAGTATATACCATAACATAGCTTACCTACGTATGTATATGTGCATTTTACACTATATCTGTTGTGGACACTCGGAGTGCGTGACTGAGATACGGCTGAACGAAGTCGGGCAGCCAGCCTTGCATTCGTCTAGTCTATATGGTGGCGGGCACAACCTATCTACAGATAAAAATATCTTAGACATTACGTTGTAAAATAATGTAGTAATTGTTAACTAAGTTTTAAATACAAATTAATAAACATAAACCAAATTTAACCCACTAAAAAGAACAAAATCGATAAACACTTTACACAAATACTCTGTTTATCCACAAATTACTCGATATTTCACATTTCTAACCACAAACCGACTCTACCCTCCAAAATATACGGTGCATTATCATTTGCAATGTTTAGAAATGTAGAGTCATTTGAATATCAAACAAAAAAAGGTCTTGCAGCAACAACATAAGGTGTATTTTGGCGGATTTTGCGGAGTCGCCTGTTGCTTTACCGGATATTACGCGCTCTATCACCGCCCTGACGGAATCACCCTGTAATTCGCCAAATTGCATGATACGATTTCGGCAATTAAATACTTTGCTTTCAACTAAGACGTGTTTGAAATTTTAAATGAATATTTCTTCTCAATGAACGAAATGAATTTAGTTAAAACGAATAATTAGTGGTTCGTAGAGTTGTACATAGTAACTTTTTCTTTTTGGGAGAATTTTGGCATCGCACGTCTTGTGCATTTGCCAGTGTTAAGTATTTATAATTATGCAAATAAAATATAAAATAATAATAATGTAATCAATGATATGTGTAGTTGAAGTAATGGCTTTTTTTCTTTTTTTATTGTGCATAACCTTAGAATAACTATATACAGAAACCAAGTACATTCGCAAAATTTAAGCCGTTCAAATGGAGCCATATATGACACCAAACGACGCTCGCGCGATCAGTGCCCGCTGTAATAGTGTTCCGTGGTCAGTGCTATTAGTCAGGTGATAGTGTTAAGAGCTCCCAAAAAAATTAACTTAATTTTTGCGTCTGTGTGCGTGACGAGGCAAGTAAACACAGCACACGTAGCGAATTTGTAGCTTACGTTTTGAGAAGGCGTTGTTTGGAAACTTACCATCTCTGTGTAGTCAATCTAAGCGCATAACCTAAGGAATAATTAGCAAAAATAGCAATGCGACAAGGCGATGTAAACAGTCTTTCACCGTTATCAGAGGCGTCCAGGCGCACCTCGCCCAGATGTTATCTTTTTAATTAATAACCACAAACACCGCTGTAAAAATACTGTGTGTTTTTCATAATACCCACATCAAGGATCGCCCGTTCGTAATTATTAATTACTTTAAAATATTAAGTAAATTAGAACAGTTCATATACTAATTTTATGAATGCGAAGATGTTTGTTTTTTCCTTTTTCACGCAGCAACAGAGCTACTCATTAAAATGTTTTTTTTTTTTTTTTTTTTGGATAGTTCGAGTGACACAGGATAAACGGTTCCTAAACGGTGAATTAGCTGTTCTATAGATTCTGTACATGATTTTGTGTGAATTATCGTTTTCTATGGAGTAACTGGTATTTTTCTTGCGATTTTAGGGTCGATCCCACAGTAAAAAATGTTTATAGGGATGAGTATATCACTTTCGGTTACGTGCACCTTTTCCAAGTAACTCTGTATAAACAGCAAAATATTTTTTCTAATAAGTATATAACTTGTAAATTTAAATCTAAATTATAATCATTGTAAACCTCTCGTGATTGTACTCCAATATTACAATTTCAGTTAGACTGCCCATAGACCTTTGAAGGTCTAAAAACATTCCAAATGCTCAAGCTCACTATCAGTTGGCAGCGTACCCAGCATGCTGGCGGCATTACCACGCTGAATTGAACTGCTTATGCGTTGAGCCAGAAACACGCCTGCATTTTGGTCACGCGTCGCATTAACCAGATGCTGTTTGAATGAGGTGATCTCCCGATCCCCAAGGGCCCAATTTCTCGAACCCAAACGATTTAAATGTGTAACCACTGCCGAGGTTAGCATATTTGCGTCGCTTGTGCTGCTCTGCCGAATTGGCAGCCGCGCCAGCCCTACCTCGTGTCTCAGGAAGATGTGACGGCGCCAAAGTATCGACACAAGTTGCGTCCCATACAAGATGCCGTCCCAACCTCCAGGGAACAAGGTGTCAAGTGTGTATCATTTAGACCTTCAAGGGTCTATGAGCAGTCAGTATTAGCTTGTATTTTGTTTAGTTAATAAAGGTACTTGCCCAGTAAAAAAAATATTTGAGAATTATTAGGCACATAATATATTTTTGTAGAGTAGTCTAGAACGTCACTAATATTGTAATTAATGCGAATGCGCTGTGCTAAAGTCATGTTTTTGTTACTTTCTGTTGTTTGTGTTATAAAATAAATGAAATTGATCAATCTTGTCTCCACAGAATTTATAATATACTTCTGATATTTTATTTATATTACACGAGAATTACTCACGTAAGATTAAGCCGGTCACTCCGACTATACATCTGATACCTGTTTACTAAAACCTACTAACAGAACATAAGTATATTCAAATACATTTCAGGGGTGCAAGTAACGTTCTTTTATCGATCGTCAAATTGACAGTTGAGGTCGTCAAATTCGATAATATGCAATTTTTTCAGTACTCGCTGTGATCGATTCTATGGCATTTTAGCGAATTTGACGATCGATAAAGAACGGTACTTGCACTGCTGATTAGGCTTGTTTAGGTTAGATTGCTTTCTGCTATTCGACCTCTTAAACAAGACACTTAGCGGTGTTACTTAAAAACTTCACGCTAAACCACACTCAACTGCCTCTCAGATGATCTAAGTCTCAAGCCTTGATCTAGGATCAACATTTTTACCTAAAATTGAAGTTCATATTTATATACAGGGCTGGGAAAATACATGCTTTGCTTTAATTGAAATACAAATTACAAAATACTGTATAGCAAGTAATTAAAATACGAAATACAAAATACTATTAAGTAAGGTATTTAAAATATAAAACACAAAATACAGTATTTTAGCTATTTGTAATTGAAATACGAAATACAAATTACAAAATACAAAATAAGTAATCTAGACTAGCATGGGCTGAAAAGCACGGGCTCACTCCATCGCCACGCCACCGTTGTCCGGCATCATTGACGACGTACATGCAGAGGGATTTTGATCATCCGTCGCGACAAATTTGTATTCTACACAGAACAGAAGCTTTATTTATTCCGTGAATAAACTAAAAACAAACCGTTATGACTTGACATCTTAGCTTGACATTGACAATTTGACGTAATTCTTTTTGCGTTGTGTTGGCCAATATTGACGTACAGTCATAGCGTACAGTATACATACAGGTGCAGTGTAGCCAACTCTAATAGCTGCTTTACCATCATTATAATCTCGCCTCGCACTCACACTCACGATCGCTAAATGAAGGTTAAATGTATTTTAATGTTAAAATGTATTTTGATGCCTCAAGTATTTGAAATACTAATTACAAAATACTGCGGCGTCAGGTATTTGAAATACGAATTACAAGTTAAATTTTAAGGAAGTAATTAAAATACAAATACCAAATACGTATTTGTATTTCAATTACAAGTAATTCAAATACTGCCCAACCCTGTTTATATAAACACATCTTATCAAACTACTTATTTATCGAATCGTTACTTTTATTGAAAAGTCCGGATACTCGTAGCTCACTAACTGCAGATTATCTTTTAACTATGATCTTCGAATCAATATCTATAAAGTTATCAGTAACAGTTATGAGAAAACTATTCTGTAGATTATAAAATACGAAGCTCTCACGGAATTGGTATGAACAGTCCGAAACCTAAATACTGTTAGAAAAGTTATGTCGAACGAGTTTTTCACGTGTTATCTTTATCGCTGTGCTTGAGGTAAAAAGTTTTAAGTACAAAGAAATATTAGCACAATATAAGAATATGCTATTAGACAAGTGTTGGCTTAATGGAAAATATAATACATAACACATAGAAATGTTTTTTTTTAAATCTATACTAATATTATAAAGAGGAAAGATTTGATTGTTTGTTTGTTTGCATTGAATAGGCTCCGAAAATACTGAACCGATTTGAAAAATTCTTTCACTGTTGGGAAGCTACACTATCCCCGGGTAACATAGGCTATAATCTATACCCGTGCGAAGCTGGGGCGGACCGCTAGTCTACTTATAAAGTTCTGAGACAAGTCTTTGGTCGGATTAGGAACTGATCCTCTGTCCCTTTCCCGCAAAGTGAGTTAGTATGGCGTACTGGAAGTGACGTCATTTGTGGGTACAGTGCGTTCCCTGTCTATACATTATCTTCGTCTATTTTGAACACATTTTCATTTCGTATTGCTTGTGTAACTAACCAACATACATACACCTAATATACCTACTAACGGTCTTATTTAGAACTGATAGTTAATTAATGTTTAAAACGGCAGTCAACGACTCGTCAGAAGTTAACACGCGAAAACAAATAAATTTAAAGTTAACGGATGCCTAATTGAAGTTTCTAAGTAACACCGACTTTTTATCTCTTATTACTAGGATCAAAAATAATCTTTATTAAAACCGTTATTAGGTACAGACATTTCTAGTTAACGTGTATGTATGTATGTATGTATGTATGTATGTATGTATGTATGTATGTATGTATGTATGTATGTATGTATGTATGTATGTATGTATGTATGTATGTATGTATGTATGTATGTATGTTTACAAGCAGGAAGTCGACTCACTACCACCCATAACTTGTGGATTTTCCTTGAATACGTATTTGATTCTAGGTTTCTAATCCGTACAGCCAAGGATTGGAACAACCTGCCGGCTTCCTTGTTACCTGAGAGATATAATCTGGGCCTTTTCAAGGCCAGAGTGAGTCTTCTCTCTCCATCTTCTAAGTCTGCGTCTGTCTTCTAAGTCTGTATCACATCGTCGCTTACCAGCAGGCGAGTTGGTGGTCAAACGCGGAATTATTCGCGATAAAAAAAAACATAGTCCTAAAACACCGCCAACCTGTCAGTTCAGTTTCTTAAAGTGTTACATTAGTAAGTTAGAGAATTCTTACCACCTCACGCATTCAATTGTCACAATATAAACACCCCAAACAAGTGAGAACGTATCGTATCGCCAGTCATTCTTATCTCCCGAGTGCAGCCCCCACCCACCCGGCGCCACCCCACGGAGCGATGGCGCTCCCCTGATAACTGATATTTTGATGTGCACACCTATTTAATGGGACGATGTACTGTAATGGGTGTTATAAGAAATGGTTTTAATTGTGAAATGCGTTGGGGTTTTATAAAACAGATTTTTAGTATGTAACTAAATATTTAACATTTAAATATCATCCAAGCTAAACGAAGCGCGACGCTTTTCCATCTTCGACCTAAATAAAATGAATGGACGGGCCCTAACCATTGAACTTGCTCAGAAAAATCGAGTCCAAACCGTCGGACAAATAGGCATGTGTCCTCATGTTTAATTTATTACAAATAGCGCGCTTAGCGAGGAATATAACTAAATACATTACACAGACTGAAAAAATAAATTAAATTGGCTGATATATCCTAAAACTTTAAACGCTCATAGCGTTTAAAGTTTTAGGTGAGGATAGGGAGGGGATGCTCTATCCCTTTCTCGCAAAGCGTGTGTTAGTATAGCATTTGTATGGCGCGCCTGAGCCGTAACGTCACGGCTCAGTATAGTGCGCTCTCTGTCTAGCATGAAATTTAAATGCATTACATCTGCTTATATCTTATTTATTTTTGAACTAATTTTAATTTTGTTTTCGTTGATGTGCTATATTTATGATCAGCTTTTTTATGAGGTAATAAAAAAATAGTCATCATGCCTATTGTAAAAGTACATTTTTAAAAGTCCAATTATTTTATTTTGGTCGAAGTCTATTTTTACCTAAAAAAAAATAATGCGCGATAAGTCTCGGTAATATTTTAAACATATCCATATCATCAAAGACGATAATAACCAATATGCATTATATATTAAAATGTGTTTTTTTTTATATAACTCTATGGCACACTGGCTTAATATACAAGCAAAACTATAATGAACGCATCAACGAATGAAAATGCTAGTCATTTGTTTTTGTATTACTGCTGTGCTTCTGTGTAAAAAAACAAGTGTTATATAAAAATGTTTTTATATAACACTTGTTCTTGACGAGGCACTTCAATCTTTCTTAATAAACCCGCGTCTCAGCATACACCTTACAACAACTTAGCTTATCCCATTCACACTCAATTGAGTCTCTAATGAGACACCTCGGTATTCTATAGAATAAGTCAGTGAACAAACTACAACAAAAATCTAGCGTTTTTTAAGGTCGGTTTTTTAATGTGAAACTGGGTTGTGTTCAATCTTGCATCTAGAAGTTTAGTGTACGATCTTATGGACCAAGTGAAATTAGGGCATTATTCATAATGCCTGGATAGTTTGAAAAATGCCTAATATTTTAAGGAGCAGTATGATAATAACTACTGAAATATTAAATTTGCCTAGCTTTGAGAATAGAGTAAGTAGGCTACTTGTGTTAATTCCAGTGTTAATGTGTAATAATGATGGAATATTATTTAGTACGTGTTTGAGAACGTGCTCGAGTGAGGTTAAGTAATATAACGAGGTGAAACATGTCTTTTCGTATTGTTTCCAAAACTCAATAGATGTCTCTTGTAAAGTCTCCACCAGTGTACTAGGGCATGACAGACTTGACCGTGACTTACTTTGCTTGACTCTGACTGTAATTAAGACTTGTTTGGTGATATTTAATCAAACACATTTATTATTTATATTCTTGACACAGGCAAATGCACAAGACGTGTGACGCCAAACTTCTCTTAAAAGGAAAAAAACTTGCATACAAAAATATTATTGATATTTACAGATGATGCCCTGTGATTGGCTCATAGTATGCTTAGTCATCTGCAAATGTTTTCATTTCCGAAGTTTGGAGCTAAATAGAGCAGCAATATATTGATTAAAATTTGGTAATTTTTTGTCAACTTTACCTTTTTGTTCATGTCAGCTTTGGTGG
Organism: Agriopis aurantiaria; assembly: GCA_914767915.1. Classification (NCBI taxonomy): domain Eukaryota; kingdom Metazoa; phylum Arthropoda; class Insecta; order Lepidoptera; family Geometridae; genus Agriopis; species Agriopis aurantiaria. The sequence continues at coordinate 2,353,238 of OU611982.1, forward strand.
ATACCAGAAGTTATTGTGAAAACTTGTAACCTCTACAACCGACTGTATCAATACTTCCAACTCGACTTCTTTAGCTGAACCGGGCTCGTTTTACGGTTCTTTTTACAAAGAACGTAATTGTCCGAACGGTGGTTTGTTACTCAACGGATCGGAGCCAAACATCTGTTTTGAGCTGTTTATAGGCAACGGGAAAGCTATAGACTTAAGTCTTGAGTAAAGTACAGAAATAATAGCTTAAAAAAGTTTTTAGTAGATTTCTGGGTGGAATGTGCTCAAAATGCTTAACTTGTCAACCATAAAAGAGTTTTCTAATTAAAATTTATTATAACAACGATTTAAAAATAAACCGATCAAGTGCGAGTCGGGCTCAAACACTGAGGGCTCCGTACCCACAAAATACAATAATAATTAACAATTTAATAAACCGACTTTAAAATTAGTAAAATAGGTATTTTGATTCGGTAAAAGAAATATTAGGTCATCCAAATAACCCAATTACCAGTTATAACTTGGTAATGAACAGAAATTTGTCACAGACTCGCACTTGGCCTTTATTTATTATTTGTTATCATACTTTAGAGTGTGTACTATAATCATGCCAAATTTGACGCTTGTACATATTACCGTATTTACATTAGAGCTAATACAAAAATACGTTTGTTGTATGGGTTTGTTGTTCGTTTTTACTTTTTGACTTTTTTAATATTTCTTAGTAAATTCGCCGTAGCATTACATTTTCTCTGAAAATGTCAACTGGCTATCTATTACGATTCGAAAGATACAGCCGTTTAAAGGTAGGACGGACAGACGGACATACAAAACGGACGGACGGAAGGACTTAGTAATAGGGTCCCGTTTTTACCCTTTGGAACCCTAAAAAACATCAAATGCGCGACCAAAATCGCTGCACCTGGGATTCTGGCCCTTAAAGTCAAATTCTCGTTAAAGTGGTTTCTTAGCCTCTTCTAATTTTTTGTAAGTAACAACCGATTATTGAACAAAAATTCTTCCTAAATTGAGTTACTCTGTAACTGGGAACGCGGTCGGATCCAGTGCGCGGTCGTCAGTAGCCACAAAGCATCGCTATCAGTGATGTAGATGCACGTCGTTAGTTCGAACGGCGCGCGCCGCCAAATTGCGCGTGACGTGATAACGCGTATCGGGCGAGGACGCTTTTTAACAATAACCTGGATAACCTAGTTCTCGGGGGAACTGAAAGTTAACATGTTAGTAATGTTTCAGGTACCTAGTTAAAAATTGTTTAAGTAATTATTAAACTTTCACGATTTGAACACACATGTTTTAAATGTTTAGCAGGACTATCGCGCATTATTTTACTGTGGTTAAAATAGGTACCTTTCGCTCGACATTTCGACCATGTGGTCATGAGCTGGCTGAAAATTGTGGGTGAGGCCGGTGAGAAGAGCGGGTGTTATGTTCTTCTATTCTACACTCACTTGATCTTGAAAAATATGCTTTTTAACTGTAGCAAAAACTGCAAGTAATTTCACGAGGTGGAGGTTATGTTGTTGAAGTATTGAGTTAAAAGAATAATTGTTATCTTTTTGTTGTAGTTTTTTTTGTATTTTTTTTAATATACTACATAAAGGAAACACACACTTACATAAAGAAAATGAGCACTAAAAAAGGATGTATAAAAATTCACCCCTTAAAGGGGTTAAATAAGTAATGTTTGTTTGTCATTTTTGAAGATAGAAACGTGAAAGTTAGTACATAGACTTTTTAAGTAAAAGTTAGTTGCATCATCGTTTATTGAAAATCATTTCCTACGGCCTATATACAAGGGTTAAATAGGGGATGAAAGATGGGAGAAAAATGTTTTTTTTTTTAATTAGAATCTTGGAATTTGGGATTTATGTTTTATAAATAAAATTCAGCTGTATAAGCTTTTTGGAAATTAAGGTTAGCTAACCGATGAATATTTGTATGATCTTACTCATTCTCTATTTTACTGATGGGGAACCCCTTCAGGCGTGTGTATCTTTTGTGTGATGATAGCCCATTGGTCCAGTTGGTAGTGAACCTAACTTCTGAGCTTGGGGGCGTGGGTTCGATTCCCACCTAGGACAAACATTTATGTGATGAACATTTGTGTTTGTTCTATAGGTATCTGGTTGTTAATAACTATTTAAGTGTGTATTTAAAAACTATATATGTATGTAAATTAGTCTCTGGCAGCCATATCACAAGCTTTGCTTAGTTTGGACTGTGGTTTGGGGTCAGATGACCGTGTGTGCAAAAATATCCCGATTATTTATTTATTATTATTATTTATTATCTTTAACCTGAATCCAATAAAGTGATACGGGTTACTGGGAATAAAGATTTTGGTGATAATGATGCTTATAATATATATTTATCTATGGTTAAATTATCAACAATGATCCTGTATTTTTTCAGTTAGCTAAGTACAGTACGTTTCAACCTTTTCCTACAATATCCATAAAACATTAGGTGGATATCTGTAATCTTGCTTACTCACGTGGATTCGCAAACATTCCATCATCTCCTATCGCTATTCGCCGTACATTGTATCGCATTTTCATAAGAGATTCATTTAGCGCAGTTTTGCGAGCCACCGCCTTGTATGTGCACATTGTACTACGATTTTTATGAAATTTATACGAGTAAATTTGCACGACCCTGTATGCTACTTTTTATGTACGTGTATGTGTAATTGACAAATAAATGATTTAATTTTGCCGGTTTATTTATTTGCGGTCCTTATTTTTTTGTAGTTACAACCATCAAGGACGCTCCATAAAACAGACGCGATATATAACATAATCTGGGATATTCTTGTGTACGTCGGCTGTTTGCATACCTAGGAGCATATTTACCCTAGGGCCATGGTCCGAGGCGGCAGGTTGTTGGCGATCAGCTTTGTGCGCCTTTCTTTTTGATGTACAACTTGTAGTTTTAATGCGTTAATTATGACCTAACCTAAACCTGGAGTGCCGTTGCAAGCTACCGATGTGGTAAGGCTGCAGAGTGAGGAACCTCCTGGCAATGCGTGCCGTGTCAAAGATTACCGCCTATAATTATTAATTTTATTAATTTATATGATGGTTAGAAATTAGGTACTGTTAGGTGCTATTAACACATTCTGAAACAAACCCTGAGAATAGTGTCGTCAATGACAGTGGGAACAGCGTCCGGGCGGACGCGGCCGTCACCCAGGGCTGGCTGCAGGCTGCGATAGCGTCTCACGTGCCTTTGTTCCGATCGCATATCGCTCGCACACGGATCATACTCAATTATATTATCCTTTTCCCGACGGGAATGGATGATACGGGATCACCACAGAGAAATATCCAGCTTTGACTTACGCTTCGCGCAGCTAAACTTAGTTCAGGAAATACTAGTACATTTGTGGGTGGGTGATCTGCATCTGGGTGGCAGTGGGCAGGGCACATAGCACAAAGAACAAATGGCCGATGGGGCCGAAAGGTTCTCGAATGGAGACCACGAACCGGTAAGCGCAGCGTAGGATGTCGAAGATAGACGGACGACATAAAAAAGACCACATGCAGGAAAACACTGGATGGAAGCTGTTTCAAACTGGCTCTTTTGAAGATCGATGGGGGAGACCTATGTCCAGCAGTGGCCGTCCTATGGCTGAAATGATGATGATGGGTAAACGAGATAGGCTGAAGAAAACTTAATGTTCCTAAAAGAAATATCAAGCAAAAAATTTGTAACTTTGTTACGAAAATTTGTGTGAATGCTGCCTAATATAAAAAACGCATGGCGATTACGGTATTCGTCATTTGCGATCATCGTTGACAGCGATGATCGCAAATTTGAGCTACTATTTTTATTACGATTACTGGACTGGCGCCGTTTGTTAATGGCGCTAATGCATGTTTTCATTCGCTATTTATAAGAAGTAATTTTTCTTTTAAATTACCAAATGCATGTACACTGTAGAAACCACCAAACGGCTACAAAAATAGAATGTATAAAAACATACCGTAAAACGTAAGCTTCAAAAATCACACGTCAAACATTGAGCTTAGCAAAAATAACCACACCTACCGTATCTTCCACAGGCAGGTGAATCGCGAAATATATTATCCGAGATTACATGTGAAAAGGGCCTACAGATTGATCACGTGGCCGACATTATCGCGAGCGCCCGCGGACGCGTCGCGGAATTTTTCTAACGTCCATCAGGATCGATGCCGTATCGAGCTGCCATCGATACTGTATCGCTAATTTGGAAAAGATTCTGGAATAAGACCTTGTATTTAGGAGAGTCCGATTTTTAAAACATCAGAGAAAAGACGCGTCTCCTTATCGATAAATTAGATTGCGGTCTACGGCTAAATTAATATTTAAAATGAAAACTTTTGAAAACAAAACTGTCAACACAAAAACAAACTATCAAGTTTGTAAGGCGAGTTGGTGGTCAAACGCTGACTTCTCCGTGATAAAAAAAGTTGATAAAAATATTTATTAAAACAAAACAAAAATTTGGCAATTTTTTATTTTTTTTAAATCTGATTCTATCTAGTTATTGCTTCTTTAATTAACCAATAAAAAATGAATTCCCGGGAAGTGGGAAAATCAAGTTAAATTCAATAAACGGAATTCGTTCCATAATTTTCACCCCTAAAAGGGTTTTTTTTTTTTTCAAATTTAAATACGACCCCTTAAGAAACCTTTTTTTACCAAATACAAAAACAGAATCATTCAAATCAGTTCACGATCGGCGAAGATATCGCGCAACACAAACAAAATATAGTGGAATTAAAACCTTTTTTGAAGATCGTCAAATATCACACTCCGAAGACAAGAGCAAAAATGCACTACCGTTTTATTAATATTCAATCGCATATTTACCCGAAAATCTGACTTCCACTTATCTATCGCCAGACAATTGCCCAATCTCCGAGATCAGGTACACTAGCCTCGACTTGGAAGGTGTCGGGGGTGTCGCGCCCCCTGGGGGGTGGAGGGGTGCTGAAGGGGGGCGTTATCAGCCATTCTCGCACCATTAACCCCCGCGATACAGTCGCCACTCCATGTAGAGTACGCAACTTTGATGTAATTGATAATACAGGTGGAATGAACCGCGTCTTAACTCAGATATAAAGCGTTTTTAGGAGGATTATCTTTGAATGGACAGTCGTTTGTGAGTTTTGATGACTTTACTTGTATTTTGGTAGAAAGTATATAGCGTTTGACATAGCTTGGTTTCTGAGAAACTAGCAAGAACGCTTAATTCCTTCATGTAACGACATTAAGAACTATATAAAGCGTTTTAGAAGGATTATCTTTGAATGGACAGTTGTTTATGGATTTTTATGGCTTTACTTGTATTTTGTTAGAAAGTACCAAGTATTAATATAGCGTTTGATATAGCTTGGTTTTAGAGAAACTAGCAAGAACGTGTAGGGCTTTATTCCTCCATGTACCGATATTAAGAGCCCGCTCTCCGCTCTGAGCTTTCTTTGTTGCACGTTTTAATTAACATTTTTAAAGACAAAAAATTACCAAGTGGGAAAAAAAACGATTGGGCATTATCTTCACAAATACATTGAAAATGGTTAAAATCAATTTTTACAATTATATTTTATGGGTTAGCGCAGGAAATAAGATCAACAAAAAAAATGTTTTTATTATTCATTGACAAAATAAAATAAGGACCTATATAAACATAATAGTTGCTTTCAAAGGTTTGTAATGTTATTTTTTATCAATAATTCCAAATGCAGGTGAATTCGTGAACAAAAACTAGTTCTTCATAAAACACAACAAAATCTTTTACATACCTAATATATTGTATGTTTGCCTAATGTGTGGTATATAGGTGACTCGTTTACATAAACAATCGTTTTAGAATCAAATCTATTGGAAACGTCGTCTTAACTATCAGTTTCATCGGCAATGATTATCACAGTAGGTACTTTGCAAAGTGCCCATAAACAAGAATATTGCAAATTGCGAATATGAGGCGATAGCAACACTGTAGCGATCCATCGATGTATCGACGTTTTTGCATTTATATCGATAGTTGTATTAGCATATCGATATTTACTTAAGTTGGAAAATGATCGTCGAGAGAGATAACTAGTTTACTCTTATCTAGTCAATGATAAGTTAACTTGCAGACGAGGAAGAGATAGCATAATATGTTGTTCTTTGTATTAATACTATAAAAGGGACTAGTTTCTGACAGAAAATGCTCAGACAGTCCTCTTATTGTGGTATTTCTAATAATCATTCTAACTGCTGACCCTACACTATACATTACACATGGTTAAGTTGGTGACACACTGGTTTTATTCTCAAAATAACGCAGAAGCCACGAAGAAAAATTGAAATTGACCCACCATTTACTCGGGCCCTGCCCCGCTGCAGGCGATACCCTAGATTTGAAGTTTTTTTCTTAAATTATGTATGAACATAAATATATTTTCTATATCGAAGTGTTTAAATAAATATCAGGATAATGAGCGTCATCCAAATTAAACAATCTGTGCTTATTGGGTTGAGATTTGAAAATATGTGAATAAAAAAAACTATAGTAAGAAAATAATTAATACATGTTATAATTATGAATTAATGTGTTTTTCTGGCTGAACGTAATGCCGCCAGAAGCTGAGTAAGCAGCCAACTATTACTGGGCTCGAGTGCATTTTGATTGTCTTTAGACGTTCAACAGTATATGGGCAATACAACTGTTTAACAAGCCTTCATAAAACTTGCAACGTTTTTGGTTTAGGTAAAATCTTGCAAGTGGAATTAGAACCAGTTCCTCCGAACCGATTTTGCTGTAACTTTGCATGTATACATACACCTTTAGTTCTGGTGACAATACAATATGCAATGAGTATATCGTACCATTAAAAACATTACCCCGAAAAAAAAAAAAAAAACCATCGCCACATCATTGCTTAACATCAGGCGAGATGGTGGTCAAACGCAAGCCTATTATTTATGAAAAAAAAAACGACAATAAAAAAGGTTGTATCAAAAAATAAGCAAAAAAATCTTGTTAAAAAAATATTTTTTAATGATTGCTATAGTTTGTATAATAAGCTAAGTTTAGATGTTTATTAGTTAGCTTGGGTTTTATAATTTTGTCAATAATGGCACGTGTCTTAAATATTTTTATATATATATATATTTTACATCCATTCCTGAACACTGCCTGACCACTAGACTGAAAATACACGAAATCACCGCCCATGATGGGCCATGATCATCCACTATCGCGCAGAAATTGACCCAATAAATCGTACTGTCCAAAAGGTCGTTAGGGCGTTTTAAAATTGTAATATCTGAGGATCAGTTAAGGCGGGCAGTTGGTAATGGTGAATAAATCAGTCGGTATCAGCTCACACCCGCCTTGTCAATAGCTACGAAAGAAATGAGAAGATACGCCTACAATCGGTAATATAGTGTCTATACAGGGTTACGCGGAAATGATGTCATCATCATTATAATCAGCCAGAAGACGTCCACTGCTGAACATAGTCCGCCCTCTTTATCTCCACACTGAACGACAGCCTGCCTTTTGCATCCACTGGATGCCAGCGACTCTCACAATGTCGTCGGTCTATCTAGTGGGAGGCCTACCTACGCTGCGTCTTCTGGTTCGTAGTCTCCACTCAAGAACCTTTCTTCCCCATCGGCTATGGGTTCTTCAAGCGATGTGGCCTGCCCATTGCCACTTCTAATTTCAAATTTCAACAGGATCAAATTTCGGAAAATATGTACTCATCATCATCACCATCATCATTTCAGCCATAGGACGTCCACTGCTGAAGATAGGCCTCCTCCATCGATCGCCAAAAGGGCCGTTTGGAAGCGGCCTGCGTTTCCCTGCGGTCTCTTTTAAGTCGCCTGTCTATCTTGTACGTTTGTCGTTGGACGTTCTACACTGTGCTTACCGGTCCGCGATCTCCATTCAAGAACCTTTTGGCCCCATCGGCCATCTGTTTGCGTGCTATGTGTCCTGCCCATTTCAACTTCTACTTGCGGTGGGCTATGTCGATAACTTTCATTCGTCTACGGATCTCCTCATTTCTGATGATGAGAATGATGTACTAAAGATAATTTATTTACAAGTAGCATGCCATAGTAATTTCAGAACATCCGTCATCTAGTCTATCCTAGCAATACGGAACCCTAAAAAGTTATATTTCATTTCTATTAGAACAATTACTAAAGTTCGACATAAAGCCTTCCGCACCAAATGCTCGCAAAATCATTTGCACCCAAAACTGATTTGACTTACAAACCATGGGGTAGTCTCCACATCATAAACAGATCCTCCTTTTTTGAAGTCGGAAAAAAAAAAGAATTCTTACCTTTTCATATAAAACTAGCTGAATCCCGCTACTTCGTACGCGTAGAGCTCGGTCTTCGGCCTCGCTACTATAGCTATAAACCTCACGGAGCCCGAGACCTTTCCAACGAATGCAAAACTGTGGAAATCGGTTCGTGCGTTCTGGAGTTATAGCGTCAGGAAGGAAAACTTGACTTATTTTTATATAGTAGATTATTTTTTTTTTTTTTTTTTCGACATTTTAATACGTATTCTACTATTCAGCGCGGAAGAAATCCGACAAATTAAAGATAAAAATCGGTCCAGCCGTTCTTAAGTTATAAATGGTGTAAATAACACGACTTTTGTTTTATATATGTTTATATTATATATAGATTATTAGTTATACCTATGTAATATGTAATTTTTATATATTTTTATCAGGTAACTGCCTTTATTACCTAAAAAAATACAAGCTAACACCAACACGACAGTAACAGTTATACTGCAGTGCCCAGTGCCCATATATCGTTGAGGGTCTAGAGACAATGCTCAAGCCCACTACCACTGCTAACTCCCTTTTTTCATTTGATCTGAGGTAGAGCCGGTATGAAATATCGGGCAATGTCCATATCGGACCAACGCCGTATGAAGTCCATTATCGAGAGATGGAGATGGCGCGGATAAGGGCATAATTTGCAATAAATATAAGGGCAGAGGTGTTCGCGTCAGCGCGCGCCGGTCGAGCCCGGAGAGGGACTAACAAGGTGCTAATCGGGTTGTAACGCTGGAATCCTTCTGGATTTTTGTGGGGATGAGCTTTTGAGAAAGCTTTTTTTTGCAAGTAAAAAAATTAAAAGTTAATTTCCCTTCATTTTTTTTTAACTAGGCTACTTCTTATGGATTTTTTTTACTAAATCTTAGTCGATTGTGACCGTTTTAGGCATTTCATAATTTCTCTTTTGTAATGGATGATCCATGATGGATTGAGGGCCGATGATTGGACTGGATGCTGTCATATTGTAAAGCGCACATGCTACCGCTCAGCCCCCGTTGCTCTCGTCGCTTCTTGTTTCATTCTCCGGTGTCGTTGGGTAAAAACAGGTTTCTAAGAACATAATAAACCAAAAGCTTCTTTTGTTTAATTTATGGAGCTGTTCTGACAGCCGTTGAACCTGACAACAGTTTCCTATCTAAAATTACATCAGACATCAGATCGTGTCACCTTGTCAGTTAATTAGCAGTATTTATGCACAGATAGCTACTTTCTCACTATCTCCAATAACAAGTTTATCGGGACAATGCACTATCGGGTGCAAGTTGCATCGGTGTCAGACGGTTAGGGCTGCCTACCATTTCTATGGGAAATACCAAGGAAACACCAATAAGTATTCATATTATATATAAACGGGAATTTCACGTAATGTTACTCCGACTATGGTTTCCGAAGTGCAAAGAAAGCGCGAAATCACTTTGAATACATTTAAAACGTGGATGTACAAAATGATTCGTGTCGTGCTGTTAATCATTGAGGAGTCATCTTTAGGAGCCTACCTTGAGTGCAGCAACCATGGTAAAACTTCAAACTAGCTATTATAATAAAATGCGTACATGCAAATCTACTGCAGCTGTCAAGAGTTGAAAAAACTTAGACCCTGTATAATGTGTATATACAAGTATATTATGCTACAAAAAAAAACACGTTACATGCAGCAGGCCTAGGACGTCGTCGACAAAATGTTTTTTTCACGTTAGCACCTAATTGGATATTTATATAATTTTAGGTGCTGGACATTGGACAACCCTACGAGTATCGAGAAAGTGCACGCCTCAGTATCGCTCAATGCGACGCGATACCGCGGCGTGATCGCAGCGTTATCGCAACGACACCGCGCTGTCTTGCCGCAGGTTGCATGCATTGTAAGACTGTCAACAAGTTACGAAGAACTCAAAAACGTTGTTTGAACAACCCTTTATTACTTCAAGTAAACTAAGCAATTAAAACAATAAATGAATAAATAAATATTCGGAACATTATTGCACACACGGTCATCTGACCCCAAACTAAGCAAAGCTTGTAATATGGCTGCCAGAGACTGATTGTACATACATATATAGTTTTAATTACATACTTAAATAGATATTAACAACCAGATATAGAACAAACACAAATGTTCATCACATAAATGTTTGTCCTAGGTGGGAATTGAATCCACGCCCCCAAGTTCAGAAGGCAGGTTCACTATCAACTGGACCAACGGGCAATGATTATTAACTGGATATTTGCCGTGATAAGATTGTGGATGGAGCTCCCGATATTTCGGCGCAGTTACATGCACCATGCAGTTAAATGATGGGTCGACGATATCATCACTATCGCGGGTCGAACCTGGACTCGATTAGCACATGACCGAGGCAGATGGCATAGCAAGAGAGAGGCCTATACCATACCCAGCAGTGGGATAAGGAAGGCTGTGGATGATGATAATGATGATGACATGCACCATGTTCACGGGATGACTGAAGAATGGAGGTGACTGGCCGAAAAGGCTAGCTAGTTTGAAAGGCTGGCTGGTTTTGGGTGGGAGGATGGGTTGAGGGCTTGACACAGCTGAGGGTAGGCTTTGTAGAATAATATCAAGATTAATTTGAAATTTATCAACATTGAACCCAGGGACTTGGGAGGCTTGAGCCCTTCAGATTTATGATGATGTTTCCTCCTAACCAAGAATGAAACCGCAGGGAAACGCTGGATGCAGGTGAGGTGGATGCTGGTTGGATACTTCCAACCGGCCCTTTTGGAGATCGACGGGGGAGGCATATATCCAACAGGGACTTCCTATGGCTGAAATTATGATGATGATGAAGAATAAAATATTCATTACAACATTCTTCTGTCAATGAAAATAGTGTAACTTATTTTTTTTTAATACGCCTTGTTTTTGCCTCCACCTCGTTTGATGTTAAGCGATGATGCGATCTACGATGAAGCACGCTTGCCTAGAAGAAACCGATCCTCTAGTACCAACAGGACATTTCAATGCCAGTTTCACACGATCCGCCGGAGGTCGTCTCATTTCCCGTTACGTCGCGGCGCTGACGTATCGCGACGCGCGTTCGGTTCTTCGGACGTGTTGCATTATGAATTATGACACCTTCCAAAAGCCTCGCCTTGTTTTAATAATACCCAAATGTACCTATAATTTACTTATTTAGAAACATACGTTTTCAAAGACTTATATCATTACCTACAAAACTTTAATACCGCAGCGCCACTGAAAAAAGTCAATTCAAAAAAAGAATCAAACGTCAAAGCTTCCTGTAACTTTCCACACGTGCACTACAATAGCTCAGAGATAGCCCACTTTGCCTCTGCTTTGCCTGTTTAAACCGGTTTAAACTGGCTTTAACCAATGCTAACTGGCTTTAGCCTATTGTTAAACTTGCTTCGGACGCATAATGTGCATTTGAATTGTCTAAACAGATTAAAAAGTTTGCGGCGTGTGACTCTTCTTTGATTCCGTACGAGCTTTATATGCACATGATAGGAACGGTGAAGAATGAATGAATGAACGCAGACACTGACAACATAATTGACTGATCGAAGTGTCTCTCAGAGTCTGTGGGAATAGATTAGTGTACGTTTGTATTTATTTGTATGTCTGTATATTTGTTTGAAGATAATTTGCGTATTGTTAATCCGATCTCCATGAAAAATTTTAAGCAAATAGTTCGGTCCTTTTTTTTAATAAGAATTAAAAAAAAAATATGGCATGATTTTATGTTTAAAAAATTCCAGGGGAACTAATGCGAACATAATTATAGGGGTTTTAAATTTCACGACAATCGGATCTTCGTTACCTACTTTAAGATTTATATCGTCGGACAAATATACAAACATATAAATAGAAACACTGACATAATACAGTATCATAATAGGTACGTACGTACTTTCCAGTGGGTCGTCTATTGCATCTTTGAGTGCTGTACTTACCTGAAAGATAAGAGTAAATTTTTAGAGAAAAAAAACTACTTCGAGACTATACTTATAAGTACAAACTTAAACTAAAAAGTAGAAAATAACAGTTAAATTAGAGGCCGAAAGTCCTAGTCAAAACTTTGGCTGAAGGAAACCACAAACCCAAACGTCATCTGTGTATATTAATATGTTACCGGCAATCTGTACTTTTTTGTTTTTGTTTATTTCCACCTTATGACCTACCAAACAAAAAAGAATCATCCATGTCAATTCATAATTGGCGAACTAATCGCGTAACAAATATACAAAAAAACATACAGTCGAATAGAAAACCTCATCCTTTTTTGAAGCCGGTAAAAAATATTTTCACGGTTAGTGAAATTTAAAACTATGTGAACATGATTTCAAATTTTAACATATTTTTTTTCTTCTTTTTTACCTCGGATAAGTCTGCGTTTGACCGCCAACTAGCCTGTTGGTAAGCGACGATTTGGTCGAAGATGAAGCACGCAGACTTAGAAGATACCTATTTACTCTGGCCTTGAAAAGACCCAGATTATATCTCTGAGGAAACAAGGAAGCCGGCAGGTTGTTCCAATCCTTGGCGGATTAGACACGTGGATTCAAAACGTTTGGTACGTACCTAAGGAAAATCCACAATGTATGGGTGGTAGTGGGCCGTTTTCCTACTTGTACTGTAGTAGAAAGGGGATGGTAGGATAAGGTCATGTAACCCCGATGCACATTCTCCGAAATGAATTCTGTAGAAAATTGACAGACTCGCTAGTTTGCGGCGGTGTTCAGACTGAGAAGTATCTTAGCCACTAACTTCTCATCGCCTATAAGTCGAGCAGCACCCCGGTCTACCGATTCAAGAGCTACGAGCTGGTACTTGACTGAACCGTCCCAGATATGACAGCAGTATTCCACACACGAAAACTTACCGTATATAAATAATTAAGGTACTGGTAATTTCATAAATAGTACGTTTGATAAAAAATACGTATTATACATACTTAGTACTTAATCATAGTTTTTTATTGATTTTTTTAAGTTAGCTCCTAATTTGTTTGGTCTGTTCTGATTGTAATTTAATTTAAAATCATTTTAAGCAGTTTTATATTTTATTTAGATTTATATTCTGCAATTAAAAACAAATAAAGCATATTCATGAAAAACCAGAAACCATATTTATTAAAGCTATTGTTAATTTATGGTTCCAAACTAAATCTTTTTCAGTAAAGTCATTAAGAAAAATATGTTTTTAATTACACATTTTAATCCAAATTCCGACGTAAGAACATTAGCAAAAATAGCAAGGCCATTAGCTATGAAAAATTTCGTTTTGGAGACATTTTTTCAATTAACTAAATTGTGTTTTTTGGTAATTTTCCTTGTATACGTAACTTCCGTTTTCAGATTAAAATGTAAATCTCAACAGTTTTATGAACGCAAAGTAGTCTAAAACTAAAACAAGTTTTTGGTAAATTTTTTCCTAAGTGTTGGCATCAAAATATTCTTTAAACTATACTAATCTTACAGACAACGATAAAATCACAAAGAAATTTCTGCGACATTTTAATTCCAGGTTGTAAACATGGCAACATTTTAGTGTTATCACTTTTTAAAGATTTTTTAATGCCATAGATATCAAACAAGCAGATGGGCTGCCTGATAGTAAGCAGTCACCGTCGCTTATAACACCATAGGCATCACAATTACGTTTCCGACCTTGAAGACTCATAACCTCATTTTACTTTTACCGTTTACTTGTAATCAAAATGAAAGTTTTACTACTTTTACTCCACATCCCTATTTTTTCTACTTTTTTCTCATTATTTTTAATAATTTTTTTAAGTAAGAAGTCTTTGCTGAACGAATAAATAAAATTACATATATTTATTTGTATACTGCTTAGATTTCAAATTATTCAATAATTGTATAACCTTAAAAATGTTTTATTTATATTACACGGGAATTACAAAAAAAAAAAAACCTTAAAAACCTACCTTAGAAATGTTAGCAATATAAAGATCGCACGAACGAAGCATGACCTATTAGAGAAAAGGCACATGTATTTGTAGATTAAATTTACCTTCTATCTACATAGAACCCAACATGAATACAAAGCAGCAACACATTATTTGATAACACTTTAATATCCTGAAAACAGGTTCTTTTAGTCATTTCATCATTTGACTGTTTAAAATTCGCGATGACGTTGCCCGCGCGATTTGTAAACATGGCGTCGCTTCCGGTGAGGCCGCGGCGGAAATTCGACCTCCTGTCTTTGGAGGGATGAAAGGGGGTAGTACAACCCTTGGAACAACAGATGATCGCTTCGTGCGATTGCTGTGATGAATAGTTTTTTAACCGACTATGAGGAGGAAGGTTTTCAATACGGCAAGTTTTTAATTTTTGTTTTAGTCTGCGGTGCCTGAATGGGTGTTCCCCGATGTTTACAAACTGGGTGTCTTGAAATCACGGTGAGTGAATCGGTTTCTTCTAGGCAAGCGTGCTCCAACGTACCCGCATCATCGCTTAACATCAGGAGAGATAGTGGTCCAACGTAAGCCTATTAAGTATTTATAAAAAAAAAAAAAAACTTCGTAATCTAAGTAATTTTTTTTTGCCTGTAGGCTTAGTCCCAGATTTTATAATTTTCGAAAACTATTTTCGTTTACGTATTGTTTCATACATTGCTGGGCTGAAAGGTATTCGAAAACTTTTTTCGTATTAGAGTAAAGCAATCTATACCGCCGATTACTACCGATTTTAGTTCCTCCGCGTTTCCGCTGGAGGCGCTTTACTAAAATGTATGGAACAATACGTAAACGAAAAAAGTTTTTAAAAACTATCAAATCTGGGACTAAGCCTACTGTACAGTACGGTCGATTAAATTTGGTGATAGTTCCCGCTCGACTTCAAAATCCATGTATTTAAATATTATTTTGTTCTTTGTAGTGGCACTATGTATGGTTTTAGAATTCGTTTTGTTTAAAGATAATTTATGTTATTCTGGCACTGGCAACTAAGAATAATGTTAAACAGCAACATTAACTTAATACAAATTCAGCCAAGTAAAAAAAAAAAGTTTTGACTCCAACGTGAAAAAAACTTGTCGCCTCATTTTCCTAAACTCGTGTAATTTCGATTGTTAGTGTGTAATTAATGGTGGATTATTGTTTATTACGTGTTTTTGAACATTCTCGAATTGCGCAAGTGATGTAATGAGATGAAACATGTAATTTCGTGTTGTTTACAAAACTCCATAGAAGCCTCTAGTAAAGTCTTGCACCTCTTTACTACATGACTTGTACTTCACCGTAACTCACTTTCCTTAACTCGTGACTTGTTTTGACGCCAAAACTCCCTAAAATGGTCCTAACATGATTACCATCATGAAAAATTATACACCCTTAAGCCAGTTCAGAAAAAATAGCATTTCCCTATTAACGCGACACAGATCAAGTTATAGTAGGTAAGTAAACTGTTTAAAGATGCTATGAAATTGCCATCATGGCGTCAATCGACGATATTAACCGACTGTGAAAAATGAAAGGCCATAATGTGTAAATCCGTAATTTATATGCGATGCCGCGGGAAACACTGCCACCCTCCTTCGACGATTTGTAGGGCTGCCAGTTTTGAGCTACAAAAATTTTATTGTCAAAAAAGATAAGCATATATTTTATTTATTTATTTAGTATATCGCAAAACCGTATTGTTTTGATAAAAAAGAAAACTGACTTAGTTAAAACAGAGATTGAAAGTCCTCAAAAAAAAATTGAAACTCAAAAAAAAAACTTTCTATACGTAAATCAATACGTCATTTGTGTGTGTGTATTTTTGGCTTTGTTGAATTTTTAAAAAAGCGCTGAATTAACTTTGATAAAATTTATATGGAACCACCTCTGAGTTATGATCTACCAAACAAAAAAAGAATCATTAAAATCAATACATAATTAGCGGCGTAATCGCGTAACAAACATACAAAAAAAAAACATACAATCGAATTGATAACCTCCTTCATTCGTCGGTTAATTATCATGCCTACATTGTCATGTATTTTTTCTACCACACACTAAATTACCCACGTGTCGTACATAGAAGCAGTAATTTTTTTAAGAAATAGGTATGTTTTAATAATTTAACTTGATGCGAATGAAATCTTTATCTTTACCATCGCGCTAGACAATTTTTTGATGTGAAACATTTGTCGGCAAACAATATGACGCTCTCATGCCGTCATGTTTCACATCTACCGGGCGTCCCGTGTCGGACAACTTTTTTAGTACTTATATTTTTCCTGGCAGCCCTAAAGCATCGTCCAATTTATTTCTTAATACCATCTCGTCGCCGTTTGAAGGCGCTAATTTGTTTGTCGCGAGTGACGCCGCGGGCGGCGCCGATCACCAGTCAGGAAATCGGTTTTTAAACAGCCTTTATCGGTGATGGCGAAATTATTGAAAATGGCTTCTCTTGGAGTTTGCTTAGCAATTTTGTAGGTATTTAGGGAAGTAAGGTTCAGTAGTATAGATATTAATATTTCGTTTGATGCACTATTCCTGGTCCAAGCATTTATTTGCTCTGACAACTGTGAAAACCTAAATGAAAACCATGAATTCTAATCACTTTCAGTAGATTTTTGAATGTAAAACTGTAAAAAAGGTACCCGATGCCCTGCAGTGGTGTACTCTGGTATTTTTATTCAGCTTTTTAAAAACTGCTGTTAGAGCAAATACATGTTTAGTTGCTTATCTATTTGAAAGTGAGAAAGAATAAATGAAAATTATTTATAATACCCATAATATCCATGATAATACTAATAAAAACAAAAAAAAGTAAAGTTGGGTGGCTAGCTAGTAATTAAAGTTTTTTTTTTTTTTACTTATTGAGATTAAAGACATAAATATTGAGTTATTTAAAAAAAAATACAACCGTATTGACCTCAATAGCCATAAGGTAGTTTTTTTTTCTAAAACAAGGATCTTTCATATTTTTGTTATTTATACGTACAAATTAAAAAACTTTTTATATAAGATAGGAAATAAAACTCTCACGTGAGATATTTATGATTGACAAATAAGCATAAGAGCTCTAAATCCAAAATCTAAAGTAGGTCATAAATTAGGCATGATATTTAATTTAGCCTTCAAAAAAATTCAATATTGAATTTACGTTGGTCAACAACACGTCAACGAGCCTATATTATAACATAGCAAAAGAATAAAATATTAATTCATGTACTATTTGATTCCACCGGTTAAAATTGTGATCGAGATTAGTCAGAGAGGAAACTATTCAAAATGCATTTCACACTTTCCAGTTTCGCGGGTTTATCCACAGATGTCGCTACTAGCACCAGTCGGCTAGAAGCTGCGGGACCAGTCTAGCCATGCTGTAAAGGGAGGGGCCTGTACCGCGTCCGCCTTGATACCGCGATATACCGCGTCTACTTATCAATTTATAAAGTTATAAAGTTATATGATTATTTACGGGATATTTCCACAACCTTACCACGGTAAATATGCCGTAAATAATCATATAACTTTAGTGAACAACCGTGACAGTTTAAAACAGTGTTTTATCAATTTATCTCTAGATATGGCAGAAAGAACTACAATCTTACACGGGGGCAACAAGTTTTCTTTCGAAAATAAAAAAATGGTCCACTAATTTTCACATATAAATCGGCAGCATTATAAAAATGACCGACTGGACCGATTTTCATGATCTTTGATTTGTTGGGTTTCTCTCTGCCCGAATAGCAGAATAAGTATTAAAACATTGGAAGATTTCACGAAAAAAAGAAAACAGTGGTGTAAAAAAATGAATACATTTTATCATAATAACAACGTTTACACAAAAAAAAATTATAATATTATACACAACCTATCGATAATTTCCAGTTTTTTTTTTTCTATTATTGAATTTTTATGAATCGCAGTCTAGGAGGTCACTGTCGCTACTATAAGGAGGTTGCTTCAAGGAGGTATAGGTATAACGCGGATGAAACCGCGGGGCGCAGCTAGTAATACATATATAATTAGGACAGTTCATGATTCTTGAACATTTTCCGATATTTCGTTTTCTTTTATTTTTATAAAAAGCGCGGCAGACAAGCTCACGGTACATCTGATGGTAAGCAGAAACCGTCGCCTTTGGCCACCTGCAATATTAACGATGTTGGCGGAAGCCTCGATTCGATTTTTCTATAATTCATAATGTGAAATTCGTTTTTTTTTTTTTTTCCTTTTTGAAACGGTTCATGTTAAAAATGGCGGGAAGACTTTTCGGGGAATGACATTCCACACCTTGCAGGACCGCAGAAGAAAGAAGCGGAAAAATCGGACGGCGTGTGATTTCCAGCCAGTTTGCAATATGTGGGTTTGAAGGGTGAGCTTTTTGAAGGTGTCGGGATGAGCTGTAGTAAAAATCTGACGCTGGAATGAGATCAAAAAGCTCTTCAGATCATTCCCCTTAAGTGATGTGACATCCTATATGAGAATAAATGTCTATAAACCTTAAAGTAGTATGCTTTTACTCAGAGCAAATAAAAATAATTTTGCTCTGAAGGTTTTTATAGGACAATGAATTGACCTTGAAACATTTGTTTCATTAAAAAAATCTTATGCTTAAGGAAAACCCTAATCAATGAGTAACCTTTTAATAGACGTCATTAGAACATGTGTGCTCGAACGCTTTTCCCTGTAAGTTATTACTAACTTGATTATTTATTGTTATTTCTATGAATCAAAAGGTCAATACAGGATGTTGTGAAGGCCCAGCCACCACTGGGTGGTAGACGACGTCAATACCTATTAAACATGGCACCAAACTAGACCGATAATTGGGTGTTAATATCTATTTAAGTATGTATTTAAAACTATATATGTATGTATATCAGTCTCTGGCAGCCATATTACAAGCTTTGCTTAGTTTGGGAACAGATGACCGTGTTTGCAAATAGTCGCGTTTTTTATTTTATTTTATTAAGTAGCTGCTCATTGACGTATATATAAGGACTGGTCCAAAGGAACTTTTTTGACGGTACTAACTCAGTGGTGCACGAGGTTAAAGCGCATTAATGAGAACTAAGTTGCACGCCAACTTTGCTGATAAGTCGTCGTTAGTAGAAAACAATGTGACATAGCAGAGATTTCGACAGATGCCCCCCCCCTAATATTTCAAGTGCTAGAGATACTGGAACATAAATTATTGTTCGGATGGGCATATCTTGATATTTACATCTATTTAGCTATTCTATCTCACCAATATAAAAGTGGTGGTCGAGCGATAGCATGTCCGCTTCACAATCTGACGACGGCTGGGAGGTCTAAGAACCTCAAAGTTCAAAGTCATAATAATATGACATTCACCAACATGCACTGGGTCAGCATGGTAGATTAGGGCCCATTTTTTAATTTATAGCCTTCTTTGCTGGTCAAGTTTCTTACTTCTCATCTTGCAATGATGTCAATTATCTATTTTACTGTCAAATTCATTAATACTTTTGTTATTTAAATATGTTAAATGTCAGATATTTTTTATATTATTAATTAGTCAATGACATCGGCTCCGCTGTATTCTTCCCAGCTTGCCTTTCGGCATAGGCCTCTTCCTGGAACTTCCATTCATGCCTCTTTTGTGTTAGTTGTTTCCAATTTATGCCAACCACTTTTTTAATTTCATCTTCCCATCTTACTTGCTGTCTTCCTTAATTTCGTTTTCCTTTTCTTGGGTACCATTCTAATGTATTCCTATTCCATTTTCCTTGTTTATTCCTGAGCATATGACCAGTTCAACGCCACTTTTGTTGTTTTATTACATAATTGAAATGTTTCTAGTTTTGGTCTTCTTTTTGATTTTTCCCAAATTTACTTTGTCGAATTATTTAAATTAAGTATGTATATATATATATATATATTATATCTTATACATAGATAATTATAAGTTATATGTTGTTTTGGCATACTTAAATTTCCCATAATTTTGCTTTGTCAGGGGGCACCATGTGGGGCAGCCATAAGATAAAACTGGGAGGATGCAACTGTTAAAAACTTTTATTTAGTTTTGGAGAGGTACTGATTTTTCTTTCATTATCTCTTTCAGTGACGTGATAGGCTGATAATATAATTATGATGATAAGCTGTTCTATACGTTTTATATTGGATCAATAACCTTTTTTGACAGCTGTTTTGGACGATTTTAGGGTTTCTGGTATAATTAAAACGGTAGGTCTGCTATCGCACAGCTGTTTTCTGATCCATCTCTTACCTTACACCCTGTATAATCTATAGGGAACAAACAAACCTCCATAACATTCGATAATAAACAGGAAAATCAAGTTGCAAATGGACATTATTAGAATAAATGATAACAAATTTTACGGGAAATAATTCCATAGCATGTTATAAATATCGATAGATATTGGAAACATTTACTCATATAGGTATTGCAGCTATAATTATAATCAGTCACGGCCATTTTGTTTCGTTATACATGTGAAATAACAATAATCAATATATGTTCGTTATTCAATTTACTGTTCAAATCGACAACTATAAATTTTACAAAAAGTGTTCTAAACACATTTATTCATTTATAAAATGTTAATAAGTAAACTAGGACAGAATAACTATAAAAAAATCGAGTCTGGTTTAAATAAATATAAACGACACTGGGAATGGTGCTACAATTCTAACAATAGCATTCACATCAAAATCGATCCAGGCGTTCAGGATTTATAGTGGAATTTTATTAACTTCCCATACACAGAGAGAGAGACTTGAACCCTAAAAACATTAAACTTCTTTTTGGGCAGTTCTATAAAAAAAGTTAAACTTTGTTGACGATACGACCTAAAGTGTGTCTTGGCTTTCGATACTAAAAGGCGCCACCTTTGTCTAACTTGAGCAATCATACTATGTAACTTCAAATTTACGGAGATTTTTAACCCTTCGATCTCTCCTTCTGTACTTGAACGAGAAAATTAAAATTTATTATTGAACCACTCACCTTAAAAGCAGATCAATTCCCTGATTCTGAATCAGCTCCGCCTCGCGATTCTGCTACAATCAAGATTGTTAGCATCCACTTTATACCCAGCCCCAATCTCATGCGCACGCTAAAATATCTCACAAGCTTCTCAATCTTCCATCAAGCGTGCGTCAGCGTCAATACCAACATGACGAAATAAAACGAACATTGTTCTCATGCCAACATTCTCGTTATTTAGTTAGCAGATCACTCCATTGTTGCTCTCGAGAAACCACGAAAAAAGCATGGGCGGAGTCGCTATCGCCCGCACCTATCTCAAGATGAAACATGCTTACCATCCAGATACATGCCTTCCAACACTGGGTTAAACACTCTTCGAATGTACACCATAAATCTTAGCAGGTAAGTTGGATTTCCATTGAAGGATTACAAGGAGCTTATTAAAGAAAATTAAATTTGCAGCCACGCGAAATCGGAACGATGGAGTTGCGTTTGTTTAATCACGCAATAATACTCTTTATTGCTCGCGAAAATCTCGAACACTTTCAATGCACTTGTGAAGTATTTAAGGGTGGGTTTGCGCTGAGATGTTTTGGCGGTTACGTTGTTCCCATAGGTTTGTTGATATTTATATAGTGCGTTGTGTTTATATAGAGCGGATTACAGATAAGACGCCAGCGTATTTTCATTTTATTACCAAATTACCGATGGGGAGATAAGGCTCCGCGCCGATTGTGGCGACCACTATCGGGCAACATTTGCCAACAGGTAATTGTACGTATTACTTGTTCTGTTCACGAATATGGCGATACTCGGTTTAAAGGTTCAGATAAACGCTATTTTTGATGAAGAGATCGTCAGAGATGATTTGAAAATTTCGAAATAATTTTCTTTGGGCCTTCTTGGGCAACCTTTCCCGAGCCCACATATGATTCTACATTAAAAGGTTATGTCTGGCTGCTATATTGTTATATGTGACTCTGAGACCAAAAAATCAGATGCTGCAGATAGGTTTTTTTTTAATTACTATATTTATTTTAACGATTTTAATCTACTTTCAATAAATTTCGTTTCGATTTGAAACTTTGCAAGTTTGTGTAATCTGTATGTCAATACAATACTTTGGTACCATCGAGCTGATCTGATGATGGAGCCAGAAGATGGATAGTGGAACTCTTCAATAGCTTAACGTATTTTTTTACTAGTATAATCATTGTTGGCCTTACTTAAAAACGTTAAGTTAATCTATGCTTAAAATTGTTCTGTATCGTTTTCGCGTGGGATCATTGCCATCAGCGAGAAGTTGAGAGGCATATATTAACTTGAGTAACTTTTTTAAGTAAGGCTCTGTGTGTTTAATAGTCCCACAACTACATAAAGGGTTTTGGTCAATCGGATTGTCTTTAGACCTTCACTGTTTTTGTAGTGATAGCTTGTATTTTGTTTGGGTAAAAAAATAATTACTTAAAAACTTGAAGTTAGCACCAACAAAACATTTTATCACGATTAAAAAATTGTATAGAAAAATATTTGACCGAAGTTGTTTCATTAAAAAAACTTTTAACAATATTTAGGGAAGGGTATTGACCACAGATAGGTTTGTGGTATTAACACTCCAATAACCTCAAACACTCTGCATTACAAATCCATATTAATTACAGGCGAGCCTATCCGCGATCTGCACGACCTCTCACCACCTCCCGCCAGCTCTTAAATCACGCGGAGGTGTTGAATTGTTGATCGATCAACGCCTAGAAAGTGCGAGTGGATCCCAGCGCTAGAGCAATGTTCATAAGGCTACGAGAATATGGAAAATATATTTAAGATATCAGTGCGACCGACAAAAATTTGATCACTGTTCCTATAGTAGGTACTAATTATATTATGTACACACTAGCGACCCACCCCGGGTGTCCCCAAGTTATGTATAATAAAAAAAAATATTTAAAATATTTCGGGACATTTTTCACACGGTCATCTGACCCCAAACTAAGCAAAGCTTGTAATATGGCTGCCAAAGACTGATATACATACAAATATAGTTTTAAATACATACTTAAATAGATATTAACAACCAGATATAGAACAAATCGATAACCGATGGGGAAGAAAGGTTCTTGAGTGGAGACCACGAACCGGAAGACGCAGCGTAGGTAGGCCTCCCACTAGATGGACCGACGACATAGCAAGAGTCGCTGGCATCCAGTGGATGCAAAAGGCAGGCTGTCGTTCAGTGTGGAGGTTAAAGGGGGAGGCCTATGTTCAGCAGTGGACGTCTTCTGGCTGATGATGATGATGATGATGATAGAACAAACACAAATGTTCATCACATAAATGTTTGTCCTAGGTGGGATTCGAACCCACGCCCCCAAGCTCAGAAGTAGTAGGTTCACTACCAACTGGACCTATCATATCTACCTATCTATCTATCATCTATCATGGCTATCATATAATTATATAAAGCTTTCGTGAAAAACTATCTAACTGATGGTGAAGACCGCATCAAAATCCATTGCGTGGTTTAGGAGTTAGCGGATATACAGACAGACGCGGAAAGCTACTTTATTTTTTACTATGTAGAGACTAGCCTTTTCCCGCGGTTACGCCCGTGAAAATACCTTATATCAAAGTCTATGCCACTCAGGGATAGTCTAGTTTTCTACAAGTGAAAGAAAATCCAGAATCGGTGGAGTAATTTTAGAGATTACCTCATATAAACACGAACCCCCTTATTAATAAACGTGTAGTAGGCTTGGAATAGTTACTCCGTCTTTTGTCTTTTTCTATCGAGTTCAAAATGTGAAAGAGAGAAGAAGACAAAACACGGCGTAACTATTCCAAGACTACTCCACGTTTATTAATAAGGGGGACAAAGTATAAAGTCATCGCTTTACATCTTTATAATATTACTAAAAGTGTAATACGTGTACAAAAATGAAATTGGCTAGTAACAGGTATGATATATGACCATTTTAAAGGAATTTTAATTGTACCAAACTACTACTGTTAATATTAATTATCTATTATCAGATTTTTACAAACAAATGCATGCTATCATTGGTTTTTAGGGTTCCGTACCCAAAGAGTAAAAACAGGACCCTATTACTAAGCCTACGATGTCTGTCTGTCCTACCTATTAACGGCTATCTGTCGAACCGTAATAGATAGCCAGTTGAAATTTTTAACAGTGTATGTAATGTTACGGCGGATTAACTAACAAATAATAAAAAAGTCAAAACGTAAAAACGTAAACCCCATACAACAAACGTATTATTTTTAACGTATTTTTGTATTTGCTCTAATGTAAAAACGGTAATGCATACAAGCGTCAAACTTGACATGATTATAGTACACACTCTAAAACTCTAAAGTATAACAACAAATAATAAATAATGGTGAAGTCTTAGAATAACTACACAAAGAAACCAAGTACATACGCAAAATTTAAGCCATTCAAATGGTGTCATATATGACACCAAAAAAAATATAAAATTTTTACTATGACAATTTGCGCGATGAAATCGTACCACAACAAATCAGAAAAGCAGCATAAGAATTATGGTGTGACATTCCACAGGTAATCCATTAATTTTCTTGCTTAAATCGTTTAAAATACCAGTTGTTAGGCGTTGTTTGGAAACCTACCTTCTCTGAGTAGTTATTCTAAGGGTGAAGTGTGAGTCGGTGTCAAATTTTAGTTCATTACCAAGTTACAACCTTCGACCAAAATAAAATGAATGGACAGGCCCAGTAGAAGTGCATTTTTGAAGATTCAAAAATGAGCGCCATCTCACATTTCGTTTCAGTCGGTCTCTAGCCGTAGGAAGTCCAACACGTGTCTATTGTTACGCGATAACGAAACATCTGCCAAAATTATGCATTCATATGCTTTCCCGAAGTGTAAATATGGTACACAAATAAAACCGGGGTCTATTTTTTGTAACAAATATTTATTTATTAATTTATTTATTTACGGAAAACAAACAGCTTTAACAACATAAGACAAAGTAAGAAAAATAAGAACAAACAAGCCTTAAAAGTTTTCACAAAAAATAATATTTTTCACAAATATACTGTACATTTTTATAATTAGGTGTTGAAGTATATGTCCGACGGTTTTGACTCGTTTTCACTGAACAATTTCAATGGTTAGGGCCCGTCCATTCATTTTATTTTAGTCGAAGGTTACAACTCGTAATTCCCTACCTGGATGACCTCTTTATCATTTCACCGGATCGAAACGCTATATCTTACTAATTTTGAAGTCGGTTTTAAAATTGATATTTGGTACTAAGTACTCTTAACTAAGGCTTAACATGATCTGTATCAGGCTACTGGTTTTAGAGATCGATACAAAAAGGTATACTACTAACAACGCGACCAACTTAACTGTTAGAAGTGACCAAACGAGGGAACTAAAATGTGACCTGTGACGTGATCAGTTTTGTTAAAAAAGCGACGGTGGCTCTTTCATTCAACTCTACAGATAAATTTGTCGTAGGTTTAAAAACTATTGACCGCTCACGTTTAAATAAAACCATCTATCCAGCGCTAGTTTAATGGTTTGATGCAATCTCAGTAAAATGTCACACTATGACAGGTCACTGTTATTATGACAGACAAACTGTATCACAAACAGATCACATTGAAATCAACCTTATTGGATACGAAATAAAGGTGAAATGGGTTGACAATGGAGATTGTAACGATTATTTTGACATCCGGCGTGCGCGCAGCCGTTTCGTCGATTACTCGATAATTTTAAAGATTATTATCTGTTTTTGACAACACTACTTATTTTTAAGTACATGTTTATATGTGACGTGTGATGGACATTTAATAACTGTAGAACAAGCTGAATACGAATTTTAAATCTTGTTGTTTAAAATTTGTTGTAACAATCTACTTTCGTTTTTGAGCACCACATTGTCGCTATGTACAGTTTGTCCTCCGATAGATTTTTACTTCGATCAGACAAATAAGGGAGATATGCCTCAGTACAAATATCGTTCGTATTCAAAAGTTCCCGTATTTCACCCACTTTTTTACTGAATCGCTAAACCGCAAGACTTCGGCACATTTATAAATCAAGCACACAAAAAAATGTGTAGTGACCAATTAATTAACTAATAGTCCGCATGAAAGCCACACTAAAAAGGCCGGCATGGTCGTCTACAGGGTGGCTTAAAAGGCATCAAGCCTAATTTAATAGACCTAATGCGTTCGCACCCACCACGCTTTACCATTTCTCCTTAGTTTGTCTGATCTGAAGGTTTTTATATGAGGAGTGTATATTTTATCGAATTTTATCATTAAAGTCATATATGTATATTATTGTATATGCTCACCGGCTACCTATCTATTTTGCACAATTTCAACACAAAACAATAAAAGTTTGTTTATTTTTGTACTCAAAGACAAGACAAGCATCAAACTTTTAAACTCTGTCTAAGTATTTATTTGCTAGCAAAAAACATTGTATAAGCCGTTTTTTATGTTTTTTTTTTTAAATATTAGGTCCTACGAAGTGTGCTACTTATACGTGACCGAATTCGTTTTAATTCTTTTAAAATAACGTTATAAGAGTTTTGAAGAGTTTTTAGTCGAATTTTGACTGTCCTAGTTCTCCATTAAACTTTCCTGAACCTGAACTTTCGCCAATTTTGGTAAATTTGAAAAGAGTTTTTAGGCACGGTAAATATAATCATAAGTACCTACATAAGCATCGTTTCAATTATGGATCTATGTTTAATTAGCAACTGTAGTAGCTTTTATAACCGTAACTCATCGAGCTGCTTTCCACAAATAGTTTATCAGCTATCCAGTTTGGGAGTTCCAATAATGGTACTACCACGATGGCTGGATAGTGGAGAGGCAATCGTCGCCTACTTAGCTATTGTTTGACTCTACGCTGGCAGCGATACCATCGCGGGCCTTGTACCACCGATAGCTGTATACGTGCAACCAATTTGCCAGGGATGAATTTATTTTGTAAGACTTTTGTATTGAAAATGTGTATTTATTTTGGTACAAGATCCGGCCCACTCGCTATGAATGCACAATTTTGGTATACAACATAATCTATTTTTAGGGTTCCGTACCCAATTGGTGTAATCGGGACCCTATTACTAAACTTATGCTGTCTTATGTTATTACGTTTTTTTTCTTTATAAATTTTAATTATATTTCTCAGCTTAATTCTTTGCGATTTTTTACATGTTGTAGTCCTGTCTCACGTCACAGCCTTGCACGGTGTTTAAAGTTTTTCTAAATGTGGCAGCACTTCCCTTTCCGGTCTCCCACCCGGTAAGGGCGAGCGCCGCCATCTTTTCGAGTTCCTCACCAAAAAGTCACATCGCAAACACTTAGTCACTGGATTAAAGATATACTTAACAAGAGTGGCATTGATACGAACATTTTCAGTGGGCATAGTGCTCGGCATGCGGCTACCTCTGCAGCTAGTAGGTTAGGTGTGAATATCGAAATAATAAGAAAAACTGCAGGGTGGAGTCAAACGTCTTCTGTATTTGCTAAATTTTATAATAGAGATCTGATCACTGATGATTCAACACAGTTCGCTAGAACAATTCTATCAATTAATAATACATAATTATATTTAAGGAAAAATAATAATAATACATAAGATAAAAAAAAATAAAAAAAAAAACATAAATGAAAAGTAAATTATTGGAATAATATTTTGATAGTTTTCATTATTTGCTCTGAACATCCTACAACATGTAAAAAATCGCAAAGAATTAAGCTGAGAAATATAATTAATGATCAAACGAACTTACCTGTACGTGAAGTTCGATCATAATTATATGATCAGCTTAATTCGAAGCGATTTATAATATCCCTCCCAGAAAATATGTTATTATCCCTACCCCATACAACTAAGTATTTTATTTATTTTATTATTCTTTAAACATAATGAGGAACTCGAAAAGATGGCGGCGCTCGCCCTTACCGGGTGGGAGACCGGAAAGGGAAGTGCTGCCACATTTAGAAAAACTTTAAACACCGTGCAAGGCTGTGACGTGAGACAGGACTACAACATGTAAAAAATCGCTTCGAATTAAGCTGATCATATAATTATGATCGAACTTCACGTACAGGTAAGTTCGTTTGATCATTAAGTAGTTTTAGTTTATACAAAATGTTGTATTTATGTATTTCGGAAAGAAGAAAGGCTCAACCCATTCTCAATATTCTTACAGCTGTGTGTGTGTCTGTCTGTAGCATCGCAGCATCCAAACGGCATTTTTTTTTGTATAGGTGACTTTTTCGGGAGTATACATTTTATTGTTTTTGTAGCTGGTTGTCAAACAAGAAAAAAAACCATGTTCGTAGCTGGTTACGAAAATCAGTTACAAACGTGGACGAAAGGGTATTTTCAGCTATAATTCAAGTAAATCTGTTGTCATTTGAAGATTATCAGCTCTGCTATAGGAGGTTTAAAAAACTCAATTTATATAATTGTGTTTGTTTTTTTTTTCAGTTTGTGTTTATATACTTACTTATATAGTTATTCAAGCTGGTAGCCAAACATTCCAATATCAATAAGCAATCATTATTAGTTGTAACACAAACACGTAGACGTATAATTAAACTAAAACATTGTCTGCCCTTATCTTATCTACCATCGGCCCATTAACAGACTAAACAACTATAACCTACCAAACAATATGTAATATAAAACCTTTGGGACACACTGGCTGCTAATGTGGCGAATGTGAAAGCTTTTTTTTGTTAATAATTGACATAGACATCATTTATTTGTAGCAAAAAAATAAAATATAAATGGTTAAAAAAAATCTTATTATATTTTTTTGTCACAAACCAACACAAACGGATTTTGAAGTAGTTTTTTTTAATGGAAATGTTACTTGATCGCGATTCGCGAGTGTACCTAGCTTTTATTCACGTTTTTTTTTTTTTTACATAAATAGTCTTGCTCTTGTTCGCCAACTCGCCTGATGTCAAGCGATAATGCGGTCTACGATGAAGCACGCTTCCTTAGAAGAAACCGATTGAACACACCTAGACTCGACTTCAAGACACCCAGATTGTAACTATTAGGGAACACCCACTCAGGCAGTGAATTCCACAGACTAGCTTCTCGGAATATCAACCATAAAAATTAATGTTCAGCTGTTTCAAGATTATCAGCTCTTTCATTACAATATATTTTTATTAATTTCAATGTACATGTTATTTTTTTATGTAAGTAATTTCTGATGCATGAACAACAAAGGGTTTGCCTATCTATCTAATATGATCTAATAGAAGTTACAAAGCTCCTGTACTTTTTAGACAGTGTGTCCTCAAAGCCGTATCTTTCGATCTAAAACGCTCCGCGCAATCGGACAATCTTAGTCACCCGTAACCGTACACTGCCTGTCAAAATAAATGTACTGTCCTTTAAAACACACACAAAAAATACCAAACAACTACACGACTTATTCTAATGACAATAAAGCGCAATATAAATAGCCACATCATAAAAACAATCTCCACATCGTTTCTGACACCCGTATCCGTCATCCGAATCGATATGCAAGTGTCAAAATCCTAACCTCAAAATGAGATCGAGAATTGAAGACTCGATTGAATTCGATTTGACTAACGTACGATCGCCTGAGGGGAGAAAGGAATAAAACAATCGGAACTTTACTACGAGAAAATAAACGACATAATCGATTGTATCGATTCACGAGAATCGAGAGGCCGTTAACAATTGACGCGCGTTCTCTAGTTTATGCTCTGAGGAGATGAAATGGATCTGGGGTTGAGGTCGAAAACTATTTCACAGACTTACGAGGGTAAACTTTAATTCTTAACTCGTAAAGTAGGTTTTCGATTGTTCTGACAAAATGAACAATGGTTTTCTAGAGATGAGGCAGGTGATTAGGTAACAAAATGCCGTAGCACCTAGACTGCCTGTTAATTTTGTTGTAACGAAAATCTGAACATTTATTTTGTGCTGTCTTGTACTTTATTATTTCTTAGGTTTCTAACATCTTTATAAAGTGGGAAAAGAAACAATGAAGTTATCTACCATCAACGAAGTGATACTCACCCACAAAGTATTTATATATTTTTTACACTTTGGTAAAACGAACGAAGTGACCACAAAGTATTTATGTATTTTTTACACTTTGGCAAAACGAACGAAGTGACCACAAAGTATTTATATATTTTTTACTTTGGTAAAACGAACGAAGTGACCACAAAGTATTTATGTATTTTTTACACTTTGGCAAAACGAACGAAGTGACCACAAAGTATTTATATATTTTTTACACTTTGGTAAAACGAAGTTACTTATATAGCAATTTTGTTTTTCTTTGATCGATTCCTTGATTCTTTTAAAACATTTTATGGTTGTTTTGAGGAAAACTTTATTATGCACAACTAAAAAAACAGAAAATTAATGAAAACTTAAATAAATAACTAAAAACTAAAACTTAAAATAACTAAATACAAACTAAAAACTTAAACTAAAAGACCATTAGTGGAGGGAAAGGTCCCCAGAATGCTGGCAGCATTGCCACGTTGAATGGCAATGCTCAATTTCTGGGCGAAATAGAAGCCAGCATTCTGGACACCCGACGCCTCCACCAATCGCCTGGCCAAGTCCCGATAAAGGCCCATAGCCGCCGGCCCCCACGGACCCATCGTCTCCACCCCAAACGGAGCGAACATGTACACCCGGTCAAGGTGTGCATATTTGCGCCGTTTGAGGTTTTCGGCTTGAGCGGCGGCGGCGCTGGCCTGAACTGATGTTGCAGGAAGGTGAGACGGAGCCACTGTGTCTACGCATGTCGCATCCCACACTAATGGCTGCCCCACCTTCCAAGGTATCAGGGTCATCCCGTCGGGTCTTTTGCCGTCGTCTCGCATCAGTCCATTAGGTTCCAGGACTGAAGGGACACCGGCACTGACGAAAGCCCGACGGATGACGTCATTCAGGCTGGCGTGCCGCGGAATGCGCCCAGCACTCTTAATACACGATAAGCCGTGGTGGCCGAGGCGATCTACATTATCGCCACAGTTGCAGCGATGGGGGACTTGGCAGGCTGCACCTATTCTAAGGGATACGGCTAAACAAAACGTAATTTTATTGGTTGTTTTTAAGTAGTATACCAACAATTAAATGTTATATAATTATATGTATATAATATAGATAGTAAAACTAGTATTTTTTTACAAGCCTATCTTTATAATTTTTGTCTCAAAAATGTTTTGGTTTTTAGCTGTAAGTTTTTGAGAAATTGTAATAAAATAAAATTTAAAAAAAAAAAATTAAAAAATTATTTTTTTTAATCTGTGGTGCAATATTTTTTTCCAACTGAATTTATAAAAAAATTGTAACTGCTAGTTGACTTACTAGAGACTAGACAAAGCCTGTACCTAGCAACCCGTATACCTAGCACCCAACTATCTGTACGTAGCATAGTATGAAAAATCG
Organism: Agriopis aurantiaria; assembly: GCA_914767915.1. Classification (NCBI taxonomy): domain Eukaryota; kingdom Metazoa; phylum Arthropoda; class Insecta; order Lepidoptera; family Geometridae; genus Agriopis; species Agriopis aurantiaria. Next base: position 2,384,993 of record OU611982.1, read on the forward strand.
TTGTTAGCAGTTAACACCAATACAAATAGGTTACAAGCTTAGAATAACTACTCAGAAGAAGGTAGGTTTCCAAACAACGCTTTCTCAAAACGTAAGCTACAAATTCGCTTTGTAGCTTACGTTTCGATTGGTATTTTAAACGATTTAAGCAAGAAAATTAATGTATTACCTGTAGAATGTCACACCATAACTCTTATGCTGCTTTTCTGATTTGTACATTTTCTCAATTTCTGATTTTACATAGTAAATTTTTATATTTTTTTGGAGCCATATAGGTGTCACCATTTGAATGGCTTAAATTATGCGAATGTACTTGGTTTCTTTGTGTAGTTATTCTAGGGTTACAAGACAGTTTTTCAATTTTACACTAAATTAACAAATCTGCTGGAAACTATACCTATACCTTTGTGTGATGAACATTTGTGTTTGTTCTATATCTGGTTGTTAATATCTATTTAAGTATGTATTTAAAACTATATATGTATGTATATCAGTCTCTGGCAGCCATATCACAAGCTTTGCTTAGTTTGGGGTCAGATGACCGTGTGTGCAAAAAATGTCCCGAATATATTTTTTTATTTATTTTTTATTTATGAAGACTTTTTATAATAATTAAAAAACTATTCATTTGATGACTCTTAAAATGTCTTCTATGTCATCATATTATAGTGATCTTAGCCACTTCACAATTACAGGTTTCGCTTCATTTACTTTCTTGTTTTTAATGTCGCATAACCTTATAGACGAAAACAATAACAAAGTCACCAAAGTGCTAACTTGGCAAAGTCAAAACTTGTCAAACAAACCACATTGTCATTGTCATCATTGTTTTACTGATTACATTCGAGTATTTTTTTTAACCCCGCCGTTTTCTTGTAACAAAAAACGCGGGTTTAACTAAAAATTCTCTAAATATAAAATGCGAAAAAACTAACGGCGACTAAACTGGGACAATTGGGCAAGTATGGAAAATGATATATCATAATACGTAATAAATATAAAAGATTACAATATCGAAGACAAATACCTATTACAAACAAGTTTTTATCAGTAAATATGTAATTGCAACGAATCGACAGTTGCGACCACCCGCGCGCTACGTAGAACCAAACACACCTGTTGGTTTGTATATTACAATATTAAGAGTGTTGGATTACATTATGTACCATGCACATTGCACGTGCAATTGATATAGATTTAGGATAAGCATGTTATGAAGCATGAGAAATCCTAATAGAAATAGATAGATAAAAGAGGGCCGTTAATAGAGTCTTTAAGGGTCGGCAATGTACCTGTGATACCCCTGGGGGTCTAGACAAGAGCCACACACTGTTGGCGTTCAATCCTGCGGAAAGATGAAATTGTATGAAAATGACATTAGCTTCAGATAATTTATCTCATGCTAATGTGATTGTCAATGTCATTTTCATACAATTTCATCTTTCCGCAGGCGTGAACGCTAACAGTGTGTGGCTCTTGTCTAGACCCCCTGGTGTTGCAGGTAACCATAGGCGACGGTGGTCGCTTACCATCAGGCCCCCGATTCTACTAAAGAAATTGTTTTTGAATTGTAATTTTTTTGAATTTTAATTTGTATATAGTGGCCTCAAAATTGACAGCTTTTAATCTTTTCTATACTAAGTTATAATATAAGGCGGTGGCATTTTTCTAGTATATTTTTTTTTTAAATTAAAAACTGTCAATTTTGAGGTAATTTTTTACAAATTAAAATTAAATCAAATATTGTTTAAAAACAATTTCTTTAGTAGAATCGGGGCCCTGGCTGCCGTCTGCTTGTTTGCTACATAAAAAAAATAATTAAGAAATGTTTATATATATAATGAGTACGGTAAGTACGGTAAACGTGAAATTGTTACGGTATTTGTGTTTATTCTGTGCTGGCAAATGTGGAAACATTGACGATACATAAATTATCTTTGTCTGGAAGCCATACCTATTATAAATTACTATCTTTTAAAATATTTGACAGGCTAGACGTTTGACCATTGCTCACTTGATATTAAATACGGTGTGGTCGAAGATGGTAAGCACGCCTAGCCGGAGCCTTACGGACAACTGCTTTTACAGGCACCTAATCTGCTCAGTTGAAAAATCACGCGAACGTGAACCTTATCGCGCCCAGATCGTCGTTAGTCGTTGCGGTCGCGTGATTTTCCAACTGAGCGGATTAGGTGCCGCAATTAGCTGTTGTCCGTAAGGCCCCTGGAATGGGAATTGGCCCATGATGTTGCTGGAAGACACCGTTAGGTGCTTGGCATTAAGCTTTCAACTTGAGGGTAGCTAGCCAGGTAGGGCGGGGCAAGGGGGGGTAGGACATTAGAAAGTGATCTACCATCATGCTATGGTTTCCTCACTGTTTTCCTTCACCGGCAGCTCAAGTTCATTCTTGGGAATTGAACCCACAACCTGCGGGTTGGAATTCTAGCACGCCAATCACTAAGCTTCTATCGCGACTAAAGTATGTAAACGTTTGTAAGCTTTCGATCTTAAGAGCATTCTTGATAAATATTACACTACAAAAATACAAAACACTTATTTTCATGTTTGGGGACATTACTTTATTAGGATCGATAAACATGGACTATGGTAAAAAATTATGACAAATAAGACGTTTTTTGTAAGGAACTTTACCCACTATATCTAAAAATCTCAGTCTTAAAATCTTAACAGTTTCATGGCAATTTCAACTGAGCATCCTCACAATAAAACCAACTTCCAAAATTAAGAAAACCTTTTAACCGAAACCGAATAAAAAAAACAGCGTAATCAAATTAAAAATCCTACCTTTCTCCATTGTCTTCCCGCGCCCGATCAAGATAGTACGGCGAAAACAAATAGCACTAATTACGGCAGAAATTCGGTTAACAATCAGACAGTTTTATTCGGCAGATTAATACGGCACATCAATCTGCCGTACGGACAAATTAGGGAATTATTTTTTTCGATTAGAACTCTATTGTTTAATCGTGGTGGGTTAATAAGAAGCAGATAACATCTGGAGGTTTTTAATTCAATTACTTTTTTAAATGCAGGAGTATTTAATGCAGGCAATGTTATAAAACACTTTCTTTTGTAAGTTGCACTAACGTTCATAAAGAGATTTATAATGTTTTTTTTTAAATAAAACAATAAAAAAGCTACCGCATAATATGATAATAATAATTATACCGTATATACACCGCCGTATGTACGGCATAATATGTAATGTAATTTTAGTAATAGGCTTGCGTTTGACCGCCAACTCGCCTGATGTTAAGCGATGATGCGACCTACGATGGAGCAAGCTTGCCCAGAAGAAACCGATTCACGAGTGAATCAGGCTAGTTGGCAGGCTAGGAGTTTTTATGGTAAAATTATGGTGTGGTCAAAGTTGGTAAGCACGGCTATTCTGGAATGGGAGCTGGCTCTCAAATAAGGCTTCTGGAACACACCGTAATGTGCTTGGAAACAGGTTTTCAACTTGCGTTTTATTTTATTTTTTATTAATAGGCTTGCGTTTAACCGCCAACTTGCCTGATGTTAAGCGATGATGCGGTCTACGGTGGAGCACGCTTGCCTAGAAGAAACCGATTCACACACCGATCACACAGTGATTTACTATTTATTTATTATTATTTATTTACTTGAATAGGTACACGGATTAGCTACATATTTTCACTGCACTTATATGATTATTACCGGGATATTTACCGTGGTAAGCGCTTAGGTTCGAGTTAGAGTTCCAGTGATAACCGTAGCAAAGACTAAGAAAAAGGGTCGACCGTTTTTTCTGCACCTAACTTTGAACAGTTCGAACAACCAGTCGCATTCTTCAGTCTTCCCGTGAACATGGTGCATGTAACTGCGCCGAAATATCAGGAGCTCATTCCACAACCTTACCACGGTGAATATCCCGTAAATAATTATATAACTGTAGTGAACAACCGTGATAGTTCAAAACAATGTTTTCCCTGTACCTAATCGTTTTTTGTTTTGTTTTTGGCTCCGCGACATTTATACAATTTGCCCAAGGCCCAAAGTAGATGGTAGGTACCTATGTTAAACCACACGGTAGAGACGCTAGAGATAAATATATACTCATAATCATCCAGTTATATTTGACGTAGATTCATTACCACTATCTTATAGGAGAGCCGACGGAGTCCATTAAGAAAAATATCTGCCTTATCATTACTGCTGCTTATCTGCCAGATGAACTGGCATCCGAATCGGTCCAGCAACTACAATACTTATACTATGGAAGAAATATGTTTATTACATTTTCGTAGTAACATATCAGTACTGGGTAGATATTAGAAGGAAATTTTATACAAGTTGGTCCAGAAATCGGTGGTTCTAATTTTTTTACCGGTATTATGTAAATCAGCAGAATTATACATACATATTCCCCCTGCAATTAGACAGTTTTCTGTTTAAAATATACCGATGATGATATACGATGATGATACGACAAATAGTGAATTGTTTACTGAGGGATGAAACTTGTACTTCGAGTGTGGAGTAGAAGGGTCTCTCTAGTTAAATATAGGTATACTTACTCTGCTTTTCTTTGGGGCAGTGAGAAAACTTAATTCACCTATTGACTGTCATAAAACACAATCTGTCCAGCCAAAGTTAAATATAACAAAAACACGCGAAAATGTATTGATAAATTTGTGTACTTTTTTATGCTTTAGGTGCCAAACAAGCTAATGGGCCGCCTGGTGGTAAGCGATGTAAGGTTGTGGAATGAGCTCCCGATATTTCGGCGCAGTTACATGCACCGTGTTCACGGGAAGTTTTTTTTTTACTTTAGTGAACAACCGTGGTAGTTTAAAACGTTTAAACAGTGTGAACCCCATGTTATAATTACTCGGAAATGCCACAGAATGTCAGGTTGACGGACGTTAAATTCAAATTCAAAGTATTTATTTGTCAGAACATGGTAGGTAAATACATATAAAGTAGCATACATGGTCGTAAGAATGGAGACGTACGTATCTCATGTCCTTGCCTGTTACAGCGTAAGCTAGTAGGCAAACGCAACTTTAAAAAAATATAGGCATGCGTTTGACCGCCATCTCGCCTGATGTTATGCGATGATGCGGTCTACGGTAAACGCAACAATATATATTTTATTTAAAAAAATGGCATGTGTTTGACCGCTATCTCGCCTGATGTTATGCGATGATGCGGTCTACGGTAAACGCAACAATATATATTTTATTTTAAAAAATGGCATGTGTTTGACCGCTATCTCGCCTGATGTTATGCGATGATGCGGTCTACGGTAAACGCAACAATATATATTTTATTTAAAAAAATGGCATGTGTTTGACCGCTATCTCGCCTGATGTTATGCGATGATGCGGTCTACGGTAAACGCAACAATATATATTTTATTTTAAAAAATGGCATGTGTTTGACCGCTATCTCGCCTGATGTTAAGCGATGGTGCGGTCTACGATGCAACTGGCACTAGGCACTCTGTGCAAGAGTTCAGGTTGCAGCAACTAAGTAACTCCAGCGATAACCGTTAAGTAAAGAGTATACGTAAGAGTTTGCATCAACCTCTTTGTTGATAGGGTGGGCCTGATAAGCCACGCACCCACACATTGTATGATCTTGATTGTCGCTACTTTGTTAATTTATCGCTAAGGTGCATTTAGATACGGTTTTACTTAGCTAAGCCGAGATAAACAGGTAGATGGCTAGCGTAAAATACGTGCCGATTTGTGTAGAATCTGCCAATATATCGTTTATGCCTTGACTAAATTGTACACAGCTTTGAGTTGACAAAACTCGAAAACACAGTTACGTACTACATAGACATAAATTAGATCATAGAAAAAGAGGATATTATCATCTAAGTCAAAGGAGGTTGCTGTCGCTACCAAGGAGGTTGCTTCAAAGACGTACCTATATATAACGCGGCTGAAACCGCGGGGCGCAGCTAGTGGTCAATATAATAGATTCCAAGTGTGATATAGGAGAAAAAACATATTTTTTTTGTTTAAAACCACTTATAATAATATCAAAATATAAATTTGCAAGTTGAAGTGGCAATGGGCAGGCCACATCGCTCGAAGAACCGATAACCGACGGGGAAGAAAGGTTCTTGAGTGGAGACCACGAACCGGAAGACGCAGCGTAGGTAGGCCTGTCACTAGATGGACCGACGACATTGTGAGAGTCGCTGGCATCCAGTGGATGCAAAAGGCAGGCTGTCGTTCAGTGTGGAGGTTAAAGGGGGAGGCCTATGTTCAGCAGTGGACGTCTTCTGGCTGATGATGATGATGATAATAATATCTATGTCTTTATATCGCTGAAGTTTTTAAATCATCACAAGTCGTTCCATTACCTAATCTAACAACTGATACGGCTGACCTAAGATACCCTTCACTCAGATTATTATCAGATACTCCACTTCGACACGATACTGTGTCATGCTCTTAATTAGGGAAAATTCTGAGAACTATTAACTACTTCATCATTATCATTAGACCACATTTCATAAAACAAACAAAAAAATTAAAGTTCACGTTCAAAATGTGTTCAATAGTACATTGTTACCCCAGGGGTGAAAGTAACCTATTTAGTCCCGAGACAGGGTTTGGACGCTAATAGTTCGAGGGACTAAATAAGTTTTTAACCCCGAGGTAAACACTGTGCTTTTCATTACGAATACAAGGAAACTAATAAAATATAAAAACATGAACTGACTAAAAAAATATGAATGAATTTTATTTTATAAAATTGACGTACGATTTTAAGTATCTTTCTTTTGATTTAGGTGGTGAAAGGTTTTCCACTACTGCTTTAGCCTCTTCTCTTATGAAATCAAGCATTAAATCCATATTAGAATCAGATGGATCAGGTGGAAAATCATGGTGGTAGAGCGCGCCGGGACGTTGAACTGCGCCGGTGTGCTAAATCTTCATACTGTCGAGGACTTCATCTATCTTGATGAAGTATAAACAAAACTCTAGAATAAAGATAGGTTTTTTTTTTAACATCCTGATACTGGCAAATGCACGAGAACTGCGGGAACAAAATCCTTTGAGGAGAAAAAAAAAGTTTGGACATGGTTCAATACAAATGTGAAAATAGAACTAGATTTTTTATTATTATTTGAGTGCCTGTCAGTTGTCAACTGTCACTGTCAGTTGAAAGTGATTCTCCCTAGGGCTAAAATGTATTACTTACAACCCGCTCCTCAGGCAACTTCAGACCTACTTTCCGAGTATGAGTAATGAAAAATACTATACGCAGTGATACAGTGAGTGTGTTTTGTCAGGACTTAGGTTCGAGTTCGAGTTCCAGTGATAACCGTAACAAAAGACTAAGAAAGAGAAGGTAGATCGTTATATCTACTCTAAGTTTAAATTGTTTTGACCATATTTTGTTTTGTGTGCCAATAAACTAAATAAATAAATAAATATCTGCACCTAACTTTTAACTGTTCGACCAACCACCCGCATTCTTCAGTCTTCCCGTGAACATGGTGCATGTAACTGCGCCGAAATATCAACAGCTCATTCCACAACCTTACCACGGTAAATATCCCGTAAATAATCATATAACTTTAGGGAACAACCGTGATAGTTTAAAACAGTGTTTCATAAAACAGTTCAGATAGTTTGTCTACAAATACCTCTCCGTTACAACACCGCTATTCTTGCAGGTGTCCATACGCTTTCCATCATGCAAATGTTACGCCAGTTTGCCGCATTTTTAATTTAAAAAAATAACCTCCACTAGACATTTTTCATCTAGTCTACTATAGGGCTGCGTTCAGAAGATGGATGTCCAATTTTTTCCTTCTTTTTCGCTTTCATCCTAGTGTACGGAACGACCAAGTTGTTTTATAACTATATAATATAATTTTGTATTGTTGCCGCTTTTACAGATTATCACTTAAAACTGGAAAACAATGAATGATTATTGCATTATACTTAGTTCTATTTATGCCAAATCTTGCGTGTTTTTGCTTTTGTTTTTGGAACGAAAATAAAAACAAAAATAAACTTGGTTTTATAAACGTCAACACGAGCTTCAAAATTTTACATACAAAAAAGAATCATCAATATTGGCGGAGTAATCGCGTAAGAAACATACCAAAAAAGAAAAAAACACAGTTGAATTGATAACCTCCTCCTGAAGTCGGTTAAAAATTACATATATAAACGTGCAGGGTGTTTTTTAACCATCGATTTCAATAACTATTAAATAACTATTATCGTTATTACAGATGAACTATAAATTAATGTCAGGTATAATAAGTTCAATGATTCTAAAAATCTTTACTCAAAAAAAAAATATTTGGGTTTTTGGTTTGGCTACAGAGGCCTTTTGACCATGTATTTATTTTGAATTACAACACTGAATATAGTCAAATAAGTCACAGTCACAGCCAGAGTCAAGCAAAATAAGTCACGGTCATATCAAACTCATGCCCGAGTAAAGCGGTAGAGGCTTTACAAGAGGCTTCTATGGAGTTTTGGAAACAACACGAACATTTTTCGCCTCGTCATATCACTGCCCACACTGGAGTACGTTCAAGAACACTTAATAATTAATAATCTACCATTATAACACATTAACACTCGAAAATACACAAGTTTAGGAAAACAATACAACGAGCCGACATGTTTTTTTCCACGTTGGCGCCAAAACTCTGCTTTGGTTCCACATTATGTTCAAATCATAGATAAAATATATACATAAAACCTGCCAGCATTACGCAAATTCCATTTACAAAATAGAATATAATCGCGACCGTTGACATAGCAGATGTGTTCTTATCAATGTTATAGATACGCGACGGATGCTGGCCGCTATCATGCGATACTATATTTTTAATTTGAAGCTGATAACAGAGCGAGATAGCGATAGTTATCGCGGCGCCAGAGAGGGACGGAGGTAGCGTGATGGACGCATGCTGGACTGATATAAGATAATATCGATGACAATTAGGTTGGCTCGAAAGTCAATTATCGATATGTGATGACCTCTAATTTAACTCGCTCGATAAGCGTTACTGGAAAAAATGATGCTCACGGATATGACGCGGTATAATAAACTGCCTATTGTGTTTATCTCTTGATGGGCAATTGAGTTAATAAAATGCTTCTATTTAATAAACAATATTCAAGCTAAAACTAAATACCTAAAGTAATTAGTATAAATTGTATTTTTAACCCCCGATATAAGAGCAGATAATCTTCAAACGACTTAACAAATGCTCTTGAATCATTAGTCAATCACTTTCAAACAAAAACAAACTATATCAAAATCGGTTCAGCTGTTTGGGAGCTACTATGCCACAGACAGACACCCAGATACATACGTTAAACTTATAACAACCCTCTGTTTGCGTCACTTTTTTTTAATGCTCCACGGAACCCTTTGTCGTATTTCACAATTTATTTTAACAACTATTTCTAAAATAACATCGAGTCAGGGTTTAAAAACAATTCATCATCATCATCAGCCAGAAGACGTCCACTGCTGAAAATAGGCCTCCCCCTTTAACCTCCGCACTAAACGACAGCCTGCCTTTTGCATCCACAAAAACAATTGGTTTCCCATAAACCGTTCAAGGTCTAATGGCAAAAAAATGCACTACTTGTTGGCAGCGTACCCAGCATGCTGGCGGCATTATCACGCCTAGGTATACCGTGGGCGGAGGGGCTGAGACAACACGGTTGTCTCGGTAGGAGCCGTAGCGCAGTGCTGAGGGCTCCGGTGCGTCCCGTGATCCCGGAGCCCATTTGCAAACACTAAGGCTGGTCACCGAGAGGGTTTTAGTGGGTATAATCCCACATAACCTGGCTGCACCCCAATGCAGCCGGGTTAACTTTGGAAGATAACCCGCTCGAAAAAAAAAAGAAAAAGGTATTTTTTCATCACCTAAACTGGATTGTTTTAAACGACTAGGCGTAAGGCCCCAAAAATTATAGTGGAACTAACTGTGCCCCGCAGTTTGACGCGCCATAGAAACCATTACTATTTTGGGATAAAAAGTATATCTATGTGTAAAATCAGAGTATAAGCTATCTTCATTCCAAATTTCATCCAAATCCGGTCAGTCGTTTCACCGTGAAAATGTAACAAATATATACACTTACAAACTTTCACATATATAATATTAGTGTGATTAAGAAACCCAAAATATTCACGAACGTTAAAAAAACACTTCTTTTTTTGTCAATCATATAAAAAAACGTTCACGAAACACTTAACCACGAATAAATTAAAAGATAAGACGCGTTATACGGACATTGAATTAGCAAAATCAAATAACAGATTCACACAGAGTGGTATCAGCACTTCGCATCCCGTTTGCCATTACTCATAGATAAGGCACGAATATTAGCGAATTGAAATCTGATGCCGATGTTACCTACACTCTGAATCTACGGATTTTATAATCTAAGATTTTTGGAGTCGTCTCCCAGTCATTGTTCCCTTATTCTCAGTCCAAGTATTAATTTGGTCTGAAGCTTCAATAACATAGTTAAAAAAACGAATGAAAACCACGAATTCTAATCACTTTCGCTAGGTTTCTATAGCCCGATACACTTTAGTGAAATATTTAAAAAAAAAACGATTTTTCAGCTTTTTAACGACATTATTGCAGTTTCCAGAGCAAATAAACAAATGGAAATAGTGTAGGTTTATTTTTAAAGCTACCACAAGGATTTTGGTGCCAATGTGAAAAAAACATATTGCCTTATTGTATAATGTTACTAGGTATAAACTTGTGTAGGTAACTTAACTGTAACTTGCAGTTTTTGCCGTCTATTCTCAGTAGTTCAATTGATTGAACTAGGTATTGTTTTTTAGTCTCACTAGTTCAATGAAATAATTTGATTGAACTAATGAGACTCGAAAATCTCAGAAGTTCAGTTACCAGTTAAATTGATTGAACTACTGAGCTTCGTTAGTCTCGTTAGTTCAATGAATTTTTTTCATTGAACTACTGATACTCAAGTCTCAGTAATTCAATTTCAGGATCTTTTGAAAACTCTGAGCTATGGTTGAAATGTGTTCTTTCTACCTATCTCTACAGAGTATCAACTAATTCGGTTTAGCAGTATAGTAATAAAAATGTATGAAATATGTTTTAGAAAAAATGTATGAAATATGTATTAGATCAGGATAGCAAAGTAAACACTTGTTGGAACAATTTCATAATCACAGAAATCGTTTCGCGTATAGTGCAATTGGCAGACAGTGACAGGAGTCCGCCATGTTGCCACCACCTTCCCTTATTTTATATTTTTCTCAGAGTAGACAGATGATATGTAGTTGTCATAAAATGAGTTAATTATGATATAATCTGTAATATTATTAACTGAATTTTTAGAATGTATTATTAATTATTATGAAAACATCATCAGTCTCCTCTTGCCTTTAGTCAAATCCATATTTCTATCCATTAACTTATTGACTTTCAATATTTTTAGGTGCAAAATAGCTACAGATGGTGCTAGCATATATATGTGGCTTTTAAATTCTAACACATGGATACATTTGAAAACGATAATAATTGTGCATATCTCCCTTATTTTAAATGTGTATCGCGCATTATTTTATTTAGGTAAAAATAGGTACCTTCGCTCGACGTTTTGACCATGTTACAATGGCCGTAGTCACGAGCTGACTCCCTCCTCTTCCATTTGTTTATCTGATCTAAGAACGTGGCCTTTCTACGTTCTATTTTTCTTATGCCATAGGTTGCAAACAAGCAGATGGGCGGCCTGATGGTAAGCAGTCACGGTCGCCTCTCTCTATTAACTCTACGGCAGATTGTACGACACCTCGTTTCTTCGGTGGGCATTGAGCCTTATGGCAGTTGATTTTTTTTCAATTAATTAATTATTTTTAATAAACACACCTAGCAATCATTACGATATTTTATCGTAAAAATGTAAAATTGTTATCGACACATCGGTAGCTCGATCTGGCCCTGATAAGCTATCACGGCTTTATCGATGAACAAACCTAAATAACATAAAATACGTGTAGTTAAACATAATTTACACATGTTATAATTATCGGTGCTATATCAAACTAATGTAAACGCGAAACTTTGTGTGGATGAGTATTTTTTGAGACGGGTTTGTTCAGAGATAACTATTTCTTTGGTTATAACAAGCTTTTATATGACTTGTATTGTTCATCATCATCGTCGTTTCAGCCGTAGGACGTCCACTGCCGGACGTAGGCCACCCCCATCGTAAGAATATTTTATTATGGAAACTGACATGGTTTTCATACATTTTATTTATATTACACGGGAATTACTCACGTAAGATTAAGCCGGTCACTCCGACTATAGTTTCAACCGCATTAGTATTGGTTAGCATTAGTAAGAATACATCAGTGTGTGCAATAAGTATATGTTTACTCACCCTCTTCAGTTTTTGGCAGACTTTTTGGCAAGCTATATATATATCTATGACAAAAGGTGAGCATCGGATCTTCATGATCTAATTCCCTCCTGCCCATTTTTCTATCGGACTGCCAGAGCGGGCACAAAAAATCAACACCGCGTTCTGGTCAGTATTCCGAAAACCCGAACGAAGCGCTTTGATTCCACTATTATTATGCGAACTGCGTCTGTGGAATGCGCTACCGGAATGGGTGTTCCCCGATAGTTACAATCTGGGTGTCTTCAAATCACGTTCACGAGTGAATCGGTTTCTTCTAGGCAAGCGTGCTCCATCGTAGACCGCATCATCGCTTATCAGGCGAGTTGGCGATCAAAAGCAAGCCAATTACTGTATTTAAAAAAAACGTTAAAAAAATCTCCACCTGAATAAATGAGACAAATAAAAGTCTTTTATAAAATTGGCTGCATTAAATAATTGAATAATATAAAAAAGTCATTAGTCATGTTTTTTTTAATGTCATGTGTGGCAAACAAGCTGACGGGCTGTCTAAGCAGTCACCGTCGCCTATGGATACCAGTAACACGAGAGGCATCACAAATACGTTGGCGACTCTTTAGGACTCGATTAACTCGCCTTTTGAAGAACCCCATGTTGTAGCTTCTCGGAAACACCGTGGAAGGTAGCTCATTCCACATGTTGCAAGTGTGAGGCAAGAAGGAACGATGTACTAGAAGTCTTCCTAATTCCTATGCTTGTTTCAAGGAATCGTGTCTGATATCTTTCCGTAACCGATCATGCGATCCAATTAAACATTAGCAATGTTTACTTCAACGTGCGCAGATCGCAAGCTCTGATTCCATTTTATTTATTGTGTCGTGCATTGATAAAACGTATGATGGTATCTCTGAACACAGTCATGATCTGACCCATTTCAATCTCAATATTGAACTCTAAACTCGTAAATTTAAAGTTGGATTTACAATGTGTTTGTTGGGGGAATAATTTAGTGTCGTCAAATGTAGGTGGATTTATGCACAAAGCTGTACATGTGTACATGTGGGATGAAGACGTTTGACTTGGTGTCTTTTCATTTTTTGGTCACGAAGGAGAGGTTAGTTTCAAACTAGGTACCTACAGTTAGTGGGAAGGAAAACACCGCTCCACCGCTTGCGTGCTCCACCGTAGACCGCATCATCACTTAACATTAGGCGAGTTGGCAGTTTATAAAATAAAATAAAACATAACTAGACCCTTATTCTCTAACTTACTTGAGATTCCTTGCAATAAACGCGCGCGGCACGACGTGTTAATATAACATGAAAGGTTCTAAAAAATTAGCACGGAAGGACAAATCAGGATTGCCACATTTTTGAAAATAAAAATTTGGACAGTCATCGTTAACGACGGGGGGAAGGGGTTCAAAAAGTCGACGCGTATATTTTGCGATGCGTCATTATGCTGTAAGTCTGTAAGAATTGAGCGATCGTCGCATGTTATAAAAAATCGGGACAAATAAAGATTATCGGGACGCAGGACAATATCATCAAAATCGGGACTGTCCAAAAATCGGAACAAGTGCCAGCGCTAGGACAGACGGACAGATGGACAGACGTAAAAAACAGAGGACAGACGGACGGACAGAACGAACTTATTAGGGTTCCTTGTACTCAACGGAATATCAACGGAACTCACGTATCAATATCATCAAGATTGCTTTTACTTTGGTAATAGATTTTAATTATTTTTAATTAAATAATATCTTATCAACCTACTGCTATGATATAATGTTTATTCTAAGATATTGCTAAACCGTAAGCTAAAAATCATAAGATAATCTTACCTATCTACTACCCTACCCAAACTTCAACAAATTCCTAATCAGATTAGAATCCGAAGGAATTTCTAAGCATTGTGAAGGTAAAATTATAAATCTCTCTAAATGATAAACATCGCTATCTAAGTTTTATATCAGGGAATGATCGATCAAGCTGTTTATCTGTAAATCCTCCGATTAGGGTCCGATAGATATAGATCAAATTACACGGATAGAGAATGTTTTGGACGGATTACGCGTACTGGCGGGCGGAAAACAGGTTTGGCGCACAGAGGCTAAGACCACAGAATACACCAGAGAGCAGATAGTTCACTCCGAAAATAAATTTATATAAATAAGCACTCTATCTACGAGGCAATAAAGTAGCAGTTCAACTTGCACAGCGCTGGATACCGCTTGCTATATTCACCTAAAGAGCCGCTCTCGTTCTATTACGTAGCTCCATTTCTCCTGACGCAGCACGTGAAACGTTAGGGTTGTCTTCTTCATATTTACACAGAACACTTATTAGTATTTACTTACCAGCTATGAAGTCTATGTAATACCTACCTATTACTGTTATTCTCCTTTAATTAGAATGACATTTTACCTGCACAAAAAAAAACTAACGCTTATTCTAAAATTGTCTCAAATACCAATCATCCATCTTCTTTTAATTTATACACCCACACAACAGTATTTTTTATACGGATTATAAGATCGTTTATAAGTCAATGTTCGTTACAAACATCGGCGTGGCTAGAGTGCGAGCCGAGCGGCCACAGCCCTGCCAATCCTGCCATACGCCTGCCCGAAAGGCGCGCCGGCTAAACGTACCTAAACTGCGGAGAGAGACATGAATTTAGTACTTCGCACCACTGGACAACATTACAGAAATCAGGCCTTCTTCACTTTTCTTTAGATCTATACTAAAAGTCATTTTGCAAAGTTTCATGCACTTATATTTATACCTATAGAAGAAAGATAGTTAAAAAAAAATTGACGGAGAACAGACAGACCGAACTTTTAAGGCTTGGAACTTCCGTCGCCTTCTCTACAAGTCTGCGAGTATGACGTAGAACATAAATGAACAGCGATATTACCTGCATAATATGATATTAAAGCTACATTGTCGGAAGTCATCATTATGGTAATGAATATCTTGAAGCATGCATGGCTAAATTACTTGTTATGACGACACAGCGATGTGTACATGGTCCAAACCATGTTTGAAGAATGATCAGTGTGATCACTCATTTAATGTGTCATGTGTACAATCCCAAAAACTGCATTGCTCAATGCATTAAAAACACAAATGAGGCCGTCACAAATTCGTCATGGTTTTCACAGCTTTACTACGGAAAATCTGTTTTTTTTATTTTTTATTTATCGATGTTAAACCGTCGTTACGCTAAATATGAGTTCTTATGGATTTCAAAAGTTACAAGGACGGTCCGCAAGAGCGATACTGTTTCTTTCTAATTATGGTACCAACCACAGAAAAGTTGTTTTTGTTTAAATTAGGTCGGCTGTCAATTCGTTTTTGTAAGAAATTTGATGTAGCCAGTTGCACCCATATAAACGAAACGTCAGTCATTCGAAATCAGTTAGCAACTGTGATGCGAAGTTCGACGCGTTGATCTAAATAGGAATGTTCAATCAAGGTTCACTCATATGCCTGTTAACAGACTTTCCTTCTCATTTCCGTTCTATTTACTTCTCTTTTCTGTGGTACTAACGCTGAGATTGTGAATGTAACTTTTTCTCGGTTATCGGTTCTTCGAGCGATGTGGCCAGCCTATTTGCCATTTCAACTTGTCACTGCAGCCATGGATCTACGATTTTATCGAGCAGGAGCAAAAACTTGACATTGGCGCCCCTCACCTCTAGTATTTGAGATTAATAATAATAAAAAATTCACTAAATAAATATAATTATGTATCAATTTACTAGTGGATTACTAATTGAAACAAGTTTTTAAACACATTTAAACAGATGAATTTGACGCCCCCTTACGCTGCCGCCCAAGGCACGTGCCCCTGTTTGCCCCCTCTGAGATCCAGGGCTGTGTCGCTGACTGGTTCTGACGAATATCCTCGTTCCGGATTCTATCGCGCAAAGAAACTCCGAGCATAGCTCTCTCCATTGCCCGCTGTGCGATTGAGTTTTTCCAAAAGGCCAGCAAATAGATAACTTTTTATTGTTCACACCACAGATTACAATATACAAAGATAAAAATAGTAATCCGCCGATAATCGGCGGCCTTATCAAGAGCGATCTCTTCTAAACAACCTTAGGATGAAGAGCTACTAGCTCCATCATACCAGCCTGTCAGTACGATAAAGAAGGCTGCACATGATGATGATGATTTACCCACTGTTATTGCCTGTACCCACCGTTGTATCACAACTTTATCTCTCGATACCGATCATTATCTCACTCATTCGATTATAATCCAGGCCCGGATAATTCCTATCGATTATTTATCAAGATTAAATAAAATTAATACAAAATTCACTAGAAAAACAATTTATCGATTGCAACAGTGATCCTATAACGAAGGCTGTTGATCTATGTGAAGTAAATTAAACATTAATGCAATAAAAATAAGTATTAAAATTGCCAGTGATTAGATTGTAATCTGTATTGAATCTGATCTAACCTTGGTTTCGTTCTCATGACGGTATAATTGGATCACTGACCAATTATCATTGCTATCAAGATATTTAAGATTATATTTAATTTTATATTGATTATATTTAAGACTAGCGGCCCGCCCCAGCTTCGCACGGGTATAGATATATATATAGCCTATGTCACCTGGGGATAGTGTAAATAGCTTATCAACAATGAAAGAATTTTTCTAATCGGTTCTGTAGTTTCGGAGCATATTCAATTCAAACAAACAAAAATCAAATCTTTCGTCTTTATAATATTAGTATGATACGTTTATTGACAAGAAAAATTATAAAATGCAATTATGCATATAGAATAACTATTTACTACTGAACTAAAACCTAAAACTATTTAAAAATAAACTGACTCTTAACTATCCTAACAAAAAATAATAATTAGGGATAATATTTATTACTAGCTTTGATTCGCTGTTTCACCCCATTGTTCATAATTTATATAGTTTGCGTCGACCTTAAACTCGAGCTAATACCGAAAAAAAGTCTCCCAAAAAAGGAATGGGGGACACTTCGACCAAACAAAGTGAATTTTGATCGTAGTGGGGGACATACACGGAAAAAAAAGATGTCTTATATCAAGACAATATCCTATTGGTCAAGACATTGCGAGACTTATATATGGGGAAAACTATATATTCTTAAATAAAGTAAAATATTTTCTCAGTTATATTGTCTTCGTATAAGACATTAAAATTTTGAATCAAGAATTCTGAATCAAGAATTCTGAACCAAGAATTCTGTAGTATCGTATGAAGAATGTACAATGTTTTGATTGAAGAATACATATCCTTGGGTGAAGCTTCTACTATTCTTAACTAATAAGAAAATGTTTTAAGACAAGACTCGTATGTTTCATACTAAGAAAACATAATGTTGGGTAAAGTCTCTTCTGTTCTTTGTTGTTTTTTATTTATTTTGAGTCAAGATTAGTATGTTTCATATTGAGAAGACTTAATCTTAGGTGGAGACTCTACTATATTCAGTTAAACACATATTTGTCTTGAGATAAGACTAGTATCTTTCATACTGAGACTACATAATCTTCGGTGAAACCTTTACTATTCTTAGCTGAAGAGGTATTTGTTTTGAGCCAAGACTCGTATATTTCATACGGATACGACTTAATCTTAGGCGGAGACTCTACTATATTCAGTTAAATATATATTTGTCTTGAGACAAGACTAGTAAATTTCATACTGAGACTACATAATCTTCGGTGAAACCTTTACTATTCTTAGCTGAAGAGATATTTTTTTTGAGCCAAGACTCGCATATTTCATACGGAGACGACTTAATCTTAGGCGGAGACTCTACTATATTCAGTTAAATAGATATTTGTCTTGAGACAAGACTAGTAAATTTCATACTGAGACTACATAATCTTCGGTGAAGCCTTTACTATTCTTAGCTGAAGAAATATATGTTTTGAGCCAAGACTCGTATATTTCATACGGAGAAGACTTAATCTTAGGCGAAGACTCTACTATTTTCAGTTGAATAGATATTTGTCTTGATCCAAGACTAGTAAATTTCATACTGAGACTACATAATCTTCGGTGAAGCCTTTACTATTTTTAGCTGAAGAAATATATGTTTTGAGCCAAGACTCGTATATTTCATACGGAGAAGACTTAATCTTAGGCGAAGACTCTACTATTTTCAGTTGAATAGATATTTGTCTTGATCCAAGACTAGTAAATTTCATACTGAGACATTATAGTCTCAGATGAAGCTTCTACCATTCTTAGTAGAAGACATAGGTTTTTTGAGATAAGACTAATAATGTTTCATACTGAAACACCATTATCTTGGGTTAAGGCATTCCTACTATTAATTGAAGAAATATTTGTATTGAGACAAGACTTGTATATTTCCTACTGAGACTGGATCAGTCTCAGCGTGAAACATACAAGTCTTGTAGCTATACTTGAAATAAAAAGTATACTTTTTCTTGAAGAAATCTGTAATTTCAAAACAAAATTTATAGCTAACTTATAATAACTAAAATCTTACATTTTATATTAGACTGAATACGTGAATATTAGGTTAAGTGCTACCAGTCTATAAGTCAACCTTACTGATATCACGTGATAGCAAATTTAATTCATAAGTACATTGTTTTATATAAAATAGACAAGAATCTATTTTACATAAAACAAAGTAAAATGAACATTTGCTATCACCCGATAACAGTAAGGTCGACTCATAGAATTATATACCTGTCTAGTAGACAAATAACACTAAACCTAGGTACAAAACAATGTGAGAATGAAAAGTTGCATTCACATGTTAACAGTAGGCACCTTTACATTCTCACATTGTTTTGTACCTAGGTTCTGGTTAAATGTTATTTGTCTACTAGTCTGGAACATTATATAAGTCAACCTTATAGTGCTAACTGACGAGACGGACTTGGTTGACGAACCGCCGTCCAACCACGGGTAAGAAAGATACATTTTTATCTTTCCCAACTGTTGGTTGGACGGCGGTCCGGCAACCAAATCCATACGTCTGTTAGCACTATAAGGTTGACTTATATAATGTTCCAGACTAGTAGACTAATAACATTTAACCAGAACCTAGGTACAAAACAATGTGAGAATGAAAAGTTGCCTACACGTGTTAACAGTAAGGTCGACTTATATAATGTTCCAGACTATAACACTTAACCTATAGGTACAAAAAATGCAAGAATCAACATTTTGCTATCACCTGATAACAGTAAAGTCGATATTTTATCCCCAATTTAGTAGACAAAAAATTATCAATTAAAAAAAACCGACTTTAAAAATTCTGTTTACTTGGATGACATATTTTTCCAGTTATTTTGATTTTAAAACCAAACTACTAAACCGATTTCGATGAAATGTTTATGGACCACCTCTGAAGTATGGCCTACCAAACAAAAAAGGAATCATCAAATCCAATACATAATCAGCGTAGAAATCGATGAACATACAAGAAAAATACAGTTAAACATAGAACCTCCTTTTTTGAAGTCGGTTAATATCACTTAACCTAGGTACAAAACGATGCAAGAATGAACATTTTGCTATCATCTGATAACAGTAAAGTCGACTTATATCCCATTTTAGTAGACAAATAACACTTAACACTGAATTTTAAACTTAATATCTATAGCATTTTAAATCCACATAAATTATTGAACTTTCTGGTTAAAGTAGTAGTTATATATACAGGGCTACTGGTTAAAGCCGGCTTTGTATTTTTTTACACAATAGGTGGCAAACAAGCAAACGGGCCGCCTGATAGCAATCACCGTCGCCTATGGATACCTGCAAACCATAGGGGCATCACAGATACGTTGCCGACCCTTAGACTATTAACAGCCCTTTAGTACACCCCCTTGCCCTTTAGTAGTCCCTTATTTAGTACATCAAAACAAACAAATTTGGTTCTACGAATTTTCGGAATTAGCAAAAAAAAAACGGCCTTTTCTTAAAAAATCATTCACTCCCGACAAAATATATGAAACAGCAGATTATTATTTTCGCGAATTTTGACAAGTTGTAGAACAAAAGTTGTTTGTTTTCACGTATTGAAGATGCTAATTTACCAGACTAAAATACCAGTAATCCTGTATATTCCAGACAAATAACATTTAACCTAGGTAGATAACAATGTGAGAATAAACATTTGTTATTATCTCAAAGTTCGACGCACATATATTCCAGTCTAGTAGAAAAAAAAAACATATTCAAAAAAATATTAAAACATTGTCTTATGTGCTAGCACTTAGCATTAGATATCAAATCCATGATGTAGGGTGGGATCACATCATATTTAGTGTTTATATCATATAAACATTTCTGTATTAGTAAATACAGGTGGTATCCTGATTTTGGATATGTCGCGTGGAGTACGTGATAACACTTGACTAGTGTATCGAAAGCCTTGTAGGCAGATCTAAATACATATCTGACCTTATCTATAACAAGATAGAATGTTCCACAAGGATCTTCATCGGTTGTACAATGGATTATATAAGGTTGTACGGTTTTTCTTTTTCCTGACGCATCTGTGGATATATCATCAATTTTCTTTTGGATATCGCCAGGAGACTGAAAAGAAAAGGTTAAGTTTTATTTTAAAGTAAATGTACATACAGTAATATTAACTTAGTTTTTTTTTTGTGTTCGTTACTCTCAGGACATGATTTGTATAAAAGAAAAAAAAAGAAAAAAAAATTGGACTATACGGGAGCGAAGCCGCGGGTAACAATTATTATTAGTAATAGATAAAAAAAACAGATAAGAGTTCTATCTATAGGTAGTGAAAAATGTTCGCATCATAACGGCATTGACAAGTTTTCATTTTAAATGAACTATTAAAATTTGAAAACCATTTCAAGATTTTGGGCTGCTTAACAGGACCAACTATAAACCAATTCTTTATTAAATTTTTGGACATTGGCGTTTAATTTTATCATATTTATATCAATTGAATTAGGAATAATAACCTTTGCCTTATGATATGACTGGTAATAAAAAACAACTAACGTGACATGAATGGAATATCCAAACATAGAAAAACCGTATTTTTTTTTGAAAAATGAAAGAATACGCATCCCTTATTTTTCAATAAACTATCTCATCATCATTATCATTTCAGCCACTAGACGTCCGCCGCTGGACTCAGGCATCAATCAAATAAAAAACTAACAAAATAGTAAATATTCTAATAAAAAATAAAAAAAGGATGTTTTTTTTTTATGTTGTCAATTACCTTTACATTCACAATGAAACTTTCCGTGCACTCTGCTATAGAAAACTTTTGCCGTTTATTAAGTCGTCCCTTTGGAGGCACTAAATGGCAGAGCAGCTTAATTTCAGATGGAAGTTTATGATCTAGAAGAAAATGATATTATTAATTATTATAATCATTAATCCACACAAATATTATCAAAGTGAATTGACAAGTTTTAATTTAGAGGATGTTAAAATTTTGAAATGTCAATTACTTATACTATAAAGTATATCAATGCCCTCATTTTTAAACTGAAAACGCATCCTCTTTGGCTACATTAGTAACAATACCAACCATCATTAGCCAGTCCATAAATATATTCGACCAAAGCCGCTGACTCTTCTTTTAAATGCGGTTTTTTGACATTCTTAACCTTTTCTATGAATTCTTTCCATAGTACATAGAATTTATTTGCTCTTCCCGGATGTATTGCGTCGAAGTTAACTGAATCTGAAATGCAAGACGAGTGAGTAACAGACATCACAGTGTGGTGTCACATAAACATGTGAGCGAATAATCAGGTAATTAAGTACACGAGCATAAAAATTAATCCCATGCCATATTAATTTACGTTTGTTGTAATATATTTTTGTGGTTTTTTTTTCGGAGAAGCCTCTAAAACTATGTTTAGCTTGCTTCATTGATATGTCTGTCTGGCTTTCCGGTTCAAATCTTGTTCAATTTTGACTCAGTTTGCACTGTTCAATTGAGTTGAAATTTGGCATACTGTCGTGTTCCAATGACAATATAATGGTAAAAGCGAGTGGATCTGATGATGGAGACGGAAGGTACACAACGGAAACCTTCAATAGCTACCGGGAATTGGACTCATTTTGATCAGCGTACAGTACCAATGACGAATTTTATAAGGGCTTGTCTGGAAATTGTAATAATGGTCACCGATGAGTTCCGTTGTCTACCTTTCGTCTAAATCATCAGATCAGCTCGCTGTCACCATAGTATGTATTATCATCGGAACTTGACAACCATGCAAAAGTTCAAAACAACTGAATAAGGGGAGCTGGGTCCTTGTAAATCAATTTAAATCGAATGAAGCAAATTAATAAATTGTAAAAAAGGAGGTTTTCAATTACTCACCAAGACATCGCTTCTGACATCATTTAAAATAGGCCAATTTTCTATTAGTGCTCCCACTGTATCATATTCAAGCAGTTGGCGGAGGTCATACGTTGTTTTCCATTTTTGAATGACGTCTTCCCAAGGTTCGGTATTGTTTTTAAGCCAAATTAAATCATCTTTGTTTGTAACTAAAATGAGAAGAACATGGTACATTCTTTATTCATATAATGAAAATTTGTTTTTGTTCTATATCTGGGTGTTAATATCTATTGAAGTATTTATATATATATATATATATATTTTTTTTAAACAGTCTCTAGCAGCCATAGTACCTACAAGCTTTGCTTAGTTTGGGGTCAGATGACCGTGTGTGCCAAAATGTCCCGAATAAGTATTTATGTTTACTCTTGACAATAGAACAAGGGTTGATGATTGGAACCATAACATAACCTCTAAAATATTCTTATAATAATCCTTGAGCTTTGAGCTCTGTTTCGCTCTCTCGGCTAATGAGAGAGTAAGACAAAATTCAATGTAAGGTTACTATAAAAATGTTTTTAAGGTTGTGTTTTTTTAAGCAAATGTATAATAAAGATATGCAAACCTCTGATATTATTATGTTCATTAATTTTATTTTTAAGCCGTATGCGTTTGCTAATTTTTGGGCACAATTCCTTCAGCAACTTATCAGTCAAATCTTTGAAAAGATTTAGATCAATGCCATTCTCTGAAATAAATCAGGAAAAGCAACATGAAAAACAAAATTTATTGGTTTAACTTATATGTCAAGAATCTTTCAAGGTAAGAACTTAAAGATTATAATTATCATCAGATGGCTAGTTGAAATTTTCACAGAATTTGTAATGTTACGGCGGATTGACTAACAAATAATAAAAGACAAAAAGTAAAAACGAAAGGGTGGTCCCCAACGTATTTTTTTTACGTATTTTTGTATTAGCTCTAATGTAAAAACAGTAATACTCACAAGCGTCACACTTAACATGATTATAGTACACACTCTGAAGTATAACAACAAATAATAAAAAATGGCCAAGTGCGAGTCGGTGACAAGTTTCTGTTCATTACCAAGTTATAACTGGTAATTTCGTTATTGAATTTTGTGGTGGTACGGAACCCGTAGTGAGCGAGCCCGACTCGCACT
This sequence comes from Agriopis aurantiaria, assembly GCA_914767915.1. NCBI lineage: Eukaryota > Metazoa > Arthropoda > Insecta > Lepidoptera > Geometridae > Agriopis > Agriopis aurantiaria. Next base: position 2,408,909 of record OU611982.1, read on the forward strand.
TGGCCGGTTTATTACTTTTTGACTTTATTATCATTTCTTACTTAATTCGCCGTAACCAGTAAGTTAAGCCGTAACATTACCTACATATACGTATTATGTGAAAATTTCAACTGGATATCTAGCTATTACGGTTCGAAATGATACAGCCGTGAAAAGTTAGGACAGACAGACAAACGGACAGCCAGACAAACGGATAGACAGACACCGTAGGTATTAGTAATAGGGACCCGTTTACCCCTTTTGGGTACGGAACCCTAAAAATAATTAACCGTAATGGCAGAATCGGGACGGGTGGCTGATTAGGTATGATTATAATTATGTTTGAATTTTTATTGAATAATGCAAAAAAAAGTAAACTACTATGGAATTTGAATGAAAAGAGACAGATGAATATTGTATACTTCTTTCTTAATTCTTATACAACCAGAGAACAACACAGTCATCATAATAATAAATAAAGTTGTAAAACTTACTTGTCAAATTTTCTATTATTTCTTGTTCCATGTCCCAGCTTTTCAATAGGTCACTCATTCCTTCTTGCCCTGACATTATGGAAAAAAATGTATCTCTTCACGACACACAAACACGACATTAAAATGACATGTAAATTGACAAATAATATGCTCAATTCTTTGCATTAAATTACCAAAACAAGCTAAACTAGCGAACGGAGCCGGATTTCGACGAACTGTACGTGAAAATCAGCCAGAGAGAGTACTGACACAGTGAGTGAATTGAAGCGGGCGAAGCGACTCGAGCCGTGGGCGCCGGTCGCGTCCGCGGCGGGACGATGTTGCCCTATTGATATTAATAAACTTCCCTGAAAGAATGTGTCGGAATGTACAGTATTAACATTTCCATTTAATTATAATATTGTTGGTGTTCTTTTGTATTAAAGACATACTGATAAAATAATTGCTTAAATTTTTACTCTTAAATTAATAGGTAGGGATAATATTTCTTAGGCTTATGTTGAACAAAACCAAACTTGCCTGCTTCTATTAGAAATGTAATGTAATGACCGAACACGACAAGGTGAAAAATCTAATGAGCTCAAAGTCTCAGTTCGGCGATATCGTGTTTATTTTAAAAATATAATTAATCGAGCGAATTGGCGTGTTTGTGTATGTATGTCTTTAAGCTAAGAGTGAATTGGTTTCTTCTAGGCAAGCGTGATCCATCGTAGACCGCATCATCGCTTAACATCAGGCGAGTTGACGGCCAAGCGCAAGCCTATTATTTAATATTTAAAAAAAACCCTAACTGGCATAAAGAGTATTGGAAAAAAAAACTGCCAGAGACTGATATTCGTACGTATATATTTTTAAATACTTATTTAAATAGATATGAACACCATGACGTACAACAAATACAGATGTTCATTACATGAATGTTTGCCCTAGGTGGGAATCGAACCCACGCCCCCGAGCGCAAAAGATAGGTTCACTGCCAACTGAGCCACTGGAGCAGTCCGGGCCGGATCATTATGATTGTCGTAACAACCAAGTTGCAGCGCGCGCTAATTCAGGCGTTATTTCAATGGGGTTTTGTTCGATGTTTGTAGTGACCTACATCGATCTGCTAATTTGGTAAGTGTAATAATGGCCTCAAATCGAAAAAATATATTAGTTTATTTACTACTGACTAACAAGTTTTGAACCGAAAGATAGACAGACATACGAACGAAGCCAGTTAACTAAAGTAATAAAGGCCTGCCTGGAAAATATATTTTCCCATAAAAACTTACTTATTTAATACTAGCAACACTGCATACGAGCGAAATGATTCCGACCAAAAAAGTCATTTCTTGGACTAAGACTAGCAGTCTTGGTTCATACTTAGGCATCCATCCATATTTTAACCTATTTAACACGCTTTTATTTTAACTTGATTTTCAACTACTTGAAAACGTCGAATTAAAATGAAATTTTGCACACCTATCAAGGACCGATGACAATGACAAAGCAATAATTTAAATACCTAGATTGTTCCATTATCCTTACCAGGATCTTCAGGAAAAGCGATTTAAAGCGTGTTTTAGAAGATTTTAGAATTATTTACTTACAAGCTATAGGTAACAAAAGCGTTTTTGAAATGATAAGCATATTCTTCACTATCAACATAATAGGTACACTAGGTACCTACGCTCATCACTGACATGAATCCAAGAATGTGAATTTTGATATAAGACAAAAATTCTTAGTTGATAGGTAAGTCGGTACATACTTACTTACTTATGAAACAATTTGTTTGCAGAATGAATGAAAATCCTCATAGATAGAAGATATAATTATGTAGAGATGAGTCGGTATGACGTTGCAATAAACGAAACTATTGGTATTCTTGACAATAACGTGTTCCAAAACTGTTTATTAACAGACTTCAAAAAAGGAAGTAGTTCTATGTTCCACTGTTTTTTTATATGTTGGTAAGTACCTCTTCCTATGTTCAGCGATTTTTCCGCCAATTTATATTTCCTTTTTTGTTTGGAAGGCCATACTTTGGAGGTGGTCCCAAAAAAAATATCATCAAAATCGGTTTAGTAGTTTTGTTTTTAAATCAAAATACAATACGGATAGTTCATAAGATGTCCTAGCCGTATGCGGGTCATAATATGACCTATCTTTATTGTAAGTTACAAGTTTTTATGTCGTATAGTTTAGAAATGCAGAGGACCAAATTTTTGCCACTTTGGCGGGCTATACGGGTGTACTCTCGAAGCCAAAAGAAGGTAATTGTACTCATCATTATGAACCACTTTTACTATGGGACCAGCCTTAAAATCGCGAAAAAAGGATCAGCTGTTCTATAAAAAACGGTCATTGACACTCGACAAAATGTATGGAACAGCTGAATTTTTATCCGCGATTTCAGGGTTGGTCCCATACTAAAAGTGTTTCATAATGATGAGTACAATTACCTTCTTTTGGCTTCGAGACTGTTCCCCTTACACTCTGTATTTCGCAAAGTATAGACTTTATAAAAAAGTGATGTATGAACATTACCTTTATTTTTTAAGACCTTTACAACTTTACCCCACACAAGCAAGTGCAGTGAAAAAAAAATCCTCATATCACATGTATCTGAGCCATCCCTAAAATGCAATATTAGCGTCGATTCTGTCATGCCACGCAGTAAACTAAACCAATCTGACAGGACTAAAATTATCTGCCTCTCTTTTCATTTTAATACGTGAGAGAAGGATGGCAACAATTTTAGAGCTGTCAAATTTAGTTTAGTTTAGAGTTCATCAGAATCGATGCCATCAGCTATTTTCTATACCTACTTTTAAAATTAAAATCTATATTACAACTGTAATTGTAAGGTTCTAAAAAAATCGGACGGACGAACAGACAGACAGACGGACAGACAAGAACGAATTTATAAAATTTCCTTGTCGGGCTGTCAGGCTATCATTCTCCATCATGGGGTTATCCGAAATAATAAGGTCACTATCAAACTTCGCATTGTCTTAGACGCAAGTGCTCGCACAGATAAAAATGTGTCACTAAATCAGATGTTACATGCAGGTCTGAATTTGCAAGGAGATATTTTTTGTACTTTGTACTTGCAAATTAAAATGGTCACTGACCATTCAAAATATTTGATAATATTATACAGGTTTAACCCGAGTGATGAGCTTCAAGTTTAAACGGCTTTGTTTTGGATTAAGCGTGAGCCTATTTTTGTGATGAAGAAGCCAAAACTATCCAATAACAGTGGATGTAGTGCGAAGAAACTTGTACATGGACGCACTTGCTGCAACTGAAGCCACTTTGCAGTTGACCTGTTTGTTCAGTACGTCTATATTATTTAGAAAAGAAAAACAATATCTTGAACATCACTTCCATATTCTTGTTTCGAGTGAACGTTTCTTAGATTAAGAAAATAAATTACTTCAGTTAAAAATAATTAAATTGTTTTAAGCCAAGTAAAGAAGTTCTTGAAACAAGCATATTTATTATAGATATACAAAACAATTAAGTCTTGAGTTGGAGAAATTTGTATTCTTACTATGAAACAAATTTAATTTTAAAACAAGATATTGAAATTCTTGGTCGAAGATTATAGACATTCTCGGGTCAAAAATGAGCGAAATTATTTGAATCAAGTTAAAAGTCTTCTTGCAATAAGAAAAAAAACTCTTGGTTTAAAGTAAGTCTATATTATTGGGACAAGAAAAACAATGTCTTGAACATCACTGCCATGTTCTTGTTTGGAGTAAACGATTCTTAGGTTAAGAAAATAAATTACTTGAGTTCAAAATAATTGAGCTGTTTTAAGCCAAGTAAATAAGTTCTTGAAACAAGCATATTTATTATAGATATACAAAACAATAAAGTCTTGAGTTGGAGAAATTTGTATTCTTACTATGATACAAATTTAATTTTAAAACAAGATATTGAAATTCTTGGTCGAAGATTATAGACATTCTCTGGTCAAAAATGAGCGACATTATTTGAATCAAGTGAAAAGTCTTCTTGCAACAAGAAAAAAAACTCTTGGTTTAAAGTAAGTCTATATTATTGGGACAAGAAAAACAATGTCTTGAACATCACTGCCATGTTCTTGTTTGGAGTAAACGATTCTTAGATTAAGAAAATAATTTACTTGAGTTCAAAATAATTGAACTGTTTTAATCCAAGTAAATAAGTTCTTGAAACAAGCATATTTATTATAGATATACAAAACAATTAAGTCTTGAGTTGGAGAAATTTGTATTCTTACTATGAAACAAATTTAATTTTAAAACAAGATATTGAAATTCTTGGTCGAAGATTATAGACATTCTCTGGTCAAAAATGAGCGATATTATTTGAATCAAGTGAAAAGTCTTCTTGCAACAAGAAAAAAAACTCTTGGTTTAAAGTAAGTCTATATTATTGGGACAAGAAAAATAATGTCTTGAACATCACTGCCATGTTCTTGTTTGGAGTAAACGATTCTTAGATTAAGAAAATAAATTACTTGAGTTAAAAATAATTAAACTGTTTTAAACCAAGTAAAATATATTCTTAAAATAAGACAGGACTATCTTGATTTAAAAGGTATTCAAAATTTTCAGTCAAAATCTGTAATATTCTTCAATTAAGACTGTAATAATCTTGAAACAAAAATATGTTCTTCGATCAAGAATAATAATAAAGAAATTATTATTCTTGATTTGAGTAAACCAGGTTTTTTGAATAAAGAAAATTTACTTATGTTAAGAAAATATTTACTTGGATCCAAACAATTTTCCTGAGAATATTGAGATTCTTGGTAAAAGACATCCTTTTTTTCCGTGTATGTCTTACTAAAATACTGTTTTAAACTATTACGGTTGTTCACTAAAATTATATGATTATTTACGGGATATTTACCGTGGTAAGGTTGTGGAATGAGCTCCCGATATTTCGGCGCAGTTACATGCACCATGTTCACGGGAAGACTGAAGAATGCGGGTGGTTGGAGAACAGTTAAAAAGTTAGCTGCAGACATAACGATCTACCCTCTTTCTTGGTCTTTTTATTTAAACAGCTATCGTTGTTTTTTGTGATTACGAGTAGGTACGATAACTATCAGTAAAACACTGTTACAATGTTTTTAACTGTTTGATAATTATCAGTGTTATGAGAAAACAGAACCGTCTGGAAGGTTTTTATCTAAGCGAGATAAAGTCTAAAAGTTAACCACTTTATCAGTAAAGTTGGCTAAAAGAGGAACTACCAATTGACTGGCAGACTGGCAGCTTAGCACAGAAAATATGATGCTGGCTCCCTCACTTAAATCTGTAGATAATTTGGCTGTTTAGTAAATGACTTTTTGAGTTGATAGTAATCGAGCATTCAAAGAGATAACGCCCCTATTCATGTTACTAGCTGTGGCTCGCGGGTTTGCCTGGCTATCCTACAAGAACCGACACCGGGATATAGCTAAAGAACAGTAAGTTAGTAAGTAAAGTTCAGTAGTTTGGTTTTTAAACCAAAATAACAGAAATATGTTATCCAAGCAAACGAATTTACATATTTATTTACCAATTTTGAAGTCTGTATTTTTTATTGATAACAAGGCGAAACAGAGTTTTTGTACTTACAGTTCTAAACAACGTTCACTATGAGCCAATTCAGAAAGATAATCACAAAAAGCTGTCTTACACAAAAAGATTATTCACACTTGATGAAATGTATGTAGTTATGTTGTGTAAATGTATGTAGTTATGTTGTGTAAATGTATGTAGTTATGTTGTGTAAATGTATGTAGTAACAGTTAAGTTTTTTTTAGTTTTTTTTTAGCTTGCGTTTGGCCGCTATCACGGCGATGATGCGGTGTACGATGGAGCACGTTTGCCTAGAAGAAAGCGATTCACTCGTGATTTGTAGACATCCAGATTGTAAAGTTATATGATTATTATTTACGGGATATTTACCGTGGTAAGGTTGTGGAATGAGCTCCCGATATTTCGGCACAGTTAATAAAAAAAATATCCCGCAAATAATCATATAACTTTAGTGAACAACCGTGATAGTTTAAAACAGTGATCCAGATTGTAACTATAGGAGAACACCCATTCAGGCAGCGCATTCCACAGACTAGCAGATTGAGATGAGAGATGAGTTTAATGAGCCTTTTTGGCTTAGCGTAATTTTTCTGAATAACCCGGTGTTATAGCGTAGCCTGAAGAGACTTTAAAGTGTTATACAAACGATTATTAAATTTATAGATAATCAGATATCACGTGTTACAATGTTCACTTTTGTAGAATACAGCAGCTGTAGACGAGGCCTCGAAGAGAGCGATTAAACATGATTACAAGCATTTATTTACAAACGTTTTTAAAAACAAGCTTATGGAGCCCTTAACTTTTATTTAAATGTTTTTATTTTGACGGCCATAATTATTGGGTATTGGGTATTGCTTATGAGTTTTTTTTTTCTAGATGGGCTAGTACCTTTGTTAACTAAACAAAATACAACCAGAAACAAATACAGCGAGACAAACTAACACTACAAATACATTGAGACTGCCCAAAATTGGGTATTGCTTATTGTATGGTTAACTAGCGACCCGCCCGCCCGACTTCGCACGGGTGTAGCTTACGTGCGAAGCCAGGGCGGGGCGCTTATTACATATATACCTTCCGTAAAAAAATATCTAACTGATGGTGAAAACCGCATCAAAATCCGTTGCGTAGTTTTATAGATCTAAGCATACATAGGCATACATAAGCAGACAGCGGGAAGCGACTTTGTTTTATACTATGTAGTGATAAGCAATACTGGGTAGTATTGTAATATTTTCGTAATGGCCGTGGTGACAATATTGTCACCATTGCCAAAAGTGTAAATTTCGACAAAATTGGTCAGGAGGAACTAGTTCTAATTCAGCTTGCAATATTTGACTAAACAAATTAATGAACATTACAAGTTAAATAAAAGCTTCTAAAAATAACTTCACTTGGTGACAAAGGTCTGATGATGGAGCGAGGAGGCGGATAATAGAATTCTTCGTATTGGACTCGCTATAACAAACTAAATGAGGCCAAACTCGAGGGGTTCACTAGTAGCCATTGGAAAGTTCTATTAGATGTGTGTAGTGTGTGTAGATATTTTATTGTCATCTGGATTGCAAAGTTTCAAGTCGAGAACTGTCAAATCGACTTCCAAAATTTTGTTTACATAGTAGTTCGTATCGTTAATTACAAGTGCAGCAAATAGTAGTGTTAAACATGATTTGATCGATATTCGACGATAAAAATACAATCGATCGAGATACGATTTTTCTTATCTTTATCTTATCTTTTTTATTCTGCATTATTTTATTTAGATGTCAGGGTTGTTTTTAATGCCATAAAAGCTAACGGGCCTTCTGATGGTAAGTCATCACCGTCACCCATGGACACCTGCAACACCAGGGGCATCACAGATAAGTTGCCAGCCCTTTTGAAGAACCCCATGTTATAGTTACTCGGAAATGCCTTAGCCGTGAGATTATTCTACTATTGCAGGTATGTCTCATAATAAAAAAAAAATTACGAATAGGTACAATGATCTCCTTTTAGCTTAGAATCATCGAACCGAGTAGCCCCATGTAGATAGTTCAAAAACACAGATTTTTTTGATTTTTTAATAGAATGGCTGTCTAGGCATTTTTGTAAGAAATTTGTTGTAGCCAGTTGCACCCATATAAACGAAACGTCAGTCATTCGAAATCAGTTAGCAACTGTGATGCGGAGTTCGACGCGTTGATCTAAATAAGAATGTTCAATCAAGGTTCACTCATAATGCCTGGTAACAGATTTTCCTTCTCATTTCCGTTCTATTTACTTCTCTTTTCTGTGTAACGCTGAGATTGTAAATGTAACCCTACCGTCAATTGTTTTTCTCGGTTATCGGTTCTTCGAGCGATGTGGCCTGCCTATTTGCCATTTCAACTTGCAAATCTGAGCAGCTCTGTCACTGCAGCCATGGATCTACGATTTTATCAGGGGCAAAAACTTGACATTGGCGCCCCTCACCTCTAGTATTTGAGATTAATAATAATAATAAATTCACTAAACAAATATAATTATGTATCAACATACTTCTCTTTTCTGTGTTCACAATCGTAACTCGCTAGTTTAGGAGCTTACAACGAACTCCTCAGTTTAAATATTACGCGATAAAATCTAAGATTCGTTTTAAGCCATAAATAAACACTCAAACACACAGCGCGCGATATCAATCAGTTTTTTATTAGTTGTGGCCCCCGGCTTTTGTTGTTTGTATCTACCAAACTAAAATCACTATTATTTGGTTTCTATATTGTAGGTATGAAGTAATGAACGATATAACCATCAATTTAAATTTATTTTACTTATACTATTAGGTGTACAAATAAGTTTCCGCCCTTAGAATAACTACTCAGAGAAGGTAGGTTTCCAAACAACGCCTTCTCAAAACGTAAGCTACAAATTCGCTTTGTAGCTTACGTTTCGATTGGTATTTTAAACGATTTAAGCAAGAAAATTAATGGATTACCTGTGGAATGACACACCATAACTCTTATGCAGCAATTTTTTTTTTTTTTTTTGGAGCCATATATCACTCCATTTGAATGGCTTAAATTTTGCGAATGTACTTGGTTTCTATGTATAGTTATTCTAAGTTTCCGCCGTTCTGAGAGAGATGGCGTGGCGCGAGGTTACGTAAGAATTCGCAGATGATAACCGGCTAGAAAATTAGTTTGATCATAACCCTATTATATTATTAGCTTTGTATTAACATCATATCTTTTTATTTTTATCCGAAAATGACAAAATTTAAGCCAAATAAGCGTCATTTGCGGGAACTTTTAATTTACTTTTTCTTATTTAAAAAAATCTGCAACAGGCGCATCGATTGCTCGTAGAAGCATATATAATGAGGCTGCCTTGAGTGAGAGAACATGTCGTGAGTGGTTTCAAGAGTTTAAAAACGGTGATTTTGTGGTAGAAGACAAAGATCGCAGTGGAAGTCAAACAATTTATGAGGATGCAGAATTGACGGAATTATTGGAGGAAGATTCGTTTAAAACACAAGAGGAACTTGCACTTTCTTTAAAAGTCACTCAGCAAGTAGTCTCACATCGTTTAACATCGATTTTCGACAAAAAACGGCGGAAATTTATTTATACTCTATATTAATATTAATACCCAGCGAAAGAAACTGTATGCTTGTTACCCTTTAACGATTAACGGCTGTATCGATTTTGATGAAAACACTGTGTTTTGAGGATGCAGAATAAATACTTATTTCAGAAAAAGACAAACAAAATGTGGAAAAGCAAAAATTTTTTGTCATTTCCTTAAACTTTGTTTACTTATTAACTGACGTGGTACTTCGCCGTGGTTTGAGAAAAGTAAGTACCATAAAAGTTTTAATGGGAATTATGGAGATTGAAAAACGATTTAACAAGATAATACAAATATTAGACGGCTACGCAACCCTTTTTTATGCCATACAAATACAAATACAAATACAAATATTTATTAATAACACCTATGTTACATGTCAATAAACTATAGATATAATACTACTAATACTAATAATACTACTACTAATAATAATACCCCTCTTGTTAGTAGGTAGGTCTCATAGGTAGCAAACATGCAGACATGCCGCCTGATGATAAGCAGTCACCGTCGCATATGGATACTTGGAACACCAGAGGCATCATACATACGTTTCCGACCCATCTCGCTTGTGAACTATTATGCGTGATTTAGCAAGTTTCTTAGAAAGATGAACAAGTGTGCAGGGGCTCGATATTTGAATCGCTCGTATGATTTCGAACGAAAATACACGAACGATTCAAAAATCGAACCTCTGTACTAACCGTTTTTGCGTTTGTTAGAGTGGTGGTCCCGTGACGTAAGTAGAGCCTCGGAAGACCAGGGACCTTACGGCTAACTCTCAACGTGGACTCGAATTAGCGCTAAAACAGCCCAATTCGGAAAATCCCACGGACAGAATACAGTTTGCGGTCGCTCAACTTTTCTCATTACTTAAAACAGGCTACCGTAAGGCCCCAGGTCAACGATGACGTGATGATGTAACTTTTAACAGACACACATGGAAAATATCATGGAGAATATTAGCGATAAACAGGAAAACTGGCGAAAAAAGAGGAAGCTTGCACTAGTTTTTAACCTTTTTTGTAATACCTATGTGGTGTGAACAATAAAGAGTTTATCTACCTATATCTACCTCCTTGTTTGTCTGATATCAGCTTAAAACCTTGTATAGCATAATCAATGGCATTCGTACATCAAATGCGTCATTTGCATGCACAGATCTACTACCTATAGATTTTCAATGAGCGTGGCTAGCTCAGTGCCTCTCGCTTCAACAAGGTGTGTTGCCACATTAAAATGATTTGCTATAAGTTAGGGTAATTTACCTACTATGATGGGTGTGAATCTTCAATGAGTACTTTGGAAACAATACTACCTTTTCAATATTTATATTTTATACACTATCTGCTGCAACCCGCGGAGCTACCTGCAATTTTCTGGGAAGAAAAGTACGTTGTCTGTCCTCATGACACACCCTATAGTCCTGACAAAATTTGACTTAGCCCATGATCTAAGAAAACAAGGTCTAGCAATCTGGGAGTGGTCCCGCAATGACGTCACTGTCCAGTTGCCACTTTATTCAATCAGCTGTTACGTGGTGTATCGGCATCTCTCTCGAACCTGTTGTAAATTGACATCATGACATCATTGCGGGACGCCTACGTAAACATTTTTTCTCGAATTGCTATACCTGGCGGAGTATATTATTATACCATGACTTAGCCGTTTCCTCGTAAAAAAACAGACAGAAAGTTACAAACTTACTTGCGTTTTTATTATAATTATTTGTTAGGATTAGAATATAGTACTAGAAAAAAGGTTGTAAAGTAACCATAGCATGATTTTTTATGATTAATTAAAAATAATAAAAAAGTCAAAGAGTTAAAACGGAAGGGCAAAGGAAGGGCCCCCATGCAACAAACGCTAAACGTATTTTTGGATTTGTTCTAGTGTAAAAACGGTAATCCGTACAAGCGTCAAATTTTGCGGATTATAGTGAACATAAGTAAAACAACAAATAATAAACACTGGCCAAGTGCGAGTCAGTGACAAATTTCTGTTTACCACTAAGCTAAGCAACGTCGGGCGCGGTCGGTACTTGGATGGGTGACAGCCTGGGCGTGATGTTGTCTTTTTGCACAACTTTTTGTATTTTGTGATTGTAAAGAACTCTCAGCGCGCGAGCCCGACTCGCGCTTGGTCAGTTTAGTTTTTTCATGAATGGAATTATGTATAACATTCCAAATAATTAGATAAATAGACTCTTTAATGTTTACAGTACAAATTTCACGAACAGCGCGTAGCTTTTTGATTGGGTTCGCCGAAATCGCCTTTTGCTTTTCCAGCTTCATAACTGTGGCCTCATTAATATATATTTAATATTAACATTCACCATATTCATATGGGCAAAAAGGGTCGGTATTTTGCACTTCTTGCAATGTGCCAGCTTTTTTCAGCAATGTAACAGGATCAGTTGGAAACCTGCAGAACGAATAATTTATGTTAGTTGCGGTGGGTAATTTCTTTCATAAACTGGCAACATTCATAATTTATTTTCTAAGTGAATAATTTGATAAAATTCATAGAATTAGACCACAAATCGACCTAAAAACTGACTAATTATGAATAAAATATTTGCGAATTGATATCCTGAATTTATTTAGGTGATCGTTACAAGCTTTTTATGTTTACTTACGTGTGAAATGATATTTCATCGTATTTTCGCTCACTGCGCTTCTTGCAGCCCAAAATGCTACAACCAACCATTGTAAAATATCTTTTACAATTATTTCTCAGAGGAAACACGCATTTATCACATTTAATCACCAAAAAAAGGCAATAAATATAATTCAGACCCGTTTTGTTTGTCACTGATTATTACAGATTTTGACACTTGAGGTACCAAAAACAGGTCACGTCGATAAGGACAACAAAATCTATGTATGTCCTTTTTGTACTTGTGCTGAGCCATATCAAGTTGTCTCTTTCACTAAAATATATTGCCGAACTGGTTGTGTATATCTGTGTTTGCATGCCGCTGCAGTGTATTGTATTCTCCTCTTTGGTACTGCACTTAGTATTTCCATGGAGGACAACTATATAAATACATTCGATGCCCAGGAATAATCTGGTTTCTGCAGGATAATGATAACTAAACGGTACCTAACTGGGTTCTAAATAATTGTTACAGTACGGGAAACACGCGGAAAATAACAATTTGAATTGCTGATAATCCTCATATTCTTACTATTTGTCATGTCATGGGCATGACTGTAGAGGCAATGACCGTATGACATGTAGATAGGCAGACCTAATTGGTGATTTACCTGAAGTCTGTGTTTATATTAATTAAATTATGTCTACTGTACAAGGCGAGGCGAAATTTAAGGGCTACTTATTTTCTATTAGAAGAAAAAAAACTAAGCCGGTGTAACTATATTTAACCAAAATACCCAGAGACATGGTCTCGTCTAGTTTTTTTTTTTAATTTAAGGCCAATTCGCCTTTATAAAAAACAACAACAACAGGTAAATAAAAATTCGACATCTTCAGGTTCTCGAGAAGGTAAGGAAGTGTTTTTTGAACTACTTATTATTTTTAGTAACACAAGATAGGTACTTACTTATATGTTAAAGGTATTTTTTTTTTGTTAAAATCTTCATGAGCGTGGATTCAATGTCCTTTACTCGTAATATTAAACAGTTTACTTTGTCTTAATAGCGTCAAACAAGTCATAGTCACAGTCAGAGTCAAGCTAAGTAAGTCACGGTCAAGTCGAACTCATGCCCCTGTAAAGTGGTGGAGACTTTACAAGAGGCTCCTATGGAGTTTTGGAAACAACACGAAAAGACACGTTTCACCTCGTTATATCACTTGCCCACACTCGAGCACGTTTACGAGCACTTAATGAATAATAATTCACCATTTAGTACACATTAACACTCGAAAATACACAAGTTTAGGAAAATAATCCAACGAGCCGACATGTTTTTTCCGCGTTGGCGCCAAAACTCCTGTTAAAGGTACAAGTTATAGGGTTGCCATACGTCCGGCATTTTCCTGACATGTCCGGGTACTCAGGCTTTTGACCAGAATGTTCGGAATTCTAGAAATAAAATGAAAAAAACCGCTACACGAGTTCATTATGCTGCGAAATATGAACTTTGAAGGAAATGCACGGAAATTTCTTAGGGTTTTTCCCGGAGATTTTTTATCATCTGGTAACCCTAGTTGGAAGTGAAGCTTATATACACTGAGTAAAATAACCCAGTACAGTAGCTATATTACTAACACTTTTAATAGATAATTATAGTGGCATCATCACGTTTTTACCAAATCCCATAATAGTGTACGTACAATAAACAAGCAAGACACAAATTATTGGCACATCTCGGCTCGCTGATAAGCTATCTACAACTACACGCTGTGTCGAATTATTGCAATCAACTGTTATCTATCAACTGATGTAAATAACTTGCTTGTTGTGTAGACGAAGTAGGCGCTCCTAGTATTTTTGTTGTCTATTCTATACTAATATTATAAAGAGGAAAGATTTGATTATTTGTTTGTTTGCATTGAATAGGCTCCGAAACTACTGAACCGATTTGAAAAATTCTTTCACTGTTGGCAAGCTACACTATCCCCGGGTAACATAAGCTATAATCTATACCCGTGCGAAGAGAAAATTTTAAAAAAAATCTCTCTGAAATCCCTTATCGTTCTCAAGATTCCTAATGTTATAATTATTTGAGTATGTACACATCTTTATAATATAAGTGTCGGTCGACGCATTTTAAAATGATTCATCTGAAATCTGCTCAATTTTATTACATATTAATGTTGTTATCTCGCACAGGGTGACATTACAGAACAAAGAAGTTGATCTTTGTTTCTAGATATTAGTTAGTTACATTGTAAACCGCAGTCAGTAAGTTTATCTGCCTTCATTACCTACTACCACAGAAGCCACAATAGCACACTACTACCACAGAATTGCAGTGCTAGAATACCTACATTACATTTATTATTAATTTTTTTCTGTACAATAACTAGTTGTGCACCTAATTTGCGTGTCTGTGGAATCGTACCTTCCATTACCCAAACGGCTAAAATTTTCATTCATATTTTGTTTGAAAGGTTACCATCGAGAGTATTCTTATCTATGAATAAAAAAATCTAATCAGTCGTTTTTTTTTTTATATTGACTTGTACTGTTGGCCTTTTGGCCTCTACAGCTTGACCGGACTAGTTAGCGAACGCAGAGTGCGTTCGGCATAACTTGGTAGTCAGTCAGTCGTTTCAAAATTAACGGCCTCTTATACCAAATTTGACGGTTTTAAATCAATTTTATTATGTTAAATTACAATATTTTAGCTGGGAAAAAATACGGTCACATGTCACAGATACATCTGTGTTTGAGTTTATGCTGTGGTTCAAAACAAGATAGAATAAATTTTCCTTGATCAAAAAAATTCTGAAACAAAGTCGATTTTGTTTATTTTTTTAGTGTTATGCTCTAATGAAAGCTCGTAACAACCTGGAAATTGCATGTACTGAAAGGCAATCCTATTCAAAAATTTTTGCTTTTTTGATAGTGATTTAGTTTCGTTTTTTAGTGAAATTAAAAGCGTAAAAAGGTCGCGAGAATTTGCGCGCGCCGCGCTCAGTACCGCGCCAGGCGTCATCGAGGTCGGACTTATGTTCGTTTTTGTCGTTGCACTACCCCCGCGGGCCTCCTGACTCTTGCGTGGCAAAATACATCGTCGCTCTAACTTGGCGGGGGCTGAGGGAGCGTTTTGTTGCCTACGCGACTCGGATAACAGGCCGTTGGATAACAGCTCCTTTATCAGAGGATTAAAAAAAAAATGTTCTTGTTCTATAATAAAATACCCATATAAAAATTTTTCTTATTTTTTTTTTTTGTTCGAATGGCGCCCATTTTGCGAAGAACAGTCACGCCTCGCCTGGGTCTCCGCGGCATTGAACTTGACCTGCCCCCGATTCTACTAAACAAATTGTCTTTAAATTGTAACTGTTGCTATTTTAATTGTTAAATAACTGCCTCAAAATTAAGTTTTTAATATTTTTTATACTAAGTTATATAATATAAGGTGGGTGTATTTTTCTCAATTCTCAATTTTAAGGCAGTTATTTAACAATTAAAATCGCAACAGTTACAATTTAAAGAAAATTTCTTCAGTAGAATCGGGGCCCAGGTTGGCGTCGCCACAATCGGCAGGTTCATGCGCTCAACTATGGCCTATTTGAGAGACTGGATTTGTGGTCCGCTGGTTCGAGCATTGGATGTATAGCTCTCTACTACTGTGCTGTCATCTGCGTCAGGATTTAGCAGATCGTTGATGTGCAGCAGAAAGAGCGTAGCAGAGAGAACCGACCCCTGGGGGAAACCAGCGTTAATTGCCATTCGATCGGACGAGCAGCCATCAATGACAACTCGAATCCATCTATCCCTCAGGAAGTCTGATATCCACTCAACGAAACCGATGGACAAGCCAAACGAGAAGAGATTGCTAATAAGGCCGTCATGCCAAACCCTGTTCGATTTACATATTAGCTATATCATGCTGACATAAGTGAGTGCCTATTCAACTTTATAGGAAAGTTACTTGACTAAACCGACTGATAGAACTACAAGAAATGACGTCATTTAATTAATCTTGCTATTTAGTTTGTAGCACGAGGGAAAACCCTCGGCAGTACTACGGACAATACAAGGTAACGCATATAGACTGTACTAAGCCGAAAGGTGGTCAATGTACTCATCATTATGAACAACTTTTACTATAGGACCAACCCTGAAATCGCGAAAAGAATCAGCTGTTCTATTCCAAATCAAATTATTTATTGAGAATAAAAACGGACAAATTCCACTAACATTTATCTCACATACTGTTAAGCTTAAATAAATTTCCTGGTAAAAATACAACAAAATACAACAAATTGCTGTAAAAATATGTCAACATAAAATTAGTATGTCATACAAATTGTCATCATAGTAATTTTTTGCCTGTCCCTTTGATCAGTTAAGTTTTCACAATAAATCAAAAACACTTTCGTTACAGTTTTCCAAGTGTCACAAATAATATCACAATCAGTGTTGGTGGAAAGGAGTGCATTGAAGTGGCGGCGGGCGCGAATCAGCGGAGACATGGAGCGTGCCACAGTGCGGCTGTGATCCACGTGGAAAAATCTTGGGCAATTTTCCACGCCTATTAGCCGGAAACCCGGGTTTATCTGGCACAAACAAAGTAAACGGATACGGTCCATAGGAAACGGTCATTGACTCTCGACAAAATTTATGGAACAGCTCACCCTAATCCACTATGCTGGCCCAGTGCATGTTGGTGAATGTGTCTTTTATTTTTTGAGGTTCTTGCGGACAAACCGGTTGCATCACGATGTTTTCCTTCACCATTGTTAAGCGATGACATCGAAACTGCACATGATTTATTTTATTAAGTACTATAAAAGTCATTGGTGCAGGCCGAGGATCGAACCGGGTGCCGTCAGATTGGCTACCGCCCGGCCAACATCGCTCTTGCTCTATCATCTCTCATCTTAATCAGACCGCATCATCGTTTCACCGCCCACTCGCCTGAAATTGACGGTCAAACGCACGCCTATGATTTAATAATAAAAAAAGTTTAATGCTTATTTTTATTATAATTTAAAAACCTTCTTTTCATACAAAAACCTTGTTATCGTTTCCAAGCTCGAACGAAGCGCTGCCGCACTGCGCGCGCGCAGTAATTTGCGTACAAGTTGGCACACAATAACTCTTTGATCTCGCCGCCCGCATAATTCCTGGATGACCATCAGGTGCTCCTTAAATCTGGTGTATTGCGTATCGGGGCTTATAAAGTACTGTTGCGTTGGACAAATAAAATGTTGGGACATGAAGTGGTGCGCTCAAAAATATCTATTAACTAAAGGAAACAAAATAATGATGACAAGTTAAAAAAACTGGATTCATCCCTTGATTCACTCTTAGAGGTGGAATATTTTCTTCAATTTCAAGTGGAACCACCTTCGAGTTATTTTTGCGTATACAATAAAAAACTTTTTAATACTGTTCAGAATAATTATATTGCGTAACATTAATAGACACACAAACAAATACAGTTGAATGGAAACCTTAATTTTTGGAAGTCGGTTGAAAACATATTTTTGTACTAAATGGCCCGTCAAAAATATTGAGTACGCTTGAAAACATATTTTATATTTTCCTTGACATTATTATATCACAGGTTACCACAGATATACACAACCAGATCGGCAATATATTTTAGTGAAAGAGACAACTTGATATGGCTCAGCACAAGTACGAAAAGGACATAAATAGAATTTGTTGTCCTTATCGGCGTGACCTGTTTTTGGTACCTCAAGTGTCAAAATCTGTAATAATCAGTGACAAACAAAACGGGTCTGAATTATATTTATTGCCTTTTTTTGGTGATTTAATGTGATAAATGCGTGTTTCCTCTGAGAAATAATTGTAAAAGATATTTTACAATGGTTGGTTGTAGCATTTTGGGCTGCAAGAAGCGCAGTGAGCGAAAATACGATGATGAGCGAGAGGCACTGAGCTAGCCACGCTCATTGAAAATCTATAGGTAGTAGATCTGTGCAGGTTACTTAAACTTGTACTACTGATGTAGTTTTTGTTTTTATGCCAGAGATTTCTCTATATAAAGTTGCAAAAGAGGTTTTTATGCAGACGATAATAAACGATCATAAAAAAGTATGCATTTATCTAAGCAGTTTATTAGTTGATATAACGTTTTCTATACCGAATTACCGAGGTCAAGATAAAGTTAAAGGATAAAACGGCTAAAAGATGACACGTCCCGTTCATTTGTCCGTGATGTTAATGTTAACCAATGCCATGACAGACTGATATCAGCATTTAGTCATGTTAAATAAGATGGACTGTATGTTTGTTTGTTTAACTGTTTATTGTAAAAGATAAATTGTTTTAGTATGGTTGTATTTCTGTTAATGTCGGCCATTTTGGTGTCATCACAATCCTTATTGGGAGAGTTTTCAGTTCGTGACTTGCGTTAAAAGAAAAAGAACATGCCCGTTGTCCTCTAATAAGTAGATACCTAATTTAATAAGTAGATTTTCCTTTCTTCTACACAGAAAAAATAAGAAAATCGGCCTACTACCACTCATACATTATGAATTTTCCTGGGATACGTACCAAACGTTTCGGTTCAACGTGTCTAATCCGTACGGCCAAGGATTGGAACAACATGCCGGCTTCCTTGCGTGCCTTCTGCGTGCTTCATCTTCGACCACATCGTCGCTTACCAACAGGCGAGTTGGTGGTCAATCGTGGACTTGTTCGCGTAAAAAATACATTTATTTTAAAATACTTTTTTATTTTTATTAGGCGTATGTAGTAGTATAACTATAACGTCATTGGATACCTTCCTATATAGTCTTAAGTGTGTCACTCTTATTGAAACAAACATTGGAGTGAAAAGGACAGACACAATGTCAACTGCTCTAGATTCTAAAGCAACAAACTAGCAACGGGCTGCTTTCAGAGTATATAAACAGCTTCTGCGAGCTTAATTCTCATTTCGCTATCGCGTCGATGGAATTCCATCCTCACCTCATCCTATAGGTGGCGGAGTCCCTCAGGGCTCCGTCGTAGCACCCGCCCTCTTGACGCTTTTCGCTAGCGACATTCCTAGATCTGCCCACGTAGAAATAGCTCTATTCGCTGGCGACACCGCTCTCTACTCCAGAGGGTGGAACAAAGTCATCCAACGGGCCCACGTTCAACGAGCCCTCACTCATCTAGGTGATTGGTTCAAGAAGTGGGCCATCACGGTCAACCCCGAAAAAAGTGCAGCAATGTACTTCCACCCGTCCAAAAACCACCCGTCGAAGCCTATCACGCTTCACGGGAAGCCAATCCCCTGGACCAACTCGACCAAGTATCCGGCGGAGTATCGGCGTGACTCTCGATCGCCGACTCACTTTCTCCAAACACATTCAGATAGTCCGCAATCGTGCGGCGTTCTTCCTAGGGCGCCTCAGCCCCCTCCTCGGCAAGCGTAGTAATATGTCACTTAGAAATAAGCTGATAATTTACAAAACTTGCATCCGCCCCGTCATGACTTATGCCATTCATTTCATTCGTCCATGCCTCCCGCATCGATCTGGACAAGCTGCAGGTCATTCAAAACCGCTTCATACGCAGAGCGGTCGGCGCTAGCTGGTATATGCGAAACGCTGATCTGCACTGCGATGTTGAACTTGATTTAATACCTTAAGTATACCTCCCGCCGCTACTTTGACGCGAATCCTCTAACTACTCGACAGACGTGACAGACCCTCCTCCTCTCCGTAGACGCCCTAGAAACATCTTGGGCGACCCGGACGACCCCATCGCCGTCGTCACCGCGGCGGCGCTGGGCTCGCCCGATCCGACTGCTCCTAGCAATAGGAAATATTCAGTTTTTGGTACAGGCGTCGGTTACCAGAGGCACACACACACACAGCGATCCCGCCGGCAGGATCGTAGACCCCCAGGATCTGTTAGAAGATCGGTTAGATTCTCTCCAAATAATCAATCAGTTCAACAAACCGTCAGGGCACACCCCCCTCTGGGGTGCCTGGGCAAGTCTGATTCCCACTCCCGGCGACGGCCCATGCCGAGGTTCGTACCTTCGAGGTGCCCTTGTGCTAGTCGCCTATAAACTTAACCACCAAGCTATGCCGAACGCACTCTGCGTTCGCTAACTAGTCCGGTCAAGCTGTAGAGGCCAAAAGGCCAACAGTACAAGTCAATATCAAAAACAAACAAAAAAACTTAATTCTCATATAATTATCATTTCAAAAAACTGACACAAAATTAGTAACATACGCAATTTCGGTTTTTGGATAACATAATATTGTGACTAAAGTTATATGAGTTGTATAAGTTATATGATTATTTACGGGATATTTACCGTGGTAAGGTTGTGGAATGAGCTCCCGATATTTCGGCACAGATACATGCACCATGTTCACGGGAAGACATACGACCGTAGTGAACAACCATGATAGTTTAAAGCAGTATAATTCATTGTCGTTCAAATAATCAAATTTTCTAGTTAGTTTGATTTAAAAGCCAAACTACTAAACCGATTTTGATAAGACCTATGGGACCAATCAGAAAGTATATAATTTCACTTAAAAACATATTTTTTCCAAATATTTTCATAAATGACAGAGTTATCAGGTAACGAACTTTTCTTTTAAAATCCCTCCTTTTCTGAAGTCGGTTAAAATAGAGATGATGATGATGATAAAGACTTACACGGAACTGATTACTAAATAAAAAGGTCTTTGTACTCACTTTATTATGGGCCCAATGTTGCCATTGCAAAAAAAAAACAGCTGTTCCGTACAAAAATGGCATTCACACTTATCAAATTTGTATGGAACAGATGATGAAATCAAAGATGTAAGAGAGAGAGATGTAAGTAAAATTACGTCCTTTCAGCTAAGTAACCTTGATAATAAATGCTATAATGATATGAGACAGGGTATTGTTTGGGTCAAAAATGATTGAAACGCGTTTACGCTATAACTAACTCCCAGCCAACGGCCGCTGCTATCAGATGTAAACCCAAATAACTACAAGAGCTTGTTATCAACTCCATTAGTACGAGAGCCTGGCGCGGTGGAGAGACAGACAGTGACTTAGCTTGCGACAAGAGTGCTCACGCACACATGGACACGGTTTTATAGTGGACGTGACTTTGTACGCGTAGATTTTCATATTTATAAACTTTCACCTCTCTTTTGCCAGACTTAAAATGGCTCTTTCGGGATTTCATGGTGAGTCAGTCAGTAAGTAAGTGGTATTTCGCTTTTATATATACAGAATTGAATGTCTGTTTTGCGGTTAAAATAAAGCTTTGAACATTTTGCTATTAACGAATTAAGTAGAAGAGTAATACAATAAAAAAAATCCTGTATCGAAAATAATTATGACAGTTGTTTATTGACCAATGTGTGACATTCGGAAACGATAAAACGTTTTTTTTTTTTACTTTTAAAAAGTTGCGCTGTTATCCAAAACTGCCCGCATTTTTACCGACTTCAAAAAAGGAGAGAGGATCTCAATTCGATCCACTTTTTTTATTTTGCACATCTTCTGTTAGATTTCTTACAAGGGTTTCTTATTCACAAATTTCGTCGATAGTTTTTACAACTTTGCCACACTAAATCTGTCTAATTTTGCTTTGAAACCGTCGTTACGAAAAGTGTAATTATGCACCCAGTCAATTATCTTTGACCCAGTAGAAGTTATTATATTTAGTAAAACTTGAAAATATTTCAATGCTTGGCACAGGCAAATGCACAATACATGCGACGCCAAAATTCTCACTAGAGAAAAAAAACAAGCGTAAAGAGTGTGTCAAGTTCAGACACTGTTATGTTGTTACACTGACGCGCCACTCGCGGCTCCATTTATTGAATAATATCTGTAAAATGGACCAATTACATCTGTTTATCTACGCTTCGGCATCCGGCGCTATCAGGAGATAGTGGATATGGCCTCTTTAGACGGGATTTTAGTGGTCACTGTCTTGTTTACCATTTTGTCGAAGAAATAATGATGTAAATGCATACGTTTTAAAAGGATTGTTGGTCGATATGTACGAGAACTATTACACTATTTTTATATAAAGAAATACATGTTGAAATTCTACAAAAAGACCGTTCTTCGTCCAGAAGTGCATACTTCCAATCAAAAAATTCAAAAGGAAACCGATTCGTATTTTGGTCGCCCCGCAAGTTGATGGAGTTACGAATTGAAGTAGGAGCGAGGGCAATTAGTGGACTTATAATCATTATTACCCGACTGCCCAAAATTTGTTTACCCTATGTTTTTCGGTAGAAAGTATAGTTCCTATATGATCTAAAATACTTAATAGTTTTTGGATTGCGAGGTGTCGTTAGGTTCGTCAAGTGATATAACGAGGTGAAACATGTCTTTTCGTGATGTTGCCAAAATTCCATAAATCTATTTCATCTAGTACCTAAAGTCTCCATCACTCTACGGCTGTGTATATCTGTGACGGCATAACTTGGTTTCGACAGTGACGTACAATGCTGGACGATATTTTTTTTAACTAAGCGATTTTAAATGCCTTTCCAGAGGAATTAAGAAAAAAAAGTCCGGATGTCATATGCCATAGGGCCTATAAGGCTCTAGCATGCCCAGTGGGTGAAAAAAATCTTACGCAAGGTGTTGTCCAGTGTTGTCATCACTTGTCATGAGATTTTTTTGTTGTTACACATAAATTTGAATGCGACGTACGTAACGCAAACTTAAACTTCTTATTTTCATCTTTGCATGATACTATCATGTCCAAAATAAGTGTTTATGATAAGTTAATTAGATTACCGAGTACTTACAAGAGTCAACGATTCTCAAGTTACGTTCACCTTGAAGATACAGTATCTTATGTTTATTAAACTTCTATCTGGGGGAAAGGTGACAATCAGTGAGATATCGCCAAGGTTAACTCGATTAAGTATGCTGTCATTGTAGAAAGTTTTGTATTTTCATAGTCACAATAGTTTACTGATATGTGTACTGTAGGTATTGTTCTGACCAAGATCCTCCGCTGTTTATTATGCAGTTATCTAAGGTTTATTTATAAGATGCAACTGACTTCAAGCGCTTTCTGACATTGTCAGCGGCAAATTTTGTGGAGTATCTTTATAGAATAACTAGTGCTCACTTTGCTAAGGTTTCCTTTGTTGGTTCTTCAAGCCTTATGTTTGGCATTGTTAGTATTCTATCAATGTTACCTCAGTCCATCTGAAATGCGGTTAAATGAAATATTACGTCACAAATGACGACCATAATAATGGAACCTTATTTTGCCAACTTAAGATGCCAAAATACGACTTAAGACCTAAGAGCGAGATCACTGCACCCGGTATTCTGGCCCTTAAGGAAACCTTAAGGTTGAGTATAGAGAGAAGTACAAATATGGAGAATTACGAAGTACGACTATAAATATGGGGGTAATATTGGTCCGCAATATACTGGTACTGCAAAATCATTGTGTTGGTATTTATTGATCTATTATTTAAAGAACACACTTCGAAGAAACTAGCCTATCTACCTAATTGATGACGTATATTTGCTCCTTTTTGATCTTCTTTATTAGTCTTGTAAGTACTTAGGTACCTATTTATATATGACCAAAGAAGTTTGATTGCGTTTTTCCGCTAAAACGAAGTGAACGCAAAGTGATAATTAATAGAGAAAAAAATTATTGACATTTCCAGATGGCTATGGCCATAGCCAACCTTGAATGATTTTTTTTGTATATTGAAATATTGTACGCACTAACCTACAAAATATTAGAGGAGACAAAAATTTCTTTAGGAAAAGTCGTAACTAAAGTTGTCGTCGGAGTGAGATCTTCAAATAATGAGTAGATACCATTAAATACCAAGTTGAAGATAATCTATTTGAACGTGTTCATTCTCCAGAAAGTAACGTTTTATCAGTACAGTACCGAGCCAGTAACCCAAGCAAAATAATCAGTATTTTTCAACGCGATAAAACGCAACAACAAGCAGAAGTTAAATAACGATCAAAACTAATTGTTTATACTGACTGGCCGATAACGGGTCACATTCTTAACACGTGGTTATCTCTCACTTTCACATCACTTTCTTATTCTTTAACAATAATATTTATTGGACTGAGTGCGTCAATAGCACCCTACATTTGCACCCTTGGACACCAAATGGACAAAGATGTTGCTTGTCCAAATTTATTCAAATGGATGTTTATGCCAACGACAATTAAACGCACAAGCCCTTCGTGCCATCTCTAGTAGTTTCTTTGGACCGACCGTTTGTGGTCCGACAAGAATAAGGTTCAAAGTTAGTCACTTTATTTTAAGAGCTTAGTTATTTAGGCTTAAAAAGGTTATTTTTAGGGTTCCGTACCTCAAAAGGAAAAAACGGAACCCTTATAGGATCACTTCGTTGTCCGTCTGTCTGTCTGTCCGTCTGTCAAGACCCTTTTTCTCAAGAACGCGTAAAGGTAGCAAGTTGAAATTTATACTAAATACTTGGGTCTACGGTTTCTTTCGGCTGTAAAAAAATAAAAGTTGTAAGTCAAAGCAATCAAAAGATATGAACGTTTATGTCGTATATTTTGCGATTTCACAGAGGAATCAAAACCTATAGGGTACTTCCCGTTGACCTAGAATCATGAAATTTGGCAAGAGGCAAGGTCTCATAGTACATATATAGGAATAAATCCGAAAGTTATAAATTTGAAGTTATTTCATATAAAAATAATTATTTTGCTATTACAAACTTACATTTTGTAGTTGGAATGTATGGAAGAACCTTATTGTCAACTACAAACTGTCTCTGTTTGGGAATCGGGACTTTGGTTGCAAGACATGCCCTCTTTTAACACAGGTAGCCTTTTAGATCCAACCGCATTTCGTCTAGCTGTCTGCTTACGCTTGGGTGCAAGGTGCTGTGAGGCCCATCGCTGTCAGTGTGGTACTGCTGTTGACCAGCTCGGTCACCATGGTCTCTCTTGCTCGAGAAGCGCTGGTCGTATTGGCCGACACGCTACCCTGAACGACATCATACGCAGGGCACTTTCCACCGCCAATGTCGCAGCTGTGCTCAAACCGAGTGGTCTTGCGCGTGACGATGGAAAGAGGCCTGACGGTATGACACTTGTGCCCTGGAGGTTGGGGCGGCCCCTTGTATGGGACGCAACTTGTGTCGATACTTTGGCGCCGTCACATCTTCCTGAGACACAGGGTAGGGCTGGCGCGGCTGCCAATTCGGCAGAGCAGCACAAGCGTCGCAAATATGCTAACCTCGGCAGTGGTTACATATTTGAGGCGTTCGGGGTCGAGACATTGGGCCCTTGGGGACCGGGAGATCACCTCATTTTGTAAAAATCTTTCAGAGCGCCTGGTTAATGCGACGCGTGACCAAAATGCTGGCGTGTTTCTGGCTCAACGCATTAGCATTGCCATTCAACGTGGTAATGCCACCAGCATGTTGGGTACGCTGCCAACTGGTAGTGGGCTTGAGCATTTGGATTGTCTTTAGACCTTCAACGGTCTATGGGCAGTCTAACTGTATTTGTAGTGTTAGTTTTAGCTTGTATTTTGTTTAGTTATTAAAGGCACTTGCCCAGTAAAAAAAAACTACAAACTTAAGTTTGTCTTTCAATATTTTAACTTCAGTTAGTTTTTTTTTGTCTCACGCTCTGAGGGTTCCGTTATGTCGTATATTTTGCGATTTCACAGGGGAATCAAAACCTATAGGGTACTTCCTGTTGACCTAGAATCATGAAATTGGCAAGAGGCAAGGTCTCATAGTACATATATAGGAATAAATCCGAATGTTATAAATTTGAAGTTATATCATTTAAAAATAATTATTTTGCTATTACAAACTAGCATTTTGTAGTTGGAATGTATGGAAGAACCTTATTGTCAACTACAAACTTAAGTTTGTCTCTCAATATTTTAACTTCAGTTAGTTTTTTTTTTGGTCTCGCGCTCTGTGTGTTCCGTCTAACGGAACCCTCAGAGCACGAGTCCTACTCGTACTTGTCCGGTTTTTTTTTGCTTTTAAGTTTCTTTTTTCGTGTTTAATTTTTTGTTGGTTTTTTAGGTGAATATTGTTTGCATATTTTTTTCTTTGAATTTAGTGTTAATTTTTAAGTAACGATATGTATATTTAATTATACGAAATACTAGTTTTAATTTATCCGGGTCAAAGTCACAATTAGTGAAAAGTACACGTGGCGTCCTAAAAAATGTTGTCTTCAATAAAAAAAAACGTCAACCTTATTATAATTCTCATATAATAAAATTAATAAAAAGAAACCTATTGAAGTAGATGTTATAACCAAAAAATACTTAATCAGTAATTTCGATAAATAACTCGATTTATTAATAGGTTTTAACTATCAAGATTTTCCTCCGCGCTGCTTTTCACTATATTGTACCTAGCTGTCAAAGAAAAAAAAAAACTTAAAGCGAATTTAACCACACACACAGTCACAGTCTGCGAGAAGTTTTTCTTTTCTTCTTTTTTTTTCTCATATTTTATAATTTTGAGCAGTCACGTTTGGTCACCAAACTTTTTTAACCTTAGTAGAAAAAAATGTTCATTTAAAAATCTTTAGCAACCGATCCGACGTTTCCACATAAATAATTAACTGTACTAGTTATCAGGAGCGGTGATAAGCAAACAATCGGAGAATACATTAAGCATAGATAGTGGTTTAACGAACCCTCTTTGATTCGATCGGACAAACAAAATTGTGCCTATTTTTAACTGTTGATTACACAATGGGTGGATTTTAACCGGATCCTAGCTAAATTATTTAGGAGTTCTAATTTTTTAATTACAATTCAATACTAAACTTACAAGTCCCGAAGCTTTAAGATGGCAACACTGATTTTAATTCTCTCATAACTCTATGTCGAAACTTAAAAAGCAAGCTGTCCGTTTTAACCCCCGACGCAAAAAGAAGTTAGTTGTTCATTTTAACCCGACTGCGTTGTAAAAAGTCCCATATTATTATTTTTCCTATTGGCTTGCTTTTGTCCGTCAACTCGGTCTGGAGCACATTTACCTAGCGCACAATAAAAGTGGAATCAAAGCGTTTCGTACGGGTTTTCTGAAAATCGAAAGCGGTGCCGATTTTTTGTGCCTGCTCTGGCAGTCCGATAGAAAAATGGGCAGGAAGTAATTAGATCATTCAGATCCGATGCACACTCTCCAAAGTATATATCCGATAAAAAAAACCCATAGACTAGCAACTTTACGCCGATGCCCAAGACTAAGAAGCTTAGTCTGAACTAGGGATTCGTTGCTGATGAGCCTCTTGGCAAGTTTCACAATAGACTCTAACGTCTAGCTGATTCATCCCAAAGGTGAGAACAGTACTCCATGCACGACCGAATTTGTGCTTGGTGGTACAGTGAAAGCAACTGTTCAGACGTTAAGTAACGACGCACCTTTGATAGGATAGCCAGCTTTTTGGCAGCCAATTGGAGCCTTGTTCTCAATATAGCAGCCAAAGTTCAGGATAGAAAAGAGAAAGTAAGTAAAAAAAAACTGAAAAATTAACTTAGGTGAAATAACATTCCTATTGAATAGTCCTATAAAACAACTTAAAAAAAAGGTGTTCAGAGGCTTACAATCAGGCGAACCCCATGCCTGTTTGCCGCTCTATATAAAAAAACATGTTACACTTTTGCTAGGTACCTAGTTACCTACGTATACTTATTGAGTTGTGCTGTTTAGTTTAGGTTTTATTGTATGATAATGATGCATGTTATGTAACAAATACAACTCAAGGGAGGAAAACCTCACTATAATATACCTAACTCATATTATGTCATATATTACTCACCATTCATCATCATTTCAGCCATAGGCCTATGTCCATCCTCCCCCGTCGATCTCCCGAATAGAAGCGGTCTGCATACAGAGCGTTTCCCTGCGGTCTCTTTTAGGAAGTCTGCCCATCTTGTGCGGACGTCCTACGCTGCGCTTGCTGGTGCGTGGTCTCCATTTGAGAACCTTTCAGCCCCATCACACATCTGTTCTGCGTGCTATGTTTCCCTGCCTACTGCCACTTCAACTTGCTAATCCGGTATATTAAATAGTATTAATTAAAAATAATTAATTTTAATTATTAAAAGTTATCCTAATTTATACATCATATTGTTTAACCATTATTATTATTTTGACATATTAATATTATTATTTATTTGACATTGCTTATTAACTTATTCTTTAGAGTTGTATTGTGTTACTATTAATTTGATTTAATTGCCTTAATTAATTTTTGTATGTTTTGATCTAATTCATGAATTCGGTATGTAAAGTTTTTTTAGTATTTTTTTTATATTTTTATTTCGTAGATAAGGCTATTTTAAGAAACTAATTTCAATATTTTTGTTTTCTATTGGGTAGTTATTTTACAATATTTTTTTTGAAAATTGAAATTATGTGACGTCACCATCTAGCACAAAATTTCGTTGCGTTGAGAAGTCTAAAAAAGCACCCCATATTGGCAGCCCTGAAAAAAACCAGACAGTCAAACCACAGAAATGAAAAAATATTCTATTCTGTGTGACGAACAGTGTGTTAAATGTATAATATTATCATTGCTTAGGTATGGTATAATGTTTTGGGGTAACAGTACCAAAAATGATGATGCTTTTAAAGCGCAGAAAAAATGTGTTAGGGCTATTTGTAAGTTGCGACAAAGAGAAACTTGTAAGCCACACTTCCAAAGTTTAAAAATCTTAACCCTTCCCTGTCTATACATTTATGACTGTGTGATGTTTGTACGTAATAATTAAAATTTTAATGTAATTTAACATCTAAACGACATAAAGTCAATATTCCCATGAATCAGACAGCATTACTAAATAATAGTGTAGTGTGTATGCTACCTATGATTTATAATCATTTACCAAAATGTATTGTTGACATACAACTTACCCACATTTTTAAACACAAACTTAAATGTTTCCTTCAAGACAAAGCATATTACGATGTTGACGAGTACTTGAATGATAAATTTTAATATATGTTGACATACCTACCTACTTATTCTAGACTTGACATTTATTTCTGACCAAATCTTATATAATTGTATTTTGTGTTGACTTGTATAATTTGACAACGGCCATTAAAATGTGAGTTGTAGTTGAAGTTAATTTGATAATGTGTAATGTGATAATAATTTTTCATTGTTTAGTTTATTTTTCCTCAGGTCCTTAAATATTTTTTTGCATGCCGAAAGGTCGATTATGGCGCTCTTTTACTGTAATTTTTCCATCTCCTGTGTTCCCATATATACGCAATAAACGAAATATGAATATGAATATGAATATTTTAATTCTTAAAAGGCACAGAAAATAAAATGCTACAATGTGACGTCATTTAGAGGTCAATGAAAGTCGAATGATTTCTTAGTTTATGTTAAAATAAATGGCATCTTATCGTTTTAAAATGTCAGAGTAGAAAAATAAGGGTTGGTAACATAAAATCTCGAAATGGTTTTGGAATTGGCATAGGTTATTTTTTTAGCATACCGAATTGTAGGGGTCGTTTTGTTGCCCGAAATAAATTAACTTGAATTTGAATTGTACCTAATTACATTAACCATAGGCCTTCCATAGGCATAGTTTTTTTTTTCTATTACTAAACTTACTTTAACTGTTATACTTAAATTAGTAACTTTGTATTATGTTTAGTATATAACAAAGTAACTTTGACCGTTTGGCCGATCGTAACGTTTGACAGAAAGATTGTGTGTACCATGAGATCGGACATAAGTACGGTAATTAAGCTAACCATGGAAATAGGCCCACTTAAAATAGAATGACCAAAGTTGCTTAAAAGTCAGAAAAGAGGGCCTAATGTATAATGTATAGATTTTACAATATTAGATCTACTTAATAGTTAAATCCACGTTGTTACAAAAAATGTTTGAAAATCAACTGTTTAATATTAAAATATACCGTTTTGAATAAGTGGTTTCTCTTTAACATTTATTAAGACCTCGTTTAGTTAAAAACATAAAACATAGATTGTTCGTCTTTTAAATGTAAAATTACCTGTTTGTCTATCAAGTCAATAATGTTTGATCGTGCAATTTGGATAGTTAGATATCAGATTAGATTCTCGTAGAGTTTCATTTGTTTTGGAAACCGATGTTTAGCCACGCAATAAAAATCGCACAAGTTGACTTCTACAAATAATTTACTACCTAAAAAATTCAGTTACCTTACTTTAGCAAGTTGTTCTAAAGGTAGATAAGTTTTCCACTGAAAACAGAAAAACTGCAAACAATACTAACGATGTCGCCTCTGGCTTTCTACAATTAAGTTTCCTTTATAATATTAAACTCTTAGCTGGTCTGATCAGGGGCCTTATTATGATTCTTTGATCGGGATCGAGATTGCATGCCGTCCCGTTCGTTTCTATTAACTCGCACCACGTGCGTAAGTGAGATGGCACGCGATCGCGATCACGATCCGAATCATCCATAATAAGGCAGCTGTACTAACGAATTATGTAAAACTCTGCCATTCATTATTTTAAGTATACCTATTCAAGAAGCCTAATAAAATGATTATAATTCAATCATAACATTTGTGTTTTAACTTCAAAATAAATAAATCACTGAATTTCCATCGGTTGCTTGGAAACATTAACAATTCAACGTGTTGTGTAAGATTTAGGTGTCCATAAAAGTTAAGTTAAATAACTTATTATAAAAGGAATAAATCTGCATAAAATTAGGAAACAATCTACTGCAATAAAACAGGTTGTTGCTGCGGTTGGTTTAGTCTTCTAGCTTTTCTACGAGAAATAAATAAATATTCTAAGAAAGAAAAAAGAGGCAAAGGAGGTCTGATCAGTATTTATAAACAAACATACAAAAAAACATATTCCAACTGAAAACCTCCTCTTTTTGCAGTCGGTAAAAAACATACCATGACGTGACATATCTACCAATGCCATTTAAAAATTCGTAAGCATAATGTTTTCAGTCATGATTCGTGTTCCGTAGAGTAGAGAGAGTAATAGAAAGATCATTCAAAGAAAGCATCTTAGGTACGCTGCCAACTGGTAGTGGGCTTGAGCATTTGGATTGTCTTTAGACCTTCAACGGTCTATGGGCAGTCTAACTGTATTTGTAGTTTTAGTTTTAGCTTGTATTTTGTTTATGAGTTAATAAAGGCACTTGTTCAAAGAATGAACTAAGAATACTTTTTTAATTACGCTTGAGGTTTTTGGCATCGCACGTTTTATGTGTTTGCCAGTTCTAAGTATTTAAACATGTTCAATTTTTTATTAAATATAATAATATATCGTCAAGGTCATATCCAAGCCAAGTCATGCTCCCGTAAATTAGTGGCGACTTCAGTAGAGGCTCTTATTAATTTATGTAGTATTCAAATCATCACGATAATACAAGTTTCACCTCATTATTATCACATTCCCTACACACAAGCACTATAAGCGCTTTAAGAAGAATAATCCTCCATTATTACACAATAATATTCTTAATAATATACAATAAACTTATACAATACATTTTTTTCTCAATAATAATATACATAATATTAATAATAATACATAATAATATACAAAATAATATACATAATAATATTTTCTCAATAATAATATACAATAAACTTTTTTCTTTTTTTTAATAATTATCAATTTTTAAAACTCATTTCAAAATTATCAAAATACGCAATTTCGTTTACTTTGATCTATACAGGGTGTAAGGAGAACACTCTCGAAGCCAAAAGAAGGTAATTGTATTCATCATTATGAACAACTTTTAGTATGGGACAAACAATGAAATCGCGAAAAAAAAATCAGCTATTCCATACATTTTGTCGAGTGTCAATGACCGCTTTCTATAGAACAGGTGTTATTTTTTTCGCGATTCAGGGTTGGTCCCATAATAAAAGTTGTTCATAATGATGAGTACAATTACCTTCTTTTGGCTTCGAGAGTGTTCCCCTTACACCCTGTATGTAGAGTGCTTTTCATGTTTTCATGTTTCATGTTGTTTTCATGTTTGTTGTCCCCCAGACGCGGCGCTGTCATCGCGTATCAATCACTATCAGTATCATTTCTCGAGTAGAACTTTAACACCTTTTGGCATCGTACACGACTCTTTAACGATGGAAAGTTAATAAAAAATCTCACTAGCGTCCAAACACAGTAACAACACCTGACAAACTACAACATGGAAATTTAGTTCCGCTGTTTGCCGTGGGACTTCTTTCATGAAAAGGACTCTACATTCTTTGCACAAGTAAGCGAATTTTCCAAGTAGGTATTTTGATTAAAAACCAAACTATAAAACCGTTTTGGAAAAATGTATTTCAATGGGACCAATCTTAAAGTATACCTATATAATACCTATCTATATACCCTTCAAATAAAAAATATACCGTCTTACCACAAAAGATTTAAGCACGCTTTAGACAAGTGTTTAGCATATTTTTCGCTGTGAAACAATTGTTAAACACATGTCTAAAGCGTGCTTAAATCTTTTGTGGTAAGATGGATAGTTTCCAAATCAGTCCATAAATGACGGAAATCTGAAGTAACAAACTTAAAAAACAACCGAATTGAGAACCTCGTGAACCTTTTGAAGTAGGTTAATAATATACAAGTTTAGGGAAATATTACAATGTCGCCATATTATGATTTTTTTCACGTTGACGCTGTAACGATGTTATAAACTAGGTATCTCCTGAATAATTCTAAAACTAGAAATAATTTTTTCTATCTATACTATATAATATTATAAGAAGGAAAGATTTGTTTGTGTGTTTGCATTGAATAGGCTCCAAAACTACTGAACCGATTTGAAAAATTCTTTTTCTCTTGAGAAGCTACACTATCCCCGGGTGACATAGGCTATAATCTATACCCGTGCGAAGCTGGGGCGGACTGCTAGTATTATATAAAAATCGATGTGTTAAAATATATCTAATCTTCCATATGGGCTCCAAAACGGCGGGACTTATTTTGACAGGACTTTCACTGGCAGATAGCTGACGTTTAAAGAGTAACTTAGGCTAGTTTTATCTCGGAAATATTATATGGTACCCGATCCATGCGAGCGAAACCGCGGGACGCAGCTAGTATCAAATAAGGCTTAGTAAACTTACAAATACAACCATAGTTGGTGAATCATGTTTTCCTTAAAAATCATCGTCCAAATGACCAAACGTTACATTATTCATAATATTTGTCATTACAGATATTGGTGTCAATTCTGTTGTACCATTCTCTAAACTTAACTAATTTGACAGGACTAAAATTATCGGCGTCTCTTTTTAATTTAATACGTCCGAAAAGGATGGCAACAATTTTAGACCTGTCAAATTTAGTTTAGTTTAAAGAATGGTACTACAGAATCGACACCATTGAAAACTTTAGTATAGCAAAACTAATAAAATTCGTTGTTAGCACAGGTCAAAGCCCTAAGAGACGGGCAGATTTGGTTGATGGAACTCCGTCCAACCAACGGGTGAGAAAGAGTGAGAATAACATATTTCCCTCTCTTTCTCTCCCGTTGGTCAGACGGCGGTTGACGTCAACCAAATCCACACATATGTTAGCACTTTTAAAGCATAGTTACAAACCCTGGTTAAATTGTATAAGACTTTTGTTTCATTGACAACATCAACCAAAGTTTTAATTGTTTGAATCAGGCGTACAGTTCACCTTTAAAACTGTTTCTTATAGTAGTAATTTTTAAACTTTCGCGATTTGAAGACATGTTTTAAACCTTTATCGGGACTTATCACGTATTATTTAATTTAGGTAAATGGTGTTTCTTATAGTGTTAACACACGTATGGATTTGGTTGACCTCAACCGCCGTCTGACCAACGGGAAAGAAAGAGAGGGAAATATTATATTCTCACTCTTTCTCTCCCGTTGGTCAGACGGCGGTCCGTCAACCAAATCCATACGTGTGTTAACACTATTAGACGAATCTAATGTATTTCCGCTTCACGTTTTATTTTTTGGGTGTTTTTCTACTGATTTGTTTAAAAACAGTTTTCAACCAAACTTTTTGTTTTAAAAGACCAGTATTAAGTAGCTAACAGGTGAGACGGATTTAGTTGACGAACCGCCGTCTAACCAACGGGAGAGAAAGAGAAAAGTTTATCTTTCTCTCCCGTTGGTCAGACGGCGATCCGTCAACCAAATCCAGACGTCTGTAAAGGCTTTTACACACGACAGTTTTTAGACAAGGTCACAGAAAAAATAATTGGACAAGTAAGACACGTCAAGCATCGCATTGCAAACGCGCGCTGCTAAAAGCCGCGCTGCCATTTTCATCATGCTTATAAGTAATTTATCAAAATATTAGTACTTGTGTTTATTAAACTTTATGCGTTCATGGTTTTACTTAGAAACGTCTAACTATAATATATATGATATGTCCCTTTTTCGCGCGCGACAATTTCAGTGGCTAGTTACAGTGACAGCGTTTTAAGCATAGATCAACTTAACTAAAGTTTCTAAGTTAGACTGTAAGTGGTTACATACTTGCCTTATCAAGAAACAATCATAGATATAAAAAAAAAAACTTATTAAAATAAATAAGCAAAACTCGTGAATCGAAGTAGAAACAACTTAAACTTATCAACATAGTATCAGCTACAAAAAGTTGACAACAAACTTTTATCACCAACTTATATACCGGCAACTAAGTTGCTAACAGCCTCTACTGTAAGTTATAAACTCACGTTTCAAAGGTTTTGGGTTGCTCTGCTTCCTTCGCGACATGACCTAGCTTGCACCTGGTTCCAACATGTCACACTCACTGCACTGAACTGATACGTGACGCGAAGTCCCGTTTGTAACAGCGTGCGACGTGCTCTCGGGTGCACGGTCGGCGCGCGACTGGCAGAGAGGCGTCGTCGGAGGAAGGAGGGACGGCTTGGCTCCGCCTCCTTGCTACCCCCTCCCCCCGCTACGGACCGTAGCGCGTAGCCGTCGTAGACGTTGCTGTAGCATTTGGGAAAGGTTTTTCAGGTATTGGGAAAATTTGCTGCAGTTAGTACTGCTGTTTTTTTTTGAATTTAGGTTTTTTTTATCATTGACTAGCGGTCCGCCCCAGCTTCGCACGAGTATAGATTATAGCCTATGTCACCCGGGGATGTGGCTTCCCAACAGTGAAAGAATTTTTCAAATCGGTTCAGTTGTTTCGGAGCCTATTCAATGCAAAAAAACAAACAAACAATCAAATCTTTCCTCTTTATAATATTAG
Source organism: Agriopis aurantiaria (assembly GCA_914767915.1). Lineage (NCBI taxonomy): Eukaryota > Metazoa > Arthropoda > Insecta > Lepidoptera > Geometridae > Agriopis > Agriopis aurantiaria. The sequence goes on from OU611982.1 coordinate 2,444,370, forward strand.
TATAGATAAAAGGATTGCGTTTCAGTGCCACCTTGCTTAAATTGTTATGCGGTGATGCGAAATGAAATGCGATGCGATGAAAGAAACTGATTCACTCGCTACATGAATACACCCAGATTGTAACTATCGGGAACACCGTTCAGGCAGCGCATTCCACAGATTATGTGCAGTCCGCACAATAAAAGTGGAATCAAAGCGCTTCGTTCAGGTTTTGGAAATTTCAATTCTCACTTAACTCCGTAACAGCTCAATAGATTTTAATGGCATTTGGTACAGGGGTACTAGACCTCCTAAAACCTACCTACTTACTAAACCTACTATGTAGAGGTATTATAAACTCTGGATAAAAAAGAAGCTTTTAATTCTGAAAAATTTATTGGCCTCAGTAGTGTAGAAACTTTTATGTATAGGTACGCTATTTGAACACATTTTTAAATGTATATTGAGATTGTGGGATTAGATTGAATAGAATGTGAAGAGACTCTCTCTGGAGGTGTCATTAGGACACCTGGTGGGCAGCCAGCCGTAGATGAAAATGTTGAAAAGATTTTAGTATATAGACGGTTTGTTGCACTTAGCGAGTCGTGGCTTCGGAATCACACCCAAGACCAAGGCAATTCGTAAATATGCGTTTGAACAGTGATAATAGAGACGTTATAGGCGAACAACACGGCTTTGAAAACTGACTAAAAGCAGCATTATATCTACTTACTTACCTACGTATGTGTGCGTTTTGTGAAATAAGGGAAAGAATATGAAAGACTTTTTACACTATATCTGTAGTTAGAAAGAGACAAAAATACAATTTGTTGTGGACACTCGGAGTGCGTGACTGAGATACGGCTGAACGAAGTCGGGCAGCCAGCCTTGCATTCGTCTAATCAATATGGTGGTAGGCACAATCTATCTACAGATAAAAATATCTTAGCATTTGAATTAGCAGAGAGTCAAAAAATTCAAAACTATTTTAACAGAAAAATAGGAATGACTGGTCAAAACTAGAGAAACAAACTGACTAAGTACAGAAAAAATCATTCAACCACCATCAGATTGGATTCAGTGCCACGCATGCGAAGAGCATGCCACGATAAATTTGCTATTCTGGGAGAAATAGCACATTTATTAGGACAGACAGACAGACGGACGGACAGACGGACATCGTAGGCATAGTAATTAGGTCCCGTGAGATTAATATCGATTACGAGAAAGGGCAAATAAATGCGATGAGAGCTGTTTTCCCAGAATGCGACATTACCGTTTTTTTTTTCATTCCCAATGGGCAGTTTGGAGAAAGGCAAAGCAGCTTAACCTTTGTGACAAGAAGAAAGCCAGAAAACTTGCCCTTTTGACTTCTAATTTGCCCTTATTGCCGAATAATTATGTTCTTCCCGAAATCATTATTAATCGTATTGCCGAAAATAGATAGCTCGTTGGTCCAGATGGTAGTGACCCACCTTCTGAGCGTACATAGCGATTCCCATCTGGGACAAACATTTATGTGATGAACATTTGTGTCTGTTCTCTATATCTGGTTGTTAATATCTATTTAAATAAGTATTAAAAAATATGTATGTGTGTATAAATATGTATATCAGTCTCTGGCAGCCATATATCACAAGCTTTGCTTAGTTTGGGGTCAGATGACCGTGTGTGCAAAAAATGTCCCGAATAATTTATTTATTTATTTAATTGATTCCTGAAGGTTGGAATTCAATTGTCGAGAACTCAAAAAATACAGAAGTCAAAGATTTAGAAAATTAACTTCAACTTCAACTCTTAGTTTAATGGCTTCTTTTGTTTAGCAGCCACCACAATTTCGCCAATGCTATGTGTATTGGGTTGGGATAGACCATCAAACGATGGAGATTGTCCGGTGAGCACAAATTTGGACGTTGGACGTTCCACAGTGAATTTTCCAGCACTTTTATGCACACTAAAACAAAGATAATTCTAACTATGACATATTTACACACACAAAATACCTTCTAAAACAACATGAGTAAAAAAAAACAATATAGTTATGGGGGACTTATAAGTACTACATTTACCTATTTACTACTTTATTTTATTATCTATACAAATAATAAAATCGTAGGATTAAAAAAACTGTAATTGCGAGATATCAACAAAATAATCACATAGGGCGTTATGAATGTGAAATTACGATGTAACAATGAAAGAGCGGTCTTAGAACACAGGTTGTCAAAACTTAACAGGAGAGGCCAAACACCTATGTTTTATAATTTTTTTATTTTTTTTGAACACATTAAAACAGTTTTTAGAATTTTTGTCTGTTTGTTTGTGCACGCACATCTCTTAAACCATTGGACGGATTTAAATGCAGTTTTCACGAATATGCTTATATAGCTATGACCAGAAGTACAGGCTATGTTATCTCGCGGGCAACAGCCAGTCTTTAATAAAATTACACAGAATATAAATGAATGGAGTAAATATATGGGAGACGAGACATTTAGAGGAGATGGGACGAGGGATGTCTGGAGGAATAACATTATATGTAAAGGGAAAACTGTAATTTAGGACAGTAAAACATAATTATTATGTACCACGTTTCCTTCATCTAAACCACATTCACACAGGAACTATCCTAGCTTGGCCAAAAAAACAGGAATGCAAGAGTGGTTTAGCCGCAAACGACAAACTGTTGAGGTGGTATATAACTCAGCCTGTTGACATTATGAAAACAAAGGTTTATGAGAACAATACATAATTTTTAGGGTTCCGTACCCAAAGGTTTAAAACGGGACCCTATTACTAAGCCTTCGATGTCTGGCTGTCTATCCGTCTCTATGTCTGTCTGTCTGTCTGTCTGTCTGTCCTACCTATTAACGGTAGTATCTTTCGAACCGTAATAGATAGCCGGTTGAAAGTTTCACAGAATATGTAATGTTACGGCGGATTAACTAAGAAATAATAAAAAAGTCAAAAAGTAAAAACGAATGGGGGTCCCAACAACAAACGTATTTTTTCAGCGTATTTTTGTATTAGCTCTAATGTAAAAACAGTAATAAGCATCAAACTTGGCATGATTATAGTAGGTGCACTTAATACCGACTCACCCTTGGCCATTATTTATTACAGAACAGAACTAAGCTAGAAAGTTTTACTTTTAAAAAAATATATTAATTTTCCAGTTCACGTGAGAGTCAAGTTCTAAACCTAACACGCCCGTCAACGCATTCTATTTTGTTATTATTGTAGTTGAAATAAATGTCATGGAGTGGGTTTTATGCTTTTTGCTATAGTCCTTAGCATCTGGATATTTTAACACCTTGGACATTCTGACATTTGGACTAATTTCCCCCGAAGGCGTCTTTTTCACGTTGGTGCCAAAACTATCGCGTTGGCGCCATAACTATGTACATGCAATAAAGTTTGTAAGCAAATATACGTGCTGCCATCTATACCAAGTCGAATAAACTTTTATGGAGCCTCATACTCATTTTCACACATTACTCACTCTACTCTCAAGGTACTTTTCACAGTTTTATTGTGTTTTTTTATTTTTATATAATAGTTCAAACAGATGACGCTAGATGGCGCAAAGATAAATATCAACTGGGTTTTTTATGAGTTATTAGAATCAAACAGTTGAATCCAAAGAGTAGTATAATAAATCCACTGGCTACGAATGAGAAAGAAACTGTTTCGGAAGCCAGTGGATTCTCTCAATATATAAAACTAGTGAAATTTTTATAACTTGGACCTAAAACAAATTTATTATAATTATAATAGGTAGATACCTTAAAATAACTACACTTAGAAACCAAGTACATTCGCTAAATTTAAGCCATTCAAATGGAGTCATATATGGCTCCAAAAAAATATAAAAATTTTAATATGACAATTTGCGCGGTGTAATCGTACCACAACAAATCAGAAAAGCAGCATATAAGAGTTATGGTGTGACATTGCACAGGTAATACATAAATTTTCTTGCTTAAATCGTTTAAAATACCAATCGAAACGTAAGCTACAAAGCGAATTTGTAGCTTACGTTTTGAGAAGGCGTTGTTTGGAAACCTACCTTCTCTGAGTAGTTATTCTAAGGTAGATACCACAGTGCCTGAAGACGAAGGTCTTTGACCAGTGTGTGTTGCCAGTGATGACATATGGTACTGAGACGTGGTCCTTAACAGTTGGCCTTTTAGAAAAACTCAGAGTCACACAGCGGGCAATGGAGAGAGCTATGCTCGGAGTTTCTTTGCGCGATAGAATCCGAAACGTGGATATTCGCCAAACAACCAGAGTCACCGACATAGCTGTTAAAATTTGCAAGTTGAAGTGGCAATGGGCAGGCCACATCGGTCGAGGAACCGATGACCGATGAGGAAGAAAGGTTCTGGAGTGGAGACCACGAACCGGAAGACGCAGCGTAGGTAGGCCTCCCACTATAGATGGACCAACGACATTGTGAGAGTCGCGGGCATCCAGTGGATGCAAAAGGCAGGCTGTCGTTCAGTGTGGAGGTTAAAGGGGGAGGCCTATGTTTAGCAGTGGACGTCTTCTGGCTGATGATGAGGTAGATTTAGGTTAGTAATTTTATTATTTCGTTTTAGGTGGGAAATCAATATTTAATGTTTCTAGATTGCGTTCAAATGTAAAAAAACAAGTAATTATTTAACTACTTGAAATCATAAAACCTAAAAATATAAGACGTCTTCACTGAGCCCAAAGCCTAAAAAAACTGACAGTTCGATTATAAATACAACACTAGTTCGATTATAAATACAACACTAGCGCCATCTATGCAAAGCCTAAAGAATTTTTATAGAACCTGACACACTACATAATATCAAGTTACACCCAAAGTTATTTCTGTTACTAGATTATGTTAAGCTTCAAGCTTTTGCTACTAGGTGGCACTATTAAGACTATAGAATTAATTTCGAAGTAGTTGCAAGACAATATGCTAGATGGCGCACATAAACGAGCGGTAAAATCCTGCATCGCGGTGACGAGATTCTCCGGTAAACCCTAGGATCGTTCGGGTTTGGTCGATATCGACACTCTGGTTTCCCTTCAACACGTATAAATCTTTCGCCTTTTACTAAAGATTTCCGTGGAGGGGAACACTCAAATGAGTCTACAACCAGTTTTTAGCTGCTTTTCTTCGGAAGAGCATTATAAAATATCTAAATTCAAACTACGAAGTCTCAAATGTCATACCTATCAAATGGCTGGTTAGCATGGTGGTATGGTACCATGCTCCGCTAGAGTGTTCCGTGATGCTAGTCTACAGTGCTACACTAACTAAAACGTGGTAGCTTAGACGCTATACACACGCAGATTCGTACTTGATGATAATATTATTTCCAGTTATTTTGATATAAAAACAAACTACTGAACCGATTTTGATGGAATTTCTATGGAACCAATCTGATAGTAGGTATCCTTTCAAAATGAAAAGGTAAGACAAACAAGGTAGATAAACTCGGGATCCAGCCATAGTGAGTTTCAACTAAAGCCATCAAGCAGAGCAGACAACCTTGCCATCCTTCTCTCACATATTAAAATGAAAAGAGAGGCAGATAATTTAAGTCCTTTCAGTTTGGTTTAGTTTAGTAAGTGGTATGACAGAATCGACATCATTATCTCCCTTATTTGTCGTACTGAGTCTGAGATAGGAACGAGCGACGAATACCACTTGCATGACCTCACTGCCTGCAACGCCTTAGTTTGATTTCACACGTTCCTATGAGTGTTTTCCCAAAACAAAGGCATCACAGCATAGTTCTCAGTTACAATACAGACATTTATTAGGTCGCAAGTGGGTTTGTTTACTACACGCACACTACGTGAATAGGTGCGTTGTGCACTTCAGTTCACCTACGTTTGCTGTTGCACACACACGTGGCGTAGTGTGGGACAAGGTGTGAGATTTTAGCAACAAAAAATTAACTAAAGTTATAAAACCATTGACTTTATTATTTTACGTATTTTTTGTGTAATTATATCTCATCAAATGACTTATGTATTATTATCAATGCATAAAACTGATCATGTTGTGACCAAGTGGGCAAGTAAGCATCCGGAATAGGGAATGAAATCCCGCAAGTTAAATTCAATCCAGGTATATGCGGGACTGAACCATCTTAGTCCCGCTGGATCCAAGTATTTGCGGGATCTAGCAGGACCTCTGAAATCAATCGTAATAAAGACCTAATAGACCTCGTTTTCATGGTTTTAATTTATACCCAAATAAAAAAAATAATTAATGGTTTATTAATACTTTTAGACATAAAGTAAAACAATAAGTAAACAAAAGGCGCGGAAAGTGATTTCTCTCCCTCTCGCCCTCACTCCGTTAGCCTAGTTTAGCCAGTAGCCAGTTCACTCGCCGTCGCTCGCAGAGTAAACATAACACGTATGATCCACCCTTCTCTGTAATCCCGCCAGTTCAGCGGGATCACTCAAAAATTTCGACCGAGATTAGCCCCGCAAAATGTATGCGATCCCGGAATACCGGGGTATTCCGGGATTGCATTCCCTAATCCGGAGTGAGTGAGTCCGAACCGAACTGAACTTTTGCATGCTCAGTGAAAAATTGACAATGCAATGTTATAGTACCTTCGAGCTGGTCTGATGATGGAGAACTCCTCAACGAAACGACAAAACCCCGTCGAGTTTAGGTTCATTGGATTCGTCCTCTCAATCAATTTGGTCCTAGATGATAAATTCAATATGGCGGACGCCCAAGATGGCGGACAAAATGTTCTCGTCTTGATATGGGCATCAAATGAAAGGGTTTGCTGAGTAGATTTTTTTTTACGCATTTAAGTCCGCGTTTGGCCACCAACTCTCCTGTTGGTAAACGACGATGTGGTCGAAGATGAAGCACGCAGACTTAGAAGATACCTATTCGCTCTGGCCTTGAAAAGGCTCAGGTTATATCTCTCAGGAAACAAGGAAGCTGGCAGGTTGTTCCAATCTTTGGCTGTAACGGATTAGAAACGTAGAATCGAAACGTTTGGTACGTATCCAGTATCCACGGAAAATCCACAATGTATGCGTGGTAGTGAGCCGTTTTCCTACTTGTCCTGGGGCCTTACGGACAACAGCTAACAGCTATAACGCGACCGCAAACCTTATCTGGGAGCGTTAAGGTTTACGTTCGCGTGATTTTCCAACTGAGCGGATTTAACGTTAATTTGGTGCCGCTATAGCAGTTGTCCGTAAGGCCCCTGTGGTAGAAAGGGGATGGCAGGGTAAGGTCATGTAAGTAGCTCTGATGCACATTCTCCGAAATGAATCCTACAGAAAATTTACAGGGTCACTACTTTAAGACGAAAAAGCTTCTGTTTAAAAAAGTTTTATTTATTTATTAATAAAGCTTATTTTCTATATACTGAAGACTGCAGGCTGCAGCCGGCCGGTGTGACCGGTGTCAGCGCCGCCTCGCTGTCCGCCTCGGCACGTCGTGTCTTGACTCTTGAGGCATGACAGCTCGCACGTCCCCCGGCCTGGGGTGCGTTTACGTAAGCCGGATAATTTTTCACCAGATAAAAATTAAAATAGTGTGGGTTCGCTGAACGGAGTCATGGCTTTATGTCAAAACTGGTTGTCAAATTCGATTGACAATAGTTTAATAACATAGACCTTTCAAAGGTATACTTAATTACAAAATTGTAGGTACGTATTCACTTGAGGATACGTAGTATGTATGAAATCTTTGACTTTAGGTACCTACTTAATACCTATAAAGATATTTTTTAAGCTTACAACTTTGGTTATTGTACTTGCTAAGCTGTGATTAAGTTACGAAAAAGTAACAAACTGGTCAATAAAACAGATAGCGGGAGACACAGACATACGTCCGCATAAAAAAATGAGAATTTGGGGAGTGAGATTAATTATTTTAAATTGTTTTTTTTTTTTTTTTTTTTCTAGTCAAGAAAACCGCAAAAGTTCAGCCATTCAACGCCGAAAATCGTGAATCAATTTTAAAAGCAAAGTAGGTATTAGATTCCAAACTTATCAAGCATTGCAAATCTCGTAAAAATAATTCTATCACGCTATTATGAAATGATTTTTATTTACTATTTTGAGTGTGGATAGCAAAAATGCGTTGTAATCCGATAAGCCCGCTGATTCTCACGCCTCGGGCCGCCACGCTACCACAGATTAAATGGCAGTTCTTACACCACAACAGATTTATAAATAGTTACTATGACGCTAGCGTCGACTCATGAGTTCAGTTTCCGTAGTATCTGCTATGCAAACTGTGTCATTTCATGACGGACGACGTCCGCGCCACAGATTAGTCCCTAGTTCCAATCACTCTCCGGTGGCGTGCTCGCGCTTTCACGAGACTCGATGCGTCCGCGCATCACTCACACTTACTCATTCACGCACACGCATGCGTGTATGACTAATACGTGTTTTCTTTTCTTTGTTACATGCACTGCCGTTAAATATGTATTGGGGGAAGTGGTTTTTCTACATTTTTATGGTCGTTTTATATTTTTACTCTTTGGAAGGTACTTATAGTAAAAAAATCGAAATATTTACTTACCATCATAGACTATTTGAATGACAAAGAAATACGATGACTTTGTTATTTGCTTGTTTTGATTCTCAAAGATTGAGATCGATGTACCTACAGCAGTGACTTGATGTAGGTCATGTTCATAAACTCATGACGATATACTTACCTACCTAAGAAATGTCCAGTGCCTACCTACCTACCAATGAAACAGGATTCAGTCATAATATTAACCGGTTTTATGGTAGTTTTCCTTAAAACCTGCGAAAAATGTTGTTTGAATTTAACATTAACTTCTTGGGCCGTTCCACTTTACTGGCATTCATGGTGTCATCAAAACAGCAATAGTCGTGTTTACTAAGTACCTAGGTACTTAGTAAACACTCGGGTGTGTGATTTTATTATTCAGTGGAAACAATTGCGCATGCTATCATTTGGAAGGCGACCTCATTCGAGCATTCTCGAAACTTGAAAGTTTGCGGACGACCACTGCTGCCGGCCCCCGCTGTCGAGGGCGACGACCCCAAACCGTCAAAATAGTAAAGCTAGATGCAAGCAAACTGTCATTGAGTGTGTGGTGCAGGCAGCGGCGGGCGACCTTGCCATGCCCGCGCCCCTCGCGCGACGTCATGCGGGGGCGCGCCGGTGACGTCACGCCGCGACCTCGCACGCCGTCACTCCGTGTCCACGTGAAGAGCACGCGCTCCCACGCGTCGGGTGCGTGATCACTTGCCCGCCATTGGTCCGCGCAGCCGCGCCGCCCGCTCCCATTGGCCGCCCGGCCCCCGCGTCCCGCAACATCGCATGCCTGCAACCTCGACGGCTCGCGAAGCGGTTTATTCGTCTGCCGCCCGTAAACAGATCCACACGTCTACAAAAAGCGGAAGCGCGTAGCGAAAACACAAGTTTTTGAATTAAAAAAGAAAGTTTTATTTTATTGAATGCTATAAATCTGCCCAGAATGTCGACTCTGATCGAAGTTTGCGGACCTCTCTCACCGCCGTCAACGCCGCCGTTGATGGAAAACAAAGTGAGTCTTTGCGAAGTTTCGAAACTTTTAAATTTTCTTTTCCCTCAAAATATTAACAAATTTTTATGAAAAAATATTTCATCGTCATGAATCCAAAAATATATCCTTATGCCATTTGTGCAATCGAAAGTACGGGTGTAGCAGGCAGCGCGCTCGCGCGGATCGAGCACGATCACGCAGCGCGCGCGTGTCTCCCGAGTGTGCCGGCAACCGTTCACTTACGTGCGCTTGTCTTTGTCTACAGGTTGAATTGCCTTTGAAGAAGGCTGCCGTGAAGCGCGCCCGGGAGTCGCCTCCGCCCGGAGGGCTGGTGACCCCGCAGCCTTCCGACTCCGAAGGAGAAGATGAATTCGCCAAGAGGTCCAGGTTCGAGCTGGCGCGCCTGGAGCTCACCACGCCGCCGCCGGAGCCCTGCTGCAGGCCCTCGGTCATCATGCGCGCCCACAAGGACGGCACATGCAGTCCAGAGCCACTGCCGCTCCCGCTCCCGCCACCTAATAACATGAATATCCTCAAAACCCTGAAATTTAAAATGAACCGAGGCCACAGTTACTCTCAAGTGAAATATATCGCAAGCCAAACTCAAGCCGCTCCGGTGGTGGAACAGGTGCGCGTGCAGACTCCGTGTCCCCCGGCTCCGGTGGAGGAGGCTCGCGTGCCGTCCCCGCACGCGGAGGCACCGCAGCCGGCGGAGTGCCGCGAGGAGGCGCGCGTGCCGTCGCCGGCGGCCGCGCCGGGCTGGGTGCCGCTAGCACCGCGGCCCGCACCCACCATGCTGCTCCCCGGCACGCTGCTTCCCACAGCACACCTGTGGCTGGTCTCCCCTGCACCCGCCCCGAGAAGACGACTCTACGAATGCTCCTATCCCGGATGTGGCAAAAATTACTTCAAGTCGTCCCACCTGAAGGCGCACGCCCGCACGCACACCGGCGAGCGTCCGTTCCGGTGTGCGTGGCCTGGCTGCGAGCGCCGGTTCTCCCGCTCCGACGAGCTGTCGCGACACAAGCGCACACATACAGGAGAGAAGAAGTTCGGGTGCCGCGTGTGCAACCGCCGCTTCATGCGCTCCGACCACCTCGCCAAGCATGAGAAGCGTCACGCGAAGGAACGCGCGCCCCCGGCGCCCGTGCTGCGGCTGCTGCCCTCGCCGCTGCCGCTGCCATCGCCGCTGCCGGTCGCCAGCTCCCACTGACCGCCACGCGCCGCAGACTGTGATCCAGATCTCATGATCGTTACCTAGTTGTAGCTCTACTCATCTCTAAGACTGTTCTGACTACTTAAGTAGTTGCTAGTTCGTAAGGCAAATATGTTATCGTGAAGTTAAGCTTCTGGAGAATAAAAACAGATTGTTTTGTACTAGTTGATTGTTTACTTTCCTTGGGAACACTGCAATCCTTTAGAGCACTAGCACTGTCACTGCACTGAGACCTCTATCTTGCGGGATGATACGAAGGTAGTGGTGGCGGAGTCCCGACGCGGAGGGCCGGCGGCCGACTGGTGGCGGCTCGCGCCCGACCCGCCGCCAGCGGAGTCGCTGATAACGCACTTGCTAATACTACTGACACTTCTTATCTACAGCGATAGCACTACTTACAATTTCTTATAAGTCATATAAACGTTTTGTAAGTAAGTATTGTATATGCTAATTAATAAATATATCAAGAAGAAATTTGTCACTATTACATAAAAATATATAACACAACTACAACCAGAAAACCAGAGAAACAAAAAGAAAGAATAGAGAAAATATTCTAACTTGAAACAGAAAAGATAAATGACTGCTGAGACCAAGGTCTCAATGGCAATTTTTAAAGAACTCGCTTGGTAACAAATATTTTTTTGGAAACAAGCTGTCAAGAACCCAAAGTTATTGCATCATACTGATACAGAATAGGAAATACTGCTGACCCAAGGTACACATTGAAATGGACAGTTACCAATGAAACCAGAAATATTCTCCAACGTAGTACAGAAATTACACAACGTTTAAATTTCTTGAAGAAGACAATCATCGAGTTATTCAAGATTGTGATGTTAAAATTTGCTTCAGTTTGCAGATTGCGTCATGAATTTTGGTCTCAGTCCAAAGTCTCGTGTTACCGAGAATCAACATGGTCGAGAATCATAAACAATAATCACACTAAAGGTTTAAAGACGGAAATAATTAAAGGGGCGTATAACTAAAACGATTCAAACAATCGCTGTTTAAAAGCATTGTTTAGATTAGAACCAGTCATTGGTTTCTAACACGTAAAACGTTAGCGAGGGAACTGCCACACCCATTTCTGTAGGAAAATAAAAAAAGCGGGCGTTGGCCTTTACTGTTTTAACGTTTTACGTAACGGTTTGCTCTACAAAATGTCATTTTTATCTTGCAAGGTTGATACGTGCCCTTTTCTTTAGTGTCAAATTACGACACCAAAATCAGTGAAAGTCTTTTTTACGAAAAAGTGCTGATTTAAAAGTACAACGGAAGGCCCAGCTAATCAGTTTATTTCAAAATATATTTATTTCGACCAGATACTATTACATGGTATTCAATTCACATCTTTACGGTGTTCTAAGAAATTCTCGCCGGCATGGCACCTTTAACTTTAGGTCCATGTTATTGAACAAACACATTCCAAGATATGCCTTCGATAATGGGCAAAAAATCAGGTCAATCAGGTCAGGTAAATTTAATAGTCAGGTAAATGTATTCCCAGCAATTATTACACTACCTGTCAAACCTTCAGGTGGCCTTAAAAGTAAGAGTGTTTATAGTAGGCTGTTTGATCAGCCCTTACGACAGTTTTTACGCCGCCTGAAGGCCTCTGCAACCAAATAATTGTGACCAAAAATATAGTACATTTTGCGGGCTTGTATTTTAGTCAGAAAGTTAGCCTCGCAATGCAGCGAGACAAAGTGGCCAGCACGTTGGGTACTTCGCCTGAAATTAGAAATCGTTATATCTATAGGCCTTCGCAGGGCCGTTTTTAACCTATTAGAGGCCCTGGACACATTAGAATAATGGGGCCCCTATGACTTTGACGGCACTATTTTGTTCGAATAGACAAAGAAAGTTGATATGCTGGTCTTCAGGCGAGAGTAGAGTAAAGCTAATAAGCAAGTAGGTATTATAGTCACTCATTATCCTATGATTTTTTCGAAATAAATATGTTTGTCTGTAATAATTAATATTGGATATCGTTTGGTGATCTGACAGGAACTAGGCCCCTGTCGATCGCGGGGCCCTGGGCACGTGCCCAGAGTGCCCAGTGGGAAAGATGGGCCTGGGCCTTCGTTGCTTCAATTGGTTACTTCAAGTATACAAGTATACTTCAATTGGTTAGTTTAGTTTTTTTAAGTTTTGTGTAAATGTTATTAAATTATGCTTTGTAGTGTTTGTGCCGGTTGGGGTTGAGACTCTAGGCCCGTAGGGGCTGGCCGCTTATTCCTACGCATTGTATAGGGACCTGGCCAAACGTTTGGTGGATGGGACTTGGTGACCAGAATGATGGCGCCTATTTTGGATAAAAACTAAGCATTATCATAAAGCGTGGCAAAGCATCCAGCATTGTGGTTAGCTTTCGGTCCACCAAAGGGGTTTTAGATATAAAAAATAAATAAAGATATTTATGTACTTAGTTACTTTTTTTCTTCATATTATGTACCCACATAATTTTCTTGTGTAAGTAAGTACATAAATTATAAATAATTTTTGGTCTGTCTATAATTGTGACACTAGGGATGTCCACTCAGCCTAGGAGAAGCGCGCTCGGTTCGTGCATGCACAGGCGTGGCACGCACGGCCCACGGCGGTGTCACGTCGGCGCGTCGTGGCGAGAGACGTCAGCGCTGAAAAATACACTTTCACGCTGATAATGATAACCGAGCACACACCATACGTGTGGTGCGGTTTATATTGTTTGTTATTCAAAGTTTTTATTCGTTCAAAACTATGTTAGGTGCCTAGTTATGTAGTAATGTCTAATGTGAAGAATTACTTTGGCTATCTGTTTTCGATTAAAACACTTTTACGACAAAAACTTAAAATCGCAGCAAGCAATACCTAATCTGGTAATCATCGTCATCATCATTCCAGCCGTAGAACGTCCACTGCTGGACATAGGCCTGCCATCGATCTCCAAAAGGGCCGGTTGGAAGCGGCTGCATCCAACGTTTCCCTGCGGTCTCTTTTAGAGTGGCAATACTGCAGTAAAATTGAGACAATTGTCGCGACGTGTCGCGATGACAATGACAACTGAACATGGCAAGATGGCAACACTGAGGGAGCGGAAAGCTCGCTAGTGTGCGCAACCAAGTAAGTCAGTTTGAATTCAGCCGTTACACCGTGAACAGTGTGTCGGAGCTAGAGTCAGTGTGAACTTGTACAGTGAACGTGTTGGTGCTCCTGGGAGTCCTGAGCCAGCAGATGAATGTTAAGTACTTAGGCTAAGTTCTTTTGCTACATTATATCTATTGCAATAACTTGTGTGACGAGATGACTGATACCGCTACCTTCAGATAATGACCGTGAGATTACTGACTCTGTTCCTGACTGATGTGATATGTAATATTTACTAGACCTAGGTATGTAATAGTTTCAGGGGGTACTTGTAATGTTGGTACTTAAACTGTTGTACCTCACTAGCCCATGTGGTCATCGATAATGTGGTACTTGTACTGTTGTACCTCACTAGCCCATGTGCTCATCGATAATGTGGTACTTGTACTGTTGTACCTCACTAGCCCATGTGCTCACCGATAACGTGCTACTTGTAATGTTGGTACTTAAACTGTTGTACCTCACTAGCCCATGTGCTCATCGATAATGTGGTACCAGTTCAGACCATGTCTTATATGTGAAGTGCTACAGGCACTATGGTACCAGTTCAGACCATGTCTTATATGTGAAGTGCTACAGGCACTATGGTACCAGTTCAGACCATGTCTTATATGTGAAGTGCTACAGGCACTATGGTACCAGTTCAGACCATGTCTTATATGTGAAGTGCTACAGGCACTATGGTACCAGTTCAGACCATGTCTTATATGTGAAGTGCTACAGGCACTATGGTACCAGTTCAGACCATGTCTTATATGTGAAGTGCTACAGGCACTGTGGTACCGGTTCAGACCATGTCTTATATGTGAAGTGCTACAGGCACTGTGGTACCAGTTCAGACCATGTCTTATATTTGAAGTGTTACTGGCACTGTGAGGCACTGTTGTACCTCACTAGCCCATGTGCTCATCTGTACTGTTGATACTTGAACTGTTGCACCTACCTAGCCCATGGCTCATGTTTTATGTGATATGTATACTAACCTAGCCTTTGGCTCACCAGTTCTGTACGTGGTAAGTGGACTTGTGGGGAATCTAGAATACAGCCTTTCGCTCTGGACTGATGTATTAAGCTCATTGATATATGGAATGTGTGTCACCATGAACGAGCCCATCGCTCACTACTGTAATGCCTTTACCTTACTTGACCAGACAGTTTACAGCCATATATGTATCGGGGATTCTAGCCTTAGTACCTACTGGGGACCACTGCTCGGTGCGGACCTTGAGTGAGTCCCATCGCCGGTGGCACCACTTACCGTGGTGTCACCGGTATCAACTTTTACAGATTGCACCGCAGTACCGGTCCCTCATTCTCAGTGCGAAGCAGATGTGATCAAGTCGGGGCATGTAAGAGTGGAGGACGAACCTCACCTAGGACATTGCTTCAGACGCTTAGGTAAGCTAGAGACACACCCAATCAATACTTTATTTTATTTTTCATGACATGACACTAGAGATATGAGTACATTCAGATCGCGGCTCGTTCCGCGTGGTGCTAACGATGCGCTGCGTGGGCGAGTTCGCGACATGGAGATGCTGGGATTTGATGGATGCCGGAAGTTAACAATCGGATGTGACCAAACAAATAGCAAACCATTAGAACTTAACTTTCAAGGAAGAAAATCATATTTCTGTATTTACATTCGGATCTGACAAACCACAAGAATACGAAAGCTCCTTAGTGAAACTATTCATTGAGAGTTAAACCAACCAACACAGAACACTATGCTAACGTGTTTCGACCATTTCTTAGAATGTT
This sequence comes from Agriopis aurantiaria, assembly GCA_914767915.1. Lineage (NCBI taxonomy): Eukaryota > Metazoa > Arthropoda > Insecta > Lepidoptera > Geometridae > Agriopis > Agriopis aurantiaria. The sequence goes on from OU611982.1 coordinate 2,459,994, forward strand.
CCATATCTGCTAGATTAACGAGAAGAATTAAATTACTTTAGCTGATCACGGATCGTTGGATGACCAGATTGATATATTCATAGGCAATGACTATTATTTTACACTAATGTCAATAGAAAGACACTAAATTCAGAACAACTTGTTTTTGGCCAACTCTAACTGTGAATGGATTTTGAACGGCTAGACTGAGTAGAAATCTAAAAACAACTTGTCAGTAGTGACAATTTCCAGTCGATAATGTATTCCCAATTAACAAAGCAAGACTTACCTTTGGAAGAGATGAAAGTCAAAGCTATATGGAACTTGAAATCTAATGGGATTACGGATTCTCCTATCACCACTAAAAAAGAAGAAAACTTTAATGAAACAACTGAATATACAGAACAAAGGTACTTCGTGTGTTGGCCGTAGAAAGAGTATCCGCCCAACCTACTGACTAACAAATTACAAGGAAAACTGATCAATTTACTTCGTCGCATGGACAGAGAAGACATTGACATTGGACAGACATGGAAGAGAAGAATCTTACAGCGATACCGTTGTGGATTTGCAGTTTCAGAATTATTATTACCAAAACAATTTATTCAAGATTAATTAAATACAATATGTTTATTAAGATAAACGATATGATCAATTAAATTTAACTCGCACAATAACACAGAAAACAGACATTAGTAATAATAATAATAAATTCAAAAACTAAAAATTTCATAAAATTAATAATCAGTACAATTTTCTAAAAGTCAAATAAAAATAACATTAAGTGCAATTATTTTCTAACATTAAAAGGGATTTATGGAAATTAAGGGTTAAAGAGGATGATAAATAAGTATTAGAGTATTATATTAAAAGAAGGGAAAATTATTTGAAGACATTAACAATATTCCAGTGACATTATCAAGACGTACATACCAACAAAAACAAGTTTGAACAAAGTTTCTCTGCACTGCTTCACAGATGCATCTTTGAAGAGTTATACTGCGGTAGTTATTATAGTAAATGAAAATGGAAAAACATTTGTTGTCGGAAAATCAAGATTGGAGCTAATAAAGTTCAAGAAAATTTTAAAATACCACTTTTGGAACTGTTGAGAACACTTATTGGATTATGGCTACTAAAGTATGTAAAGAAGTCTCTTCAACCATTTCTTTGGACTGATCAAATATCAAATAGTAAATGACTGGTATAACTCGAGTAAACTATTAACACCATTTGTTGAAAAAGGGATCGAAGAAATTAAACAACAAATAAAAATGTTAGTTTAAGATTTATCTGTTCGGAATTAAACCATGCAGATGTAACGACACATACTAACAAATCCTAGTTGAAATATCGTACTGGCTTCAAGGTCCAGATTTTTTACTGCAGGAAGTGGCTGACTAATTGACCGAAGGAACTTAATTTTTTGACTAGGGTGGGTCTGTCTGAGACAGATGAACAGAAAGAGTAACCTATCCCTATAAATATACAAGCCTAGATTATCTAGTTGGATTTGTGTTTGGATGGAACTCGAGGGGAGAAACGATGGATTTGCTTGTACACATGTTTGGTAGTGCGACGCTGTTAAAAGGTGGGGAAATCTATTAGTGCAGAAGAATGTCTTCTTGCATCAAGAAGGATCATATCAACCAGACGAATACCATCAGTCATCATTTGGATAATGCCGCACAGTTTAAGTTAAACTCGGAATTGATAGCTGACGATTACTGTATCCAAAATAACATAACATGGAAATTTATTATCCCACTCGCTCCATGGCAAAGGGGTTTCTATGAACGATTAGTGCGGATGGTGAAGAATTGTCTAAAGAGGTCACTAGAAAACATCTGTTGAATGACAGCCAGTTGAACACTGTTGTGAAAGAAATAGAAACGGTCTTAAATAATAGACCACTGACCTACATCCATACCAAAATGAAGCTTAACTACAGCATTTCTTGGCGGTGGGTGGTTCCGGTGCATCACACCGGAATTCAATATAGAGTCGGATAGCTTGCAAGGAAAAAGTACAAAGATAGAATTAGTAAGGGGTTGGAAGCGAGCAATAGAATTATTGGAAGAGTTTAAAGAAAGGTTTATGAACCGTTATTTTCCCTGCCTCAGGAAACGGTTTAACCAATCAGTTAGAAAACCACAGAACAAACCTAGCATGGTATACAGACGGTCAAATAGTACAAATAAAGGAAAATACGAAAAATTGTCTCAACTGGAAGGTTGGTAAAATTTCTTCACTGATAAAAGGAAAGGATGGTCAATGTAGGGTAGCTAAAGTCAGGATAAACGACTAGGAGTTTGTGAGGTCCATTTGCCAGTTATATCTACTGGAGATCGAAGAGAATGAAGAAATAAATCTCGAACAGAATCACGTGAGTCATATAACGGAAACATTGTTTTCCATGTTGAACCAGTTACTCGGATGGACACCGGAAGGTCCAAAGAGTCTGATGATGTAGAAATGGACATGCTACCACATGTAGATATAGATTCATACAATAATACTGAAATTGGTGAAAACGGTACTTCCAAAGAACTTCCTGTAAAATCTAATTAATTTATAGAGTTCTGATATGTCTGACAATGCTGATATGGGTCAAAATGCAACCGGTGAGAACTTATCAAGGCGGTCTCTTGAACAGTCGACAAGTATGACAAGGCGGTCATGAAAGCCCTGGAGGAAATAAGAAAGTGAACGCGAAACCTGGTTCGGTCGTCATCCTTTCGCCGTCGGGTGTGTCGCGACGTGTCGCGATGACAATGACAACTGAACATGGCAAGATGGCAACACTGAGGGAGCGGAAAGCTCGCTAGTGTGCGCAACCAAGTAAGTCAGTTTGAATTCAGCCGTTACACCGTGAACAGTGTGTCGGAGCTAGAGTCAGTGTGAACTTGTACAGTGAACGTGTTGGTGCTCCTGGGAGTCCTGAGCCAGCAGATGAATGTTAAGTACTTAGGCTAAGTTCTTTTGCTACATTATATCTATTGCAATAACTTGTGTGACGAGATGACTGATACCGCTACCTTCAGATAATGACCGTGAGATTACTGACTCTGTTCCTGACTGATGTGATATGTAATATTTACTAGACCTAGGTATGTAATAGTTTCAGGGGGTACTTGTAATGTTGGTACTTAAACTGTTGTACCTCACTAGCCCATGTGGTCATCGATAATGTGGTACTTGTACTGTTGTACCTCACTAGCCCATGTGCTCATCGATAATGTGGTACTTGTACTGTTGTACCTCACTAGCCCATGTGCTCACCGATAACGTGCTACTTGTAATGTTGGTACTTAAACTGTTGTACCTCACTAGCCCATGTGCTCATCGATAATGTGGTACCAGTTCAGACCATGTCTTATATGTGAAGTGCTACAGGCACTATGGTACCAGTTCAGACCATGTCTTATATGTGAAGTGCTACAGGCACTATGGTACCAGTTCAGACCATGTCTTATATGTGAAGTGCTACAGGCACTATGGTACCAGTTCAGACCATGTCTTATATGTGAAGTGCTACAGGCACTATGGTACCAGTTCAGACCATGTCTTATATGTGAAGTGCTACAGGCACTATGGTACCAGTTCAGACCATGTCTTATATGTGAAGTGCTACAGGCACTGTGGTACCGGTTCAGACCATGTCTTATATGTGAAGTGCTACAGGCACTGTGGTACCAGTTCAGACCATGTCTTATATTTGAAGTGTTACTGGCACTGTGAGGCACTGTTGTACCTCACTAGCCCATGTGCTCATCTGTACTGTTGATACTTGAACTGTTGCACCTACCTAGCCCATGGCTCATGTTTTATGTGATATGTATACTAACCTAGCCTTTGGCTCACCAGTTCTGTACGTGGTAAGTGGACTTGTGGGGAATCTAGAATACAGCCTTTCGCTCTGGACTGATGTATTAAGCTCATTGATATATGGAATGTGTGTCACCATGAACGAGCCCATCGCTCACTACTGTAATGCCTTTACCTTACTTGACCAGACAGTTTACAGCCATATATGTATCGGGGATTCTAGCCTTAGTACCTACTGGGGACCACTGCTCGGTGCGGACCTTGAGTGAGTCCCATCGCCGGTGGCACCACTTACCGTGGTGTCACCGGTATCAACTTTTACAGATTGCACCGCAGTACCGGTCCCTCATTCTCAGTGCGAAGCAGATGTGATCAAGTCGGGGCATGTAAGAGTGGAGGACGAACCTCACCTAGGACATTGCTTCAGACGCTTAGGTAAGCTAGAGACACACCCAATCAATACTTTATTTTATTTTTCATGACATGACACTAGAGATATGAGTACATTCAGATCGCGGCTCGTTCCGCGTGGTGCTAACGATGCGCTGCGTGGGCGAGTTCGCGACAACAATACTGCAGTAAAATTAAGATATTTTTTACTGGTATTACCTTATTTTAATTACTGAGGCTTCGAACACTGCTTCTTTTCGTGGTCCTGGTCACATGCAGGTAGACTATTATAAGGTGTATATTGTGATTATGAAAATGTTACGAAATTACTTACAATGAGATACCTACCGCCAATGATTTTTATTCAAAATATCCGTACTTATGTAAAAAAAAATACGCAGTAGTCGCCACGGTGTCCTCGGGGTTTATGAGCGCGCGCGAAACCCTAAGGAATCATAAGAGAATGAATTTTTAGAATCGGTTCAATCATGGTTCAATAGGTACCTACTTTCAAAGGTTCTTTCTACTTTACAAATTTACAAAGTCAAACTTTACTTAGTGTAGACAAGTTTAGTACTACTTGCCAATGAATTGAAATTTGTAAGAACCTCCGATAAAAGAGCTGATAATGTTCAAACCAGATTTTCTTGAACACGCTCGCTCAAATCACCTTTCAAACAAAAAAAATAACAAAATAGGTTCATCCGTTTGGGAGCTCCGATGCCACAGATATACACACAGATACACATAAAACTTATAGCACCCCTCTTTTTGTGTGGTTGGGACGTAAACGTAACCTATGTAGGTAATTGTTGGTCGGTGCGCAAGTCCAACTCGTTTTTGGCTGGTTTTTCTATGTTGGCAGAGACCGTTCAGCCTGAATTCAGTTTGATGTCAGTTTTAATTTCTTGGCAACCAACCTGTTAGTTACTGAGAAATCAGCACTGAATTTGATTCAGCCAAATTGATTTAGACATCTGAATCGAAGTTTTCCCGCGTGCTACTGCTTCACAAAAGACGAGTAAAGTACCTATACAGGGCTCTGGGCTATATACTGCCATAGATAAATAGATACTGCTAATCAGATAGCTAGCATCCTCTAAACACTCCACAAAATTTATGGAACAGCTAATGTGGGAACAGCTGATAATTTTTTCGCGGTTACAGGGTTGGTCCCTCAGTAATAGTTGTTCGTAATGATGGGTACTATGGGCCCCTTTCGACTTAGTTTAGTACCTACACCCTTTCCGCGTAACCTTACATAAATATTCTTTTTATGTTTATTCGTTGGATTATCTTTGTTCCTTGGTAAGCGCATCACTTGAGAAGTTGAGAACGGTTGAACCGATTTGGCATATTTTTTACCAAGTTTAATGTATGAAACTCAAAGTCACACCAGTTATGGACACTCAAAGTCACACCAGTTATGGAGCGCAGTGCGCTGTTGCAGATTCTCTCCACTATTTTGATACCAAGCACGCTGCGTTTCCTATGTAAACAAATCATGGAAGTCGATTCGATTCACTTCGAGCCTACTTCTAAAAATCGATTCGCTGAGACTCGAATCAACTTCCAAGATTTGTTTACATAGGGAACGCAGCGTGCTTGGTATCAAAACAATGGACAGTATATCCGCAACAGCGCATTGCGCTCCATAACTGATGTGGTCAACGTTGGCCAAAAAGTCGCCAGAGGGACATGTGGCGCGTATGCATCCCGACTGATAAGCATCGATCGTCATACAGTGGGTGCGTCATGGACGCCATTGTCATGGAAGGCCTAAGAAACGCTGACGTGACGGTCTTGACACAATCCGGAGATGTTGGCAAGAGGTGGCGGAGAACCGGGATTTATGGAAGGAAATGGGGGAGACCTTTGCCCAGAAGAGGGACAGTGGTATAGGCTTAGAATAACATATTCTATATAGGTTTACTTAGGTTTTAAGGGGGAGGCCTATGTTCAGCAGTGGACGTCTTCTGGCTGATGATGATGATGATGATATAGGTTTACAAAAAATGAAGAAATATAAGAACTGTTCGATCTGGTGCCGGCGTCGTGGTTTTACCATCGCACTAGCCGCCACCGCCTGAAGGCTCACCCACACATCATAGATCAGTGGAAATCGCACACTGTCCGATTCACACGATCCTTCTTGCCTCATACTTGCAAAATGTGGAATGAGCTACCTTCCACGGTGTTTCCGAGAAGCTACAACATGGGTTTCTTCAAAAGGAGAGTTAGTCGAGTCCTAAAGGGTCGGCAACGTATTTGTGATGCCTCTGGTGTTACAAGTATCCATAGGCGACGGTGACTGCTTACCATCAGGCAACCCGTCTGCTTGTTTGCCACCTATGGCATAAAAAAAAATACACATAAAGATAATCATTCATGAGATTGTAGTAGGTAAGATTATTTGCGTTTTGGTTTTAGGCTTGCGAGTAGAGATATCAGAAGACAACATCGGTCCCAGTCGAGTACCTAATCCGATAGACCGTGATAGACGTACCTATTTAATTCCCTGGCACCCGATCGCGGTTTGACACCAATCCTTGCTTCAGCTATAAAATTATTTTTAGTAATGTTGTTTTCATGCCCCGCCCGAGTGTTCGATCTTTGTACCGTATCGAAAACAAACCGACCGGTTAAAAATACACCTCTGTGCCATAGATTTTAACATAGTTTCTAATAAACGGGCGTGTCGTGGTGTCGGCATAGAATAACGTTTCCGAAGAAACTATAATTGAAACTATGGCATGCCCGTTATAGCGGAGCTAGTGCGTTATGTGGACTTTGAACGCAGTTTCCTTATTGCCAAAAAGGTGACACTGAACGCATTATCTGTGGCCATAGAAGTTGGACCTTACCTTTTTTGTCTGGACATAATTAAAAATAAACCGGCCAAGTGTGGGCTCGCAAAATACAAAATTAGTACCAATGGTCAACATCACGCCCAGGCGGTTACCCATCCAAATACCGACCGCGCCGAACGTTGGTAGTGAACAGAAAGTTACTGACTCACAATTGGCTGTTATTGATGTTTTTTTTGTTTTAATTGTGTGTGTTTTTTGTTTTACTTCAGTGTATAATCGTGCCATGTTTGATTGTTGTGCGTTTTACAGCTTTTACATTAGAACAAATTTATACAAAAATACGTTAAAAAACGTTTGTTGTATAAGAGACCCCTCTTTCATCATCATCATCATCATCATCATTTCAGCCATAGGACGTCCACTGCTGGACATAGGCCTCCCCCATCGATCTCCAAAAGGGCCGGTTGGAAGCGGCCTGCGTCCAGCGTTTCCCTGCGGTCTCTTTTAGATCGTCTGTCCATCTTGTGGGTGGACGTCCTACGCTGCACTTACCGGTCCGTGGTCTCCATTCCAGAACCTTTCGGCCCGATTAACCATCTGTTCTGCGTGATATGTGCCCTGCCCACTGCCATTTCAACTTGCTAATCCGGTGGGCTATGTCGGTGTCTTTTGTTCGTCTACGGATCTCCTCATTTCGGATTCGATCTCGTAGAGAAACCCCGAGCATAGCCCTCTCCATAGCTCGTTGTGCAACTTTGAGCTTGCTTATAAGGCCCATAGTAAGACCCCTCTTTACCTTTTGTCTTTTAGCTGGTAAAACGGTATTTATGGTCCACTGCTATGGACAGATATGGGCATACGAAAGTATCGGCGTGAACGTCACCAAGCCCCGGTTACTAATCGTTGGTCCAATACCTATACAATAATGACTGCCCATTACTTACCTACTTACGATAATATACAAATTACTTACGTGACAGGTGCAGTGCAGTGCCACCAACTTATGAGTTGGCCAAATGTGGAAACTGGACAAGGGTTTGAACATTTCCGATCCGCCATTTTTTTATCGCGTCTCCCAATGAAACTTTTATATTTGAATTGGAAACATAGACGATCTAAAAAGTCAGAAAACAATAATAATAATAATCTTTTCATCCCCCCCACCTCGGAAAGAGTATTTTTGCTCTTCGATATCTGAGTGCAAAAGCCATTTTTATCCGCTAGAGGATAAAGTAAAATTGAATTTAGAACATCGTGTGCACTAAGTTTGTGAATTCAAGACATCATTAAACCTATTTACTTCTACCTCCATGGTGCCAAATTATCATACAACCTTTTTTAATTTGTTAAAAACTAAGACTCGTGACCTTCTTGGTGTACTTTATTTCAATTTGCTTTGATCTACCCATCAAAGTGAACAACTTCTAGAACAGAAGCTACAACATGGGGTTCTTCAAAAGACGAGTTAATAGAGGGGTCGGCAACGTATTTGTGATGCCTCTGGTGTTACAAGTATCCATAGGCGACGATGACTGCTTACCATCAGGCGACCCGTCTACTTGTCTAAAATCAAGAAAAAAATGTATCTCCATTCTTTTCTGTTACACATTGTATACAGGGTTACGCGGAAAGGGTGTACTAAGCCGAAAGGGGTCCAAAGTAGGTACCCATCACTATAAACAATTTTTACCATTGGACCAACTCTGAAGTCGAAAAAAAATATCACCCAGGTGATCTCAGGAGGTGGACGGCGGTAAGAACTGGTTTATAATAATAATAAAAAAAAAAAACATATTATTATTACATATCTTTACAGTCCAAACACAATTTGCGCAGAGGCTTTGTCACAGATAAAATCATAAATTTTGTCCTAATAAGCAATAATTTTTTACTATTTCCATAAACGAAGTGTCATTCTTATTTATAAAGTTTCTTATTTATGAAGTTTTTTTTTATTTGAAGGGCAGCTCCTCGGCCACAGGGTTACCCTTTCTCAACTTATATTTAAAAAATGAACAAAATAAACTATACTATAAACTATTACTAACATAATAATATAAAAATAATGACTAAATAACATATGAAGTTCCAAGTTATCCTGAACTTGCATTTTTGTTTCCATATAAACAGAGTCCACGTGACTCGAGCAACGTTTAGCATTTCATTACATTCCACGTAATGTACAAATCCCAGGCAGGTTTTTCAGGTAGGTATGCAAAATATGAATTTTATACAAATCCCGGATGATATTATTTATATTTTGGCAAATTTCCGGGGTACGGTACAAAGTACTGCTATCATAAATCTTTTCTTGTATATATTTATTTATGATGATATCTATCATCCAGGCCAACCAACCAAGCAACGGGCTATCTACCTTTACCTATATTAGATACCTAGATTGCCCGTTGGTCCAGTTGGTAGTGAACCTGCCTTCTGAGCTTGGGGGCGTGGGTTCAATTCCCACCTAGGACAAACATTTATGTGATGAACACTTGTGCTTGTTCTATATCCGGTTGTTAATATCTATTTAAGTATGTATTTCTGAGTAAAGAGAGCCACTCGCGGCAGAGCGGTGTAGCAATAAACTTCCCGGGGTCATGGCCTCAAGCGCCCGGCCTTGGCCAAGGGGAGTTATCCCCAAGGCCAATTCTCACTACACCAAAAAAGTAGCAGAAGGACCAGTGTTATAACCCTGACGCAAACAGCGGTGTTATGTGTGTCTATCTGTGGCATCGTAGCTCCCAAACGGCTGAACCGATGTTGATTTAGTTTTTTAAAGGTGTCTTTTTCGAGATTTCTTAGCTATGATCTCTAGTATAATAATCTTTGCTATGATTCAAGAAAATCTGTTCATCCATTTGATTATCAGCTCTTTTATCGAGGGTATAATAATTATGGAAAACAGCAACCAAAATATAATAAACTAGTTGACCTGACAGACGTTGTCCTGTCTTAGAACTGTCAACACGCCAAGTTAAAATTGTGAATCTTATTTTTTTACCTTTTCTTATTTTTTTCTTTTATTGGAGTTTTAGTAAGGATCCCTATTTTTTTCTTGCAATTAAAATAGCCTATATTAATCAGTGATAATGTAGCATTTAAATGGTGAAAGAATTTCTAAAATCGGTCCAGTACTTTTTGAGCCAATTCGTTACAAACATACATACAAATCTTTCCTCTTTATCTCTTCTTCTCTATATAGTATAAATTAAATTCCCTTTCCGCGTCTGTCTGTCTGTATGGCCGCTAACTCCTCCTAAACCACGCAAACCATCAGTTAGATACATTTTCACGGAAGGTTTATATATATAACTAACGACCCGCCCCGGCTTCACACGTAAATTACACCCGTGCGAAGCCGGGCGGGCGGGTCGCTAGTAATATTATATAGTAATATAGTATAGAAGTATAGATGGACGGGCCCAGAGGAAGCGTATTTTTGAAGATTACAAAATGTGCGCCGGCGCTCACTTCGTTTCAGTCGGTCTCTACCCGTAGGAAGTGCGACCCGAGTCTATTGTTACATGATAACGAAACATTTGCAAATTTATGCCTTCGTGTGCTTTCCCAATGTGTAAAAACACATCAAAAAACCGCTATCTATTTTTTGTACTGTACATGGTTATAATTAGGTGTTGAAGTACCTAGGTATATTATGTCCATCGGTTTTGCCTCATTTTTACTGAACATGTTCAATGGTTATGGCCCGTCCATTCATTTTATTTTGGTCGAAGCCTACGATGTGAGTAGTGGAACAAGTAGTAAGTAAAGTGAACCTAGTCTTTGAGTACCACACACGGACATGGACAAGTGACTCAGTTGCTAGATTCCCAACGCCGAAGCACTCGGAACTGGTTCAAACCCAGTTCTTATCTCCAAAGGACTTGCCTGTTACCACACGGCCGGTGCGTGAAGACTAAATATAAACTTGTAGGGTTAGTGACTATGCTGTTTGGAGTCTTATCAAAATAGATGTAAACACGACGAAAGCAAAGGTGATATAAATAAAATTTATTTTGAATAGAGTGGATTTACAGCCCGTCGCTGTTACGCTACGAAGGCGTTCTGCGAAATGGTCCTTCTGATACACCTCTCCCATTTTTGACCTATGAAGAATTGGATATGATATAGACCAGGGATGTCCAACATACGGCCCGCGGGCTACAATGCGGCCCGCCAAGGGTCCTAATCCGGCCCGCGAATGAATCAAAAATTGGGTAACTTTTAACTTTTTTAGACGTAATTTCGTAAAGAATGGATATTCATATCTATATCAGTGTGCCTGTGCATGCAGTTACAAGTGAAACCTGCTGTGAATTCCGCCAAAAGGTTATAATTATACTCTTTCTACCATTTTACTTATATTAGTCTTGATTTGCTCAGTTACGAAACATCTCTTGGCCCGCCATAGCACGCCATAGTTACAAAGTTAATAAATCCGGCCCGCCACAAAATTTAGTTGGACACCCCTGATATAGACAGTTAGAAATAAAACTCTAAACGCGCAGCCCTAAATTAAAAAACGAATACATACATACAGTGAGGCAGGTAAAAATATCCTAATACAGACCGAGAAACTTACAAGCTAGTGCCACAACTGGCGGCCTTATCGCTAATAGCTATCTTATAAGTATATGATCTGAGTATACTATGGGTTACGCGGAAAGGGTGTACTAAGCCGAAAGGGGTCCATCCATCCATAGTACCCATCATACTATGGGAGCAACTATGAAAACGCGCAAAATGAATGAAATGAAATGAAATGAAAATTTATTGATAACAAACGTCTTCTTAATAATTGTAATACATGGTGTCATTACATATTAATATTCCTAGTGGAAGTGCATTGGTACCCAAACAGGGGCGGATCCAGGATTTTGCCCCCCCCCCCATGGATCCGCCAATGTACCCAAACTAGGAAAAACCTGTGAGATGGCATTCCAATACCCTCCGCCGATCAGAGTCCAAAGGAACAATATGTCCTACATCCTACCAAAATCCTAAATAAAACTGTTGAAGACATAGATAAACTCACAGAAAAGAGAAGTAAATAGAACGGAAATGAGAAGGAAAATCTGTCGCCGGGCATTATGACCGAACCTTGATTGAACATTCTTATTCATTTCAACGCGTCGAACTCCGCATCGAAAGAACTTGGACCCTTACCTTTTTGGGATAGGTCTCAAAGTTATTTGTCCGTCATCACAGTTGCTAACTGATTTCGAATGACTGACGTTCCGTTTTAGGGGTGCAACTGGCTACAACAATTTTCTTACAAAAAGACTTGACGCCGATCTAATTTAACTTTTTTTTTCTTTTTTGTGGACACCCTTGTGTTTCTGTAGTAGGTACGTAGCGTATCGATAGTTGGAACTTGGAAGTACCTGCCTGATGCGTGTGTGCAGGGCTAGGGCATGCCAGGGTGCGTCACTGCGTGGCCGCACGAGAGACGCGCGTGTCGCGCGGCCGCCGCGCACTGACGCAACGCAGCTATTCCCAATCAGTAAACAACGCGGTCTGCTGACCGACCAGCCCATGACGACCTGTTCCTTGAAGGAAAACTAACTAAAAGGGAAGTTCTCTCAAATTGTTATTATAGATCAGACAAACAAATGAGATATGTCTTTGTACAATTATCGTTCGTGTTTCATACATTCTTTTCACTGTACGGCTACAGAATAAATATTATTACAAAGTACCGCTGTCGAGTCCGAGTCGCTGGCATCCAGTGGATGCAAGAGGCAGGTTGTCGTTCAGTGTGGAGGTTAAATGGAGAGGCCTATGTTCAGCAGTGGACGTCTCCTGACTGATGATGATGATGACAAAGTACTGCTATGTACGGCTCCCTTACTCATTTTTCACGCACACTAAGGGGCCGTCCATTAATCACGTGATGTTTTTTTGGCATTTTGAAGGTACGAACCTCGGCTTGGGCCGTCGCCGGGAGTGGGAATCAGACTTGCCCAGGCACCCCAGAAGGGGTGTGCCCTGGAGCCCTAACGGTTGGTTGAACTGATTGATTATTTGGAGAGAATCTAACCGATCTTCTAACAGATCCTGGGGGATTACTTACAGTTTACGTTTCTATACTAGTTATACCTATATAGCTACCGGATTAATAGTGGATTTGGTTGACGGACCGCCGTCCAACCAACGGGAGAGAAAGATTGAGAATATCATATTTCCTCATTATTATATTGGTTGAGGTCAACCAAATCCATACGTGTGTTAACACTATAAGCTTTACGGCGATTGTAACCAAAGATCTATAAAATTAAAGATTCAAATATCGACGCGCCAAAACTGTAACAAAATGCAGTGCTTTAGGCTGGAAGCACACCATTTACTAACAGTCGCCATTTACTTTTGTAAAATGAGTCGTAACGGTATTACGGTACAGCAATATGGTTAATTTCTTGAATGATCGTTGCCAACGCAAAAATTATTATTTAATAATAGGTATTATTTGTGTTTGTGTATCTGAATGGCTGTCAAAAAGGCATAGTAGCTGCCAAACGGCTGATCCGATTTTGATTGTTTTTTTTTGTTTGACAGGTGACTTGATCGAAATTGTTCTTAGCTACGATTCAAGAAAAGTTATTCATCCGTTAGATCATCAGCTTTTTTATGGCGGGTTTTTGACAATTTCAATGTATACTTGTAATATAGTTTTCTTGGCAACTAGCAGTGCCTAATTACGTTTCTTATGTCACTATTCGGCCCTCCAACTATCTCTATGCAAATAATCACGTCGATCCGTTGATTTCCTGTTGGAAAAAGAAAACAAACAGGCACACTTTCGCATTTATAATATTAGTCTACAGTGTTAAAGATCTTTGATAGTTGCACAACAAGTTTATGGGTTCTCCAGTGTTTTTCCTACAAACACCGAGGGTTCAGCTTTGTACGCAGGCACGGTGCCAAAACGAGGAAAAGTGGTACATGAGCCCAAATGTCGTTGCCAAGTTTATGACTTCTCCGAGGGAAAGTGTTGACCTCGGTCTTCGATCTGGGTTCAGGGTACTGCGGAAACATAATTACATTTTTATATAAACTACCCACAACCAAACGGCGAAGGTACCTATATAGGGGAAGGTTATTTATATTTTATATTTCATCGGACCACCAACGTATTTCGTTTGGGTTTGATGAATATGATTTTTTTTATAATTAATAGGCTTGCGTTTGACCACCATCACGCCTGATGTTAAGCGATGATGCGGTCTACGTTGAAGCACGCTTGCCTAGAAGGAACCGATTCACTCGTGATTTGAAGACTAGATTGTAACCATCGGGGAACACCCATTCAGGCAGCGCATTCCACAGACTAGCAGTTCGCACAATAAATGTGGAATCAAAGCGCTTCGTACGGGTTTTCGGAATATCAATCATAAAGCGGTGACGATTTTTCGTGCCCGCTCTGGCAGTCCGATAGATAAGTAGATATAAAAAAAAATACAAACTAGATCTTGATTTATCTTATTTTTAATGTGTATATGAATTTCTAGTGTAATTCCGCTTCTACGTCGTTTTGAGTACAATAAAGATTTAGAACTAGACGTAGAAGCGGAATTACACTAGAAATTCATATACACTTTAAAAATGGACTTCCGCAAAGTAACGCCTGATTCAATTAATTATCTTATTTTATTAAACTGATAATCTAACTAATTATTATAATCTGTAGGTATACTCAGAGCTAAAAAAAAAATAAGGGAAGGTGGTGGCAACCGCTCCCTAATGGCGGTCGGAGTCGGGCATTCGGCGCTAACGTCACGATAGGCGAGACGATTTTTTAAATATACTGAAATTGTACCTATGCCACCCTGGGGGCCTTAGGTACGGACAACTGCTATTGCGACACCAAACTAACGTTATAATATAAAAGTTATAATATTAATATAAATAATATTGTTAAAATATACTCTTTATATAAGTTTATATACATCGAAAGTAGAAAGAAGAAGAAATAAGATTGTAGAAAGTGTACTGGAGAAGTTTGACATGTAACTATGGAGTTATTAATAAAGAATTGTATTGTATTGTATTGTATTGTTAAATCCGCTCAGTTGGAAAATCACGCGAACGTGAACCTTAACGCGCCCAAATACGGTTTGCGGTCGCGTGATTTTCCAACTGAGCGGATTAGGTGCCTGTAATAGCAGTTGTCCGTAAGGCCCCTGTTCTCCTATCCCCAAGTTGTTCAAATCAAGTTGGTCAAACGGAAGCATACCTAGTATAAGTAGGTACCTACTTACTTACCTATAGAATCCGCATTGCAACCCCAAAATTTGTATGAAATGCAAATTACTGTTACTATAAAAAAATTATAATTTACAAGTATCAAGTGAGAGTCCTTCTACTAAACTAATTGTTTTTAAATTGTAATTGTTTTAATTTTAATTTTTAAATAATGGTCTCAAAATTGACAGTTTAAAAAAAATATACTTACTAGAAAAATGCCACAGTATAAAAAAATATTAAAAACTGTAAATTTGGAGGCAATTATTTACAAATTAAAATTGAAACAATTACAATTAAAAAAACAATTTGTTTAGTAGAATCGGGGCCCAGGTACCTATTTCATACTAATAGGGTATTTGACTACTTTTGGGAAACTATTGCACATTATTGTCTGATATAAAATAATGTATACTGCATTTATATTTTCTGGATATCAGTCGTATTTGCGATATAAATCGATGTTAAAGTTTGAATAAAAAAATATCGCGCCAAAACGCAGACCTGCGTCATAGCTCCGATCACATGACTAATTGACGTCACACAAAACAAAACAACTGCAGCCAGGCTGCAAAAGTTCGATGATTAATTAATTTCTGATAGAAGTAATGGTTTATAAATATTGTGTAGTGCCAAAATGTACAAATACTTCCATAAAGACACCGGATAAAATATTTGTTCCTGTTCCAATGCACTCAAAACTCCCCAAAACTCGAAAAAAGTGGTTGGAACCAATCTAAGGTTGGAACTTAGTAGCTCGTAGAGAACCCAAAAGTATTGGAGCTAATTCAAGTGTTTCTATGTGCGAAGATCATTTTGAGGTACATATTTGAGTCTATATATTTCTATTATAATTTGTGTTTTTATTGCATTACTATTTTATGTACTGTTACTTTCTTTTTAAACATTGTAAAGCTCGACATAACCTAACAAAATAGTTATATCCACTTACTACAACATACTTTTTGTACAACTTGATTGAATGTTTTGCTTGGAGAACAATTAAAAATTAATACTGACATTGTAGTTTTTACGTTTTGAGTTCTGCAGCGTAGAAACAATGACGTGGATTATTACTAAAGAAATATGCAACCATAAAAACATTAATTTCGGGTAAGTTACTGCTGTCTGCTTGCACAAAGTGTTTCTCCATTCTTCTCACATTTAACCTCCGGAATGTTTTTGGAGAAAATTTCTGGATAAATCGCTCTCAAAACAGCTTTACAACATTAAATTCGCAAATATCAATACAAAATCTGTTTGTTTAGATTTGTGTGACGTCACTAGGGATGGAGCCAGTTACAGACCGTTTTCGATCACGTGATCAAATGTCGAAAATACAGTTATTTTATTCGCGTTTTTTACAAAAAATAAGCATATTTTTATCAAAAAATCAATGAAATATGCTTTTTCATTATGTCATGTTTATGGATGGCGTCAATTGGCATAATATTTTTAATACAGTCAAGTACCCTATTTTAGAGGTTCCAACAAGGATATTTTTAAATTTGCTGCGCTTTTTCAGTCTCCACTAACGGACTTTACCAAACTATACCTACCTACTCAATAAAAAAAATAATTAATTTAAAAAGTCGGTTGAATAGTTTTAATACACAAAACTACTTGCTGCAAATAAATTTTATTGGTATTTGAATATGCAATGATACATTAATTATCCTTTTCATTTCATTGCTCTATCTATTCTAAGCAGCGAAATGTATTTATTTCGCTGATTCTACGCTACTAATATACGAATCTACGGGCAAATAAAATGTGCTACGCCTACGGGCAGATGACGCGCCAAGCCAATACATACTATATACTAATCTCGGAACCAAACTGGATCGATACAACACAAACGCGTGCAAGTAGTAGTCACGATCATTCCGTAGCGTTCGCCCCTATTAGTAACGTCGCGCGAGTGACAAAGACACCAACTAAAACCAAGATATGTCGATTGAAAACGCAGACAGCACACACGTATAGCACGAAATGCACACAGCGACGTCTCCACCAATGGGACGACCGGATTCAGCTCACGCAATCAGTTACAAGAAATTTGTCAAACACTGTGCGCGTCGCCGCCATTTTAATGTAGTGTCAAGCTGATGTAAAAATGTCCAAACAATGTGTAGCGTGCGGCATATCTATTCATACGGAGAATATTTCGTTTTTCAGCCTTCCCAAAAACACTGCGAGGTAAGTCGTTCATGATAAATATTATTTTGCGGTCGAGTTCGTTCGCACCGCCTCGTGTTGAGCGCATAAAGGCGAGTTTTGTGTCGTACGTAGTTACGTAAGTCTTGCTTACACGTTTGGTTTGTTTGTTTCTTTGATTCTATTATTGTGCTAGTGATAATAAGGTAGCGAAAATGCCGAAGCCGGAGATTGTTGCGTTTTGTTTATGTGCATTGTGCATGTTGAACGTAAACGGTCAAGTTAGTAAGTTGCGTGAGTCAAGGTGAACGCACACTCTTCCACGCCGTATTTAGTTAAAATAACTGGCTAAGAGCGTGTCGAGACACGCATATGGTAGGGTTCTGTGGTCAAAAACTCATAAGAATTGTGGTCGTAATCATAGTTCGGAAATTGCATGGTGGCCTAGTATATTTTTACCTGTGGATAGGTTGTGCCTGTGCCTACCACCATATTGACTAGACGAATGCAAGGCTGGCTGCCCGACTTCGTTCAGCCGTATCTCAGTCACGCACTCCGAGTGTCCACAACAAATTGTATTTTTGTCTCTTTCTAACTACAGATATAACGTAAAAAAAAGTCTTCATATTCTTTCCCTTATTTCACAAAATGCACATATACATGCGTAGGTAAGTTATGCTATGTCATGGTGTATGCTGCGTTCAGTCAGTTTTTAAAGCCGTGTTGTTCGCCTATAACGTCTCTACTATTACACTCCACTGATGGTAGCCAACTAGCCACTAGCGATAGACATAATCAAACGAATGAATCTCTGTGGACTTGGCCAAATTTCAGAGATTTAAGTATCATGCCGACATACCTGTAACATAAGTACTTTACTTTTTATGGTTTAGACAAAAAATAACTGTTATTGTGGGATAGCAGGTGAAACAGCTGCTAGTAATATTATAAATGCGAAAGTAACTTTCTTTGTTCCTCTTTCACACAACAACATAGCAACAAATCAAAGTAATTTTTTGCACAAAGATAGTTGGAGGGCCAGCGAGTGACTGAGAATACTTTTTATCCCGAAAAATGGTTACCTACTGAAGGAATGTCTACGCGAGTGTTTTAATATGCTAATGTTTTGCAAACTACGTAATGTTTCCTGATATAGGTATGATACAGAGGGCAGCGCGGTCTTATATAACAGTACTTACGATAATTTTCTGTTCTTTTTTGTTACAGGAGAAATGAATGGCTAATTGCTATCGGGCGAGAAATTTTAATACCTAAACTAATGAATGATCAATACAGAAAAAATTATAGGATTTGTGAGACGCACTTCGAACCGCGACAGATTCTCGTCCCGGTGACAAAAAAACAAAAATATTTGAGCTGCGTTGCATACCCAACGTTGAATTTTCCATACAAGGACTTTAGCTCAGACATAGTTCAAACTGTGGCTATATCACAAGACGAGTTTCATACTTCTGGTTCACATTCGCATGCTTCTCGTGCTGCCCAAACTGAATTAAGGCCCTATGGAACTGAAGCAGATTATGGTACTAAAACAGACTCTTCGAATAAAAATATCTCAGGCAAGAGCTTGGCACTGTTAGTAAAATGGCGTGAACAATTTGAGGCAAACAATGGGAGCGAAGGCTTTATGCTCTTCACTCTCAGTCTGTACAAAACAAATCCTCAAGTTTACAGTTTTCTGAAAAATGCACTAAATTTGCCATCTCCGATCGCGCTGCGGAAGTACGTTTTGCCCCACACTATGGTGTTAGACCAAAGAGTAGTAAACTTATTGAGATTACGAGCGAATGAAATGATTGCACAGGAAAAGATTTGCTGCATTTCCATAGATTGCATACCCGTAAAACAAGCCCTCTTCTATGATATCTCAAATGACAAGGTTATAGGGTTCAGTGAAATAAATGGCATACAAAATATGAGTTATGCTAATTGTGCTGTCGTAGTGATGGCACGGGGGATGATATATGACTGGCAACAGCCTATAGCACATTGCTTTTTGGCAAATCCTCAGTATATAAACTATTCAGAAGTTGTTGATTGGGTTGAAGAGATCTTGACCATTTTTATAGCAGTTGGTTTCGACGTACGAGCTATTGTAACAGACCAAAGTTCAAATATTATGCCTGCAAATGTCAAAAACCCAGACGGATCGTACTTAAAAGTGACAAAGCATAAAATCTGTCGCTTGTTTGATCCTCCTCGTCTAATCCAGTCGATGAAGGAACATATACAGACATGCCGATTCATGTATAAGCATAATACGATATTAACTACTGACTATCTGGAAGATAAAGTAAATAGCCTTGCCAAAATATTGAACTACAAGGAGCCACGACGACGGTATGCTATAAATGCCTTCCTTGACGAGGAGCTTCAACAGCTCGAACTGAATTTTCTAAAATATATGTTGGATCTGTTCAAATATTTGAGAATAGTGAACCTTGTTAAAGCAGCCGATGTAACAGCAACCGCAGATTTTATAATCGGATTTCAAGTGACTATTGAGTCTTTTTTGCTACTTTATGAGAACTTTAAATCAGAAGGACTGAATCTTAAGGTCACTAGTCGCTTGAACTTGGAAGGGATTGAAAATTTAGTGAAAAAGATAAAGAAAAAGGAAAATTGTCAGAAACCAACATGTAAAAAGGTTAGTGAGGCATTCAAAAAAGTATTTGTAAGCAGTATTATGAAGGGTGTTGATCACGATCAAGAAGATTTGGAACTAATGGTGCAGAGATTCCAGGAGTATCCAAACGCAAACGTACCTCTTGCTCAGAACCGCATAAGTCTTGCTGTGGGAACAACTGATTATAGATTCAATTTACCAGAGAAGCAAGTAATTCGTTACATAGCAAGATATTTATACAAAAAATGTTATGACATACACAGCCATTGCATCCAAATGAAACAGTTCCTGTTGCAATCAAAATCACTCTTGAACAACCATAAAAAGAATGATCTCTCTAAATCCAGTGATGTTACAAACTGGTCTCAAATGATTCCGGACTGCTTTGTCGATTACATTTTCTTGTTAGAAAAGAAATGTCAAGACTATTTCATAGGAGGTAAAATCAACAATGTTGGAAATGATGTATTAAAAACCATTGGATATGTCATTCCCAATATTCCATGCAGTTGCTTTCCTTTTGATTACGCATCAAAATTATTCATCCGACTCCGAATATACCACACTATTAAAATGAACAACGCAACGATCAAATCAAAAAAAGGCGTTTCAGAGACAACGTTTGATGTTTGCAATTTGAATCGTTTGTAATTATTATTACCATGATACTTTTAAATAAATTATGGTAGGCTGTTGAGCTTATTCCGGTCACATGTATTTATTTCTTTAGTATTTTGTTTTGTGCCTTTTACTACTTACATACTCCACTGGTGCTGCGACCCAAAACGGGTCTTGGCTCTTGGCCTCCGACATGATAACGCCATTACATTCGTATTTAGTATTGACTCGGTCTCGCGTTGTCTCTCGCCAACCGGCGACTTCGAGCGATATCTAGCCCGGCAGACGAGTCGGGCTGTTTTTAACCCTGGACGCAATAAGAGGGGTGTTTAACGTGTGTACCTGTGTGTCTGTCTGTGGCATCGTAAACGGCTGAACCGCAATTTGAAGATTATCAGCTCTTTTATCGGAGGTTTATCTCAACTTCAAAAACACGTAGTTATTTAGCTTTTCTTGTAACGATGTACATATTGGTGGTCGATGTTTACCAACTTCTGAGTTCTGATTAAAACACATCACGGTTAAAGTTCGCGTGTTGTATGTGTTCAAAATACTATACGCAGTGATACAGTGAGTGTGTTTTGTCAGGACTTAGGTTCGAGTTCCAGTGATAACCGTAGCAAAAGACTTAGAAAGAGGGTAGATCGTTATGTCTGCACCTAACTTTTTAACTGTTCGACCATCCACCCGCATTCTTCAGTCTCCCCGTGAACATGGTGCATGTAACTGCGCCGAAATATCGGGAGCTCATTCCACAACCTTACTACAGTAAATATCACGTTAATAATCATATAATTTCAACTTCTGACTGTCGTCTGAATCTGAATTCGGATTACATTACAATATAATAATTTGGTACCATCGAATTGATCTGGTGGTGGATCCAGAAGGTGGATAGTGCATCACTTCAATGGCTACTTGCTAGCCCCCTTGACTTTTCGACTGTTTATTAGGTTATTTAACGAGACCCATACACACCACTTGGTGACGAGAATTATGGAGGTGGGTGCATAGTGGAATTCTACAATAGCAACCAGTAAACTAGAGTTTAGCCTCCTTTTAACTGTTTTTAGAGTTTCGTACCTCAAAAGGAAAAAGGACCCCTATAGAATTACTCCGATTACTTCGTTGTCAGTCTGTCTGTCAAGACCCTTTTTCTCTGGAACGCGTGGAAGGTATCAAATTGAAATTAATATCAAATACTCAGGTCTGAGGTCAGCTCCTTACGCGGTCTCAAACTAACGTTAAAACAGCTCAGTTCGGAAAATCACGTGAACGTGAACCTTAACGCACCCAGATTCGGTTTGTGGTCGCGCAACTTTTTTCATCACCTAAACTGGATTGCTTAAAACAGCTAGCCGTAAGGCCCCAGGTCTGCAATCCCTTGGAGCTATGGCAAAAGACCCTTTTTGAAACTTTCCATGTTGCCAGTTTCAAACATTATTATCATTATTGTTATTCATTTGTTGTTAGTGTTACTAATAGTACTTTATGAAATGAAACGATTTCACACAGGATGCGATAATTTAAAATAGAGAATGAACAACATAAACTGCGTTTTAACAAAGAGCTGTATCAGTAATTCGATAGGTACCTACTGAGTCATGGAAACCACTGGAATATAACGAATATATGCGTTGAAACGAGCAGTAGGTACACACGTTGGCGTTAGTCTGCGCTCGGCAACTTCGACAAGCTAGGCGAGTGACGACGAGTAAGGGCAAGCCATGGCAAGCCTAGGCAAATAGGCTGCCCATGCGTTGGCGCTTTTCTTCGCCCGCCAAGCTAAAGGTGGCATTCCGATCTTGGCGACCGCGACCGGGGACTGCGACCGGCGATCGTGACCAGCGGCAGCATTGCACGACCCACTGCTCAGTATGACTTTATAACAAGCTTTAGCTTTCTTGCCTTTTGTTTTTTTGTACCTATGACTTTTTTTTTACTTTTTTTGTGTGTCTTTTTGGCTAAGCAATGTTTAGCAGTCTCAGTGATATTTTTTTGATTTCGATTTGGTTAGTCCCATAATAGTTTTTTATTATTATTACAACCTGTTATTTAACTTGCAATGTATGTACGTAACTAAGTTTGTTCTGGTGGAATCTTGCAACTCAATTTTGAAGCAGATATCTTCAACCAATTGAGCTGTGGCATATTTATGTAAGTTCGGTGACAATGCAATGTTTATGGTACTTCGAGCGGTCTGATGATGGAGACAGAAAGTGGCCATAGGAATTCCTAAACGAAACGACTTAACCCCGTCGAGTTTGGGTTCATTAGATTTGTCTTCCCAAGCACTTTGGTCCTAGATGATAAATTCAATATGGCAGACACCTCAAGATAGCGGATAAATTGTTCACATCATGATATGGACATCAAATGGAAGTGTTTGCTGAGAAGAAAACGAAAAAGCTTGTGTTTAAAAAGTTTTTTTAATTAATAAAGCTTATTTTATTAATTATGCTTGCGTTTCAACCTAATCCTAACAAACCTAATAAGGCGGCGTACCTAATCGACGTAAATAACATTAAAAAAAACGGGCCGATTAGACAACCTTCATCCTTTTTCGAAGTCCGTTTAAAAAGATACGTGTAACGTGCCATATTCAAATGAATCAACCATAATTTCAGTCACTCTTTCATTAGCTTGTAAATAAACGTAGCCATGTTTTAAACGTTTATCGGGACTTATCACGTATTATTTAATTTAGGTAATAATATGTACCTTTCGCTCGACGTTTCGACCATGTTACAATGGCCGTGGTCACGAGCTGACTGAAAACTGCGGGTGAGTCCGGCGAGGAGAGCGGGTGTTTTGTTCTCCTACCCTCACTTGATCTTGAAAAATGGCAGGGTTGTCACTACGACACACAACACTGACTGAATCGGTAAATGTCCTAGTACCTACACCGCGGTTTGTACACTTGCTTACTATGGGATTCCACGACGCATCCATCTTCCCGGTTGAAATTGCGAGGTTTCCCGGTTGAAACGTAGCCACACGATTATCAAGCCTAAACTTTACTGAGTCTTTGGACGCAGCCTTTGAATGTCTTCAATGGATACAGCTCACGCGGCACATTTGCTTTCGTTAGGTCTTTATCTGTATTATATACGACAGTTGCAGTGCAGATGCCCTTGATGCCTTTCAAGCCCATTCCTTCCCTAAAAATTACGTAGATTACAATGACGCATATATTGATCTATAAACGAGGTATTATTATATTTTCGTGGTTTATGTGGTTATACGATCAATTCAAGGCTGCATATTCCAAACTCGTTCCAAGGCATCAGTAGTGACGTTGTCAGTTCGTGAGTTGACGGAAACAATGACATCATATTACAAGGTAATTATTGACTTGATTAGATTGAGGCGTCCAGGGAATCCAGTAGGAACGTATAGCTTATACTATTATAGCTGATGGTATAATAACTTCCAAAAATTACCGACGTTCCATCATCAGCTAGAAGGCGCCCACTGCTGAACATAGGCAATAGGCATAGTCCCTTAGAAATCAACACTGAACGCCAACTTGCCATCTGCATTCACTGGATCTCCGCGACTCTCTCAGTGTCGTCGTTCCATCTATAGTGGGAGGTCTACTTACGCTGCGTCTTCCGACTCGTAGTCTCCACTCAAGAATCTTTCTTCCTCATCGGTTACCGGTTCTTTGAGGATTTGGCCAGCCCAATTGCCACTTCAACTTACAAATCTAAGCAGCTAGGTATGTCGGTGACTGTGTCTTCAGCGACAATCCTCGTTTCAGATTTTATCGCGCAATGAAACTCCGAGCATAGTTCTCTCCATTGCCCGCTGTGCAAATCTGGGTTTTCCAAAAGGCCATCAGTTAATGACCACGTCTCAGTACTTACCTTTTTAGGGTTCCGTACCTCAAAAGGAAAAAACGGAACCCTTATAGGATAGATTTTTATCAAAACACTGTTTTAAACTATCACGGTTGTTCACTAAAGTTATATGATTATTATTATGTGATGATTATTATGTGGTAAGGTTGTGGAATGACAACAACCTTACCACGGTAAATATCCCGTAAATAATCATATAACTTTAGATTTTTATCAAGTTGATATTTATACTAAATACTTGGGTCTACGGTTTCTTACGGCTGTAAAAAAATAAAAGTTGTAAGTCAACGCAATCAAAAGATATGAACGTTTATGTCGCATATTTTGTGATTTCACAGGGAAATCAAAACCTATAGGATACTTCCCGTTGACCTAGAATCATGAAATTTGGCAAAAGGCAAGGTCTCATAGCACATATATAGGAATAAATCTGAAAGTTACAAATTTTAAGTTATATCATTTAAAAATAATTATTTTGCTATTACAAACTTACATTTTGTAGTTGGAATGTAAAGAAGAACCTTACAGTCAACTACAAAGTTAAGTTTGTCTTTCAATATTTCAACTTTAGTTTTTTTTTGGACTCGTGCTCTGAGGGTTCTATCCAACGGAACCCTCAGAGCACGAGTCCTACTCGTACTTGTCCGGTTTTTTGTAAGCAAACAAGCAGACAGACTGCCTGATGGTAAGCTGTCACCGTCGCCTATGGATACTTAGAACATCAGTGTCATCATCACTGGAGTATCACAGATACCTACGTTGCCGACTCTAAAACTTCTTGTATTGGAATTTGAAGTTCTCGAATAGGAAAGTCCGGTTTTCGGCACGTCTTGGCACAGGCGCTGCGTGTGCGAGGGGCGTGCGCGGCATGCGGCAGCTGCGTGCGCGTGACGTCACGCGCCGCGCCCCGCACCAACATTGACACACATCGACGCTGCGCCTGCGCACCTCGTCCAATATGCAACTTGTTTTAACTACGTCGTTCAGCGTCGTTACTCTTTTGTTATGGAAGATTTTCGGACGTCTGGATAAACCATTATTTATAGAAACAATGCGAGAAGTTTTTGCGCCAACTTTAATCAATTGCAGCTGTCAGAGCAAAAAAATAATGGGAATAGGCTGCTGTGGGCAGGCACGGTGCTTGTATAGGTAGGTACCGTTCTATAAGTTTTTTTAAAGGTGTCGAATAATTTTTTTTAAAAATATAATAAATCTAGCTCTTAGTTTCCATTTCCATCATGTGTTACTCCATCAATCCATAAAGAATCAAAAATACCTTATTATTATCATAGATCAGTGGAAATCGCTCTCTGTGCGATTCACCCAATCGCGATCTTTTTTGCCTCACACCTGCAAAATATGGAATGAGCTACTTTTTTGCCTCACTCTTGAAAAATGTGGAGCTAAGTACCTAGTGTACCCGCGGTGTTTCCGAGAAGCTACAACATGGGGTTCTTCAAAAGACGAAGATAAACAGGCTCGGCAATGCAGTTTTGATGCCACTGGTGTTACAAGTATCTATAAACCTCTGCGAGGTTTATTGGTGACAGCAAACATGTAATATATGTAACATAATGTTATAAATAAATTTAAAAAAAAAAAAAAAAAAAAATACGCTACGGTGACTGCTTACCATTAGGCAGCCCGTCTGCTTGTTTGCCACAATGGCATAAAAAACCTAGTAATAAATAACACGTGACCAAAATGCTGGCGTGTTTCTGGCTCAACGCATAAGCATTGCCATTCAGCTTGGTAATGCCGCCAGCATGCTGGGTACGCTACCAACTGGTAGTGGACTTGAGCATTTGTATTGTCTTTAGACCTTCAACAGTCTATGGGCAGTGTAACTGTTATTGTAGTGTTAGTATTAGCTTGTATTTTTTGTCTATACTAACATTATAAAGAGGAAAGATTTGATTGTTTGTTTGTTTGTTTGCATTGAATAGGCTCCGAAACCACTGAACCGATTTGAAAAATTCTTTCACTGTTGGGAAGCTACACTATACCCGGGTGACATAGGCTATAACCTATACCCGTGCGAAGCCGGGGAGACCGCTAGTAATATTATAAAAGCGAAAGTAACTGTTTCTCTGTATGGATGTTTGTTCGCTTTTCACGACTAAACCGATCTTAACGAATTTTGGCAGGATGATAGTGCACATCATATGGACGGACATAGGGTACTTATTCTCCCAGAAAATGCGGGAAAATTGGAAAATCGCGGGTAGCGCCGCCGGCTTCAGCTAGTAGGTAATAAAGGCATTTCACCATTAAAAAAATATACAGTGTAAACTCCATATAGCGACACTCGATTTAACGACAAACTCCCTAAAACGTCGAAATTACTTGACTTTGGTTGGTTTTCCTTGTTATCTATACAATGGTACACTCTATGTAGCATCACTTCTATTATTATTAAGCTTATTAATCTATCCACATTATTGTACATTTTATAATATAGCTGTTTACTGTTCCTTAATAAATAAAATAAAATAAAATCACACCCACTCTAAATAACGACAATAATACGTCATTATTAAGCAATAAATTGTACTTTCTAACATCTCGTATTTAAAATAAACTATAATACTGGAGCAGCAAAAAACGTCAGACGAAGATAACAGACTATACGCAATAATCGTTGTTATTTGTATTATCAATATTAGATAATGTTTGTTGTTTGTAAATTTTGTGTAAAATCAAGTAAAATACATATTATAATAGGAAAACAATATTGATTTTTCTTCTCTCCATCTAACGACAACTCTCAATAACGCCATAAAATGCGCAGTCCCTTAAGTGTCGCTATATAGAGTTTACACTGTAGTAATAAATCTTCATTTATCATGATTAACATTTGCACTCCATGACAGGTATGCATTGCTAGACGTCCTATGCAACATGCATTTTGAATACAATTATTATCTTATCCATAGTTAGTACCTACATGCGTCCACCGCGTGTTTCACACATGTAGGTAAAGGGTAAAGGTATGAAACCGGTTGATGTGAATGACACACTTTATATTCTCTATATTTTTCTTTACACTTTACACTTTTTTTTAGGGTTCCGTACCTCAAAAGGAAAAAACGGAACCCTTATAGGATCACTTCGTTGTCTGTCTGTCTGTCCGTCTGTCCGTCTGTCAATACCCTTTTTCTCAAGAACGCGTAAAGGTATCAAGTTGAAATTTATACCAAATACTTGAGTCTACGGTTTCTTTCCGCTGTAAAAAAATTAAAGTTGTAAGTCAACGCAATCAAAAGATATGAACGTTTATGTCGTATATTTTGCGATTTCACAGGGGATTCAAAACCTATAGGGTACTTCCCGTTGACCAAGAATCATGAAATTTGGCAAGATTCAAGGCCTTATAGCACATACCTATATAGGAATAAATCCGAAAGTCATAAAATTAAAGTTATATCATTTAAAAATAATTATTTTGCTATTACAAACTTACATTTTGTAGTTGGAATGTATGGAAGAACCTTATAGTCAACTACAAAGTTAAGTTTGTCTTTCAATATTTCAACTTTAGTATATCTTTTTTTTTGGACTCGTGCTCGGAGGGTTCCGTCCAACGGAACCCTCAGAGCGCGAGTCCTACTCGTACGTGTCCGGCTTTTTTACTTTACACTAAATAATAAACATATTTTGACTTATTATTTTCTTGGTTTTATAATTATATTTAAACGTATTTACCTGTATAGTTCATACTTTCTCGTAAATATACTGCCCTCCTTTATTTTGGTCTCTTCAACACTTTTATTTCATTTAATCCTTGTTGGACTGTATCTTATTTTAGGAGTGGTTTTATAAATATTCCCTTAGATTCCTTTCCCATCGATATAATCTCTACAAAATGGCATGGGTAATGGATCCCAGGATCATAGAATAAGTATTAGTAGGTACCTAGACTACCTAGTATAGAATAACCTTAACCTTTTAGTATTTAACCTTCTTGGTACCTACTATCTAAAACACACTGGTAGAGTTAATGAGTACATTATTGACTATATCTATGCTACAGTTACCGTGGTAAGGTTGTGGAATGAGCTCCCGATATTTTGGCGCAGTTACATGCACCATGTTCACAGAATAAGACTGGAGAATACGGGTGGTTGGTCGAACAGAACCTTACCACGGTAAGTATCCCGTTAATTTAAAATCATATGAATGTAGTGAACAACCGTGATAGTTTGAAACAGTGTTTTATATCTACGCGATACGCCCCCTAATTTCATGTATCACTTTTCCATAAAATACCTATAATTTTAAATGATCATATTATAAGAGTGATTAGTGACCATTCAGGGATGGTCACTGAATCGGCGACGTCATCGCAAATACGAGATGACGCCATGTAAAGTGGGGATGAAAAAAATATCTCATCACACTCCTCCATGAAAGGCATTTTAAAATGAAAGATTCTTTGGCAGATTTTTTGTTTAAGTGCACCGTTTGCTAAATCTTAACCGCCATAATTGCAGTAATAAAGTTGCTAGTCTATCGGTTTTTTATCGGATACATTTCGGAGAGAGCGCTTCTGCACGATCTAATTCCCTTCTGCCCATTTTTCTAACGGATTGCCAGAGCCAGCACTAAAAATCGCCACCGCTTTATGGTTCATATTCCGAAAACCCGTACGAAGCACTTTGATTCCACATTTATTGTACGAACTGCTAGTCTGTGGAATGCGCTGCCTGAATGGTTGTCCCGGATGGCTACAATCTGGGTGTCTTCAAATCACGAGTGAATCGGTTTCTTCTAGGCAAGCGTGCTTCAACGTAGACCGCATCATCGCGAGATGGTGGTCAAACACAAGCATATTATTTATTTAAAACACATACGGGATTAAAACTTTTGAAAAATAAACAAGTCATGTTCATTAAGCTCTGTTTAGTTAAACTTGTTTTTAAGTAAACATGAGTCCATAATAAAGAAAATTTTCAAGTATTCTGACACTAGGTTATCAGATCATTTCACCAAAACTAAATGCATCTGATGCCCTTCAACTAAAATTAACAAAAAATAAAACTAACCGTACCAAACCTTGAACAACCAGCAAGGGAATATTCGAGCATTCTGCGAAAGCAAACAAACGAAAATAAACCCATTACAAATTTAAATAAGACTCCATTTACATTGAATTTTCTATAGATTACAGTGTTATGTTGTGGAAGTTCAATTATCAGTTTGTAAATTTTGCTTGTAATATAAGCAATAACCATGATAATATAATCGCAAGAGCAAATTTTCCGAAATGCTATTTCATGTATTCATTTTATGTTATTTGTTTTTAAATTTATTACATGATATCGACATAATAGTATTGAAGTTGTGGAATGAGCTCCCGATATTTCGGCGCAGTTACATGCACCATGTTCACGGGAAGACTGAAGAATGCGGGTGGTTGGAGAACAGTTAAAAAGTAAGGTGCAGACATAACGATCTCCCCTCTTCTTTTGCTACGGTTATCACTGGAACTCGAACTCGAACCTAACTCCCGACAAGCTCATATAACTTTAGTGAACAACCGTGATAGTTGAAAACAGTGTTTTAATAGTATTGAAATTATTAAGTTTGTTTCAATTATCGGGTCTAGCTGAAACGTTCTCTTGGTGTGGCCGAAGCTTGAAAACTTTTTGTTGAATATATAAACATAATAATCACTGTAAATGTGTGAATGCTATTATGAAAATATTGTACAGGATTGGATAACCGGGTAATTTTCATGGATGGAACCTGTAAATGTTGTCTCAAAACATCAAAATATTGAGGCAAGTTGCCTTGTCACCCACTAAATGACCCCTAAAAATACTGCTCTCTTACTATTATTTTCGTAACACTGGCTTTTCGGTGAAGGAAAACATCGTGAGGAAGCCTGCATACGTACGGAGAAGGAATTCAATGGCGTATGTGAATTCACCAACCCGCAACTGGGCTAGCGTGGTGGATATGGCCCAATCACCATTTTGGGGGTAGGCTAAAAGTCCAGCAGTGGACTGTTAAAGGGCTGATTATGATGATATTGTATTAATTATCATTATGCCGACAAGTCAATGGAGAGAGCTATGCTCGGAGTTTCTTTGCGCGATAAAATCCGAAACGTGGATATTCTCCAAAGAACCAGAGTCACTGACATAGCATAGCTATTAATATTTACAAGTTGAAGTTGACAAGGGGCGGGTCACATCACTCGAAGCACCGATAGCCGATGGAGTAGAATGGTTCTTGTGTGGAGACCATGAACCGGAAGACGCACCCCATGTTGGATCCCCCCCCCCCCCCCCCCGCAGTGGATGCTATCATTCAGTGTGGGGGTCCAAGGGCCTATGTTCAGCAGTCCACTGGCTGGGTGACTACGCCCACAAGCCAATATAGTATTCACTTCTCGTCTGGATATACATAAATACATTACATTCATAATAGGAAGTTTGGATAAAACAATAGGTACTATTAGTATGCAGAGTCCTTATCCACGGGTACTTCAATAATAATTTCATATAATTATGCGTTGGCTGCTCAAAAGAATAAAACTTTACAATTAGTACCAAGCCAAGTAGAACAAACAATAGGTACGCACCTCTAAGTAATATAAGTTATTATTTGGTAGTTTGTTATTAGGTTTGTTGTTGTTTGTTTGTTGTTATTATTTTTATTAGGTACATAAAGAAATGCATTAATTTTATAGAAAATTACCTCTGCTCCGGCCCCCAGCAAAGAAGAAACCTATCGCAGATTTTTATTTGGGTAACTTTGTGTATAAAGTGTAATAAATAATCATACTGGATCTCCCCAATCAGTAGCTAACATAGAAAAAATTGCCTTGATTATTATTTTTAGGGTGTTTTTATCACATTATTTTACGAAAAATCGACAGCATGTGCAAACATAATAAAATTTATACCTACTTCAATTTTCGACAATAGCGCTTTGGTTCCACTTTTGTTATGCGAAATGATATTTGTAGTCTGTGGAATGCGCTACATGAATGGGTGTTTACAGGTACAATCATTGTTTATTTCGGTAAAAAACAAGCACAGTATTGTAAATATAGTAATGCAAGTATAATTAGTCCTCTTATGAATACAAGAATTCGTATTAGCAAAGAATCCTACTATTATTAGAAATGCGAAAATGCTACACTGCTTCATGGTTGATACGTATTCCGAAAACTCGAACAAAGCGCTTTGATTCCACCTTTATTGTGCAAACTGCTAGTCTGTGAAATCCGCTGCCTGAAAACTGTTCCCCGATACTTACAATCTGGGTGTTTTCAAACCGCGAAAGAATTGGTTTCATCTACGCAAGCGTGCTCTGTCGTAGACCGAATCATCGCTATCAGGCGAAGTGGAGGTCAAACACAAGCTAATTATTAAAAAAAAAAAAAAAAATACGGTGTGGAAGCACATAATTACTCTTGCATTCACTGTCGCCGGATACTAGGAAGTTACGCTTTTGTTATCAGTATATTGTAATATCTTGGTTGAGCCCGACACAACGAATGAGAACTTTAGCATCGGTCTATTCCACTTTGATCACCTGGGTGATAAAAGTCGACTCTTTAGTCGACTTTGATCACCTGGGATTAATATAATCACCTGGAAGACCATAGACTCCACTGCTTTCTTAGATAATGTGTTAATTAGGATCGTGTAACAAAATCACCGCAGATTTTTTATCAACGTAGATTTTTTCTTCTTTAGCCATAGATTGGAGAGATCATTTAATATAGAATATATTTGTTATATACATTATATGTACAAAAATCTGATCTTTTTACGCCGGGGTTGGGCCAATTTTGTGTAAATAATTGTATAATATAAAACTAGTATGCATTTAGCTCTATTGATTAATTGAACCCCTGATCTTGTCAAAGCTGTAATATCAGATCATTTTGTGATATTTAGGTTATAGTGTTATTTTAAGTTACACTGATTCAACGTTTGCTCCATCCAATGTTTATATCTTAGATCGATTATTTGCGAAACAATACATATCAGGTTTATCTTTGTCACTTGCCTTGACTTACATTAGGTTCTCTTTGTCACATAATCATATTCATGTACCTATATGATTATGTTTAAATAATGGTCATATTAATAAACAAAGATTTTTTTTTTGACTCTGAATGATTTTCAATTTTATATGCGTCATAATCATGACCTATACTAACACTTTTCTCTTCAATTATCAACAGTACTTAATTGATGTTTTTTTTTTAATAATTATCTTTATTGTTTTAAAAGTTACAGTTATGTGTTACTTCCGGAGATTAATAATTAATTACTGTTATGCATGTTAAAGGTTAGATGATTAATTTCCAAGTTAAAGGTTACTATTTCAGTTTCACTACTATTGTTTACTATTTAATTTTCCTTTTGTTTATTTACTTTGTTATCGAATTCATGTGTCAGTTTTCAATCCGGATATAGCTTTTCATTTATTGAGTCATGGTCGATGTCTGATTCATTCATAATATTAACATTACCTATATTAGCATCACCTGTTGGTCTGATGTCACAAGTCTTTTCGTATTGCTCATACATTTACTCATAACCCAGTGTTATCTGTCATGCGTTAGGCGCATGTTGTTTTCAAGTGTGTGGCATGTTTTGTATGTGTTTTGTTTTGTTTTGGTGTTTCCAGTGTGCCCGTGCGATCCGCACTGGGCGCCGAGTGAAGCGCGCGCCGCCTTTTATAGCTTCGGTTTGACGCTTTATCGCGACACATTTACATTTTACATAGATAAGTAATCCTTTGACGTTTACAGTGCTATGTTTCTCTATTACTTGTACAGTTTCTACGTTAGCCATATTTCTTTATCAGGTTTCATCATCTGTTCGAAAGATACTGACCTCGAAAATCTCAGTTGCAATTTAGAAATTGTCTGTGACGTGATGGTAATCACCGTCGGTCCGGCGGCGTCGGTGGCTTCGTCCGAATCCCACATTACGCAAATCCAACGGAAAAGTACGGCGTTGCACAATGATACAGCTGTTACACCTGTATGGTAACGGAGTACGGTCGGGAATGGCGTGTCGTGACGTGTGATGACGTCATCCGACACGCTGGCTACGCGTGATCGTCGGCTGACGCGCCCACCGCACGTACTAACTATTATATATTCTGTGGCTCTGCTTGTGTTGTTCTTGCCAACAGCGCCCGCGCTTCGTGTAGCAACAGTTTTTTATGCAACGCCTCTATACAGCGGTGACTGGCCGAAGAACGGTTTTAAAATTCGAATTTAGAATTTCAAACGCGATGTTTTTTGAGGTGTGGCAAATTCGAGCGAACTGACTCAGTGTTAAAGCTCGTAGTGCTTGATGCCGCATTCCGGCTTACACGCAAGCCCTTACAAGCCAATTTGATTAAGACAAAAATTATACTGTCAAAATTGTCACAAATTGTAACTGTCATTTGTCAAAGAAAAAAATATACTTTCTCTCTCTAAAAAAGTGTTTTCAATGGACGACGTGTTCGGCATCCTAATTCAGGAAAATCAGGCAAATCCATCGTTTATAAGTTCAGAAATGAACATTTCCTTCGAGCCGGATATTAATACAACGTACACGACGTTTTAATTTCGAGTTTTTGACGAAGAAGAAAGCATACGCGTATTACGCGTCCAACCACGTAGGTACCGGCGTGCTTCATATCTGCCATTTTGCGGCATCTTGGCAGCAAATCGGTGGCAGACTGCTTGCCAGCGGCATTGGTAACTACTTATTGGCAATTGGCGAGCCCATCATCTTCAATCGGCGGCGAGCGCCGTAAAGAAGGTGACAGAGTCTGCGCGGAAAGGCCGCGCTGACTATCGCCGTGTCATCGGTCCAACAGTGGCCTCTCAAAACGCCACTGTTGTCGGCTTCTTCGTGTTTCCACGTGTTTTCAGAGAAGAGCATAAGTCTTAACACAAGGCTATATCATCAGTAAGCGGTGTTTGGTCAGGTAAAGGAGTTGGCGCGGACAGGCCGCGCTAGCTATCACCGAGTCATCGGGTCCAACAGAAGAGCTATTGTTATCGGCATCTTCGCGAGTGCAGGGGACTGCATTAGCTCCAGTTCAGTTAAAATCAAACCAGTGTCAGTGTATATCAAATAGGTAATAGTGAAATTATTGTGGAGAGAACAGCGGTCCAAGTATAGTCTATAAATTCCGTGTGCATCTATTCCATTAAAGAAGCCCAGTCCATGGACACCCAGTGGAGTGACAGCTGTAAGTCCAATCACAAAGGATTGTAACTAACTGTGAGTAAGCTTTGAACCGATATTAAATTATTGCATATTGAGTGAAACTTGTTGTGAAAATCGTTGAACATTTAACCTCCAAATTAGCATTACTTAATTCAGTTGTCAAGTCAAGCAATCCATAATTCCAAGTTCCTACATTTTCCAATAACTGCAGCCTCGCTGTGTTTGCAATTTACAATATGGATAGATTAGCCAGAACTCAGGAAAACTTGAAGGAGAGGATATCTAAGGCAAGAATAAATTTTGGTAAACAAGCTAAGGATAAAATCACAATTTCATACATAGAGACTCGCTTGGAAACTTTAGAGCAATATTGGAAATCATTTACTAGCAATCATGATAAAATGTATACAGAAATCGAAGGGACGGAATTGGATGCTTCAACTTATATTATAAATGACACATTCCAACAGGTAGAGGAAATTTACCTCGATTACAAATGTAAACTTAAAGATGCCTTGAATCAAACTGAGGTCATCGGTTACTGTATCGATGACCAGTAGTAGTCCAGCAGCAATCAATGACTCTGCTCAGTCAAACGCTAGGTTACCAAGAATAACAATTCCAACTTTTTCCGGTAATTATATAGAGTGGGCGAGCTTCAAGGATTTATTTATTTCCCTTGTGCACAACAATAAGAATTTGGACAATGTTCAAAAATTACATTATTTGAAAACACATGTACAGGGAGAAGCAGATCAGCTTCTGAGACATATCCCAGTCACTTCCGATAACTATCAAAATTGTTGGGCACAATTGGAAAAACGATATGACAATAAAAAATTCTTGGCAAATTGTCTGTTAAAGCGCCTCATGAACTTGAAGCCAGTCGCTACTGAATCTTCAAGTGCCATCAAGGAACTGCTTGATATTTCCAGCGAATGTTTACATGCACTTGAACATTTAGGAGTCGATGTGTCTTCATGGGACATTATTGTAATTTTTATCTTAACTCAAAGGCTCGACTGTAAGTCGAGGGAAATGTGGGAAACAAAGAACAATGACTCGACTAATGAACTTCCCAAATTCAATGACTTTAAGGATTTTCTTGAAAATAGGTTTAGAGCTTTGGAATGTATCGGTCCACAAGGTGGAATCAAACAAGGTAGTCAACGGACAAAAAATACTTTGTCACTGCATCTAATTGATAAGTCAGATGCTGTATGTGTTTTTTGTTCGGACAAAACCCACAAATTATGTAACTGTAAAGGCTTCGCAAAGGAAAAGGTCGATGATCGTCGTAAGTTTGTCCAAACCAGTGGGCTTTGTTTCAATTGTTTGAAACCGAATCATTCAGTGTACTCATGTCGTCAGTCAGCAAGGTGCCACATTTGCAAACGTAAACATCATTCGTTACTTCACTCGAAAAGTATTCAAAAATCACCTAGTGAACTAAAACCGGATCAGGCTGCTTATAGAGATGGTGGAGTTCCAAGTTCGGTGTCAATCTCAGGTGAGCATACCAAAGCCATGACTTGTATTGCAACAGCTAACAGCCAGGTACTGTTAGCCACAGCTTTGGTTGACGTCGAGTCAAATACAGGGACTTCTGTTTGTTTACGATCCCTGCTGGACCAAGGATCACAGGCTAGTTTTATTCAAGAGTCTGCGGTCCAGTTGTTGGGCTTAAAGAAGAGCCCCATCAAAACTTTCATCTCAGGTCTAGGTGGTGATCCTCAAGCATCTCTTGCTTGTAAGTCAATGGTATCCATTAAAATTCAATCCCGCCATGATCCCAGCTTTGTCATCCCCGTCAAGGCTTATGTTTTACAAAAATTGACCACTCTTCTTCCTGAACGTAGGGTGTTCGTTCATGAGCTACCCTCGGTGGTGTCAGTCCAGTTAGCTGATCCATCATTTGGTACACCAAATAAAATTGATTTATTGTTAGGTGCCGAAGTTTACAGCCAGATATTGTTAGAAGGATTTATCAAGGGTCCGCCAGGCTCTCCTATTGCTCAGAAAACTACACTTGGCTGGATCTTATCTGGTGAAGTAAGCGTAGTCGGTAACCAGCCAGAGACGTGTCACAATGCTATTATTAGCATGCATTCAGTTCATCCCATAGAAAGGGAACTGAATCTTTTGAAGAGCTTTTGGGAAATTGAGTCAGAGCATTATTCAGTAAAGAAGCACTTCACCGAAGAGGAACATCAAAGTGAAAAATTGTATGCAGAGACAACTCAAAGAGATGAATCTGGTCGCTACGTAGTCAAGCTGCCCTTCCGCACCCCTGATCCTCAGTGTAAATATGGCAACTCACAACACATTGCCCAAAAAGATTTCTTCTGCTGGAGAAACGTCTCTCCAAGGATCCAAACCTCAAAGAAGAGTATGTTAAAGTCATAAATGAATATTTAAGTCTTGGACACATGGAGATTGTGCAAGATAAAAATAAATCAGATGCGGTGTATCTACCACATCATGCGGTTGTGAGAAATGACAAACTCACAACAAAAGTCAGAATTGTTTTTGATGCATCATGTCAAGGGACCAATGGAGTGTCGTTGAACCAAGATTTAATGGTTGGTCCAACTTTGCAGCCAGAGCTTCGCCACATATTGTTACAATGGCGTTGCCACCCCATATGTATCGTTGCAGATGTCATAAAAATGTACAGACAAGTTAAAGTGTCTGAAGTCGATGCAGATTTTCAACGCCTGCTTTGGAGAGAAAATCCAGAGGATGAACTGCAGCACCTTCGGCTGCAACGGGTTACATTCGGTACATCGGCTGCCCCATATTTAGCTGTAAAATCTTTGCAGCAAATAGCTCACGATGAAGGAAAGGATTTTCCATTAGCATCAAATCGGGTCTTAAAGGATTTTTACGTTGACGATTACATGACCGGATGTCAAACTGTTGAAGAAGGTATTCAGATCTATCAGCAGACAAAAGATTTGCTAAGTCGTGCCGGTTTCCAGCTCCAGAAGTGGTCCACTAACAGCGATGAATTGTTGGAATATATAAAGGAAGACAAGCCAACATTTGAGAAACTACTCGAATTAAAGACAGATTGTACACCAACAAAGATATTGGGACTCACCTGGAATAGACAAACTGACAACTTTGAATACACAGTCAAGCTGCCTCCTCTGGAAACTCCTGTAACCAAGCGACGAGTGATTTCTGATATTGCAAGGCTCTACGATCCTCAAGGGTGGATAGCACCAGCCATAATTATTGCAAAAGGCTTTATCCAGAAAATATGGCTTTCAGGGATCGAATGGGATCAGGAATTGCCTCCGTCATTGATGAAAGATTGGCTAAACTTCAGAAAAGACTTAAATGAACTTGCCAATTTTCGTATTCCACGTTGGATCCACCTTTCAGTAGATGATCAAGTAGTGGAGTTGCAGGGTTTCGCAGACGCGTCGAACGTTGCCTACGCGGCTGTAGTGTATGCACGCATCATCGACAAGAATGGCTCTGTTCACGTTAGTTTGGTAACGTCTAAAACCAAGGTTGCTCCAATAAAACAGGTCTCGATTCCCAGATTGGAGTTGTGTGGTGCAGTACTGCTTGCAAAATTGCTGCTGGAAGTCTCAAATGTGCTGAACGTACCGAAGCAACATTTACATGCATGGAGTGACTCTACAGTTGTGTTGGCATGGTTGAAGAGCCATCCCAGTAGATGGAAAACATTTGTAGCCAACAGAGTAGCAGAAATACAAACAATTTTGGACGGAAACCAATTCTCACACGTGCCCTCTCAACAAAATCCAGCTGACTGTGCTTCAAGAGGGGTCAAACCATCGGAGTGCGCTCAGCTTCAGTTGTGGCAGCAAGGTCCAGAGTGGCTGAAACAAAAAATAATAGATTACAAAACAAAGAATAAGGATACGATGTTGGAAGAAAGTAAAGTGACAAGTCATACCGTTACCTGCAAACAAATGGAGGATACCATTCTGACTAAATTCTCATCTTTGACTCGACTTACCAGAGTCATCGCATTCTGTAGAAGATTTCTGATCCCAACACCCAAAGGTTCTCTAACTGCAGCAGAACTGAGCAAGGCACTAGACAAGTGCATTGAATTATGTCAAAGGAATTGGTTTCAAGAAGAAATTGACAGTTTGAAAAATAATGGTAGCGTCAACAAAAAGAGCAACTTAAATTCACTGAGTCCATTCCTGGACTCAAACGGCTGCTTGAGAGTTGGTGGACGGCTGCAGAAATCTAAATTGAATAACAGTATAAAGCATCCCATTTTAATGCCTAGAAATTCAAATTTTACAAGGTTACTGGTTGCTGATGCCCACATAAGAACATGCCATGGTGGACCTCAACTTCTGATCACAGTCTTGAGGTCCAAGTATTGGATTGTGAACATAAAGAGTCTTGTACGGCAACACGTTAGGAAATGTGTAGTTTGTGTCCGTCATGCTGCCCAAACTACACAACAGATGATGGGACAGTTACCGGAAGCTCGAGTAACAGCCAGCCGAGTCTTCCTCAGAAGCGGAGTGGACTATGCTGGACCCATTAGTCTTCGCCCCTCCAAGGGTCGTGGCTACCATGCCACG
Organism: Agriopis aurantiaria; assembly: GCA_914767915.1. Lineage (NCBI taxonomy): Eukaryota > Metazoa > Arthropoda > Insecta > Lepidoptera > Geometridae > Agriopis > Agriopis aurantiaria. The sequence continues at coordinate 2,499,315 of OU611982.1, forward strand.
AAGGGCTGGATAGCCCTATTTGTATGTATGGCAACGAAATCTATTCACATGGAGGTCGTAAGCGACATGACAGCTCAAGGGTTTCTAGCTGCTTTTAAGCGCTTTGTAGCCAGGCGAGGACACGTAGAAGACGTCTGGAGCGATAATGGAACAACATTCGTTGGTGGTGCCAAGGAATTAAAGGCATTGTTCAATGCTGAGAGGTCCGGTCTCAATCCTGAAATTGCTGATTGGTTTGCATCAAACGGTACTAATTGGCATTACGTGCCGCCTCATTCCCCGAATTTCGGGGGGTTATGGGAAGCGGGGGTGAAGTCAGCAAAGGGCCATTTGAAAAGAGTCATTGGCACCAGCACTCTTACCTATGAAGAGATGACAACTTTGTTGTCACAAATCGAAGCTTGCCTAAATTCAAGACCTATTTCTCAGCTCCCAACTTATCCAGATGAGCCATCTGCTCTCACACCAGGCCACTTCCTTGTGGGCGAACCTCTAGTAATAGTTCCTGATCACAATTATGAAACCTGTAATGTTTCTTCACTAAAAAGGTGGCACCTTACACAAAAAATGTTGCAAACTTTTTGGCGTAGGTGGTCACAAGAGTATCTCACCCAGCTCCAGCATCGCTATAAGTGGACGGATGTGGCGTCAGAGCCAAAGGTAGGTGATGTTGTGTTAATCAAAGAAGACGATCTTCCACCAGCACGGTGGTTGCTTGGAATGATTATAGATAAGCACACTGGTTCGGACGGGCTTACACGTGTGGTAAGCTTAAAATATAAAAACAATGTTATAAAGCGACCTCTGTCAAAACTTGTCTTGTTACCTATAATTTGAAACACCAAGATACATGGTCCACACTTAACCATTAACCACACTTACCTTATTTGTATTTAAAATTGCATTTATTCTTAAATTTACATCTTTATACCTAAGTTTGCATGTCAACGATGTGTTAAAGAACAATTAGCATCCCAAGTAATAAAGTTAAATAAGCAGCACACCGGCCCCTTTGGAGATCGATGAGGGAGGCTAATGTCCGGCCGTGGACGTCCCATGGCTGAGATGATGATGAATCATCACATAGATAGTTAAGAATGTAAATTAAGATCACAAATTTGTTCAATAACCAATCATAAGTCATGATAATACAGTCCACATTCAACAAATTTGTGGTTAGTTAATAGTTAGTAGTAGATAATTCGCATTTTTTGGTTTTCATGTTTTCTTCTTTTTTATGTTATTAAGTTCAATTTGAATAACAATATTGTTCTAGTGTCAATGCCCTGAGTGCATTTAATTGTTTATCATAGTTGTATGTTTTGTTTTTTTTTGTGTGTTTATGAACGGATTGGACTAATGCGTTCATGGCTGGCGAAATGTTAAAGCTCGTAGTGCTTGATGCCGCATTCCGGCTTACACGCAAGCCCTTACAAGCCAATTTGATTAAGACAAAAATTATACTGTCAAAATTGTCACAAATTGTAACTGTCATTTGTCAAAGAAAAAAATATACTTTCTCTCTCTAAAAAAGTGTTTTCAATGGACGACGTGTTCGGCATCCTAATTCAGGAAAATCAGGCAAATCCATCGTTTATAAGTTCAGAAATGAACACTCAGTCAAAGTCTAAAATTGTATTATTTATCATTCCTGTTGAGATGAAAAATCATAATAAGTACCTCTACCTACATATTTTATACCTTGTACCTATATTATGTTGCTGCAAATATAGTGTTACTGTGAAAGCAAAAGACAATAATAAAATTTAAAAAAAACCTACTTCAGGGCTATATACCTCCATGTACAAAACAAAAAGGTAGAAAACGACAGTTAAAACATGGTTAAAACTAAGATTGAAAGTCCTCAACACAATGACAACTTTTACTCCATAGAACCACAAACCAAAACGGTTTGGTCTGTTTTCGTAATCAGCTACGTCAACTGTGTATATATTTTAGTTTCTGTTTATTTTTTCAAAAAGAGCTGAATTAATATCGATAAAATTTATATGGGACCACTTCTGAAATATGCCCTACCAAACAAAAAAGAATCATTAAAAACAATTCATAAATGGCGGAGTAATCGCGTAACAAACATACAAAAAAAAAACATACAGGCGAATTGATAACCTCCTCCTTTCATCGGTTAATAAACATGTAGCAAAAGTGGCGTTAAGTTTGTTTTTCATGGTCCATCAGATTAAATCATGGCTTGGTAGTATTTCATCACGTTTTGACCTCGACGGTGACAGAGCAAAAAGAGCGATTGCTTGGATTGGGACGCAAAATGAAATAATTTAGTTCAACAAACTAAAATCATACCAAGTAGGTATTTAATATAAGTTAACTAAATCACTTACAAGATACAAGTTGAGCTACCTAACGTGGTGTTTCCGAGAAGCTACAACATGGGATTCTTCAAAAGGCGAGTTTATAGAGTCCACGTATTTGCAAGTATCATAGGAGACGGTGACTGCTTACTATCAGCCCGTCTGCTTGTTTGCCGCCTATGGCATAAAAAAATACAAGTTGCACATTTTACTTGCACCCTATCCAAAAAAAAAACTCCATTTGTATCATTGTTCTATGTGATGAAAAATTCATTCTCAGGTACAATTTATGTGTTTCTTACCTCGCTTGAATAAATATTTTGTAAGTAAGTGTGGCATTTGCTACTGAGAAATAGTAATGCCTACAAAACGATAAGGAAAAGTTCAAAGATAACGAGGTATTTAGTGTTTCTTCAAGTAACCATCCGTTTGCGCAAACTTATTGCATTTACCTTAGATAAGTTATCGTGATTACAATTCTAAAAACGACAGTTATTATGTTTTTTCATGAAGATAGTGTAACGAACAAATGGAGAATTACACTGTGTTAAACTATCACAGTTGTTCACTTAAATTTGTATGATTATTTACGGTATATTTACCGTGGTAAGGTTGTGGAATGAGCTCCCGATATTTCGGCGCAGTTGGCGCATCATGTTATACCTACCTATGTATAAACAACAATATAAAAATGCACAAGTAAGTATTTCCAGCAACCCTTAAAATAATATTTAAAATAACTTACATTGCATTACCCATATCATACATTTTACATTCAAAGCAAATTTTATTTACAATCGACAAAGGATACAGATACGCCTGTAACAGCACGTATGACGAAATAAAAACATCAGTCAATATTTATTTTTATTTGCCAGTTTCATTGTAAGGCATGTGTTTACGGATGACAGTTATATATACACCTATCTATATATTACGACTGAATAAGTATATATACATATATGTATGATTGAATGGATACTTGCTGTACTAACTTTTGTAATGAGCATGTATTGTTATTTAAATTTGTATTATTTTTAGATGCCTGAAAAAGATCGCTTGTTATTACTAAAAAAGTATATAAAACCGCCACCATACCTCTTAATATAATAATAAATATTATAAATGTGTAGTAGTTATATTATACTTATATAGACATATAGGTATAGAGGTGTAACAGAAATAACACATTTCACAGACACAATACAATATTTTTAATGTGCTTCAATTATACGGCAATGTACCTAGATGCCTCCTAACCAGAGTGTGTTGCCAGTGATGACTGAATTATGGTTCTGAGACGTGGTCTTTATCTGCTGGCTTTTTGGAAAATCTCAGAGTCACACCGCGGGCAATGGAGAGAGCTATGCTCGGAGTTTCTTTGCGCGATAGAATCCGGAACGAGGATATTCGTCAAAGAACCAGACTCGCCGACATAGCTGTTAATATTTGAAAGTTGAATTGGCAATGGGCAGGCCACATCGCTCGAACAACCGATAACCGATGGTTAAGAAAGGTTCTTTAGTGGAGACCACGAACCGGAAGACGCAGCGTAAGAAATAGGCCTCCCACTTGTTAGCTTTTCAGCCAAGAAATCACCTTTTAAACTGTTTTACACACAATTCGTTTACACTTGTTATCGCTTCGAGGTTCGAGCAAAGAAAGAGAGTGATTGCAATGCAACCGCCACTTATATACTGTGTTCGTTGGCAGTCGACAAAAGACTGTCAACTGTCAACGAACACGTGTGAACTTCGCCAATACAGTTTCATTATAATGGTGTTGTTAGTTCATCTATCCATTAAATGATTAAACTAAAGTTGTTCTACATTCGGCCATCCGACTCAATTACACGTCCTCGTGTATACGTGTCATGTATTATATGATAATAGACGTTATACGTGTTAATTAAATGTGTACTTTACAATCTTATTTTGAAGTCTTATACTATCGTTTTATGTTACATAATATCAGAATGCAACTGCATACTGAAAAGCACATCATATCAGACTAAAACCGAATCTGGTTTAGTTAAGTCAGTACGCAACTGCGTACACTGTCTCTTACGCAACTGCGTACATCGGCTCTTACGCGACTACGTACACCGGATCTTACGCAACTGCGTACAATGTCTCTTACGCAACTGCATACATCGGCTCTTACGCGACTACGTACACCGGATCTTACGCAACTGCGTACAATGTCTCTTACGCAACTGCGTACATCGGCTCTTACGCGACTACGTACACCGGATCTTACGCAACTGCGTACAATGTCTCTTACGCAACTGCGTACATCGGCTCTTACGCGACTACGTACACCGGATCTTACGCAACTGCGTACAATGTCTCTTACGTAACTGCGTACTGGAGGCTCCGCTGCAGGCTCAGCTGGCAGGTTCGACGGCAGGCTCAGCCGCAGGCTCAGCCGCAGGCTCAGCCGCAGGCTCGACAGCAGGCTCAGCCGCAGACTCCGCGGCAGGCTCCACTGCAGGCTCCGCTGTATGCTCCGCCGCAGACTCGACCGCAGGCTCGACAGCAGGCTCAGCCGCAGGCTCGACGGCAGACTCGACAGCAGGCTCAGCCGCAGGCTCGACGGCAGGCTCAGCCGCAGGCTCGACAGCAGGCTCAGCCGCAGGCTCGACGGCAGGCTCAGCCGCAGGCTCGACAGCAGGCTCAGCCGCAGACTTCGCGGCAGGCTCCACTGCAGGCTCCACTGTATGCTTCGCCGCAGACTCGACCGCAGGCTCGACAGCAGGCTCAGCCGCAGGCTCGACAGCAGGCTCAACGGCAGGCTCGACAGCAGGCTCAGCCGCAGAATCGGCGGCAGAAATTTGCATATATAACAATAAGTACACTAATCGGATATATAATCTGAAGAACTTTTAACATGAGCACAGTTATTTAGTAATTAGTATTAAATTAATCATTAGTAAATAAATTATAATCAAGAAAACGCAAGGAATAAAACAGCCACTTTGTAAAATAACTATTAATTAGGGCTCTAAAAAAACATGACTAGCAAACAGGTTTTGAACCACTTAACAAAAGACAAATTACACTCTGTGGACATGGGAAAATAAGAAGACATCTGTAACTTATTAATCCCGATTCTGATTTGTTAGCTTTTCAGCCAAGAAATCACCTTTTAAACTGTTTTACACACAATTCGTTTACACTTGTTATCGCTTCGAGGTTCGAGCAAAGAAAGAGAGTGATTGCAATGCAACCGCCACTTATATACTGTGTTCGTTGGCAGTCGACAAAAGACTGTCAACTGTCAACGAACACGTGTGAACTTCGCCAATACAGTTTCATTATAATGGTGTTGTTAGTTCATCTATCCATTAAATGATTAAACTAAAGTTGTTCTACACACTAGATGAACCGACGACAACGTGAGAGTCGCGGGCATCTAGTGGATGCTGATGGCAGGCTTTCGTTCCGTGTGGAGTACTAATGGGGAGGACTAAGTTCAGCAGAGGACGTCTTCTGGATGATGAATGATCATGATTTGCAAGCTCACACTTACACATCTACATAAATGAAAGTAGATTACATTTACGATGCATCTAAATATCTAGGTTAGGTATTATTATAACAATGAGTTGGTAAACAGGTATTTAATCACACAGATGTGTAGCAACAGTGATAAGCTTCTAGTACTTTCCTTGGTGATAAATATCTTATCAAGAAACCAGACAAGTACGAGTAGGACTCGCGCTCTGAGGGTTCCGTTGGATGGAACCTTCACAGCGCAAGTCCAAACAACAAAAAAACTTTAAATATTGATAAATAAACTTAACTTTGTAGTTGACAATAAGGTTCATCCATACATAACAACTATTTCAAATCAATATTTCTTATATGATATAACTTCAAATTAACAACTTTCGGAATTATTCCTCTATATGAGCTGTGAGACCTTGCCTCTTGCCGAATTTCATGATTCTAGGTCAACGGGAAGTACCCTATAGGTTTTCACTCCCTTGTGAAATCGCAAAATATGCGACATAAACGGTCGTATCTTTTGATTGCGTTGACTTACAAGTTTTATTTTTTCACAGCCGTAAGAAACCGTAGACCCAAGTATCTCTCTACATAGTATAAATTAAAGTCGCTTTCCGCGTCTGTCTGCTTGTATGGCCGCTAACTCCTCCTAAACCACGCAATGGATTTTGATGCGGTTTTCACAATCAGTTAGATAATTTTTCACGGAAGGTTTATATATATAACTAGCGACCCGCCCCGGCTTCGCACGTAAATTATACCCGTGCGTAGCTGGGCTAGCGACCCACCCGGTCGCTAGTTTAGTATAAATTTCAACTTGATAGCTGATAACTTATGCGTTCTTGAGTAAAAGGCTCTTGACAGACGGACAGACGGACAACAAAGTGATCCTATAAGAGTTCCTTTTTTTTCCTTTTGAGGTACGGAACCCTAAAAACAAGCTACATGTAACAAAAGTTTTACACCTATGATGATACCTTTGTAATAACTACTTACCTTCTGCAATCATCACCCACCAATGTTTTACAAACACATAGATGTTGGATCTATGAAGAGCGGTAGTGGCCGAGCGGTAGCATGTGCTCTTCACAATCTGACGGCACCTAGTTTGATACTCAGTCACGGACAATAACTACTAAGGTCACCTAGAAGAGATCGCTTATAGCGATAAGGCCGCCAATTGTTTCACTAGTTTTAAGTTGTTTTTGTATTATGTATGTAATTTCTGGTGTGAACAATAAAGATTTGTCTATCTCTCTATCTAATGACCTATTTAGTACCTACATAAATAAAATATGTAGGGACAGTTTCGTTTCGAGGCCATCGCTCAAAAACAGTGAAAGAAAATATTTTGAAGAAACCAGGTATGTCCAAGAATCTCAAAAGTTCAAAGACATGACATTCACCAACATGCGCTGGGCCAGCATGGTGGATTAGGGCCCATCCCTCTCTAAGGCCTGTATCCCACCAGTGGGAACATGATAGTCTGACCCACCACGCTGGCCCAGTGCATGTTGGTGAATGTCATTGTTTTCGAACAACAACACCATGACTCCAAGACATATCATCATCATCATTTCAGCCGTAGGACGTCCACTGCTGGACATACGCCTCCGCCATCGATCTCCAAAAGGGCCGGTTGGAAGCGACGGAGGACGTCCACCCACGAGATGGACAGACGACCTAAGAGACCGCAGGGAAACGCTGGATGCACGTCGCTACCAACCAAGAAATATAAAATTAAACATATTAAAATGGAAACTGGCGTGATTTTCACACATACTGTATAACGTCTAGTGTGGTGAAGATCAGACCAACTGTACTACCCAAAATATTGACAAACAAACGTCGTTGATTTGTTCCTCTGAACTCTGAGACTTCGCTCCGCTCTGACAAATAGCAGCTGCTTGAAAATTCGAAAACCCAATGTATTGAAATTCGTAGAAAAACAATACTGACTCATCGATTCAATGTTTCCCTTTAATTTGCTTCACCTACATTGTTTAAAATTCCTTAGCCGTGAAAATATTCCAATGTGCCTTTGTTCTGTATTTAATGAAATCGTACTTGGTACTTGCTTGAAATATAGCCACAGAATAAAATAATAGTAGGTTGCAAGTATAATAAATACTTAGGGCACTTGTTGATAACGTATCGAGTAGTTGCAATAAAATTGCTTTTTAGATTTTTTTATCTACACAATGGTGAAATGAAAACTCAGGAGCTTACCCCAATGGGTGAAGAAAAAAAGAAAACACTGGCCAAAAGCAAGCCCAAATAAAAAATAAATACAAATAATACCGCTCCGAAACGCTCGACCGCGGAGTTGAAAGAGGAGCCGCGCCAAGAATTTCAAATTTGGAACGCGAGAGCATCGAACACGCGGGCGTGGTTCTGTCTGAATATTCAGCTAACTCGCCAGCGTAGGATTGACCTCCAAATCCGCCAATTTCGAAATAGATGCGTCGTGAATAGTCGTGACCTACCACCTTCGATTACCATTATGTAATCTATGGTTTTAGTTAGAGTCGCGTCTAAACGAATGTCGGGTCTCGGTGGACTGGTTTAGTTAGGGCTTGAACTCGCTGCGTTCTATTTTTAAACTATACGCGACGTTGAGGGCCACGCGCCGGCCGCGTGGCTTTGTTTTGCTGAACTGGGCACTACGCTATAATCTGTGGTCGTGATAAGACCGTTCCCACATACTTGTGCCGTGTACATTTTTATTGTTTTCCATTCTTATCAGCTGTAACTATGTACTGATGCTTTCCTATATCGTTGTAATTAGAGTAGCTCTGATAATTAGGGAGTTGCGAAACGTTTAATTGGTTGATAATGAATGAAAATAAACTTTTACCGATCGGTAACTGGTTTGTTTACTCTCACGGTACTTTGGCAATTATGGTTATCTCTTTGTCATTAAATTAGTGTAGGTGTTTTTTATTCTACTAATTGGCGTAAAATGTAGTGACGATAAAGGTTCATTGTTTATTTCATACTTACTACCTAGTACCTACCCTACTCATTAGTAGTAGCAAAGATTATATACTAGGTAGTAGTAACTACCCTAGTAATAAATTAATACTTATTTTAAATTTTTGTATAGCTTTTGTTATCCGAACGTTTATTCGATAGTTTGTTTTGCTGTTCAAGGAATGATGTTTTTTTGTATAAATTAAAAAATGCTTTCTTCTGAGGTCCGGAGCCGACGACGATACGCCGCCGACTGACAGCGAGCGCACTTCCTACCCCCCAAGTTACCTACCTTGCTGATAAAACCCACCAATAATACTTGACCCTTCTCAACGTACTTGGTTTGTACGAAGAAGGGGTCTTTGTTTATCTGGATCCGATACTTCTGTGATAAATAACCAACAATATAAGACCCTCCCGGCGGTGTACAGAACCGACACTACCAGAGGTCTAATCACATTGGTCATGACAATGATAAGACAAACCAATATTATTTGACCACTCTGAGCGTACTTAGCTAGGGCTACTAGAGGTTTGATAACACTGGTTACGATAACGCGCTTACGCAAATGCCTCCCGGCACAGAGATTGGCAAGTGTCAACATTGATAACACGTCTGCGCCTGCGTCGGGGTCATGATGCTATATTTTGTGTTTGGCTTTCATAATAATACCTACGCTTACATATTTTTTATTTAAAACTGCTTTACTACGGAATAATCGTTCCATATTTAGGGAGCAGCCATTAATAACGTGAGCTGTTTTTGTTTTACATTATTTAGATGCCTTCTCCCTGATTAGATTTGGGATGATTTTGGGATTGGGATGCGCCCCAAAAAAAATAATTTGAAAATACAAGGTAAAATTATAAATTAGTAGAATGTTGAACTTTGCGAGGTAAATAACTCTGATTTTCTAAACAAAAGTGGCAGACAACGATAGCGTATTTAGCTGTTTTTGATCTATCCGACCATTCCGAACGGTGAACAAAAACAGTTCAAATACAACTTTTGATAACCACTTTTCCAAAACGAACACTGCATGTATGCATGTAGTAATCGTTTAGTTAATTTTGTACATTCGCGTCTTGGAGGAGGATAGGTACTCCATAAAAACTTTTGAGCAAAAATTATGCCGACAAAAAAGAAATTGTAAAGTGAAATACCTAGGTATAATACTCATTTTTTTTTCAGAAAAAAGTATAACTGACTTCAAAGACAAACCTACATGCAAAAACTAAAAAGTTGATAAGCTTTTAAATCGACCCCACACGATGAGAAAACTTTAATGACATGGTTGCGTAATCTTTCCAACAATAAGTAGAGGTACATATTAACGTAGGTATAGGTATTAAATATTATGATGCCTCCTTACAAATACATACAATCTTTTTTGTTCTAATATTTCTGTGATGACAGTTCAAACCAAAGAATTTGGACCTAGTAGAAAAAGGTCCAATTACTTTGAGGGAACAACAAACCAAACGTCAACGTGTAAATCTCAGAAGAAGAACTAAAGGTGTACTAATATAGGTTGTTTTGTGTTAAATGTTAAATATTTATTGCCTATTTACTTACACCGATTTATCCCTCCTTTCGTCGCTTCCCCAATGCTGGGGGTCGTGACCCATCACGGCATCAACTTCTCCCTTATGTTCCGCCATCTGTTCCGGCTTTCAGCAGCGTGGACCGCTTCGGCAACGTTGATGTTGAGGGTGGTGCGGATTTGATCTGTCCAACGCATTGGACTCCTTCCTCTCGGTTTACACCGATTTATAGATACATAATAATAGGTACGAGGAATTATAGAGCAGATGATGAATTTCGAAAATATTTATTTCTGAAACGCTTTTACATTATCACATCGTATTTATACATAGTTATCAATTGTGTCTAATGTAGGTTATAATTGACTTAACAGTGGGCCCCAAACTCGGCTAGGCCAGTCTCTTGGTGACCCGTGAAATAAATTTTCTTATATTTGAAATTTGACTTACCTACGAAGTTGATTTGGCAAGTAGGTTCCCCCCAGGGCCATAATAAAATATGTCAGTGATTTTAAAAACTACTTATTTAATTATCTTTCTATTGAGACATAAAATTAAATATCGATCGAAAGTCTTCTCACTAAGATTGTTTTTTATTATTGTAGTGTAAAGACCTACACTTGCCATTTTCTTTTACCCACGACCCCCCGTGTATTAAGGCTTGACCCACAACCCTCAGGATAAAAAACATTGGTGTAGATGTCTCTAAGTAAGGATTTTGTGAAGGGGCATAAAAATATAACATAACATTGAATATTGATGGCAATGAGATACCTACATTATAAGATCATTGATTGATGGTTTTGTTGTATTTTTTTAAACCACTACTAGTTGACAGCGTACCCAGCACGCTGGCAGCATTACCCGCATTACCAATCTGAATGGCAATGCGGAAAGCAAATAAAAAAATCGCCAATATTTCATATTTTTGAAAATGAGGTGAGCTTCCCAGCCCCTTTGGCCCTCGATCCCAAACGGCTCAAATATGTGACCACTGCCGAAGTAAGCATATTTGCGCCGTTTGGCTCCACCGCATTGTCCGCCGCACCAGCCCTAGTAAATAAATAAATATAATATTGACTCACTGAAAAGTCTGAATGCAGATAGCAGCTGAAAATATTCCTGTCCGTTTCATTATCAATAAGTAAGTATGAAGATAGGCTATCAGGTTTATCTTTAGTACTTTAATCCTCACTACTTACGTAAGCAGAGGAACGTGTCGCGCTAACGCCCAAACACTGGAACAATATAGGTACTTATCTGAATGGAAAATTCACAAATGCTTTATTGATAAGATATATCACATTTTCACACGTATATCTTATACCTACCTGTTCAAGCAAAAGATTATGTGAACTTGTTATTCCGTTATAAACTCCTTCAGTGAAAAAGTTTGGTGTTCCATTCGGGCCACTGGGGGCACTAGTGACCGAAGGGCAGGCCTCTGTCGTGTTCAGCTTTATTTTTGAAAATTGTTGCAGCTCACTTTTATTAACAAATATAGAAACCACATTTCACATTTTCGTAACGACAACGGTTATGAATTTTGGCATTTTCATGACCAGGGGCGGATCCAGGATTTCATTTGGGGGGGGGGCATTCTGGATTTCATTTTTGGGGGGGGGACATTCTGACAAGGTTCGGAGGAATCAAATCGAAAAATTTAGTCGAATGTATGGAATTGCTAGATTTTTGTCATGAACATTGGCGGATCCAGGGGGGGCATGGGGGCCAAAATGAAAGATATCGAGCTAAAAGAAAGCCCTTCTTATATATTTTTTCTTCTTATTTTGTTTTTTTATCTTCTTTGTGTAAGTATTTGTTAATACCAGCTCGTTGTGGATTTTCCTTTGTGGACCCGGGTATGTCCTAAAATTTGCGACCAGAACCACCGGATGGGCAGCAGCGTTCTACACGGTGAACGTACTGCGATCCCTAAGCCGACTGCCAATCGCGGGGATTATGGCAAGACCTCTCCCTAAGAGGGAGGCCTTTGTCCAGCAGTGGACGTTTAGTGGCTGCTGATGTGTGTGATATGGATTTTCCTTGGATAGCACGTTGGGTAGGTACGTGCTATTAGATTCTTCGATTCTACGTTTCTAATCTGTACGGCCAAGAATTGGAAAAACCTGTCGGCTTCAGCTTGTTTCCTGAGAGATTTAATCTGGGCCTTTTCAAGGCCAGAGTGAATAGGTATCTTCTAAGTCTGCGTGCTTCATCTTCGATCACACCGTCGCTTACCAACAGGCGAGTTGGTGGTCAAACGCGGACTTACCTACTCGCGATAAAAAAGTTAACAGGAACACATGCGACCTCTTCGTTAGTTTGTCATAATTAAAATAATAAAACAATGTATGAACTAAGTAAGCATCGCTGATCTGTGATAACCTCATGGTTGATAGTTTTTAGGATTCCGTACCCAAAGGGTGTAAACGGGACCTTATTACTAAGCCTACGCTGTCTGTCGGTCTGTCGGTCCGTACGTAGTACGTACATCCGTCCGTCCGTCCAACCTTATCTTTCGAACTGTACCTAATAGATATTTATAGGTAGCTACTTGACATTTTCACAGAATAATAAAGTATTGTTAAAACTAAAGAGATCCCTATAGGTACGTACCTTTACAACAAACGTTTTTTTTTATTTGTTCAAATGTAAAAACGGTAATACGTACAAGCGTCAAACTTGGCATGATAAAACTAGAAATAATAAATATTGGCCAAGTGCGAGTCGGTGACAAATTTCTGTTCACCAAAATAAAGCAACGTCGGGTGGGGTCAGTAGGCACTTTGTTGGGTGACCGCCTGGGCGGTCTTTTTGCACTACTTTTTGTGTTTCGTGGTGGTATGGAACCCTCAGTAGGCGAACCCGAACTGCACTTGGCTGTTTTTTCATAATTTCACGGGTGCTACGTAATCGGGACGCGTGATCGGCCTAAAGGTTATTGAAATTTTTGTGGGACCACCTCTAGAGGTTTGTGTTCTTACATACATACATACTATATATATATATATATATATATATAGGACTTTAGGTCCTGAATGTCAAACCTAAAGTCCTGAAGTCGGTAAAAAATATAGCAACCCAGGTAAAACCGTCAGCTAATATTATAACAAAACATATAATTTTTATAGCAAAATGGTGTAAATGTTATTTTATGGTTTGCTAACTATATCATGGCAGGCACTTTTAAAACTGTTTTGTTACACTACTACAACCTACAACTACATAACAGTAATTTTTATCAGTTTGATAATGCTTTACATTTTCTAATTTATTTATCATTTTTATACGGTATTATACGGTCATATTGTTTATTTTGTAATTACAAAATGACTAATCAATAAATAATCGCAAGAAAATGTCTATTTGAATAAATGTATATTGATGGTTCTACAAAAATCTACGATTTAATTATTATACTGTATGTGTATAGATACAATTAAAATAACAAAAACATTGTTTTTTTAAAACAAACTGACTGTCTATATAAATATCCAACTGAATTAAATTGACTACCCTGCTGCAAAAAACTGCATCCAAAAAGCTAGCGACCTTACCACGTCGAATGGCCAAACTTATTTTTTGGCCATGGTAAGTGGCAGCTCTTATTTGGTCACCCGCAAAGACACGTCATACCGACGAGGCAGCGTCGTCTGGACAACTCTCTGAGCGGCTGGAGCCCATCCCTCACGGAGAGTTTAATATTTCCTCCCTTCGATCAAAAAATAGAAATTTTGTTATTTTCTCCATTTGAGTCTGTCCGTCACTTTGTTACTACAAATATTTATTATTTTCGTCAATGGACACATCGGCCCATTAGCTCAGTTGGTTAGAGCGTCGTGCTAATAACGCGAAGGTCGCGGGTTCGATCCCCTCATGGGCCACAGATTCTTTTTGCATATTTTTTTTAAACAGATTTGTGAAATAATAGTTTATTGTAATTCATGGATTTACTGTCCACTAATTACATAAAGATCGTCATACTAAAAGAGACCGCAGAGAAACACTGGATGCAGGCCGCTTCCAACCGGCTCTTTTGGAGATCGATTAGGCCTATGCCCAGCAATGGACGTCCTATGGCTGAAATGATGATGATGAATTACATAAATTATTGTTTTAGAAAATATATAAGATATATCTACTATTAAATGACTCGTAAATACCTATACCTACTGAATAATAGAAATTAACTTTTTGTCCTTTTTCAATTAGTATCGTACGCAACTGCACAATGTTTTGACTTCAAGTATATCTCAGGTTGCATTACGACCCGCGGCACTTACTCCATACACTAATGCAGTGCTGATGCTGATAAATCTGATCATGCATTGATTTACTACACTTGACCCAATGACGATAAACTTTAAAACTTAGGCAAAGAGGTCGTCCGCTTCCGCAAGGAATCCCTCACTATACCTACACCGTGCGACCTCGAAAGAAAACATTTTTTATTTTGAACAATACGGCATTTACGGCACATTACGGTTAGACTTAGCTCATTTGTTCAATGTTTAGATTATAATTATATAACCTTTAGTACCTTTAGTACCTTTAGTAGGTATATTTTATTAAAATAGTTGTAAAAGATTGTCTTTGACTGTACTAATTTCCACTGTCGGTCGAGATGCCAACAAGAAAAGTAGGTAAACAAAATGGAGTTAACTAAGTCTGCGTGCTTCATCTTCGACCACATCGTCGCTTACCAATAGGCGAGTTGGTGGTCAAAGGCGGACTTATCAGCGTTAAAAAAAAAAAAACTCGAACGCGCTTTTTTTTTATCGCGGTTAAATCCGCGTTTGACGACCAACTGTTGGTCTGCGGTGATGTGGATGAAGATGAAGCACGCAGACTTAGAAGATACCTATTAATTTTATCGCTTTATTGCCGCTGAGTTGTCTCCTAACTCCTAGCTTCGTGTGTAGAAGCAAGTTTTATATTCTTACTCCAGGCTGTGAACCTGCCGGATCGGAATCATCAAAACTTACTTTCATCTTGTTGTCATTACACAGTTCTACTTCAACTATAGCTATGACTGGTTTGTGGTCGCTCTTTTTGAATCGTCGTTCACCTATCCGCTCCGATGTTTGATCCCGGCTGTGGTTCCTCACATCCACCAGCCAATTTTTCCACTTCTTGCTAACAAGAATATGATCGATCTGGTGTCTGGTTCCGCTAGGAAACGTCCACGTACACTTGTGGTCGACAATGTGTTCAAACAGCGACCCTCCCACCACCAAGTCGTATTCTTTACATAGCTCCAGCATCAATACACCGTTGTGGTTCAACTTGCCCATTGCATGCACATCCATGTGCTTCTCGAAGCCTTTATTATTCGGTCCGATTCGAGCATTGAAGTCTCCCATGAGAACAAGACCTTCGGGCTCGTGCTTATTGACTGTTCTATCTATGACAGAACGCAGCTCCTTGTAGAAATCTCGTCTAAGTGCTCGATCAGCAACATTACGAGCCAAGGTCGGAGCATAAACTTGTATAATCGTGATTTTGCGATTCCCAAACTTAAAAGTTGCGGTGAGTATGCGATCAGAGACAAGCTCCCAATCGTGTAAGTATTGTTCAGCCACCTGGCTCATCAGAATCCCGACCCCGTTCCGGCCTCTTGTATGTTTATCTCTCACATTTTTTTCTTTATTCAAATTTGACTTTCGCTTTTTTCTCTTTTCGCTCTTCTGTATTTGGCACCCACTATAGAGGAGGTACATATTACTTTTATCTATATATCTTTTCGCGGCTCCGTACCACCTCATTTCCGACAAGCCAAGAAGACACAGCTGGGAAGTAACCATATACTTAGCCACAGCCTCCAACCACTCATCGGCCCTTTTCATATTTCCTCCGTTCATTGTACGGACGTTCCAAGAGCCGAACCTGTATTCCATAATTTCGTTTTATTATCCTTTTTATATAGCTCATTGTATCAATTTTTGTTTCAACAACTACCTTACCGCTCGTTCGCCGTTTTGATGCGCCGGACCTCAGTACGGTAGTCGGCGGCGCGCTGGCCCGCGCGCACGCCGTCTGATTTATGGTGTGGTCTACATCGATAAAGCTCCACGTAACGTCGTCTTCCCCTGGGAGCGCCGCCAGACGCATCTCAGTAGTTGGCGGCGCTGGCGCACGCAGTCTGATTTAGAAAATCGAATATACCACTTCGAAATGATGATATACCACCGATTACTCGGTGGTAACAATTGGAAAGCTCTTGGTGTCGGTGTCAGGTAGAATATTAGATATCTTAAAATGCTGAATTAAGCATCAAATAGATATAGAGATAGAATAAAGTTATATGATCATTTACCTCAGATCAAACAGTTATTTACGGGATATTTACCGAGGCAACGTTGTGGTTGGGGGGGGGGGGGGGGGCAGGCGCCAGGGCCAGGGCAGGCGCTTATTGTCGCCGAGTTGGCTCCTAACTCCTAGTTTCATGTGTAGAATCAAGTTTAATTTTTTTCCCTCCAGGCTGTGAACCTGCCGGATCGGAATCATCAAAACTTACTTTCCTCTTGTTGTCATTACACAGTTCTACTTGAACTGTTGCTATGACTGGTTTGTGGTCGCTCTTTTTGAATTCTCCTTCATCTATCCGCTTCGATGTTTGATCCCGGGTGTGGTTCCTCACATCCACCAGCCAATTTTTCCACTTCTTGCTAACAAGAATATGATCGATCTGGTGTCTGGTTCCGCTAGGAGACGTCCACGTACACTTGTGGTCGACAATGTGTTCAAACAGTGTCCCTCCCACCACCAAGTCGTATTCTTTACATAGCTCCAGCATCAATACACCGTTGTGGTTCAACTTGCCCATTGCATGCACATCCATGTGCTTCTCGAAGCCTTTATTATTCGGTCCGATTCGAGCATTGAAGTCTCCCATGAGAACAAGACCTTCGGGCTCGTGCTTATTGACTGTTCTATCTATGACAGAACGCAGCTCTTTGTAGAAATCTCGTCTAAGTGCTCGATCAGCAACATTACGAGCCAAGGTCGGAGCATAAACTTGTATAATCGTGATTTTGCGATTCCCAAACTTAAAAGTTGCGGTGAGTATGCGATCAGAGACAAGCTCCCAATCGTGTAAGTATTGTTCAGCCACCTGGCTCATCAGAATCCCGACCCCGTTCCGGCCTCTTGTATGTTTATCTCTCACATTTTTTTCTTTATTCAAATTTGACTTTCGCTTTTTTCTCTTTTCGCTCTTCTGTATTTGGCACCCACTATAGAGGAGGTACATATTACTTTTATCTATATATCTTTTCGCGGCTCCGTACCACCTCATTTCCGACAAGCCAAGAAGACACAGCTGGGAAGTAACCATATACTTAGCCACAGCCTCCAACCACTCATCGGCCCTTTTCATATTTCCTCCGTTCATTGTACGGACGTTCCAAGAGCCGAACCTGTATTCCATAATTTCGTTTTATTGTCCTTTTTATATAGCTCATTGTATCAATTTTTGTTTCAACAACTACCTTACCGCTCGTTCGCCGTTTTGATGCGCCGGACCTCAGTACGGTAGTCGGCGGCGCGCTGGCCCGCGCGCACGCCGTCTGATTTATGGTGTGGTCTACATCGATAAAGCTCCACGTAACGTCGTCTTCCCCTGGGAGCGCCGCCAGACGCATCTCAGTAGTTGGCGGCGCTGGCGCACGCAGTCTGATTTAGAAAATCGAATATACCACTTCGAAATGATGATATACCACCGATTACTCGGTGGTAACAATTGGAAAGCTCTTGGTGTCGGTGTCAGGTAGAATATTAGATATCTTAAAATGCTGAATTAAGCATCAAATAGATATAGAGATAGAATAAAGTTATATGATCATTTACAATACAATACAATACAATACAACTTTATTACACACCGAAAATACAAATGAAACTTAAAGTAACATAAAAACAAGATTTACCTCAGATCAAACAGTTATTTACGGGATATTTACCGAGGCAACGTTGTGGTTGGGGGGGGGGGGGGGGGGGGGCAGGCGCCAGGGCCAGGGCAGGCGCTTATTGTCGCCGAGTTGGCTCCTAACTCCTAGTTTCATGTGTAGAATCAAGTTTAATTTTTTTCCCTCCAGGCTGTGAACCTGCCGGATCGGAATCATCAAAACTTACTTTCCTCTTGTTGTCATTACACAGTTCTACTTGAACTGTTGCTATGACTGGTTTGTGGTCGCTCTTTTTGAATTCTCCTTCATCTATCCGCTTCGATGTTTGATCCCGGGTGTGGTTCCTCACATCCACCAGCCAATTTTTCCACTTCTTGCTAACAAGAATATGATCGATCTGGTGTCTGGTTCCGCTAGGAGACGTCCACGTACACTTGTGGTCGACAATGTGTTCAAACAGTGTCCCTCCCACCACCAAGTCGTATTCTTTACATAGCTCCAGCATCAATACACCGTTGTGGTTCAACTTGCCCATTGCATGCACACCCATGTGCTTCTCGAAGCCTTTATTATTCGGTCCGATTCGAGCATTGAAGTCTCCCATGAGAACAAGACCTTCGGGCTCGTGCTTATTGACTGTTCTATCTATGACAGAACGCAGCTCCTTGTAGAAATCTCGTCTAAGTGCTCGATCAGCAACATTACGAGCCAAGGTCGGAGCATAAACTTGTATAATCGTGATTTTGCGATTCCCAAACTTAAAAGTTGCGGTGAGTATGCGATCAGAGACAAGCTCCCAATCGTGTAAGTATTGTTCAGCCACCTGGCTCATCAGAATCCCGACCCCGTTCCGGCCTCTTGTATGTTTATCTCTCACATTTTTTTCTTTATTCAAATTTGACTTTCGCTTTTTTCTCTTTTCGCTCTTCTGTATTTGGCACCCACTATAGAGGAGGTACATATTACTTTTATCTATATATCTTTTCGCGGCTCCGTACCACCTCATTTCCGACAAGCCAAGAAGACACAGCTGGGAAGTAACCATATACTTAGCCACAGCCTCCAACCACTCATCGGCCCTTTTCATATTTCCTCCGTTCATTGTACGGACGTTCCAAGAGCCGAACCTGTATTCCATAATTTCGTTTTATTATCCTTTTTATATAGCTCATTGTATCAATTTTTGTTTCAACAACTACCTTACCGCTCGTTCGCCGTTTTGATGCGCCGGACCTCAGTACGGTAGTCGGCGGCGCGCTGGCCCGCGCGCACGCCGTCTGATTTATGGTGTGGTCTACATCGATAAAGCTCCACGTAACGTCGTCTTCCCCTGGGAGCGCCGCCAGACGCATCTCAGTAGTTGGCGGCGCTGGCGCACGCAGTCTGATTTAGACAATCGAATATACCACTTCGAAATGATGATATACCACCGATTACTCGGTGGTAACAATTGGAAAGCTCTTGGTGTCGGTGTCAGGTAGAATATTAGATATCTTAAAATGCTGAATTAAGCATCAAATAGATATAGAGATAGAATAAAGTTATATGATCATTTACCTCAGATCAAACAGTTATTTACGGGATATTTACCGAGGCAACGTTGTGGTTGGGGGGGGGGGGGGCAGGCGCCAGGGCCAGGGCAGGCGCTTATTGTCGCCGAGTTGGCTCCTAACTCCTAGTTTCATGTGTAGAATCAAGTTTAATTTTTTTCCCTCCAGGCTGTGAACCTGCCGGATCGGAATCATCAAAACTTACTTTCCTCTTGTTGTCATTACACAGTTCTACTTGAACTGTTGCTATGACTGGTTTGTGGTCGCTCTTTTTGAATTCTCCTTCATCTATCCGCTTCGATGTTTGATCCCGGGTGTGGTTCCTCACATTCACCAGCCAATTTTTCCACTTCTTGCTAACAAGAATATGATCGATCTGGTGTCTGGTTCCGCTAGGAGACGTCCACGTACACTTGTGGTCGACAATGTGTTCAAACAGTGTCCCTCCCACCACCAAGTCGTATTCTTTACATAGCTCCAGCATCAATACACCGTTGTGGTTCAACTTGCCCATTGCATGCACATCCATGTGCTTCTCGAAGCCTTTATTATTCGGTCCGATTCGAGCATTGAAGTCTCCCATGAGAACAAGACCTTCGGGCTCGTGCTTATTGACTGTTCTATCTATGACAGAACGCAGCTCCTTGTAGAAATCTCGTCTAAGTGCTCGATCAGCAACATTACGAGCCAAGGTCGGAGCATAAACTTGTATAATCGTGATTTTGCGATTCCCAAACTTAAAAGTTGCGGTGAGTATGCGATCAGAGACAAGCTCCCAATCGTGTAAGTATTGTTCAGCCACCTGGCTCATCAGAATCCCGACCCCGTTCCGGCCTCTTGTATGTTTATCTCTCACATTTTTTTCTTTATTCAAATTTGACTTTCGCTTTTTTCTCTTTTCGCTCTTCTGTATTTGGCACCCACTATAGAGGAGGTACATATTACTTTTATCTATATATCTTTTCGCGGCTCCGTACCACCTCATTTCCGACAAGCCAAGAAGACACAGCTGGGAAGTAACCATATACTTAGCCACAGCCTCCAACCACTCATCGGCCCTTTTCATATTTCCTCCGTTCATTGTACGGACGTTCCAAGAGCCGAACCTGTATTCCATAATTTCGTTTTATTATCCTTTTTATATAGCTCATTGTATCAATTTTTGTTTCAACAACTACCTTACCGCTCGTTCGCCGTTTTGATGCGCCGGACCTCAGTACGGTAGTCGGCGGCGCGCTGGCCCGCGCGCACGCCGTCTGATTTATGGTGTGGTCTACATCGATAAAGCTCCACGTAACGTCGTCTTCCCCTGGGAGCGCCGCCAGACGCATCTCAGTAGTTGGCGGCGCTGGCGCACGCAGTCTGATTTAGAAAATCGAATATACCACTTCGAAATGATGATATACCACCGATTACTCGGTGGTAACAATTGGAAAGCTCTTGGTGTCGGTGTCAGGTAGAATATTAGATATCTTAAAATGCTGAATTAAGCATCAAATAGATATAGAGATAGAATAAAGTTATATGATCATTTACCTCAGATCAAACAGTTATTTACGGGATATTTACCGAGGCAACGTTGTGGTTGGGGGGGGGGGGGGGGGGGGCAGGCGCCAGGGCCAGGGCAGGCGCTTATTGTCGCCGAGTTGGCTCCTAACTCCTAGTTTCATGTGTAGAATCAAGTTTAATTTTTTTCCCTCCAGGCTGTGAACCTGCCGGATCGGAATCATCAAAACTTACTTTCCTCTTGTTGTCATTACACAGTTCTACTTGAACTGTTGCTATGACTGGTTTGTGGTCGCTCTTTTTGAATTCTCCTTCATCTATCCGCTTCGATGTTTGATCCCGGGTGTGGTTCCTCACATCCACCAGCCAATTTTTCCACTTCTTGCTAACAAGAATATGATCGATCTGGTGTCTGGTTCCGCTAGGAGACGTCCACGTACACTTGTGGTCGACAATGTGTTCAAACAGTGTCCCTCCCACCACCAAGTCGTATTCTTTACATAGCTCCAGCATCAATACACCGTTGTGGTTCAACTTGCCCATTGCATGCACACCCATGTGCTTCTCGAAGCCTTTATTATTCGGTCCGATTCGAGCATTGAAGTCTCCCATGAGAACAAGACCTTCGGGCTCGTGCTTATTGACTGTTCTATCTATGACAGAACGCAGCTCCTTGTAGAAATCTCGTCTAAGTGCTCGATCAGCAACATTACGAGCCAAGGTCGGAGCATAAACTTGTATAATCGTGATTTTGCGATTCCCAAACTTAAAAGTTGCGGTGAGTATGCGATCAGAGACAAGCTCCCAATCGTGTAAGTATTGTTCAGCCACCTGGCTCATCAGAATCCCGACCCCGTTCCGGCCTCTTGTATGTTTATCTCTCACATTTTTTTCTTTATTCAAATTTGACTTTCGCTTTTTTCTCTTTTCGCTCTTCTGTATTTGGCACCCACTATAGAGGAGGTACATATTACTTTTATCTATATATCTTTTCGCGGCTCCGTACCACCTCATTTCCGACAAGCCAAGAAGACACAGCTGGGAAGTAACCATATACTTAGCCACAGCCTCCAACCACTCATCGGCCCTTTTCATATTTCCTCCGTTCATTGTACGGACGTTCCAAGAGCCGAACCTGTATTCCATAATTTCGTTTTATTATCCTTTTTATATAGCTCATTGTATCAATTTTTGTTTCAACAACTACCTTACCGCTCGTTCGCCGTTTTGATGCGCCGGACCTCAGTACGGTAGTCGGCGGCGCGCTGGCCCGCGCGCACGCCGTCTGATTTATGGTGTGGTCTACATCGATAAAGCTCCACGTAACGTCGTCTTCCCCTGGGAGCGCCGCCAGACGCATCTCAGTAGTTGGCGGCGCTGGCGCACGCAGTCTGATTTAGAAAATCGAATATACCACTTCGAAATGATGATATACCACCGATTACTCGGTGGTAACAATTGGAAAGCTCTTGGTGTCGGTGTCAGGTAGAATATTAGATATCTTAAAATGCTGAATTAAGCATCAAATAGATATAGAGATAGAATAAAGTTATATGATCATTTACCTCAGATCAAACAGTTATTTACGGGATATTTACCGAGGCAACGTTGTGGTTGGGGGGGGGGGGGGGGGGGGCAGGCGCCAGGGCCAGGGCAGGCGCTTATTGTCGCCGAGTTGGCTCCTAACTCCTAGTTTCATGTGTAGAATCAAGTTTAATTTTTTTCCCTCCAGGCTGTGAACCTGCCGGATCGGAATCATCAAAACTTACTTTCCTCTTGTTGTCATTACACAGTTCTACTTGAACTGTTGCTATGACTGGTTTGTGGTCGCTCTTTTTGAATTCTCCTTCATCTATCCGCTTCGATGTTTGATCCCGGGTGTGGTTCCTCACATCCACCAGCCAATTTTTCCACTTCTTGCTAACAAGAATATGATCGATCTGGTGTCTGGTTCCGCTAGGAGACGTCCACGTACACTTGTGGTTGACAATGTGTTCAAACAGTGTCCCTCCCACCACCAAGTCGTATTCTTTACATAGCTCCAGCATCAATACACCGTTGTGGTTCAACTTGCCCATTGCATGCACACCCATGTGCTTCTCGAAGCCTTTATTATTCGGTCCGATTCGAGCATTGAAGTCTCCCATGAGAACAAGACCTTCGGGCTCGTGCTTATTGACTGTTCTATCTATGACAGAACGCAGCTCCTTGTAGAAATCTCGTCTAAGTGCTCGATCAGCAACATTACGAGCCAAGGTCGGAGCATAAACTTGTATAATCGTGATTTTGCGATTCCCAAACTTAAAAGTTGCGGTGAGTATGCGATCAGAGACAAGCTCCCAATCGTGTAAGTATTGTTCAGCCACCTGGCTCATCAGAATCCCGACCCCGTTCCGGCCTCTTGTATGTTTATCTCTCACATTTTTTTCTTTATTCAAATTTGACTTTCGCTTTTTTCTCTTTTCGCTCTTCTGTATTTGGCACCCACTATAGAGGAGGTACATATTACTTTTATCTATATATCTTTTCGCGGCTCCGTACCACCTCATTTCCGACAAGCCAAGAAGACACAGCTGGGAAGTAACCATATACTTAGCCACAGCCTCCAACCACTCATCGGCCCTTTTCATATTTCCTCCGTTCATTGTACGGACGTTCCAAGAGCCGAACCTGTATTCCATAATTTCGTTTTATTATCCTTTTTATATAGCTCATTGTATCAATTTTTGTTTCAACAACTACCTTACCGCTCGTTCGCCGTTTTGATGCGCCGGACCTCAGTACGGTAGTCGGCGGCGCGCTGGCCCGCGCGCACGCCGTCTGATTTATGGTGTGGTCTACATCGATAAAGCTCCACGTAACGTCGTCTTCCCCTGGGAGCGCCGCCAGACGCATCTCAGTAGTTGGCGGCGCTGGCGCACGCAGTCTGATTTAGAAAATCGAATATACCACTTCGAAATGATGATATACCACCGATTACTCGGTGGTAACAATTGGAAAGCTCTTGGTGTCGGTGTCAGGTAGAATATTAGATATCTTAAAATGCTGAATTAAGCATCAAATAGATATAGAGATAGAATAAAGTTATATGATCATTTACCTCAGATCAAACAGTTATTTACGGGATATTTACCGAGGCAACGTTGTGGTTGGGGGGGGGGGGGGGGGCAGGCGCCAGGGCCAGGGCAGGCGCTTATTGTCGCCGAGTTGGCTCCTAACTCCTAGTTTCATGTGTAGAATCAAGTTTAATTTTTTTCCCTCCAGGCTGTGAACCTGCCGGATCGGAATCATCAAAACTTACTTTCCTCTTGTTGTCATTACACAGTTCTACTTGAACTGTTGCTATGACTGGTTTGTGGTCGCTCTTTTTGAATTCTCCTTCATCTATCCGCTTCGATGTTTGATCCCGGGTGTGGTTCCTCACATCCACCAGCCAATTTTTCCACTTCTTGCTAACAAGAATATGATCGATCTGGTGTCTGGTTCCGCTAGGAGACGTCCACGTACACTTGTGGTCGACAATGTGTTCAAACAGTGTCCCTCCCACCACCAAGTCGTATTCTTTACATAGCTCCAGCATCAATACACCGTTGTGGTTCAACTTGCCCATTGCATGCACACCCATGTGCTTCTCGAAGCCTTTATTATTCGGTCCGATTCGAGCATTGAAGTCTCCCATGAGAACAAGACCTTCGGGCTCGTGCTTATTGACTGTTCTATCTATGACAGAACGCAGCTCCTTGTAGAAATCTCGTCTAAGTGCTCGATCAGCAACATTACGAGCCAAGGTCGGAGCATAAACTTGTATAATCGTGATTTTGCGATTCCCAAACTTAAAAGTTGCGGTGAGTATGCGATCAGAGACAAGCTCCCAATCGTGTAAATATTGTTCAGCCACCTGGCTCATCAGAATCCCGACCCCGTTCCGGCCTCTTGTATGTTTATCTCTCACATTTTTTTCTTTATTCAAATTTGACTTTCGCTTTTTTCTCTTTTCGCTCTTCTGTATTTGGCACCCACTATAGAGGAGGTACATATTACTTTTATCTATATATCTTTTCGCGGCTCCGTACCACCTCATTTCCGACAAGCCAAGAAGACACAGCTGGGAAGTAACCATATACTTAGCCACAGCCTCCAACCACTCATCGGCCCTTTTCATATTTCCTCCGTTCATTGTACGGACGTTCCAAGAGCCGAACCTGTATTCCATAATTTCGTTTTATTATCCTTTTTATATAGCTCATTGTATCAATTTTTGTTTCAACAACTACCTTACCGCTCGTTCGCCGTTTTGATGCGCCGGACCTCAGTACGGTAGTCGGCGGCGCGCTGGCCCGCGCGCACGCCGTGATTGATGATTTATGGTGTGGTCTACATCGATGAAGCTCCACGTAACGTCGTCTTCCCCTGGGAGCGCCGCCAGACGCATCTCAGTAGTTGGCGGCGCTGGCGCACGCAGTCTGATTTCTCTGATTTATGAAATCAGACTGCGTGCGCGCTGGGATGCGCGCCGCCGACCATTGCTGAGGCGTGGATGCGGCCCGCACTCTTGCATACTATAATATGCCTTTAGTTTTCCTTTACTGTTGCTGCACAGTACAAAATAAGTTATTGGTGCGAGGATCGAACCGGGTACCGCCAGAATTTTAAGTGAACATGCTACCGCCTGGCCACCATCGCTCAATAAAAGACATGCCAATTCATCCTATGTTTACAACTAGGTACTGTTTTAATAGCAATACTAGTAGTACCTAATACCTATATGCGTTGTTTTAATAGGCTGTGCTAGGATCGATCCACTGGACCCATGCGCCATGGATCCTACGATACATGGTATTGTTCTTAAACCCCTAGCAGACGTGTGGATTTGGTACGCCGCGCCGGGACCGCCGTCGGACGGCGACGGCGTTGGGCGGCGGTCCGTCACGTCTGTTAGCTATTTAAGAAAAGATTCCAAGGGTTTAGATACGATAGAATACCCCGAAAATCGATGTGGCAACTAGGAGCACATAAATTGTAAAAAGTTCAATCGAGAACAATACCACCTAACCTTGCGCTGACGCATAGTCATGAGTCATCTCACTTTTATTGGTACTTCCCTGTTTCGTGGTGCATAACGTGACTGTGCCATCGTTCAACGGTAATCAAAGCGAGCGCTGTGCGAAGTAGGTACTTTATAAATGCTTTCCGAAACCGCTGCTCTCCTGGTACTGACAGCTCAAAACATCTGCTTACTTGCTATTGCAGTTGTTTGTTTTTTTATGTTATCCAGTATATATTTATCTATGACTATATTCACGACTTGTTTTAACATTTCGGACACATCTTTTATAAATGGTCCGGACAGTCCCGGTTGCATACTCTGCAGACATAACGCTTGTACTGCGATTCCCGTCTCTGATTCAGCACTCGTGCCGCGGGCCTGCGTTCCTTCTTATCGACGTGCCTCCGGTCGGAGCCGGAGTTGGCCGAGTCGCCGCTGCGCCGCGTGCGCCGGCGACGCCCGCGCCGCTCACCGATGCACCGCGCCGAGCCACACTCCTCGGCCGTGTGATGTCATCGGGACCGCCCTCGTCATCGCCTGACACTGCGCCTGGTAGCAATATGTATTTTGTACCTGTAGTAGCTTTACTTAGTCTGTGCACTGCGTGACGCACTGCTTTAGCCGTTTGCAGCTTCCACCAAGGCCGCATCCTTTTCTGCCGCTTCCATATTTAACGCCAAAACGTAGGATTTTTGAAAATCGAGACTCTCTTAACCGTTGACGTATTGTTTCGCTAGCCAATCCACATACGTACGAGCCGGTCCCGCAAACTCCCGTTCAGCCACTGCCCGAACTCGCACGCTTTGGATATCTTTTCATTTCAGCGAAGTAATCTGCAATTTTCTCGCCGCTGTTTTGTTTCCGACGATGAAACTTGAAACGTTCGGCTAGCACACTCGGCCGTGGCTGTGGCATCTGCATTGTACGATTTGGTAGTGGGTCTATCGGGAATAGGTACATAAGTTCACCAGCAACTCGTAGCCCGTTGACCCTATCAACGTCACCAACAGTGGCACTTGTATCTCGGGCTTTATATGCCGTTCACCAGTAAAAACTGTGCGCATTCGTTCGACGTATAACCACAGAAGACATATCAGGGGCCGTATGGCCAACGGCTAACTCGGTATCAAACTAACGCTAAATCCGCCCAGTTGGAAAATCAACCCGAACGTGAACCTTAACGTGCCCAGATATGGTTTGCGGTCGCGTGATTTGCCAACTGAGCGGATTTAACGTTAGTTTGATACCGAGTTAGCCGTTGGCCGTAAGGCCCCAGTACATGTTAGTACAATCGCCAGTTATCCGTTCGGAAAACTTGCCGATCGACATTGTTCTACACCAAATATCTGATTCTTGTAGCAGATTCTTGTTTTTAGGTAATCGTCGCCAATGAGAAGTCTTAAATCTAATAAATAATACGACGACACGTCCTCCATTTTATTTGTGACAAAAGTTTCCTATTTACGTTACCTTATGCTATAAAAATTAATGCAATAAGGAATGCATAAACTGTGAGGAGGTCAACATAACACACGCTGCCCGGCGAGCGCGGGCGGGCATATCATTGAGTCATCCCGCTGCTGCCGTCCTTTATGAATCAACCTTATCGAAGAGGACAGTCTATAATATGTTGGTGAATACTGCATTGTACCCGCTGCTTTCCTGGTACTTACGACTAAACATCTGCTTACTTGTTCAACGAAGCTGTATTTAATTACCAGTTCAATTGACAGCTTGTCCAGTGGTTGACGTGTAAATGTCTGTTAAGTCATGACAGTTTGGGTTGGGGGTTTGTTAAGAATTCCCAAGAACACCCATAATTTTGGCACCAATTTTTTCATTTTATCAATCTTAACGAAATTGTTTAACCCCTTTTAAAGAGCAGGTAATGGTAAGACGTGCGAAATGAGGAGATCCGTAGACGAACGAAAGTCACTAACATAGCTCACCGGATTAGCATGTTGAAGTGCATGTTGAAGTGGCAGTGCACATATCACGCAGAACAGATGGCCGATGGCGCCGAAAGGTTCTGGAATGGAGACCATGGACCGGTGAGCGCAGCGTAGGATGTCCACCCACAAGATGGACAGACGATCTAAGAGACCGCAGGGAAACGCTGGATGCAGGCCGCTTCCAACCGGCCCTTTTGGAGATCGATGGGGAGGCATATGTCCAGCAGTGGACGTCATATGGCTGTAATGATGAAAGAGCTGGTAATCTCCAAACGGCTGAACTGGTTTTCTTGCATCATAGCTAAGAACACTCTCGATCAAGTCACCTTTAAAAAAAACTAAATCAAAATCGGTTCAACCGTTTGGGAGCTACGATGCCACAGACTTAGATAGACGACAGAGATAGAGATAGAAAAGCAGTTACACAGTCACATAGATAGGTACACTCGTTAAACTTATAATGACACCCCTCTTTTTGCGTCGTGGGTTAAAAATAGAGGAATAGACCACGTCGGTATTACTAAACCAACTAAGTCGGTAGGTATCGCTAAATAGGCAAGTATGTCACCGTGTACGTCACGACTCACGACGTCCCCCGCACTCTTCCCAGCTAGATGTTTTATGCGAAATGCGGGAAACAGGATTATTGCGGGTGAAACCACAAGGTTATGTTTTGCAATAGCCTACATAAAATGTATCGATTATCATCCGTAAATCGTGGAAATTACCCAAGGTGGCTAAAGTTGCGCGGCTGCGAGTTTACAAACTATACCCTGTCCCCGACGCTGATGAACGTCACAGACCTGAGATTGGTTTGGAAATCAAATTCGCTATGCGACCTCTCCAAAACCAATAATTCCTATCATATGAATCCTTGCCAAAACTTACCTCAGCAAAGCGCACTCGCCGGATATTCAGTATATTCAGACCGGCTATGTTTTGTGCTGACTAAAGAAAATGTAGAACTAAATATCCGGTCTCGACGCTCGACCGAAATCGAGTATAATTTGGAGAGAACACACTGATCCGACACGGAGCACCCCGATGCCACCTAGTCTAGCCCCCCTACCCCTAGAGTGCATTTAAAAAGTGCGGGAGCCAGAAGCACCTAGGAGGTCCCGAGTGTGGTGAAGCGACACTTTTTTAAGATTAAAAAAATTCAAATGGTATAATCAACTTTCGTGTTGAGTTATTGATTTCTAGTAAATTATCTTTGTCTATACTAATAATCTATAATCTATACTAATATTATAAAGAGGAAAGATTTGATTGTTTGTTTGTTTGTTTGCATTGAATAGGCTCCGAAACTACTGAACCGATTTGAAAAATTATTTCACTGTTAGGAAGCTACACTATCCCCGGCTAACATAGGCTATATTATATTTTCAAAAAAATAGGGATCCTTACTAAAACTCCAATAATGTAACCCAAGGTGTAAGAAAATAAGATTTTCAATTTTGACTTTGCGTGTTTGACATTTCTAAGACAGGACAACGTCTGTCAGGTCAGCTAGTAATATTATAAAGAGGAAAGATTTGTTTGTTTGTTTGCATTGAATAGGCTCCGAAACTACTGAACCGATTTGAAAAATTCTTTCACTGTTGGGAAGCTACACTATTCCCGGGTGACATAGGCTATAATCTATACCCGTGCGAAGCAGGGGCGGACCGCTAGTAACTAATAAACTAACTAGTTTGTTTGTTTGCATTGAATAGGCTCCAAAACTACTGAACCGATTTGAAAAATTCTTCCACTTTTGGGAAGTTACACTATCCCCGGATGACATAGACTACATAATATTTTCAACAAAAAAAATTGGATTCCTTACTAATACTCCAATAATACCCGTGCGAAGCCGGGGCGGACCGCTAGTATTTTATAAGATATAAAAATACTAGCGTATATATCCGAGTTTTTTTATAGATATTTTATAGGATTTCCTTATAAAATATCAACACAAATGTTATATACCTACTGTAAAGATAACACCCAACCTGTTTTATTTTATAATCACTTGGTGATTTTTTATCTTCAAAAATGTTGAAAATTTGCTATGTCCGTTCGAATTTTATTTTTCTTCACCTCGTTTAAGTCTATAGTAGTGCTAATCTGGTCTAGGGTCGACCCACAATTTGGTCCAGATAATATTGTCTATATACCAATCTTGATGCTGGACGACCAACGCTTCGCTTACTTTGACAATAACCCACGGCCACTGCTTGCCCCACGCCTTCTTTACCTGTCATTATTTACAATAAACCCAAATTATACAACATGAAAAAAAAAACGTGTTTACGGCTGAAAATAGACCCCAATTCAAGCTCTCGAAAGGTCCGGAACCGTGTCCCTTGACATTCAGAGCTGCATTTCAAGAGCAAGTTCATGCGCGATCAATGCTGCAAGTTCAGGGGCCATGTCCCCCGCCCGACCCGCTGGCGCCCGCGCCCCCGCCCTGCGGCGAGGGGATGACGTCAGCGGGCCATTCATGCCCGCCCGGTCGATAACTCGCCCGTCCGCAAAACTCCATAAGAGATAGGCGTTGCGCTGTAGCACGCTGTCGCACTCGTGGCGTAGCGCAAAGCTAAATATTTTTCTAATTAGCCAATTTTTTATATACCTATATGTATATTGATGCTATGAACTTTTATGAATAGAATCTTCAATTAAGTTTTTCTACTTCTAGCAAGAGCAATGCTAGAAGCAATTGGCGTAGCGCCGTAGCACCGTAGCGTTCACCGTAGCACCGTGTAACGCTCATGACGTAACGGAAAATTGCTACGCATTTTCGCATCCAGCCTACTTTTGGATGGGTGACCGCAGTGGCATTCACAACTGAACGCTACCGTAGTTACAGAAAACCTAAAAATCTCGATCCTTGTAGCATATAATGCTAAAGCTCTTCGATAACAACTTGGTCTGTTGATTCAGGAGTCAGGAGAGAGGCCTGCGCTGCGAATATAAGAAAATGTGCCCTACATATTAAATAGATTATGTAAGTGGGACACGCAGGTAATACGGTTCTACCTTATTTGAGTGAGTGAGTGACTTTTTCAGATTAGTCGTAACAAGAAATAGAACAGAAAACTATAAGGAAATACTTATACCTCAACGTATAAGCAAGCTAAAGTGGCAGTGGGCCGGTCGTAATCTATCATAATCTGTCGCAGAACCGATATCCGTTGGCGTTAGCTTGTGGGGTAAGCCGTACCTACAGATCTGTGGGTAAACCTGTTCTACTGCGGGTAAACCTGATGTACAGATCGTTTTTAATCCATAGGCAAATAACGATTTACCTGACTCACAAAAACGTATATTTCCTGCTATCAAAATTTTAACCTTCTGATACAAAACTCTTTGCAGATCCACTTTAATTGTCGAACGCATAGAAAAGAACTTTTTTTGTTTAAATCTTTTCTGTGGTCGATCGGATTGTATGACTTGAAAGCAAGGACCTTATATATGCCCTAAAGGGAACTAAAACGTCCTTGCTCGAAAGCAAGGACCTTGGGTCCCTTTAGGGCAGTGTTTTTCAACCTGTGGGCTGCGACCCCCAAGGGGGTCGCCAAGCCTTAAACGGGGGGTCGTGGGTCAAATAAAAAGTAATAAACTGTTTGTGGGTCTTACACTTCAATTTAAAAAAAAACAGTAAGAAGGCTGTGCCTGTTTATTTTTAATGGTTTGTCTAAACGTAGTTCTATTTTTGAGACGAGACATAATCATTTTCTAATTTACGTCTATTATGTTTAATGTAGTTTTACGCGAGAGTTATTTAACTTGTAAAGGGATCGCGTATTCAAGAAGGTTGAAAAACACTTCTTTAGGGTATACACAAGGTCCTTGTTTGAAAGCAATTTGAAAGTGTAACAATTTCAATATATTAATATGTATGTATTATGTATTTATTTTATTAATTTATTATTAGATATGCTTGTGTAAATCTTCTATGCTTTTGTTAATTATTTCTTGTACTATCTCAATTAATTTAATCTAGATAATTAAAAAAAATATTGAATATTCCAAAAGTATACAAAATATAGCATCTTATAAAGCTAAGTAGGTAAGCAGCTTATTTTAAAACACAAAATATACTTAGCAAAGTTAAGATAAGTTTAGTATCGCTATTTCTTATTCATTACAGTCTTAAAAGTAGGTTAGGTACGACAAGTGTCAACCCTGTATGCCTGTCCTATTACCGAAACTGTTATGAATCCCATAAGATGTGATGACGCAGAGGTTCTAGTCGAGGACAACCTAGTAGGGGTCTTAATACGGGTATCTCGTACGTCATGACGTCACAGGGATTTGGGGAATCATTTAATGTCCTTATAGATAGCAGTAACATGCAGTCGCAATAATATGATGTTATTATCTGTGGGAATGTGACCGACATTTCTCATAGAGAAATATTTTTTCTCTATGTTACGTACCCAAATGGTGTAAACGGGACACTATTAAAAAAAAATTAAAAAAAAAAATTAAAAAAAAAAATAGTAAGACTACGCTGTCTGTCTGTCTGTCTTGTTTATCTGTCCGTCCGACCGTACGTTTCGAACCGTAATAGATAACCAATAGACATTTTCGCACAATAGATATATAATGTAGATAACGGTTCGAAAGATACATAGCCGTTAAAAGGTATGACAGTCATACAGACGGACGGACAGACAGACGGACGAACGGACAGACAGACAGCGTAGGCTTAGTAATTGGGTCCCGTTTACACCAGCCAAACATGCGCGCAACCTCACAGACCGGCCACTGCGGTGAAACGGCGAACATAATAGAATTCTGCGGTAAAACGAAAGTAGGTACCTACATTTTTAACCCCCGACGCAATGAGAGGGGTATCACAAGTTCAACGTGTGTATCTGTGTGTCTGTCTGTGGCATCGTAGCCCCCAAACGGCTGAACCAATTTTTATTAATTTTTTTTGTTTGTGACTTGATGGAGATTGCTCTTAGCTATGATTCATGAAAATCGGTGCAGCGGTTTGTAAATAAAGGCTCTTTTATCGGGGGTTTAAGAAATATCTATTTACACTTGTTTTACATGCTTTTATAACTTTCAAACTTGACTTGCTTTGTTAGTTTGTTTAGGTCAAATCTTGCAAGCTGAATTAGAACTACTTCCTCCTAATAGATTTTTCTGAAATTCTTTAGTTTTGGTGATTAGTTCTGATATACTTTAGAATGCTTTGTACCATTATGTAGCATCTAATATTTTCAAAATTGCCGCAAAGTATAACAAAAATATATAAAGACTAGCTGAAACCCGCTACTTCGTACGCGTAGAGCTCGGCCTACGGCCTCGCTACTACAACCCATTATGGCCTTTGTGTTATTCTAATGTATAAGCTATATTATTGTAAACTTTCATTAAAATCCATTCGGTAGTTTTTACGTGAAAGAGGAACAAACATCCATACATCCATACATACAAACTTTCGCGTTTATAATATTAGTAGGATAAAAGCCTCACAATCATTTCATTAAAAGTATGCTATTAGGTATGTCTTTTGTGTTAAAACCTTTTTATTTTTCTTATTGTTTTTCTGAGCTTCTTATTTGCTGATCAACTCCTCTGCTAAATACTCCATCTTCACTTCAGGCATATGACGTCTACTGCGGGACATATTGCTGCTCCATCGATCTCCAAAAGGTCCGGTTGGAAGCGGCCTGTATCCACCGTTACCCTGCGATCTCTTTTAGGTCGTCTGTCCATCTTGTGGGTGGGCGTCCACAGCTGTGCTTACCGGTCCGTGGTCTGCATTCGAGAACTTTTCGGCCCCATCGGCCATCTGTTCTGTGTGATATGTGACCTGCCAACTGCTACTTCAACTTGCTAATCCGGTGGGGTATGTCGGTAACTTTCGTTCGTCTACGGATCTCCTCATTTCTGATTCGAACTCGTAGAGAAAAAGTTTTCTATACAATGGACGAATTTTATGTTTAATTCTATGTTACAAACGGTGATATGTAACAAAGTTGTATTTAGAGGAGTAAGTTGATCTCAAGTTTATTATTTACTGGGTATCTGGCTTTTTAACCTACTTCAAAAAAAGAGATGACTCAATTAGTTTTTTTTTTTCAAATGTATTTGTTTCACCACAAAAAAACAGAAAAAAGTTTTCGAATCAAATCTGGGACTAAGCCCCCAGAACTCCGTCTTTTACGCCCTGATTTGGAAAACGTCTTTTTTATTTGAAAGGATATACCTATACTTTTAGATTGGTCCCATAGTAATTTTAATAAAATCGGTTCAATCGTTTGGTTTTTAAATTAAAATTACCGGGGAAATTAAAATTGCGTATTTGCTAATTATGAAGTCGGTTATTTTAATTTAATTTAAGAATTTTTTATTCGATGTCTTCGAGTACACAGTTCTTAAAACGTCATTGTATTCTGTTTAAAATTTATAATTCCCTTTGTTTTGAAAACTACGCAATTCCAAACCGAAGGTCGTCTGTTTGAGCCTCGAACTTCACCGAGCCGGGACTCCGAACCACGCGCCCCTCTGCAGGCGTGGGCGTCTGACGTCAGTGCCTCCCCCTGGGGAAGCTAGGGAGATAGATCCCCTTCCTCCATCCCCTTCAACTTGACATTCGCTGGGAGTATCGATTCGCAAGCCTCTGTTTACCCACACCCCCATTCTCGCCGGCCGGTGAATGAGATTCCGCCGGTTGATTTTGCGCGTCATCCGCATAGACATTTTCTAAACAATACAACGTTTTATTTGCGTTTAACCGCTCTATACTTCGATGCTCTATAATAGCTCACCATACTATATACTATGTAAGTTTGTTGCTTCTTTTTTCTCTTTTTTTTTGTAAAAAGTAGGCTTGCGCTTGACCACCATCTCGCCGCGATGATGTGGTCTACGTTGGAGCACGCTTACCCAGAAAATATTGATATTGTATGAATGCCTTACCTATTATAAGAATATCGGATACTGTAGGTTAGGTTACGTAAGGTAACTATAGGTAGCCAACTCTGAAATTGCAAAAAAACAGGGCGGGTCCCATCCCTAGTAAAAGTTGTTCATTATGTTGGGTACAATGAACCCCTTTCGGTGTGACCCTTGTATATTTGACATAATACTGTTTATCACGGAAAAAAATATGTTTTCTGAGGGAATGTCCACGCGGTTAGTACAAAATAACAGCATAGATAAATACAGTGACGTTACATAAAAATCACAAAACATGCAAAAAGAGTCTGTGGCCCATGAGGGGATCGAACCCGCGACCTTCGCGTTATTAGCACGACGCTCTAACCAACTGAGCTAATGGGCCGATGTGTCATGTGACAAAATTATGCAACATTACAGA
This sequence comes from Agriopis aurantiaria, assembly GCA_914767915.1. NCBI lineage: Eukaryota > Metazoa > Arthropoda > Insecta > Lepidoptera > Geometridae > Agriopis > Agriopis aurantiaria. The sequence continues at coordinate 2,534,964 of OU611982.1, forward strand.
AATTAACAAATAATAATAAACTTTGTTCAAACTATCCATAAATATAACGCAGGATGAATTACAATACGTACTAAGTATATGTCTGTATAGATAAGAGCATGTAAAAATCATGTTAATGGCACTATTTCATAAATAACTAGCACCATTTATTAGACTGTGTTTATTATTAGCGAAGCATACCTATATTATGAGCAATATAGGTACAAGTAAAATTTAAATAGCTTGTTTTTTGAGTCAGGCTTTTTAAAAAACTTAATTGCTCACAAAGAGTTGAGAAAAGTGTATAGTTACGTTAGCAAGTGAAAAGATTATTTAAAAAAAAGCGACTTTTATTTGGGATTTCGTTAAGGCGAAGTTTTTTTTTAGTTTTTTTTTTTTAAAGTTTTTTTGTTTTAAGTTTTAACTTAAGCAACGACAGGTGACCATAAGACAGTTCATTCCTACTAAAGTTGCACTTAGCGGAGCAGAACCGTGGCGCTTACACACAGTCGTGCGTGTCGCTACTTCTATTATTGAGGCTTTTCTCATATTTTTCTAAAAGTATAGCTGTAATGTAAAATGTACCTTTGTGGTTTCCTTCATAATTATGAAATCTGTATATTAAGATATCGCAGACATAATTTAATAAATAGATAATTGAATGAATCCAAAAAAAAACAGGGGAAAAAGCGCAAATAAGCGTTACTTTCATATATTTTTTTCTATCGAGCGATTTCCTCGCTTTATACGCATTCAGGGGTGCAAGTACCGTTCTTTTATCGATCGTCAAATTGACAGTAGAGGTCGTCAAATTCGATAATATGCCATTTTTTCAGTACTCGCTGTGATCGATTCTATGGCATTTTAGCGAATTTGACGACCGATAAAGAACGGTACTTGCACCCCAGTTTCGGCCTTTAGGGGTTCCTAGATAAAATATTCAATTTTGATATGACACCGTTTTTATAATTCAAAGCTAGCTATGGAAGTAGACACACTTAAATTAAAATTACCAAAATTGCTAAAAAAGGGCCTTAAATCAATAACGCAACAAGTAGCTTAAACCATTCTTTGCTTCTTAGCAACATTTCGCCATGCCCCCCCCCCCCCCAAATACCTAGCTATTCCATACATTCTACTCAATTTTTCGATTTGATTCCTTCGAACCTTGTCCCCCCCCCCCCCCCCCCCCCCCCAAAATGAAATCCTGGATCCGCCCTGCAGACATTCTCATTTTGGCTGAAATTGTAGGTAGGTAGTAGTAGTACCAAAGATAATTATATACCTACAGTGGCGTAACTATCGGAGGGCTAGGCGGTGCAGTGCACCGGGGCCCTCAAGCTCAGGGGGCCCTCGGACTCTGACTAAACCTCAAACTGAACTTGCGAAAATTTCTCCCATCATCTTAACAATTACTATTAATATAATTTCTTAAGGTCTTATCATCCTAATAAGGGTATTGATAAAAATAGTTATACTTTTACTTGATAAAACCTAACCAGTTTATATAGGGCCCCAATTTGTTTTTGCACTAGGGCCTTTGGTTACCTAGCTATACCACTGGGTACCTACCTACGTATCAGTTTACCCTTCGACCAAAACAAAATTAATGGACGGGCCCAGAAGAAGCACATTTTTCAAGATTACAAAATGAGCGCCGGCGCTCACTTTGTTTCAGTCTGTCTCTAGCCGAAGGAAGTGCGACACAAGACTTGTTACATGATAAGGAAACATCTGACAAAATTATGCCTTCGTGTGCTTTCCCGAAGTGTAAATACACAACAAAAAACCGCTATCTATTTTTGTAACAAATGTACTCTACATGGTTATAATTAAGCATTGAAGTATATGTCCAACGGTTTTGACTCGTTTTTACTGAGCAAGTTCAATGGTTATGGCCCGTCCATTCATTTTATTTTGGCCGAAGGGTTTACCTATAAATGTATATCTATTTTATGTATACTTTCTGTTATTAGGTACCAGAAGTATTTTTCCTATTTTTGGTCATGCATCTTCATCCACTTATGTAGTTACCTGCTAAATAGTTTACCACCTAATCGCAGTATCATGTTATCACGACTCCAACCAGTCTACACTAGGTATGTGGTAACATTATCGACGTCGATTCTCGATCATTCATTTACATAATAATAATCGAATAGATAGGTACGATAACTACATAGCCTTGGAAGCCTCTAGTGGGCATGAACCGGTATTTACCGGTTCTAGCGCAGGTGCTAATGTTTGTTCACAAATATGACGCCACCATTTACCTTGACTTTGACACATCACAGTTCTCATGTCCGTAATCTAAGTAAACAAACAGTCATTGGCCATGTTACAGTTTTGGCGCCAACAGAGAAAAGAAAAAAAAACCGATTAGGGCGCCAACGTGGAAAAAACGTCGCTTCATTGTATTATTTGCTACGTTTATGTATTTTCGATTGGGATTATTAATTATTAGGTTTTCGTGCATTTTCTCGAGTCTGCAAGTGATATAATGGGGTTAAACCATCGAGATACAATACCTACATATAGAGTTACAAACATGCAAATAAAAATCCGAACCTAAACTCGGCACACGCTACTCATTGCGCCGACTTTTTCATTATTTTCAAGGCAACTGCGGTCCGACTACTACGCCGAGCGATGCTAGTAATACGATAACAGCGGACAAACGACGTTGAATACTATGCAAGCGACATAACGTCTTAATTGGAGTAAATGTGGCATTGCGAACTATATAATTGATGTCTAGGTATGTACAACGACGCTTGGACGATTTTTGTCTGTTTTCACTTATAGTGTTTGTGACTCTATAGATATTGTATCTTTTTTATGTGGATTCAAAAACTTCATAGGAATCATAAAGTACTAATATTTAAGTAGGTACCAAGATAGAGAAACGAATAAAAAATCTTTTCTGTGGTAGAGACTAGTAAAGTCTCCACTAATTTACTGGGTCATACAAGACAGTAAAATATTAATTTTGCCAGCCCTATTGCCCTGACCAGTAGGTAAAGAAAAAATATATTGGCCAAGACATGGCCAATTTTTTTTTGGTTCTTGGGTTGGAAATACCGTAATCCTCATAGTTCGATCGATGGATCGAACTGTAAGGACCTAAAAATCCTCGTGGTTCGCTTGATCGAACCACGCGATCGGGAGGTTCATGATGTTTTCATTCAGCTTGGATATATTATAAATAGCTTTAAATAGTCTGTGACCTTATTATAATAAGTAAAATCATCATCATCATCATCATCAGCCTTTTGACAGTCCACTGCTGGACTTTTAGCCTACCCCCCAAAGGGTGATTGGGCCATATCCACCACGCTGGCCCAGTGCGGGTTGGTGGATTCACATACGCCATTGAATTCGTTCTCCGTACGTATGCAGGTTTCCTCACGATGTTTTCCTTCACCAATTCAATTCAATTCAATTCATTTATTCCTCAAATTGGTACACCACTGTACACTTTTGAACGTCAGAACGACATTTACACTTTTTTGGAGACAATTATTATAGCATTTGTAGGTTATATATCTACAAATCAATACTGACAACAATATTAGTCATAGGTTTAACGGTGGTTAAAAGGTGACATTAGGTAGTATAACATTAACAAAGTCAATAAGTACAATAGAGCAATGAAAGAGCTAGAATGTCAAAAATAATGCAAAATGTCAATAATAATAAAAAAGAATAAAACAGAATACATTAGTGAATTTATCAATTCAAATACAAGTTAAAAATACAATATCAATTCTAGTCATTTGTAAAAGTAGAGCATAATTGGCGAAGAGAGTCATTGACACTGATAAAATGGCCAATTTCATAATAAGCTTTTTGAATTAAAAAATCTTTAATAATATTTTTAAACTTTGTGTCATTTTTGTTTTTCAAGTTATCAGGTAATAAATTATAAAAAGATATACTATTCTTAACAAAAGATTTGGCAGTTTTAGCAAGTCTAGTAGTAGGCAAAACAAGTTTAGATTTGTTTCTTGTCGAGTAATTATGTATGTCACTTTGTTGTTTTAACCTGTAAAGGTTCTTACGTGCATACATAATATTCTCGTAAATGTATAAGCTAGGCAAAGTTATGATTTTTACCTGTGCAAAGACTTCTCTGAGGGAATCTCTATAGCCTAATCTATAAATAGCCCTAACAGCACGTTTTTGCAGAACAAAAACACTGTGTACGTCTGCTGCACTACCCCAGAGCAATATCCCATACGACATCACCGAGTGAAAGTAACTAAAGTATACGATTCTTGCAGTTTTCTCATCTGAGAGTTCTCTAATCTTCCGCACCGCATATGCTGCAGAACTCAGTTTACCTGTTAACTCTTTGATATGTGCTTCCCATTGGAGCTTGCTGTCCAAAGTGAGCCCTAGAAACTTTGCGGTAGCGGATAAATTAAGTTGCTCATTATTTATACATATATTCGACAAGAATGGATTATTCGTCAAAGTAAATTTTATACACTGAGTCTTCTTAGCATTTAACATTAAGCTGTTTACGCCAAACCACCTTTCGATGGAGTTGAGTGTTATATTGACTTGAGATATATCAATATTTTTCCTGTTAATTTTAAATAACAACGATGTGTCGTCGGCGAACAAAATAATTTCGCAATGCTTACTCGCTAGAAAAGGTAGGTCGTTTACATAAACTTTAAAATAGAATGGGCCAGAAATTGATCCCTGTGGGACTCCAATTGAGACTTTAGATGCGATTGAAAGTGTGCCATCAATATCGACACTTTGGGTTCTGTCACAAAGGTACGATTTTATTAACAGCAACGCATCATCAGTTAATCCGTAGTGCGATAATTTGTACATCAGAATATCGTGATTGACACAATCGAAGGCCTTCGATAAGTCACAAAAGATGCCCAAAGAATCCTGATGAGACTCCCAGGTCTCATAGACGTTTTCTACGAGGTTGCACGCCGCATCAATGGTAGAGCAACCTTTCGAAAATCCAAATTGTTTACTATAGAACAGATTGTTGATATTAAAGTAAGAACTTAACTGATCCACCATTATTTTTTCAAAAATTTTACTGAGGCAAGGTAGAATTGAAATCGGTCTAAAATTACTGGGATCAGTTTTAATGCCAGCTTTAAATAATGGAATTATTTTGCTGCATTTCATAAGATTAGGAAATTCATTGCTTTCAATACAGCAGTTAAAAATGTGAGACAAATAGGGTGCCAATGTTTCAATAATTTTTCCAATAAAATAAACGGACATGCCCCAGATGTCTTCCGATTTTTTTACTTTCAACGATTTAAAAGTTTTGACTATGACACTGCTAGTCACCTTGTGAAATTTGAATGCTTTTGGACGGATACTAACATTGTCTTTCAGCAACTGCGCAGCTTCTGAGTAGCTGGTGGGCAAGGATGCCGTAGTTTTATACGGGATGTCACCAAAGAAATCAACAAACTCGTTGGCAATTTCTTTCTTGTTTGTGATTAATTTACTATCTTTAGTAAGCTTATACTCAGTATCTCGACTACTTATTTTACCCGTTTCTGTTTTTATGATGGACCAAACTGTCTTAGATGTGTTTTTTGATTGTTTTATCTTGTTTAGAATATACAGAGCTTTCGCATATTTGCAAACTCTTTTAAATGTTTTGCTATATCTACGTACATACTCTATTAGTTTTTCGTCATTGCTTCCTGATTTTTCGCTATACAACTCATACATTCTGTCACGGCTAATTCTTATACCAAGAGTTGCCCACTGGTTAAATACAAGTTTCATGTTAATTTTTTTACAAATTTTCGGAAAAGCAGAATTAAAGTTACGAATTAAAATTTGGAAAAGATTATTATAACATTCATCTGGATTGTCAGTTATGTTTAAGTAAGATTCAAAATCACATTCCGTGTTGTGCTTAAATTGGTCTAATTTATGTGCTGACAACTGTCTTTTATAAATTGTCAGTCTTGAATTTTGTTTCGCCAAAGGTACGGTTATAGATTGGCCAGTATGGTCGGAAGGTAAACATTTAAAAATACACTTAGACAGCACATTACATTCACAAAAAATATTGTCGATACAAGTGGCGGCTGAATCTGTGATGCGCGTGGGTTCATTAAATTGGGGAAACAAGTTGTAACTTTGAAATAGAGTAAGTAGATTATCTTTTTTATTTGATTTTTCCAACAAATTGACATTGAAATCGCCTAGAACAATCACTTGTTTACTCTTATCGCATATTTTTCTAAGAACCTCATCCATCGTCGATTCAAATATATTGAAGGTGCCCGTAGGTGGTCTATATATGTTAACTATAATATACTTATTTAACTCAACACACGATATTTCTGCATGCCGTTCCGAAGAAAGGCGTGTGATATCATCCCTGTTTTTTACTTTCAAAGATTTTTTAACCACGATAATAGATCCACCTTGACTTGCAAACCTTCTACAAAAACTACTTACTATATGAAAGTTTTCAAAATTAAGTAATAATTGATGCTCTTTAAGAAAAGTTTCTGTAAGACATAGCAAATCAATATTGAACCGTTCCAGAAATAAACCGATCTCCAATTCCTTGTCCCTTAGACCTCCACGAATATTCTGATGTACTATAGAGAGGCTATCGGCACCTCTGTGTGGTATAAAAAATTATTATTTGGTGAGCGTAATGGCAAGCATTGCTCCATGATTAGGCTTTTCGCAGCTGAGTTTTGGGTAGTACAGCAGTCAGTGTCACAACTATATACAATTTCAATGACGGTCTTAGTCCTATTCCCACTACTGGGCGAGTCAATATTCCAAATTAATAAATCACAATACCGTTTCCTTAATTGTTTTTTAAAATTCAATACATTGACTTCATTTATGTCAAAATTATTGTTAATGTCAATTACATGCAGTTTTTCTTTAGCCGAAGCTAAATTATAGAGGTCACAATTCAATTTGTAGAGGAATTGATTGTAATTAAAAGAACACATTCGAAGATACGGTAAAGCAAAAATAATTATGTTTGATGTCATACTTAAAGTATCTAAAGTTATTAGACTTTCACTGATGTCTTTACGTTTCAAGTAGTTTTTTTCGCCTACAACTACTACATAAGTATGGTTTGGTGCTGTGTTTACTGCATTTCTTAAGGACTTAACAATATTTGCAAAAGATAATCCCGGTGTGCAGTGATTATGTATTTCTTTGGATGTCCTAATTCGAAGTTTATTTCCCAGTCCGACGCCATATTTGTCTGAAAAAATATGAATTTGATCCTCTTCCTTTTGAGTTATTTCAATCAGTGATGGCGTCAAAATATTTTGGATGGTATGTGTTTCTTTGTCATTTACAGGCACAAATGGTAATATTGCATTTTCAATATCACCGCATTCATTTATTTCCACGTTTATTGCCTGTTCCTCTTCATCTGCCACTGCTTCGATACATTTTTCAATATTGGTTTCTAAGAACTTCTCAATAGCTTGTAATTTTCTTTCAACAAAGTTAAGTGTGCCTAAACAATCCTTCTTTTCTTTTAAACCTGTTCTGAAGTATTCCAGGGTCTCTATTAGTTTATTGTTTAGCTGTTGTTGAGATTCAATAGTCGCGTTTCTCTTCTGTAATTCGTAGGTGAGTACAACATTTTGTTGTGATAACAATTCACTATTTAGCTTACTTATTAAGTTTTGATCTTCAGCGAGGGTATCATAATCATCATTAGAAGGTTTCACTATTTCATGTTTAGCAAGTTCTTCTTTTAAGTACTTTATTTTTTTATTGAGCCGTGTAATGGTCTTCATAAGTTTTTTAGTGGATTTCTTTTTGTAATCAGTAAAAAATTGATTTTTACAAGATATCTTCGTAACTTTCCGTCTCTTCGTCAGGGCTTCGGCAGATTGTATTAATAAATCACTATATTTATTCTGTAATGTATTGTATTTGTCTTTCATTTCAGTAAGCTTTTTTTTTAACGGATTTAAGCTTTTCGTTAGTTCGGATTCATATTCTTCATTAATATTTACCAATTCTTCTATTTTATTTTCTAGAGTTTGTACATCTGATAGTTGGTCATTTTTTACTGTTTCATAATCTGATATTTTCTTTTTTAACATATTAATTTCTTTGCACATCTTTTCAAATTCAATTGAATTATTTTCATGTTCTTCTGTAAATGTTTCTATTAATCGTTCTTTTTCCTTCACATCAAATTTCAGAACGTTTATAATTTTTTCGTATTCCTTTATTGTTTGTTCCAAGTCCTTAGTTTCTTGTTCAGATGCAGCTTGTAATTTTGCTGAAGCAGCTTTGGCTGTTGCGCGTCTATTCATATTAGATGTATATTAATTGACTCTTAGTAGTTATATTTTCTGCTAAAATAGCAGAATTTTTAAAGCGCTGGCAACACTCAATCGATTTCCTAGCAATTGCTTAGTCGATTACAACTTTGGTTGATTTTGTCTTATGACTTGTCTAGATTGTCTATGGTCACATACGTTTCGTTCGATTTTCGAACGAAATCTTTTACTTCTTATGTTGGATACACTGCGAACGCTGTCAAAAAACAGCTGATCCAATCAGCTGAGAAAATGTTGATAAAGTGACTCACGGTTTCTTGTTGATTGGTCCTGTTTAAAATCCTTTAACCACTTTTAAATCCAACAGTTTTATTTATTTCGAGTTTTGTGATAATAAAATATGAAAATCTCAGTGTACTTGCATGATGTGACGGAATTTTTTCAATTAAAGTTGTTATTGTGATCACTGGCATAATTGAGCAACTGTTTAAGGTTAATTGAAGAACACTTGTTAATTTAAATAATTAATTTCTCTCTACGCCATATATATACGCGATAACATTTTTTCGATTGAGGCTTGCCGCGTTCGAGCGTCTGTTAGCACTATCACACTTCACATTTGATAATTATGAAAGCGTAGGTGCCGGGGCACGGCCGAGACTCGTCCGGGACGCGGGCGACCAAAAAGCTAGTGGTATGAAAATCCGTACATAAGCTCCAAAGAGCTCGTTTTTGGTTTGAACCCGCGACCCCACGCTTTCAAGTCTAGCGGTCTCTCAAATGGGCTACCACGGCTTAAGTAGAATAATAAGTAAAATAAAACTAAATTATTAAGTTTTACGTTTTAATATTTATATTTAAACAAATTGTAAAACAGATCTATTTCTAGTAATTTAATTACACACTTACAAATAGTAAAGTAAAATATACAAATAGGTACATTTATACATTAAATAGAAAATAATAACCCACCATGAATTTGTAATGATCATAACAATATAATTATATATTATTGATAAGACACTTACGTTTATTGGAAATTTTTATTTTATAATCAAGGAGCTCTAATAGCAAAATACAACCATTACCACCAACTAGCGTTAATTGTATTGTATAAAGTAAATCATTTCATTATAAAATATGCCTTAACGAAAATAATATTTTGAGACTATGGGTCAAAAATGTCTGAACGAAAAATAGGCTAAACCCATATCAATTACTAGCTGTTGCCCGCGACTTTGTACGCGTTGCCTTTCATATAAACTTTCAACCTCCCATTTGCTCCCCCCCTCTACGGCGCGCGAGGAAAAAATTTACCAATAGGATCGCTTCATTCCGTCTCGCCTCGCCTCCTATTGGGTATTTTTTCCTCGTACATCTCTGGAGGATTCGCAGCCTAGCCTTCCACAGGGAAGTCTTGTTTTTTGCCGGTTTATCTTTTATCAAGTCAAGGTAGCAACGAGTTGATTGATTCATTGCAATTAGTGGACTAGAAAGTACCATAGTAATTAACAAAATTATTAATAAATATTCTTGGAGCTGTCAAACTTTTATGTACAGCCGACGACGTCAGCGGGGTGAAGAAACCGTTCTTAAATCTGCTGAACAAGCGCGCGTGAAACCGTTCTTAAATCTGCTGAACAAGCGCGCGTGAAACCGTTCTTAAATCTGCTGAACAAGCGCGCGTGAAACCGTTCTTAAATCTGCTGAACAAGCGCGCGTGAAACCGTTCTTAAATCTGCAGAACAAGCGCGCGTGAAACCGTTCTTAAATCTGCTGAACAAGCGCGCGTGAAACCGTTCTTAAATCTGCTGAACAAGCGCGCGTGAAACCGTTCTTAAATCTGCAGAACAAGCGCGCGTGAAACCGTTCTTAAATCTGCTGAACAAGCGCGCGTGAAACCGTTCTTAAATCTGCAGAACAAGCGCGCGTGAAACCGTTCTTAAATCTGCTGAACAAGCGCGCGTGAAACCGTTCTTAACTCTGCTGAAAAAAGGCGCGTGAAATCGTTCTTAAATCTGATGAAATAGGCACGTGAAATCGTCCTTCAGTTGTCTATGACGAGCCAGCGGTGCGTGGTGGTCTCGATCTGCTGCTGCACTAGCGGCGTGCGCACGCGCAGCTTCACTTCCAGCGAGCCGCCCGCGGGACGGCGCCCGTCCATCAGCTGTCAAACCATCAGGCAACATCATACAATAACCATAAGAATAAGAATACATTTTTATTTTCTTTAACAGAGATTTACAAAAACAGTAAGGGTCCTATTAAATTTTTTGACGAAAAAAAATCGTAACCTGGATTTTTGGTATAATTTTTCTTTCAACTAATACGATCTGTAGAAAATTCAGTTGCTGTATTAAATAGATCTGTATTTTTTATTGAATGTAGCAGCTTCAGACTTTAAAAATAAAAAAAAATACTGAACATATCCATTTGTTACCTCGAATTTACAAAAGTAGTTTTTCGACAAAATTTAGGCGGGAAAGTTTAAGAATGGATTTTGTTAAATTACTGTCATATAATAAACATTTTTACGTTATGGTTTACTTATTTTATATTTATCTTGAAAATTACGGCTTTATTTATTCGTTTTATGCCCGAAAATAAAAATACTTAAAATTGAACGTTTTGTTTATTTTGTAATAGGCCTCTTAAGAGACAAGAAAAAACCGAACTGAACAAGAAAATTTTGAAATTTGAGTTTTCCGCCATAGGTGAAATGTAAAGTCAAAGTCAAATCATTTATTGCACATTATGCTAAATAGGTGAAACTTATCTAAACACAATGACCCAATTAGGGTATGGCAATTTATATATATATGGTGCAGAAATATGGAGCGGCCCGATCTGTTTTATAATGTTTTGTCGTTAAGATAATTTTCAATGGAATAATAAATAAATAAATATAAATATAACACTTTCTAATTAATATGTTTTTAAGATTCTTTGCAAAATGTTGTTCATTGTCGTCACTCTTTAAGTCGTCAGGTAATTTATTGTATAGTTTTATGGCCATTGCATGAGGGCCACTACTATGCATTTCTAACCTAGATTTTGATATTACTAATTTGTGTTTAAACCTTCGAGAGTTTTCGTAAACTTTTTTAAAATATTCAAGGTGTTTTTTTACAAAATTGCAAATTTCTAATATATAAATAGACGCGACGGTTAAGATTTTATATTTAACAAAGTACGGTTTATGGAATTGTACTTTGGTGATGTCTGAAGCTTTGATGTTAGCAAGGATGCGAATAATTTTTTTCTGTGCGACGAATAATTCTCCTACATTTACACTACGTACCACCTTAATAGTGTGAAATAACTTACAGGGAAAGATTCGTGTATGGTGACTTGTGTGTCGAGAGGCGCCAGCTTCACGCTGACGGCGCCGAGCAGCGCGTCGCTCCGGAACCAGCCGCTGCAACAACACGCGCCGTCACACGCGCTGCACACGCGTCGCACCACGCTACTGTACACTACACGCTACCCACACACACTAACACTTACCTACCTACTTATCAATGGGTGATAGTCATCGAGATACAATACGATAGACACATTCGTGGCAAAAAAAAGTCCGAAACAAACTCGGCGCACGCTACGGATTGCGCAGACTTTTTGGTTAGTTGTCAAGGCAACCGCATTACGACTGCAACGTCGCGCGATGGCAGCGCTACGATGCCCTATTGGACAAGCGACGTTGAACACTATACAAGCGACATAACGTCTAAATTGAAGTAAAAATGTGGCATTTTGAACTATGTATATAATTGATGTCTAGGTATGTACACGACGCTCGGATGATTTTTGACTGTTATTAGAGATTGCGACTCTATAGTTATTATATCTCGATGGTGATAGTGCAAATAAACTAGGCTGCGTTCCAAAACAGGCAAATTATTTTACTCGCCCCGGCAATGCAAGTACCGTTCTTTATCAATCATCGATCGTTATTGAATTTTGAGGTGGTACGGAACCCTCAATGCGCGAGCCCGACTCGCACTTGGCCGGTTTTTATTCAATATGACACACAATGACTATTATCCGACAAACGGCTACGTTTTGGAACGTAACCTTAGTCGCCGTCCCGTGCCTCACCCTGTTAGCTCGGGCAACTACGGACCTATACTCCGTTTTTTTAATCTGTTTTTTTAATCTTAGATATTTTATGTAAACAAAGAAATGTCACGAAAAGTCACTGTCAAAGTGAAATGCCAGTTGCTCAAATCTTTTTTCTCTTATGTTCAATATTTTACTTTCTATTTTCTTCGGGTTTGCTCTCGCGCGGTACAATGGGGGATAATATGATAGTTCTAAAAATTAATAAAAAACATTATTAAAAGATTGTAATAGATGGCGTTGATTATAGAGGCGTTGACTATTATGTTAGAGGAAATAGAGGTCAAATCAAACGTTGGCCAGAAATGTTTAGAACCATTACTGTCCTACCATCCTAATAAAATATTTTCTATCAAAAATAGTTTTTTTTTCATAGCATTGTATAGAACAGATATTACGCTAAAATAAATAATACAAAACGATTGTTATTTAATGATTGATCATATTACAACTAGAAAAACTTAATAAAATATTTTTTTGGTCAAATATTGTAAACTACCATTACAAAAGAAATTTTTTTCACTGGTAACTCCTTTGTTTACATAAAGTATCTAAGATAAAAAAACGGAGTATAGCACGAAATATTTCTATTAATGATCATGTTTTGTGTTAGTCTAAATGATCTAAAGCTCTAATGACCTAACTTAAAAACATTACTTAAGTTAAACAATGCTTCACAGCTTTCGCCGACAGAAATTGTGACACTTGAAAATGAGAAAGAGTAATTATGTATCATGTTTTTAAGTAAGGCCGTAACTACAAAATTAGTATGCATTTTATTTGCCGACGCTACCGCTCGGCTTCCAACCATCAAAGTTAATATAACCACTTGATCACGTATGTCGTCATAATTCCCGTTTGCACGAGTAAGCCACGTCGGTCGCGGCGGGTATAGAATGGCGGCTTGTGATTGGAGACTCAAGTCATTCATTAAATTCACGCCTAGGATTGGCCCGCTCGAAAAAGATTATGCTGTACCCTTTTCATCACGCGGGGTAAAGGATGAGCAGTCAAGTGGTTATATTGTGTTGGCCACCATCGATCATATCGCTCAAGGGAATTTTTACATTATGGCATTCTCCAAATACAAAAAAAAACCTTGAAAGGTACTAGTTATGATAGCGCCATATATAAAATGTTTCGACCGGCCATCCCCATACGGTTAGCAACAAAACCCACAACCCATGCAAACAATATAAAATATTTTCAAAACCGTGCATGTACAAACAAAATCATGCAAATTTTACTATCATCATCATCAGCCAGAAGACGTCCACTGCTGAACATAGGCCTCCCCCTTTAACCTCCACACTGAACGACAGCCTGCCCGCGACTCTCACGATGTCGTCAGTCCATCTAGTGGGAGGCCTACCTACGCTGCGTCTTCCGGTTCGCTTTGCTTATTTTTGATGACATGGTGGGTGGGGAGGGTCGATATCGTGATTACGTCAGCAGTTATTATTTACTTTTTTACACAAATGGCCACCCACACAAATTGTCTATGCTTGAAAACAAAACACACATGTCGGGGATTCCCACAAATAATGAATACGCATTTTATTTATATTACACGGGAATTACTCACGTAAGATTAATTCCCGTGAGTAATTCCCGTGTAATATAAATAAAATGTATGAAAACCACGTCAGTTTCTATAATAAAAAATGAATACGCATTTAAAAGAAAAATGCTTATGATAGGTACCAATGATTCCGTAAGCATGGGAGAGGGGGGGAAGAGGTTTGCTTACTTTTGCTGACAAGGGGAAGGGGGGCTGCTTACGTAATACTTGAATGGCCCCTAGGCTATGTATTTTGTTCACAACGCGGGTAAAATTTGTATAATTATCATCGTCAACGTCGTCAAGAGAAAAAGGTTAAGCTGCAAAAGTGTAACTTTGGCTTACGGCGGGGTATAGCATGAGCAGTCAAGTGGTTTTATGATCATTGGAATAGACGTACCCTTTGGAGTATACTTCGAGTTTGATGGCGTGCCGTTTGAAGAACCGCTGGCAGGCGCGCGACGCTCGCTGTATGGCGAGAGGGAACACGGCGTCGTATGTCGGGCTGTTCGTGTCCTTCACTGTGGACGTGCGGTCTGACACGGGCGCCTCCTGGGAATATCACAGATACTGATTACAGGTTTTGTTCCCGACGACGCAAATCCATGAGCGATGGTGGCCGAGCGGTAGCATGTGCGCTTTACTATCTGACGGCACCCGGTTCGATCCTCGGCCCTGCATCACATGACTTACAAAACAAGGGACATATTTGCACACACGGTCATCTGACCCCAAACTAAGCAAAGCTTGTGCTATGGCTGCCAGAGACTGATACATACATACACATACGTACGTATGTACGTATACATACTTTTTTAAATACATACTTAAATAACAAATAGAAATGTTCGTCATATGATTGTTTGTCCTAGGTGGGAATCGAACCCCACACCCCCAAGCACAGAAGGCAGGTTCTCTACCAACTGGGCCACCGGGGCAATTACAGCAGTATTTAGTCCCTAAAAAAATTATTGCCTTCGCTCAACAACGGCGAAGGAAAACATTGTGAGGAAACCGGTATACCCAAGAATCTAAAAAAAAGTTTATGGGCATAGACATTCGCCAACATGCGCTGGGTCAGCATGGTGGATTAGGGGGGGGGGCATCCTCTCTCTCTAAGAGAAATCCTGTGTCCCACCAGTGAGAACATGATAGGCTGATAATGACGCAAAGCCAAATGAAAAATTGTTTTGTCCCGACAGCCTACACCCATTTTGATAAATGAGATTCGTACAAGTTCGTGTGTTTCGTTCGCAAGTTGCCCGTCCGAGATTTTGGATTAAAAAAAAAAAATTTTTTTCGCCTATTTTTAGGCATTATGTGCAGACAATGGTCAACAATGAGACGACGAAGGAATTTGAAGTTGTCTGCACATCTGTGTAAATACATAATCTTATTGATATATTTAAAAAAGTATCATCATCATAAGCCAGAAGACGTCCACTGCTGAACATAGGCCTCCCCCTTTAACCTCCACACTGATCGACAGCCTGCCTTTTGCATCCACTGGATGCCAGCGAAAAGTATAGTTATTTATTAAAAAAGTATAGTTTTTCAATTTCGCTTTTATAAGTTTATAGTTCAAGTTTTATAATTGATAAGTTGAAGACCATGTTGTCCAGAAATAAATAAAAGATTCATGTATTTAAAAAAAACTTACTTAAATCTTAGAGATAAAAAAATCAATAGAAATATTATTTTAAAAACCTACTACTTAGAAATCTATTGTTTTTTTTTTTTTTTTGTTTTTTTATTACCTTAAGCATACTGATTATTATGTAAAACAAGAATCAAAGCCGTATAGCCACCGTCGTCGGATAAAAAAATGCTGCACAAAAGTGCACTCTATTTATTACCTGTGGATAAGGGAACTCGAAGCGCACATAAGTGTCGATTTCCCTCGGATTGGGCACGTTGTACGCGATGCCGCGGACGATTGTGAGCTCTAAGTCGTTCTCATTAAGGTCCGTATTGCACTGCACCACGGCGAACTTGCGCGATTCGTAGTGGAACTTCGGGGTTTGACCAAGTCTGGAACAGATACATTATTATTTTTAGTTGGCAATCTAACAAAATTTTAATTAAACTCACTAAAAATCCAGTGCAACAAGAGCTCTACGGTATATGTGTAAGTATGGTGCATGTGGGCCAAGTTATGCTGGTTATTTGCATTATGTAGGCGAAAACAAAGTTATCGTGCCGTTGTATATGTAGAGAATATATGGCGCGAGCGCAAAATTAAACTTATCGAAGGGCAGATCAACGTGGTAATTACATTGTGTGAAGTAACCTCAATTAACTTGCAGATAACTTTGCTTTTGCAGGAAATACGCAAACGTCCAACATAACATGAACCATGCACGCGATACTCATACATTTATCGTAGAGCTCTCGTTATAGAGGTTGAAGGGTGAGTTAAAATCGACAATTCTCCACTGAAGTGACCAAAGTTAACTTTGTTTTAGCAGAAAATACGCAAACGACCAACATAACATGAACCATGCACGCCATACTCACACGTCTGTTGTAGAGCTCTCGTTATAGAGGTTTAGGGGTGAGTTAGAAACGACAATTTATACGAGTGTACTCTTTTCTTAAAACCAGGTACGATGATTAAGGCAAAAAGAATCCTTCAAACATAATAATAATAAATAATGATAATTACCCACCCTTTCGCAACAGCGACCAAATCCAAGTCTTGTTTGACACTGACAGCAATATGCTCGAATCTGTTGGCCTCAGCTACATTGCCCATTTTGCTGTTGTGTTCTCTATTCGAAAGGCACAGCTTGAGCTGATTGGTCAGTTGCTGGTGAAGACGCGCGATGACGTCATCGTCGGAAGCTAATATTGGGGAGGAGGGGGAGGGGTCGCAGTCTTCAACTGACACTTCTTCGAACCTGTTAAATGACAGAATTATTAGGTCAATGTCAAAAGTTAAATGTCTAAAAATACAGTTAGACTGCCCATAGACCGTTGAAGGTCTAAAGACAATCCAAATGCTCAAGCCCACTGCCAGTTGGCAATGTACCCAGCATGCTGGCGGCATTACCACGCTGAATGGCAATGCTTATGCGTTGAGCCAGAAACACGCCAGCATTTTGGTCACGCGTCGTATGAACCAGGCGCTCTGAATGATTTTAGAAAATGAGGTGAGCTCCCGGTCCCCAAGGGCCCAATGTCTCGACCCCAAACGCCTCAAATATGTAACCACTGCCGAGGTTAGCATATTTGCGTCGCTTGTGCTGCTCTGTCGTATTGGGAGCCGCGCCAGCCCTACCTTGTGTCTCAGGAAGATGTGACGGCGCCAAAGTATCGACACAAGTTGCGTCCCATACAAGGGGCCGCCCCAACCTCCAGGGCAAAATGATTAGAAAAGTTAATGTCGAATCTATTAGACGTGCCAATGTCAACATGTGAATGATTTTTCTTTTTAAAATGTCTTAATTATTTCCTAAAGGCCAGTCGTTAGGGGAACCTTTTTAGTTTTTTAATTTTTAGTGTTGGAACCTTTTTAATATTTCTATAAATTGCATCCTATTTTTTTAATAGGATTGCCATAATATAGGTCCTTTTTACTCTCATAGTATTTCTAATAAGAGAGAAAGTGGCCGAGATAATCTCGATAAGGCAAGAATAGGTTTTTAAAATACAATTACTCGTGTTTTGTGCAAATAAATTATCATTATCTTATCTACAATGGACTCATTAAGTCAAGAATCAAATGGACTGCAAGGCTTCCTTTTCTGCATGAATAGAAATGTTTTGATCAAGCGAAACTAAATCTTTCGTTTAAGACCCCACATAATAATATGTACATCTGGGGTCTATGTTCACGACATATTTTTTGGTCATATTTTTTTTATCTATGACCGCGTCGTAATATTTTCCTTTCTGTTTTACTTCTTGTTGCAGGAAAGTAAACCTTATGTCGTCAGTATTAAAACTCACGTATGTTCAAGATCGTCCTTCGCTTGAGGCAGCAGAGGCAGTGACTTTAGGTCGACAGCGAGGCCTCCTTTTGCCGCCTCTATGACTGCATCGAAACCTTTCGCCGCGCGGAGATATTCTTTTGCTTGCTCTATGTTCCCTGGAATGAATGAATAAAATTATTAAGTGAGTGAATGTAAGAACGGTTTCGTTTTATTTTTGTATTTTTTAATAAAATTAACAGTAATATGATAGTATTTTGTTATAAAATTTTCAGATGTAATATTACATATTTTACAGATTTTTTATTTAATGTCATTGTTACTTTACAGCTTATTCATTTAGAAAACGATATGTAAATTCTTTATTTTTATTTTAGATGATATATTTTCAGTCTGTCCCTAGAAAATTCATCAAAATCAGTTAAAGCATTTGGATAACTAAAAAAAAATTGTCATTTAAGTAAACTAAATTGCGCAGTTTGCGTATATACTCATTTTGAAGTCGGTTTTTCTGCTCGGCAGATGTGAACTTTACGACATAAGAGAACGTCATATCGTTTGAAAAAATATGTCATCCAAGCAAACGAAATTGCGTAATTACTACTTTTGAAGTCGGTTTTTTAAATTGATTTTTAATGTAAAATAAGGGTCGAATGAGCCACAAAAAATAATTAATAAACAAGTTTTTAATTGTCACTCACCGTCCCTCTTGGCTTGAATAGCCGCTTCCTTAAACTGCTTCTGTCGTTGAACTAGGAACATTATTTGCTTCTCGTAGCGGGAGTGGGACGTGCGTGGGGCCAGCGCAGGCGAGGGGGAGGGGGAGGGGGCGGGGCGGGGCGCGGGCCGGGGGGAAGGCGTTGGCGCACTGGAAGTTGGGGACGACTGGAAACATAAAAGTTTAAATTTATTATTTTTGCTTTCGGAAGAAAATTACCACTGCTAAGTTGGCGATTTTAGTTTTAGCAGACTTCATTCTTTTTCTCGTCATTTATAAACCAATTTGGGAATTAAAAAAAAAACATTTGAAAGCTGCGTTCAAGCGAAGTTTGAAAGGACATATTTTGAGATT
Organism: Agriopis aurantiaria; assembly: GCA_914767915.1. Classification (NCBI taxonomy): domain Eukaryota; kingdom Metazoa; phylum Arthropoda; class Insecta; order Lepidoptera; family Geometridae; genus Agriopis; species Agriopis aurantiaria. Next base: position 2,553,912 of record OU611982.1, read on the forward strand.
AGTCCCATAGAAATTTTATTAAAATCGGTTCAGTAGTTAGATTTTTAAACCAAAATAACTAGGAAAAAAATGTTTTTTTTAAATTGATTATTATGTCAGTCACTCTCATTTGGATTGATACAAGTGCGACAGAGACAAAAAACGTTAATTTTAATATTTCGTTTCGCGACCTGTTCACCCACCGGTTTCATCCACTAGTGGGTGCACGGGTAATTCTCATTTACCCCTGAACTCACTGCATTAGAGCATCATCCTCATCATCGCCCACCCCACCATCATTTACTGACCAGTTAGTCGGGTAGTGGTGCATATTTTGGCGAAATATTACCAACGCCAGCATCTATCATCATCCTCATAATCACCCATCATCATCATCATTACTGACCTGTAAGTTGGGTAAAGGTGCATATTGTGGTGTAGTGAGTAGTACCAATATCAGCATCTACCATCATCCTCATCATCACCCACCATCATCATCATTACTGACCTGTAAGTCGGTTAGTGATGCATATTATGGTGTAGTAAGTAGTACCAATATCATCATCCTCATCATCACCCACCATCATCAACATTACTGACCTTTAATTTCGGTAGTGGTGCATCACTACTGACCCGTAAGTCGGGTATTGAAGCATATTGTGGTGTAGTAAGTAGTACCAATATCAGCATATATCATCCTCATCATCACCCACCATCATCATCATTACTGACCTGTGAGTCGGGTAGTGTTGCATATTGTGATGTAGTAAGTAGTACCAATACTACCAATATCAGCATCTATCATCATCCTCATCATCACCCATCATCATTATTACTGACCTGTGAGTCGGATAGTGGTGCATATTGTGGTGTAATAAGCAGTACCAATATCTGATCAGCATTTATCATCACCCTCATCATCATCATTACTGACCTGTAAGTTGGGTAGTGGTGCATATTGTGGTGTAAGTAGTACCAATATCAGCATCTACCATCATCCTCATCATCACCCATGATCATCATCACTGACCTGTGAGTCTGGTAGCGGCGCATACCCCGGCGGGGTGGGTAGTTCGTCGCCCGCGATAGCTCTTCCCGCCGCATGCACTTTGATTGCTTCCATGTATTGCTTCGTGATGCGTCCCATACGACGGGCTTTAGACGAGTTTCCCTCCTCTTTGGCTTTGGCTTCTTGTTGCTGGGAAAAGTAAAATTATTAATTAAAAACAACTTTATTAGTATTCTTCTCACTTCTCATCTTCAAAGCCTCGCTTCCAGCCACTTTCCAGGCCAGTTATAATACAGGGTTATAAGGAAAGGGTATGCTAAGCCGAAAGGAGGGCCATCATACCCATAATTATGAACAACTTTTAAAAATCGCGAAAAAACTGTTCCATAGAATATGGTCACTGACACTCGAAAAAATGTTTGGAACAGCTGATTTTTTTTCGCGATTTCAGATTTGGTACCATAGTATAAGTTGTCAACAATGATGAGTAGAATGACCTCCTTTTGGCTTAGCATACCCTTTCCTTATCCACTTGATCGCATGTAGCCAAAATTCCATTTTGCAAAATGATGCACGTCGGTCGCGCAGCTTGTGATTGGAGACTCGACGCGAGTCGACGCTAGTGATTGGAGAATCAAAAGTCATTCATTAAATTCGCGCCTAGGATTGGCCCCGCACGAAATAGTTTAGGTTGACATGTTACAACCTTTGGCTTATGCGGGGTAAAGGATGAGCAGTCAAGTGGTTATAGCCCTGTAGAGGTAAAAATCGGTATTTACTTGGAAGTATGTGAGCCTCTGCCGTAGAGCTTCGTCGACTGAAGACGCGGTGATGAGCGCTGGCGCCTCCGCAGCTGGCGGCGGCTCTGGAATAATACATGCGGGAGTGGCTATTTTTATTTGTATCTCCCTACATCTGTTTATAACCTTTTCTCGGCGACAGAACGGATAGGGTTTATTATGCGTTTGAGGTTTATTAAATGGCTGTGTTTTTTTGCATGTCTTTTACGATTTTTCTCTGGAAACGGCTGGACCAATATGAATGTTTGTAGGGTTCCATGCCCAAAGGGTAAAAATGTCTGTCTGTCCGTCCGTCTGTCTGTCTGTCTGTCCTACCTATTAGCGGGTATATCTTTCGAACCGTAATAGATAGCCAGTTCAAATGTTCACAGAATATGTAATGTTACGGCGGATTAACTAAGAAATAATAAAAAAGTCAAAAATTTAAAACGAATGGGGGATCCCCGCACGTATTTTTTTAAGTAACAAACGTATTTTTTTTACTTATTTCTGTATTAGCTCTAATGTAAAAACGGTAATACGTACAAGCGACAAACTTGGCATGATTATAGTACACACTCTAAAGTGTAACAAAAAATAACAAATAATGGCCAAGTGTGAGTCGGTGTCAAATTTAAGTTCATTACCAAGTTATACCTGATAATTCCTTACCTGGATGACCTTTTTATAATTTCAACGGATCGAAATGCCATATCTTACAAATTTTTAAGTCGGTTTTTGAAATTGATAATTATTGTATTTTGTGGTGGTACGGAGCCCGACTCGCACTTGGCTGGTTTTATTTTTATTTAATACTGTTACCAGGCATAATGAGTTAACCTTGATTGAACACTCTTATTTAGATCAACGCGTTGAACTCCGCATCACAGTTGCTAACTGATTTTGAATGACTGACGTTTCGTTTATATGGGTGCAACTTTCGACCAAAATAAAATGAATGGACGGGCCCTGAATACCAACGACGAATAGAGACGGATACAACAAAGTTTCAAGTGTTCACCTGTGGCTTGCTGAGTATTCTCCTCTTCCTTAGGGCTCCGCAAGGCCCCCGCTACAGCCTCCACAGTAGGCAGCTCAGTTAAGTCCATGTCCTGGCCTCCCTTGTAGGCTTCTATTACAAAGTCGAACTGTTTCACCACTTTGAAATACTCTAGCGCTGTGGCTTTGTCGCCAGACTGTTTGCTGGATAATGCTGCAGCCTTGAACTCTCGCTGGCGCGCTGGGAAAGAAAATTATACTAGTATTATATAAGAAAAATAAAGATAATTTAGGATTTTTAGTATTTTACACAGAGTTTTCATTACCGGACGTCCAGACGAACGGCAAGGCGTCACCCTTACTTTACGCGTTTTGACTCCTCTTTCTTAATTAGAACAGCAAAACAATGGAACGCCTTGCCCCTGTCTGGGTTTCCGCAGCATTACAATCTTGGAGTGTTCAAGTCTAGGGTTAAAAGGTTATTACTGGGCAAACGTGCTCCTTCTTCGACCGCGCCATCGCATTCCATCACAGAAAAGTTTTAAAAAAAAGTAAATAAAAGGGGCAGTATAAAAAAAAAAATGACAAAACATTAGTAAATTATACACACATTTAATAACTCATGCACAATAGATGTTTTAACTATATTAGTCACTTTGTATCATGTATATGTTGGTGCAGTTGGTAGTGAAACTACCTTCTGAGCTTGGGGGCGTGGGTTCGATTCCCACCTAGGACAAACATTTATGTGATGGACATTTGTGTTTGTTCTATATCTGGTTGTTAATATATATTTAGGCATGTATTTAAAACTATATATGTATAGTCAGTATCAGTCTCTGGCAGCCATATCACAAGCTTTGCTTAGTTTGGGGTCAGATGACCGTGTGTGCAAAAATGTCCCGTATATTTATTATTAGTATGTCAAATACTTACTCATTATAATTTGTAATCCGTGTTGCCTTTCAGGACTCAACACGACACTAGGGCTTGGTTGAGGTGGCGGTGGTTCCACCGGTGGTGGCTGGCTGGGGGGGTCTGGCCCAAAGTCTATCAGGGGTTCTGGAGCCTCCATACTGGTCGACCGAGGGGGGACAGGAGGAGGCGATGAGGGAATCTCTGGAGCTGGCCGGGGGGTCGGTTGTGAGGGGGGTGGATCTGCCTTGCCGAGGCTGACTGGTGGCGGAATGTCGTCATCTTGGATAGTTTTGCCCGCCTTAGCCTGCTTGAGGAGATCGTTGAGTGTCTTCAGGCCACGACCGAATCTGCAACAGGTGAAGGGTTCTCACTCTCTCACCAATTCTCCTCTCAGTGCTTTTTATCATCATTATCTACACTTCCATGTTCGTCTTTTGAGCAACTGTGACAGCTACCCAGGACGACTCGCTCCGGTATTTAAGGAGCTGGGTTGGCTCGGGTCTCAGATAAGACAAAAAAGGGATATATGCCTTAGGCTATGGCCCTTAGTAAAATTATTGTTTCACTCTCTTTTTTCACTATACAGCCAAACGTGTAAGTACGGCTCACATAAAAACATGCAGCGACACCAATGAAATAACTAATAGTACACATGCTAAAAAGAGGCGGCAAGGTCGTCGGCAGGATGAGTTCGACTAAAAGCATCAAGTTGATTGGCCTAAATTGGTTAGGCCAGATGCTTTCGCACCCGCCACCTCCCTTTATTAATCTGGTCTGAGGATAAAATCGACTACCTAGATTTGTTTACATCATCATCATCAGCCCTGAATGACTGCTGGGTATAGGCCTCCTTTTGGATTGGATTTGTTTACGTAGTTACAAGTAAAGCTAGGTAATATAAACGCGTTAATAAAAAAATAGGTCCCGATCGCAGGGCGCAGCTAATATAAAACTTATCTCACGTTACAGATGGCACGGAGATGACCTATATTGAGCTATGAAAAGGAAATTATTTGATACCTTCTAGCTCTGCTGCTCTCTCCGCTAGCCTTAGCATTCTTCTCAGCGAGCGTGTAGTTAGAGATTCTCTCCTGCAACAGACTGATGGTACTACTCTCTGCGCTGGCTGAAGGCGGGGCGGGGGCGGGGCGGGACACACGGGCAGGCGGGGTTTCGTCGTCCTCTATACCTAGGTCTTTGAGCTCGCTGAGTAGGTCTGGGTCGTCATCGTCTCCTGTAGGATGACATAAAAGCGTCACTCTTCTTTCCTTCCTTCGGCATCAGCGGACTGTCCGGAACCACCGGGAATTCGGGTCACCCGGGTAGTCCAGGACACCCGGGTAGATCAGCACCACCGGTCAGTCCGGCACGTCCGGCACCAATGGGCTGGCTGGCACCACAGGAAAGTCTAGGACCACCGGCTAGTCCGGGATCACTGGGACAGTCCGTTGGTGCCAAACTGCCCAGGTGATCTGGACTGCCTGGTGGTTCTGGACAGTCCATTGGTGCCGATCTGCCCGGGTGTCCAGGACTACCCGGGTGACCCAGGCTGCTCAGGTGACCCAGACTGCGCGGTGGTCTATTGTCAATCATAGAAGAGTATGGCATAATACTTCGGATGTTTTGGAATAATCAGAATTTTCATTTACTATTTACTACTATAGTGGCCAATGTTCATGATCAAGAAGGTCCTTTAGGAATTAATTAAAGGTTAATATTAGTGTTGCTAATACACCCAGGCAAATTAGGTAAATAAAGTTGATTTTAAGTGAATTTAATTCATACAGGTGATTAACGATTACGAATAGTTTGCATAATGCACTTAGGTGAATCCCAGGTGAATTAAGTAAACGACACCTAAGTTATATAATATATATAAACCTTCCGTGAAAAATTCTCTAACTGTTGGCGAAAACCGCATCAAAATCCGTTGCGTGGTTTAGGAGTTAGCGGTTATACAGACGCGGAAAGCGACTTTAATTTAGGTAGAGCACAAATCATTGTACTACTGGTAAGGAGAAAAGGCGTGAGTCACATTGCACCGCATTGTTGTTTATTAAATCAATCAGCACCCAAGTACTTATCTGTGTGAACGAGGTCAGTGACTTGACTACTTTATAAGTATTTGATTGAAACTTCAATTCTTTCGCGATTTCAACACTAGGTTTATTTTAAAAACTTTTTTGAGTTTTGGCGCCAACACGGAAAAAACATGTCGGCTCGGATTATTTTCCTAAACTTGTGTATTTTCGAGTGTTAATGTGTACTAAATGGTGAATTATTATTCATTAAGTGCTCGTAAACGTGCTCGAGTGTGGGTAAGGGATATAACGAGGTGAAACATGTCTTTTCGTGCTGTTTCCAAAACTCCATAGGAGCCTCTTGTAGTCTCCACCACTTTACAGGGGCATGAGTTCGACTTGACCGTGACTTACTTAGCTTGACTCTGACTGTGACTATGACTTGTTTGACGCTATTAAGACAAAGTAAACTGATTAATATTACGAGTAAAGGACATGAAGATTTTAACAAAAAAAAATTAACACTTTTAAAGGACTATATCGCGTGTATTTTAAATTATTTTAATTCCTTACATTTCGAACAGTTTGTTGTCACAGGTAGTCTAGATGACTGATGTCTATAGAAATGTTATGAAATTAGTTACAAGTATGGGTGAAAGCACGTTGGGGCAAATTAAAATCTGCCTGTGCCAATGGTTAGAAGTACTGCAATGATTTTTAATAACATATGTATAACTTGAAAATAGAAACAATAAAACCCTATAAAAACGCTGATAACCTTTAAACGACTGAACAGATTTTCATGATTCATAGCTAAAAAACACTCTCGATCTACACATTCTCCACTCTTCACTTTCCAAACAAAAAAAACCTGATAGACAACACATATTTGATTGCAAGATTTGTACCTATGGTTTCTCTAACATAAAACCGAAAAACCAGAATGAAATGCTTTGATTCTACTTTTATTATGTGAACTGCTAGTCGGTAGAGTGTGCGCCTGAATGGTTGTTTCCTGATAGCTACAATCTGGGTGTCTTCAAATCGTGAGTGAATCAATTTCTTCTAGACAAGCGTGCTCCATCGTAAGCTGTATCAAAACATAACAGCAGGCAAAGTGGTAGTCAAAAACAAGCCTATTAAATAATAAAAATAAATACCAGAAGCATCGTCATCTGAAGGCACATCTTTCAAACTGGCAGCAATCATGGCATCCAAGTTAGCCACTGGGACGGGAGCGGGTTTCCGAGGCCGGTGCCGGCCTCCACCGCCGCTGATAGCAGCCAGCTCTGCTTCCAGGTCCATATCATCATCAGACATATCCATGGGTTCGTGATCTCCATCGTCCAGGTCTATATCTAGGAGGCCAAACTGAAATGCAAATGAGTATATTATTAGAAGATAAACCAAAAAAACGATTGTAAAATGTAGTCCATGACACTCTGGGCATGAAGACGAATCTAACGGCACCTTACACATCAAAATCAGTCAAGTCGTTTAGGCTGTAGGAGGTAATATAGAAACGTGAAAAATATAAACCAACATACATCATATGCCTGAAGAACATAACCTTCGTTTTTGGGCAGTCAGGTAAAATACAGAGTAATGTCAATATTAGAACTTCCTGCACTGACCAAATATAAGACCATAAGAATGTTTCATACGATTTTTTGTCCTTTCTAACACAACAGAAAGTTGGAGCACCAAAGAGTGACATCTGATATTTTTCGTTCAGAAAAATATTGTGCCTCTTCTTCGCCGAAGTCACTCCTGGTGGAGGCCTTTAAAATCTATTAAATTTAAATTTCAAATCAACGTAAAAGATCAACCAGATTTAAGGGTGATCAAATTTAACTAACTATGCATTACAGTTTATTCGTATTATTTGTATTATTAGATATTACATAACATACACATACGTACGACATTTCATATTAATTGCATATCTATTAGTTTAGTATATTTATTTTAAAGAATTTTAAGTACCAGTGTGTATTACTATTAGAATGAATGTGTATGTTATAAGTAAAAATTTAATAGTCTATCCTCTATTGCACACCCCGTCATCTACGTCTTCTATAAATCCTTTCCATCCTAAGGTTGCCTGGAAGGGGTCGCTTTTAGCGATAAGGCCGCCAGTTGTTACACTAGTTGGACACCGGTCTATTAGCGCGATAAGTCCTGATTGACATTTAAAACATCAAGAAAAATTGTCTTGCTAATATTTTACTTTATTTCATTGTTCCATTTCACTTAAATATGGTAAGAACTAAAGAAAAACATCAAGCATCTCAATTATCAGAACGTATGAAGGCCGAACTGGCCGAATAGAAAATCGTAGACTACAATAGGATTCATTGTTTACAAAATTCTATCAGCTGATAGGTACAAACTTACAGTATAAACAGTGAAAAAAGTTTTAAATTGGTCACATCCTTATTAGCTCCCAGATTCTATAAATAATCGTAACTTGAACGCAGTTACTGGGTTACTAACAAGAATGATATTATCAAGACAAGTAAATAATGATCTTAGAATGACTCACTTGCGACAAATTAGTTTTTTTACCAGGGTTCTGCTTCCGAGACATTATAATTTTCAGACACTAACGGCACTAAAATTGTTATTACTTTTTAAAAGTTGGACGACATTTAAGCCCTTTGTTATTTTGATTTGAAATTGAAAACAAAAATAAAAAATCTTTTCAGCATTTCATTTTGATTCTTTCTTTTTCTCTAATACTATGTTGCCAGTACCTCCTTAACGTCAACGAAATATGCTATTTTACATAAGCAGCTATTATTATATGCTATTAAATCATTCGTTTCTTCGAATTTAGCATAGAATTACTATTGAAAACCCAATCTATTTGTAAATTAATTAATCATATATTATATTCGTACCCGTTAATAGCCGAAATTATACGAAATCGGGTAAAATATCCCGTGCCAGCAACGCTGACTACGTGTGGTCTGCAACAGTCTTTCTAATGTTTCTTGAGAAAAGGCGATTTGTGATTTGGTACGCATCCTTGGTCCGTGTTTTGGTACTTTTGTTGCAGTAGTTGGCTAGTAAAAGTAGACTAACTCTAGAAAAACACTACTTGGTATGGTAACTCTGGTAACTCGATTTGACACTTGTGACAATGACAATTGACATCTTTTTGATATAAAATAGCTCAATAGAGTTTAAACGAATATTTAATTTTGCGTGACAAAATCGAATAATTCATAATTTAATTTCATCGAAAAGTACATATAAATTAATACGTAATACAATAGTAAAAAAGAACTCGGTCTACTTCTGATTGTTAATTATGGTAATGTGTTGCTATTACTTGCTATGCCGTAGCGTAGGACCTTAAAGCCATATAACTACAAACTTAGAATAATAACTACACAAAGAAACCAAGTACATTCGCTAAAAAGCCATTCAAATGGTGTCATATATGGCTCCAAAAAAAATATAAAAATTTTACTATGACAATTTGCGCGGTGTAATTGTACTTCAACAAATCAGAAAAGCAGCTTATTCTAAGCCATATACAGTGATTTTCTGTCTATGCGTAGGACTAAGATCAAGTTGATATTATTTTAGTAAATAATTAATAATAAGTAATTTTTTATTTTTTTGCCAGTTAGCGTGGTAATGCCACCAGCATGCTGGGTACGCTGCCAACTGGTAGTGGGCTTGAGCATTTGGATTGTCTTTAGACCTTCAACGGTCTATGGGCAGTATAACTGTATTAGTATTAGCTTGTATTTTGTTTTGTTACTATAATTAAACATTTGTAAAACAGTTTAAAAAAAACTATCCTATGTTGACGTTATTTTCATGGTTTTTTCTTATGTGTTAGAAACCATTTTATAAATGAAATAAATAAAATCGACTAAAGATCTATTTGTAAAGGTCAAAATTATAATTATCTCTAATGCCTAATAATTTTTTATCTATGTTTAAAAAGCTAACGAAAGTTGCCGCTAAGAATAAAAGTCCCTAGTCTAGCGGTAAACGCAAATATTTAATTTTGTTCTCGTAGCGCCTAACAATTTCCGTCAGCGAGAAGTTAGCAGTTTCGAGCCTATTTTAGATTAACCTTGGTAATGTTTCTAAGTAAGCCAAGTAAGGCCAATAATAACTATAGTAATAAAATCTTAGATGAAGTGACTCTGTTGCATTAGTCACTGGAGAGTGAGTGGATAGTGGAAATTTTAATTTTTTAAATGGTAACACTAACATCATCGCGATCGAGAGTGACGTATGAACGGCAGAAGAAACGAAAACGAAAGAAAAGCCTTTCTGTGCCGTTGTTATCTTCTAAAATTCCTGAAGAATGGATACAAACGGCCAGACTAATGGGCTCAAATCTAGAAAGAAGGATAAAGACGACGCGAAGGACAATTTATGGTAATAGTTCACTGTTAATTTTACGGCTTGCATGCACTCCCCATGTATGGGGATTCAATGTGTCACACCTACTGACAGAGCCTCGCACCTGAGAAATATGTGACCTGGCTGCTACGTTTTACCTTTGTATGTTAAATAGAGATAGAATGTTTTCACATCGTGTCATGTTCCACCGCCGCTGCACTTTCTTGTCGCGTCCAACCTTGCATAGTTGACGCATAGATGATGACATGATATTGTTTTTTTTTAGGTCCGCTATCCTAGAAGAAGTACAGAACCAAGGAAACACAAAACTACCTTCAAACAAAAATGTACTCGTTCTAGGCGACAATGAAACCGGCAAAACAACTTTAGTAGCAAAATTACAAGGAGTTGAAGACCCTAAGAAGGGGTCGGCGCTCGAATATGCATATATAGATATTAGTGATGAATACCGGGACGGTGAGTACTGTTTTCAGGCATAATATACACTACTATCCTTAACTGTTGGCCTTTTGGAAAAACTCAGTGTCACACAGCGGGCAATGAAGAGAGCTATGCTCTGAGTTTCTTTACGCGGTAGAATCCGGAACGTGGATATTCGCCAAAGAACCAGAGTCACCGACATGTCTATTAAAATTTGGATTTTTAATAGTTAAAATGTGCAAGTGGCAATGGACCGTCCACATCCGGCTTGAAGAACCGAAAACCGATGGGGAAGAAAGGTTCTTGAGTGTAGACCATGAACCGGAAGATGCAGGGTAGGTGGGCCTCCCACTAGAAGGATCGATGAAATCGTAAGAGTAGCAGGCATCTAGTGGATGCAGATGGCGAGCTGTTGTTCACTGTGGAAGTCAAAGGTGGAGGCCTATGTTTAGTAGTGGACGTATTCTGGCTGATGATGATGATGATAAACAAAACTAAATCATTAAGACTTACTTGAAAGGTTATGTTTTAAATTCCTGGATATCTATAATCAGTCCCATTTCTTTAAATATCTGACAGCTGCTATTGTTTTTTATAATCCAAATTGTAACAGCAAAGATTTATCTCTTTTGCTGTTTTCAGGGTTCCGTACCCAAGGGTAAAAACGGGACCCTATTACTAAGCCTACGAAGTCTGTCTGTCTGTCCTACCTATTAACAGCTGTATCTTTCAAACTGTAATGGCCAGTTGACATTTTCACAGAATATGTAATGTTACAGCGGATTAACTACGAAATAATTAAACAAGTCAAAAACGAAAGGGCACACAAACCCCTTACAACAAATATATTTTTTTATGTATTTTTGTATTAGCTCTAATGTAAAAACGGTCATACATACAAGCGTCAAACTTGACATGATTATAGTACACACTCTAAAGTATAACTATGTTATTGCAGCTATCACTATCACAGCTAAACACACTTGTACGGAGTAGGGACCATGGGCCATTCTGAATGTACATAGGAACATCAGTAATTTACTGAAACCACTGATTGCATTTTGGACATTCATTATACTAGCGGATTAGCTTGCATCACAAATAACAACAATGCTTAGCTTACAAAAAGGGAATTGTTCCCTTCAATATAAGCTAAAAGAAATGTGCTATATTATAATCTAAAAAAAAAAAACATGAGTGTTATACCTACAGTTTCTCCTTTAGCACTTATGATTGGTCGTCCGTTTGATTACATTTTGAGGCATATTGTTTGCAGTTGTGTGCCGCTCAATATTGAAGTGTGCGTTTATAGAACTAGTAAGAATATGTCAGTGTGTGCTATACGTGTTTACCTTGCCTTCAGTTTTTGGCAGACTTTTTTTCTGTACTAGCTTTAGTTTAAGGCAGATCCAAACTATATATTATCAAAGTATTATATTGTATCTCATCAATACTGAGATAGAACGTACAAAGGGAGGATTCAATCAGTTAATAATGCTATCAATAAATTGATCAGCGGAATTTAATCTGTATTGGTGTATTCAATTCAATTGTACAATTGTATTATTAATGAAATTGTATTATGGTTGCCAAGTTTTAGGAGAAAGAAAGGCTGTTCTTTATGAACCCTTTTTTCATATATCCAAAGAAGGTGGACATGGTGAAGCCACAGTGGATGCACAAAGAATAAAGACATCATTACAGAATAAAAGTGTACATTCAGAGCTGCCTTGGTGCTCACTTACTTTTAATTCAAAAGTGACTGCAGGCTTGCTAGATGTTTCCTAAATATTGATTTCAAGCTTTATGAGTTTGTCTCATGAACTTCCTGCTCTGTCCAAATCTAATCCAGACTGTACTAGGATTCAGAACTTTCCAGCTGAAGCTAGAGAACCAGTTTACTGCCTTGGAAACTAGATGAAGTGGAGCTTGACTAAGTGGCAGATGTTAACATAATCACCAAAAAAAAAAAAATGGAGGCTTTGAGAGGCACTTTAGACTTATGAAAGAACAATGAAATAATCCCATGTTAATTTCGTTAGAACAGCAGACACACAAGTTTTTTTTTAACCCTGATAAAAGAGCGAATAATCTTCTAACGGCAAAATTTTCTTGAATGATAGTGAATTTCTATTAATAAAAAGATTATTTTTAGATTTTTTTTTATTATTGATGTTTTTTTTTTTTTTTATTGATACAAGAAGGAAAGGCTTGCGTTTGACTGCCGATTGTCTGATGTTAAACGATGATGCAGTCAACGGTGGAGCACGCTTGATCAGAAGTAACTGATTGTAACTATCATCTTACATCAACAAAGCATTCCACAGTCTAAGGGTTCGCAAAATAAAAGTGTAGTCAAAGCATTTCATTCGGGGTTTCGGACTATCTGTAACATTACAAGCCCTACTTAGCTACTTATAGATAACTCATAAATGTCAGTGTAAATAACTCTTATGTTCTCTCACAGACCACACACGTCTCAGCGTATGGGTGTTAGACGGAGACCCAGGCCACACAAACCTGCTGAAGTTTGCCCTCAACGAGGAGACATTCCCCCATACCCTAGTCCTCCTCACGGTGGCGATGACCACGCCTTGGGGCATCCTCGACCAGCTGCAGAGCTGGGCGGCTGTGCTCGGCGACCATATAGACAAACTGGATCTATCACCTGGTAAGTACCGACTGCATGCATAGTGCTTATAATTATGAAAACGAGTGAATTGACCTACTCTTAATTGTTGTATCTATTTGAAACTTTGCAAAAATATGGTAATCTGGATAACAATATAAAAATTTGGTACTGTCAAATTAATCCTAAGATTGAGCGCAGGTGGCCGGTGGCCAGATAGTGGTAGCATGTGCACTTCACAATCAGATGGCACCCGGTCACCAGACCAGCCGAAGCTAGTCGAGCATTTTTTCGAGCCATGCTTGGGCTTCTGCCTCACGAACTGTATCTCCCGAAGCAATCTGAAAGAGTTACGAAGCGAGCCTTGCGGGCCGAGCCATCAGTCCGTTTTGCAAACATGATGGAGAATCACATATTTGTACAGTTCAGATGGGAAGGTAAAACATCGTAAGGAAACTGTCCAAGAACCTCAAAGTTCAAAGACATGACATTCACCAACATGCACTGGGCCAGCATGGCGGATTAGGGCCCATCCTTTCTCTCTAAGAGTAGGCTTGTGTCCCAGCAGTGGGAACATGATAGGCTGATAATGAAACTGAACTGACGATGGAGCCTGGACGTGGATTGTGGAATTCTTAGTTACTAATAGTAAACCTTTCGAGTTTGGGGTATTTGGTTTATTATAATGTGTCCTGTACATTATTACACTTGATGATGGTGATGACTTGGTGGGTTGGTCTTGGTGATGATGGAGCCGGAAGGTTTAACTCTTCAATAGCTACCAGTAAATCTCTTCAGTTTGGGCTTCTTTGGCTTGTTTTAACTTAGTGTTATGTGATTTTACAATCTTTTATTTAGTTTTCACCTGTCCCATTGTCCGTCTGTCTGTAATAAAATCTTGTAAGTTAAATTTGACCCGGTGATTGTTGAGCTGAAATTTAGCATACTTGTCAACTTCAGATGACAATACAATATTATGGTGACCGCAAGCTGATTTGATGATGGTGATGGTGGACAACGGCACTCCTCAATGCATAATAGACTGGCAGTGTTTGGGCTCATTTTGATCACTAATTTCATAAAAGCTGGGTTTAAAAAATAAATTTTTCAATAAAGAACTTGTTTTAGTTGTTTAAACTAAATATGAACGCAGACTGGAGACATATAAAGTTATGCATCTTGAAATGAATACACAAGTGCAGCTTTGACGTATGACAATGCATCTTCCATTCACAGAGAAGACACTATGGTCTGTACTGTGGTAATGAATCATTTCCTCATTAGACCGATCTAGATAAAGCCCTTAATCAAGATCTCAGGGTCGCGGTCTTTAGTAGATGAACACTTTATCGCCCTTTCTATCTTCAATACCGGCGGTCTTTTATGTGTATTGGGGCTTTTAAGGTAGCATTACGATCTTAGCGACCGCGACAAACGGCAGCGGCAGCGTCGCGCGACCAAAATGCATATAAGATGCATAAAATGCATAGAATGCCACATTAAGAGCCGTATTACAAAATGCAATCGTTCAATGTAGGTATCCTTTTATTTTATGTCAGTAATTTAACGAAACTCAAACTTGCCCTTCTGGAGTTTTACGAAAAACTACTTTTAAGAATTGTGCGAGTAATAAGTTGATATGTTGAGCTTTTTCCAAAATTTAAAGCCATACTTTCTATACAAATTACAGATCTATTTAATCAATTATTACATACTTATTGGTTTCTTCTAGGCAAGCGTGCTCCATCGTAGACCACATCATCGCTTAACATCAGGCGAGTTGGCGGTCAAACGCAAGTCTAAAAACGTATGCACCCATGTATTTATTACAGAAATTGTATTACTTTAGATCTTTCTATTTGATAGAATCAGAACGTCAAAAATCAAATTACGTTGCTTTTTTCGTCAAAAAAATTATGAGGGCTCTTCTTGCTTACATTACTGTAAGTCTGGTCTGATGGCAACGGTGATCGCATGGTATAATAATATACTCCGCCAGGTATAGCACTCCGAGAAATATTGTGACGTGGGCGTACCGCAATGATGTCATCAATGTCATGGATACACGTACACGTGCATAAGCAAGAGCAGAATAAGTAATTTACAACAAGTTCGAGAGAGATGACCATACACGAAACAATGGCGGACTCTATGATTTTCTGTGTTAACAGTAGCGTGAAATTATAACTCCCCAATATTCGTATATTACCTGTGGGAATCCAATAAATCAATGTGGTTTTGATAAAATTGTGTTTAATATATTCAATTCGTGCTTAATTTGCTTGAGCGGACAAACCAAATGACAAATGAAATGGTTTTTGTATTTTATTTAATAGATTATTTAAAAAGTTGTTTCCCAGTATCTGTGTTTGTTACAATAAAGTGGCAACTGGACAGTGACGTCATTGCGGTACAACTCCCAGAGTGCCAGATCTTGTTTTCTTGGATCATGGGTGATCGCATGTATATTTTCGCGCCAAGTTACTCGCACCTCTACAGGCCAACAGACTATTAACTTAACACGGGAAAATGCAATAGATCCTTCCTTTGCCTGCAAGAAACTTTAGACTGCATGAAAGCCAGACTGGGTTTCACGAAGATTAGACAGGCCTCCATGAAGCCCAGACGGGGTTTCACGAAGCCCAGTTTTGTCCGAGCGTCTGTTGATTTGGCAATATTAATAATTTTGTTCGAGCAATTTTAAAGTGGGTTTTTGTATTGATAATATTTATACTAATAATAGAATTATTTCGGAAGCCCAACCCATATCAAGAAATACCTTCAAGTCCTCATCTCAATAAACTTGTTGAATCTCAATATAATATTTCCCAGGTGTGAGTCAGGGGTGTGACGTCACCTGTCGCGTTATGTTTAATCAATGCCGCGAGTTGACTACACAAGTGGTTTATCGGGTCGCGCGCAGGTCGGTTTAATATAAACTTTTGTATCTGTCATTGATAAATATAACATTTAGGTATTTGAGTAATATTGTTGGTAAACAGATTTTTCAGATTTGGCCACTGTTTTGTATATCAATATTGTCATTCTCAGATTGCCATTACAGGGAATATGAACTGTGATGCTTACTATCAGGCGTATAACCTGCTTGTCTCGTTACATTAATGCCCAATAGCGCTGCTATCTCACTTACGTATTTGATGGGGGTTTTTTTTCCATATAAAACTAGGTGCGCCCCGCGGTATCACCCGCGAGTTAAAATCGTAAAATTTTCTGTTTTTTTTCTTTTTCTGCGCTAATTTCTTAATTTTGCTTTCCGTGAGAACCTTCTGCAAAGAATTAGATAGAAAAAAAAATCGTTAAAGTTGTTCTCAAGTTATGGCGTAACCAAGGAAAATATGGGTTCATTTTTATATATATAGATTACCATAACATCTCCCTTGTTTGTCTCATCATCATCATCATCATTTCAGCCGTAGGACGTTCACTTCTGGACATAGGCCTCCCCCATCAATCTCCAAAAGGGCCGGTTGGAAGTGGCCTGCATCCAGCGTTCCCCTGTGGTCTCTTTTAGGTCGTCTGTCCATCTTGTGCGTGGACGTCCTACGCTGCGCTTACCGGTCCGTAGTCTCCATTCCAGAGCCTTTCAGCCCCATCGGCCATCTGTTCTGCGTGATAGGTGCCCACTGCCATTTCAACTTGCTGCCATTTTAGCTTGCAACTTGTTTGTCTAATCTGAGTATATACCGTAACAATCGGTCCTCCTAAGTTAGGTCCTTACTACAGGCAGAGGATACTGATGCTTCAATTCTCCACCATATTCCAGTATTTCAGAACTCCCAAAAATAAACACTTACGCAAAATCACTATAGACGACTAACTTATACTTTTGTTAAGTTAGCTGTCAGTTTTGTGGAGATAACACCGTTGTGGCTCCCTCATTCAACTCCACAGATAAGTTGGTTGTAATGTAAGTGTAACGTAGGAAAGCATCCATTACAAATAAACGCGTATTGAACTAATTGTAGTACCAAAACTATGCGCAGCGTGAGAACTAACACATTGAGGCTTTCTATTGGTTTCATTGAAGATATTTTCGACAAGAATAAGTAATAGTTACTGTTGTATTGTCGCAGGATATGTAACAGTTTCTGAATAATATAAACAGGCAGAATAGGTAATATATACTGCTATTGTGTCATTGCTAGAATAGTATGTGTGACATCTGTTTTATTGTTTAATTTCTTTTCTAAAACGCGTGTTAATTATATTGTTCGTGAATTTGAATTGTTTATTTACCATTAGATACGTGAATACATAACATTGAGTTACAGATTACTTAAAAGCCAGACAAGTTTGAATGTGTACACCATATCATTTGAATGTGTTTATAATATCGTTTGAGAGCCAGTTCCCATTCCCAGCTGGGCGTGTTTACCATCTTCGACCACACTGTCATGTAATAATCAGACAAGCTGTGGCCACAACAGCCAGTCTAGCAACTATAAAATTATAATAAAATATGCGAAAACTTTGTGTTTCTGTGTTTGATCTTGTTTGTTACTATTACATGGACCAATCTTGATGAAATTTCGGAAGAAAGTAGTTTGTATCATGATTAATACTTTTTATACTGAAAAACCACGATGAAGATACCACAGTGCCTCAAACAAGGGTCTTTGACCAGTGTGTGTTGCCAGTGATGACATACGGTACTGAGACGTGGTCCTTAACTGTTGGCCTTTTGGAAAAACTCAGAGTCACATAGCGGGCAATGGAGAGAGCTATGCTCGGAGTTTCTTTGCGCGATAAAATCCTGAACGTAGATGAAGCCGAAAGGTTCTCGAATGGAGACCACGGACTGGTAAGCGCAGCGTAGGTCGTCCACCCACAAGATAGACAGACGACCTAAAAGAGACCGCAGGGAAACGCTGGATACAGGCCGCTTCTAACCGGCCCTTTTGGAGATCGTTGGGGGAGGCCTCTGTCAGCCATAAAATATCAGCCATTTGGAGCTCGACCAATTTGGGTAGGCTAGTAGCTACAAATGCACAATACACACCAAGCTGAATGTCAGTGCAGATCTTATCACCCCTATCAGAATAAGGCCTGCTTGCAACTCATAAGCTCCCCTAAAAGAGTCCACTTACAGGCTCAAAAGTCATTCATTCAATACGCGCCTAGGATTGGCCCGCTTGAAAAAGGTTATGCTGAAAATTTAAACTTTTGGCTAACGGCGGGGTAAGGGATGAACAGTCAAGTGGCTAACCTAACGTAAACAAACATGATGCGTTTCTGACTTGTACCGTTCCTGCTATTCTGCCACAAAAAGCAAGGCAACGCATCTGCTTAGCGACGCAGACGTGACAGGAATCAATTATGAATTATCGGGACTTAGTACTCTGAGACATGTAAATGGATAGTTACCGTTCGTTCATTAGACGCACTGATTAGATGATCTAAATTCCCTCGTGCCGACTTTTCTATCGGACTCTCAGAGTGGGCATAAAAGTGAAAAGGCAAAACCGCTTCATGGTTGATGTTCCGAAAACCCGTACGAAGCGCTTTGATTCTACTTTAACTGCTGTTCTGTGTAATCTCCACTGCCCCGATTGTTACAATCTGGGTGTCTTTAAGACGAGAGTGAATCGGTTTCTTCTAGGCAAGCGTGCTCCATCGTAGATCTCATCATCGCTTAACATCGGGCGAGGTGGCGGTCAAACGCAAGCCTATTACTGAATTTAAAAAAGCCACTGTAACCAGCTTTTTATAGATGAACTATCCGAGAAGATATTTTTGCCAATTTCCAACAACTTTTAAAGAGTAAAGGTTATATTATTAGCAATGTCCACATCTACTTTACCACCCATGCCTAGCTTTAAATCTACGCTGGGTAAATATATCTGCTGCAGTAATGATTCCAATCTTTTCCAGAACAAAGGCTACAGAGTAAAAAGCAGCAGGTACAGAAATGGCAGAGGTATACTGAACCCGGGGATGAGCTGGAGCCCACGGCCTCGTCTCCCATGAAGAGGTCGTCTCGCAACCTGTCCGATGACCTCGACAACTGTGATGATGACGACTGTCCACTGCCCGAGGCCGTGCTTACCACTAACCTAGGGCTGGACATCGTTGTTGTGGCCACTAAGGTATTATAAATTATAAAGACATACTATTCTCTCAAAACTACTCTAGAAATCACCATAAATACTCCAATATTCCCACAATCGCTTCCAACTCCCAACGCCTGATTTTCACACAGCTTTGAGCCAGCAAAACTTAAAAAGTAACCCTTTTTATTAGAGTTCCGTAATACAAGGAACCTTTATAAGTTCGTTCTGCCGTCCCTCTTAATTCTTTAGAATCTTCTAACTTCTATAGCTATTAAGATAGGTGCATGAAATTGTGCACATTTATAAATTTAGTTTAGCCACTAAATACATAACAGCACAAAGTATAGTTCTTAATTTTAAAAGTAGAAAAATATATAATTTTTCAATTTAGTAGAAATTTTGTTGCCGTGTTGAGTATCATTGACTTCAAAATGGTAATAATCTTCCTCAGACTGACTACATGTCGACTCTGGAGAAAGAGCACGACTACCGCGACGAGCACTTCGACTTCATGCAGCAGTGGGTGCGCCGGTTCTGCCTCCAATACGGCGCGGCTCTGTTCTACACCAGCGCCAAGGAAGACAAGAACTGCGACCTTCTCTACAAATATCTAACGCATCGGATATACGGCCTGCCTTTTAGGACGCCCGCGCTCATTGTTGAGAAGGATGCGGTATTGATGTAAGTCAGCCACAACCACTTTACCATTACATACCTACTTATCTTCCTTTACCATTACATACTTACCTTCCTTTACCATTACATACTTACCTTCCTTTACCATTACGTACTTACCTTCCTTTACCATTACGTACTTACCTTCCTTTACCATTACATACTTACCTTCCTTTACCATTACATACTTACCTTCCTTTACCATTACATACTTACCTTCCTTTACCATTACATACTTACGTTCCTTTACCATTACATACTTACCTTCCTTTACCATTACATACTTACCTTCCTTTACCATTACATACTTACCTTCCTTTACCATTACATACTTACCTTCCTTTACCATTACATACTTACCTTCCTTTACCATTACGTACTTACCTTCCTTTACCATTACGTACTTACCTTCCTTTACCATTACATACTTACCTTCCTTTACCATTACATACTTACCTTCCTTTACCATTACATACTTACCTTCCTTTACCATTACGTACTTACCTTCCTTTACCATTACATACTTACCTTCCTTTACCATTACATACTTACCTTCCTTTACCATTACATACTTACCTTCCTTTACCATTACGTACTTACCTTCCTTTACCATTACGTACTTACCTTCCTTTACCATTACATACTTACCTTCCTTTACCATTACATACTTACCTTCCTTTACCATTACATACTTACCTTCCTTTACCATTACATACTTACCTTCCTTTACCATTACATACTTACCTTCCTTTACCATTACATACTTACCTTCCTTTACCATTACATACTTACCTTTCTGATCTTACGAGAACTCACCGGTGGTGAATAAAGAAATTTGTCACATCTGTCATTGGTTGCCATAATCTCCACTCTTGACAGGCGGCTTGGAGATCGCAGAGCTTTCCACCGTGAAATAGCAGGATGCTGTTGCCCATCCTCTGGTAGTTCTGGACACAATTTTAAGACATACCCAGTCCCGGGTATATTAATAAATAGCAAAGTGAAATACGTAAAAATATTGTGATATTATTTTCAGTCCCGCTGGCTGGGATAGCATGAAGAAAATTAGCATATTATATGAAAACATGCAGACATGCAAGCCAGACGATTACTACAGAGATGTCATCGTGCAGCCGGCCATACGGAAAGTGAGTATCACTATTTTCTACCTTTGTTTTTAACTAAAATTTGGACAGCTGGTTTGACAAATTTGATTCAATTCCTGGCTGGGCAAATGTTTAAATGATAAACAGGCTTCTGGACTGATTGTTTTATTGTCTTATTTAAAAGCTTAAATAGAACCGATCTGAAAACAAAATCAAAATTTGTTCTAATTTCAGAAAAATATAAGTATTTAATGCTTTGCTAGACAGAGAGCGCACTATATTTACTAATGACGTCACTTATGAGTATGCCTTTATAACTCCATACTGGCATCGATTCTGATGTACTATAAACTAAATTTGACGGCACTAAAATTGTTGCCATCCTTCTCTCACATATTAAAATGAAAAGAGAGGCAGATAATTTTAGTCCTATCAGATTGGTTTAGTTTAGTGAGTGGTATCGACACTTACTTTGCGGAAAAGGGACAGAGCATCTTTTTCTAATCCGAAGAAAATCTTTGAACGGTTATATCTCAGATTTATTAGCTGATTTAAATAATTTTCTTCAGTAGTTGTTGCTATACCATAAAATCATAATTTTCACTAAGCATGCAGTTTTTAATAAATCATACAACTGTCTATTAGCCTATTTAAATATCTGCTTTGGGACTGGATATTAGTTATCTTTGACTTTGTGTGTGTTCCATGGCAACCCCAGCACAGGGAATCCATCAGTGCCCAGCTATGAGTGTGAAGCATTCATCATCAGCCAGAACACGTCCACTGTTGAACATAGTCCTCCCCCTTAAAGGGAGAGGGGTTGCCATATTCCCCAAGCTTGGCAGGCGGCTCGGAGATTGCAGAGCGCTCACCATGCACTAGGAGGATGCTGCTGCTTTCAAGACATACCAAAAGACATAAAAAAGATTCCAAATGAAGAATTATTTATTTTATTTTAATTATATTCAGAGTGGCGCCAACCGTGAAGCGGAAGTGCAGGCGGAAGACGAGCAAGCGTTCCTGCAGCGACAACAAGCGGCGTTGCAAGCCGGAGCGCCTGCGCCGCGCGCAGACTCGCCGCTGAGAACCACGCAACGAGCTACGCAACAGGTATTCATAGGGGCGAAACTACATACAAATTAACCTACTCAATATTGGTATAGGGGCGAAACTACATATAAATGAAACGACTCGGTATTGACATAGGGGTGAAACTACATATAAATGAAACGACTCAGCAGTACAAGTACCGTTCTTTATCGTTCGTCAAATTTGACAGTTGAAATTGACAAATTCTATAACACGCCATTTGATCAGTACTCGCTATGATCGATTCTATGGCGTTTTATCGAATTTGACGATCGATATAGAACAGTACTTGCACTGCTGTATTGACATTGCGGCGAAACTACATACAAATTAACCGACTCAGGGGTGCAAGTACCGTTCTTTTATCGATCGTCAAATTGACAGTTGAGGTCGTCAAATTCGATAATATGCCATTTTTTCAGTACTCGCTGTGATCGATTCTATGGCATTTTAGCGAATTTGACGATCGATAAAGAACGGTACTTGCACTGCAGTATTGACATAGGGGCATAACTACATATAAATAAAACGACTCGGTTTTGGCATAGGGGCGAAACTACATATAATTGAAACGACTCGGTATTGGCATAGGGGCGAAACTACATATAATTGAAACGACTCGGTATTGGCATAGGGGTGAAACTACATATAATTGAAACGACTCGGTATTGACATAGGGGCGAAACTACACATAAATGAAACGACTCGGTATTGATATAAGGACGAAGCTTTAAACAAATGAACCTACTCAGTATTGACCTAGGGGCAAAACTACATACAAATCAACGTGTCATCGGGGTTGAGGGCGCCTTTATTTGACACAATTTTTCGCGCGGTCACTACAAATCGAGTGCGCAATTTTTGCTCGGCTACCGTGCGGTGGTACCTAACGAGACGTATTCCTGTTGCAGTTGGAAGGCGGCAAAATCGGCATGTCCCCCGGCACTCCGGGCAACGAGGGTGTTCTAGCCAACTTCTTCAACTCGCTACTTTACAAGAAGACGGGCTCGCCGGGCGGCGGGGGCACGCCGGGCGTGCGCGAGGGGGCGGGGGGCGCCGCCGCCGCTCGCTCGGACGCCGCCGCTGAGCTCGACCGCCTCACGCGAGCCAAGCGACACGCCCCCCTCGACTTCAACTCCAGCGACTGCTAGCTACCACACGCACTCAGGTCAGTATTTACACTGCTTATTTTTTATTTAATGTTTAATTTTAGATTAATAGGGAAGAATTTAAGATCCTTTGTTTCCCGTGGTCCAAGGATTCAATATAAACTCGGGTCTAGCCCGGACGTGGTAAGAGTAGGGTTGGAGGGGGACTTTATTTTTTTAATAATAGGCTTGCGTGTGACCTCCAACTCGCCTGATAAAATGAGAAACCGATTCACTCGTGATTTGAAGACACCCAGGTTGTAACTGTCGGGGAACAGTTTAGGCTGCGCATTCCACAGACTAGCAGTTCGCACAATAAAAGTGGAATCAAAATGCTTTGACGGGTTTTCGGAACATCAACCATAAAGCGGTGTCGATTTTTCGTGCTCGCTCTGGCAGTCCGATAGAAAAATGGGCAGGAGGGGTGGGATCATGCAGACAGAATTAGACGTTGCCATAGTCTTATTGCTAGGACAGGTGGTAACCGTAAAAAACTAAGTAAAAAAAAAGATAGGCTTGCACTTGGCCGTCATCTCACCTGATGTTAAGCGACGATGCGGTCCACGATAGAGCACGCTTGCCTAGAAGAAACCGATTCACTCTCGACTTGACATTTGACACGAACGTTGTTTATCGGGCTGTGATTATCAAGGTTTTGGGTCGATCTTGACAAACGGAATAGCAAGAGAGCGCTCTATACCTGGCAGTCAGGAAGGCAGTAGATTACTATTCCATACGACGGCAAGGGACAGGATAACAGACGGATGAGAACAGTCCAGGACTGGACAGAATGGCGTGTTAAAGAAGAGTTCAAATCAAATAATTTATTGATCTAATAATAATATCAAAATTATTACAAATTTACTAGATTGATTTAAGCTAAGTATTTTAAATTTTAACTGTGTGCCCCAAACTAGACCGAGCTTGTATTTTGGGGTCCCTTGATTTCCCAGAGACATTTTAACATTGTTCAACCCTGTATAAAAGATCTGCCATTTATTTATACATACACAGACTAGAGTAGAAACTAACTGGTTGATTAAATTACGTTATAGTAGATATTTGAAGAGGGAAAGGGGGGGGGGGGGGGGGGGGGGGTTATGTCTAGCAGTTGATCGTTAAGCCAAGAAATGATGTAATAGAAGTAGGTTGGAATAAAAGAAACAGTGTAAGCTTCTGTTACGCAGACGATGAGATGTAACGTCAGATTTTGCTATCAAACAAACATTAACTTTAGATATACCGAAACAAAGCACCGTAATATTCCAGGTAAACCGAGTAGTGCGGCGAGCATACCGCGCCGGCGCCACGCTTCGCTTGCACCGCGCCCGTCCCGCCCCGCCCCGCCCCCGCCCCGCGCACGGTAAGCGACACGCGACCCCACACCACGCGACATCACGGGGCACAGCGAGGACGATACTTACGTAGGCATAAGACAAGGCAGTCCGCTCCGTGTATGATAAACCCTAATGTGCTGTTGACCTGTCAAGAGCTCTGATGTGCTTGGTCGTTAATATACTGAGTAGACGTCTAATAGTAAGTCATATTTGGTGACAGTTGAAGCGTAAAAGCACCCATTTTTGTACTTATCTGTCAGATCTATGAGATAAAAGCTGTGTTATCCTCGAAATGCTACTAATGTAAATGCGCTATTAGATATTTATCGGTCAATAAAGATACATTGGGATCGTCTAAGAAACATTGACAATTGTCTAAAATACATTAACCATTGTCTAAGATACATTAATGAATTTCTATAATATATTAATGATTGTCTAAGATACATTACTGATTGTCTAAGATACATTAATCATTGTCTAAAATACATTGATGCATATCTCAAATACATTAATTATTATCTAAGATACATTGCAAATTGTTTAAAAACAATAAGAACTATCCAAGACATAGAAACAATAGACTTAAATACTCTATCGGCATTTTTCGAGCTTTTCTACAGCACAATACATCGAACCACTACAGCGTCACATTTGGCACTCGATTATGGGTTAAATAGCACCGTATGGAGCACACAATGACTGTCCTTGGTTCTAAAACATTGGTATGATGTTTAATACGTAGCTGTTATATAGCGCGAATCCATGATAATAATATGTATTATTTTGTATTTAAGCACCGACGTAAAGCTTCTCAATAAGGCAGCTATATAAGACCAATGTTTCAGAACCAAGTTTGTATTGAAACGAAAACTTTTAGTAATCTATATATTTTGTTAACATCTAGAGAAAACATTGTGAAGGTAATCGAAGAGGTGGCAGGGCATTTTTGATAAGGCTTGTAATAAACGGATATGAAATTACACCGAGATTCTTAAATATTCCAATAAAACAACTATTTTGTGTTCATTATTCTACATAGATTACTGAAAAAATATATCACTCAAAATTGCCCGTAAACCTAATAAAATTAATATATCATACATAACTGAGCGAGCCTTGATCGATATCCTATTAAATAAATACGATCCTTATTTCTAACATTGTTTATGATATTAAGTATTTATTTTGAAATTGTTGTTATACAATTTCTTATTTTATATTAAAAGTAAATGTGTGCATGATACTTATTGAAACTACTTGTTCAATAATAACGTGACTAAGCATCGAATCGAAATGTTTAAGATACATTAACGATCTTATAAATTATATAAATTAAGAAACATTTAAGATTGTTAATGATACATATGCAATCTTCTGAGATACATGAACCAATTTTTTAAGATATATTAACCATCTTACAAGTTATATAAATTAAGTCACATATAAGCTTGTTAAAGATACATAATAAACAATCTTCTGAGATACATTATCAATCATTGTTTGAGATACATTAACCATATTTTAAATACTTGAACCATTGTTTAAGATACATTAACAATGTTTTGAGATACATTTACCATCATCTAAGATACATTAACGATTGTCTAAGGTACATGGACTCTCTTATTAACAGCGATAACGACCTTTTAGAATACAAAAACATCGTCTGAGACACTAAAACACAGCTGCAAAGTCGGTTACGTACCCTTTTATACAAACTTTTTAAAAACAAAGGGTTGGTTGTATAGGACAAAAAAAATTGAGTACGTAGTTTCAATAAATTTCGTGATCTAGTTTGCGCTTTAAAATGTGAACGGTAAAAATAACTTGAGATTAAGATGTTGAGCAACAAATTGTGATCATCTTCAAAGACTGGCATTGCAGTGCAATTGGTAACGTTTGATGCACAACGGAGTCACTATTTGTACAAACCGATTACACGTGTATGGGTATTACTATGTATGTGTTAATTATTTGCTCATTTTGTATTTGTGTATAGAATGTACATTTCTTTATATCGGCTCGGTCATCTGATGAAAATTGACAAATGGTATTTTGTTAGTTTTTTTTTTCTTTTTATTCCATGTATTAGTGATTGCTTTAAAAAATTCTGTTACCTTGATCGCTGACGGAAAATCGTCATAAGAAAACGGGACAGAGCGATTTTAAGCAAATAAAAATTTAAAGTGAAGCCATAAGTCACTAGCTGTCCATTTCCAGTCACTTACTCAGTCGAGTCATTTCGAGTAAAGTTACTTACAAACTGAGTGCAGTTTGGCGATAAGTAACTTTACTCATGACGCGATGCGATATCGATTCGACAGTCTGTCCGCATGAACGAACGAAACGTCACTTAAGTTAAACGGCTACCATTTAAGTAACTTAAAAACGTTACTTAAGTTAAACATCAACATGCACTGGGCCAGCATGATGGACTACGGCCCATCCTCTCTGAGAGAAGGCCTCTGTCCCAGCAGTGGGAACATGACAACCTGAAATGATGAAGTTTTAACGATTAAATTTAATAAAACAGTTTTAGTTAGCTAGAAGTTGACAAAGCAATTTAAAGCATTTATTAACTTAAGTAACGTTTCTGAGTGTTCATATGGCTATCATAAAAAAGTTAAATTATTTATCTAGCGAGTTAATATGGCCAGAGATTTGTTTCAGCTTCACTGGGCCAATATAGCTCTTAACTTATATATTTACGGGAATTACTCACGTAAGATTAAGCCGGTCACTCCGACTAATGCGGTTGAAACTATAGTCGGAGTGACCGGCTTAATCACACGTGAGTAATTCCCGTGTAATATGTATAAATAAAATGTTTGAAAACCACGTCAGTTTCTACAATAAAATGTAAAGATTTTCCAATTCAGCGTTGTAATGGTGACCTTTATTGTGTTTGCTTAGCGGAATTTATTTATTAAACTCATTATTTCTATTTTGGACCATTTTTATAACATATCCCAATGTAGATACAACTAATAAATTTTTATATTTTTACCTTGTGAATGTTGTTTATTTAAAGATTGGTTTCTGTCACTTGTGGTGCAATACTGAACATTCCAAACGTGGTTTGGTGCTTATTTTTAATAGTAAATGTATACAACATTAATACGGACTTTCATTTAATATAACTTGCCTGAAGCTCTCTCGGTTTTTCTCTTTTTTAGTTTTTTTTAGTCTAAATGTGTTTAGCACTAAAGGTCACTATTAATCTTCAATGTCCATTAAGTCCCAGAATATGGCGCGCGGCTATCTCAATCGATCATTTCATGTTTCCTTCAAATATGAAATTACTACTTTTAGCTTCGACAAAAAATGAGATAAACAATTTTTCCATTCATTCTGGTCGTTATAAAAATTAAAACAAAAATTGGTTATAAATACAGTGTAAACTTTACACAGTGACACTCGATTAAACGACTAAAACATCGAAATTTGGTTGGTTTACATTGTTGTCCATATAATGATACACTCTATGTAGCATCACACCTACTCTAAATAACGACAACAATACGTCATTATTACGCAATAAACAGTACTTTCTAACACCTCGTACTTAAAATAAAATACTGGAGCAGCAAAAAGCGTCAGACGAAGATAACAGACTCGCTACAATACCTACGCAACAAGCGTTGTTATTTGTATCAGTATTAATGCTTGTTGTTTGTAAATTTTATTTTTATTAGTAAAAACAAATTATAATAGTAATATATTATTGATTTTTTCTTCTCTCCATTTAACGACAATTCTTAATAGCGCCTTAAAATGCACAGTCCCTTAAGGATTGCTATATAGAGTTTCCACTGTATTTTTCAAATGTCATTTTATATATTAATGCGCGAGCGAGATCGCTGAACCCGGTATTCTGGCCCTTAATGAATGCATATTTTTTATTGAAAGTACTTAAATTTTCTGCTTCAGTAACAATCAACCCCAAAAGTAATATTAAATGGCAGAAGCATAGCTTTCTAAACATGTAAGTATTTATAATCATATAAGGGTTAAATCTACCTTGGGATTCATGATGTAATTTATTAACTAAATATTAATTTAGCTATAACATAATATTCTAAAAACTTTGTTGACAGACTTACTATTGAGTATAAATCAATACATTTTGAAAATAAAAATACTTTGAAAATTATATTAACATCAAAAATAAATATACGGCAGTAAATTCATGTTTTGTGAAAACTGTAAAATTACAATCAAAGTAAATAAGCGTTGAAAGACATACGGAAAGCGTTTTTAAACGTCAATTGACACCGAGATGGGAACGACCGGCAATATATACATCTAATAGTGCTAACAGACGCTCGAATGCGGCTGACGGACCGCCGTCCAACCAACGGGAGAGAAAGAGTGAGAATGTCATATTTCCCTCTCTTTCTCTCCCATTGATCAGACGGCGGTTGAGGTCAGCCGAGTTCGAGCGTCTGTTAGCACTATAACGTTTATGCCGCTTATAATGTACAACACCCAAAATGTACATCATGGCAAATGTATAATGCGTAGAATGTACAAACAGCAAATGTAATAAACACAAAAGCTAAAATCCAGACTAGCGCAACTTCAATACTAATGTCGAATGTATAAAACGGGTGCGAAATCAAACTTTTACGTTTTCTATCCTACTCTAACGTATACGCTTGTCTCTATAGGCGTCTCACTTCATTATAGGAGTCTCACCGTTTGTTAAATATTTTTCTCTATGGAAGTCCCGCCTCTTCAGCGGTTATATTCTCTTTGGTAAAAACTAGCAGAATGCACAGACGTAAAATGTACATTTAAAAAAGTTTACAATAGGTATGTAGAATCAAGAAGGATATAAACTTTTGTCTATGGTAGAATGTACTTTGCCTGCGTTTAGTTACCATTTTGCGTGCCATTATAAGCCGGAGAGCATCCTGTGGTGAATGCACACATATCCGCGGCGTATACGCCACATTAAATAAAATTCATGCATTTTTTTTCGAAATTATCTAGATTTAGTATGACAAATATGGCAAATTGTCAGTTATTATTGACATGTAGCTGACGACACGACGTTACTCTTAGAAAAACTCTATATAAAAATAAAAAAGAACTTCCAAATTCATCAAGCAAGCAAGCATTTACAATAGTAAGTGTGTCAACAAACAATGGTGTCGATTCTGCTCTACCATTCCCTAAACTAATCTGAGAGCACTAATTATCTCTTGTCTCTTTTTCGATACGTTAGAAAAGGGCGGCTGCAATTTTGGAACTTCCAAGTTTAATTTAGTTCAGAATGGACACAATCGACACCTATAATATTAGTACAGTAGGCACAGCGGATCTTTGTGTCTGAAGAGGCTCTGTGAACCATTGCGCAAGTAGCACATCCCTTGCGACACATAAATTGCTACTGCGCAGCGTCTTGCAGCCAACTTCAGGGACAAACATCCGCTGTGCCTACTGTAACTCGATGTATATACGGTGAGGATTTCGCAAGTTTTTTATATGAGACGTTTGTATGGAATGATGGCAAATGCTTGACAAGGTTTGTCTATTTTTATAACGGGGATTCAATGTTAGGTGGCTAAAATGCATAATTAATTATCTATAGGTACCTATTTGTAAGTATCGGAGATACAATGTGAGAAATCAATATGTACGCTCACGATCTTTATCATACCACTTATATCTATATATTTATAAAAAAAAATATATTAGTTTATGTATAGCAAAAAATTTAAAATTCTGCGCTTTTTTCAATGTCAATTCTGTCATAGCATTTTTTTGAACATAACTAAACTGACAGTTATTATAATTGCTGTTATC
This sequence comes from Agriopis aurantiaria, assembly GCA_914767915.1. Lineage (NCBI taxonomy): Eukaryota > Metazoa > Arthropoda > Insecta > Lepidoptera > Geometridae > Agriopis > Agriopis aurantiaria. Next base: position 2,584,298 of record OU611982.1, read on the forward strand.
ATAGCTAACAAAACAGGTACAATAATTTTAGCTATCAGATTAGTTTGGTGTGATATAACAGAATTGACGTCAAGTCTTCAAGCAAGCTGATCAAACGGCTTTTTGCTAATGTAAAATGTTTTATTTGTATTTTCTTTTATATACTAGTCAAAATGTCAGTTTGATTTTTTTATATTAACGTTTAACATACCTACATCTCTTCTGTGATATGATTTTATTTAGAACAAATGTTTCTCTGGGATGTATTAGCCACGTAACATCCTCTTTGGGCACCGAGCATATGTATATAGAGTCTGTAATCTGTTGTTATTCATTTCATGCCGTTTATAAACCAGTCAACCAACTCATCTGTAGAACTACCCACCATGGGGGGTTAGACAAGACCCACTTTCTGTTAGCGTTTAACGCCTGCGGAAAGATGAAATTGTATGAATATGACATTGACAATGTCATTAGCTTGAGAGAAATTATCTCAAGCTAATGTCATTTTCATACAATTTCATCTTTCCGCAGCCGTTAACGCTAACAGAAAGTAGGCCTTGTCGAACCCCCCAGGTTGAGTGACGAACTTACCGTAGAGTTGGTTAAATTATGGAATTAAATTGTCCGTACCGAAGTATCGGTTTTGTTTAAAAAACACCAGTGGCTCGTCCATCGTCAAGCTTTGAAATAGATGGCACAAACATCTATAAGACTATATGAGTCTTTGGATTCGTCTAAAATAGTTTTGAAGTTGAACTCAAAGGTCTCAAAGTAACGCCTAATTCAATCAACATTCTATAAGATTTCCTTGTTCTACTGAACTCAGAATATTTTACAATCTAAATAAAACCATTGGTATTTTGGCGCTGTCGAATGATGGGACTTCCACATTATAGTGGAGAATTTGGTTACAGCTAACAGCTAGTTTTAGTTATGAAATGTGTTTTTTTTTTTAAACTATTTACTATAAAGTTCTTAATACTAGGTACAATGGCGTAGGTTCTATTGTACAATTAATCTGACAAAACTAAAATAATCTGCGTCTCTTTTCTTTTTAATACGTAAGAAAAGGATGGCAGTATTTTTAGAACTGTCAAATTTAGTAAAATGGAACTGCAGAATCAACGTCAAGAAGGTGAGCTCAATTAGGTACAATAGAAATCCCATAATTTAATAAAAAGAGGGTTTTTTTTTTCATAAATAGGATCAATTTGCTATTATCCGTCCTTATAGTGCACACTACGCTTTGCCGAATTCGAGCAAGATCGGTTCAGGTGTTTCTCGTGAAATGATAGTTTTATTTTTTCCAATGTATTACATTACTCAGTTTCTTTAAAACTAGAAGTGGTTTGTACCCTTTTACTGCGCTACAATAAACAGGATGAAGACACCACAAAAGCCAGTTCAATCCTTCACTGTACAATCTTCTTTTTCACACACAATCCATGATTGTATTCTATATTATCTGGGGGTCTAGACAAGAGCCACACACTGTTAGCGTTCACGCCTGCGGAAAGATGAAATTGTATGAAAATGACATTAGCTTGAGATAATTTCTCTCATGCTAATGTCACTGTCAATGTCATTTTCATACAATTTCATCTTTCTGCAGGCGTGAACGCTAACAGTGTGTGGCTCTTATCTAGACCCCCAGGGCCTCTTGGTGTTGGCTTCAGCCCACCAGTGTCTCAAGAGTCCGGGCTAAACTCGAATGAAAATAGAAATGATACATTAGCTTTATTTTAGTATACCGGAATTAATTTATGGCACTTTCGCATTTATTATACTAGCTGCGCCCCGCGGTTTCAACTGCGTGGATTACTCCTTATATCATCAGCCATCTGCTTGTTAAAGCCCCGTCAAAATCGGTCCAGCCGTATTGGAGTCCATAGGGAACATACATACATACGCACTTCGCCTTTTATATATACATACTATAAAGTGTGATGTAATTAAACGAAAGCATGAAATGAATAACAACAACTGTACAATGCAGCTGCCATTTTGGTTGTAATAAAAAAAACAGAAAAGCTGTTAAAACATAGTGAGTTATTATTAAGTAGATTCTCATTCGGTAGTTTCGTTACGCTTCGCAATAGGTTAGATTCCAATATATAAAATAGTAAATGTTTTAGTTGTTATTACCTATGTTATTTAAAAGAAATACTAATAATTATTATGCGTAAGCGATAGTCGTAGGACTAAAAATCGAGCGACTTATATTTGAGTGTAATAAAATATTTAATATTGAATTTAAAAATGAAATTTAAAAAAACCAGACAGGCTTTCTCAATGTATTTTCTCTTTTTTTTTAAACTTTATATTGGGTTAGTTGTGCACTCGCATCTGTAAATATGTTTTTTTTTACAGACGTATCGAAGTGAATTCGTTAAAATTATTCTGGTTCGTGGCTTTCCCAATTTCATCTGAATATTTGTGAAAGTGTAAAGATATTAGGGACAAGTTACTGCGATCTCTGAAATATTGTTACTGTTTTCTCTTTTTTGTGGTAGGTACCTAAATTATTTTACGGCAATGTGTAGATTATGATTACAATAAATTCTAAAGCTGTTCTGATCGACTTGTTGTTTCATTTAATCGGAGACAACCCTGGGATTTATATTTTAACCCCCCAAATGCGTTACGCACCGCATGTCGGCGTAAGCGAAAAGTGCTCCGACACGCGTATTGTGTGTAAGAAGATTTAAACACAATACCAATGGTATATAATAATATGCACGTATTTTATATATATATATTTTTTAAATCTCCTTCGCTCGCATTCGGCGGATTAAATACTTTACTTACTAATAAACGCGGAGTAGGCCTCCCACTAGATAGACCGACGACATTGTGAGAGTCGCGGGCATCCAGTGGATGCAAAAGGCAGGCTGTCGTTCAGTGTGGAGGTTAAAGGGGGAGGCCTATGTTCAGCAGTGGACGTCTTCTGGCTGATGATGATGATGAAACGCGGAGTACGTAGTCTTGGAATAGTAATGCCGTGTTTTGTCTGTTTCTCTCTTTAAAATATTGAACTCGATCGAAAACGGGAAAATCGCAGTAACTATTCCATGGCTACTCTACGTTTATTACACGGGTAATCTTTATTGTAAGTTGAAAACCACGTCAGTTTCTAGCTCTCTCTCTGATATCCATGATACAATACACAATACAATGACTCTTTATTAAAATACCACAAAACAAGGATAACATTAACATTACAATAAAAATATTATCTAGGCTCTTAACAGGCGGCCTTATCGCTTAAAGCGATCTCTTCCAGGCAACCGTGCACGGAAAGGAATTATATAATAAAATTGTGGCCTTAACTAAAAAAAAAAGTAAATACCTATGCAAATAACAATAAACAATCAATAGACTACAAATATATATAACATACTTATATATACATAGACTACAAGAAAATAACAAAAACTAAAAATAAAATGTGTATGTTATGCCTTTACCCCCTTATTAATAAACGTGGAGTAGCCTTGGAATAGTTACTCCGTCTTTTGTCTTTTTCGATCGAGTTCAAAATGTGAAAGAGAGAAGAAGACAAAACACGGCGTAACTATTCCAAGACTACTCCACGTTTATTAATAAGGGGGTTAGGGTATATATAAGATCTTAGGTGTAATGTAAATGTATTTATTTCTAACATTTTGTTATGGAAAATGACGTGGTTTTCACACATTTTATTTATATTACGGGGGGTATTTAGTGCGGGGTGCATAGAGAAAACTACAAGAGAAACTATGGTCGGAGTAACCGGCTTCATACGCGAGTAGTTCCCGTGCTCGTAGAGAGTAGTATATTCCTTGTTCCCGTGTAATTTATTTTATTATTAGGCCCAGAATTGCCAGACGTCCCGCTTTTGGAGGGACCTCAGAACAGACAAACAAGGGTTTTTCACAAATTCATAAGAACTATTAATTGTATGACTGCATTATATATATTTTTTTATTAGGTAGTACTTCACGCGGATGGAAGAACAGTTTATTCACTAGTATGGGTGCGACCCAGTTCCTCAGTTTAAAATAACAATCATCTCATTGTATGTTCTATGCCTAGCTATACAATTATTATTACTGTCTAATTTTAAAAACTTTTGGTCAATAAACATTTTATTATTATATTATTATTACTTTTTTCACTCCGCTCAACGCAATAACTAATAAGTATGGCACACTTACTAATATTACCACGCCACGCCATCTTACCATAGGTATCTCCCATGTTTGTCTGATCTGAAGGTAGGATATATGCAGATTCAAGTAAGCTAAATTTATTTTACTTTAGTACCAGAGCTTAAAATTTTTGCATTCGCTACGCTCACGCGTGTCTGCATTGTCGGTTATTTTATGCATAAATCCACAGAACTGTATCTAAGTAGATGCCACATGCGGTGCAAACTATGAAAACCAATCATGTCAATTTTTTCGTACCTACTATGACGTCTCGAAAGCAGTTTAGTGATGGGAAGTACATACCCGAGCGAATCTTACCACGGTAAATGTCCCGTAAATAATCATACAACAGTGAATAACCGTGATAGTTTAAAACAGTGTTCTACTAACTACCTACCTATTTATTATAATAAAATGAGAATAATAATACTTTTACATGCAACCAATAGGGTATTTGACTACTTTTGGGAAACTATTGCACATTATTGTCTGATATAAAATAATGTATACTGCATTTATATTTTCTGGATATCAGTCGTATTTGCGATATAAATCGATGTTAAAGTTTGAATAAAAAAATATCGCGCCAAAACGCAGACCTGCGTCATAGCTCCGATCACATGACTAATTGACGTCACACAAAACAAAACAACTGCAGCCAGGCTGCAAAAGTTTGATGATTAATTAATTTCTAATAGAAGTAATGGTTTATAAATATTGTGTAGTGCCAAAATGTACAAATACTTCCATAAAGACACCCGAAAAAATGTTTGTTCCTGTTCCAATGGACCCAAAACTCCCCATAACTCGAAAAAAGTGGTTGGAATCAATCTAAGGTTCGAACTAAGTAGCTCGTAGAGAACCCAAAAGTATTGGAGCTAATTCAAGTGTTTCTATGTGCGAAGATCATTTTGAGGTACATATTTGAGTCTATATATTTCTATTATAATTTGTGTTTTTATTGCATTACTATTTTATGTACTGTTACTTTCTTTTTAAACATTGTAAAGCTCGACATAACCTAACAAAATAGTTATATCCACTTACTACAACATACTTTTTGTACAACTTGATTGAATGTTTTGCTTGGAGAACAATTAAAAATTAATACTGACATTGTAGTTTTTACGTTTTGAGTTCTGCAGCGTAGAAACAATGACGTGGATTATTATTAAAGAAATATGCAACCATAAAAACATTAATTTTGGGTAAGTTACTGCTGTCTGCTTGCACAAAATGTTTCTCCATTCTTCTCACATTTAACCTCCGGAATGTTTTTGGTGAAAATTTCTGGATAAATCGCTCTCAAAATAGCTTTACAACATTAAATTCGCAAATATCAATACAAAATCTGTTTGTTTAGATTTGTGTGACGTCACTAGGGATGAAGCCAGTTACAGACCGTTTTCGATCACGTGATCAAATGTCGAAAATACAGTTATTTTAAACGCGTTTTTTACAAAAAATAAGCATATTTTTATCAAAAAATCAATGAAATATGCTTTTTCATTATGTCATGTTTATGGATGGCGTCAATTGGCATAATATTTTTAATACAGTCAAGTACCCTATTGACGAGACTTAAATCGCTCCCCTGCGAGCGAGTAGCGTTTGGATGATTATGTAAACATTCCAATAAGTACCTAGTTACCAGTTTCTGTTGTGTAGCTGCCCCTGCCGACCGCGTACGTACCTAATCATCAGTCTAGCCGTCAGTATCGGTGGTATCGGGTGACTCACTGCGTAGGACGTGAATCGCCTTTAGTTTTCGTTCCATAATTATGAAGTGTACAAAATATTTAGGCGACTCTTATTTACTCCTACAAACAAGGAATATTTACCGGTAGGTAATGTTTTATTTTAATCTATTCAGAAAACAAACAGATGGAATTTATTTATAAATTATAGTAGTTAAAAGCAAGCAATAAAAAGCTTTTGTAACAGATTCAGTCAAGGTCATTACAACGATGTTTGTTGGTATCTATTTGGGCAACTTTTAAATATCTAAGTAACTTTTTTATTAATAGAAAAGCTTTTGTTCTATATAGTTATTATAATTTAAGTTAATTATAATAAACCTATGTGTTACAATAAATTTAATTGCTGCGCTCTAACAGGGTCTTTGTACCGACGTGTAGTTTAAGGCGAGGTTTTCCCACTTGAGTGTGGCTGATATTTTTTTCGCGATTTGAGGTTTGGTCCCATAGTAAAAGTTGTTCATAATGATGAGTACAATTACCTTCTTTTGGCTTCGAGAGTGTTCCCCTTACACCCTGTATATCAGAATATCGCAGACATAATTTAATAAATAAGTATATGAATGAATCCAAAAAAAAAAACAGGGAGAAAAGCGCAAATCAGTGTTACTTTCATATATTTATTGTATCGAGCGAAATATCCTTAATCGTGTTTCTGTCTTTGAGGTTTCCTGATAAAACATTCAATTTTGATGTCACCATTTTTATAATTTTAAGCTAGCCATGGAAGTAGACATTTAGACACACTTAAAATAGAATGCCCAAATTGCTAAAAGTCGGAATAGAGGGCCTTAAGTAACCATGTAATGTGTACACTGGCAAAAAAAAATTGTTGATGTGCTTTTAGAAATGGATATTACCGTACGGTGTCTTCGCAAACATCTTCAGAAGACGTCAAGCCTTTCAAATCCATACCGGGCCTCTCCTCCATACCATTTTTAGGGCCGTTACATCACTTTCTACCAGTAATAGGTTGGTATGAAACAAAAATATTTATTTTCTGTGTATGAAACTAATTGGTAGATAGATATCTTAGACAGCAACTTGACTTGACAGCAAGCGATAAACAAAGTTTAATTTTAGTTTTGCTTTACACTCAGATCAGACAAACAAGGGAGATATAGGCCTGAGAATAATTATCGTTCGTGTTCGTCCGAATGATGCGTTCGGACCTGAGGGTCTAGACAAGAGCTACACACTGTTAGCGTTCACGTCTGCGGAAAGATTAAATTGTATGAAAATGACATTAGCTTGAGATAACATCTCTCAAACTAATGTCAGTGGCACACCACCTTACCATATCTCCCTTGTTTGTCTAATCTGAGATTTAACCCTTATTATTATACGCATAAGTAGTAGCTACCTTACCTGGTCTTGGAATACTAATATAGGTACCTATCTAAATCGTATTTTATCTTTTTCGCTCGAAAAGAGCGAAATACGGAGTAGCTACTTAACCCTCTTCAAGGCTGTATCATAGTAGTTAGTATATGGCTATATTCTGTATATTTTGATATCTTAGTAGTTAGTAGTTACTACTAAGATATCAAAATATACAGAATATAGCCATACTAACTACTATGATATCAAAATATACAGAATGTATACACTAAGATATCAAAATATACAGAATATAGCCATACTAACTACTATGATATCAAAATATACAGAATGTATACATACTATAATAACTACTAAGATATCAAAATATACAGAATGTATACATTTATACATTCTGTATATTTTGATATCATAGTAGTTAGTATGGCTATATTCTGTATATTTTGATATCTTAGTAGTTATTATAGTATGTATACATTCTGTATATTTTGATATCATAGTAAATATATAAAAAAAACAATGTAACTAATTATTGATTGTTTCGATTGAAGGTGAAATAGGCCCAGACGGACAATTGTTCAACAAACTTGGCCAATTACGTGCCAAATATGGCCCAATTATAAAAATGAATGGAATATTTGAAAGGAACAACTTTGTCATATTATTTGAGCCAGAACATTTTGAACGGGTAAGCACATAACACGTTAGGTAAGTATTGTTATAAAAGGTACTTAGAAGATTATTTACCTACCCTACATACCTTAGGTACTTATGCATGTACCTATCTAAGTAGTTATTACTTATAACAATGAAATAGAGTGGGGCCCAGTACATACACTAACTATGGCCCACTCAGAAGCTTCTCGACTCCTCACATAACAAATTTTTGTGGTTCCGTAGTCAAAGGGTAAAACCGGGACCCTATTACTAAGCCTACGATGTCTGTCTGTCTGTCCGTCCGTCTGTCCAACTGGTAATTTCGTTATTTGGACGAGCTTATCATTCGAACTTCGACCTTATCATTTCACGGAACGCGATATGCCATAATTTACTAATATTGAAGTCGGTTTTTTAGATTAAATATTATTGTATTTTGTGGCGGAACCCTCAGTGGGTGAGCCCGTCTCGCACTTGGCCGGTTTATTCAGAAAAATATTAATAGGGACACAATCATAGCTAACCTAACCCCAAATAACAAAGAAAATAATGAGATGCGTTAATAGGCGTGTGTCCTAATGTTTAATTTATTACAAATAACCGGCTTAGCGAGGAATATAACTAAATACATTACACATACTGCAAAAATAATTTAAATTGGCTGATAAATATCTGAGATATGAGCGTTTAAAGTTTTAGGTGGGGATAGGGAGGGGATGCTCTATCCCTTTCTCACAAAGCGTGTGTTAGTATAGCATTTGTATGGCGCTCCTGAGCCGTGACGTCACGGCTCAGTATAGTGCGCTCTCTGTCTAGCATGAAATTTAAATGCTTATATCTTATTTATTTTTAAACTAATTTTAATTTTGTTTTCTTTGATGGGCTCTATTTATGATCAGCTTTTTTATGAGGTAATAAAAAAATATTAGTCATCATGCCTATTATCGCTAGGGTAATTAATATAATCATTAATATTTTTTAAAGGTATACAAAGCTGAAGAAACAAATCCGATTAGACCCGGTTTTCAGACCCTCACATATTACAGGGAGGAAATGAGGCAATCCACTTTTCAGGGAGTTTATGGACTAATGACGGCGTAAGACCAAACTTTCTCATCATTGTAGCTACTACCTACCAGCCCCCCGATTCTACTAAACAAATTGTCATTAAATTGTAATTGTTGCGATTTTAATTGTTAAATAACTGCCTTAAAAATGACATTTAAATAATTTTTTTACTAATTTATCATATTAGGTGGTTGTATTTTTCTAGTATAAAAAAAAAACTGTAAATTTTGATGCAGTTATTAAACAATTAAAATCGCAACAATTACAATTTAATGACAATTTCTTTAGTAGAATCGGGGCCCAGTACGCATTGTTCACCTACATTTTAACAAAGAATATTTTTTATAGACAAGGATCCAAATGGCGTGAGTTCCGTACAAAAGTAAGCCCTGCTTTGTTGAAACCCAAACTTATCAAACTCTACGCGCGAGGCCTCGAAGAAATTGCTGATGATATGGTTACAAGGTAAGATAAGAATATGCAGTATAGTACCTAATATATCATGGCAATTGCACAATACTGTAACATCAAAATCTTGAATGCTTGGATGACCGAGCATTATTGGAGATTTAAGTACATGCCTATTTTTTTAGGATTTCGAAACTAAAGGACCGAAAAGAACTGCTTCAACAGAACTTTGAACTGGAGATCACGAAGTGGTCGCTAGAGTCCATTGCCTTGGTCGGTCTAGGCGCTAGACTAGGCTGCTTGCGAGACGATCTGGCGGAAGATCACCCAGCCAGAAAGCTAATACAGTCAGCAAAGGACATATTCGATCTAACTTTTAAATTGGAATTCATGCCAAGCCCATGGAGATACATATCTACGCCAAATTTTAAAAAGATAGTAAAAGTTTTCGATACGCAATGGGAGTAAGTAAAAAGCTTCTTGATAATATAAATTAATACATCCACACCTCGAAGCCACAGATAAGCGGTTGGTAGGTTACTTACACAAAAACTCTTGACTTGTACCTACTTAATTTTATCATTTGAGCTGGCTGTTATCGCTGTTTAGCTTCTGAGACCAATGGATTTAAGATAAGGTTGATCCTGGTCAAAACTTACCCAAGAAACCTACCCTAGGTTTCAGGTTTTATTTTTCACAAACATAACAAGGATTTTTGTGGATGTAGCTGTGGTCTTTCAGATCCATGTGTGTGTTAAAGAATGAATCATAGCATTTCATACAATTGTGTACGATAGTTTAAATCCTCTGCATGTATCAGGTGTATGTTCAAAAAATTTTGACTCATTGGGAAACCGCACTCCACATACGTCACAAAGCAATCTAATATATACTTTAAAGCGCATACGATCAACAAACATCTTATTGCAGTAGGTAATTGCAAAAAATAACATTTAAGGTGTCATGTGTTGCTTCAATGATTTATAATCCGGAAATAATGTTAGACACATACGGCATCTACGGTACTCTTGGAGTTCGTGGATGATGACATGGTCAGAGAAAGACACCCGCTTCGACGTCTTCTGGCTGATCATGATGATGACCCAATATTCTTATAGCATAAATATGCTCCAGGACAATATGCCTGGGACTATTTAATTTCCACATTTTATGCTAGTGCCACCTAGGTAATAGGTACTCATAAATTTGACTTTTACTAGTATATATTAGTTTATTTACATAGGTAAATTCGGTTACATTTTAGCATAAGCAGTATTTATGTCAATGAAGCGATGAATAAAGTAAACTCAAGGGATCACGATGTCGCAGATGAAGATAAAAGCATCATCGAGAAACTTTTGGCCATTGACGAGAAAGTAGCTATCATGATGGCTAACGAAATGCTTCTAGCTGGAATCGATACGGTAAATATGATTGTACCTAATTATGCATTCTCTCACTATGGGCCTCATAAGCAAGCTCAAAGTCGCAAAAACGAGCTATGAAGAGGGCTTTGCTCGGGGTTTCTCTACGAGATCGAATCAGAAATGATGAGATCCGTAGACGAACGAATGTTACCGACATAGCCCACCGGATTAGGAAGTGGCAGTGGGCAGGGCACGTAGCACGCAGAACAGATGGCCAAGGGGCCGAAAGGTTCTCGAATGGAGACCACGGACGGTAAGCGCGGCGTAGGACGTCCGGGTACAAGATGGACAGCGACCTATAAGGGACCGCAGGGAAACGCTGGATGCAAGCCACTTCCAACCGGCCCTTTTGGAGATCGATGGGGAAGGCCATGTCCAGCAGTGGACGTTGCTGCAATGATAATGATGATAATGCATTTAGGTCGGTATCTATATTTTTGTGCCCGATACAGTCTGTGCAAAAAGAGAAGCGATTAGTACAAAGATTATTGATGACCAATGTTTGGTTGCCAATAATAACCAAATTCATGTTTCATTAATCAACAGGTAGCGTTTGTTACGATGAGCCTCTTATACCATTTGGCAGCCAATCAGAGTGTCCAAGACAAATTACGAGAAGAGATACGTTCAGGGAACAGCAATCAGTACTTAAGAGCTTGTCTGAAAGAGTCACTAAGGATTTGGCACGTGGTGCCGGTTAATATTAGACGGACGAGCAAGGAACACGTAGTTGGGGGATACCAAATACCCATAGGAGTAAGTATGTGTTACTTTCAAAGATACGTCGTCAGCTCAAATCCAAGTATTATTTTACCCCTGCGCGAAAGAGTGAAAATAAATGTATGCGATCTACGCCTGCAGGAAGAAACACGCACGAGTCAGCGCCCGCCTTAGAACTAAAGGACATAAGCGACAAATAATAAAAAGAACCACTTTCATTTAACCATTTCATGAAGGCATGTTATTTAAGTTACTGAAATACAACGTTCTTTCTTTGACAAGGCTAATCTAAGCGTTCTTTATTTAAATTTAAAATAAAATTAATTTACGCATAAATAGCCATTAAAATATGAGAAAGCAAATTGTCAATAACTTCTAGATTCGGAGAAAAAACTAAAAACATGGTTTAGAAGGCCTGTTTTCGCCGAATTATTCTATCAAGAAAAAAATCACCAATCACGATTCTAAATTTACATTAAACTTATTTATATCCACAACAATTTGTAACCATAATTATGAATTTGGTACTGTTTGCCATAACCACTCAAATTGATGCAACGCAACCCTGGCTGACGACATTAATTTATCATCTATTAACCTTTTTACAAAGTTTTATTTAACTTCACATGTTTGTATATAGGTATGTATGTATGTATGTATGTATGTATGTATGTATGTATGTATGTATGTATGTATGTATGTATGCATGTATGTATGTATGTATGTTAAGTACTTACAAATCTTGCAAGCCTAATTTTGACCCACTTCCCGGCGTTCTATTGAGCTGAAATTTGGTACACCTATGTAACTTGGATGGCAATGCATTAATATGGTCCCATAGAGCTTTTCTGATGATGGAGTAGAAAGGTGGTCATAGGAACTAATGAATGCAACAAGATACCCCATCATGTTTGGGCTCTTTGGAATGGTCTTGATGAGTACAATTCCCCTAGGTGATATTCAAGGTCTGATGATGGTGCCGGAAGGTGGTCATAGGAACTACTGAACGCAATAAGATATCCTATTAAAATAATATGTTAAATGGATAGGTATATAATAGATTAAAATATGCTAAGCTTCGAGCTTGTTTTTTTTCCTAATTTATATAAATATATTTTTTTTATTATTTTTTATAATTAATAGGCTTGCGTTTGACCATCACGCCTGATGTTAAGCGATGATGCGGTCTACGTTGGAGCACGCTTGCCTAGAAGGAACCGATTCACTCGTGATTTGAAGACACCGAGATTGTAACCATCGGGGAACACCCATTAAGGCAGCGCATTCCACAGACTAGCAGTTTGCACAATAAATGTGGAATCAAAGCGCTTCGTACGGGTTTTCGGAATATCAACCATAAAGCGATGACGATTTGTTGTGCCCACTCTGGCAGATATAACTATTTACGGAACTATTTATATGATTATTTACGGGATATTTACCGTGGTAAGGTGGAATGAGCTCCCGATATATATCTCGATATTCGGCGCAGTTACGTGCACCTTCTTCAGGAACGACTGAAGAATGCAGATTGTTGGTCTAACGGTTAAAACCACAACTTTACCACGGTAAATATCCCGTAAATAATCATTCATTTTTTATTTATTTTTTATTAACTTATTACCTATACCAACCACATGCGTTCTACAAAAGTTATATGTTTATTTACGGGATATTTACCGTGGTAAGGTTGTGGAATGACCTCTCGATATTTCGGCGCAGTAGCAAAAGAAGACATACGGTTATCACTGGAACTCGAACCTAAGTCCCAACAAATAACTTTAGTGAACAACCGTTATAGTATAAAACAGTGTTTCACATGCGTTCTGTTTGCCTTTTCAGGTTGATGTTTTAGCTCCAAACCAATACCTTTCAAATCACGAGAAATATTATCCACGACCACAAGAGTTCCTGCCAGAACGATGGTTGGCAGACAAAACTGATCCCATATACCACGGAAACGCTCATCCTATGGTCAGTCTACCGTTCGGGTTTGGTATAAGGAGTTGTATAGGCAGGAGAATTGCTGAATTGGAGATAGAGATATTTGTCAAAAAGTTAATTGATGAATTTAAAGTTACATGGGAAGGTCCACCAGCTGTAGTCAAGAGCACCTTGGTCAATGCCATGGAGAAACCATTCTGTATTAAGTTTGAATCTAATTTTATATAAGACAACTAAAAATCCATTGGGTTAGTACAAACAAAACTTAAAACTATTGTTAGATAAGATACAAAAATTCAAACAAAAATAATAATATCAAGACTTAAAAAATTTAGTAAGGAACCTGGGGCCTTATTATGATTCTTTGATCGGGATCGAGATTGCATGCCATCCCGTTCGTATCTATTTACTCGCACCACGTGCGTAAGTGAGATGGCACGCGATCGCGATCACGATCCGAATCATCCATAATAAGGTAGCTGTACCCTTTGTATTGTAATTGTAATTTTATTTAAACTAGAGATGAAACGGATATCCGGTATCTATCCGGTATTCGGCCTATCTGTATCTGGCCTTAATTTACCATCCGGTCGAATACCGGATAGTAAGCGAGTTTTCGTCCGGATACTAGATTTTTTTATACGAAATATCAAACTACTAAACACAAAGTATACTTCATTTAAGTCACGTATATAACAATTAATCTAATGACCATATTGTAAAAATAAAACAAAAACTGTTTTATTATACCTATAACTTCAAACCTTCTTCAAACTAAAATAGGCAACTGTAGCTTCATTCAGAAATAAGCAAGGCGCATTTTTGTGAAGAAAAAACGACAAGAGAACAGTGTCACCACTAAATAAATAGATACAGAGGGCCAGCATCTGCTGCCCTTGATTTTAATAAGATTTGCGCAACTCTGAAAAGTTTGGGAGTTGCAATTAAAAACATTTTATTTATACATTATAAATTGTTATACTTACTTAATAAGCGCTACTTTTAAACACATTTATTTCTAATAGAATAGCGTAACTAAATAAAAGTCTATAAATTGGTTACTGAAAAGTAATTTCGGCGATTACGGCATGACGAAAGGCACGGTTATTATAAATTTTAAAGTACCTCTACTAAAACCTCATTCTTTAATAACGTTTTTTGCATTATTATAATGGAAAAATCCTCAGAAAAATAATTGTAAGTAAAATAATTATGACAATTATCACACGAAAGTATAAAATAATTACATCTACCTATTGCAGCGCATACTGGCGTTCGATCGATTATAATATAAGAGATCTTTGAACATTCGCCTGTACGTCTTTGTGTGCGCTTGTAAACGTTCGTTGTATGGAGCCGGCTTTCTGTAGCTATTTATTTTGTGGTATCACACATGCGTCGGCCATCTGAAAACGAAATGCCATGCGACATGTACCTAAGTATATACATCATCCAACATCAGTAGAAAGTGGGATAAGGCTACCCATGAGGGCTGCCAAGGACAACCAACCGGCACGACTAGAAAACGCAAGTATTGCTTGGCAACACAACGTGGCTTATTTATAAGCTGAAACTGGACAGTAGGTCTACAAATGCTGTTAAGTTAAATGGTAGGTAAACTCCTCGTAAACACCATCAATGATCTTATAAATCTCATTGGTAAGCTCAGTGATATTTTTTTTCTTTATCTCATAATTAAAATAATTTAATTTTAATGTAAAATTAGTTCCTCGTTGGTTATAATTATTCTTGTATGATTATTTACGGGATATTTACCGTGGTAAGGTGAACAACCGTGATAGTTTAAAACAGTGTTTTATAATTATTTTCATTGGTTTTAGCCTTGTTCTCGCCACAGACTAAGTAAAGCTACTAGTGTGCTACTTAGTCTAGTTAGAGGAAATTCTTTTTTTGAAGCCCTCATTGGCTCTTCCATTTATTTGTAGAGTGCGTGTGTAATTTGCGCAAACATCATGGTCGTTTACTATAATTACCCAGCCTAGCTACACAGACAAAACAACTGTTTGAAATTTGAATTTCCCGCCATAGGTGAAACCTAACCACCTTAAGCGATGACGCGGTATATGATGGAACACGCTTACTATAGAAGAAACCTATACACTTTTGATTTGAAGACAGTAAACGAAGACGAGGCGGTATGGCTTTAATGGTTTTAGCCTGCTTAGGCATAGGCGATAACACAAAAAAATATGTCTGTGAGTCTGCTCTGTGGGAGTTTTGGCGCCAACATGAAAGAAAAAAAACATGTCTCATTCACAGATCTATATCTGTGGTCTCATTGTATTATTTTCGTAAACTTGTGCATTTTCGATTGTTAATGCGTAATAATGGTGGAGTGTTCATGGACGTGCACGATGTGGGAAAGTGATATAGCGTGGTGAAACGTGTATTTTCGTGTTGTTTCCAAAGCTCCATAGAAGCCTTTTGTATGGTCTCTACCACTTTATTAGGGCATGGCTTTAAATTTACTATGACTTACTTTACTTGACTCTGACTGACTTGTTTGACTATATTTTATCTAATTAATAACAAGAGCTTCCATGATTAATAATAATATAATAATTGACACTTGCGACCAAAAGTGCGGCGCCAAAGTTCTTGCAGGAAAGAATTAAAAAATAAGACTTAAGTCATAATGTCAGATGTAAGTCATGTCAGATGTCATGTGATAAAATGTCATTCAATCATTCATTGTTGCGATTTTGCTGACGCGAAGGACGTTTTTCATGTTAGCGTATTAAAACACTGTAACAATCGTTAAATTGCTTTTAGAATTACGATTTACACTAGCTAAATATCTCACGTGATAAGTAAGTGGCAAGTGCCACAACTACAATACAACTGGCTCGAGTCAAACCGTGCTTTTGTCTGAAAAAGTGTGGTGCAGTGCAAATTTAATAACGTAAGATTCTATTATTAGTTCCTTTTTCAGTGAAAACCGTAGTGTAAATGAGTGTTTGATAAATTCGAAGTGGCGGGTAATATAATGGGGCAGAGTCCTAGCTCTGTGAGGAGCAAAAGCCGACGGCAGCGGTCGTTCAGGAGTTTCGTGCGGCGGAGTAAACTGAACAAGTCGAGTTTAAGTCACACGTTCAGTTTGCCGCCTTCTGAAGAGTATCCTGAGCTGATGAATGTGAACAGTGCCACGGAGGAGCAGCTGATGACCTTGCCGGGGGTGAGTCGGCAGCTGGCACGGGAGATCGTGCGCCATCGACAGATGATCGGCCGGTTCAAGCGAGTTGACGACCTCGCACTAGTCTCAGGTAAGAAGGACACCTCGAGATACATCTATTATTTAACCGTCACTATGTAGGCTTAACTAGGTAATCAATTCTAACTAGTTACTAGTAAAGGCTGCTCTGAAAATAATAATCACTCAAAGTTATCTAAGTTCCATAATTACTCAAAACTATTTGTAGTTAATATATTTTATGTAGCATATAAATAAAGAATAGTTTGTAAGTATATTTTGCATCATGCCCATAAATACAAAAAAGCAACAATCATTTTACTTTTTTATTGATATGGTACTGATACTTATGCAATAATGATGATATTATTGCAAGTAACTGTAATTAACAAACTAAAATATTCCTAGATATCAGTCAAACCAAACATTAGTAACAATCATATTACGTGATAATAAAAACCTAAACACACATTACATAATATAGGTATCAAAAATTTAAGACTAAGTAACTTATTTTACTTGCAAATAAACTTATAGGAAATCAAATGTGATTATAACTTGTACCAAGTACCATAATGAAGATTTATTTGTGTTAATAGTCTGTACATTAAGCTAATACCTTTTTGATAGCTCACAGAAAGTTGACGTCATAATGAGATATAATTTGCTGGCTAGACAAACGCTTTACAAACTTATGTCTCAAATTTGTATGAACTGTCAAAAAGCGATAAACACAATGGACAGACTATAGAAGATATCCTTTGACAACAGTAAACAACTGCAAAAACAACAAAAAATAAAAATAAATTTTTGTTTAATTTTGAATGACTGTCACGACATTTTTGTAAGAAATTTGTTGTAGCCAGTTGCTGTCATTCGAAATCAGTTAGCAACTGTGATGCGGAGTTCGACGCATTGATCTAAATACGAATGTTCAATCAAGATTCACTCATAATTCCTGGTAACAGATTTTCCTTCCTATATACTTCTCCTGTACTTCTCTTTTCCGTTCTATATACTTCTCCTGTACTTCTCTTTTCTGTGCTAAAAATTGTTTTCTGGATTTAAAAGTATTTTTCTTTTTAGGCATCGGCGCTGACAAACTAGAACTTTTAAGGCCAGAAATATGCACTAATACAAGGAAACAAATATCACGAGCAAGTTCATGTACCCAATCGCTAGATAGCGTGCGAGTACCCTTTGAAAACAAACTATGCTCCGTCAACTCCTCCAGCGTATTCCAGTTACAATGTATACCTGGCCTAAACCAAGAATTAGCTGCCAACATCGTAGATCACAGAAACAAAAAAGGGCCGTTCAAATCATTAGACGATTTAATCAAAGTACGAGGAATGGATATAATTAGATTAAGCACAGTAAAACAACATTTAAGTTTAGAACCGAGAAAGTGCGAGAGCGTTCAACATCTAACAAATGGATATGTAAACGGCTGGACGGATATGCTGAACGAAACTATACCAAATGGCGTCACGAGTACGCCAAAATCACCACACAGAAAGAGCTTGTCAATGCCTATTAAGTTTCCTTTAACGTTGCCGAATGGTTTTGCGACCGCTCCGTTGAATGATATAATGGATTTATTAGCGGCATATTCACACAGGCCGATAGTAGAAGAAGTGTTTACATATGAGAGGAATGGAGTTAGATGCTGCAGAATGGCATCATGGGACCTCCACCAGCTTAGTATAGACAAGATAACAAATCCAGGAGTGAGAGAGGCTATCTGCAGGACTGTTTTGGAAAACAAGTAAGTTTTATTTGTATCATTCTCATGCATAATCAATAGAGTCTGGGTTATATGCATTTGCATATTTAGCACCATCTCGCCAGTTCTTGCATATTTTATCGATATCCCGTTGGTCCAGTTGGTAGTGACCCTACCTTCTGAGCTTGGTTTATATACATACCCACACCACCCCCAGGGATCGATTCCCACCTAGGACAAATATTTATGTGATGAACATTTGTGTTTGTTCTATATCTGGTTGTTAATATCTATTTAAGTATGTATTTAAAACTATATATGTATGTATATCAGTCTCTGGCAGCCATATCACAAGCTTTGCTTAGTTTGGAGTCAGATGACCGTAGCAAAAAATGTCCCAAAAAAATCTAGTGATGTTGCATATGTTTACAGACATACACTCAGATACACACGTCAAACTTCTACGACCCCTCTTTTTGCGTCGGGGGTTAAATAGCGACTAAAATTACACCTGTCTGGCCTCAGCCTTGATTTAGAAAGACGTTTATTGAATCAACATCACCTTGTACTTTTAATATGTTAATTCAGGTCATGAGTAATCCCAATTAATATCATATACATATATCTGTAAAATAATTGTTGTCAAGTGAAACCTCATATTATCTTATCTCTTATCAATAACAATTAGTTAGAAAGCCTATGTCATATCACTGCAATGAATTACAACTGTGATGTCACAGATCAATAAGCTTTAAAAAATTATATTGTAAATAAAAACCGGCCAAGTGCGAGTTGGGCGCGTGAGGCTTAAAAAAATATATAAATAAAAACTGGTTAAGTGTGAGTTGGGCTCGTGCACTGAGGGTTCCGTACCACTACAAAGTACAATAGTTATAAATTTTCTACCTCCTCTATGAATCTACTACGTCGTAAGGATGCCTAGAAGAAATCGGTCTTAGTGATAAGGCTAGCAGTTGCACTAGTTTTTAGGTCTTTCTGTTCACACCTGAAATTAATTTTCTGGTGCGAACAATAAAGAGTTTATCTACCTCTACCTAATTCATATATCTTCCACCAGGTTATCAATAATAGCCATCCAGGATGTGGTGAACGAGGTTGCGTTGAAGATAATCTGCGACGAGCTGAACTCACCTGTGCTGAGGAGGGTCAGAGAATGGAAGTGCAACAGTCATCGGTGGGAGTATTGTGTCTCTGAGAGAACAGAAGGGTAAGGGTGTTTTCACACTTAATAATTTATAATCTATTTTACAGGGTTACGCGGAAAGGGTGTACTAAGCCAAAAGGGGATTCACTATACTCATCATTATGTTTTTTTTATTATGGGATCAATCCTGAAATCGCGAAAAAAACAGCTTTTCCACACATTTTGTTGAATGTCAATGACCGTTTTCAATGGAACAGCTGTTTTTTTTTTTTTGCTATTTCAGCTTAAAAGTTGTTCATAATGATGAGTACATACATACCTATGCTTCAGTATTATCAAACCTTTTTGTAACACGTTGTAGTCGTACGTCAAAGTGAAATTGAAAAGTGACGTTGACTGACTGGGTGAAAGGTTCCATAAAAAGTGTAGAGGTCCACTAAGGATTTTGTGAAAGGGCCGAATTTGATGAAATTTAGAAGAAAAAAAACATTTGAAAACAAAAATATCATTCACACACTGAATAGTTGATTTTTTTTCACACTTTCTCGATTTTCACGCATACTTAGAATTTTGCAGCGACAACAATGAATCCAATCGACATGCAATAAGTATAAATTAAAAAAACTGACTTCAAAATAAGTAAATACGCACTTTCGTTTACTTGGATGACATCTTTATACCAATGTTTTGATTTAAAAATCAAACTACTGAACCGAGTCCTCAAAGGTAGGCAACGCACTGGCAATGCCCCGGGTATTGTAGGTGTCTATAGGCGGCGGTGACCACTTACCATCAGGTGGCCCGTTGCTTGTTTGCCAATTATTCTATAAAAAAAAAAAAAAAAACAACGCTTTTGATGAAATTTCTTTGGGACCAATCTGAAAGTATATCCTTGAAAAAAAAAAGATATCCAAATTGGTTTATAAATGACGCAGATCTGGGGTCTTACGGCCAACTCCTTACGCGGTCTCAAACTAACGTTAAAACCGCGCAGTTGGGAAGATCATGCGAACGTGAATACGGTCGCGAAAATTTCAAACCTAATCTGGATTGCTTTAAACAGCTAGCCGTAAGGCCCCTGGGCTACTTTCGCATTTGTAATGTTCGTGTAAATTCTGATTAAACGAATTCTGAAGTCGAAATCAG
This sequence comes from Agriopis aurantiaria, assembly GCA_914767915.1. Lineage (NCBI taxonomy): Eukaryota > Metazoa > Arthropoda > Insecta > Lepidoptera > Geometridae > Agriopis > Agriopis aurantiaria. The sequence continues at coordinate 2,605,040 of OU611982.1, forward strand.
TTTCAAGAAGTGTTATTATTTCATTGAAAATCTTAATTTTTCACGCAGTCCAGAATGTTATTCGACCGTCCATTTCACACTGGACTATTTCCTTTCTTCGCTGTAAGAAATAACATTTCCTCTCGAGTTATATCTGATTGTACAAAATTCTTGCTGTTTCAATGACGTAACTTTGTAGTGTTCGCAGAATTTTCAAGTGCGTTCAATACATGTCGAGTGCATATTGATATCTTGGCATCGATTGTGCAAAACTTATCATAGAGTTGGCCAAATAAAGGAACTTGTCAACGCGGCTGTCAGCTTTGTGAAGAATTTTCGATTTTAAAGTTTCTTTTTAGATGTCCAACTATGTATAACAGCTCTGAATTTCCTCGCAAAAAAAAATCTCTGAATCACAGATATACACAACATACTACCTATATACATATATATAGGTATATAGGTAGTAGATCTGTGCTCTGAATTAATCTGAATTGTCACTGGTCGCCTGTCAGCCACATTTGTTTACATAGTTGGAAATTTAAAAACAAACAGATTTTATCTCCTTTGAAGTAAAATACGATTCGGTCGATCTGTAAAGACTGATGTTATTGCTGTTACACGATTCGTACAATAACAGTTCGTCACTGATAATACTCGATTTAAAGTAACGTAAAATTGTACTTGTTGCTTGTAAAAATAAATTATGAGATACTTAGATTAAGTGGTTATTTAAGTTGTTATGGCCTTGAGCGTTTGTATAACACTACTCGGTCTAAGATTTCTAAGTTCTGACAACTGCAGTGACGTTGTAAAAAGGTAAATGGAGACATTATATTTTTATAGTAGGTATATCGGGTACCAGGTACGATCTTACGTTCAGAAACCTAGTAAAAGTGATCAAAATCACGCGACCGCAAACCGTATCTGGGCGCGTTAAGGTTCACGTCCGCGTGATTTTCGAAATGAGCGGATTTAACGTTAGTTTGATACCGCGCCAGTTTATTTTTTCGGTTGTTATTTAGCCTTTCACAATTTAATCCAGCTGTCGGAGATGAAGAAATTGGCCGAATATAGTTTATTATTTATAATCATAATTATCCTGTTTTTAACATTTCTGATTTGCGCTATATTTGAGTACTCGAAGTAGGCACATAATTTTACTGTTTCACATTTTTCTGGGATAAAAAGTATTCTAGATATTTTACCAGACCTAGATCGACGATCGATCCCAGCAAATGACTTAGAAGTACGTGAGTAGGTAAAAGGTACCTATCGGACTAGTACATAACTCACGAAAAAAAGTGTCCTGAGTGAATTTACATATTTATATAAAACTAGCTGCGCCCGCAGTTTCACCCGCGTGGTGATGAAAAATGGTGATGATGATGCAAAGTTGCCTATTTTACTCATTATAACAACATATATCTGCCAGTGAGAGTCGCGTCAAAATCGATCCAGCTGTTTTGGAGTCCATACATACATAAACACATCGCTTTTATTACGTAAATTTTTGAAATACCGACAATCTAATTTACATCCTATATCGTTCAAAGAATGCCTAATTTAGCTTGCAACACATGTAGACCAAAAACACAGATTACCTTAATAGTTTGTGTGGTTTACGTCTACCTATGGATTTTATTTCTTTTAAAACAGTGAGACACTGTTGTTAATTATTTAAGTAAGTAGTATTCAGAGCTGAATATCATTACTTACGCTTCACACTGATATTCATCATGCATGCAAAAATCGGTATCTAACTTTGATTATTTTTGTTTGTTACTTTTTCATGACTTATCGGCTGAACCCTATATATTTAAAACCATGGATATCAGATCAGCGCTCAAAAATTTCCGAACTGTTACGTTCGGAAATTTTTGAGCCTGAGAATATTTGACTCTGTCTGTCTGCCTGTCGGGCAGAGACTGCAGTATATAGATTCACTGTAAATATTTGAAAAAACACTGCAGATATGATATCATAATGCTGATATCACCAAGAAGTTCAAATATATTTTCTGTCGTCTCTTTAATTTTTTTTTCCTTGGTACAGTATTGTCTTCTTTGTGTTGTTAGATTATTTATCCATGCATTAAAATGTCGTCTAGGTACACTTAGTTTCGCGTGATGCTTAATTTACTTAAATTGTTTTAGAGATGTCGACTTTAAAATATTACCAACTAAAAACAGAAGCTGAAAACAAAGGCATACATTATAGCAGCTTTATATCTAACTTTTGTAATCTACCAATAGTGAAGTAGCAAACTTGACTTTCAAGTAGGTACCTCCTCAATCGAGCTGCTCAATAAAGTTGAAGCAAATTTTTAAGTCAAGGGAGTAAAAATGTTATCAGCAAAACTACTATGCGAAGTGCAGATAAAGCACGCTTGCCTATGATAACAATCTATAAGTTAACAATATTTATTTCTTTATTAAGAATCATATTGTTTTTTCCACAATACCACAAAATATAAGCACTAAACACTGAAACGCGATTGCACGCAAGTTTTTAGGGTCGCTAAACTTGCAATCTCAAACTACTAAAATATATCAAGGTCTTTCAATAAATCGTTAGGTACACCTTACAAACTAATATAGAACAGTATTATGATAAATGTACTTTACTGTGGTATAACACGTAGGTAAACTCTGTAATGATTAGTCAAGGTCGTACATCAAACAACAACTAGGTACGTAAGTTACGTAGTAGACGTTAGTTTGTACTTTTTGTTTCATTTATTCAATGCAAATAGATATTATCCCTTTCCAATGTTTTCTTATCAGTATTTCGTGTAAACTGGAAGCTAGCATTATTAGTGTCCGTTTTAGACTCCCTGAAACCTCCAATATTGGAATTAATCAGATAATTTTTACCTTAAAAATCTATGAAGAATAAAGAACATATCAATAGAGCATATCAAATTGTTTATTCTCAAGTAACCATGGACTCAAACATAACATTCGGACATAAAATTGTAGAAATGTTGTAAAAAAAGTCAGTGAAAATTAACAGTGTAACGTAAATACAGATTTAGATTAGGATCTAACTAAGTTTCATTTCCCAGTATTGTGTTTAGCTTAAGTAAATTCGTTTAAGATAACAAAATTGTAGATAAATATAAGAAAAGTCACGGGCCCCGGTGTCTATGGAGTTGCATACAAAAACAACATAAATACACACTAACAAACCAAAATACACTAAACCAGATTAATTAATAAATAAAACAAAGAAACCGGGTGGAACTAGATAAATTGAACGAGAAAATAATTGTCCAGTGGCAATTAAAAACTTATCCAAACAAAGCTGAACTTTGACACTTATTACAAACATCGTAAATTAAACATTAGGTATCGGTGATGATAACACTGGCGATGAGTGCTATCAAAGTGTTAGTAGCTTGTAACAATAATTACATTATCTGACTGAGTCACTGTGCTACCAAAGCGTTTAAAAATAACTAATAATAATGTTTTAATCGAATAACTTGAAGTTCTCAATATTTTCAACAGAGAGATCATTCTTTGTGAAAACCAAAAAAATTAAACTATTATACTTGACATTATTTAATATTCTTTATTGCTACAAAATAGTAATCTTGTTATTTTATTCAAACACGGTTTCAAATTCTATTAAACTAAAAGGAAAGAAGAGAAAAATATATTCAGGGTCTTTATCGTGGGTCCCAGTATCTTTTTGATTGGATTATCTCCTGGCTAAATAAGACGTTTTATAAATCCCAAAAAGTTTTATTACAACTGCAGTTATTTTAAATTCCGTGTCGTTATTAAAATAAAATTTGTTTTTGAATGCTACACCTTTTTCCAAGCCTACCTTCTTGTTGCAGCCCTCACCTGGGTTTCGTGTACGAATCATCTAACCGGGGGGTCATATTGGAAGACATCCAACTGGACCAGGTCTGCTTACTGACTGAAGCGCCTGAAGCGAGGAGGCTGGTTGCGGAGCTGTCCACGTTCAGGAGTGACAGGGTCACGATAGATGCTCAAGGTAAGTTAGTAGTTGGCTATTGTACAAGCAGAGATCGTATTGGAGTTTAATTTTGGCCAAGTTGGTTTGCTGATTGAAATAATTTCGACGATGGCCGTAAAACTAGAAAAAGCAAAAGCGTTCGTGCGGTAGTAAGCTAAAGAAGTAATTGAAATTCGTTCGTGTCTCTCTAATTTTTTTTTACGAAGAAACATTTTGTGAAAAACCACAAAAACATCAACACAGTTATTTAAATTTCAAGATGACGCTTAATTTTTTCATTGGTAGTATATGAAGGCATACTAATCCGTCATTACATTTTAACGATCGAAATCAATATGTAAATCTTAACGTGCACATAAAGTTATTTCAGCTCTATGTAAAATACCACAAAAACATTTCATGAGCAGGAATAATACTAGCTGGTCTTATCTGTCCGTTTTAAACAAGGTTATCTGCGTTTAATAACCCGAGATATTTTAACTTCTACTTTAAAAAAAAAAAACAATAAATATACGCAGACAGGCCTACCTCAATAGGTATCTTACAAAGATTCCAAAGCATCTTTCCAGCATCCAGATGCCATAAACAACAATGGCGCTAAATCGTCTCCCTGGGGCACGCCCGGCGGATTGTTTACCGCGCCGCTGTAAACATTCACGCTTGGCGGCGTAAACGGAAACCCGATAACCATTGCTCATAATCGCACGATAGTTGCGTGTACCACGTTACGTGTGTAGGTTTTTGCAGTCGAAACTATTGATTTTTGCTTGCGCTTCTCTATCGAGAGCCTGAGTTAGGTTATTGATTCATGCTCCCACAATTTTAAGGCTGTTTGGAAATTATTGTTTCGTGTAATTAATTTAAACCTCATAAAGACTGACAACACTGACATGCTTTGCAGTTTCATTCTTAATCCAAATAACGTAAACTGAAAAGTTTTTTTTAATTAACGATGAACACATGAACAGCTTCGGTTACTGTTACTACGTACTACATAATTAAACGCTCCGGGGACAAAGTAAACGAAAGGTGACCACCGTGCGATCAATACTGGTAACTCGGTTTGTCATTTTAGTATTTCCGGGTTAAATATTTTACAACGTGATACTTTTATTATTTGTTATCACGCTCAATCGACTTCTATTCGATCTTTTTGCTGGCAAACTCGAAAATAATCCTCTTATAGGCGTAACAAAACCAAAATAAAAGAAAGGTCGCGGCGATAACATGGAATTGTCCAACATTATATGGCAGATTGAGAAAGGTCAAACTCATTTGGCACATAGCAATGTCACCTCTACGCGATTCATACGCGACCGTGACCATTCACTGTTTCTGGTTTTTGGGGATAAGTAGGAAGCGTTGTGGTATACGGAAATAGTTCAGAAGTCATCACGAAAATGACTTGCTATTCTAAAAATTTGAACAACGATCTTAAGATTTTTTTTATTTAAAGTTTAAAAATTTTATTAGTTTAATATAACTTAGTGACTAACTACATACACCGAATTAACAGAGGATGCTAAAGAAGGTAACAAAATTAACCCTTACTACTAACAGTGTTTCATCGGTGTGCACTGAAACCCACACTAGGGTGACCTGTGTTGTGGACCTGTGTATTGAATTAGAAACATAATTTCGTAGAGTACTCCCCCTTATTTAAATTTATTTTAAGGGCTTTGTGGTCACGATGCCTTGTAAGCCATAACAAGACCATACGATATAAAACTAAAAAAAAAAAACAATCGGAATGTTATCGTTTTATGCCTAATTTTTGGAACTAGTAAAGAATTTTAGCATCATCGGACTCGGACAGGCAAGTTCAGAGTAAACAATTTGACATATATAACATACTAGCTTCGCCCCGCGGTTTCACCCGCGTGGATTACTCCTTACATCATTATCTATCTGCCAGTGAAAATCCTGTCAAAATTGGTCCAGCCGTTTTGGAGTCCATAGGAAACATAGTTGAAGTGGCAATGGGCAGGCCACATCGCTCGGAGAACCGATAACCGATGGGGAAGAAAGGTTCTTGAGTGGAGACCACGAACCGGAAGACGCAGCGTAGGTAGGTCTCCCACTAGATGGACCGACGACATAGTAAGAGTCGCTGGCATCCAGTGGATGCAAAACGCAGGCTGTCGTTCAGTGTGGAGGTTAAAGGGGGAGGCCTATGTTCAGCAGTGGACGTCTTCTGGCTGATGATGATGATGAGGAAACATACTTTCATACACACATCGTCTTAAATATAAGAACATTTAATTTCTACATTCCAGTAAAATTAGAAGTGTCTTCAAAAATGAGTGCATTACAATTGGGAGAGACGTTTTCTTGATTAAGTATTTAAACTTGTTAGATGAGATGAGTAGAGAACTAAGTGGAGTTGTTACTAAAACATTACGTGATAAGAGACTAAATATTGCTAATCTACGGATGTGAAAATACTCCCCTGGGTACTCCTTATACGATAAGATTTTCGCAGTGGTTTCAATCCACATTATATTTTGAGAGTACAATAATTGAAGATCTTAAACATGAATAAAATACGAGACGTTTCCAGTCTACGTAATGTACGCATAATCGCATCGATTCTGATGTACTCTAAACTAAACTAAATTTGACAGCTCTAAAATTTTTGCCTTCCTTCTCACATATTAAAATGAAAAGAGTGGCAGTTAATGTTAGGCCTGTCAGATTGGTTTAGTTTAGTGTGATGTGATAGTGTATGACAGAATCAACGCCACTGTTAGCTATCTTATCACATGCTAATCTTATTTACAATTTTGATGATAGGGATCTACGAGATCTTCGCAAATGTGAAGACTCAGCCAGATATTCCAAGTCCAAATAGATTAAGGCCAACCTCATAAGTGCGTTAGACGTAACGTCGGTCTTTCTTACAACAGCTTAGGAGACTAGGACTAATTCAGAAAATTAAACTACTTCAAAATTAATTAATACGCAATTTCGTTTACTTGGATGATATCTTTATCATCTCAGCCATACTGGACATAGGCCTCCCCCACTGATCTCCAAAAGGCCCGGTTGGAAGCGGCATGCATCCAGCGTTTCCCTGCGGTCAATTTTAGGGCGTCTGTCCATCTTGTGGGCGTCCTACGCTGCGCTTACCGGTCCGTGATCTCCATCCGAGAACTTTTCGGCCCGAACTTTTTCGAACTTTTTATACCTGCTATTTTGATTTAAAAATCAAACTACCAATGCTATTTCTATGGGACCAATCTAAAAGAAGAATTTTCTAAATCGGTTTGTATATGACGGAGTTCTGAGGAAACAAATAAAACAATTAAAAAACATACAACCGAAATGAGAACCCCTCCTTTTTTGAAGTCACACACAACAATTACCACTTCATAAATGTGAAATCACAGCAAATCACAAATTCTTATTTTAAATTAATCAATACTCATGAAAAATAGATGAGAAAGTTCTATCGGTCCCGGTTGTTTAATTTGATTGCTTTTATTCGGATCATTTCAGTATCGAATGTACTTTATTTCAGTCACGTGTAGTACGTGTTATATTTTGCCTACCTGTACCAAATGCTTGAGATATTTTAGCGATAAAAAATGCTTACTATGGCTATAGTTGACGTGTTTTTTACATACTTATGCATTGTACGACCGGTGATCTCATTTCTGATTGTCGAGTTAGTTCGTGAATCTGTTGTATTGGTTGCAAAAAATTGCCTTTGTATCTGAAATTTATAAATGTCCAAAGTCACATTTCGGGGTTCGCTCAACTTGTCGCCTTGCATTGAACTCTGTATTCTTTTGTTGCGACTCTTTTGATATATTTTTTTTATTCAGAGTAAGCTTGAACGGTTTCAATTTGGCTTCTATAGACCGACAATAGCATCAACAGTCAATTTATTAACCCACTAGCTTTTCCCCTGGCTTCGCTCACGCCGTAAACAAACTGTACAGCTTTTGATCAGTGCAGTATGGACGCGAACAAAAAATAACGGTTATTTTCGAGACTAACGCACGGCCATCTATATTATATACTAGCAACGCACCCCGGCTTCGCACGGATGTAAGTCTTATTTTTTTACACCTTGGGTTACATTATTGGAGTTTTAGTAAGCATCCCTATTTTTTTTTGAAAATATAATATAGCCTATGTTACCCGGGGATAGTGTAGCTTTCCAACAGTGAAAGAATTTTTCAAATCGGTTCAGTAGTTTCGGAGCCTATTCAATGCAAACAAACAAATCTTTCCGCTTTATAATATTGGTATAGATAAAAGCGAAATTCACTCACTCACTCACTCGTCACGAAATCTCGAAAACTACTTGAAAAACTTAAATAATAAATATTGAAAATATTTGTAAACGCGCACGCCGCATTACCGTCATACAAGTGTACGGTTCTCTACCATTTCGCCTTATTACTAGTGTACATTTTATAGGTCTGTCAAATAATCAGAATTGTATTTGACAGACAAGTGTTCCAACTGTTCTCGAGTCCTAGACCCTTGTGTATCTATCTGTGGCATCGTAGCTCCTAAACTGCTGAACCGATTTTGATTTAGTTTTTTTTTGTTTGAAAGGTGACTTGATAGAGCGTGTTTTTAGTCATGATTCAAAAAATCTGTTCAGCTGTTTTAAGATTATTAGCACTTTTGTCGGGGGTTTAAAAAAAACTAGTTATACTTGTTTACATAGACCAGTGGTTCCCAATTAGTTTTTCCTGCGTACCACTTCAAGAAAGACCTCAAACTCGCGTACCCCTCAAGCACACCAAATCCATTTGTAGTCCGGTCCCGTGCAGACTCAGTTTGTACCAGTATAGTATGAATTTCTATGAAAGACGGAAAGACCACACACTGTATGCTTTCCGTTAGATGCAGACTGACTACAAACGGACTGCATACGATGTGATGTCTTTCATAGATTTGTATACTTTACTGGTCTTCACAAACTGCGTCTGCACCGGACTGGACTGCAACTGGATTTGGTCCGCTCCAGCTTTTATTGCAGGAATGATAAAATATAAAAAAATATACTGGTACCGGAACACTGATTAAATTATCTTGGTCAAGATATTGCTGCGCGTCGCGTACCCCTTGATGCAACTTCGCGTACCCCTAGGGGTACGCGTACCACTAATTGGGAACCACTGTCATAGACGATTGTCTCACTGCTCACCTTGTAAACCTAATTATATGCCGCCTAGTCTTGATCCTAGCTCTTGCAACTGTGTGCAACTGTCTTATTGATCACCCGAATTGGAAATACCCACTTATTGTTAGCCGTAACAATTGCAAATACGAATAGGTGACACAATACACAACGTCATTACATTTAAACGATTCTTTAATATAAATAATACCATTGTTGGTAGGTATTAGATATACTAAATGCCAACGCCATTGTCCATTGAAGAAACTATATCATACTTATTACTGTGAAGTACTTTGTTTTCCATATTACAAGCATTGCTAAAAATACATGAGTTGACGTTGGTGGAATGGAAATGCAAAATACACCCTAAGCAGCAATGGCTTGGCGTGGGGCGAAAATGTGGAATGAGCTACCTAACGTGGTGTTTCCGAGAAGCTACAACATGGGGTTCTTCAAAAGACGAGTTAATAGAGTCCCTATGGGTCGGCAACGAATTTGTGATGCCTCTGGTGTTACAAGTATCCATAGGCGACGGTGGCTGCTTACCATCAGGCGGCCCGTCTGCTTGTTTGCCACATGGCATAAAATTTGTATTAGCAAAGTTCCAATTTCGAAATAAAAAAAAATACAGAATTTCAGAAGGCTAGTTGGTGAAGTCAGCTCAAGCACAAATCAGCACAACTATATATAATAAGCAATACGAATGCTAGAGTGAAGCAAGCCAAAATCATTTGTAGAAATGTTAGCGAACCGAGCGCGATTTGTTTAGAAAAACTGGTATTTTTTCAATGTAGGTAGATTCGTTTTTTTTTATTTGATCGAGGAAGGTCAGAACGATGGGCGACTGATTTATTCAGGGAGGTCCAACGGTACACCGCACCGCCCCATGAGATCTGCCTCGGGGACAATGCCCGCTACTGCCAAGTGAGACGTCAATTATTCTAGGTTACGCGTAAAGGGTGTACTAAGCCGAAAGGAGTCCATAGTACCCATCTTTATGACCCTTTTCGGCTTAGTACACCCTTTCCGCGTAACCCTCTGTAAAAGGCTCGTCTGCAAAATCTACGGACATAAAAAGAAACCCACTTTAAAATCTGTCAAGCCAGCAAAGGATAATGTTTTTCGGGAGCCTCTTGGGACAGTCTGGTAAAAATACCCACACTGAGATATCAGTAAATTGTGGAGCGTTTTGCTCAGTTTTAACGGCGCCGATTGGCTCCGGGTTAAAAACAAGCGATCCTCAGCTGTTTTGCATAATTGCCTTAATTTGTAGAGTGAATTGATTACCCGTGAGTCGCTGCCTTTGTTTTTGCGTACATGAGTGTGTGAATTAGCTCATTTGCGAGCTCTTTGTTTTTGTATCGTCAGTGAGATCATCCCTTTACCTTTACGTATCTGCTCCGACTCCAACCTTATCAAATAAATGCAATTTGAAATCAATAGACTATAGCAATCTTAAAATGTAGATAGATTTGGTAATTTTGGTCTCAGATTATGCCTATTGACAGATATTATTGTGTACTTAGGTTTATGAAATAAAATTGCCTAGACTAGGTCCAATCATTTTATTTCATCTGACAGCTTTAAAAACATTTTAAATAGTTGGCATTGTAAATACAGTAAAATAATTCATGTCCATGTTTCTTAATAATTTTGCTAGTGTATTCAGTAGAAGTTCAATACTAAACAATATATACTGCTTAAATTTAATCTACTCCGTTTTATCGTGTATGTAATTTGTAGTGTGAACAATAAAAAGGTCTAATCTAAAAAGTCTATCTACCATATTTCTGGTTTCTACTAATGAAAATAGGATTATTTAAATGTTTACTCCTTATTAGTGCCCAACTGCCCACTGTAGCCCACTTCAATGTAGTTTCGCTTTTTATTCACAATTTAGATCCCACTTCGCACCGTGACATTGAAACCGTCAATGTCATTGACATTAAAAGCCTATTGAACCGTTTGACTCATTTCAATAAATAGCTCTTCTTATTGCAGTCAAAAGAGTTAGGTATAACCACGGAATATACAATATCTACTACATAGCTTATGCTAAAACACGTGAACGTGAATGCTCTCTGCAAGTTCTGCAACCAAACAATATGTTATGCGTCGTAAACTTAGGCAAAACATGGTTATGGCTGCAGTAAAACGTTCGGAAAGGCCTCCCACAGGGTGGAGTATTGGGACACGCGTTATACACAATGTACATATATCTTGTATCGGGGGTGATAATAGACCTGTGCTGTGTCATAATATTTCAATTATTACAAATGACAGACTTAGCCAGGGATATAATTAAATACTACTACATTGCACATGGATGGGTGGATGCGACTAGCGAAAGAACGGGGAGAGTGGCATAAACAAAGGGAGGCCTATACCCAGCAGTGGGTCACTCAGGGCTGATGATGATAATGACATTACACATAGTGAAAAAAATAATTAAATTGTCTAATACATTTCTGAGATAGTTTAAAGTTTTTGGTGGTCTCTCGACAAGCGTTTGTGTATTTGTATGGCGCGCACGCCTTGCGCTCTCTGTCTAGCATGAAATTAAATACTTATTTTTTAACAAATTTTAATTTTGTTTACTTTGGTGGACTCTATGACCAGCTTTATTATAAGTTGAAAATAATAGGACACGTCTATTGTAACGTAACTATAAGTACATATTTACATAATAATATGGTTGTGTCGAAACAGTGGGGCCTTGTGGACCGGGAACCAATTGCTCATTCAATCAATCATTCAACCGTTCAATCTTCAACAAAAAAAATACTGGCTTCTACTTTGATAAAATAGATAGATAGATAGAAGCTCTTTACTGTGCACACCAAAAGTATAAAACAGTTATAGATAAAGAAACTTACGGGCTAGTGCCACAAGTAGCGGCCTTGTCGCTGAAAGCGATCTTTTCCAGGCAACCATTAGATGGTTAGAATTTACGTATCGGTTAGGCCACAGAAAAGAGAAGTAAATAGAACGGAAACAAGAAGGAAAATCTGTAACCAGGCATTAAGAGTGAACCTTGATTGAACATAATAATAAATAAATAATTTTCCATATTTCCATAAAAATACATTTCCTATGTGACCCAGCAGATAAGTACCTATTAGTTATTATTTCAGTTCAGAAAGTTCTGTTGCATAGTCAGTGCTATACCAATGGGCCCCAAACTAGGCGAGGCCTGGGGCCTTACGGACAACTGCTATTACAGGCACCTAATCCGCTCAGTTGGAAAATCACGCGACCGCAAACCTTATCGCGCCCAGATACGGTTTGCGGTCGCGTGATTTTCCAACTGAGCGGATTAGGTGCCTGTAATAGCAGTTGTCCGTAAGGCCCCTGTATCTTGGTGGCCCGGTTCAATCGGGTTACAAAAATTATTTACGCGCGACTACGTGATATATACATTATTTAAAATACTAAACGATCAAGAGTTTAAAAATACAATGTGAGATACAGAGTGCACAGAAATTATGGTGAGTGCCGCGGTAATGCCTCTGCTGCTGCCGTCCTGAGCACCGCGGGTTTGTCAAAGTTCACATGGCATACTCACAAGGTCGATTGCCTAGTGCACATGCCTCCGGGGGAAGAACACAAGGATATGACGAAGACATCATCTTAAATGAAATCGAAAACGATCCCAGTGCTTCAGTACAGTCATAGCCCTTTATCGCGGTGTATTTGTCGGTGACCACCGCACACTATTGTGCTATTTCTCCGAATTTTCTATGGAAAACAAGTATTGTGATGACCTAATTTGATTTTTAAAATGAGTATGTTTTACTATAAAAATTGGCAATAAATCTTATAGGTAGAAAAGTTAAAAGTATTGTACCATTTTGAAATCTTGACTAAATGGGCCATCTTTTGAAGTAGCTTGCCTAGGGTTGTACCATATCTTTTTTTTTTACTGAACCATCAAAGTTAGGTGATATAATTTTTTCAACCACAATTTAAAGAAAATGCGATAATTTTAACAAACATAGCAATGTTTTTTGTTTGATTTGTGATTGCAATTGATAGCATGTTTATTAAAGACCACGTTAGTAAAAAAACACTGTAAAATATTTTATTTATATTACACGGGAATTACTCACGTAAGATTAAGCCGGTCACTGTAAAATAGTTAACTTTGAGGTCAGAATCACTAAAGATATGAATAAAGGTGTCGATTTTCCTCTTTTTCATAAATTTGATACTTTACAACTGATATGGTTTTTATTTTTCCTGGATCTGGTATGACCCCCCTCTTGCCCCGTGCCCGTTTGACGTTGAGTTCTGGGACACCCTGTATAGATCAACGCGTCGAACTCCGCATCACAGTTGCCAACAGATTTCGAACGACTGACTTTTCGTTTATATGGGTGCAACTGGCTACAACAAATTTCTTACAAAAATGACTTGACAGCCGTTCTAATAATATATTTTCTGTGGGTTAGACGGGTCTTTGCTCAAAGGATGGGCTTTTCGTACATTTAGCTTTTAATTTGTTTTATCTTTGTTTTATTCTGTTCTAAAAATAAGGGATTTTATTTATTTAATGTGTGTGTTCAAATAAAATAATATAAAACCTTGAATTGAGTCATAAAGTCATGATGTAGACTATTATCTACATAAAAGCTAAGTGCATATTACACACGTAACAATATTTATTGCCTTTCTTGTTTAAATAATGAGTATGATTATATTTACGACTTGATTATATCGTTAGATACAAATCTATGCATACATAATATCTTTTTTACACGAATCGTTTGGGAAATAATCTCAACAATAAACATTTCCCGTCTTACCACAAAAGATTTAAGCACGCGTTAGACGACTGTTTAGCATATTTTTCCCAGTGAAACAATTGCTAAACACATGTCTAAAGCGTTCTTAAATCTTTTGTGGTAAGGCGGTTCAAATCTAATATTTAAAAAAACCGACATCAATAAACCACAAAACACAAACATTCTAAGTTAATATGCCAGTACAAAAAACAAAATAATATATTTACAAGTTTTTTTTTTTTTTTTATGACAATATTTTGTCGATTCTTTTAACCAAAAACTAATAAGATAAGGCTCGTACAGAATTTAATCAACAAAATTTTGTATAGTACGCCTACATTAGCAAAAGGACGAGCGGTGAAACAGTGAAGTACAGCTCTGTCTGCTTCAACATAAAAACAATTGCAAAAATGCACTCATTCAAATTAGATTGAATAAAATAAATTTGTGCTTCCGGCCCATATATCGAGCACGGGTGTCGTAGACCGACTTGATGAATGGCGACTTGTGAGGCAAAGAACGGGGCATGCCGCGACGGTACGCATACTAATTGATACAATGAATAAGCTATCTTCCTATCTTATCTGCTACTGCTATGGGCAGGCAACTAACAAGCGAATGACCGGTTTGACAAGACCCATTTTCTGTTAGCGTTAACGCCTGCGGAAAGATGAAATTGTATGAAAATGACATTAGCCTGAGAGATGCATCTATAAATTGACATGTTTTTAGATATTTAAGAATTTGTGAGATGTAATTATTTTTTTTAGCTTGATATTTTTAACTGTAATTAATTGATGTAATTGGCTTAATGCCGTTTTAATTAATAACTAATACCCCTATTAATAACCTTGGAGTAGCCTTGGAATAGTTACTCCGTCTTTTGTCTTTTTCGATCGAGTTCAAATTTTGAAAGAGAGAAATAGACAACACACGGCGTAACTATTCCAAGACTTCTCCACGTTTATTAATAAGGGTGTTAATGTTTGATCTACAGGTGTACTGCAAACTCTTTGTGAACATGCACAACCTTTACATGGCTCCAACTGTTAAATCGTTGTAGAAAAAAAACTGTTCCATAGAAAAATCTTTTGGGCACTCGACAAAACGTATGAAGTTAATTTCGTAAGTTTAGGGTCCTACGTGCAAATTGTTCATAATTATGTGAATTTTCGGGTTTGTAGTTGTCCGAGAATCACCCTGTATGATGGTTGAAATGTTCGTTCGACCTTGACTTAAAAATACATGTAAGTTGAACAGGATATGTTCAAAGATAATGATATACATACATATACTTATATCTAGCTACAGTTCTAGACAGATAACGCAGGAATTCTAATGAGATAAAAACGAAAAGAAAAGGTCTTGAATACTTAATTTGTTTGTGATGTCGAATCGAGAATAGCTCATCATGAATATAGGGTTACGCAGAAAAGATGTACTAAGCCAAAAGGGGTCCGGGATACACATCATTATGAACAACTTTTACTATGGGACCAACCCTGAAATCGCGAAGAAAATATCATAGTTATGGGTATTATGTTTCATAGACCCCTTTCGGATTAATACACCCTTTATGCGTAATAAAAATGACAGCAAAAAACAAAAAAGTATTGAATAAAGACCGTCACGAAAAAAGCAAAAGAATAGAATAGAGCAAGGAAACATTTGAACCAGAGTGTACAAAAAAGGAAAAATGATGAAGGAAATTAATCAGGGTAGTTGTGATGTCGTAACTTACCTTGACTAAAACTTCTATTGAGCCTTATGAATATAGGAATTACTTATTACGAAGATGTTTCAACAAGACGATCGGTAAACGTCGGACACACTTTCGCAAATTGTAATGACGACCACAGACTACGGACTTGACGGGCACATAAATAAGAGAGAGACAAGAAAATAATGTGTATGTTAGACCCAGAGAGAAAGAGACAGAGAGTCCGCCGCCTAGGGTGGCTATGTGCGAAAATGTTCGCAAAGTACTCGTCATCCTGAAAAGCTTGTTTCAATTCTACAGTGATTATTTTCCGCATTTTGATCCTATTTCTAAGTAGAAAATGTATGTTTTTCAGCGTTTCTCGTATGCAGCCGGCCGATCATACTAGTCAACGTGCAGTGTCGGGATCGACTCTCAGACGATGACGCCACGAGCCTACAAAGTATAGCCGAATTGGCAAGAGTCAGCAAACTGCACTGCGCTTTCATGGGAGAGTTCTACACCAAGGAAAATGTGCAATGTGAGTATGACGTCATCCTCCTTAAGTCAATATGCAGTTTCGGGACTGTCAAACAATGATGTCACCAGCTTGTGGTGTTTAGCCGAGTTTGCAGCAGCCAGCAAACTGCACTGCGTTTCATGGGAGAGTTCCACGCCAAGGACAATGTAAGTATGACGTCATCCACCTAGCTCGTTGTCATTGTGCAGTTTCGGGACTGTCATATGATGATGTCACCGGCTTGTGGAGTTTAGCCGAGTTTGCAACAGCCAACAAACTGCACTGCGTTTCATGGGAGAGTTCCACGCCAGGGACAATGTGAGTATGACGTCATCCACTTAGCTCGTTGTCATTGTGCAGTTTCGGGACTGTCATATGATGATGTCACCGGCTTGTGGAGTTTAGCCGAGTTTGCAACAGCCAACAAACTGCACTGCGTTTCATGGGAGAGTTCCACGCCAGGGACAATGTGAGTATGACGTCATCCATCTAGCTCGTTGTCATTGTGCAGTTTCGGGACTGTCATATGATGATGTCACCGGCTTGTGGAGTTTAGCCGAGTTTGCAACAGCCAACAAACTGCACTGCGTTTCATGGGAGAGTTCCACGCCAGGGACAATGTGAGTATGACGTCATCCACTTAGCTCGTTGTCATTGTGCAGTTTCGGGACTGTCGTATGATGATGTCACCGGCTTGTGGAGTTTAGCCGAGTTTGCAACAGCCAACAAACTGCACTGCGTTTCATGGGAGAGTTCCACGCCAGGGACAATGTGAGTATGACGTCATCCACGTAGCTCGTGCTCGTTGTGCAGTTTCGGGACTGTCAAATGATGGTCATTCTGGCCAATAAAATTGAGAAGGTTCCTACTCAACTTTAATCCTGATACTCAATAGCTTATCATTTAATACCAAAAGTCAATCATGTACTTTCTGAAGCGAGTGAACGATTACAATGTTGCCTATCAATTTAATTAGAACCTTATCAACAACATGCATAGGATTATAATCCTCAACAGCTGACGACTGTGAGTCGCTGTTGCGAGGGAATGATATGTCGATGTCGCGACACTACCAAACGTATCAGCAGTGCAAGTACCGTACTTTATCGATCGTCAAATTTGACAGAATCGTCAAATTCGATTAAATGCCATTTGATCAGTGCTAGCTTTGATCAACTCTATGGCATTTTATCGAATTTGACGATCGGTAAAGAACGGCTCTTGCACTGCAGTTCCTTTAATGATTTTACAAGAAAATTAAATAATTATACTAAACATTCAATAAAGAAATAAAAGAAACGTTTCTAACACAATAAATAGTTTATTTTGACAGTGTGATTTATCTGAGACCAATTGTAATCATTTGGTCACATCTACGGACACTAAATAACTTCAACACACACTTTAAAACACACACACTAATGTTTTAAAAGCGAAAGTTTGTGTGTAAGCGTGTTAATTTGTCTGCACTCAACTCAGTAATAGCTGAACGGATTTGAATGAAATTTGGTTGGTGGTAGCTCATACACTTTAATAACAAAATCCCTGAAAAATTAATTCCTTTATGATACATAGTAAAATCGCGGGGCGTTGCTAGTTTACAAATCTATAGCGAAATACCATTCACTGACTGACTGACTGACTTATCACGAAATCTCGAAAATTACTTGGACCTACTAAACTTCGTATTACATTCTATTTCAAAAAACGTACTTAAACTAAAAAAAAGTTTGTCAGTACAGAAAATACTGCCGTGTCTTCTTTACTTTACAGAGAGGTAATTACGTGAAAAAAAATAATACAAATCTTACAATCCTTAATGCACTATTCTTTTACATTCATTCATTCTTTGTTATTGTTCTTCCAGCTCTGAAGAATTGCGAGCCACTCCTAGACGAGGAAGTGGTGACCACCGTCGATGCCTCGGCCATCGGTATGAGCACCATTCTATGTCCAGACAAAATGGAAACTAGCATATTCAACGGTTACTCAGGCGCCATAAAGTCAGGCCTCAGTCACTTGGCCATTCCTCGCGGCTGGTCCTGGGGCGGTCCAGTGTCGCCTTTCTGCCCCATTTGGGCCGAAATCAACGTGCCTGATTGACGACTGCCTTAGATTTTGTATATAGTCAATGAAGACCTGTTTAAATGCGGTCATTTTACAAGCTTTTATTTAACTTGGAATGTTTGTATGTTAGTTTGTTTATGTCAAATCTTGCAATACACCTTTAGTTTGGTGACAAAACAAAATGCCAATATTGTAATATTTACAAAATGGCCGCTGCCACAAGATGGCGGATGGTGTATATTTTTTGTCAACCATGTTAATATGGATATGAAATGAAAGAGATTGAAGAGTAGGAAAAGATAAAGTGACATCACGCTAAATTCAATATGGCCGCTTTTTCTTTGCTAAGGATAAAAGCTTGTTAAAAGAAATGTTTTATTTGCCTTATTCCCTTATAACCTTATTCCTAAACATCTTCAACTGCCAAAGGTAGTCTAGCCTCAGTCATTTGGCCATCAGTAAGGTGGCACTTTGAGGTTAGACCTTAGCCATTTTGCCATAGCCTATCCATATTTAGCTCCATGAATAACACAAAAGCTCGCAGGGTTCTAATGTTAGATGAAGCAATAACTTCTTATTATGGTTCCATATTTCAAGCATGATAACTGAGATACAAACGTATACAGTGGTAATATCTTGTAGCTTTTATTGCCTCGGATGTATTGAAGATTTCAATGCGACATAAAAGAGGAGAAAAAAATGAGTTTCCCACTAGCGCAAATAAATGCCATATTAAAACAGCTTCCGGGGTACATTGACAGCTCAGTAGAAAATCCATGGATTCATTGATATTGTTACGGGAAGTGGGTTACAAGGATTGGGAGGAAACACGGATGTATGAATGTTCGGTTTATTTACGCAACCGTTTCACACAAATACGGAGAATCGGAGTTCTTACGAGCTACGGACTCGAGGCACCGGCCTCAAACCGGCGAGGAGACGATCTCGCACCGAAAACTTTCCACTTTACTACACTTCAGTTTCTTATTCTTCCTTTTCCGCAGTCCATCACCATTGGACTCCCCTTAGTCCATCACCACTGGACTCTCCTCAGTCCATCCCCATTGGACTCCCCTCAGTCCATCACCGCTGGACTCGCCTCAGTCCATCACCACTGGACTCCCCTCAGTCCATCACCACTGGACTGCCTTCACAACTAAACTGCGCTCACTACTCAACTGCCCCCTGGCTGTGACTGAGGCTCACGAACCTTCTAGAATTAATAATTTCGATACTTTCTCTGGAACTTTCCTGATCTATCTTCAAGGATGTTCCATTTCTAGAAATTTCCAGTCACAGTCATAGTCAAGTAAAGCATAGTACGCCACGGTTAAGTCAAAGTCATGCCTTAGTAAAGTGGTGGAGACTTTACAAGAGGCTTCTATGGAGCTTTGGAAACAACACGAAAATACAAGTTTCACCGTGTGGTGTCACTGGCCCACACTCGTGCACACCACAAACTCTTAATAAATAATAATCCACCATTATTTTTAAAACTCGAAAATACACAAGTTTAGGAAAATAATACAATGAGACGACATGTTTTTTTTACGTTGGCGCCAAAACTCCCGTTTCTACTCTTTTATGTCGCACTGTAAGTGGCCATATTGTTTTAAACGTCAGCTTTTGCCGCCAAATCTTTTGCATGTGTCAAAGTTTGTTTCGTGTATAATCTCTAAAAGGCGTGGACATTAAGCATACTAATGTAGAATTGTAGATAAATATGTTTACCTAAACTTTAAAACTATCTAATGAATTTTTAGTTATTTAAAGGGATTATTGTAATATTGTAAATAACAACTGTTGACCATATTTTTATGAAATAAGTGAGTTTTATTAATAAACGTCCTTCATTAAATTAAATTGTATTATAAGTATGGTATAGTAAAAGTGAGTCTATGCAAGGCTGGAATGTGTGCTTTTTAAATTGAAATTAAATGAAATCTTAGGTTAATATGATAATGTAAAGAATTTAGTTTTAATATGGTCTACTTATTTTTCCAAAATAGTAAAGGTTGGTTATGTTATTCTCTTCAACTTTTACATGTTTTTTTTTCATAAATCAATTTTTACTCACATATACAAAAATCGTGAACTTGGAAAATATAACTTAATTTTATTATTTATTATTACAACCTTTTACTTGCCTTGTTAGTTTGGGTCCAATCAACTTAATATTTATCCACAACACGTTAAGTTTAGATGACAATACATGGTTACTTCGACCAAAATAAAATGAATGGACAGGCCCAGTAGACGCGCATTTTTGATGTTAACAAACTGAGCGCCGGCTCTCATTTCGATTCAGTCGGTCTCTAGCCGTAGGAAGTGCAACACGTGTCTATTGTTACGTGATAACGAAATATCTGTCAAAATTATGCATTCATATGCTTTCTCGAAGTGTAAATACACAAATAAAACCGGTATCTATTTTTTGTAACAAATATACTGTACATTTTTATAATTAGGTGTTGAAGTATATGTCCGACGGTTTTGACGGTCCATTCATTTTATTTTAGTCGAAGCATGGTTAGCAAAAATAAGTCATTTTAAATGCAAGATGGCGGACAAAATGTTCTTATTAGAAACCTTATTACTATCTTTTTTTACATCATAATATGGGTACAAAATGAAAGGGATTGCTGAGAAGCAAACAATATGCTTGTATTTAATAAGTTTTTTAAATTAATAATTGTTTAACATAATTGTACTTTTTATCAATTTTATACCGGAATACATGATTCTAACCTACTGTATATCCGATTTTGACATAAACAAATACTTTTATAGATGGACACATTTATTGTCAAGTATTTTCTGAAGCAGTTAAACAATAGGGTATAACTAAACCATTTAAAAAAAAAAATATATTAAAAATAATCAATCATCATTTTCAGTATTTGTGTTATAAATGGCGGATCAAAATACAAATTATTAAACTACCGCGTAAACGCTCCCTTTGACCACGTGACATCAGTGATGTCACACATAAGTAAACGAGTTCTTCTCGCTATACAATTGTTGTCATTATTTACTTTTCTGTGACGTCATAAGGACATTCGACCTACATAGAGTGTATGCAGTCAAGTCACGTGATCAATGAAAAACATATTTTAATTCTGTATTTTTCGGAAAAAAGGGACTTTCTTTTATTGTTTTTAGTAAATAAATAATTTAAAAAAATTACTTGTTGGATTACACCAGCAAAAATTATATTTTAAATACAGTCAAATACCCTATTGTCGTATTTAAATAAATTAAGAATTTATTATGGAAACTGACGTGGTTTTCACACGTTTTGTTCATATTACACTGAGGGGTGGCGACGTGGTAAGCTCCGTGCGCTGGAGTATTCCCGGACACTGGTAGATTCTAGTGAGGAAGAGCTCCAGTGCGCGCCGGCGCAACATATTACTTTGCCACGCCACGTGCGCGGCACGCGGCGGCCCGCAGTGCAAAACGAAACGGAGTCGCGCGCGCACTCACCTTAAAAATACCGCCGGATGTAGTTGAAACTGTAGTCCGAATAACTGGCTTAATCATACGTGTGTAACACCCACGCAGTTTCTCGAAGCCTGTTTAATTTAATCTGTTATCAAAACTCATGTCAGGTGACTTGATTGGCTGTTGTTTTTTCGTTCAACCAATCACATTTATGTGTTGATCAGTCATTTAGAAATCGGTGTAATTCCCGTGTAATATAAACGAAAGTAAGACTTTAGTTTCACCACCTCTAAAAGTCTGTTTTTTCTTACCTGTCTTAACTTGTTAACAAGTATGGATGACAGACAACCAATGACAATCACTAGCGAGGAAATTCAGAGCTGTCATTGGTCGAAAAACGCCATTTTTGTTTACAAGATAAGACAGGTAAGAAAAAAGAGACTCCACAGCCGCACTTCCGTCAACAAGAAGTTGACAGAGCAATTTTAAGTATTCCTTAGCTTAAGTAACGTCTCTGAGTGCGGCTGTAAGTCTGTTTGTTTAACTTGTCCAAAATTGTAAACAAACATGTCGGATTGTCAAGTAATGTTTGGCCTTTGAGATGTGTTCAAGTGTAACTACGAAAGCGGAAGCAATGATTGTGAATTGAAAACAGTTGGTATATCATTAATAGTAAGTAGATTAGATAGTCGGAATAATGTCAAAATTTAAAAGTAATATTTTCGTAGTAAACGCCTGTGGAGACCACGGACCGGTAAGCGCAGCGCAGGACGTCCACCCCAAGATGGACATACGATCTAAGAGACCGCAGGGAAACGCTGGATGCAGGCCGCTTCCAACCGGACTTGTTGGAGATCGATGGGGGAGGCCTATGTCCAGCAGTGGACGTCCTATGGCTGAATAGATGAAACGCCTGTGGTGTATTCAACTGGAGAAATGTCAACCAATAGAGCTGTGGGCGAAATAATAATATTCGCTACGTAAAATACGTATCGAGTTTCATACAAATTATGAATATTGATGGTCAGAGCGACCCCTTTAAGGCGAGGTTTTCCCACTTATAAGCAACGTAAGTTACTACAGATGACCATAACGCTTCATATATTATTATAGTCGCATTTAGTGGAGCAAAACCATGGCGCAGTCGTGCGTTTCGCTACTTCTATTTTTGAGGTTTTTCACATATTTTTCGTAAAGTTATTTTTTTTTGTTGTTGTTCCGTCTATACTTTCTCCGACACATGTCGGAGACATTGTTAGACCAAACATATTGCATAGCAGTTTACTATATTTTTTAGATTCTCTGCAAAATCACCTTTCATATTATAATTTGATAAACACATACATAATAGACAAGTAGGTACACATAATTAGTATTACGATTATTGAAGTAGTTTTTTTTTTTTTTTTTCGTAAAGTATAGCTGAAATTAAAATGTACTTTTACGGTTCTTTCCATAATTATGAAATCTGTATATTAAGATATCGCAGAAATCATTTAGTAAATATGTATTTGAATGAAAAAAAAACAGGAGAAAAGCTCATATTAGTGTTACAATTTTTTTTTTTATCGGGCGTAATGTCCTTAATCGTGTTTCTGTCTTTACGGTTTCCTAGATAAAACATTCAATTTGGATATGACACAATTTTTTGCTCACCATGAAATTGGACAAACTAAAACTAAAATGGCTAAAAGTGGGAAAAGAGGGCCTTAAGTATTACTATAACTTTTCTATTACATGTTATATAATCATCTGAAATCTAGATGATTTCAGGAGTAAGAAATCAAGTTTTACGATCTCTGATATGCAAAAAGTAGGAAATTCTAATAAACTTTACCTATTTTGTGATATGAAAATATTTTAATATAACAAATGTTTAGTGTTGTAATGTGTATATTTTTAAATTATTTATATATAGATTACATGGTGTAAATAATTGGTGAATTTGAAATAAATTATTTAAATTATTATTTTATAGCTTTCATTTGTGTTTTGTTTGAATTTTGTGATATGGAAAGAATGCAATGCTATTGCAAATTTAATAATATTCAGTATTTTGTACTAAACCTAGGGGAAGTATAAATCGCAAAGAATTTGGGAGAATTCTCCGATATTTATGTCTTAGCTATTTATACAGGGTTACGCATATAGACTGTACTAAGCCGAAAAGACAAGTCTTCTATAAATCCTTTCCATCCTAAGGTTGCCTGGAAGAGATCGCTTTTAGCGATAAGGCCGCCAGTTGTTACACTAGTTTTTTAACAGTTTTTTGTCCTCTGTATCAAATTTCATGGTGTGAACAATAAAGAGTTAATCAATCAATCAAAAGAGATCATTGCTCATTATTATGAACAACTTTTATTGTGGGACCAAACCTGAAATTGCCAAAAATAAATCAGCTGTTCCATACAACATTTTCATTGCAACTCGACGAAATGTATGGAACATTTGTTTTTTTCGCGATTTCAGGGTTGGTCCCGTAATAAAACTTGTTCATAATGATGTGCAATGACCTCTTTTCGGCTTAGTACAGTCTATATGCGTAATTATGTATAAATAGATAAGATATAAATATCATCGCCCAGGAATACCTACCTGAGTAATAACGAAAGACATCATACGCAGGGCACTTTCCACCGCCAATGTCGCAGCTGTACTCGAACCGAGTGGTCTTGCGCGTGACGATGGAAAGAGGCCTGACGGTATGACACTTGTGCCCTGGAGGTTGGGGCGGCCCCTTGTATGGGACGCAACTTGTGTCGATACTTTGGCGCCGTCACATCTTCCTGAGACACAAGGTAGGGCTGGCGCGGCTGCCAATTCGGCAGAGCAGCACAAGCGTCGCAAATATGCTAACCTCAGCAGTGGTTACATATTTGAGGCGTTTGGGGTCGAGACATTGGGCCCTTGGGGATCGGGAGCTCACCTCATTTTCAAAAATCTTTCAGAGCGCCTGGTTAATGCGACGCGTGACCAAAATGCTGGCATGTTTCTGGCTCAACGCATTAGCATTGCCATTCAACGTGGTAATGCCGCCAGCATGTTGGGTACGCTGCCAACTAGTAGTGGGCTTGAGCATTTGGATTGTCTTTAGACCTTCAACGGTCTATGGGCAGTCTAACTGTATTTGTAGTGTTAGTTTTAGCTTGTATTTTGTTTAGTTATTAAAGGCAATTGCCCAGAAAAAAAAAAAAAAAAAAAAAAACCTTCCTTGATCTACCTATGGGTTAAAAAAAACTTATAAAAACCTCTTCGCTACATATTTTCTGACACATTTAAGTTGTCATTTCATCATTTGCACCAATTTGCACCTATATCCAGACACTGTCAATCAAAAAGCTTATTATCATGATCTAAGAAAACAAGGTCTCGCAATATGGGAGTGGTCCCGCAATGACGTCACTGTCCAGTTGCCACTATTCAATCAGCTGTTACGTGGTGTATCGTCATCTCTCTCGAACCTGTTGTAAATTGACATCATGACATCATTGCGGGACGCCCAAGTGGAATTTTTTTCTCGGATTGCTATACCTGGCGGAGTATATTATTATACCATGTTTATTATTAGATTCTAGGATCTTCGAAATAATTCAATAAACTAAATAAATCACTAACTCCGAACATGCCGGACACTAAGCACCGTCTGAACGCAATGCTGTTTAACTACGAGACGACATACAAGACGGATTTCCGCTGCGGCGATATTAAGGACCTAATATTTACCACCTACCAGCCGAAGAAGCCGTGCTTGAAGGCCAGGCTTCCGCCCCTGAAGGACGTCCACACGCTGTCCAACTGGAAGGATGCCGTGATACCCTTCAGCTTACTGCACACACCTAAGGATATCACTCGCACTAATCCCCATCAAATACAGGAAAGAAGCGTTAGTTGAGATATTTACATATAATTAATTACACAAAATCCCCTCTACAAAACAATACAATATTTTTGGGTTCCATACCTCAAAAGGAAAAAGCGGAACCCTTATAGGATCACTTCGTTGTCCGTCTGTCCGTCTGTCAAGACCCTTTTCTCAAGAACGCGTAAAGGTATCATGTTGAAATTTATACTAAATATTTGAGTCCACGGTTTCTTTCGGCTGTAAAAAAATAAAAGTTGTAAGTCAACGCAATCAAAAGATATGAACGTTTATGTCGTATATTTGGCGTTTTCACAGGGAAATCAAAACCTATAGGGTACTTCCCGTTGACCTAGAATCATGAAATTTGGCAAGAGGCAAGGTCTCATAGCACATACATAGGAATAAATCCGAAAGTTATAAATTTGAAGTTACAAACTTACATTTTGTAGTTGGAATGTATGGAAGAACCTTATTGTCAACTACAAACTTAAGTTTGTCTTTCAATATTTCAACTTCAGTTAGTTTTTATTTGGTGTCGCGCTCTGAGGGTTCCGTCCAACGGAACCCTCAGAGCGCGAGTCCTACTCGTACTTGTCAGGTTTTTTTTATTACACACCGAAAATACAAATGA
Source organism: Agriopis aurantiaria (assembly GCA_914767915.1). NCBI lineage: Eukaryota > Metazoa > Arthropoda > Insecta > Lepidoptera > Geometridae > Agriopis > Agriopis aurantiaria. Next base: position 2,631,159 of record OU611982.1, read on the forward strand.
AACTTATATTAGTTTAAGTTGCTTTATGTTAGCATAAAAACAAATATACGGCAGTATAATGGGCGGCCTTATCGCCTAAAGCGATTTCTTCCAGACAACCTTTGGATGGACAGGACTAAAGAAGTTGAAAAACTTCTTAAAACCTTTAGACGATTGCAGCAATGTCTTCCCGTTAGCGCCATGCATATTGTTTCAATTTTTCGGCAATACGATTGCTCTTGTTTTGACCGCCACCAATGACAATATAACCACTTGGCTGCCCATCTTTTACCACGCATGAGGCAAAGGTTCTAACATGTCAACTTATAAGCTACTAGCGACCCGCCCGCCCGGCTTCGCACGGGTGTAATTTACGTGTGAAGCCGGAGCGGGTCGCTAGTTATATATATAAACCTTCCTTGAAAATGTATCTAACTGATGGTGAAAACCGCGTCAAAATCCGTTGCGTGGTTTAGGAGGAGTTAGCGGCCATACAGACAGACGCGGAAAGCGACTTCAATTTATACTATGTAGAGAAGAGAAGATAGAGAAGAGAAAAAGAGATAGAGAAGATTTCGAGCGGGGCCAATGCTAGGTGCGAACACTACATGCGCGATCAAGTGGTTATATTATTATCTTTGACTGCCACGGCCTAGGTACGACGGAGCACGCTTGTCTAAAAGAATCGGATTGAATCGAGACTTGAAGAAACTTAGATTGTAACCACCAGGGACAATGCAGCATATTCCAAAGCGTTCGTTCGTTTGTTTATAGGGAAATATTAGAATGTCAACCATAAAAAGATTTCGCTTTATGCCACCCTGGGGCCTTACGTGCAACTCCTTACGCGTTCTCAAACTCACGTTAAAACAGCTCAGTTTGGAAAATCTCGCGAACGTGTACCTTAACGAACCATAGGGCTTCCGGTTACGGTCGCGCAAATTTTTTCATCACCTACTGGATTGCTTAAAACAGCTAGGCGCACAGCCTGTATCGTGCGTGAGGAACAAATTTTGCGTCATTGTTCAAGACGCCGGAATAAGGAAGTGCAATGTGCATGTGAGCGGTATGGCGTACTTGCGACTGTCAGCTAAAGTAATCGGGCTCATGCTTACATCATCATCATCATTTCAGCCATAGGACGTCCACTGCTGGACATAGGCCTCCCCCATCGATCTCCAAAAGGGCCGGTTGGAAGCAGCCTGCATCTGGCGTTTCCCTGCGGTCTCTTTTAGGTCGTCTGTCCATCTTGTGGGTGGACGTCCTACACTGCGCTTACCGGTCCGTGGTCTCCATTCCAGAATCTTTCGGCCCCATCTGCCATGTGTTTTGTGTGCGCTGCCTACTGCCATTTCAACTTGCTAATCCGGTGGGCTATGTCGGTGACTTTCGTTCGTCTACGGATCTCATCATTTCGCTCACCAAAATATTATAGGTATGTTTCTCACAGCAAGATAAGGTACAAAGACAAATACTTCCAGGAGAAATTCCAAGACACGGGCTTGGCAGAGGCAATTAGGACCCGTCCCCGGCTCGTGATGACTCCAGTCGTCAGCTTGGACGGCATCGATGACCCTCGCGTGCGAGCCATACTCATCGAGAACACGTACACTAGTGAAACTGCTAAAGCACAGCGCGAGCTTGAGAAACCATACTTCAGTGTAAAGGCACCGTTTCCGAACGCGCCGGCACCTGCAAAACCTGTGAGAGATAATTTTAAAATCAGAAAATCTTAAACCTTAGTATAAAACTAGGTACTTAGATGCTCTTACTGAGCTCACTGTATGCTCACTTTTACCGTCAAAGTGCTCAGTCACGGCCTTCGCCACTGCAACCGATCAAATTCTAGTAGGTATTCTAGTCTACTTAGATATTAGAAAATAGAATAGAATATCATCGTCGATGAATACGAAAAAGTCGTCGCAATTTTAGTTTTGCAAAAGACAAACTACAATAAAATTAACATAGGTATTTTTGTTTTTCCTTTGGCAAAACTAAAAATTGGAATTGAAGGCTAGCTTTGTCTAAGTTAGGTCTCCCTCTCAGTACCTAGGTACTTACAACTTGTAGTTCAAAAGCAAATAAGCAGGCTGTCCGCCTGATGGTCCGCCTAATAGAACGTATTCTTGGCTCGTGCGCCATACTGGGAGTTTTTAGTCAAGAGTATCATCGCCTTCAATATTATTTATCATATTATGCCAAGCAGGGCTAGCAAGCTCGCCGCGAGAAAATTTGATCGTGTTAGAGCGAGACAGACGTATACGTAAACGTAGCCTTGTCATACGTATTCACGCTCGACAAAGAAAGAGTGATGACAAGATTTTGTCGTGACGTACGTACAATGTACATGCTTGGCCTGCACTGCCAATCAAGGAGAAAGCAGAGTATTTTTGACAAATTAACCAGTTGTTCTTGTACACCCAGGTGACATTACCCAAACTACAAGCACCACTGGTGGCTCCTGAATGGAGAATGGAGTCTGTCGGCTGGGACAGTAAGCAAATACGCGCTCACTGCGACCAGACCAGAGAGTTCTGGATGCGACGGGACCCGCCGCAGTATGTACATTCACTTCAAAGTATTTTTAAAAGTAGTAGTAGGTACCAAGTACGACTTTTATTCTCTATCTATTAAATGTCTCCGTACTCCATATTGTTTTAGGGATGCATAGATATGCGGTACCAGTACGTACTTACCTAAAGTCTGTTTCTTTTTAGATGTCGAACTATGTAAACAAACAAACATCGACCAATGACAGCTCTGAATTTCCTCACTAGTGATTCTCATTGGTTGCCTGTCTGCCATATTTGTTTACATTGTAGGACATCAAAAAGAAACAGACTTTACATTCAATATTCAACACCTTTTCGTATAATGGCAATGTCGAAATCATACAAAGTCACAAGATTCAACTACTTACCTACTTACTCCGATGGCGCCGCGACCCGAAGTGGGTCTTGTCCTCCGCCACAGGAGAACGCCATCGGACCCAGTCTCGCGAGGCGACCTCTCTCCCCAGTCGACGACTTGGAGCCCGCGCAAGTCCGAGTCTACGGCATTTTTCCACCGATATCTAGATTAATCAACAGATCGGCGGCCATTTGGAACTCCAAGATACGCCATCTTGATATGTGACCTACCCCTTTCAAGGCGGCGTAGCCTGTCCAGCAGTCCTTGGGCTTTGGAAAGACTCTGCTGAAAACCCTGCATATTAAATCTTGCGATCATGGTAGCATGGTTATCACCAAAGAAAAGAGAGGTAAATAGAACAGAAATGAGAAGGAAAATCTGTCGCCAGGCATTATGACAGAACCTTGATTGAACCTTCTTATTAATATGTCAACGCGTCGAGCTTCGCGCCCAAAGAACTTGGACCTTACCTTTTTTGGGTTGGGTCTCAAAGCTCTTTGTCCGCATCACAGTTGATAACTGATTTCGAATGACTGGCGTTTCGTTTATATTAGTGCAACTGGCTACAACTCTTACAAAAATGCCTTGGCAGCCATTCTAATATAAAAAAAACTGTGGTTATCACCATGGTTATTGGTTATCAAAGCAAGCTCAAAGTCGCACAACGAGCTATGGAGAGGGCTATGCTCGGGGTTTCTCTACGAGATCGAATCCGAAATGAGGAGATCCGTAGACGAACGAAAGTCACCGACATAGCCCACCGGATTAGTAAGTTGAAATGGCAGTGGGCAGGGCACATATCACGCAGAACAGATGGCCGATGGGGCCGAAAGGTTCTGGAATGGAGACCACGGACTGGTAAGCGCAGCGTAGGACGTCCACCCACAAGATGGACAGACGACCTAAAAGAGACCGCAGGGAAACGCTGGATGCAGGCCGCTTCCAACCGGCCCTTTTGGAGATCGATGGGGGAGGCCTATGTCCAGCAGTGGACGTCCTACGGCTGAAATGATGATGATGATGATGATGATATTGGTTATCAACCATGCTACCATGATCGCAAGATTTATTATGCAAGGTTTTTTTCTTTTGATTTTGCTGAGTTTTGGTGTTCTTTTTAAAGTATAGGTTATAAGTAGTAAGTACTACCTAATGATTTGAATATTCATAGGTGTCGAAAGTGCGCAGAATCTGCTGCAGTCGACGCACTCAGAAAAACTCAACGTCAAACGGTGCAGAGGAACTAACAACATACATTTCTTATCTTCTGGGGCCTTACGGCCAACGGCTAAGTCGGTATCAAACTAACGTTAAATCCGCTCAGTTGGAAAATCACGCGACCGCAAACCGTATCTAACCGCGTTAAGGTTCACGTCCGCGTGATTTTCCAACTGAGCGGATTTAACGTTAGTTCGATACCGCGTTAGCAGTTGGCCGTAAGTCTCCAGGATTTGATCTCTTTCATTGCAAGACAGTTATACAGTTACTTATCTTACTTTATAAACTTATTCTGTGTGGTGAATATGGGTTCCAGACTTTGCCATACAAAAACTTTTGTTAGGACTGAATTTTGTTCTAATTTATTAAATTTTATTTACCTAGGCTAGATCTACGGTATCTAGTTATTTATTATTGTGCAGTTTTTGTTAATTTGTGATGTAGGTAAGTTTTGTCAGTTAATTTATGTTATTAAGTTTTCCAATAAAATTATATTAGTAGGTACCTATTATGTAAATGCTAACGCTTTGTTTTATTTGGATGTGTTAAGGATTAATATCAAACAAACAAACAAAGTAATGAGATTATCATGGACGTAATATAGGTACCTACCTACATTTAGGTATATTATGTAGGTAATTACGTCTATGGAGATAATTATTATTATAGTGTCTGTACCCAAAGAGAATACGTACGATACCTAACTACCTATCTAACTATGTTCCAAATACAAAAAAGGTAAGTACTATCTATACTAGCACAACCTGTAAAAAAAATAACCACATAGCGGCCACCCCCTTGATTTTCTTGCTGAATGCAACCTCTTTTTACTGTCGACGACGGCCTTATTGCTTGGAATGGCGTCGATAATCGATATCTTTCTGAAATTGTCATAAAAATGACATAATTTTCCTAAAATTTCTTTCAGATTTTAGAATAATTTAGAAAATCGTCTATTTCTACCGAATTTATTTCAGAAGCAGCATTATTTGTGGTTTTTAGTTTGATATTCCTTTTAAAATGTCTGAAAGACAAAGATTGAATAGTATGTTAGAAGACAATGAAACCACTGCGAAGTCTGACTATCTGGCTGTGAAGCTGCGACCGATAGTGAAGACTGAGTAGAAGCCGAAAACGGGTTGCCAAAGGCTCCGAAATCCTCCGTTGAAGGATACTCATTCCATGACCGATTGGAGGGTACCGAGAGTTCCGTTCAATTTGTATTGGAAGGAGGAAAGTGATATCGACAGCGCAAACCCCCATCTGTCTCAAAAACCTTACGTAAATATATATACTTATTTCCTAAAAAATAACATCTTATTTCCAGAGCAAAAGCTTTTGACATTTTGCTGGTCATTATTTTGTCTAGTTCGTTTTGATCATAAAGTCTTTGTGGTGTGAACCCTCAGACAATGTCTCACTTGATGTACTGACTATATGATGTACTTACTGATAAATTGTGCAGCGTGTCCTACAACCTGCACACTAGACGACCGAATGAAGCCACGGAGAGTGCCTTTGGGGTGACAAAATTTCGGTAAAAAATAATAATTTGAAGACCAAATTATAATTTACGAATCATTGACTCGAAAGAAGATCATAAAGTCCGGGTGCCTATCCCACTTCTGATTTTTACCCAAACCTGACTCCAACATACAAAGTGTTGATTTTGCAGCTAAGGCCAGTTGACTACGACAGAGTACAAATTCAGAACACCCGGCCTCGTTTAGTTATGACTCCTGCTATTTCGTTCGACGTCATCAAAGAACCGTGAGTAATAAACAAATATGTTGTCACTCACTTAGCACTTGCATTAAAAAACAAGGCAAGCAAGCGGTAGAGCAAAGTAACAAATTATTTAAAAAAAACGTTTACTATTCAAGCAAGACATAAGTGCCTAATTCACCTATATTCTCCTGTCAATTTTTCTATCGGACTGCCAGAGGGGGTACGAAAAATCGACACTGCTTTATGGTTGATATTCCGAAAACCCGTACGATGCGTTTTGATTCCACTTTTATTGTGCGAACTGCTTGCCTGTTGAATGCGCTGCCTGAATGGGAGTTCCCCGAAAGTTATAAACTGGGTGTCTTAAAATCACGAGTGAATCTGTTTCTTCTAGGCAAGCGTGCTCCGTCGTAGACCGCTTGACGGTCAAACGTAAGCTAAATATTATTACCAAAAAAAACTAAGCTTGTCGTTCTTTAGGGTAATATATAATGTCCTTGACCGTTAGCGACTCAGCTGATTCCCAAAAAAAGGTCAAGCTAGGTACCTACTCTACAAAAGATTTTAAATTGTTTTGACGATTATGACATAAGGTTTCATTATAATCACGTTGCCCGAAACGACACTATAGTATAGAGTTGGACTGTGCCCACATCGACAACACTTGAAACATTGAGTAAAAGTATTTTCCATATATGTTTTAAACCATAGGACGCGTCAAGTTCTGTTGGACGACGTGTATGTTTCCGCCACAGAGTTAATGCTGCGCCAACCGTACAAGATAGCCGATGCTAAGTGTCCTGCACTCCGTATAAAAGCTCCATATCCGGCGATGTACGCTCCTCCAAAGCCGGTAACTTAGCAAATTGCATTTATTTCGCCACTAGCAGCTCCCCGCGGTTTCATACCTACCTTTATTTAAATTCTTTCAGCTATTACGGAGTTGAGTTTCATTAGAAAAATAGATAAAATTCAACATCTTATCACAAAATAACATTGTTTCAAATATTCATCCTTAAGTTAGGTTTTATTACATTAACTTTATACCTACTTAACTTTAATTAAAAAAATATTAAGTATGCAAAGTTTTATTGTAAAATAGTAGGTATTCAACTTAACAAAAAAAAAAACCAATGCTTTGTGCGTCCTTTATTTTGTACGCGGTTTTTTTTTTTATATAGATACTAATTTGAAAATATAAGGAAAAATAACATACAAATGTCCAGTAGAATTTTCATTTTGATTCAAACCTGTTTTTATTTAATAAATAATTGGTCTAGATTTGATTTCTAAGTATGTAAACTTGTTTGAATCAAAATGAAAATTTAAATGAACATTTGTCATTTTATTTTCTTTATTCGTTCTGCTTAGATTTCACATAAGTGAGATAGAAGAACGAGACAAGAGCGAGATAGAAGACGCACGAAGAATGGACTCCTACCTAATTAATATCCTATATATTTCACAGGATTTGTAATGTTATAACCGACTGGCAGAGTTCTTGGTGATTAGCACATTTGCGATGATCAGGGGCCATACGGCTAACTCACAACAGGAGTTCGAATTAGCGCTAAAACAGCGCAGTTCGGAAAATCACGCGAGCGTGAACCTTACAAGCCATATATATAAGGGGCCTGCCCCTTAAACAGCGAATCGCTTAAAAAAGGTAGCCCCCTGAAACAAATTGGTTTCTACAGATTTCTATCCGCAAGTTGAACGTGCCGTATGTGTCTCCCGAGTGGCGCATGGAGTCCGTCTCCTGGGAGGCCAACGCAACCCGCACCTTCGTGGCCCCCACCAGGGAGTTTTGGCTGCGAAGGGGACGCAAGAGTAAGCTGATCATTAATTGTGCCTTCCGATTTTATTTGCCATATTCAGTTTTCTTACATAATATCTAGTGTTGGAAGAGACCGCTTATAGCGGTAAGGCCACCAGTTGTTATACACTAGTTTAAAGTCTTTTTTATTCTACATGTGTGTAATTTTTAGAGTGAACAATTAAGAGCTATCTATCTGGCCGAATTTCTTCAAGATCAGTTTAGCCGTTTTGCCCTTAAGAGGTAGGTAGTACTATCAACTATGGTATACCTATTAGGTACCTACCTTTTATAGCAGGGGACGAGTTTTTTTTCATATTTTCAATTTCATTGTGACTTCACCAAATTTATTGGCTTGAGCATGACGACCATCTCGCCTGACGTTCAGCGATGATGCAGTCATGCATGCAGCCTGCGATGAAGCACGCTTGCCTATAGAAGAAACCTTTTCACTTTGTGGCAAGTATTCTTAAGGTAGGTTAGGATTAGGACCTAACCTACCTTAGGTACGCTACTTTTACGAGTTATGGGTACGTACCTATTCTATAGCGCCTAGGTAAGTAGGTACTATTTAGGCAAGTCTAACCCAGGGCAGAGGTGCCCTAATATGTGATCGAGTAGGTTAGGTAATATACAGTACCTACCAACCCTATATAGCTTATTAGAAAGGGCATAATTTGGCGCACAGCGTATAAAAGATTCTTGGGTCCTAAATTCCTAATGCATAATGTGAATTTAACAGATGCGAAGATTGGCAGAAGACTCCAGCCGTCAACTTCGTAAGAAATAGGAAACGAGGAAACGCAATGACGTCAGATCGAAGTTGGTGTTGCCATAGAGGTTGAAAAAACCCATCGACTTATCAAAGTTAATTTTTATTTTTAATCTGGTGTATTGGGAACATTAGTCATACATGACTATATCAGTCCCATAGGAATCGCCAAGCTTATGTCCAGGGTGTTAGGGTCTATCCTTAAATAGCCCGTAAATGTTTACCATCATAAAGCAAAAGCCAGAGCCACGTAATATTATCATGTCGGAAACAACGTCATAATAGGTATATTCCATAAAATGTCTGAATATAAAAAAAACATCATAACGTGCTACCGTGCTATATATACCCTCAGAGCAAATAAAAATACAGAAGGACTACCGTGAACACGAAAAATGAAGCCACTTTTTGAAACGTGTGCGTAGTCGAAGTTCGTGTCGTGTAATTCATCAAAATAAGTGATAATATATATATTTAAGTGTGGAAATATTCCATCCTTCTTCTTATTTACTTTTGTGTTGTTTTTACAGTTCTTAACACTGCAGGAAGTCATTGTTTCTTTTTAAAACGGATGTTTTCAGTACGAAGTTCTGACAAGAAATTCACGTAGTTTTGAATGCATATGTGTGCGTGAGTCGTGTATTTATTGGGAATTCACGTAGTTTTGGAAGCGATTTTGGCGTGCATTTGGCAGTGCGCCGTAGGGACTCTGTATTTTTATTTGCTCTGAGTATATACCTTAGTATCAGACCACCCCACTATACTTACCTACTGTTTATTAATATAGTCTTTTTAATTTATGGATAGGGTGTGTTTTTCGATTTTTATTTAATTACTTAGGGTAGATATTTTTGTTTTATAAGTTTTGAAATAAAAATATATGATTACGTAACAGAATTTTTCTCTTGTTATATGTATGTAAATACATAATGGCCCGACGTACCGTTTGCACTATTGACTTGCACCGGAGAGTGCAGATCAAGGAAGATAGACTTTTCCTTGGTGCAGATGCAACTGCTGTGTATCATTTGCATCATTCAAATTAATACTACTTCACCTTGCTTGATCTGTGAAAAAACAATTATCCTTCCTTATTCTAGAACTATTTCCTGAGAGTTCGACATTGACATGCCAAATACAATTCAAATATTTCAAATCACCGAAGTTGGGGAAAACCGTCGTACTAGTGAGACTGAAGAACTACGGCCCAGTGGCTTTCACAAGCCATACGACCACCTGGCAGGCCCAGGCGAAGGTGGTGGGGCGAAACCAAGGTATCCCAACTCCTAAGGACCTTCTACGCCTAGTTCACCGAAGCACAAATTAGAAGTGGAAGAAAGGGAGGCAAATTTTAGTGTTAAGTTTAGTGGGTCCCACATTATCTTTGGAAGAAGCGTCTAACTTGAACACACTCCTAAAGTGTAACAAAATTTAATAAATAATGGCCAAGTGCGAGTCGGTGACAAATTACTGTTCGTTCGCAAGTTATAATTGTGTTTGTCGAGCGCCTGTAGCAAAATAATTAGCTGTGCCTGCGTAGTAATTGCTTCGACAATTTTGGAAGGCGTTATAATGAGTAATTCGGTTACTTGGACAACCTTATTGTATTTTGTGGTAGTACGGAACCCTCAGTGCGCAAGCCTGTCTCGCACTTGGCCGGTTTATTTTGTACCAATTGAGAATAACCGTTGATCGAATTGGGTATTGTACGAACTGGGAAAAATCGTTTAAAATGACACCAACATAAATGTAGGCAACTATTTTATTGTCAAACAAACTTGTGAATTACTAAACGAAATGAATTAGTATTTAATATAAACGATTACTATTTCTAAACGTTTTCGTGGCAACAATTTAAAGAATTAATATTTTAAAAGTACTTTAATCTACATAAAACTTTTTATTTATTATTTATTATATTTTTTTTGAATATTTTATTAAATATGCTTTAACCAAATTAATTTACATAGTATTTTCAATTATACAAAGAAACCATGAGATCTATTTTTTAAATTCGCAAATATTGATATATACATATAAATATATATTTAACATACTAATCCTTATCTATTATTTCTGAAGCTTATTTATCTTAATAATTCCTGAATCTTAAGCAATATCACATGGAATAGCACTAAATGTTTTATAATATTGTTTGTTTTTGCAAAATATACAGTAACCAAAAATATTTATACCAGTACGGATATGAACCTGCACCTTCTGGTTTTGCGTACTAAACGATTTAACCAACCGGCACTATGTATGCAAATTCTTTAAAAGCTTATAAAATACAGACTTAAAAATAACGGCTTAAAAACAAATCACTAAAATAATAATTATTGGTTAACATGTTCCATACACATTTAATTAGTTACATAAAATTGTCTTTTTCGAATTTTTTCCCTTTTTTATCAGTCTCGTACATCGAGATACAATACCTATAGAGCCACAATTTCTAACTGAAAACAGTCAAAGATCGTCCGAGCGTCGTTGTACATACCTAGTCATCAATTATTATTATAGTTCACAACGCCACACTTACTCCAATTTATAGACATTATGTCGCTTGCAGTGTTCAACGTCGCTTGTCCGCTGTCATCGTAGCACTGACATCGCGCGGTCTTGTAGTCGGATCGCGGTTGCCTTAGTTTACCAAAAACTCGGCGTAATGCGTAGCGCGCGCTGAGTTTTGGTTCGAACATTGTTTGCACGTTTGTTACTCTATAGGTGTTGTATCTCGATGGTCTCTTATATTATAGTGCATAACATTATAATTCTAAAATAATATATGTTTTTAATATTAACATTATACCTACCACTAGTGATGTTTCATAAAGCGTAGATAGAATATTAAAAGCAAGCAATCAAGTTAAATCGCAAAATAATATTTATAAAAATTATATCAACATAGAAACAATTCTTGTATTCATTTTAGAAGAGTTCATAAAAAATACACCAAATTCGCAAAACACACATAATTTTAAGTAAATGTATAATCATATAACTATCTGTATTTTGGTCCAAATTTGGCTTCTTAACATCATTTATTTGTCAAAAATCAGACTAGTTTTAATTGGTAAAATTACATTTTTAGCCAAATGCATAGAAAGGAAAAAAAACTAGCTAATATATTTGTATATTTTAGCTACATAAATACCTACAATTTTAACCGACTTCAAAAAAGCAGGAGGGTCTCATTTCGACCATATGTTTGATTTATTATTTAGTATAGATTTGATCCTTTCACTTCAGTCGAAGGCTCGCTTTGGTTTACTTCGCTTTCGCAATAACATTCTATATTTCGTGCGTCCACTATCCCGCTCGCGCATTTCTACATTTTTTAAGATATAATATGATAGAATGTATTATCCTACTTAATATTATAATCGCGAAAGTTTGTGTGTATGGATGTATGGATGTATAGATGTATGGATGTTTGTTCCTCTTTCACGCTGCAACGGAACAACGGATCGACCTGATTTTTTGCATGGATATAGTTCAAGAGCCAGAGAGTGACATAGGCTACTTTTCATCATCATCATCACCATTTTCATCGCTACGCGGGTGAAACTACGGGGCGCAGCTAGTGTGAAATATAAGCAGAACGAATAAAGAAAATGACATTACAAATATTGAGTAACAGTTTCATTTAGATTCAAACAAGGATATATAATTAAAAATCAACGCGTGACCAAAATGCTGGTGTGTTTCTGGCTCAACGCATTAGCATTGCCATTCAACGTGCTAATGCCGCCAGCATGTTGGGTACACTGCCAACTGGTAGAGGGCTTGAGCATTTGGATTGTCTTTAGACCTTCAACGGTCTATGGGCAGTCTAACTGTATTTGTAGTGTTAGTTTTAGTTTGTATTTTGTTTAATCAATAAAGGCACTTGCCCGGTAAAAAAAACACACAATAGAGGGGGCGGAGGGGGGGGGGGGGGATAAAAAAGGGGTGTATTGTGTATGACTATCTGAAACAAACGCAACAAATGGAGTTTTGAAACTATGCTACCACTCCGACAAGGGACCATATCAAAAATGTTAAACTCCTGACCTAAGGTCGGACGTTTCAATAAAAGTTCGAACTTTTTAGTATTTTGGGTTTTTAAAAGATTTGTTTTGTGTTTAGGGAATCACGGTATACCAGGTAATCACGATTAAGGATTAATTTTATGTAATGATGCATATTTTATTACTCGTATTACATCGCCCGAGCTGAAAAAGCCAGGCTAATTATAAATCCGGACAAAGGTCTAAAAGTCTGGACATATCCAGACGGAAATCAGGACGGATGGTAACCCTAACTCCGATCAATTGAACGGACCAACTAGTTGTGCAGAAGTATGAACTCTTGTAACACCAGGGGCATCACAGATACGTTGCAGTTGGTTTGTTACAAACCAAATTTTATCAAAATAAATATCTAACCAGTTGATTTGATGACACTGGGCTTCATCGAGTTCCATTCTGCATAACTAGTTGGTATGTTCATTTGATCATAATGAAAGTTTTTACCATCCTATTTTGATCTATAGTATAATTTATTGATGGAGGCCTTTAGACGCGCGATAAGTATTTCTGATAGAAGTGATAGACAATTAAATATTTCCCATTAGATAACAAAAATATCGGAGCCATTCGTAAGCCTGAGTATTTCTGATAGACAATTAAATATTTCCTATCAGATAACAAAAATGTCGGAGCCATTCGTAAGCCTGCGTATTTCTGATAGACAATTAAATATTTCCCATTAGATAACAAAAATGTCGGAGCCATTCGTAAGCCTGAGTATTTCTGATAGACAATTAAATATTTCTCATCAGATAACAAAAATGTCGGAGCCATTCGTAAGCCTGCGTATTTCTGATAGACAATTAAATATTTCCCATTAGATAACAAAAATGTCGGAGCCATTCGTAAGCCTGCGTATTTCTGATAGACAATTAAATATTTCCCATTAGATAACAAAAATGTCAGAGCCATTCGTAAGCCTGCGTATTTCTGATAGACAATTAAATATTTCTTATCAGATAACAAAAATGTCAGAGCCATTCGTAAGCCTGAGTATTTCTGATAGACAATTAAATATTTCTCATCAGATAACAAAAATGTCGGAGCCATTCGTAAGCCTCTTCAGTAATCGAGTGCGCACACGAGGCATATATTAGAGAGGGCCATGGCGGAGTTTTGTCTCACGTTGGGATTGTTGTCCTTGATGAGCTGCAGCAGTCGCTGGCGCGCCGTCCGCGTCACTTCCGGGTCCAGCTCAGCTTCCTCCGGGTACTTGTCCCGGATGCGGTGAAGCTCCGCGTACAGGAGCCCTGGGTACAATGTAGTATGATGAGTGTGATTGGATTATGTAACTGTGACTAAATAAATGACATAAAATCGAGACTACTTATAAGCGCGAAAGTTTGTATGTATGAATGTAGCGAGGCCGAAGGCCGAGCTCTACGCGTACGAAGTAGCGGGTTTCAGCTAGCAAGTAATATAGGTAGTAATTAACATGTTTCTTTTGTAAATTAAGGTATAAAATACAACTAATATACTCACAACGACTTTCTTTTGATTTTTTATTAGTGTTTCGTACCCAAAGGGAATAAACGGGACCCTATTACTAAGCCTACGCTGTCTGTCCGTCTGTCCTACATTTTAACGGCTGCATCTTTCGAGCCGTAATAGATACCCAGTTTTCACAGAATATGTAATGTTACGCTGGATTAACTAACAAAAAAAGTCAAAAAATAAAAACTAAAAGGGGGTCCCCATACAACAAACTTTTTCAAATCAAATCAAAATATATTTATTGCAGTTAAACATATTCTTAGGTTTTTAGTGTTTATGTTAGGTTTAGTGTTTTTTTAAACATATTTTTGTTTCCTCTCATGTAAAAACGCGTACAAGCGTCAAACTTGGTATGATTATAGTACACATTCTAAAGTAAAACAACAAATAATAATTACTAGCCAAGTGCGAGTCGGTAATAAATTTCAAATCACCACCGATTCCGTACGATCACCGAAGTTAAGCAACGTCGGACGCGGTCGGCACTTGGATGGGTGACCGCCTGGACGTTAATGTTTTTTACACTACTTTTTTGTATTTCAGTAGTTACTCTTATGTGGTGGTACGGAACCGTCTGTACGCGAGCCCGACTCGCACTTGGCCGCTTTTATTTCCTAAATTATTTTAGGTATAACCCCATATTTGTATCAAGGTGTCATCTGTCCAGTCCAGAGACCTTACGGCTAATGTTTAAAGCAATCCAGTTTAGGTGATGAAAAAAAGCGCGACTGCACACCGTATCTGGGCGCGTTAAGGTTCACGTTCGGGTGATTTTCCGAACTGAGCGGTTTTAACGTTCGTTTGATACCGCCTAAGCAGTTGGCCGTAAGGCCCCAGTTGTACGGAGTTTGCAACGAGGCTCGGCAGTTTTTGGTATCTACAGCAAAAAGATGATGCAGATCATAGTAACTGTTAGATTATCCGTATACCTATCTATTTCTCTATGGCCCGCAAAGTAACTCTCTCTCTCTCTCTCTCTCTCGTCTCTGCAAACTTAGAATAATAACTAAAAGTGTAAATAAGCAAAAGTACGTCTCTAAATAAAAACTGCAGTGTTTAATTCATCTTTATAAATGACTAGCAGACCTGACAGACGTTGTCCTGTCTTAGAACTGTCAAACACGCAAAGTCAAAATTACAAATCTTATTTTGTACACCTTGGGTTACATTATTGGAGTTTTAGTAAGGATCCCTATTTTTTTTTTGAAAATATAATATAGCCTATGTTAACCGGGGATAGTGTAGCTTCCCAACAGTGAAGGAATTTTTCAAATCAGTTCAGTAGTTTCGGAGCCTATTCAATGCAAACAAACAAACAAACAATCAAATCTTTCCTCTTTATAATATTAGTATAGATAGTGGTAGTAGTAGTGGTATGTTAAATATTTTTATGTAGTTTATTAATTATGTAGGTAGGTATGTAGTATGTTATTTATATTATGTAGTCTATGTATATGTATATATTAGTATGTAATATTTATTTGTAGTCTATTGATTGTTTGTTGTTATTTGCATAGGTGTTTACTTTCTATTTTTTATTTATGGCCATACATTTTTAAATATAATTGCTTTCCGTGCACGGTTGCCTGGAAGAGATCGCTTTAAGCGATAAGGCCGCCTGTTAAGAGCCTAGATAATATTTTTGTTGTAATGTTTATGTTATCCTTGTTTTGTAGTATTTTAATAAAGAGTTTTGTATTGTATTGTATATTAATAGTAACTTACCTAATAAGAGCGGAGGGTGCGGCTTCATGTCCTCACTAGCGCAATGCAAGTAGTTGACGGCAGACTGCAGGCATTTCGCGACGCTGCTCGGCATTTCATCCGCCAGCTGCCGCAGCAATGCCGACAGGAACTCGTCCAAGTACAGCCTGCCCTCGTCCAGCAAGTGCGTCTGTATTAGATCGTTGGATTTCTTCACGTTGAACGTTTTGAACACTTGTTTCAGCGTGAACTTGCTGGCCTGACAATAAAGTATGTTTTGTTAACTTACAAATGCTGAGATAATAATGGAAAAGTGATTATTTTTATATAATAAATAATAATAAATTATTCGGGACATTTTTGCACACATGGTCATCTGACCCCAAACCACAGAATTCGACAGAACCCGCCTTAAGCTGTGATTGCAAGCCGCACGCTGAGTCCAAAAAACAAAACCCACGTCCCGCGCCTGTCTCACCTCCACCCGCGTAATGTTGCCAGCTTAGACATTACTTACCCGTTTATGGTTAAATGTTTTAGGTCAGATACTATTCACACACACTTTTAATGAAATCAATATACTGATCGGATTGACACAAAAACAAACATAAGTAAATAAAAATATAATTACTAGCTACTACTTTTTATACATATACAAGGTTATAATATGTTTGGGGTGTACAAAGCTGAAAGGGTACTCATCATTATCATCATCATTGCACTCATCTTTATGAACGACTTTTACTATGGTACTTGAAATTGCGGAAAAAACAGCTGTTCATAGAAAAAAATCAGTTATTCATAATGGTGAGCACAATGATACCTCTTTTTTGGTGGCTTAGTGCACCCCAAACAGACAACTCGTGTACTGCATATTAAACGTGAAACTAACTTATACTCCGTTTTTTAATCTTAGATATTTTATGTAAACAAAGGGGTTACCAGTGCAAAAAATATGATTCATAATGGTAGTTTACAATATTTAATCCTTTTAATCCATCCAATTTTAATCCATTTACAAATTTTTGTGTCTGTACTATTCACCGTTGAGGAGTTCCCTCGCCGGAAGTCAACCCTGGATGCGGCAGCCATGTCATGATGGAGTTTAGAACATGCTATATTATAGTTAAATCGATTTACAAAATTTCGCGCCTTTGCTGTTTGCCGTTGAGGAGTTCCACTATCAACCTCCTGGCTCTATCATCAGATCAGCTCAATAGTACCAGATTATTGCATTGTTACTAAACTTACATAAGTATGCAAAATTTCAGCGCAATTGGAAACCGGGAAACCGGTCAAACATTGTTAATTAGTTTTTCCTCGATTTCCTTGAGATTCCATCATCAGATGGAAAGGACCACTTCGGGAGTATATATACCCTTTCGAATTAAAAATTTATCTTTTAAATCGGTTTACAATTGACGAAAATATCTTGAACATACAAAAAAAAACATACATACAGTCGAACATAGTACCTCCTCCTTTTTGGAAGTCGGTAAAAAACCGATTGCCCCATACAAAAAGTTCACCGATTTCCGACAAAATGTATGGGACAGTAGATTTTTCTTCAGTAGAATTTTCAAAAGCAGCTGAACAAAAGTTGTACAGACAAAATTCCCCTAAAAGCACGCTGACTAAGTGATTACCAGTAACCCTGTATAACTATTTGTAAGCTGTTAAGATTTTTTGAAAATAAGTATATAATATAGAACTACCAACCAATAAAAGTTTTCATTCTAGGGAAAATTGCAACTCTCGATATTTGGCAACACCGACAAAATGGAGGTATCATTACTTACGACAATGAAAGACTGAACAATTTATTCAATTATCAAATAAAAAAAACATCTAAATGCGCTACTTTCGTATGGAATGTGATCCCATCTTGTTTTTTTTGTAGCCCAGCTGAATTTTTACACGTTGGGACGACACAGGAAGGCATAACTTAAATAATATTGCAACGGTAAAACACGTCACGCGCGATTAATGGTCACAGAGTAACTAATCGCGTTCGCGTAAAACTAGTCTATATTTGAGTAGTTTTTGTCGCTTCACTATTGGGTTCGTTCACGCCTTCTGGTTTTTTCTGTATTCTGAGCCCCAAACCAAGCAAAGCTTGTGATATGGCTGCCAGCAGGGGCGGATCCAAGATTTCATTTCGGGGGGGGGGGAGGGGAATTCTGGATTTCATTTTGGGGGAAGCCATTCTGAAAAGGTTCGAAGGAACCAAATCGAAAAATTGTGTCGAATGTATGGAATTGCTAGGTATTTGGGGGGGGGGGGGGGCATGGCCCCCTGGATCCGCCAATGGCTGCCAGAGACTGATATATATATAATACATACTTAAATAGATATTAACAACCAGATATAGAACAAACGCAAATGTTCATCATATAAATGTTTGTCCTAGGTGGGAATCGAACCCACGCCCCCAAGCTCAGAAGGTAGGCTCACTACCAACTGGACCAACAGGCTATCATCATCTATGGAACAGCTGATTTTTTTCGCGATTTCAGCGATGGTTTCACTGTAAAAGTTGTTGATAATGATGATTAGAATAACCTCCCTTCATGACAATAGTTTATCATATCTTAATGATGAGTATAACAGACCCCCTTTCGCCTTAGTAAACCCTTTCCGCGTAACCCTGTGTAATAGAATGAGAAACAAGCAGGCGGTCTTTTCAAGAAAAGCAACTTCATGGACAAGTGCAGTGGCGGATTTACACATTTGCCGCCCCTACCGACCTCTACAATTCAATAACCTAGTTCACAATCATGGGACTACGCAAATTTTTGAATAATGTATTTATGTTGTCTGACATATTAGGTACATATTGAATGTTTGTGTGGACCTAATAACATTTAAGTGTATAAATATGAATAAAGTTATATGATTATTTACGGGATATTTACCGTGGTAAGATTGTGGAATGAGCTCCCGATATTTCGGCGCAGTTACATGCACCATGTTCACGGGAAGACTGAAGAATGCGGGTGGTTGGTCGAACAGTTAAAAAGTTAGGTGCAGACATAACGATCTACCCTCTTTAACATCTTCTCATTCCACAACGTAACCACGGTAAATATCCGGCAAATAATCATATAACTTTATTGAACAACCGTGATAGTTTAAAACAGTATAAATATTAATCTTTTAATTTCTGTAAGATATTTAACAAAAATTGGCCCCAAATTTGCCGCCCCTAAAATCTGCCGCCCTAGGCTCCAGCCTACTCAGTCTGCTGGTAAATCCGCCACTGGACAAGTCGCTGCTTAAAAATGAAAGAGCCACAAAACAAAATTATCCAAAATTACTTTTATTTAAAAAATGGGACCAAACACGCCCTTATTTTCATATACCACGAAGATTTAGATTTACAAATTTACGCATACGCTTTTTTTGGCATTTTCGCGGATGAAAACTGAATGAAAATTTTCAAATTGGACTCCTGAAAAAAAAGATATTTTTATTTGTGGCCCTTTAGTTTTAAAGCAGCGAAGTGTGTAGCCTTTACCAGGCGAGTGTAATCAAACATTAGTTAATATGTTAGTATACTGACCCGCACGACGGGCGGGTTGGTGTCGCAGAGATGCAGCAGGAAGCAGGGCAGCGAGCTGATGGCCTGTTCCACGAGCGCCTCCGCCGCCACGCGGCCCGATATAATGCCGAACAACCTGCCGACAACATGCTCCTTACAATTATGTAGCAAATAATAATGTTCGGGACATTTTTTGTACACTCGGTCACCTGACCCCAAACTAAGCAAAGCTTGTACTATGGCTGCCAGAGACTGATACACATACATATATAGTTTTAAATACACACTTAAATAGATAATAACAACCAGATATAGAACAAACACAAATGTTCATCACATAAATGTTTGTCCTAGATGGGAATCGAACCCACGCCCCCAAGCTCAGAAGGTAGGTTCACCACCAACTAGACCAATGGGCAATAGTAAAATAAAATAATCGTAAAAATTTATTTTACGACACAAGACAAGCTTTTAGCTCCAGCAAATAAATGTAATCCGCCATCTTGGAGCGGCGGCCATATTGAATTTAGTGTAACTGTCGTTTTCTACTCTCGTTCCTTTAATTTGATAAGCATATTAACAGGGCTGACTAAAATATACACCATCCGCTACATTTTCGCGGCGGTCATTTTGAAAAATTTACTATATTGACTATTGACTATTTTATTTGTTTACTTTGACATAATGCTAATTAATTACTAATTCTTTTTATTATTGTTTCTTTCTTTATTAATTTGTATTAATTTGACATTGATTATTTGTTTTTGTAATTGTTAGATATGATAGGTACACTATTAGTACATTTTTACCAATTACCTAGATTAAGTTAGAATAGATCTTATAATTATTTACTTTAGTACCTTGATACTAGTAACAAAGATGACTTGTAATTATTAGTTACCAATAAAATGATTATGATTATGATTATTGATTATATGAGGCCCATAGTGAGAGACCACGTTTCACTGCCGTATGTCATCACGAAAGTTACCGACATAGCCCACCGGATTAGCAAGTTGAAGTGGCAGTGGGCAGGGCACATAGCACGCAGAACAGATGGCCGATAGGGACGAACGGTTCTGGAATAGAGACCACGGACCGGTAAGCGCAGCGTAGGACGTCCATCCACAAGATGGACAGACGACCTAAAAGAGACCGCAGGGAAACGCTGGATGCAGTCCGCTTCCAGCCGGCCCTTTTGGAGATCGATGGGGGAGGCCTATGTCCAGCAGTGGACGTCCTACGTCTGAAATGATGATGATGATGATGACATACAAATGCCATCTTATTCCGGTAAAATAAAATACCGCTTCGTTTGGTCAGTTACAAAATTACCTGATGGAGTGTTCTCGAAGTAAAGGACACTCGGTGTTCATGAAGGGCCGTATCTTCTGCGAGATGGCGAGCAGCTCTCTGTCGAATTCTTTATCTAGCGAGTCTATTTCAGTGAGCAGACGGCTCAGCCCTTGGATGGCGGCTAGAGGGACGTTGTCGGTCGGGGACCTGGGAAGCAAAAATAACATAATAGACTAAGAGGAAAGACAATAGCGGAACATTAGAGCGTAGATCGGTCCTGTGACCGATCCTTTGTTCACTGTGGTGAGCAGTTTTCTCTGCCCTTGACCTATCGATTGTCCAAAACAACACATAAGAGAGAGAGAGAGAGAGATGCAAAGTGAGATAATGGTATATTACCCAGAATGGTCCGCATCCACCCCGTGGCTGAGAGCAGCCAAGGCTTGCGGCAGCGCGTTCGCGCGCGTGTTTCCTCGTAGCTTTGCGACATTTGCTGCGCCGCGAACAGCTGCCGCGCGCACTCTTGGATTGTCGTCCTTCCATCCCGAGTTTAGAGTTGCTAGTACCGTGTCAATGATCACCGAGTTATCGTTACATCTAGAATTTTAAAGCAGAGCAGATAAGAATTGTTTTTACACATGGAGAAAGCTGGCAGTGGAGTGTAGCAGATGGAAAAAAAGTGTTCAGTTTGATGCATTCTAAATCTGCAGTCGTTTGAAGATTTTTCTTTTATCGCGAATAATTCCGCGTTTGACCACCAACTCGCCTGTTGGTAAGCGACGATGTGGTCGAAGATGAAGCACGCAGACTTAGAGGATACCTATTCACTCTGGCTTTGAAAATACCCAGATTATATCTCTCAGGAAACAAGGAAGCCGGCAGGTTGTTCCAATCCTTTGCCGCACGGATTAGAAACCTAGAATCGAAACGTTTGGTACGAATCCAAGGAAAATCCACAACGCTTCATCTTCGACCACATCGTCGCTTACCAACAGGCAAGTCGGTGGTCAAAGGCGAGCATACCAGCGTTAAAAAAAATATAGGTGGTATTGGGCTGATTTCCTACTTGTCCTGTAGTAGAAAGGGGATGGTAGGATAAGGTCATGTACTCCGATGTACATTCTCCGTAATCCTCCTCCTCCTTAAATCGTATTCCTCATGTCTGAGAGTCGTGTCCACCACCTTCCATCAATCTCTCTCTGATGATATCTTTCCATCGTCTTCTATCCTCAGCAACATGGAGTGCGTCGTAGACTGAGGTGTCGAGAGTGGTGCGAATCTGGTCGGACCAACGTATTGGGCTGCGACCTCGTGATCTTTTGCCGTCGACTTTCCCTGTCACCATCAACTTTTCCAAGTTGTCGCCTTGTTTCCTAGCAATGTGGCCAAAGTACTCGAGGACACGTTTGAGACAGATGGTAGAGAGTCTTGTCGAGATTCTCCGTAATGAATCCTGTATAAAATTGACAGACTCGCTACTTTATGGCGGCGTTCTAGACTAAGAAGTTTCTTAGCCATTATCTTCTTATAGACTATAAGTCGCAGCTCATTTATCGGGAGTAAAAAAAAACAATGTATACTTTTGAATCGAGTCGCCTATGGTCACCTAGGTGCAGGTGATCAAAGGACACTCAAATAATAATTTAAATGGAATCGCCTATTATCACCCAGGTGATTATATTCCCAGGTGATCAAAGTGGAATAGATTGATTGATTGATTGATTGATTGATCACACCATAAAATTTTATACAGAGGACAAAAAAACTCTTAAAAACTAGTGTAACAACTGGCGGCCTTATCGCTAAAAGCGATCTCTTCCAGGCAACCTTAGGGTGGAAAGGATTTGTGGAAGACGTAGAAGACGGGGAATAGACCTGTTAAACAAGTATTGATTCAATAGCTATGTGATAGTGACCTGTAGTTGAGCATATCAGCGAGAAACGCGACGGCCGCGACCCGCTGCGGCGGCAAGCTGGCCCGCGCGTACGTCGCCAACTTGGCGGCCACTTTAGGCGCGTGCCGAGGCGAATGCTGCCACAGCGCTGCGCACAGCAGTGGGGCAAGTTCGGCGCCCGCCAGCCCGGCCGGCCCGTGCTCGATGCTTAGCCAGAGAGAGCACGCTTCTCGCACCTGCCAAATGCAGACTTGGATTACAACAGGCCGTCGTGAACAACGACGCTACTCAAAAGGGA
Organism: Agriopis aurantiaria; assembly: GCA_914767915.1. Classification (NCBI taxonomy): domain Eukaryota; kingdom Metazoa; phylum Arthropoda; class Insecta; order Lepidoptera; family Geometridae; genus Agriopis; species Agriopis aurantiaria. The sequence goes on from OU611982.1 coordinate 2,653,883, forward strand.
AGGAATGGGCCAGTAATAGCAGATACTACAGTAATGCCACACTAAGAAGTCACTCTTGACATAAGCACGCCTATGAAGTTCCATAATTTATTGATAAGCAACCATAGCCAAGAGAAAACCATATTTCATGGACTCTGTTTTTTCTTTACAGTAGCGAGCGACGTTCTTTCGTTCAGGCATGATGTCTAACATTTTTTTATTACCTCATAAAAAAAGCTGATCATAAATAGAGTCCATCAACAAAAACAAAATTAAAATTAGCACAAAAATTAATAAGTTATAAGTTTTAATTTCATGCTAGACAGAGAGCGCACTATACTAAGTTATGACGTCACGCCTCAGGCACGCCATACAAATGCTATAATAGCACAAACTTTGCGAGAAAGGGACAGAGTATCCCCTCTCTATCCCCAACCAAAAACTTTAAACGCTCATATCCAAGCCAATTTAATTTATTGTTTCAGTATGTGAAATGTATTAAGATATATTCATCGCTAAGAATGTTATTTGTTATAAATTAAACATTAGGACACAAGCTTATTGTAGCAGAACCAGTCTGATAGCTCGAAGGACCATAAATACTATCATGGTCCTTCGAGCCTGTAAATGTCATGCTTTACTGACCTTTTGACAATCAGCTCTGTCTAAAAACGCGTTGAACGTCCCAACGGTGATTTTCGCGGGCGACAATCTAATTGCATCTCTATTAGGGACGAACCCAAACCGCTCTTGTCCTTTATTCGCTGGAGGGTTGTAAGCGGGTGGCTCCGCTTCGATGTAGCATACTAGTGTAGTGTATAGAACGGCGAAGAAATCGGCGAATTTCGCCTCGCAGATTGACTTCATGGAGGGCTCCTGTAGCATGTCTCCTAAGGCGCTTATTAGCTGGAAATAAGATACAATTTTCAGTAAGAAATAGGAGTCCCGGAATAAACCTTCGCATTTTATTTGCGAGTGCGGAAGGATAAAAATATTTTAAATTAAAAACATCAACAAACAACCAGAAGATCCATCTGATGGTAAGCGGTAACCAATTCGTATGAACACCTGCAACAAGTGTGTATCTCCAAGCAAGTCTCTGAATGAAGCCATTTTAAAGCGCACTAAGAAACTCAGTGAAAAAACCTAATATGGAAGTACATTCCACACTCCTCAAGAGCGCGAAAGAAGCACATAAGGCGTTCGCAAGAAAGATTTACGAGTGCCAAGCTAATTTAAGCCTTCAGTAAGATGTGATAAGGCACAAAATCCAGCAGTAACTTAGTGCCAGTAAGGCTACTCACAGTTAGGGGCTGCAGCGCTGCTACATGGTTTTCAGTAATGTGGTAGGGATCCTCGTAGAGCTCCGCTGACGTCATCAGCCTCAGGAAGTTGTCAGTGATGGCGGTCGCCAGGGACGATTCACCCGCCAGGTGGCGCCAGCATAACGTCACACAACTACAGATAAAAAATACTATTCTCATCATACTTATCTTGAACATTCATATTCTAGAATGATTCTCGGACAACCAACGTTGTTTTTGTCCTTATCACTTTAAATGGATATGTAAATTAAAGAGGCGAACAACTCGAATCAAGCAAAAATATTGACCTACTATCGAATCAAATACAAGTATTTCGTAGGATGTTGTACATTTTATGAAGCAGGCAGTGCTTTCTAGCTTTGAGTATAGAAGTTCAAAGATGAAAAATAAGAGATGGGCTCTAAATAAACTCACGGTTTCAATGGCAGCTTTTGACACAGCAGCACCGCAGTGACAGCGTTGGAGTGATGACGCGTGAGCGCCGTCAGAGGCCGCATCAGCTTCGCCCTCGCTTCCTCATTCACCTCATTCATCGTCGACAGCATCACCTCAACTATCCTCTCCACACCTTGGTACAAATCCTGACCTTTGTGCATGAAAAACGCATCCAAAATCGAACTAATCCCAACGCTCCTCAGCTCCTGATTATCATACCCTTCTAGCAAACTCTCTATAAACTGCATCGTATGATGATGGGGTATTTTCGACGCGATGGTCTCACACAAGAACATGCAGTAATCAGATATCATGTTCAGGTCGTTGGTGAGAACATTGTTCTGTAGATGAGAAAGGTTTGACATGGTCACGTCATCCGACTCAACTGTACGCCCTTCGTACAAATCCTGGATCTGTATTATCAACTTTGTGCAGTCAATAGTCGTCAATCTCACTGCGAAGTTTGTATCAGCCACTCCGGGAATCAATAGACCTAGTAAATATCCCATTTGACCAAATTTGCTGGGCGTTTCATAATTTAACTTCACGTTTTTGATGTAAGTGTCAAATATAACTTGTAGTATTAGGACTGAGGCAGTTCGAATCTCGTCGTTTTCGTGACGTATCCACTCCATAAGTAAGGTGACCAAGTCATCGATAGTGCTCAGACAAGTCGACTGGATGATCAACTCTCTTATAAGAAGGTGGAGTAAGGTCAAACTGTCGTTTAGAGTCTTCGCTAGTTGGTCATTCTTTTCGCCGTTCCCTTCTATTTCGTACTTCCGCTTGAAAGAAGATAGCTCGCCAAATATGCTGTTAAAAAGTACTCGCAGTATCGTATTACGTTCTTCAGGCAATATCCCTTTCTGTAACTTTGTCAATGCTTTAGAAGCCTTAACAATAATAGGGTACAGTTCTACATTACGCCTGTCCAAATTGGAGTTATAGATTTGCTCGAGAACAGCATTTAGGAGTTGCCATCTGTTCCTTAATGCAACATTGTGATGGGCGGCTGGATGTAAGGCTTTACCAATCTCGTATAGAGTAGTGACGCTGGCCTTGCACAAGTCGAAAGGCGGGTTAGCTTTCAAGATAGCTAACAAACTTGACGTCACATTTTCCCCCAGCCTCGCCAAAACGTGTATGTCCAAACATTCACAAGCCACCTTCCCGTAGCAAGTTATCACTGCATATTTCACTACACTGAACTCATGCTCGCTTTTGGCATTCCTTGATGATAAAAAGTTGAGTATTTTACTGCCTCGTTTTGACTCGTTTTCCTTGTAAATTGCATCTAGTTCGTTCATGACAAACTCGCCGTGCTGTCTTGCCGCTATACCTGCAGCTTTGCTTACGTATTCACAACTTTCCATTGGAATAGACTTCAAAGCGAGTAGAATAATCTTTAGAATCTTTTCCACAACTGCTGCGTTAGACATATGGCAGGATAGGATAGCTAGATACTGCAGTGAAACTCCTTTGATCATCGGAGCTTGTTTTTTCGCCAGCACTTGCTGCGATATCAACGTAGCTATCACTTCGACCCATTTGTTGCTGTTGACCTGCTCGATCGCTGAAACTAGAAGATCTAGCAACATTCCGTGCCACTGCTCCTTCGATTCACTTTTATCGACAAACTTTAGTAACCTCTGAATTTCAACCGTCCATGAATTCTTCAAGTTCTTATGCACGTCTCCAGAATATTCTTCAAGGAAGATGAGTAAGTTCCTATTTCTTTCCAATTCGTCCGGATCTACTATGTACGTTAAGCATCGAACGAAAACCAAGTCTGGAGACACTTTCGCTTCTTCTTCTTTTTCTGCCTGTCCATCTATGACGTTGGAATTGTTCTGAAGCAGGGATGTCAGACAATGGCTTACTGTGCCCATGGATGGTGTGAAATCATCTACAGTTAAAGCAGAAAGTAGCAAATTACGCAACTGGCTCCTTACACTTGTCACAGTGTTGCACATGAGAGCTAAGGAGCTCTTGCAAGTGTCATGCAAGTCAGCTATCTCAAATTTTGACACTGTAACATTAACCGGGGCTTCATATCCGCAATTTTTTATAATAAACTCCACTAACATGAATTCTTCAGGTGTTGTTATGCAATTCCTGTATACAAGTCCTACAATAGCTTTGACTAGCAACTTCTTCATTTTCAATCCTTGTTCCATAACCGTCATGACTTTTAGTATCGCCACGAATTTTGGAGCGTAGTTATCGACGAATATTTGGGATGACGTTGTCAAATGGGTCAAAATTATTACTGATTTCATTCTATCTTTCTCCTGGTTGTTCTTGCATTGGTGTAGAAGGTTTTCTATCGTTTGATCTGAGAACTGATTCGCCATGTGATCGAAGCATCGCAGAACTTCAAAGTGATTTTTAACCGTATGAGGCTGATCATAGTCCGGCTCAAGTAAAACCAGATTAAACAAAACGTGGTTTACATTATTGATTACATTGTCGTTCAAAGTCAGCTTTGGGTTCAAAGGCGAGGGTGAGAGTATGTACGATATACATTGACTGACGTAGTAGAAATTGATCGTCGGTTTACGATATATCGCCAGCAATGTAAGGACGAATTTGTTGACTGTTTCGTTGAACTGTCGCTCGGATATAAGCCTGGTGATCGGTCCTAGGGCTTCTAGCACGGACTCGGTTACTTTAGGCTCGTGAGATGTGAGCCACTGGTTGTATAACACGTCAAATATTACAGTAAACTCTGTGACGAAGTTGTCTTTTATAGAAGTTATGTTCCCGCTTTCTACGTTATCACCAATCTGCTCTGATACGGCGATTGCGAAATGACCAAATGCTGAAATGGAAAAATTAAAATTTTATCATACTAACATTATGAATGAGATAGTGGATTTGTTTGATGTTCTTTTTTACGCAGCAACAGTGCAACGAATCGACGAGATAGGTGGAGGGTCGGAGAGTGACAGGATACTTTATATGCCGGAAAAAATTACGGTTCCTGGGGAACGGTGGGCCTACGCTGCGTGTTGTTTCGTCTAGGCAAGGATCAGGATTCTTTCTTCTTCAGTCGAAGAACTGATAACCGATGGGGAAGAAAGGATTTTGAGTGGAGACCACGAACCGGAAGACGCAGAGTAGGTAGACCTCCCACTAGATGAACCGACGACATGATGAGAGACAGGGATCCAGTGGATGCAGATGGCAGGCTGTCGTTCAATGTGTAGTTTAAGTGGGAGGCCATGTATAGCAGTGGATGTCTTCTGGCTGATGATGATGAAGTTTGCTCAAACGTAGACCGCATCATCGCTTAACATCACGCGAGGTGGCAGTCAAACGCAAGACAACACAAAATGAGGCACACTTACATATTCTATGGTATAAAACAGGGATGAGTGCAATGCCTCAAAGGCAGTCACGGGAGGCCTTCCCGGATCTAAATCCAAGATACTCCCAGAAACTCCTAAATCTCAAACATGACAAGCTCCGGAAAATTATCCTGGGGTCACCGAGAACGCTCCGGGAAGCCTGTGAAGCTGTGCTGCTGACTTTCCTGGAGGAGACCGGGTGGTTGAAGAAGCTGCAGCCGGTTCACGCAAAAAGGGCCTTTGGATGCGAAAAACGCCCGCACCGCAACGTAACAACGTAATGCCGCAAACGATTTTGTGCAAAAAGTTCAAATTTCTTGCCAAACCACCAACCAAAGAAATTGCTTGTCTCCTTACTTCACGGTATAAAAAAATACTAAAAACATACATACCATAAGCAAAAGCCTGTTTTAGTGCATCATTCTTGACCAAAGGTAGTAGTGGTAGCATCTTGCTAAGTATCTCCTTGATATGGGGGACGACGGCATGAGTGTTGAGTGCCGCGAGGGTCCCCAGCGTGTGCGCTATGGTGTAGTGGGGGACAGCCGCGGGGGACAGCTGGTTGATCAGAGAACGGAGTACCTGGGACATAATAATGTATGAATCAGTGTAATCTTGATATTAAATAGTAATAAAAAACAAACACTTCTCATGCTCGTAAAGTTTTTGTTTATGCCCGATGTAAGCGGACTGAAATTGCTTTTTATGCTCTAGTGCACAAAAGACTTTTTTTGCACTAGAGCATAAAAGTAATCTAAACCTCTTTTAAAGTTCAAAGAGGTTTGTAATACATGTAGGAAGTTTCCTTCGGTCTCTAATAATAACAGGGTATTATTATAAACAGGTATTATTGTAAGGCTTTTAAATTATCATAATTTAAGTGTTTTTTTGTTATTTTCATCATTACAGTTATATGAATATTAACGGGATAATTTCGTGTTTGTCCCCCCGAGGGGACAGAGCAGGGGGAGAGCAGGCAGAAATAATCCATATTTACTGTGATAAGGTTGTGGATGGAGCTCCCCATATCCACAACCTATGATAGTTTAAAACCACAGAAAAGATTTTTTTTCAATGCTGTGAAGGCATTTTTTCAGAAATTTGTTGTAGCTTGTTGCACTTCTATTTACGAAACGTCAGTCATTCGAAATCAGTTAGCAACTGTGGTGCGGAGTTCAATGCGTTGATCTAAATAAGAATGTTCAATCAAGGTTCACTTATACATATGCCTGGTAACAGATTTTCCTTCTCATTTCCGTTCTATTTACTTCTCTTTTCTGAGTTTAAACCAGTGTTTTGTTTGTTATTACTGTTAACGCAGGACAATCAACTTTATCACAAATGAGCATGACACATTTTAAAACAACAGCAGGAGTTTATTATGACTGACAATTTACACCCAGTGTGAATAATTGGCTCCAGATGGTAGGTGTCTTATTACACTAATGATTGATAAGTCTGTATGATCCATATGACCTAATTATCTTTACCAGTTAACCACGAATTTACCACTTATAACTTGGTAATGAACAGAAATTTATCACCGACTCGCACTTGGCCATTATTTATTATTTGTTGTTATAACTTTAGAGTGTGTACTATAATCATGCCAAGTTTGACGCTTGTATGCATTATCGTTTTTACATTAAAGCTAATACAAAAATACGTTAATAAATATGTTTGTTGTATGGGGAGTGGGGACCTCCCTTTCGTTTTGACTTTAGGACTTTTTGACAATTTCTCAGTTAATCCGCCGTGACGTTATATATCCTGTGAAAATTTCAACTAGATATCTATTACGGTTCGAAAGATACAGCATTTTAAAGATAGGACGGTCGAACAGACAGACAGACAGAGAGACAATGTAAGCATAGGGTCTCGTTTTTACCCTTTTGGGTACGGAATCTTAAACAGGTAGGCCTTCTTGTGTTTGTAAGTAACTATTAGAAGAGATTTTTCTTTTTTTGACAAATTATTTTACATAACTCAAAACTTGTTTGTTAGAACTGGTGATGGTTCTAGGAACCAGTAGAAAATCTGTTATCAACTTCCTGTGAGTTCCGGTGGCTTCACTTCAGAGCCCGTTCCTATTACAAACTAGGCATGTGTACCACCTTCAACCGTCACTTAAAAACAAATGAGCTGTGTCTATCACAAAGCCTGTTATTAGTGTTGCAAAAAACGTTTTTATTTATCTTGTTTCTTTTTTTTCTGGTACATTTTTTTATGAGTACCAAATCTCAAATTTTAAGGTAGTTATTGTTTAATGACTATATTAGGGTTAATATTAAATACTAATCTTAAATTTTGTAACTACTATATTTTTCTGGTAAATGGAACAAAAAAAATATGAAAATATTGGCAACATTGACTGAAATGTATCTAGGTACAGTTATCGACCACTACGTAAGATGTTATTTGATTCAATAAGAATTAAAACACACAAATGTAAAATGTAAGAACCATAAATAAATAAATAAAATAAAATATTAATAAATAATAAATATATTGTTATACTCAAAGAAAAAAACATAGAAAAAAAAACAACAGTGCCAAGTTTTTGTTTCTAAAGTGAAATAAAAAAAAACAGTTTGCAACACTACCTGTGATATATAAAAATATAAACATACCAGGTCTAAATACTCATGTCCTACAGCGACCATCACAGCTGAAGCCCCCATTTGTACACTGGGGTCGTAAGCAGGGTTCTCAGTCATAGCTCGGAGCATCGCTGAGATCAGCTCCCCTGCTATTTCTGAGTCTAGCCTCTTCACTTGGTTCACACATGTTTGTTCTAATACCCTGTAATTAAAGTAAAATGTGGTTATAACTTAGGAGTGATAGTGGCCGAGAGGCAACATGTGTGCTTTACAATCTGACAGCACCTAGTTTGATCCTCGGCCCTGCACCAAGGACTTATGTAGCACTTAAATAAGCTAAGTAAATAAATATCAGGGACATTTTTGTGCGGTCATCTGACTCCAAACTAAGCAAAGCTTGTAAATATGGCTGTCAGAAACTGATATATATACATATATACATGTTTAAATACATAGTTAAATAGATATTAACAACCAGGTATAGAACAAACAAAAATGTTCGTCACATTAATGTTTGTCCTAGGTGGAAATCGAACCCACGCCCCCAAGCTCAGAAGGTAGGTTCACTACCAACTGGACCACCAGGCCATCAAATTATATGCAGTTTCGATGTCATCACTCAAAGATGGTGAAAGTAAAAATAAAGTTGAAAAACTTATATAGAATGATCAAGATTACTAAAAGTGGAAAAAAAGAGCCTTAAGAAAAAGGGTGAGATGCTTCTTCATGGGTTCAATGGACTATGATGTTCAAAGCAACATATTCTGTTCTACACAATTCTTGACTACAGAATTATAATCACGCTAATATTATAAATGCGAAAGTTTGTGTGTACGTGCATGTGTGTTTGTTACTCCTTCATGCTGAAATGGCTAGACGAATTTGGGTGAAATTTTGTATACAGAATTGTAGATAGCTTATGTCTTGGATTAACACATATAGGCTACTTTTCATCATTATCATCACCACTATGCGGGTGAAACCGTAGGGCGCAGCATACTTTTTATTACAGTGCAGTGTAATAAAAAGTATATTAATGATACTTTCTTTATTACATTTCTTACTCAGTGAAAGTTAAAATTGCATCTACTTTCAGATGAATGCGGTTATAGTAAAGTTATTGAGTTATTAAGACGCAAATAATTTCAATGCTGTCGTTAGTTTAGTTTTAATGGTACCACAGAATCAATGCCAATGAATTTATAACTAGTTTTAAGAGATTCCATAAACCAGTTTTAGTGTTTTTTGCATACTGGACAAATAATGTAAATTAAATACATTAATTTAAATAGATTTTTGACTTCCCGAATATTACACTGGTATTGGGACAAGTGTCATCACATGAGTTGCGTAAGATTGTTTGTAGCAAGTCCAAAAAGACTGAACACATTTGGACATAAAAAAAATATGGGGACTGCCGAGAGAACAAGACAAGAGTGAATAGGCACCTCATGGGCAAGCGTGGGTAGGCCTCCCACTAGATGGACTGACGACATTGTGAGAGTCGCGGGCATTCAGTGAATCCAGATGGCAGGCTGTCGTTCAGTGTAGAGGTTAAAGGGGGAGGCCTATGTTCAGCAGTGGACGTCTTCTGGCTGATGATGATGGGCAAGCGTACCCCATCTTAGACCGCATCATCACTTACCATCAGATGAGTTGTGGTCAAACGCAATTGTAGAAAAACGACAACAAAATGCAAATGATATTGTAGTCTACAATGGAGCACAACCTCTCCCCATTTTTTCCCTAGCAGTGGGACAGTATAGGTTTAAAAAGTTTAATGGCGCTAGGCCGCGACGGGGCCTGTATTAGCTCATGGAATACTTTTTATCCAGGAATTGATTCCCGTAAGATAGGTTTTAGAAATGAAGCGCACCGAAAGACAATCTCGCTCTACCCTGATCAAAGGCTAGGGCCGGCGCAGAGAGCAAGCTGGTAATTATAAAGTGTGTAGTGGTTTTGAATAAGTTTCATTACAAATGATGATGCAATAGACTATTGTTTGACTAGTTATTTATATTATCTATATCCAGAGCTATTAAAGCAATGTATAACACTGTATTACAGAAGGAAAACTGTCACTTTCCTCCTCATTCACATGCACTGAATAAGCTAAACTGTACTATAAAGTGCTTTGTAAACTTTTTGCAGACATGTTAGCTGAAAAAATTAGATATAAACTAATTTAAAAAATCCAGATCTATTGGTTGTTTCACACAAGTTTTTTTCAATGAGTGCTTTTGAAGTAGTTTAAATTTTTGGGTTCTTTAATCAGTAAATAGAACAGCAGGCAAGGTTTTAGTATTCAATTAATCATAAGACAAGACTAGGTTATGGGCAGTTTAAGGGGGTAGTAGATGATATCTTGTTCGCTGATATTTAGATACATAACTACCCTTTATGTGTAGGTAATAAATGAGTCATTTTAATGCGACTTCCACATAATTATTTGTGGGTACCTACTGACATTTAACCTACACTTCAGTAAAACAAAAATCTAATACAGTAGGTAGGCTGCTAATGTGATTGCTGTGACGATGGTAATCCATGCCGATTTGCGGCTATGGTAACAGCTTCGGTACCACACGAAACAGCGTAAAAACGTTATAAAGTTGTACTTACTTAATAATATTTCCCAATTGTAACGAGTTAGCTTTTGCAGTGTCTCTGTAGAAGTCACAGAATAGTTCAATCACATCGTTAGGATACGAATTGGCTATTTTAGTCAAGGACTTTATGACGACATTGTTTACGGAATTCTCGCTATCACCGGCCGCATTTATCAACACTGTCACAGTATCTGTAAATATAAATACAAAGCTAATGAAGCCTTTCAAGTCTCTAGGGCAAAAAAAAAACATTCATTCGGTTTTGTGTACAAACCTTTCAAGCAGTCCACTTTTGCAGAAGACATTTCAGTTTAATTTAAAACTGCGTTGCATCAGAAAGCACTCTATTATCACCTCGTACTTTATCGCGATTTTTGATCAGTGCAAGGAATTTTACACCATTATTGGCATAATTGCGTTTACTTCACAGCTTGCAATACAAATGCATGGGAATCTTCAATCTGTGCATGCAGTGCATATTTTTTAAGTTGCAGCTTGCCGTGGTTGCCATCTGTCAGTCAAATGTCAATGTCAGGTAAGTGTGACCATCATGAAAATAAAAGTTCTACCTTAAGCTTGCTGAAAGTCTGTCAGAATCTGCCAACTCTGCCTAGTTTTTATTAAAACTCCGTCGAAGCATTTCATTTGCTCTGACAACTGCATAGCATAGTAAAAAGATGAATGAAAACTATGAGTTCAGATGACTTTCACTAAGTTTTTAAACGTAAGTCTGTACCCGTACCAGTCACGTACTCGTTAAATATCAATGAAAGATTACAAGAAAATGTTCAATACGTCAACACGAAAAAGAAAACACACAAAGAGAAAAATAACGAAGACGCGTACGAGTGTCGACAAAAGTGCTCTAAATAAGCTATTAGTGTGAAGTGATAAAATACAAAGGTATGGTCGTGGTCGCATCATCATAAACACCAGAATCACAATTTCTGATAAACGTGCCTTGCCAGTAAAACCATCTTGTGTGCCGTGATGACAAAAGACATAACGCTCTCTTATGCTGTCATATTTTACATCTGCCAGGCATCCCGTGACGGCCAACTTTTGTATTTTTATTTTGTAAAACATTTTATTGCGGCCTTTAAGTCCTTTAGACGTGGCTTTTACGTTTATACATAAAATATTTTTGGATATATCTTAAGTAATAATAGGTCATGATTAATTAACTTTATTATGCACAACTAAAAAAACAGAAAATTAACGAAAACTTAAATAAATAACTAAAAACTAAAACTTAAAATAACTAAATACAAACTAAAAACTTAAACTAAAAGACCATTAGTGGAGGGAAAGGTCCCCAGAATGCTGGCAGCATTGCCACGTTGAATGGCAATGCTCAATTTCTGGGCGAAATAGAAGCCAGCATTCTGGACACCCGACGCCTCCACTAATCGCCTGGCCAAGTCCCGATAAAGGCCCATAGCCGCCGGCCCCCACGGACCCATCGTCTCCACCCCAAACGGAGCGAACATGTACACCCGGTCAAGGTGTGCATATTTGCGCCGTTTGAGGTTTTCGGCTTGAGCGGCGGCGGCGCCGGCCTGAACTGATGTTGCAGGAAGGTGAGACGGAGCCATTGTGTCTACGCATGTCGCATCCCACACTAATGGCTGCCCCACCTTCCAAGGTATCAGGGTCATCCCGTCGGGTCTTTTGCCGTCGTCTCGCATCAGTCCATTAGGTTCCAGGACTGAAGGGACACCGGCACTGACGAAAGCCCGACGGATGACGTCATTCAGGCTGGCGTGCCGCGGAATGCGCCCAGCACTCTTGATACACGATAAGCCGTGGTGGCCGAGGCGATCTACATTATCGCCACAGTTGCAGCGATGAGGGACTTGGCAGGCTGCACCTATTCTAAGGGATACGGCTAAACAAAACGTAATTTTATCTAATAAATTTCCAATATTCCTAGAAGGTAGAGCGTGCAACCAAAGCCCCGACTCCCAACGAGCAACAGCCAGTAGGCGAGCACGCTCTGCGGAAGAAGTTGTAGAGTCTAACAGATTTTTATACTCTAAAACACAGAGCGGCCCGTCCCATTGCCGCTGAGAGGAGGGGGCCTTGGGCAAAGACTCGCTTGGGCAGGCTGTTTTCCAACTTTCCAAAGCGTCAGAAAGGGAACTAATTTGAAAATTTTGCAATGATGGCTGTAAGATGTCCTGAACTAGATTTTGTGTGCTGAAGGCAGATGACAGGAAAGCTGGTAAAGATACACTAGAAATTTTGCGTATGCCGAGACCTCCAAACCTTACAGGCAGGGAGGCCTGGCTCCAAGCACGTTCATCAAAAGGTATGTTTAAAATGGTGGTGAGAGTATCCCTTTGAATGCTGTCAAGCTGTTGTAAGAGTAAGGGGTGATTCCAAAGCTGACAGCACCTAAGGGCATACGTGAATTTTGGTACAAAAAGGCAATATTTTATTATGAAATAAGCAACATGGGTATTAATTTTTTCAAGCCGGTCGGAACAAGAACGAAAAAGATTTATTTTTTCGTCCACAAAATCAGCTATAGAATCATCAAGAATCGGAGCTCCTAGGAGGCGAAGAGATTTGCTGGTTAGTAATTTTATATTAGGAGTTAATTTTTCAAAACAATTTAAAATTTCATTTTGCGAGTTTGTCGTGGACTGCGGGATATAAATTTCACATTTAGAAAAATTAAGCGACAAACCTAAGTTATTAAATCCAGATATTATTGATTCTAAGTCTTTATACACTGTGCTGATTTCGCCTCCTAGGGTTCCGTCATCGAGATACCACACATTAAATTTAGATTCCAATTTTTGGATGATCGGGTGAATCGCTAAACTAAAAAGAGCTGGCCCAAGCGGATCACCTTGCTGGCACCCTACTTCAGAAGATATTAAGTTGTTTTTGTAAACTAGGTTTGTTGGTGTGCCATAACATTGCTGAATAAAATTATATATGTGGGGAATTTTGTCTTTTACTTCCTTTAAAAAAACGGTTCTATGAACGGAGTTAAATGCGTTTTTAACATCCACCTTCACGAGCACCTCACCTCCTTGATGGTTCAAAAAAGTTCTTAAGGCGTGTACCGCTGCCTCGCAGCCACCACGAGATCCGAAACCCACCTGCAAGGGACTAAATTCTTCACAGAGGGATTCTTTGATGTTTTTACAACAAATTTTGGCTGTGAGGCGGCGGTATACAGTACCTACGGCTATGGGCCTTATGCCCCCATCCTTTTTAAGAAGGGCGCATAAGTTTGCTCCGTAAAGTAAGGCGGTAATATTGTTATCAACCTTGCCTGCAAGCATAAGGTTGACTAATGCTGTGAGTTCCTTGAGCAGGGCGTCTCCGATCTCTCCACAGCCTGCACCAATAAGATCTTTCAGATGTTGCGGTGTGAGAGAATCGAGGCCACCCGCAGAACCACTCGGAAAAGAACTCACAGCTTGACTAACATCCTCGAAGGTCGCCACCAAGGAGTTCTCCTCGGGCGCGTCTGGAAGCAAAGAGATTGATGCTGGTGAAAGCGGATGTTTTTCTTTTAAAGCATAAGTAATAATAGGTTAAGTTTTTGCTATATCGATATTATCATTTTTCAAAAGCTTAGTTATTAAATATTATTATTTATTTCTTGTCGTATAAAATTATAGAATCAAAGAAATCAAAACCGTGTGATATTGTCATTTTATAAAACCTTAACATGATCTGCCAGAGTTCAAATGAAGTAGCCAAATCTGCCCGAATGGCAGAAATTGCCTCAAATGGTCACACTCAATATGCAGTTTTTTCCCCTCTGTGGGGATTTTGGCGTCGCACTCTTGTTTATTTATGTCAAGTGTTATAATAATTAATATCAAGTTCAATGAAATGTAGTCAAACAAGTCAGTTAAAGTCAGAGTTAAGCAAAGTAAGTCACGGTCAAGTCGAAGTCATGCACAGATCTTCATGCCTTAGTAAAGTGGTGGAAAGCTAAAATACATGTTTCCCCTCACTAAATCACTTTCTCACACCCCAACAAAGAAATATCGGGTGAATATCGGGTTGAATGGAAACATGGATATCAAAAAGCAAGAAAATATTTTTAGCATGCATGCGGAGAGTAAAACCTTCCAATCATTTTTATTCCATGTTACCTTTTTTGTGAGACGGGAACGCATGATCAGCATATGCAGGAGTAATAGTGTTCCGTGCGCACATAGGCTAAGTATACAATACAATACAATACAACTTTATTACACACCGAAAATACAAATGAAACTTAAAGTAACATAAAAACAAATAAACGGCAGTATAATGGGCGGCCTTATCGCCTAAAGCGATTTCTTCCAGGCAACCTAGCATACTTGCAGGCTAAGTATACTTGTGCGTTATATATATATATATATATATATTTATTTTTTTACTTTAAAGATGTTGCTACAAGCGTTCTTTGTTCTCCTTGGGCCAACATTTATGATTCCGTACAATTTATGATTATGCTTTTTTGATAATGGCGTAAATAGTTGGGTCATGGAAAATGTTATGGTGTCCAAATATGATTGAGATGCCACGTTTAAGTATTGACGCCCAAGAAAAAATAAAATAAAATAAAATTAAAATAAAAAATTCTGACTATTAAAAGGGGTATAGAAACGATATCTATTATCTTAGTACCTTTATACATGCGGTTTAACTACCCATTAGCAGGGCTGGGCAAAATAAATGGTTTGCTTTAATTGAAATACAAATTAAAAAATACTGTATCGCAAGTAATTAAAATACGAAATACAAAATAAGCAAGCAAGCAAGGTATTTAAAATATAAAATACAAAATACATTATTTTAGCTATTTGTAATTAAAATACAAAATACAAATAACAAAATAAGTAATCTAGACCAGCATGGACTAAAAACACGGGCTCACTCCATCGCCACCGTTGTCCGGCATCGTAGACGACGTACATGCAGAGGGATTTTGATCATCCGTCCCGACAAACTTTAATAATACAATTTGTATTCTACACAGAACAGAAGCTTTATTTATTCCGTGAAAAAACGAAAAACAAACCGTTATGACTTGACATTGACAATTTGACGTAATTTTTTTTGCGTTTTGTTGGCCAATTTTGACGTACAGTCATAGCGTACAGTATAAATACAGGTGCAGTGTAGCCAACTCTAATAGCTGCTTTACCATCATTATAATCTCGCTTCGCACTCACACTCACGATTGCTAAATGAAGGTTAAATGTTAAAATGTATTTTGAAGTCTCAAGTATTTGAAATACTAATTACAAAATGCCTCGGCGTCAGGTATTTGAAATACGAATTACAAATTACATTTTAAGAAAGTAATTAAAATACAAATATCAAATACGTATTTGTATTTCAATTATGTATTTTAATTACAAGTAATTCAAATACTGCCCAACCCTGCCCATTAGATATGTGGTTTCCATTGACCCCGAACCCCAGGTAAATTAATTTCATTTTAAATAAAAACAGACCTTGACTATTAATAATAAATAGCATTCAATATGTAATTAATATGTATTAATATAATTTGAAACGTGTAATATACTACATTCAAAGGATTCTTGCTACACACTGTATTACCCTGTGGTATTACCCATGTATTACCAAAGATCTTATATTATACCCTAAAGGTGTATTACTCTCGATCACAGAAGAGAAAAAAAAATCGTTTCTCTCACAGTACCCCTAGTCAGACATATGACAAAACGGAAACTTTTATAGTTTTCGTTTTAACGCAAAACCAACAGTTTACCATCAACTTGGCAGTTAGAGCGTCAAAAGTTTACACGATATCGTTAATCGAGAGCTCGATGAATGAACTTGAATGAACTTCATTTCTCTCTTTTACACACCGTAGGAAATATAGAGACAGCCATATTGATCAATTTGACGTTTTGAATTCAGTTTTCTCGTGTCATGGCGGATCAAAACAAATTATGAATAAAATTTTCTGCAATTTTTTACAAATAAACCACTATAAAGACATGAAGACATGAAGAAAAGGAAATGTTGGAAGTGCAGTTTGAAGTTGTGGTGGATTTCACGCAGAGGTAAGTCATGATTCTTCATAACAAGTGAACTTAATACATAGGAGAAGTTAAGAAAATATTTTAACTTTTCGGTAGGTTTTACTCCGTCTAATTTACATATCTACTACTAATTGTAGAAACAGTGTCTTAATTAAGCATGCCTCATGGGCATGGGCATACCCCAAAGAGAATACGCATACCCCACAGCGGGTTTAGGAACAAAATAAGTGGGCGGAAATTGCGCCGTTTCTGTAAGGAATTCTCCAAAACCTTTTTACTATTGGATTGGCCTAAACTAAACAATACACTAATCTAATTCTACAATATTATAAATGCGTAAGATTGCATTTAAGTGTATATTTATCCGCACTCAACTCATGTAACATTGAAACAGATTTGTATGGGTATGGAGTGAGGTTATAACCTAGAATAACACAAAGAACCGGTAACCGATGGGATAGAAAGGTTCTTAAGTGGAGACCATGAACCAAAAGACGCAGCGTAGGTAAGCCTCCTACTAGATGGACCGACAACATTGTGAGAGTCGCTGGCATCCAGTGAATGGCATGCTGTCATTCAGTATGGAGGTTAAAAGGGGAGGCCTATTTTCAGCAGTGGACGTCTTCTGGATGAGGATACAATACAATACAAAATTATTTATTTCACATTATCATAACGGTACAATGATTATGAAAAACATGTCCTTTTTCGGTTGCAGATGTGAACAGGCCTGGAGGAAGCGACCAATCTACGTGAACTCCTAGGCGTCATGATGCGTAGAATGTAGATTTCCCTACCTCCACATGACCCGCTACCCTCAGAGCCAGTATGGGTAGGACAACTGCCTGAGTGCAGGAGGTGCATACTTACCACGGCGCCCTGCTCCAACAAAAATCCAAAATCATGTTGATGCTGCTTCAATGTCCAATTCGAACGTAAGTTTGTAATATATATGTCGGAAGACACCCGGTACTAGGATGTTTTTTGAAGCTGTGACGTCATTAGTGATGATGATACTGTTTCCATCACTGGGTTCTACCATTTGGAGATAAAACCTTAACTGGCAGAACTACTCTCTTCTAAGCAACTTTGTAGTTTTTAGGCTGTACCAAACTGACTTATTCACGGGGTAGGTCAAAGAAACACATTGAAAGTTCTCCTTGTTCTTTTATTTCTGCATAGACCCTAAGAAGGTGCTCTATGCTAATGCTAATTTACCGCCACGTTCGTAAAACCCTAGACGCTTTTAGAAGAAGGGCAAGAAACTACAGCGCCATCACTTTATCACAATTATTACAGAATAACACTTTTCATAACACTTATTGAGCAATAAATAGTAGTTAACAAAATAGTAACAGCACTCTAAGTGCACCGAATATCGCTTCAAGCAAGACTGCCTGTTTCTGCACTTTGTACTGTGCTCGATGAACGCCTCAAACAGAATGAGCCTGGCTCCACAACAGCTCGCCATTTTATAATAAAGATGGCGTCATGTCGTTGTGAAGTCATAACACTGTTCATTAAAGATCTACAAATAACCTACTTTACAGTAGTTTATAACTTGTTAAATAATCTTAACTATTTACAGAACTTAGCTCTTATTAACACTTAAGCTAAACATTTAAATAATCGAAACAAGGCGCCATGTTTTTCGTTTCGTAAATCGAATATCAAATCAGCTGTCTTTTAATGTAATCATTAACTAATGATTTTAAACCTAATGTTTATCATTTACAAATCAAGACATGAATTTAGCAATAGATAACCTTACATTTAACTAAA
Source organism: Agriopis aurantiaria (assembly GCA_914767915.1). NCBI lineage: Eukaryota > Metazoa > Arthropoda > Insecta > Lepidoptera > Geometridae > Agriopis > Agriopis aurantiaria. The sequence goes on from OU611982.1 coordinate 2,671,998, forward strand.
GATTAAATAGTCTTGTGTCATTGTTTCCTGTCCGGAAAGAGAACAAAACATATTTTTACATTTTAGTTTTCCACAGTTAACTTTACGCTTAAATAAGTAAACTAATTACATCAATCAGTTTGTAAACCTTTCTGGTCTTCATTTTAACGGACATTGTTGAATTCGACGTTATTATTTAGAAGCTTATATTGGTCTTGCGCCGACATATACATACACCTTATCTTACATACGTCATGCGTCTTTGAACTTTTGAGATTCTTGGACATACTGGTTTCCTCATGATGTTTTCCTTCACTGTTTTTGAGCGATGGCTAAATAAGTGATTAGTGGTTGCTTCAAGGAAGTATATAATGCAGGTGAAACCGCGGGGCGCAGCTAGTAATTTATATATATAAGTTCTTGATATGTGGCAGAGGATTAAACTGGGTGCCGTCAGATTGTAAAGCGCGCATGCTACCGCTCGGCCACCATCGCTCTTATAATAGTAACATGTGTTTATTGCAGGTGCGGCAGTGTCGGTCGGCGCTGCACGTGGCGTGCTCGGCGGAGGGCGTGCGCATGGCTCGCGGCGCCGGGGGACGCGTCGCCGTGCTGCTGCCCGCGCCTTGTCGAACTCATGCTGCGCTTGGGCGCCGCGCCCGACCCACGCGATGCGCATGGTGACACGCCGCTGCACCTCGTCGCCAACGCATCGTCATAGCGCTACATTTACCACCAGCGCCGCCGCGACTCCTGTCGATCAGCGCCACGCCTAGCAAAGACCGGCCGGCAGCGTCGCCCGTCGTGCTACCATCTCGACCGACGCCGCCCGCGACTCGTCGCGGCGGCCACTATCTGCTACGATGTTACCGGTGTTTGGAGCGTATGGCCGACCGGTACCGTCTTGCCCTGTGCACCCGCCCCGCGCCTCCGCGCCCGGCGCGGGCGGGAAGCCAGGGCCAACACCTACCACTGCATCACACAACACTACATCACAGCATGGACTACGCGCTGTCGCTGCCGCACCAGTGTGACGGAACACCGAAATAATATCCTCGGGTCACCGACAACGCTCCGGAAAACCTGCACCGGCGTCAGTGAGCTGCTGACCATCCTGGAGGAGACCAAGTGGTTGAACTAGGTGCAGCCAGTTCACGCAAAAAGGGCCTATGGATGGCCTAGTTGCGGAATACGCCCGCACCGCACCACTACGGTGTCGCTACCCGAGACAGCCAGCCTCCCATCATTGATGGATCACAGAGTCCTAACCATGTCATCATTTACCTTTTTGATAGGAAGTGGTCTTTTTGCATAATATCGGTGCTATATTTATATTATCATGGTCAAGTACAAATAAACTAGTGTTATTGAATTTCCGATTTTGTTTCACTGAACAGTTACTTAGTTGTTGATTAGGTAGGAGGTAGTTTTCAACTAATGATAGGAAGTGTCCTTTTTTATAAAATCAGTGCTATATCATGAGTACAATCTCAGATCAGACAAACAAACAAACGCACTGACAATGCCCCGGGTATTGTAGGTGTCTATAGGCGGCGGTGACCACTTACCATCAGGTGGCCCGTTGCTTGTTTGCCACTTATTCTATAAAAAAAATAATAAAAAAAACAAGGGAGGTATCATCATTATTAGCCTATCATGTTCTTACTGTTAAAAACAGGACAGGCCTCATAGAGATAGGATGGGCCCTTATCCATGTGCTGGCCCTGTGCATGTTGGTGAGTATGTCTGACCTTTTGAGGTACTTGGACATACTGGTCTCACAATGTTTACCTTCACCACATTGTAAAGCCCACATGCTAATACCTCTCGCTAGATGTGTCGCACCTGCCGCACCACCATTCTCTCTTGTTTATTTTGTCTCAGAGTAAAACAATGTTAACTAATTTGTTTATTAAAAATATTTATTTTCTTTTTTTACACTTTTTTTGCAGTCCTACTGTTAAATAAACTTAAAAATCAATTAATCTGTCTCCGGCATTCATTAAGCTGGCCACTCTTTCATGGCCCACTCTAATATCTTAAGGGTTGTCAGTTCCCTTGGCGTTGAAACCCGGCTGTATATCATACTAATATTATAAATGCGAAGGTGTGTTTGTTTGTTAGTTCCTCTTTCATGCAACAACAGAGCTACGGATCAACCAGATTTTTTGTATGGGTATATTTCAAGGGCTGGAGAGTGACATAGGCTACTTTTCATCAATATCATCATCACCATTTTTCATCACTACGCGGGTGAAACCGCGGGGCGCAGCTAGTATATATTAGCCTGCATCGTCCCACTGGGTAGAGCAAACTCCTCCCTTTCCTCCTTCCATTCCTGTCTGTTTTGAGTAATTTGAGTCCAGTTCATGCCTCCATCTCCATTTGGGCCGCCGGGAGTTTTTTTGCCATCCTGTGCAAGCCACTGTGCTGTCGTTTTGGCCCAACGATCCTGCGACTGTATCCTGGTACTGTAATCAACAAAATTTACAAATAAGTTAACTACATATTTACACATATTTTTTTTATATGAAATACCTTTTTTTTATTTTATTGGCTTGCGTTTGACTGCTTTCTTGCCTGTTATTAAGTGATGATGTGAACTGCGATGGAGCATACTTTTCTAGGAGATACCAATTCACTTGCGACTTGAAGAGACCCAAATTGTAACTATCAGGGAACACGCAGCGTATTTCACAGCCTAGCGGGTCAGAATATCAACCATGAAATGGTGACTCCATTTCATGCAATGTTGTATTATTAGTAACATATTTATCTTCTCTATATAGAAGCGAAACACCACTGACTTTGAAACATCACAAAATCTCAAACTACTTGACTTATTATGAAGCTGCAATTTGGCAAGTAGATTCTTTATGGGGTGTAAAAGTGGGCTAATATTTTGCGACAGGGTCAAAATAAGAGGAGCAAAAGGGGGTTGAAAGTTGATATGAAAGTCTGCAAATACAAAGTCACAAGCATCAGCTAGTAAACATATATTTTAAAGTGTTTGTTTGTTTATTCCTCTTGCACACAGCATTGGATTGATATGAAAATCTAGAGGTTCTGAGAAAATGAAAACAAAGGGGTTTTTCACATAGAGACAGTTGGCGGGCGCGAGATAGGCCTATGTAGGATACTTTTTATCCCAGCTATCATTATATGGCTTATGAGGGAATGTCTACACGGGTGAAACTACGATGGCAGCTAGTTACACTAATGAATGAGTAAGTAACTGTTACATACCTCTTCACGATTTAACCGCTGAAACAATCTACTTCCATTCCTTGCGGTCGAATGTTTTTGTGATCTAGCTGCTGAAGTGGGAGTCAAGCTTGTTTCACCACCTCATTTTTGGGCCAGCCGAGGGGCTTTCTCACATTCGATGTTCACTTTGTTGTTTTGGCCTTGAGTAGGTATGTTAATTTTTCTAAGTTTGGCCCATATCTTTAGGGGTCGTGCGACTTATATCTTTAAACTGCCGGCTTTTTGTGCAACGTCAAGAATCTTCGTATTGTAGCGCAAAACGAGTAACAAAGAAATTTTTTCTCCGTTTTGGTGCAATGTTTACATGTAGGAATTTCTTCCTTAAAATTATTGCAGCGGGAGCCTTTTAGCTTCTGCGGCGAGTCCCCTTGAAGTAAACAGTGTCTCGGAAACATTTTTAGAGTCTTACACGGCACTAATAACTTTAAAATCCAAAAACAGTGGGTCTCTCACTGAAATTTATTTAGTGAGTTAGAAAACGATAAAAGTTTTGGTATTCGTTTACTTTTACTATTTACGACTTGTCAAAGTGTCAACTTTGACTGCCAATGTACCGGAAACTACTCGAAAACTTTCATAGTTTTCGTAAAGTATTGAACAAAATCAGTCTAACTGCCAAATTTAGTGCCTTCACGTTTCCGATAGAGGCGCTTTACTAAAATGTATGGAACAAAACGTAAACGAAAAAAGTTTTCGAAAACTATCAAACATGTGACTAAGGGCACAGATGTGGTTTCTCTCGATCACCTCTCGATAAACTAAAGTTTGTTAGTCTATGGTTTTGCCCCGACGAGTCCGACGAGCGAAGACGAAGAGTTTGACGGCTTGACGACAACGAAACGAACGGCGAACCGAAGCGAAGTCTGGACAAAATATTCCGAAATCGCGTTCACACTTCACTATTCCATTCTCGATTCCTCGTGAATATTTGCAGACGTACGAAATCGTCCGACAAACAGGAACATATTCTATTTAACGAAAACGCCCTGGCATTACGCCATTTTTACAAAATCGTGAATTACAACAAACCAAACCCGAAACGACTTTCACCGGATACATCGATAATTTGATTAACGAAAGAAGGGATCTAGCAATTTATCCCGGATTAAATTGAATTGATACAATGTTCCCGTGTCTGGGGTCAAACACGGACATATCTGAGTGATGCACAGTGTGGTTCGTACAAGTGACAAAAGCGTCGGCTCTCGTCCTAGGCTATTATCCTATTCGTGATTACGTCGGGCCGGGAACTGGCCACTCGGTTTAGTCGCTGCGGGGACTCCAAAGCGGCAAATACGGAGGCGCGGATCCTGCTTCGCATCATTTACCGCCAGGATTGCGGTGAGTACGCTTCGCGACACGACCCGGCCGCCCGTGCGATTATTTCGACATCGCCGCGACTCCTCGCAGCCGCTTGGCATCTGACATTGAATACGGTACGATCAGCTGCCCGAATGTCTTAAAATAGCCATAAAATATCAAGTCTGCCCTGGCAGCTTACAGATCAGCTGATCTACATAATAATTATTAATTAAATAACCAATTGTTCCTCTGCTTTCTTTAAGATCACCTTATCTCGTTAGTTGTAATCTACTTAATTCTGTGAGATAGTGTTATCAGTGAGATAATTTATTAAATATATCGGCAGTCTTGACACAGTTTCTGTGATTTGAACTTTGTATTTTGTTTGCAGATTTAAAAATGGTGCAGCAAGATTTGACTTAGATTTGGGGACTCTAGTCAGGAATGGGTGAGGGTGTGGTCCGCGTGTGAGTCAAAGGACAGTGCAGTGCAGTGTGTAGTGGTGTGAGTGCCGGAATGCCCTCCGTGATGTTGTCCGCCGTGCTGGAAGAGGAGCCCGATCTGTATGAGGCATTCCCTCCCCATGTCGATCCGTCTGGCATCACTATCCTTACCGATAGCCCTCCAGGTAAGTCTCATTACACATAAAACAGTTTTTAACTTCTCTGAAGTCTTTGACATCTCCTGTGAACGGAGCATGATTATTTATGTGCATGTAAATAGATATTTTATTTGCTGCTTTTTATCTATTACCTCTTCTATGCATTTGTGTGTAGCTGTAGATATTTGTTGTTCATACTTAGTTATAAATACTGACTTACTTAGTTCCTGACCTCTTATTTTATTTGTATATCCATTGTTTATCTTTTCTTATTTTTTTTTATCTCGTATAATTCCGTGTTTGACTACCATCTCGCCTGTTGGTAAGTGACGATGTGGTCGAAGATGAAGCACGCAGACTTAGGAGATACCTATTCATTCTGGCTCTGAAAAGGCCCAGATTATATCTCTCAGGAAACAAGGAAGCTGGCAGGTTGTTCCAATCCTTGGCTGTACGAATTAGAAAAGTAGAATCGAAACAATTGGTACGTATCCAAGGAAAATTCACAATGTATGTAATGTATCAATGATAATTAAAACTATCTTTAGATAACTATTGTGGTGATAACATTAATAACAGTTTGATAATCATCAACTGTTGATAATAACAAAAAACACCTCTCAGGGCTGGCAATGCACCTACAATGCTAAGTAGTGTTGTAGATTTTATAAGCTGCGTAATTTTAATGTGTATTATCAGAGTAGTAACATTAGCGTATTATTATACATATATTGTATGTTTATTTGATACTAAGTACATAAAGCATTGTATGTTTCCATTAAACATCACTTTATAATTGCAATTAACGCCCATATTTGAATATCTATTCTGTTCAGCTGCATTGAGAACGGTGTATTCCCCGATAAGTTGAAGACATCTGTCGTAATACCTGTTTTTAAAAAGCAAGATAAAGAAGATATGCGCTTTTATAGACCAATTGCTCTAATACCGGTGTTTGCAAAAATTTTCGAAAAAGTTATTCATAAGCGCCTGAGTAATTATTTAGAAACCAACAACATTTTTACACCAGAGCAAGTTGGATTTCGAAAAGATAAATCTATAAATACTGCTTTACTAAATTTTCTTGAAAAAGTCTATACCGGCCTTGACAACAAAAAAAGAGTCACAGCCTTATACATGGACATGAGAAAAGCTTTTGACCACGTAGACCATAACATTTTAATAAAAAAACTGGAACTGTACGGTATAAGAGGTAATATATTGAATTTAATAACGTCATATCTTTCGAACAGACAACAATATACTGAAATTACTAAGTTAAATATTGACACTAAAGTAGAAGTCAAATATCAGTCAGACTGCAGAGCTGTTAAATGCGGAGTACCTCAGGGAAGCATACTAGGGCCCCTATTGTTCCTAATCTATATTAATGATTTTCCCCAAGCTATTAAACATCCGATGGTCATGTTTGCTGACGACAGCACTGCAATTTTTATGGATAATAGAAATGGTGAACACGAAAATGACATCAATGACTCATTAAAAATAATTATTGATTGGCTACATAATAATAACCTTCAAATTAACTTAGATAAAACACACATAATGACATTTAAAAATATTAATTCTAGATTTGACATTTTAAATATTAATTATAATGGAAAACATATTGACGAACTACAGAAGACTAAGTTTTTAGGTATTCACATTGACTCCAACTTGTCGTGGAATTCTCATGTTGAGCATATATGTACAAAGTTGAACCAGTTTTCGTATGCATTATTTATGTTGCGTAAGGTAGCTAATGATAAAGCTCTTTTAAGTGCCTATCACGCATATGTTGGCTCCACCCTAAGATATGGAGTTCTTGTTTGGGGAAACTCTACCGAAAAAGAATCAGCATTTAAAGCACAGAAAAAATGTATTCGAGCAATATGTAGGCTAAAGCCAAGAGACTCGTGTAAGCCGTACTTCCAGAATCTGAGACTGCTGACTTTGCCTTCCATGTTCATTTATGAATCGGCTATGCTTGTAAGAAATCATATAGATGACTATAAAACTTTGACGGTTAGGCGACACAAAAATGTACTAAGTGCGCCCAAATGCAAAACAGCTTTGTTTAGTAAAAGTGTTTTTGTAAAAAGAATAGAAATATATAACAAGTTACCAGAAATTATAAAAGAGACTGACAATAATGACATTTTTAAATTTAGATTAAAGAAGTTTCTTATTGACAAGGCATATTATACCATAGATGAGTATTTTAAAGATAAATGATAAAATGTTAATATATTATGTGAAAATAATCTGTACCTACTATAATTATATTGTAATTTGCACACCTTAGAGGTTGGATATAGAGCGACTTTATTTTAAATTAAGACCTATCATGTACCTATATTCTAGCAAATAAATTATTTTGATTTGATTTGATTCATGTACGACATTAAGATTTATTAAGAACCGGCCAAGTACACGTTCGTGCAATGAGGGTTCCGTTCCGTACCACCAAAAAATCCTAATTAAAAACTTTACATCAAAATTAGTAATATATGGCATTTCCATTCTGTGAAATGATAAGTCATCCAGGTAAGGTATTATCAGTTATAACTTGGCCATTATTCAGTATTTGTTGTTATGCATTAGTGTGTACTATAATAAGGCCAACTTTGACGTATTATCGTTTTTACATTAGAACTAATACAAGAATACGTAAAAAAATATGTTTGTTGTATGGGGACCCCTTTTTGGCTTTTTTATTATTTCTTGTTAATACGCCTGAACATCACATATTTAATAAATTTTCAAGTCATTTATCAGAAAATTTTCAACTTGCTATCTATTACGGTTCGAAAGATACAGCTGTTATTAGGACAGACGGACCGATGTACAGACAGACAGTGTAGGCTTAGTTATAGTCCCATTTTCACCCTCTAGGTAAGGCACCCTAGAAACATTAATATTCCTGATTTCTCACTAGCCTGTTCAGTTCTGTGAGTAATTGTGCCCACTAAAAATTCCTTAGAAAACCTCATATCTCGCATAATAAGTAATAATTTTCTTCCAGTGTTTTTCCTTAGAAAAACACCATATCAACATGTTTTATCAGCATTTGTTGATAAATCAGATTATGGAATGGACTTCTTTAATTCAACATTAGATTAAATTCTTAATAGTTATTCTATGTACCTAATGATTAAATAAACTCTGTCGAAGCATTTATTTGCTCTGACAGCTGCATTAACATTGTAAAAAACTTGAATGAAAACCATGAATTATGATCACTTTTGCTAGGTTTTTGAATGTAAGACAGCTGCAGGTACTCTATGTACTGCAGTGAAATATTAAAATGTTTTTATCAGGTTTGATCTTCGACCAAGTATACACATATATATAATTATATGTATACTGGTCGCTTATATATGAGGTTGGAACAAATGTAGACTTAATACACAGATTACCTTAATAGTTGTGATGTATTTGTTGTGTTGTTTTATAGTGCTAACAGACGAGACGGACTTGGTTGACGAACTGCCGTCCAACCAACGAGAGAGAAAGATTTTTTTTCTCTTTCCCACTCGTTGGTTGGACGGCGGTTCGTCAACCAAATCCATACGTCTGTTAGTACTGTTAGTCTATTTTGGCAACATATCTATAGTTTAAAATATAATTTTCTAGTATTTATTTCTTCACTTACAGTGAAATTGGTTTTATTTCCACATACGTCCTTTTTACATGTAACTGTTAATTTATGAAGCATGATTCTCATATTGTTTTTAGTTTCTAAATGTAAAACAAAGTAAACAAAGGATTGTTTACCTTGTTCTTTAATTTAGACAAATATCTGAAGAAATAATATATTTACTTGATACCTTGTTCTTTGTTGTAGACAAATATTTAAAAGCCGTATTACGAAATTCAATAATTAAAATTAGGTACCTTGATTTTAGGTACCTTGATTAAGAGTCGCTGGCATCCAGTGGATGCAAAAGGCAGGCTGTCGTTCAGTGTGGAGGTTAAAGGGGGAGGCCTATGTTCAGCAGTGGACGTCTTCTGGCTGGTGATGATGATGACCTTGATTTTTGGGCGTTAACTAAAAAAATAAAGCCGTGTCTGTCAAGACAAATATAAAACAACCACAACATAACATTACCATAACATTAAAATTGTTTATTTTTGTCAGGAATTTAACGAAATCTACTTTCAAACTTTCCCTCTGTGAGTTTTATGAAAAACTTCTTTGTTAATTGCAGGTAATAAGTTGATATGTTGAGTTTTTCTAAAATTAGAAGAAGTTATTTTCTATAAAAAATTACAGATCTATTTAATACATGAATTGATATTTCTATAGATCTTTCTATTTGATAGAATCAGAATGCCAAAAATCCAATTTTCATTGGTTTTCTGACAAAAAATGTGAGAAGCTCTTAAGGCAAACATATTTTTATCAGTCGCAGTCACCACAATGAGCTGTTTAATTCATTCAAATCATAAGTAGGGCCTTCAATGAATGTGACCTTTTGGTTGATGGTTGCTTCACAGACGTCTGAGTTTTAATTTGATAATACGACTGGCTCCTACTTTAATACACAAGGGTAAGGAAAAGTTTTTTTTTTGAATTATTTTCTTAATGTTTGTAAACGTATGGAATGACGCATAAATATTATATTAGCTATTGTTCATAGCTATTCTGTCTGACAATAACAAAAAAAATCTAGTTGTAAAATTTGCTAGGTAGAGTAAGCTATGGATCAGTGTTCCGAGAATTCTGTATAAGGCAATATAGTAAGGAGACAGAAAAAAATATTGCTTTGCCATTCAACGTGGCAATGCTGCCAGCATACTGGTCACTTTTCGTTCCACCTTTTAGACCTTACTACCTTTTTTAAGGCTTTTTTTTTGTTTGTTTATTGTAAGTATATTTTTTAAGTAGTTTTAGTTCATTTTAAATCGTAAACTAGAAAATCTCTGGATGTCGGTGTGTTACTATGGAAACCCTGGTGCAATCCGTCAGGCACAGAGCCCAGTCCCGAAGGTTTTAGTATGAGCGATCTTACTTAACCCTTCAACCCCAATGCAGCCGGGTATATATTTTGAAGATTCCCCCTGGCACCAAAAAAGGATAGTAAGCACCAGTATGATGATTAATTCTTACAAATAAAAAAAAAAAAAACTTACCCATTCAAGGCAATTGTTTTTTTTTTTTTTTGCATAGCCCTGCTTAACTATTAACGGATTATTAGAGCAATTACCTACAATATTATACTATCACAATGACATTGTTTATGTTAGTCTCCTGAAACACACTATAAATCTTTCAAATAATAAACTGTTGAATCGAATCTGTTTTACAATATTTTTATATCTAATCATATCTAGCCATGCTGACCTCCAATGTAATGTTGAGTCATATATGTAGGGAGTATGTGATCTCTATTGTGATATTTTTGATGTAAGTATTTTAAATAGAAAAATATGTGGAAACCAGCGTCAGAGTTCATCAGACCACTGTTGGACGTAGACCTGTACCAAGGCACGCCACTCATCCCGCTCTTTGGCTTATCGTTTCGATTACGCTTTTACTGCGCATCGTAAACGCGCGCGAGTACTGCGCATCGCCTGCAAGGAGCTACAAAACTTTTTGCTTAGTGCGAGACTACTAAGCAACTTCCACTGCCACGAATCGGAAAGTGTTGTAGCTCATTGCAGACGATGCACAGTACACGCGCGATTACTGCGCCTGCGTCTGCAACGGGCTTGCGTTTGGCCACCAACTCGCCTGATGGTAAGCGACGGTGTGGCCGAGGATGGAACACGTTGATCTAGAAGAAATATATTCACTCTAGCATTGAAGATGCCTAGATTGTAGTTGTCAGGAAACAAGAACGGCAGGGAGTTATACAGGGCGGGCTTATAGGGAGGGGGATGTAATCCCTCAGAGATGCGCCAACCATAGCTTTAAGCTCTAGAAACCAGAGTAACTTGCTATATTAATACGACAATCTTTGACTGTTCAATATTACGGTACTAATAGTGACAAATGGACAACAAACCGATATTTGCTTTGCCTTTCCTATAAATCATCACATATTTTCCCACAAGGAGGGATTTTTATATCACTTGGCTACCGGTACCACAATTTACCTTAAGATTCATTAATTGTCACGGTACACTTCCGTCAAATATTTTCCTTATTATTTAATCAATAATTCATTGTACCCTGCGGCTTTACCCGCGAGTTTTCAGTTTTGATCACACCTTATATAGCTAAAATAGCCCGTGAGTCATAAAACATGCAGCCTTGTTCCCGTGGTCTAGCGCTTTCTAGAAGCAAGCATCAATTGTACGCGCACACTAGCTCAGCCGTTTTCCACGAACAACCATAATGTTCAGATGTTTGCGAAATACGGAGACATCGGCGATTGTACTTTGTAAACAGTGCGAAAAGGCGAAGTCGCTGGCCGATGCTATCGATATGTACCACAAAGCAAATATTATATTCTCCTTTCAGTATTTTTTTTTGCAATTTGGAGTTGGTCCATAGTAAAAGTTGTTCAGTAATGATGAGTACAATTATTATAAGCATCATCATCATCATCATTATCATCGTCAGCCTGTATCAACCCACTGCAGGGTATAGGCCTCATCTTCCTTTAAGGTCCCCCCCCTCTTTATTATAAGCTTATTTCCGTGTATGTATAGACAAATGAAAGAAAGAGTGTGCCAAGCCGCGAAACTTGATTTAAATAATTTTAAAACAGCAGTACTGGGAATTCTATAGAAAGAGTGTACGAAGCCGCGGGTTTAAGTTGGTTTCAAATAACTATGTACAACAGAAGTACTTCCATAGAAAGAGTGTACGAAACCGCGAGCTAAAGTTGGTTTCAAATAAATACACAACTGCAGTACTTCCAAAGAAAGAGTATGAAGCCGCGGGTTAAATTTGGTTTCAAATAACTATACAACAGAAGTACTTGTATAGAAAGAGTGTACGAAACCGCGAGCTAGTTGGTTTCAAATAATTACACAACTGCATTACTTCCATAGAAAGAGTATGAAGTCGCGGGTTAAATTTGGTTTCAAATAACTATACAACAGAAGTACTTACTGTATAGAAAGAGTGTACGAAACTGCGAGCTAAAGTTAGTCTATACTAATATTATAAAGAGGAAAGATTTGATTGTTTGTTTGTTTGCATTGAATAGGCTCCGAAAATAATGAATCGATTTGAAAAATTCTTTCACTGTCGGGAAGCTACACTATCCCCAGGTAACATAGGCTATATTATATTTTCAAAAAAAATAGGGATCCTTACTAAAACTCCTATAATGTAACCCAAGGTGTAAAAAAAATAAGATTTACAATTTTGACTTTGCGTGTTTGACAGTTCTGAGACAGGACGTCTGTCAGGTCAGCTAGTTTTAAATAATTAGACAACTGCTGTACTTCCGTAGAGAGTAGAAAGCTGTAGTTATAGTTGGTTTCAAACAATTACACAATTTAGATTTTAAACATTAGTAGACCATTTACTTCCATGGAAATAACTAAATCGTGATCTATCTGTAGGAGTTATTAGTATTCGAGCGTTATCTAGGTCAACAGCACGGCTGTTATCAATGTGCACCGCAAACACGGTTCATCTCGATTAGGGCTTATCAGTGGAACAATCTCGGTGGCTTAGATACAAATAATGTTGTTCTCAAGTACTAACTTATCTGTTATGAAAACCGCTTAGCGTGTGATAAACAAGATGCACATTTTAACACGTGATATATTATCGCACTAAAGCATAAGCTAGTGAAACATGAATAAATGAATTCTACTAATATTATAAATGCGAGGGTTTTTTGTTTTTTTAAACCATAAATAGGCTTGCGCTTGGCCGCCAACTCGCTTGATGTTAGGCGATGATGCGTCCTACGATTATTTGTGATTTTTATGTGACGTCACCATATAGCACAAAATTTCGTTGCGTTGAGAAGTCTAAAAAAGCACCCCATATTGGCAGCCCTGAAAAAAACCAGACAGTCAAACCACAGAAATGAAAAAATATTCTATTCTGTGTGACGAACAGTGTGTCAAATGTATAATATTTTTATTCTTAAAAGGCACAGAAAATAAAATGCTACACCGTGACGTCATTTAGAGGTCAATGAAAGTCCAATGATTTCTTAGTTTTCTGTTAAAATAAATGGCATCTTATCGTTTTAAAGGGTCAGAGTAGAAAAATAAGGGTTAGTAACATAAAATCTCGAAATGGTTTTGGAATTGGCATAGGTTCATTTTTTTTAGCATACCGAATTGCAGGTTCTTAAACAGACTTTTATCTTATTTGGGAATAAAGGTTTTATTTGTTTATTTTATTGGTACTGTTGAATCTAGCTTTAAAGATCGTTGGGCAGCATGTCTCAAATAAATTACTAATAAGTATAAAAATTTAGAGCTATATAATTTATCAGAAAACAACATAGTGGTAGTCCTGTCGTTTAAGTCATATTTTTTTATATACGATTGGCTGAGCCCAGCTTTTTGCTCGTGATTTTCTATTTTCCCCAGATTTGTTCAAGGATGAAAATTATTTGTCTCTCCATTAAAAATATTTCCTTTTTATAAAAGTATCAAGATCGTTTCAACTGTTTAGTCATGGCGCGAAAATGTAACAGGCAGAGAGACCAAATTACTTTCTCATATAGGAATACTATAACATCAGTGTGATTAATAAAATAAGGTCAATAATGAAGACTCAACTAGACTAAACACTAAACACGCAATCGGCTGTAATCATCACAAAGATTAGCCAACTTTTTCGCTTGGTTAGCTATATCGAATGGTCCGATAACGAACAGAATAAGTAACAGTTATTACGTGTAGAGTGCCCAACACAGTGCGCGTGCGCATAGTGGGGGATGGTGGGGGAAACACGCCACTCAGGGAAAGGTGCTCAATTAGACCTCGTTTCGGTAATTACTAGAGGTTTGCAAAATTATACCCGTAATGGAGATTCTCATATTTAAACTCAATGTGGAACACACATCCTGAAATGAATAGAACGATTATCACAATCTCAGACTATCAGCCAAACATTTATTTTTCATATTACCGCTTTTTAATATTAGAAGGGAAGACGGACGGTGGACCAAAGCAGTCACAGAATGGTGGCCGCGGAACGGAAAGCGACCACCGGGCAGACCACCAGTCCGCTGGTCGGACGACATCGTTAAGGCAGCAGGAAAGCAGTGGACAAGGCTAGCACAGGACCGGAAAAAATGGCGCGCTGAAGAGGAGACCTATACCCAGCAGTGGGTGGAGAATGGTTGATGATGATTACCGCTAAATCACTTTACAAAAAAAAGTACGGCTCACATACTCGTTTTTCAGGCACACTATGAAGCTTGCAGCAACACCAATGAACTAGTAAGCATGCAAAAAGGGCAAATTCGTCACCTTACCACATCTCCCTAGTCTGTCTGATCTGATCGGATCGGAAAAAATATACATCAGAATCTGTTCAGAAAGTTATGAGCTCATTTCCGAAGTTCTGTGGGTTTTTGCAAGCTCGATTTATTAGGGTGTCCACAAGATAGACAGAGGACCCAAAAGAGACCGCAGGGAAACGCTGGATGCAGGCCGCTTCCAACCAGCCCTTTTGGAAATCGATGGGGAGGCCTATGTCCAGCATTGGACGTGCTATGGCTGAAATGATGATGACGATGATGAGGATTCCATAACCCGACAAGGGACCCTCATAAGTTCGTTCTGTCCGTCCGTCTGTCTGTCTGTCAGTCCGCCAAATTTTTTTAGAACCTTCTGACTTTATAGTTATTAAAGCAAGTGCTTAAAACGTACAGTTTAAGTATAGATCAAAATTTTAAAAGATAAAAAGAATTTAATATTTCGTTTTATGGGTGGCTCTTTATACATGTGAAATGGGGATATTTTATTTTTTTCACTGCACTCCCTGTATGATGTCGTTGAATAGGTCTCTTAAAATTAAGGCAAGGTGTCATACTTCACTTTTTTATCAAGTGTATAATTTGGTGTAGAAATGCAGAAACTTGTAACTTGATGTGCTGATAGGTCATATAAAAAACTTTCATAAAAAAAAAATCAAGCGTATGTTTTTTTTTTTTAAATTATTTATATTTATTTATAAATAAATATAATTTAAAAAAAAAAATGTTCGGGACATTTTTGCACACACAGTCGTCTGACCCCAAACTAAGCAAAGCTTGTGATATGGCTGCCAGAGACTGATATACATTCATATATATTTTTAAATACATACTTAAATAGATACTAACACCCAGATATAGAACAAACACAAATGTTCATCACATAAATGTTTGTCCTAGGTGGGAATCGAACCCACGCCCCCAAGCGCAGAAGGCAGGTTCGCTACCAACTGGACCAACGGGCTATCAATGACCTTTGTTACATTAATTTATTTTGCTTATCGTATCGCCAACAAACCCCGCTGAGGTTTAAGGTCTGAGGTTTGGGGTTTGAGGTTGAGATATAATTATTGTATAATGTGCATTACCTATGACTCGTCTTCGGTGTTGGGAAGTTCGCAAAATTACACAAAAGGTGCATGCGTGATCTAAAACACGTTTCAAATACTAAACCGTATTTCCTAGAAACACGCTACTGAAGGAAGGCAAAGTCTTACAGGAAACTACTAACACCTACATTCGAACAAAGAATCGATTACGAATACTAATGACGTCGATTTTCGAAACTCTATTTGACTGCTGTGCACCTGTTGCCATCTCTTTTTCACATACTAAAATGAAAAGAGATGCAGATAATTATAGTGCTGTTACATTAGTATGGAAAGTGGTAATGCAGAATCGACATCATTATGAATTTTGATAGTTTCTGACGGAACAAAACTATTTAGTTGAAAAATTGTTGCATATTCATCTAAGACTAGTAAGAAAGGATTATATATATGTACTCGTGTTCTTATAAATACATCTTATAATGCAATGAGTCGTCAATAAAGTGCCGTATTTTAGAAGGGTCATTTCATTACGCATCGAACCAATCGTAAAACGAAGCCTTTCCCACCGATTCCTTTATGTTACGCAAGAGTGATGCAATTTAAGAAATACCTATCACCTAAGCCTATCACACTTAGAATAACTACACAAAGAAACCAAGTACATTCGCAAAATTTAAGCCATTCAAATGGTGTCATATATGGCTCCAAAAATATATAAAAAATTTACTATGACAATTTGCGCGGTGAAATCGTACCACAATTAATCAGAAAAGCAGCATAAGAGTTATGGTGTGACATTCCACAGGTAATCCATTAATTTTCTTGCTTAAATCGTTTAAAATACCAATCGAAACGTAAGCTACAAAGCGAATTTGTAGCTTACGTTTTGAGATGGCGTTGTTTGGAAACTTACCTTCTCTGAGTAGTTATTCTAAGCTATCACACCATTTTATTTGTTGTTACCAGTTAGTCCAGTGTTGCCAGAGATGACATATAGTACTGAGACGTGGTCCTTAACTGTTGGCCTTTTGGACAGCGGGCAATGGAGAAAGCTATGCTTGGAATTGCGCGATAGAATCCGGAATGTAGATTTTTGTCAAAGAACCAGAGTCACCGACAGAGTTATTAAAATTTGCAAGTGGATATGGCAGGCAGGCCACATTGCTCGACGAACTGATAACCGATAGGGAAGAAAGGTTCTTGGGTGGAGACTACGAACCGGAAGACGCAGCGTAGGTAGGCCTCCCACTAAATAGACCGACGACTTCGTGAGAGTCGCGGGCATCCAGTGGATGCAGATGGCAGGCTGTCGTTCATTGTGGAGTTCTAAGGGGGAGGCCTATGTTAAGCAGTGAGATTCTTCTGGCTGATGATGAGGTATTCCGGAGTGAATAACTTCAAATGACCTGACCTTAGTTTGAGCAAGTCTAAAAGTCACAATCTTATTTTTTGAGCTGTCATGTCATGATGTCACATGCCGTCAACCCTTTCTCCTTACACGACCGCCTTCGTCGTCGCATGCGTAAGTTAGTCAGTTAGTCAGCCAGATGACGACTTGGCAACTTCAATTGCCTCAAAATAAAATAAAAACAGTTGACCGTTGTAGGTCTAGAGACAATCCAAATGCTCGAGCCTCAAGCCCACTGCCAGTTGGCAGCGTACCCAGTATGCTGGCGGCATTACCATTAGTTGCTAAGGATGCTAGGAATACGTGCGGTCCTAAACTGTACCCTGTATTGGGTAAAATCCAGGTCTTATAAACGCGGTAGTGGGGGTGAATACCTTAACATTGACCAATATGAATCAGATTCCACAGGACAAGTGCTCAGTCATCGTTATACCTTCAAGTTAAGCTATAAGCTATACTTGAGCTTAAGTGTTGTACTAGTTCAATAGTGGCTTTAATACTGATGCATTATTTTTTTTTGTTAAAACTTTAACTTTCTTCTCGTTACCTACGTGTATTTGTTTTTGTGACGATGCGTTCTTTTTGCATCGGAAAAAGTGTACACCGGAAATATACTCTTTTTACGTGTGCGTCTAATGCTCAATACAATACACCCGAAGGGAGACGTCAGTGTCTCTTCACCACCGTCATGGTCTTACCGCTCTATATCCAGTATATTTTCCAAGTGGACCACTAAAATAGATCTTATAACAGTGTGCGTGCGAACTCCTGTCCAGACAGTGATAAGGGTTAATTAATGAAGTGATAGTAATAGAGACGATGAATCACTTTGTTTTCTCTAGAATCGGTGAGTTCATTCCATTAGATAATAATGGATGTTATTAAAATTTCTCTATATAATTTTATTTACGTTTCCACTTTTGTTGCATCACCTTGTTTGAAGTGAAAACAACAGAAAGGTCAAAGGTTCTATAGAGATGATCTTCTGTTTATAAAATAGCGCCTAGGGTTTACCCAACTTTTGTGTACCTACTTATCAAAACTTGAAGAAAATCTTGAAGTGAGGCCACTTCTTTAACTAACTTAACTTAACTTCTTAACTTCTCTCTAACTTAATTAACTTCTTTAGGCCACTTTTTGGGATGGGGAAAAGCACTGAACTCACATGACCGTTACGCACAAATAGCCACTGCTACTAATAATATACATACCAATAAATAATGAGGTAGCAATAATATGCTACTCACTTACTGCCACCATAACTAAACCAAACACTGTTTCTCCTTATGTTTCTAATAGTGTCCATTGTTTTTGTTTTTTGGCAATAAATATATCTTATCTTAAAATTTATTAAATCACAACGTATAATAATATATTTTGACTAAAAGTAACGCTTACGTCGCTTACCATCAGGCGAGTCGGTGGCCGAACGTAGATCTATTCTATTTATATTTAAAAAAAAAAAGTTTTTTGTAGTTTTACCTTCAATAGACTTTTAATCCCTTAATGAAACTGAATTCAATTCGGAAACTGAACAGAATATTTACGAAAGCTATATTATTATTTACGGGATATTTACCGTGGTAAGGTTGTGGAATGAGCTCCCGATATTTCGGCGCAGTTACATGCACCATGTTCACTGGAAGACTGATATTTACCGTGTGGTAAGATTCCACAATCTGACCACGGTAAATATCCCGTAAATAATCACGTAACTATAGTGAACAACCGTGATAGTTTAAAACAGAATATTTACTGTCATCCAAACAATAATAAATCTGAATTACACCAGACATAATATTTAGATTGTATATCTCTAGATTCTAGACGACATCGATTCGTCGTCGCAAGCGAGATTTTTAATTACGCCATAAACGTCAAGATACACGTGTATTTCGTCACCTGCAATAATATAAAACAACGTCATCCACAATGAGGATTACACGTATTTCATCATCAAGCGTGTGATTTATCTTGATGACAAAGAAAGATAATTTTGTCTAACTAGGTTTTCTCGTGTAAAAACCAAAACGTCGTCGCTTACGTATTATTAATACGGCTTTTCATCACAGTTTCTCATTAAAAAAAACTAATTATCCACCCAATTATCTAATATTAATAATTATCTAATAGGTTGTTCTCACAGACCTATATCTAAGTAGACTTCACAAGCGGTCCAAACTGTATGAAAACTAAGCGTGCCAAATTTTACGTACTTACCTGTGGAAAGAAAATGTCAATATTCTGTCGGCCAACTCTATTTGCGGTATTCTTACAACTCAGTATTGCTCAATTACCCATTTTCGTTTCAAACGGACACGTGTTGTCGCGGCACCGATTGAGCAGACTGATTTTAGCCGGACTCAATTATGACGATTAATCATAATTGTATTGGAAATATGACATGCAAGGTAGGTCGACGACGATGTGTAAACGACGAACCGCGCAGGCCGAGTGCACTCCTATCGTGAAAACCCTGCTTAAAACTACTCAAAGATCATTGGTCTAATCGAAATAATAATGTTAACTTGTTTGTTCTTCCCCCAATCAAGTATCTTTGGCATCTGTTTGTATGAAACATTGAAAATTCTCAGTTCTGAGCATGCGCATGATTCAATGTAAACTTTTGGACGGGTTTCAAGAATACTTCCTTCCTGGTTTCTCAGTTTTACTGACTGACTGGCAAAGTTCGATTGTTTTTAGGGTTCCGTACCTCAAAAGGAAAAAACGGAACCCTTATAGGATCACTTCGTTGTCCGTCTGTCTGTCTGTCTGTCCGTCTGTCAAGACCCTTTTTCTCAAGAACGCGTAAAGGTAGCAAGTTGAAATTTATACTTAATACTTGGGTCTACGGATTCTTTCGGCTGTAAAAAAATAAAAGTTGTAAGTCAACGCAATCAAAAGATATGAACGTTTATGTCGCATATTTTGCGATTTCACAGGGGAACCAAAACCTATAGGGTACTTCCCGTTGACCTAGAATCATGAAATTTGGCAAAAAGCAAGGTCTCATAGCACATATATAGGAATAAATCCGAAAGTTATAAATATGAAGGTATATCATTTAAAAATGATTATTTTGCTATTACAAACTTACATTTTGTAGTTGGAATGTATGGAAGAACCTTATTGTCAACTACAAACTTAAGTTTGTCTTTCAATATTTTAACTTCAGTTAGTTTTTTTTTTGGTCTCGCGCTCTTAGGGTTCCTTTATGTCGTATATTTTGCGATTTCACAGGGGAATCAAAACCTATAGGGTACTTCCCGTTGACCTAGAATCATGAAATTTGGCAAGAGGCAAGGTCTCATAGTACATATATAGGAATAAATCCGAAAGTTATAAATTTGAAGGTATTTAAAAATAATTATTTTGCTATTACAAACTTACATTTTGTAGTTGGGATGTATGGAAGAACCTTATTGTCAACTACAAACTTCAAAGTTGTCTTCCCAGAGACTGTGGGATCGGCCGATCTGCGAACTAGCATGGAAATCGCTACTAGATACGTGTCCTAGTATTGCAGATCGCGCTCGTATTCTTGCTGTCTCTGTTTGGGAATCGGGACTTTGGTTGCAAGCCATGCCCTCTTTTAACACAGGTAGCCTTTTAGATCCAACCGCATTTCGTCTAGCTGTCAGCTTACACTTGGGTGCAAGGTGCTGTGAGGCCCATCGCTGTCAGTGTGGTACTGCTGTTGACCAGCTCGGTCACCATGGTCTCTCTTGCTCGAGAAGCGCTGGTCGTATTGGCCGACACGCTAGCCTGAACGACATCATACGTAGGGCACTTTCCACCGCCAATGTCGCAGCTGTGCTCAAACCGAGTGGTCTTGCGCGTGACGATGGAAAGAGGCATGACGGTATGACACTTGTGCCCTGGAGGTTGGGGCGGCCCCTTGTATGGGACGCAACTTGTGTCGATACTTTGGCGCCGTCACATCTTCCTGAGACACAGGGTAGGGCTGGCGCGGCTGCTAATTCGGCAGAGCAGCACAAGCGTCGCAAATATGCTAACCTCGGCAGTGGTTACATATTTGAGGCGTTTGGGGTCGAGACATTGGGCCCTTAAGGAGCTCACCTCATTTTCAAAAATCTTTCAGAGCGCCTGGTTAATGCGACGCGTGACCAAAATGCTGGCGTGTTTCTGGCTCAACGCATTAGCATTGCCATTCAACGTGGTAATGCCGCCAGCATGTTGGGTACGCTGCCAACTGGTAGTGGGCTTGAGCATTTGGATTGTCTTTAGACCTTCAACGGTCTATGGGCAGTCTAACTGTATTTGTAGTGTTAGTTTTAGCTTGTATTTTGTTTAGTTATTAAAGGCACTTGCCCAGTAAAAAAAAACTACAAACTTAAGTTTGTCTTTCAATATTTTAACTTCAGTTAGTTTTTTTTTTGGTCTCGCGCTCAGAGCACGAGTCCTACTCGTACTTGTCCGGTTTTTTTTTACGTTCGATTTGTCATAGCGTCTAATTTTATCTTAACAATTAATTAAATACATATTATTATTTTTGTTGGTGTTGTCATTTAGCAATATAGTTATGCTGCGGAGATTTTAGACAAGTGTTCTAAGTGGTTATTCTGCTAACACATCTATTATAACTATAAAAAAGTTATTCTGTCATATTGATTTTACCTAATCGGGCAAGGTCGCTTTTCATGCTCTGTGGTTTAAACGAATATAGGTCAATGGTCACAACGTAGGACAACAACGGAGCGTTGGTCGTCCAGCTGTAAGATGGGTCGACGATATTATTACTATCGCGGGTCGAACCTGGACTCGATTAGCACAGGACCGAGGCAGATGGCAGCAAGAGAGAGGCCTATACCCAGCAGTGGGATAACGAAGGCTGTGGATGATGATGATGATGAGGTACAACAAAATTGCCATTATACCCAATTACGAAAAAATGGTTATTGATCTCAGCGTTAAAGCCATTGGTGTTTTTATTTATTTATTCATTTATTACAATAATTTTTACAGGATTGAACATTAGTGTAGGTACAATTAAGTCAACATTTTGAAAAATTAATCACAATTATGAAAATAAACAAGTAGTTAAATAATATTGCATGCAATACTATTAAATTAAGTATGTATGCCATTATCCATATATATAAAAATTAATCCCTATTTACCTTGGTCACGCCATAACTTGAGAACGACTTTACCGATTTCATTCATCTTTTTTTTTTTTTCCAATGCTTTGTAGAATGTTCTTACGGAAAGAAAAAGCAGCAAATTGCAAATTTAAGCAAATTGCGCAGAAAATTTCAGAAAACTTATCGACGATTGTAACTTTTCGCATTTGATAGTTCTAAGACAGGATAACGTCTGTCGGGTCAGCTAGTATTAAATAAAAGATACATTATATAATAGTTATCACGAATCTCCTTGTATGGCTTGTATGGTAATATGGTTTACTTCTGACGTCAACTATTGTTCCGTTGCAGTACGCACAGATTGCATATAGGAAAATCTTCACACTATGAATGCAATATATTATGATTTTTTAATTACTTATTTTAATACTACGTTATGAATAGTATATTATGCAATTAGTGAATAAAGGACCGATTTAAGGCGAGGGCTATAGATGAGTCACGAGTAAGTCAAGGATTCTAACGACTGAATCACGACCGTAGCGAGTGATTCGTGATTCAAGTGTTAGAATCCTGAGTGACAGGAGTGATCATGGCCCTCGATACAAATCCGTTTAATTCAAGAGTTGCGTTACTTTATACCATGACTACGAGAAAAAGAAAGATTTAAGGAGTTTGTATCGAGTATTTTTTGCGCAAGGACGTGGAGATGAGAGGAGGTAGAGGAGGAGGAAAAGATGGAGGTAGAATATATTGTTTTGTTCTAAATTCAAACACCAAAATAGTGATTAAAAGCTTTTTATTCACTGTTTTCAGGGAATAAAAAGTTTTCGGCGTCGCGGCTTTACCATCGCACTAGCCGCCACCGCCTGAAGGCTCATCCACACATCATAGATCAGTGGAAATCGCACACTGTCCGATTCACTCGATCCTTCTTGCCTCATACTTGCAAAATGTGGAATGAGCTACCTTCCACGGTGTTTCCAAGAAGCTACAACATGGGGTTCTTCAAAAGGCGAGTTAATCGAGTCCTAAAGGGTCGGCAACGTATTTGTGATGCCTCTGGTATTACAAGTATCTATAGGCGATTTTTTTTTTGAAAATATAATATAGCCTATATTTTTTTTAAATATTTTTGGGACATTTTTGCACACACGGTCATCTGACCCCAAACTAAGCAAAGCTTGTGATATGGCTGCCAGAGACTGATATACATACATATATAGTTTTTAAATACATACTTAAATAGATATTAACAACCACCACAACCTATGTTACCCGGGGATAGTGTAGCTTCCCAACAGTGAAAGAATTTTTCAAATCGGTTCAGTAGTTTCGGAATGAATAGGTCATTGCAAACAAACAAACAAACAAATCTTTTTCCTCTTTATAATATTAGTATAGTGGTATATGTGGATAATGACCACTAAAAAGTTAGTTCTTGAGAAGTTGCTGATGGGATATCCCAGGAGGCATACGGCTAGTTTACAAATAAAAACAACCTGATAAGTTCACAAGAAGTGCTTAAAGTGAGTTATATTATTTCGATTCCCCAAAGGAATAAAGAGATCTGTGCTTTCGAATGCGCCCGCGCAATTAAAAACAAGGCTATAAAAATCGGTGGAAGAGCGACACCTGCCAAACGATGTTGCCAACTGGTAAACAAATAGTACAGAGTGGCTTTTTCGAGACAACAATGTTGAAACAGTTCTGTAATTGAAAATGAATCGAAAATTATAAGATAAGATATATTTATTTTGCACAAAACCGAAACATAACAAAACATAAATAATACAGTTAAAAAACGCAACGCTACGGCACAAAAGGTGGGTTAAATATTAGTCACTTGAAGAATTGCGACCAAGGAATGCCCCACACACACAGAAAAAATAAAATTAAGTACTGTCATATTCTTTTCCACGGAATGGTGATACTAAGTTGAAAGGAAAAAGGAGGTCATTGCATCCATCTTTATTAACAACTTTTATTATGGGACGAGACATGAGATTTAGAAAAAAAAAACGGCCTGCACCAAAGAAAAAAAAATTCACACTAAAAGAATCTATGGAACAGTAGATTTTTCTTTTGATATTTCAGGGTTGTCCCATAGTAAAAGTTTATTATGGTGAGTGCCGCTAAGTATCATTCCGTGTATATAGGGTACGCATATAGACTGTACTAAGCTGAAAGGAGGTCATTGTACTCATAATTATGAACAACTTTTACAATGGGTTCAACCATTAAATCGCAAAAAAGCGGCTGTTCCATAGAAAACGGTTATTGACACTCGACAAAATGTATGGAACAGCTGATTTCCCCCCGCGATTTTAGGGTTGGTCCCATAGTAAAAGTTGTTCATATAGATGAGTACAACGACCTTCTTTCGGCTTAGTACAGTCTATATGCGTAACCCTGTATAGTAAGTTTCTAAGACAATAGTTTGTAATAACTTGCATACTCTTTACACAATCCTAGAGCAAGATCCCCACAACTGGGCTAATGTTCAGTGTAAAGTGGGACAACAAGCGATGCAATCCAGACTGAAATAACAGATAAAACTGGGAATGTAGTCGTGATATTACAGAAAGTAGAGCGATTGCTATCCACTTGCAATATGTACCAGGAAAATGAACACAATACTAATGTCTTCAGATATTTGAAATAAGTAACTACACTGAAACACTGTTGTAAACTATCACGGTTGTTCACTAAAGTTATATGATTATTTACGGGATATTTACTGTGGTAAGGTTGTGGGATGAGCTCCCGATATTTCGGCGCAGTTACATGCACCATGTTCACGGGAAGTCTGAAGGCAACAGATATGGCGTAAAAAGTTTTTCATATTTCCCTTATTTCACAAAATGCACATATACATGCGTAGGTAAGCTATGCTATGTTATGGTATATGCTGCGTTTAGTCCGTTTTTAAATCCGTATTGTTCGCCCATAACGTCTCTATTATTGCACCTTGACTCAGTGTAGTTAAAGTTATATGATTACTAGCTGAATCCCGCGGTGCTACCCGCAATTTTCCCACATTTTCTGGGGGGAATAAGTACCCTATGTCCGCCCATATGATGTACACTATCATCCTGCCAAAATTCGTTAAGATCGGCTTAGCGGTTTAGTCGTGAAAAGCGAACAAACATCCAGACAGAGAGACAGAGTTCCTTTCGCTTTTATAATATTAGTAAGGATTAACGGGATATTTACCGTGACAAGGTTGTGGATGAAGCTCCCGATATTTCGGCGCAGTAACATGCACCGTGTTCACGGATATGCTGAAAAATGCACCCGCATGCATTCACGGTTGGCAGAAAAGTTCAAAGTTATGTGCAGACAAAATGATCTACCCTCTTTCTTACGTGTTTCTTCCGCCAGAATGGCTGCTTAGCTTACTAAACACCATGGAGTGGTATTTCTGGCGCCCTAGTGTCGAGGCTACTAGGACTAAGGAAGGATGAAGTCTATGTCTAGCAAAATGTAGGTTGTTGACATTGACGGTATCATGCTTGACTGCTCATCTTTTACCACGCGCGATGAAAAGGTACAAAATTTTCAGCATAGTCTTTTTCGAGCAGCCAATCCTAGGCGCGATTAGAATGAATGAGTTTTGAGTGTCCAATCACAAGTCGCCATTCGATACCTCCCTGCGAATAGCTTACTTTTGCAAAAGGGAATTTTGACTACATGCACGATCAAGGTTATGATGACGTTTCTTAAATTGTATTTCATTAAACAATCTGTAGGCTGCTTGCTTGTACGGGGCAAGTTGGTTTCTGACAGACGTTGACTAAGAAATATATCTGTCTCCGGGCATTGTACTTCAGGAGTAGGGCAAAATATCGTTGGCCGATTTGCTTATCTGATAAGTAAGCTATAGGCATCTTTGCAAAGTTCTTTGTAGTTTTACGTAAATATACACTTACATAATCTCAAGTGCAGCAATATATTGACATTGCACATACTAACTACAGTAAAAAAAGGCAAGGTCGTCTGGGTGAGTTCGCTAAAGGCATCACGCCTGATTTAGGCCAGATGCGTTCGCACCCGCCACGCCACCTTACCATATCTCCCTTATTTGTCTGATCTGATATGCCAACCATTAAAAAAAACTATCTCTGAAAACTGAATTATCAGCCATAGTATGCTTGAAAACATAAACAAACCACACAACAAATTGTGCCAAATTCTCGACTCTAAAAATACTTTTCTCACTCAAATGAACACTAGACAAATCACACCCACGTTTTGCTTTCTCATTTCTCACCGGGAAAAAATAGCACGAAAATAACTGAAAATGGTGAAAAATAAAATTCAAGAAGTACATTCAATAACAAGTCGTAGAAAGTACTTACAGTTTTACGGTAACTTAGTGTGTCAATCGCGGCGCTTGCGTCTCGACTGCAGTAGATAACCTTGTCTTATCACTTGTTGTTTACTTAACCCTACGGTGTGCGAGCCGGGTCTGGGAGACCAACACTTCACTTAAATAATTATCAATAAAAAAAAAAAATATTTAGCAAATACGCAATTTCGTTTATTTTTTATTTTATTTTTATTTATTTAGATACACAAAACAGATAACATGAACAGATGATTTACTTGGATGACTTTTTCATACAGAAACAAACGTGTCAACAACAAAACAACAAACAAGGGTTTGGTTTTGGTTGTTTTAACATAGACCATGTTCGGCCACCAACTGAGTTTTTTTTTTTCATTTAAAAACCAAGCTACTTAACCAATATTGATGAAATTTCTATGGGACCAACAACCTGAAAGTATATAATTTCAAATAGAAATTAATTTTCCAAATCGGTTTTTAAATGAATATAAATGACGGACTTTTGAGATAATATAAATTCATTTTCAAATCTTTCTCTTCTATTTTTAACCGACTTCGAAAAAGGAGGAAGGTTCTCAATTCGGCCCGTATGTTTTTTATTATTATGTATGTACAGCGATTACGCCGGCACCTGTACACCAATTTGCGTGTTTTGTTTTTTATCACGAAGAAGATACCCTAGAGGTGGTTCCACAAAAATTTCATTAATTAGGGGTCAGTAGTTTATACTCCAGCTCAAATAATAGCTAGAGCGTCTACGAATTTCGCGATAACAAAACACTACAATTTACAGCGATTACGCCGGCACCTGTAGTTTGCGTGTTTATTTTTTTGTCATGTAGAAGAAACCCTCGAGGTGGTCCCACAAAAAAAATATCTGTTATTACTTCTTAATTACTTAATTTTAAATATTAATTAAAATTTTACCTTTTTAGAGTCAAGTCTACACAAGCAATGTACAATCATTGTATGAGTGTTTACGCACTTTGCAGCGGTGGACCGCGCTAATTCACCTGATGGGAACCATCTGTTGCACGTTTTCTGTTTTTATTGCCATCCAAAACAATTTGTTTTCCTTCACCTCCTAAGTAGATTAACAGAGTTTATACTTACTGCCCACGGCCTATAATAAACTCCCTCTCTATTGAATTAACTCTAAGGTTTGTTGTCAATAGTTCAATGCAAGCTACAGGATTATTGGGTATTTTTTTTTTACAATAATATCACCATTGGTACATAACTACATTACAACCTTACCCATACTTGACAGTCAATAAAAACATAATAGTCACTGAATAGAAGATATTTTTGGCACATATAGATTGTGTGATCAAAAGCTCTGATAGAGTCGGAAGTTCCACAATTTTTATTCAAGTGTCAATAACAAACAAAATTGTAAAACAACAGTTGAAATAAAATTGTAGGTACAATCTTAGAGCACCAGTCGGAACAGAGGAACTAGTACCAGCCGGAAAAAATAAATCACCAGTCGGAACACTCCTGTCAGTGCAGTCGTTGTCCGCTACGTTGATACTGTAACCGGCGACTAGGCAGTAATCAACAACACTGGCTGACCAAAGGCGACGTAATGATAAATTACGCCATTCCACTAGCTAATTGTAAATCGATATCTGATACATTTTTAATAGTAGAGTCAATGCCCTTATTTGGGAGTATTATTTTCTTCGTATAATTTAAGAACGAGGGGGCACTCAAAACAGATATAACTTGGTTTATTTGTTTCTGTGTTACACCTGCTTTAAGTTCGTCATCATCATCATCATCATCAGTCAGAAGACGTGCACTGCACTTATGTTCAGCACATAAGTCTCCCTCTTTAACCTCCACACTGAACGACAGCCTGCCGTCTGCATCCACTGGATGCCCGCGACTCTCACAATGTCGTCGGTCCTTCTAGTGGGTGGCCTACCTACGCTGCGTCTTCCGGTTCGTGGTCTCCACTCAAGAACCTTTCTTCCCCATCGGTTATCGGTTCTTCGATCGATGTGGCCTGCCTATTGCCACTTCAACTGTTTTAAATTAATTTAGTCAATGTTTGTAATTATTTACCATGTTCAATATAAACTTGGTGGTAGTCTGTCACTTTATTTAAAACTAGCCCTTGTCCGCGGCTGTCCGCTTTGTACGCCCGCATTGTGAAGAAAACGTACGTCTGTATCAGTGTTACTGAAGTTTTCTGGTTTTAGTCGGAAGATTTTTTAGAATCGGTTTAGCAGTCCCAGATATTACCCTCTACAACCATACAGGCTATCATCAGCTGATCAGGCTCAAATAAGCGGTGGGAGATATTTTTTTACTTCAGGCTGGCTACTTTATTTTTTGTTTTTTCCTTCTTTTGTTATTATTCCGATATGAGGTCGTAGAAATGTGAATTTCAAAGTCCCATGTAGAGCAGATGTGGTGACCCGGGTATGTCCTAAAACACCGACCAGAAACACAGGAGGATGGGCAGCAGCGTTTTATTAGTACTATATATTATATTAGTAGGATTATTGCAACACCCCTCTCTAAGAGGCTTTTGTTCAGCAGTGGACGTTTAATAGCTGATGATGTGTATGTGATATAGAGCAGATGAGATGAGACCAATAATTTGCCAAAAATGTGATGATGCTTATATATAGTAGTCTATACCCGTCAGTAGGCAACAGTGATACAAGCAGACGATGATTATGCAGACTTGTAGAGCATAACACTTGTCTATGCTTGGCAAATTTGTAGCTATGAAACCAAAACGTACTTATACCACTTATACAAAATAATGACCTTCCCCTATTTAGTAGTTTAATTCCCATTATGTTTTCGTGAATGTGCGTATGATTGATCTTGTCAGCATTAGCTATGTTTGATTACGTATGCTCTGATAAATCCGTTTGTTCGGTTGGCGCGGGTCCAATACGCTGCGTTTTGCTTTGATTTCTATTTATACGCAACCGTGCATGCTGTTATCGTGTGATATCTACGTAATTTGTTTATTTTGCTGTATTTAGTTTTTTTTATACATCAAAAAATAGCCAGGCTATTTTAAAGATAAATTATTTTCGTTTTGAAGTATTTAATGACAATTTATATTCATTCCTTAATGTCAAATTAAAATAATTTACACATAAAAAGATTTTTTTTAAATTGCCGGTCTATTAGACCGCCGTTTGCGTCACACGGTCAAATAAACAATCGAAGTGTGACAGTGTTGTCACTACCGCTATTTCCCCGTGGCTGGCGGCGTGCGGCCAGTGCCGCCGGCGCGCGCGCACCGACAGCATGTGTCCGCGACCGCGACCGCGATGTACATAGAACCGGCCGCGTTCCGCGCACCCAGCGCCGAGTCGCTCGCGCCTGACTCGCCGCACCTCTGGACGCAGTGCTTACCCACCCCCTTATTCGCAGGCAAGAAAGCGCCGCTCAAGACCTTCGAGGAGGTCCATCCGCTCCTCCAGCAGGCGCGCAAGCGCGAGCTCAAGCTCCTCATCCGAGAGAACTCGTGGCCCATCAACAGCCCCGTGCGCGCCTCGCTCTGGCCCGCGCTCTGCCGCCAGCACCAACATGGCAAGTCCACGCTCGACGGATTCTACTGGGATATGGTTACACAGGTCAGTGATCTCAACTTGCGCAACTGCTTCCACTGTTTTTTTCCTATAGTTTTTTCCCTCCATGGTATGCGCGCCGATTATCGCGTAATGATGTCGAGTCAAAGTTTCCGTATAAAGAGGCGGTTATCTCGCAAAAAATGAGCACCGTACTCCCCAAGGTCATGTCTGTTTACTTTGCGCAACGCCCAAATGTTTCTCAGATATCGCGCCCCTGGATAACGAAGTGACATCTCTGGCAAGGTCGAGTTTTCTACTATTCATTCGAGCGCTATCCGAACAGGTGGCTCAGCCGAATCTCTTTGAAATTCAACTCGTGCCGTCATTGTTCGCCGCCGCCCCGAAGGCCGCCCGCGCCCGCGGCTCATGTCAACCAGCCGGTTCATAAAACCTTTGAAAAGTAACGTAACGTTTACGTATCGTCTGTGGCACAAATACATTAGTTCAATATTCAAGGTTCATAAAAGTAAACAGGTTTATGTAAATCTCGTCGCGTTCACGTAAAGTTTGAGCGTTTTCAGCGGCGGGCGAGCCGGCGCGGCGGAGGCTCGAAGGGTACGCGCGGGCCTCGCGTCGCGTGCGGAGTAGGCGCGCGCGCATCCTCCGCCGCGTCACGCGGCCGCGGTCGGCCGCTACGTCTCGCGCATCTTAATTAACCGCCTCTACTAACAATGGCAGACTAATTATGCCACAGGTGGCTATTCACTGTTGACACTCCACATTATCAACCAGCCCACTTTGTACAACAATTCGTCTTAAAGATTTGGACGTGAAAGGGAAAAGCCTATTTTTTCTGACTCCGTAAAATAAAATGCATAAACAGGCAACGTGTCGTTTCTGCATGCGCGTATTGGCACAGCCTCTACTTGCTCACCTTCGCAACGCGTGAGCTCCAATATATTCGTACAAACAGTACAGCCAACTCTGAATATATAAACAATTTTAACGCCTATTCGAAGTGTAGATTCAAGCGAATCTTTCATTTTAGTTTTAAGAAAATGCATTTCTCCTTATTGCGACAAGGTATTGAATACATTGTTTACATAATTCAAGTAGTCGTGTAAATTAACATAATATATTTGTTTAACGCATGCACCGAAATTGCGGGATTGTACAGAAATATAATGGAAAATTCCTCAAGTTGCTGGCAAACGTTTGCGTTTCAGAATTGCAATTTTATATTGGGAAATCGATGGAGGTAAAAGTTTTAATTTCGTATAAATTCAGAACAATGACCAAATATTTTGATTTTTCACACGAATGTCAAAAGCTCAACGATCCCTTTCTGATTTCACCATAATTATATGAAGTGCATTCCACTCTGCTATTACACTGTGATTGGCGCTTGCTGTGTGCGGAAAATTCTTGTACAATTATATAGATTCCTTTGTTTTTCCCTAACGTTCGAAGTTGTTGACTATTTTGTACAATAGTACCTATTCATATCTCGTATCTGTTTTATCAAAATTTCTCAGACATTAAATGTATCCTCGACATTCGTCAAATTTCTTCTGTGACAAATCTAAATTCAGTTTTTCCTCTTTAAGAGCTCGGCTCTTATAGCGGGAATAGCTTCAGTTCCTTTATAACCTTGGTCGTCGTTTCGAACTGATCAATGTTTCGAACTTCTGGAACATAACGTTTGCTTTTCCTTTTCCTAAAATTCCTAAATCCACATAGAGTGAGTCAGTTCCGTGGTGCCACGTGATTGTACTCAAGGTGAGGGCTACGGGCAAGGACACCAGGGATTACCGAGAACAGCTAATAATAACACTCCTAGGCGTATCAACATTGAGATCTCCTAATGAGTTGAGTCACCTTTTCCGTCAACATTCTTTAGAATCTAAAGTTTAGATGACAAATTTAAAAACTTCCGTATGCAGAAAAGTGTAAATATGTTTATTTATCAAACGTGAGTTTTTCTGAGTGAGGTTTCTCTACGAGATCGAATCAGAAATGAGGAGATCCGTAGACGAACGAAAGTCACCGACATAGCCCACCGGATTAGCAAGTTGAAGTGGCAGTGGGCAGGGCACATATCACGCAGAAGAGATGGCCGATGGGGCCGAAAGGTTCTCGAATGAGACCACGGAAGCGCAGCGTAGGACGTCCATCACTCACTAGATGGACAGACGACCTAAAAGCGACCGCAGGGAAACGCTGGATGCATGGCGCTTCCAACCGGCCCTTTTGGAGATCGATGGGGAGGCCTATGTCCAGCAGTGTACGTCCTATGGCTG
Organism: Agriopis aurantiaria; assembly: GCA_914767915.1. Lineage (NCBI taxonomy): Eukaryota > Metazoa > Arthropoda > Insecta > Lepidoptera > Geometridae > Agriopis > Agriopis aurantiaria. The sequence goes on from OU611982.1 coordinate 2,704,321, forward strand.
AAATGATGATCAAACCTGAGTGGTTAGAAATGGAGGCCAGGCGGTAGCATGTCCCTTTAAAATTGGACGGTTCGATCTTCCGCCCTGCACCAATGACTTATTTGGTACTTACAATATGTGCAATTTCAATGCCATCGTCCAACAACAAAGGCGAAGGAAAACATCGTGTTAAAACGTCCAAGAACCTCAAAAGTTCACAGACGTATGACATTCACCAACATGCACTGGGCCAGCATTATGGATTCAAATTCAAATACAAAATTAATTATTCAAGAAATGTACATTATAAATTGTTACTGGCTCTAACTGCCAAACTGGGTGTTGGAAACCCGTTGGATTAGTGCCCATCCACTATGTCTTCAGTGTTCAGCAGTGGGAACATGTTTGGTTGATAACGATGATGATGATAATTGGAACCTAATATTAGTTTTTGTTGCGTATCATCTACTTGTAGATCTTCTGTTGCATATAGCCTTTTTTCTCATTGTGCCATCTGCCTTGGTTCTGAGGTAACCGGGTATTTTAGTTACCAAATCCGGGGTCCGGGTACCAAATTTTACTTACGATGTTGACTGTATTGTCTGCCCATGACTCTGCTGCATGATCAATGATGTGCTGAGTAAGTGACCGAAGCAGTACCACCAGTTACTGCTCTGTCTCATATACCGGGTGTTCTAGACGACGGACATATTCAAGGATAAAGTTACATGATTATTTACGGGATATTTACCGTGGTAAGGTTGTGGAATGAGCTCCCGAGAGGGTAGATCGTTTTGTCTGCACCTAACTTTTTAACTGTTCGACTGACCCCCACCGACCGTTCGACCCGCATTCTTCAGTCTTCCCGTGAACATGGTGCATGTAACTGCGCCGAAATATCGGGAGCTCATTCCACAACCTTACCGCGGTAAATATCTGTAATGTCATTGTACTCATCATTATAAACAACTTTTACTTCAGGACCAACCACAATATCACGAAAAAAATATCAGTTGTTCCATAGAAAAATTTCAAATGTTGATGGAACTGCTGATTTTTGTCGCGATATCAGTGTTGATCCCAAAGTAAAAGTTGTTGATAATGATGATTACAATGATATCCTTGAATATGGCCATCGTCAGAGATTCACCTGGTATTTTAGTCCAATCAAAATGGAACTTTCTGAAATCGCAAGTTCAACAGGCTTCAGAAGTAATCTAGAATCACATAATGTGCCAAAATCTTATGCAATTACGCCGAGTACCACTTAATTTGAAGCAGTTGGCAGTCATCGCTAGCGCGCACTTATAATCTTAGGAAACCTAGTCCTGCTAACAGGTGCTAACTAGGTGCACTGCGGTGAAACCACTTGTGGTCACGATTCTATCGGCACGGAACATTCCTGACAGTGAATTGCAGCCACGATGTGCAATGTATAACGCCCTTAATCAGTGTAGTAGACAACCTTTGGCATTACAGGCTCTTTCTTTGCTCATTCATATTTGCTAACATGAAATTTAATAGAGAATTTACCAGCTAAGCTTTCGTGAAATCTCCACCACTTACTACTGTGGCTTACTTTGCTTGACTATGACTAGTTTGACATTGTTTTTTTTTTTTTCAATATTGGCACTGGCAAATGCACAAAACGTGCGATGCCAAAATTTTTCTTAGAGAAAAAAATATTGTCATAACAGACTTCGCATTTTTTTGGCTACGCATAAATTTATGGTCATAGTTATTAATTACCTGCGCTGCGACCGAATTGTCGCTTTCTACTAGGTTAGTTTAGTCAATTCATATACAATTATACATTGCACGATCCATGCATTTAAATTTACAGCGAAAAAAAAAACTGGTTATAAATTATTATTTCATCATCATCAGCCATAGGACGTCCACTGCTGGTCATAGGCCTCCCCCATCGATCTCCAAAAGGGCCGGTTGGAAGCGGCCTGCATCCAGCGTTTACTCGGTCTCTTTTAGGTCGTCTATCCATCTTGTGGGTGGACGTCCTACGCTGCGTTTGCCGGTCCGTGCTCTTTATTCGAGAACCTTTCGGCCCCATCGGTCATCTGTTCTGCATGCTATGTGCCCTGCCCACTGCCACTTCGACTAATAAACTTCCGATTGTTATTTACTATGTCAGTATTTTCCAGTATATTGTTTTCTAATCCGTCATAAGCCTTTGTATTTAAAACTCCAATCATGTAGTAGACGAAAATTTACTTTCAATGTCAACCGGCTTATAGACTAAGCAGTTAGTATGATTGGATTGATTAGGATACGAGTGGCATCAACCTCGATTTTTAATCAATCTATTTTCAATTTAGAGCTAGGTCAATGCACGATTTAATATATTTAAAAGTATGTATTTACTAAGTTTCTAATAATATGAAATCATACTAATATTATAAATGCGAAAGTGTGTTTGTTTGTTTGTTCCTCTTTCACGCTGCAACGGAACAACGGATCGACCTGATTTTTTGCATGGGTATAGTTCAAGAGCCATAGAGTGACATGGGCTATGGACTTTTCATCACCATTTTTCATCACTAGGTACGCGGGTGAAACCGCGGGGCACAGCTAGTATTATATAAGTACGAGCTCGCCTTATTTTCAAAAACTTTCAGAGCGCCTGGTAAATGCGACGCGTGCATGAACAAAATATCTAAATCATTAATATCTGTATATATATATATATGTGTATATCTGTCTGTCTGTGTAACCGCTAACTTTTCCTAAACCACGCAATGGATTTTGATGCGGTTTTCACCATCTGTTAGATAATTTTTCACGGAAGGTTATATTTATATATATAACTAGCGACCCGCACCAGCTTCGCACGTTATTTACAACAGTGCGAAGCCATGGCGGGTTGCTAGTCTACAGATAAATGTAATACATTTTAGTATCTATCACATAATCATTGACTTGATTGTAATTCACGTGGCTTTTATACATTTAGAGTGCAAAGCGAGACGCGCGAGCGCGCACTCACCTTGTAAGAGACCGCCGAATGCGGTTGAAACTATAGTCGGAATAACCAGCTTTATCTTACGCGATTTATTCCCGTGTAAACAAAAAGAATGATTGATTCCAAATTATCCAGTTGTTGTCACCTGAACTCTGGTGCGATGCCAACGACTTGAGCGCCTTGACCTCGCTCCGATGCACTCTGGACACAACGGTAGATCCTCATGCAAATATGTATTGTAAGTCTTCACACCACTACGGACCCTTCCAAAAATATGTATACTCGTCATCGAGATACAATTCTTATACAGTTACAATGTCTCAGTTAAAACAGTCAAAAAACGTCCGAGCATCATTGTACATACATTGTATCAATTATATACTTCACAATGCCACATTTACTCTAATTTAGACGTTATGTCGCTTGCATAGTGTTCAACGTTAGTTGACCGCTATGTTATCCGTAGCTCTGGCATCGCGCGGAGTTGTATCAGTTCGCGGGGTTACCTTGTAACTAACCAAAAAGTCTGCGCAATTCGCAGCGTGCCCTCAGTTTTGGTTTTGGCATTTTTTTGGCACGATTGTGACGCTATTTATGTATTGTATCTCGTTGATACTCGTACTAAAATAAATAAACAAACAAGTTATGATAATGTTACATGAGTGAAGCAAGGGGCGAATGAAAAAAACAATCCTAAAGGGGTTTCTTGTAAACATAATTAACATACATAGCCAGTTAGCCAGTAATGTTATAACTGTATATCGGGACTTTTATCTTTTTGTGTTCAAATCGCTAATGTTTAAAAGTTACAATAAATAATAATAATAAATAAATATTCGGGACATTTTTGCACACACGGTCATCTGACCCCAAACTAAGCAAAGCTTGTGATATGGCTGCCGGAGACTGATATACATACATGTATAGTTTTAAATACATACTTAAATGGATATTAACAATAGCCAGTGAGGTTCTAGAAGTTAATAAAATATTCAAACACAATCTAGATTGAACTGATTTTTCAAAGATTACAATGAGGCACAAAGTTATTAACAAAACAGCCGAGGTCCAATTTCACTTTGAAAGCTATGAAAGGACAAAAATAAACTGCGTATTAAAGCGATGTCAGACATGCCTGCCGGCCTATAATCTCATTAAATGAAATAGGATTATAGAGGTTGGACCAAAGATCCCCCAGGCCGAATATTTACAATATCAAAAATAAACCGGCCAAGTGCGAGTCGGGCTCGCGCACTAAGGGTCCCGTACCACCACAAAATACAATAATTAACTATTTAAAAAACCGACTTCAAAATTAGTGAAATATGGAATTTTAATTTGGTGAAGGAAAGGATAAGGTCAGCTAAGTAATCAATTACGTTGCTTAACTTGGTAATGAACAGAAAACCGTCACCGACTCGCACTTGGCCATTATTTATTATTTGTTGTTATACTTTAGAGTGTGTACTATAACCATGCCAAGTTTGACGCTTGTACGTATAGGTAACCGTTTTTACATTAGAGCAATTACAAAAATACATTAAAAAAAATACGTTTGTTGTATGGGGTTTTGTTTTATATTTTGACTTCTATGTTCTTAATTAATCCGCCTTAACATTACAGATTCTGTGAAAAATTCAACTGGCTATCTATTACGGTTCGAAAGATACCTACAGCCGTCTAAAGGAAGGACAGACGGACAGACAGACAGCATAGGCTCAGTGATAGGGTCCCGTTTTTACCCTTTGGGTACGGAACCTTAATTACTGTTAAATATCACGGGAAATTTGTTTTAATGAATTGTTACTGCCCTCGGGTAGCTTAATCGAAAACAAAACGAAGTAGCTTGACTTTTGGGAGTTCTATATTCTAAGTATTGCTATGACCAAACAGGCCTATTATCCGAATCTATATTATTATTAATATTATAAAGAGAAAAGATTTGATTGTTTGTTTGTTTGCATTGAATAGGCTCCGAAACAACTGAACCGATTTGAAAAATTCTTTCACTGTTGGGAAGCTTCACTGTCCCCGGGTGACATAGGCTATAAATTAAATCTGTACCCGTGCGAAGCTGGGGCGGACCGTTAGTTTTATATAAAGTACAAATTGGAGACTGCTTATCTTATCTACAATCAAGTTAATAACAATTTGATACCTTAATTAACTAATAACAAAAGTTTCATCGTCATCAAAACAATCGATGAAATTATATCAATTAAGCATTCGTTGCGTTTAACATGTCTATCGTCATTACCTAAAACTCATTCAAGCTGAATAAAATAGTTGTTAGTATATTTATTGGGAAATTGCCTTTCGTCGATCGATCAAGCCGTTTTTATCACAATTACGAAAATGTGCCGGTGACATCACTGCGTGCGTTGGACCTAGAACAACACCGTGATCATTACGTGACACTGATCACTTAAGGCGTAACGCCCACAGAGCTAAGGCGGCGTCGCAGCGTACAAATGACCGTAGAAAAGTCAATCCTACCTAGTTTAGATTCCAAATCATCATCATCCGCCAGAAGACGTCCACTGCTGAACCGGTCCTTAAAATTCCACACTGAACGACATCCTGCCATCTGCATCCACTGGGTGCCCGCGACTGACGATGTAGTTGGTCCATCTATTGGGCGGCGTACCTACGCTGCGTCTTCCGGTTCGTGGTTTTCACTCAAAAACCTTTCTTTGCCATCGGTTATCGGTTCTTCGAGGGATGTACTATTGTCATTTAAAAAAGTTACAACTCACCACGCTGTTTAAGCCATGTTGTGTGCTCACTGTTTGGATCATGGGATCGCACAAAAATCTTTATGTCCTGTGATTTGTTATGTGTGCCTAATAATAAAATAAGAATTAGTCGGCGTTGGGCCTAACGGTCATGTTGCATTAATGATATGCGATAACATTTAAAGAGGTGTGGCTCTTGATTAATGCCTATATTAACATGAAAGAATTTCATGTGTGCACATTTCTGTATCGTAGTATTCTTAGAGAAGAATTCTCTAAGATTATTTGATTATGTGTTGTGGTTTGAGTTTTGTGGATTACGCGAATCCTCTCGAACCCATTGAAATTCCGACCGTCAATCCGATATGACATAAAATAATAATTCTCACGGTGATTGATATAGGTACTACTAACATAGGTAAAGCCGCTCGGTGGCCCACAGCCAACTCCCGAAATAGTTTTAGGTACGCACCATTTTGTTTTTCTCACCTTCCACGGCTTGTATTGTGATCACGTGAATTAGCCGAATTTATTTTTTATCTCTATTATGCTATACGAAACGGTTTCTATTCGATTTTATAACAGCTGAACTGATTACAATCGGGTTCAAGGTCGATTTGAATAATGTGGTTTCGATGAACGTCAGTAAAATGAAGTCGTAAACAAACATAACGACACTGATTAAAATACGAATAGAAACCATTGGATAACCACAATTCATATCGAGAGCTTAGGCGATGAAGCAAAAAAGACTGAAAGCTTGTGTCAAAATTCGATTATACGGTAGAGCGCGCACGTCCTTGTGATCGAGTCAGCTGATTCGATCTAATTCTACCGGTTGGGAATACGGCCGGTTCTGACTAAGCGTCGGCTGACACCGCAGGAAGTCAACGCAGACTAAATGCCTATACATTTCCTGCATTTGTGAAGTTTCGCACACATTCCCCGAGACCTTGAGCTTGTTTGCTTCTTGAACTCTAGACGGCTGTAAAATATACACTGTTCCTTTTAACTCTGCTAAGGTAAGCGTTGTTGGTGTGTATTTGAATACTGTATGCATGTTTATCAGAAATCAACTTGTCGGTCGGAGCAGAAAGCGTTGAATAATTGCCCTGATTCAATCGTCTAAGCTATAATTAAATACTAGCGATCGAGCGATAACTTAGAAATATATTGAAATAATGTACTCGGTGATCTAAGAACAAGTTTTTTTATAGATCAACAAGTCGTATGTAATCATTGCTGAATTTTAAAAACAGTCAAAACAACTCATAATCTGTACACTTTAAAAGCTCCCAAGACAAATAATAAACATGCTGTCAAACAAGATCTAAAAATTAATTCGATTTGCGTAATCCCTGCGAAAGATGCTAATGATACCGGTCAAACCTCGGATAAAACAAACAAAAGAGATAGCCTAGTACAATTATCGTTTGTGTTGAAATGTCAAAAAATTTCGTACGATATACGTTTTGATCTTATATAGTTTGGATTTGCCTTAAACGCTAATACCGAAAAAAGTCTGCTAAAAACTGAAGGAGGCGATTTAAACACGTATTACTCACACTGACATATTCTCACTAGTTCTACAAACGCACACTTCAATATTGAGCGGCACACAACTGCAAACGAGATGATTATAATGTCCTCAGATGAACGATCAATGTGTAAGTGCTAAAAGGGATTTACGCAAAGCAGCTGGCAGTAGCTGGAAGCGAATAGCCGAAGAACGGGGCTGAGTGGCCTTGAGCACGCCTTGAGCCTTGCCTATGTGCAGCAGAGGGCTAAAGTAAGCTGATTATGATGATGACTAGAAATTGAATTAGTTTCGAGTAACAAATAAGTTCTAATAGCACTAGATTGGTTCGTGTACTCTACCATTAACTACAGGCTTGGCGACCGCAAAGCACGCGCATTTAGTTAATCCGGTACGCAATTACTATCAATCTAAATCCAGTACCATGTGGTTCATTTGGGTTCATTACAGTAAACATTAAAGCCAGATTTTGCAGGAATCGCTGTGCCAATTATAACGCGGAATTACCTATCATTTACGCTGCGGAAATAGAGTATCGTCGAAAATAGTTTTCCCTATTTATTAACGGTAGTGCAAGTGACGTACATTTAAATCAAGGCACATTCACACAGTTTCAATATTTTTATTGGGAGCGATATTTAGGTCTTAACTTCGTATTTTTCTCATAATTTTGACAAGTATAACTGTAATGTAAAATGTACCTTTACGGTTCCTTCCATAATTATGAAATCTGTGTATTAAGATATCGTAGACACCATTTAATAATTAGGTATTGAATGAATAAAAAAAACTGAGAAAAGCTAAAATCATTGTTACTTTTTTTTTCCTATCCACCGAAATATTATTAATCGTGTTTCGGTCTTTACGGTTTCCTAGATATAACATTTAATTGTGAATAATTGTGATATGACACCATATTTATAATTTTAAGCCAACCGTGGAAGTAGACTGGATGTTTTTTTTAAAAGTGGGAATAGATAAATAGATAGAAACTTTTTATTGTGTACACCAGAAATAAAAAGAAATAAAGAATAGAGAAAATAATACAGGAATAGAATAGTGGGCCTAAGCTTTTTAATAAGTAGGTAAGAATAATATCAACGTTCTCACCATTATATCAAGAATCTAAATGAAGTCCTTACAAAGCGCACTCGAATGCCGACGTCACCTTCTGAAGTTGATATTTTACACCGTTGCGATATATTTCTTCGTATTTTTCCCAACGAATAGCTGACCTAACCCAATTGCGCTAGTCTATGGCGTTCATTAACGTACCAAGTGGTGTGACTTCAGTTCTTATCGTTAATTTATCTATACTATAGTTTTATGCACATTCTTGTACTATATCATTTTACTGCGCACATGATTTACTTGAAATGTTTTCGTTTTGCTTACTGCCATTTTGCATATGTAATGTTTGTTTATGATATTATTTTTATATGCTGTTTCAAACAAGATAAAAACTATTTATTGTGCGACAATTTAATGTTAACCCACGCTAAGATGTTATGAACATTTTTGTGTTGTGCAAACCAACTTATTGTCTTTCTCAAATATTTTTAAGAACTCGCATCGATGAAAATTGGACTTCAAATGCGACCATGCGCTCATGCGCAACCGAATGGGTGTTCTCCGATAGTTACAATCGGGGTGTCTTCAAATCACGAGTGAATCAGTTTCTTCTAGGCAAGCATGCTCCACCGTAGACCGCATCATCGCTTACCATCACATCACATCAGGGGGTCTAGACAAGAGCCACACACTGTTAGCGTTCACTCCTGCGGAAATATGAAAATGTATGAAAACGACATTAGCTTCAGATAATTTATCTCATGCTAATGTCACTGTCAATGTCATTTTCAGACAATTTCATCTTTCCGCAGGCGTGAATGCTAACAGTGTGTGCCTCTTGTCTAGACCCCCAGGCGTCAGGTTTCGCATCAGGCGAGTTGGCGGACAAACGCAAGCATAATATTTAAAAAAAAAGTCACGGCCTTTGCTCGCTTTGTAAGCCTATATGTGTGTAGAGTTCTGTAACATATGACAAGGATGACAAGAGAACTTTGTAGGTATGCAAATTACTTAAATCACTGAACATCTTACAATGTAATCAATTGCGTACTTCGTCGAGGCATATTCGTCAAAGTTAAATTGTATAGCCCAGTGGCAACTAGTACGAGATGATTTGTCTTCGTTCTGTTATTGAAACATTGAATAGGAAATTCAATGTATCAAAATTGAAACAATGTTATAATGATTTCATAGAAGGAAGACGCAGCGTAGGGGTAAGCCTTACTAGATGGACTGTCTACATCGTCATCGCCACATTTCAAACAAAAATAAATACATCAAAATCGCTTTAGCCGTTTGAGAGCTACGATGCCACATATACATAGACACAAAGATACACACGTTAAATCTTACACACCCTCCTATTTGCGTAGGCGGTTAAAAATGACTACTTACATCGAAAACGTAAACAGCGATACCAAATAAGTATGTAATAATTAAAGACTGCATGCATATAATATATCACTCTCGATTAAACACAAAACGCTGTCGGAGAAGGGTTCGGAGACCTCACTGCGAATGATTTTAATTATATGAGCAGTAATTTTCTTTGTCATATGAATCCAAAGTTCGATCACAATAACTCGAGTAACTTGTGAGATATTGTGTTGAACTGTCTTCACTATTGACATCAGTAGCTGATTATAACATTGTTGATATTAAAATTTTATCGCGTGGATTTTACATTATTATAATTCCTAACATTTACACTTTGCAGTGTCCGTGGTTACAGGTAGACTAGATGACGGATGCATATAGAAATTTTATGACTTGCTACTTGGTATATACCAAGAATGCTACGCAAGGCTTTTGAAATCTAAACAAAAACATTTAAATTTTAATACAGAGGATGGTTGGCAAGTACCACCTGCTTGGGATCATCATCATCAGCCAGAAGATGTCCACTGCTGAACATAGGCATCTTCCATAGCAAGCCACACTAAACGACAGCCTGCCATCTGCATCCATTAGATGCTCGCGATTCTCACGATGTCGTCGGTCCACCAAGTGAGAGGCCTACCTACGCTGCGTCTTCCGGTTCATGGTCTCTACTTAAGACCAGATGGGGTTTCCTCATCGGTTATCGGTTCTTCGAGCGATGTGGTCTGCCCATTGCCAATTGCAAATCTTAGCAGCTATGTTGGTGATTATAGTTCTTTTAATTATATACTTGTTTAAATATGCACATGAGTACTATAACATGCCGATAGCCGTGAGCTTGCTAATGCAAAGTGATGTATGGACGTCCGTGACGTAAGTGGGTTAACAGCTTGGAAGTAAGGGGGATCTGGCTCGCTTCCCGCGCGATTTGTATGATTAACAGGGGGCTGTACGGGACTTTTGTATTTATTGTTGATCGCAGACTGTTTTTTTAAAGATAATTTATCTGAATAAACTTTGTCAATTAGCTTTTGTTTGGAAGTTTCTCTCCACCCGGTATTCTGGCCCTTAATTCTAGATCTGTATTCTCCGTCTCTGTCATCCCAATTAAGTTTCTAAAGGCTGAGTGGTTAGCTCTAATGTCATTCTCTTTAGGCTGCTTCAGCTTCTGATATGGTTTAACAGTTGTACCACAAACAATCCCGGTTTTACCTACAATTTAACATGGTCATCCGACCCACGAATGTTTCATGAATCACCATCCCATGCTTCTGTCATCTTGAATGTAGACGATGATGACAGAATCTAGATGTCGTATCGAAACTTTCCGATTGGGTGCAGAATACGGCAGCTGGTTAGGGGCCGTCCATTAATCACGTGATGTTTTTTTACCATTTTTAACCCCCTCCCCCTTGGTGATACGTGTAATTTTTGAGTACCTACAAAACATCTTTAATATTAACTTTAAATACAGTTATCAAGTATAATCTAATTTTATTCTGTTTGACTACATGAACATATTTAATGTACATTGTCCTCGGACCACGCAAGACTTCAACACTAACAACTGGATAAGCATCTTGCAAGTCAGTTGTTGGCACTGTGCTTTGCGCCAAAATAACAGAATAACTGGCGACTGGCAAGCCGAGCCGGGCTGTTGTCGCGGTGCGCGGCGCGCGGGGACTTCGTTCGTTGCCTGGCAACGGCGAGATAAGGTCACACTAGACGCCGCTTTTCGGTTTAGAAATCGCGTGTTTGACGAAAAATACACGTGATATCTTACTACACCCCCCTCCCCCCTTGTGATATTTCGTGATTTTTGCCAAACCCCCTCCCCCCTTTCAAGCCACACGTGATTAATGGACGGTCCCTTAGTGGCTTATTAATTTTGGTTATTGAGATCCATAGACATGGCAAATTTTGCAACAATCTGTAGTAGACGTTCGATATAGAGGTGCAGCTGTTTATTCAAATATTATGCTGTATTGTGCAACGGTCTCTGCTCTAGGCAGCCGCACCGCATCCGCGTCGGACTCGTTGCGTAATGTTGCCGTCTCGTTTCCTATTTATTAGGTCGATCTATTTCAGTGCGATAACATAGAGAGCCAATACGCATTGCCAATATTTTTACGATATCACTTGAAATGCCAACAAAAAACATTCGGGAGAAAAACACGCTTCATTGGACGGTAGCCGGGTTCAAGATTTGTTTCATGTACGATCAGCAAAATGAGCGCTATTTTATTACTTTCTTTATGTTTCAATACGTTTTCTCTTGTAGCCAACATTGGCATTGAAAACCTCTTATTAAGGAGGTGGCAACTTCGAATTATCGAAGCTGTTTTTTTAGGTAAACACAGGCACAGTTAAGTCACATGACTATGTTAATATTAATATAGTAGTTGACTACAAACGGTATATAGCTTACTTTGAATTTGCACGTAGTTATTAGATAATTTGATTGCTATTCATATTTCTGTCTGAATGTGTGTTCCCCTTCGATGGTGTTCCCCGATAGTTACAATCTGGGTGTCTTCAAATCAAGAGTGAATCGGTTTCTACTAGGCAAGCGTGCTCCATCGTAGACTGCATCGTCGCTTAACATCAGGCCAGTTAAAGGCCAAACGCAAGCCTATTATTGAATTAAAAAAAAGAACTACCTACTTAGAAAGGAACCGCTACTGGCTCTAAGTACTAACTTCCATGCGAAGTTCAGACGCTCTGACAACTTCTTATTAAGGCTGTTCCAAAACAGGTAAATTTCACCCGATAAACATTGAAGTTATCTTCCGCTGCGCGCATGGTTTCAATACACCTCGTGGAATTTTCTTCTGGTTATTTGTAACATCTCCGAAGGGGTAGTAAAACTTCAGTTCAGTTCAGTATCTTTATTTCAATTGGGTACAAATACAAGTACACTTTCGAAAGGTCATAAATTAAACATTAAAAGTACATAGTCTCAAAGAAAAAAGGAATACTTCTACATAATCATTGACTTTCACATAATCATCGACATTCATCATCATTGACTTCGACTGGTATGGTAGTTCAAACAAATCACTCTGGTAAAATTGGTGTTGAATTTCACTCAGTTGTCAGAATCATAATTATTGCCAGCTTTAATCCGTTTTCCGTTTACGTGCAATAAGACCATAGCCTGTTAAAAAGCTAAGAAAGAAACATTATCAATAAAAAGTAACCAGGTAAAACAACGTAGTTCTATGACTCGATTTGAATATTTGAAGCAGTCGAGGTTATTTTGATATCATAAATCTCAATGGTATCATTGACATAGGTAAATTACTTCCGGTCCTATTTAGCGCGCTTGAGATAATTTAGGTCACTTCAATACTCATGCATGACATTACCAACGAGAGAGACAAATACCAAGAAAATCTTGATGGCGGGAGAATAGGGTCCCTCGTTCTAAAATTTAAAAACTGGCGCCTAAACTTTAACCTAGATCGGAAACAAAAAAATCACCCGACAAACGGCTATTTGTTTCGGGACGCAACTTAATATTAATCTTATAACCGGCCGGCCAATCAATACTGTAAACAAAGCACTGACTAGCTAACGATATAAACATGCAGAAATATCAGCATCAGCACCAACTATATTTGAATGCAATGATAACCGCGGGGTCATTTCGCCAATACCACTTTATCAATCAAACTAAGTAGGTATCAATAGCAATCAGACCTGACTTGTAGGAGGTTATCAGTTCAGGCACCGCTGTTGTTGTCTACTTGACAGTCTTCAAACTTTACTATACTATCTGATAGCGATCATAAGTAACTTCCATTTGTGGTTCTTGTAGCGCTACTGTTACTATAGTGTCATTGGGTCTATACATAAATGCTACAAGTCAGTTTTTTTTTTATTGTATTGTACAATCATGATGAAATTCTATTTGTTGTTCAATTTCTTGTTTGCATTTGAATGAGATAAAAAATAAAGCACTTTTTTTTTCAGTAATCTATGTCTCTCGGTCGTCTTCTATGCTTTAAGATTAGGTTTATTTAGTCTCTAATGTGAGTATTAGAAATTAAATAAACCGTAGATAAGTATTACATTATTCATAGTGAACGTTGTGTACTTGTGTCGCAATACCAGATGGTTATTACATATTTTCCCTAGCGGATTCACTGTCTTTAGTTATATTCTTTATACTGTTTACATTCGATGCTTGGTACTTTAGTGCAAAATTGTCTTCATGGTACATTCAAGATCTAATTTGTTATGCTATATAGGGAAACGGGCCAGTGGAATTTGCCGATTGAATCTGTCAGTTTTGTTTGGCTGATATCATTTCAATTTTTTCTCTTCATTCCTATTTTCCAATCAACAGTAAAATCGCGGTTGAAATGCTTCATTTCTGCTGCTTCAAAATGTATCCGTTCCCTATTCTTTATAATTGATTTACTTAATGATAATATGTATTATCCTGACTCTTATAATACAGGTACTCTACCTGTATAAGAAACAGATATTCGCATAACTTGCATATAATATAATAAATAAGATTTTTAAAAGTTACAATTTCATTAGTAACATCTGTGTTATGTACAGTTTGATTCTATTTGTTTTATTTTCCTATGGCATCATTATATTGAATCAAACCATTGCTTTTAAGTGCTCAATGTCGTTCCACTCGAAACGAATATCTAGGTCCGTTGATAACAGGAGTGTTTTTCACAATCGACTCGTGCTCGCGAAAGATTTACAGTGGCTCACTGTACGATGGTAAAACACGAAGTTATTTCCGACGGAATCCGCCTTGTGGATTTGCTCCGACGAAAATAGTATCATCGATCTTATTCGTAACAGAGAATAACAGCGATCGCATATTTATTTGTATAACGGCATATAGGAAAACTTTTGCCTTATTTTCGGAGTTCATTTACATATTCATGTCGTTATGTACTATTAACTTTGGTGAAATGTGAAAGCTTGTAACGTTGCAAATATTACGCACGTTTCCAACGAATCTTAAACGATATCCTGTAAAAACAAAGATTTTAGACTGTCCTAGCTCAGAACAAAGCGCATCAAATTCGCATTTTGGCTTTTGTCGGTCCACTTTATTCAATTAGGCGTTGATTGTCGGAGGCAAGAGGTCGCGTCGGGGTTGTGTCTGCACTAATTAGGGCCTCGGTGCTCGCCCACGCACGTGGCCATTGTCACTCTCCTACCTATAATTCTACCCACTTCACGTGACACTTCATCTAATGATATACGGCGTACCTTGCTACGAACAATAAAGCAGTAATTGTGGTCTCCTTTAATGCCTTAATCTGGTCGGTCTTGGATATACGAGATAAATCGCATTGAAATCAATCTTGAAAATTCGCAGCTATAATCAACTGACGTGTTGAAAGCACTCAATAACACGTTACATTATTCATGTCCGACGCCAAGGTTGTATGCAAATTTTACAGTTGAAGCCGAATATAGCTGAAGTACTGCATACTTTCTATGTGGTCTTGGAAATATTGTCGATTCAGCGCCACATGCGAGTGGCCCTCGAGTGTCATAGCTCTCGGACGCCTCTCTATTGCTAAATACCTTGTTTATATTGACGTCTGTGTTGTTAGACGCGGCGAGAACACTGCCAAGAAATACCGGTGCCGCGGTATCTGCTCCTCCAATTTTATTTTGTTACTAAACGTCATTGTTTAGTTTTCGTTGCGCGTTACTTACACTTTCTTTAATTTATAATCTCTTAGTTATTTTGCCATTATTCTGATTGCCTTATCAAGCGAATCTCCTAAATTGTACGTGACTAAAATGATTGTTAGCTTGTAGTTTCTTACATTTACGTGTGCTACTGTAATAAACAAATACCGAATTTCAAATGTAAAGTCATTGACATTTTCAGTCCGCTTCTTAATTTGACGCTACTATTTGACTTTATCTATTGTTTTATATTGATGTTGTGATTGTATATTATCGTTGATCACGTGCGTTTCACATAATGGGAAACTGGTTTTGAGTCTTTGTAAACAAAACGGGCTGGGATCAGGTTTGGGCCCGAGCGATGTGTTCGCGTGGGCGGCCTTGACTGCATGAAGGACGGCCGGTCGCGCTCCGCACACCACTCGCCGCGTGCGCGCGCGCACCCGCCACCGTCGGGGGCGTGGCCCTCTCACCACACGCGATGTCGACAGCTGTTTTTTTATCAACACACATGATAGAAACTTGTCGTTCTCGCGTTTAATTAATAATTATGTCTTCGATGCCAACATACGTGCGCGAAACGACGTTAGTGACGTTTTTATCGATACTGTTACAATCGTAACAAAAACTACCGTCACATATGCTGCAGAATATTTTAAACGTCAGCTCTCTTTCACATTGCTGTACTAGTTCAGCCAAAAGCGTGAATGGAAAAAAGACGATGAGAAGTACATTCATACTTGTTCTATTAAATATTCAAGAAACCCGGATGCTGGATACGTACCAGCCATAATAATAAGTAGATCGCTTAAAGTGAGTAAAAATGTTCGTAAGACTGACTTTCCAAAAATTCTGTTCGTATATTACACTTAACGTACCGTGAAGACTTCAATGTACATGTCGATACAAAATTTACGCTTTTTAAAATTCTTACAAGTAAGTACATGTTATTACATTATATCCTGTTTTTAAAGCTATTTTTGCTTCAACATTTAGCCAAATTATTAGGTATGATAATGAACGCTGTTTATCTATTTGAAAAACAAAACAATTCCCTCATTACTCACAAGTACTTAATTATTGAAATGACAAGTGTCGTGGAAATAGTTACATACTTGTCTGGCACTCGAATACACAACAATAAACGAGGCCATCTGTTCGTATAAATAATTTGTAAAATATATACACGCCAGTTTTGTAATACAAACATCGTTAGTTAAATCTCAAAGTGTCATGCCTATTGGATCTATGACATCTACTCCACCATCATCTATATCATCGAGAACCGGACCGCTGTCGCTCGCTTCTTTATTTTAAATTTTAATATTCTACGTTTGCGAATCTTCGAGCTTTGTTGATGTATATTTATAGAAGTAGCGTTTTTTGCCAACAACCGAATCCTCCTCCGCCCGGTGACAAACAATTATTGGTTGTATTTGTTTTATTTATTTTTTTGGTCGATTTACCAACATTAGAGTCGGTCGTTGCTCCTTGAAATTTTGCGCAACGTTTCGAGCTTTTCGGAGATTTCACTGTTTCACGCGAGGTTTCTTTATCCTTATCGGAATAGTTTTATATCGTTCATTGAACTCTTGGCAACTATGCCGTAAAGGGGATTTCGTAATAACAAATTTTTATATCAGTTTCAGTTTTAAATATATTGCTTTGTCGTGCAACCGTTACCGTGGCGTCTTTATAGACCGACATTTCTTATCTCTCACGAAAATATTGATCCAAGGCTCTGTTTGAACAGCAACATTGATAATGCCCCGTCTAAAGTTGATGTTTTACTTTTTAATTACTCACTCAGGAATCGTGCCATGACTTGTGATAATGAAGATGTTCAGCAACACATGATACTAAAGTGAGACAATTTCATTATGTCGTTTAAAAGAAATAATTATATGTAAATGAATTCAGAACTAGATGCAGCTTGACTCGTAGATCGTGTAGGCGTGTTACAATATATCAAGGCATAGATACATTCCTGTACATGTTCAAATTGTACACCTACACGGCGTAGTTACATTTGAAATGGTGTAGTACATGAATGTATGGATGTAAAAGAATAATCGGCCGGGTCGCAGCGTCCTTGCTCGTAAAGTGGATAATCACGACTCAACTCGTGAATGTGTCCGCAGGAGATTGAATAACAAACACATATTCTGTATACTAAATCAATTGGCAGGGTTCAAATTTAAAAACATCCTCTGAGAATGTTTGGTCAAGTCATTTGGTCCTCCAAAATCTTTTTAAATGCGCTGTTTTTATCGAAGCTTGTAGAACATCATGAGCCGCTACTTCTCCATTCATTATGATATTTAGCTACTACGTGACATTTGCGCATAATGCGACTGGTGCATAATCAGTCGTAATAACAAAACTTGAGTTTTCTGGAGTTTTATTTAAGTACAGCTTATTAAATGAACATATTTAAAGCCACAACTCACGAGCGATTAGCAACAGAAAATAAATCACCAATGAAATAAAAAAGATCGAGGCAGATTGCAGAATTTCATTAGAGATTCTTTTAAGATCCAGAAATTGAATGAGACACTCAACCAGTTAAAACTGTTGTCACAGTAACAGTTTTATAAACTTCCCGCTGTCTTTAATAATGTGGGGTTTCCTTCTCAATATATACTTACTACTCACGTTTGCACGCTTGACGAGACCACCACTTACCAGGAGTAATTTATTTTAAGATGTTCCATCTTTTTCTACCTTTGGCGTCATATAACACGGTTGTAGTACTAGCTGGCAGCACAATTTAGATTAAGGCATCCACGATTTTTTACTGAGGTATCAAAGGAATAAACTGCGATGCAACAAATTATGCCTTAAATATTGAAAATTAAATGTAATAAATAACCTTCTCCTTTTTGAAGTCTGTTAAAAATGTGGTGTCGTTGTACATGTTCTTCCTGAATTCTCGGCTACATGCAATCAGGTATTTTTGAGGGATCAAAGAAATAAATTAAAAATAATGTTTAAACGTGTCTTTTGTATCTTTGCAGGTGTTCGGCACAGTCGAGCTCCCCGACAAGCCGATCATGCTGCCTCCGTTCGTGGAGGCGACGCATTGCCTCGGCTACCACCTGACGCGCAAAGGGCGCGCCGTCGCCGACCGCGTCGTCTCCGTGCTCGGCTACGCCTGCCCCGACATCACGTATAGCCCCAGCCTCTACCCCATCACTGCTGCTTTGCTGCACTTCATGCCTGGTGAGTTAATATTAACTGCTGTCCTCTCTTTTATTTTATTTAAGGTCAAATGCTTGCTGTGCTTACAGCGAAGCCAACGCGCACAGCAAGCCAACATATCATCTGTTCTTCTCTCTCTCTTGTCTGTAGAATACCTTGACGCATAACTATGAGAAGGGTAGGTTCTGGTAGGTAAAAATTAAGACTATTATTTCAGCTTTGACGACCGGCAGGATTCGGACCTTCGTCATCTGTGTTGACGTCCCGAGCGCTCTATCCGCTAAGCTATGGTCGCTTTCTTGTCGGCTTCCATATTCTTTGTCTTAGCATCAGATCTAATCGAAAAAACGAATTCTGCAGTCGTGAATTTTTTGAATTGCATGGCATTTAAATAGTAATGAGTAAGAGTAAATCCTAAAGAGTGGAACAACACTTGAACAAAAATTACTTATGAACTATTTCCTGAAACCACTTTTGACAAAGTGTTGTATCGGCATTCATACAAAGTTCTCTGCAATTCTATGCGTTTTTTTTCTATACAAAGTTCAGAGTATCTTAGCAGATGGCGTTTCAAACAAGGGTTACCGCAAATTTCCGTTATCGGATCCACAATATTTTCCCTGTGTTGTTTTCTAAAGCGTTAATCTTGCATCAGTTATGGATTATTGAAAACAAATGGTCCATGCATTTTATCGATCGCCAACATTACTCGCGCGTAACGACTTCAATGGAGCTGTTAATTTTATTACTGCGGTTCGCTCAGTTTATGAATAACCAACCGCAGCCACTACTTTATTGGTTGTCATTACCGATATTATGCCGAACATTTTTCTTTAATACTATCGAACGACCAATAAATTATAGCCCTCCTTCATTATTATGTACTTCATTACATCTATACTAATATTATAAAGAGGAAAGATTTGATTGTTTGTTTGTTTGTTTGCATTGAATAGGCTCCGAAACAACTGAACCGATTTGAAAAATTCTTTCACTGTTGGGAAGCTACACTATCCCCGGGTGACATAGGCTATATGAGAAGGGAATTCTTTGTTTAAGCCTATTGTTATGTAATTTTTATTTATTCGACAAACGTATATTGTGTAACTGCGTAATGTCACTTAAATTGTTACTTTTAAAAATTTTATCCCCGAGGACCTATAATTAGCTTCTGGATCTATTAAGATTGTTATATTTTTTTAAGGCTGTTGGTCTTCCTTTGAAATAAATAAATAAATAAATCTATACCCGTGCGTAGCCGGGCCGGACCGCTAGTTAGTTATAAATATAAAGCTCGGGATTCTGGGATTTTTTATAGTATTCTAATTGTCAGAATTGCCAGCTGTCTTGATTTCATCGTTTGTATTTGCAAATAAATCTCCATGGGCATGAAAGCAATTTGTTTCAGTGCATTCAGGTGCCAACCGGTTACACAGAGCTCTCAGTTCTGGAGCAGAGGCGTCGCAGAATTTATAGTCGGTCTCGCCTTAATTCAGTAATGAGTGCGGGGGGCGATAATTGAACTCAGCAATAGGCAAATTGCCGGAGCAGCCTCCCGTCTACAGCGCTATTATTACGGCATCTGCCAACCCAACACTCGACCCTATCCCGGGGTTGCAAGGATCAGTATTATCTGCTGAACGACCGCATCCGCAATCGATATTATCAAGAACTAAATTGG
The DNA here is from genome assembly GCA_914767915.1 of Agriopis aurantiaria. Taxonomy (NCBI): domain Eukaryota; kingdom Metazoa; phylum Arthropoda; class Insecta; order Lepidoptera; family Geometridae; genus Agriopis; species Agriopis aurantiaria. The sequence continues at coordinate 2,724,561 of OU611982.1, forward strand.
ACTCTAGCAGTCTGCAAGAGGGTTCGTAATGCGTCCGATAGGGATCTGGCCGGGTTGACGTTGATCAAACAATTCGTACACCTAATGGACGTCGCCGGTCCGCCACAGATTTGCATCGCGTCCGTCGTGCCTGTCCATTTCAAACGTCTCACATCCTCTCGCGAACGTTTTCATATAATCGTCTGGAATGCGATGCGTCCATACTATCTGGAGCATGCTTGTTTTCGTACCAAATCAGTACCAATCAAAGCGTTTAGCTCGTATTCATTGATATTGAAGACGGCTGGACGTAAAAATAACCACGCCACAATTGCACTGTACCATAATGTGACGTATACCTAAAGCATAATATTCATTTCGACACGCGAGGAGCGGGAACAAGTCGTAGAGCCAATTTGGTGGCCGGATGACTCTAAAAGTGACAATTTCCTCTCGAGCTCTCGAGAACTCGATTAGGGTAACTGTGGCTTTTGTATAAAGTAAAACTGTTATGTTTCTTACCAGCATGAACAAACCATTAGAATCCTTACAACGATACTAAACCCTACTACTGCCACTATACTGTACAATGACAATGCGGTTGCAGCGGGACCACTTAGGGTACTTAGTATGCAAGTCCGACTGCCTCGCCACCCTGGAGTGCCACACTCTGTTATCTTAATGCGTTGCTATATCCCGAGTGAACCGACAGTCACGTTTCTCTTACGTACCTACTATTGATCTAAAATTATCAATGACGTCTGCTTGAGTCACGTGCGTCGAAGTCCACATTGGGAATTGATTATCTGTGTCTAGGCGTGCTTGCGTTATTGCCTATAACCCATAGCCGAAGTCCTCCAGTCGGATCGCACGCGTCCGTGACACTGCGAATTCTTTGACGGCGCTATCGCTTTCCGCAGTTCCAAGCGGAACTTTGCCAAGAGTCAAAATAGCGTCATCGACAACACCGCTCCAATTCATGTGTTTTTGCGCGAATAAATAAAGTTAGTGTTCGCGATTCGGTCCGTACACATAAACCGGGGCCCGGTTGTTTTATTGGTTGGCTCACCGCCAGTGCTCCTGCGTTTGTATCGATCTGGCAGCGCTCGGAGTCCGCAAGTCCGCACCGCTTGCAATGTGACCGCTGCGAGCATCTCGGCCCCGCTGACGGTCATCCCTCTTATCTTCCCGCATTGTTTTATCAACAAACGTATCTCTGATAAGCCTGTTTGTTTTCACGTTTTAATCAGACTCTCGCAAAAAACAATGTTCGGATTGAACAAGCCGTTCATTCAATTAAACACGTACTGAACCGTGCTCCATTCACCGCGACTCCATCACAAAGGTCGAAGGGCCTTACAAAAAGCTTGAATAGAATTGTCATTACATGTTGTTTGTTCGTTTTCTGTGGGTATTGAAGCGAGTCGCGGCTTCCTGTTCCGTTCTCGCGTCGCACTAATGGTTTATCACCGTCGACACGTAGATAAGGTTTAGTAACCTTTTCCTTATTAAGGTCCTCTTTTCCCACATTTAGCGATCATTCTAGTTTTAGTTTGTCTACTTCCATGGTAAGCTTAAAATTATAAAAATTGTGGCATATTACAATTGAATATTTTATCTAAGAAACCGTGAAGACCGAAACACGATTAGGAAATTTTACTCGAAGGAAGAAAAAATTAAAGTAACACTGATTTAAACTTTTCTCCCTGTTTTTTCGGATTAATTCAAATACCTTAGGTACCGGAGGGAACCGTAAAGGTACATTTTAATTACAGCTATACTTTTCGAAAAATATGTGAATAACCTAAAACTTACCTCAAAAATAAAAGTAGCGGAACGCACGACTGTGTGGTAATGCCATCGTTTTGTTCCGAAACTAATTGCTATTTTAATGCAATATATTAAGCCTTATAGTATGTAGTAACTAGCGTTGCTTAAAAGTGGTCTTAACATAGAGGAACTTTGCCTGAATCACTGCCCGAGCGGCCGCCAGGAACAATCTCTTTAAAACAACTTTCCCATAAAATCGAGCCATGGAATAATTTTGGGAAATGTAACGTAGTACTTAGCCTGAATTATTATAATAATTCAGTAAACTCTGCCGGTGGTTGCCTTTGTAGATTTTCGTGTACAAGTTCTTTATGAAATATTAATTTAATGCTTCTGGCGTACTTCAAAGGTTTTTGGAGTTTTAGTCCATTCTCAGAATTCGCTTTTAGCCTTGGGCGAATTTTACTGCACCAGTGGTCTTTGTTACATCTGGTTTTCAAAACGAATTTAATGTAGATGTAGTCTGATACAATAGCTATGATGCCAAGGAAAGAGGGGATGAGTCAACAAACTTATTGACTCATCCCTTTTTTCCTTAACATCACAGATGGTAGGTACTAATATGAACTTTATTCGTAACAATCATAGCAAAACAGCTTTTTCATAACATCTTTTATTGCTACAGGTTTATCAAGATAGATACCGCAAGGGCTGTTAATATAATCTTTGAGGGTCGGCAACGTATCTGTGATGCTCCTTTACAGGTATCCATAGACAACGGTGATCTCTTACCATCAGGCGGACCGTTAGCTTGTTTGCCACCTATGGCATAAAATAAATAAACAAGGACGTCAAGTTGTATCAATACCCAGCGTGTCGCATTTTTTGTACATAATATGACGTCACGAGAGCATGATTGTGCTTGATTCGTATTTTTTTTTTACATTTAGGTTTGTCTATATTTATATTGTAAAGAGGAAAGATTTGATTGTTTGTTTGCATTGAATAAACTCAGAAAATAATGAACCGATTTGAAAAAAAATTTCACTGTTGGGAAGCTACACTATCCCCGGGTGACATCTAGGCTATAATCTATACCCGTGCGAAGCTGGGGCGGACCGCTAGTTACCAATAAACTGTGTATTAGAAAATACACTTATTGCGTAATTTTGGATTTGATGCTCTTAATGCTAGTTTAATTCTATTTGCTTGCTTTCGAGGAGTTGACAGTTTACTAGACATTTTACATTGCTATTTGACATTTTCGTATTGAAGTCTAACGTGCTGCTGTTCAGATGATAGATGTCGAACTGAATTATGCGGCGCGCTAGCTGAAGCATTGCTCTATAGACATGCGTCTATAGAGCAGTCGGACTATAGATTTCATCGTAGACCTCACCATCGCTTAACATCGACAGATCAGGCGAGGCGGTCAAAAGCAAACCTAAACAACAATAAAAACAAACAAAAAACAAACGCACATTTAAACAAATAATACAAACAACAAACACCAACAATCAATCAACAATTAAAACAATTAACAACAACAACAATTATCAACAATAAATATTATTGTTTTTATTTTTTTTATTATTGATTTTTATTGTTGTTTCAATATAAACACGGGTCTAGCCCGGACATTTGGTAGGCATTGGTGGGGCCGAAGCCAACACCAAGAGGCCCCGTTGAATATAAAATACAATATTATTGAATGTGTATAAAATGGATTATAAAACTATTGTACAGTATAGAATATAAAACGTCTAGGCTATTGAGGTGAACAACTTGTGGATGGGATAACAGATCTATGGTATGAGGTACGGCACCTGCCAATTATGCCTCATTTCAAAATACTTAGGCAGGTGATGACTTGCCACTCACTAAATGGGCCCACCATAATGGCTGCCGCATATTGGCACCGGAAGGGCATTATTGTTGTTATTATTATTATTTTTAATTATTTATTATTTGTTGATTTTTTATTATCAACAATTTTAAACAAGAATAAAAATCTTGCGGACCTAAAATAAGGATAGACCCATCCTTATTTTAGGTCTGTGGATTTTGTTAAAAACAAGTCATGTTTGTACACCTGATAAACGTAAAGCGTAATATATTATATTACGCCATGTAGGTACGTGACGGAAAGTAAACGAAGCAGTCTATCTCTATTACACACGAAAGCTTCCCCCGTTATGGTCGAAGTTCCCCTTTATTAGGCTGTAAAAGATCCGTGGCGATGCGTGCTTTAGAAGGAATATTGATTTTTCAAAACTGGATGATGTTGGAGAAAAGGGGATTCGCAAAACAAAGGAAGTTTAGCTTCAAAAAAGCTTTGTTTGGACTTATAACCATACATATAACTAATTTAGCTATATATACTGCATGGCAATGCTTAAGGCTATTTAAAAATAGAAAAAATATGGCCTATGTTACCCGGGGATAGTGTAGCTTCCCAACAGTGAAAGACTTTTTCAAATCGGTTCAGTAGTTTCGGAGCCTATTCAATGCAAACAAACAAACACACAATCAAATCTTTCCTCTTTATAATATACTAGCAGTCCGCCCCAGCTTCGCACGGGTATAGACTATAGCCTATGTCACCCGGGGATAGTGCAGCTTCCCAACAGTGAAAGAATTTTTCAAATCGGTTCAGTAGTTTCAGAGCCTATTCAATGCAAACAAACAAACAAACAAACAAACAAACAATCAAATCTTTCCTCTTTATAATATTAGTATAGACTAGCTGACCTGACAGACGTTGTCCTGTCTTAGAACTGTCAAACACGCAAAGTCAAAATTGTTAAACTTATTGATTTTACACCTTGGGTTACACTATTGGAGTTTTAATAAGGATCCCTATTATTTTTTTTAAATATAATATAGCCTATGTTACCCGGGGATAGTGTAGCTTCCCAACAGTGAAAGAATTTTTCAAATCGGTTCAGTAGTTTCGGAGCCTATTCAATGCAAACAAACAAACAAACAAATAATCAAATCTTTCCTCTTTATAATATTAATATAGAAGTATAGATTTATGGGATATTTACCGTGGTCTCCCCGTGAACATGGTGCATGTATCTGCGCCCAAATATCGGGAGCTCATTCCAAAACCTTACCACGGTAAATATCCCGCAAATAATCATATAACTTTAGTGAACAACCGTGATAGTTCAAAACACTATTCAGTTAGTTCAAAATCCACAACGAATAAAACAAAATCTTTAATTCTATATCTGTTTACAATTGAGTTATCTTACCGCACCATCTCGTTATTTTATAGCGTTAATCAAAGAGTTACTGGCCAAGGCCGGGCCTATTTCCATACGAGGTCCATTATTAGTATTGTGTCACTTTGTTAGTCAGGCTTGTGATGTCATTGTTGTTTTGGACTTTATCTAGATTGGAATAATTCGTACTCAAACTCTAAATACCCTAAAACACTGTTTTAAACTATCACTGTTGTTTACTAAATTTATATGATTATTTACGGGACATTTACCGTGGTAAGGTTGTGGAATGAGCTCCCGATATTTCGGCGCAGTTACATGCACCATGTTCACGGGAAGACAACAACCGTGATAGTTTAAAACAGTGTTTTAGGGTATATAGCGTTTGAGTAGGAATTATTCCAATCTAGATAAAGTCCAAAACAACAATGACATCATGAAAGAATTAGTCTTCCCGTGTAATGTATGTGACTGACAGACGTGAATGTGAATGACAGACGGACAACAAAGTGATCCTATAAGGGTTCTGCTATTTCTTTTTGAGGAACGAAACTAAAAAATCATACGCGTGAGCGAGATCGCTGCGATACCCGATATTCTGGCCCTTAACGCTTCGTATTTCACTTTTTTAATTATATTCCCAAGACTTTGCACAGCAGTGGGACAGTATAGGTTAAAAAAAAACCCAAGACTCACTTACTGAGAGTTTAATGTTACTAGCGAGAAGATGAAACGTATGAAGACTATTGAAAATAGCTGAGCGTGAAAAGCGCCAAGAGGCAGCCTCCGCCACGCGATAACTTGACCTAGTTGCGAGTGAACGAACTCTTGCTTGCCTACAGGCCGGCGAAGGTTTCAGATTTAACTTGCGATATTAGCATAAGAACGCGTTCGTCGTTTTAAAATTAAATATTCGTTGTAAAGTCTTAAACATCGACGTATAGTTTCTAGTCTTTCGGTTTTTATCGGATACATTACTTCGGGGTACTTGATCTATTTCCCTCCAGTACCCTTATGGCTACCTGTTTTAAGCGATTCTGTTTATGTGATTGCGAAAAGTTGCGGGACCGCAAACTGTATCTCGGCGCGTTAAGGTTCACGTTCACGTGATTTGCCGCACTGCGCTGTTTCAGCGCTGCCTATAGCCGTAAGGTACCTGACCGTTTTACTATCGGACAGCAACAGGGCACCAAAAAGAGACATTTATTTATGGTTTATATTCCAAAAACCCGAACGAAGCGCTTTGAACTTTTATTGTGGGCACCTGTAAACTGTTGAATGTGCTGCTTGAAAGCATCCCCGATTAGATACAATTTTGGTGTTTGAAATCGCTAGTAAATCGGTTTTTTCTAGGCAAGCGTGTTCCATAGTAGACTGGATCAGACGAGATGGCAACCTATTTCAAATGCAAGCGTATTTCCCGATAAAATAAAATTGTATTGAAACTGAAAAATACCATTCCTAAAAGGACATAATTTGAGTTCGTTTCGTAATCGGTGGGTATTTGTTGCTCTTTAGAAGTTCAAAGGGCATATCAAAACAGACAACCCGATGTTTTGGACAGCCCATTCAGAACGAAAATAAAAATAATTAGGAAAAGCGTAAGAAATAAACGTGAGGACGTATTATGCTACGACTACCCACACAAAGGCAGTTTATCGACGTCATATAGCCCAGTCACGTAGCCCGCCTTTTAATCGTACATTTATTAAACTTTTTCCTTGCTCTGTTTTCGCTGGCACCTCAGGGTCTTCGAATTCCAATGGGATCATTTTCAAAAATGTTCTGACTTTGAGCTTCACTAAGCATTGCCACGTGCCTATTTTTATCCAGCCTCGCTGATATGGAACAGCCTGTCAAAGTTTACCGTAATTTTAGGCGTTTTGGTTATATTGGTAACCGAATTCCATTTCATGATTTAGTACTGAGCTGTTTGACTTGATTCTCTAAGATTTATCCTCATAAGGAACTTTCACGTTATCAATAAAAATTCTAAGCTATGTAAAGACTTGAGAGTTGCAACTAAGAACGGGGCTGCGTAATTAGACCGAAAGCTTCCAAAAATAACCCGCAGTTTCAGCCGGAGTGGCGTCTGTATAATCTAACACGTCTGCGTATTTAAACAAAATAGTGCTAATAGTTACGGAATAGTTACCTACACCTAAAATACCAGCACTGTACCATGCGTTAAATTATTTTTACAAGCTTTTATTTAACTTGCAATGTTTGTATGTTTGTTTCATCATCATCATCATCATCAGCCGGAAGACGTCCACTGCTGAACATAGGCCTCCCCCTTTAACCTCCACACTGAACGACAGCCTGCCTTTTGCATCCCCTGGATGCCCGCGACTATCACAATGTCGTCGGTCCATCTAGTGGGAGGCCTACCTACGCTGCGTCTTCCGTATTAATTTCCGTATTAATTGCGTATGTTTGTTTGTTTAGGTCAAATGTTGCAAACTGAATTAGAATTAGTTCCGGAAATCGATTTTGCAACGTAACAAAGTGTCAATGTTGTGTCAATGTTGTGTCAATTGCCTGTAAGAAGCAGCAAGTTTTTTTACAACTGTTAATGTAAAAAAGTGTATAAAACTTGTATTTTCATTGTCTCCTAACGTTCGAAGACGTCGCACGCTCCCAGTAAACAAACTAGATTCCCTAGTCAGACTGGAACGCAACGAATCACCCTTCACGCTTGGCTTCCCCACGTGTTTCGCATTGCCATTCATTTTGCGAACTCGATGGCTTTTAGTTGTTCTATACAGAGGGCAGCTTTAGGTACATCTCGCATCCTTCCCGTCCTGTAGATAATAGCTCATTTATATTTAAAGCCAGGTGTGTGACCGGTGACGATTTTGCTCCATTCAACACAGTCCATATAAAAGATAAAAGAACGAAGTATGTGCCAGCTGCCAGGGGAATGAGTTACTAGAAATAGTTTGACAATATATTAACGAAACTATCAGTTTATGTATGTTATAGATAGGTACTTCAGTAAATCTTCAAAGCGGGCAAAAGTTAATAAAACCTCTAACACTTGGGAACTGTGCTAGAACTATTCCAAGAACTCTTAACTAATAAAGTTCGGGATGCTGGAAGAGAATAGTTTTAATTATTTATCTCTAGTCCCTGTACGCGTGTGCGTACAAAACACAAAAATAAAAATAAACTAAATGGATACATCATCCATCCAAGTAGTATTCTGTATACTTATTAAAATAAAATGAAACGAATGCTTCGACTAAAATAAAATGAATGGACGGGCCCAGTAGAAGCGTATTTTTGAAGATAACAAAATGAGCGCCGGCTCTCATTTCGTTTCAGTCGGCCTCTAGCCGTAGGAAGTGCAACACGCGTCTATTGTTACGTGATAACGAAACATCTGACAACATTATGCATTCATATGCTTTCCCGAAGTGTAAATACACAAATAAAACCGGGATCTATTTTTGTAACAAATATACTGTAAATTTTTATAATTAGGTGTTGAAGTATATGTCGGACGGTTTTGACTCGTTTTTACTGAGCAATTTCAATGGTTAGGGCCCGTCCATTCATTTTATTTTGGTCGAAGTATTAAAGCTGAATAAACATTTCTAGTCGCTTGTTTCACCGTTATTATATTTTAACAGAAAAATTTCCCTTATACAAAAAATACTACTATTATTATTTATATCTATGCCAGTCCAGATGCCTATCTGAAATTGATTACAATTTAGAGTCCATTATAATTACTTGGAAATTTTAATGCCTGATCTAGTTTGGCCTTTCATAATACTGTCATAATACAGGTATTACAAGCCTTCAAAAAAACCTATTGGTATTAGTAAAATAGGATTATTTATTTAAACATTGTGTGCCTTCAAATTTGACGACGACAAACAAAATCAAATTAATCAACAAACAAATTCTGCACAAAATGCCCAAATATAGGCAAAAGGGGGTGCTCTGCTACAGTTTTTAGGTTGACGTTGTTACTACCCTTCAATTTCATGTACATACCTTATTTAAGCCCATGTTTATGTAAATAAATATATTTGTATTTTCATCTACTCGCCAAGGAAGACACCTTTTTCCGAGCGACAGCATGAAAACCGTCAGTTCAGATCTGTGCAAACATTTTCTGAGGCGCTACATAAACGAGGTAGAGTCAAAATCATCCTAAAAATATTATTATACCGGACTCTGGAATTTTTTGGTAAACTGAAAACAAACATTTTTAAATATAGTTATGTGATTATTAACGGGATATTTACCGTGGTAAGCTTGTGGAAAGAGCTCCCGATATTTCGGCGCAGTTAAAAGCAACATATTCACGGGAAGACTGAAGAATGCAGGTGGTTGGTCGAACAGTTCAAAGGTGCAGACAATACGATATATTATGTCATCTCGTCGTGTATCCTATAGTTTAAAACAGTGTTTAAAAAAATATAGTAACATTTTTGTCACTCAGTTCACATTCGCTATTCATTTCAGGCTTAACTTACAATTTGCAGCTCTCGAAGGCTTTCATCGCCGTTGTAGCACAGATTAAATAGTACTTAATATGTCGGACTGTGATGTAGTGTCTCGTTCCAACCAGGAGTGCTTTCACCCCGCTCCCAGCGGAGGTCGTTAGGGGTATGTGGGTCGCGAGTTAGGAGCTACCAATCCGACGCTTTTGCTCTTTGTGTTTTTTGTTTCGCCTATATCTCACTGCTGGGTAAAAGTCTGCCCCGGTTCTTTTCTCTTTGTATTTGGCTAAACTTGGAATGAATAGCAAGACTGATGTCTAGACGAGACTGACTGATGTCTATTTTGTATGCATATTTTTTATGTTCCCTATTGACTCCGAAACGGTTAGAACGATTTTGATGAAATTTTCAGGTAATCTTCAGATTATCCATCGAGTGATCCTGTGAAGTTTAGTAGCGATCGGATCAACAGTTTTTTTTGGTGATTTGTAATTTTCCATACATAGTATAGTACCCAGTTAACTACTATACTAGACGGAGAAGTAATAGATAGTTGCATTTTCCCTACAAACAAAAAAAGGAATTTAAGTCGAAGGAGGTTGCAGTCCCTACCAAGGAGGTTTTTTTTACTGGCAGATAGCTGATATTATAAGAAGTAACTAAGGCTAGTTTATCCCGGATATAACGCGGGTGAAACTGTGGGGCGCAGCTAGTTTTTGATAGAGTGGAAACTATTTATGACCTCTGTTTCTGGATCCAAAGATAGGTTGATACATAAATAACATATTTTTTAAAGGTACATTTTTTTACCTAAATTAAATAATACGTGATAAGTCCCGATAAACATTTAAAACATGATAGGTTGATAGCTCATCAGGTTCAGTAAATGAATCTAAATGAGACTCATTAGTTTGGATATAAAGTGATCATTAGCCACCTCGGTGTAATCATGGTCAACAAATCCTATCAAAATGAAAGCACCTAAATAAGAGGCATGAACGAGCTTATCTTTTGGAATAACTTGAGCGTCTTAACGAATTACCCATTCAGATAATTTCAGCAGAGTTGAATAAATTCTTAACGATTTAAATAATTCATGGCATAACGAGATGAGTGAAATTGGGCTTGATTCAATGTTTTTGATTCAATGACATTCGTTTTTAATTTTCCTTTCTCGGTAATTTAATTTTTGGCTGTTCCCGGGTGACTGTCGAAATATGTATCTTAATCTCCTTCAATTAATTTTTTTTTATTTCTAGTTTGTTAAGGTCCACTTGCGAAGCTCCACTTAGCCCTGGGCTGTGCTAACTTTACAAATCTTGGGATTCGTCTAGCACTGACACAAAAACGAAGTTCTAAATTTAAATTTTAGTTATTAAAATTAATTAGTTAGCCTGTATTTGTTAATTTGGACTAACTGTAAACCTGCAAACGCCTGCCGATCTGCCACGTTTTGCTACCTGCAAAACGTGGAACGAACTACCTTCTACGGTGTTTCCGAGAAGCTACAACATGGGGTTCTTCAAAAAACGAGTTAATCGAGTCCTAAAGTGTCGGCAACGTATTTGTGACGCCTCTGGTGTTACAAGTATCAATAGGCGACGGTGACTGCTTACCATCAGGCAGCCCGTCAAATTTCTTGCCACCTATGGCATTAAAAAAAACTACATACTTTGTTTTCGTGCAAGTGGGTCTTAGACTCATTTGAGTTAAGCTTTTGTTTATGTTAGCGTTAACTTTGCTGCTAGCAATAGGATGTCTCTTCTTTCTACCATATTTCTTTTACTAACCGTAGCGCCTATACCGTAGCAAAGCCTAGTTCATGAAAACAAGTCATGAAAAGTAATCTTAACAATCAATTAATGCAATGTCACTGCCAGCTCAAAATAGTATACATAATAGTATATGAGTCACCATCGGCCATGTGATATCGTTTAGCTGCAATCACACATGTATATGGGCAGTTAGCCTTTATTGCTGATAGTGCAAGGACTTCGCTGAACTTGTTGCTCTACTTAGCCTTGTTACTTCTTTTTATCCGGCTATGGGGCACACAACGAGCTATGGATAGGGCTATGCTCGGGGTTCGTCGAATCAGAAATGAAGAGATCCGTAGACGAACGAAAGTTACCGACATAGCCCACCGGATCAGCAATTTGAAGTGGCAGTGGGCGCATAGCACGCAGAACAGATAGTCGATGGGGCCGAAATGTTCTCGAATAGAGACCACAGACCGGTAAGCGCAGCGTAGAATGTCAACCTACAAGATGGACAGACGACCTAAAAGAGACCGCAGGGAAACGCTGGATGCAGGCCGCTTCCAACCGGCCCTTTTGGAGATCGATGATAGAAGCCTATGTCTAGCAGAGGACGTCCTATGGTTGAAATGATGATGATGATAGGTCACGTTAGACGTGGACCTGGGTATTTCCTAAAACTGCGACCAGAACCTCCGAAGGATGGGCATCAGCGTCTTATTAGTAAACGGTGAACGTGCTGCGATTCCCAAGCCGTCTGCCAAGTGTGGGGATTATGGCAATACCCCTCTCTAATAGGGAGGCCTTTGTTCGGCAGTAGACGCTTACTGGCTAATGATGTGTGATATGATAGGGCATTAGGGTGCTGATTCGTCTGCCTCGAGTCTGCAGCGCGTCGGGGATGTTCGCTGAATCGCGCGCCGATTGTTTCTACACGACCATGCGAAAACGGAGCACATCTCTGGCGCGCAGGGTCCGGGCCAACCCCAACACCATCCTAAACGTATTTGCGAATAAGTTTGACTGTCAGTACATGAACCATTGCTCAATGGTACATGTACTGAATAAATAGAAAAGGGGAAAGAAGTGCGTTTCTTTTATAAATTACTAGCAACAGCCCGCGACTTTGTACGCGTAGCCTTTTATATAAACTTTCAACCCCCATTTGCCCCTCTTTATTCGTCACTTTCGCAAAATCCTTTTCTTAGCGGATCTCTACACCCCATAAGGAATCTACCTGCCAAATTTCAGCTTCGTATGTCAAGTAGTTTTCGAGATTTCGTGATGCGTGAGTGAATGAATTTCGCTTTTATATATTATATAGATTTATATATCTTATATATATATGTTCTTATGTGTTTGTAATAATTGGGCTATATAAATAAATTTAATTTTAAAAGCATAGTTTTTTTAGGATAGATCCCGCGAGCTCGTAATTTTTTTTTATTTGGAATTTTAAACTTTGTTAACTTGTAAGAAAACCAAGCGTGAGATACCTAAAAAAATTGGCCTCTATTCCCTAGCTAGGGAATAAAGGCAAACTTTTAGAGGTTAACTTAAGGCACCGCGCTACGAGCGTGTTTGTAGTTAGTGAATAAGGGTCTAGCGTTGTAGGTGACGCTATTGGCCATGACGGTACAATTTTTACAGACTATGATTAAAGTTCATGATACTTACAAGTTGTCCTCGTTTCCGGGAAATAGAAAACGCAGCTGTGATTTGCTTAGCTTATTGTTTTAAGAACAAAGAAAACTGACACAGAACAATAAAAGAACAAAGTTATTAATTTGCTAATGATCCATGAATATAGTTTTTGTGACTTTGTGTTATGGCGAATGGTGTAAACAAAGTCAAAATAAACTTGTGAAATTTTACAAAAAATTATAATGAGTATACGGTAATACGTGGGCTGGTGGTAAATCGGGTCCTTCTAGGCAAGCGTGTTCTATCGTAGACCGCATTATCGCTTAACATCGGACAAGATGGCGGTGAAACGCAAGCTAATTATTAATAACAAAAAGTATATTTCGTTACATTTGTACTCAAACGTGTAATTCAATTATTTTAATAATTCAAGTAAATACACAAAAGTAAGCGTCATATTGTAAACAACACTGGATTCGACAGATGTTAATGTAATAAGTCTACACACGTATTTCCCAGTAGTTTCTCGGGTCATTGCCATAGTTTTGTATATTTTGTCAGAAAGGTGTTTATTATATTCTGATTAGAAAATACACCGTGGTACACTGTTTTAAACTATCACGGTTGTTCACTAAAGTTATATGATTATTTACGGGATATTTACCGTGGTAAGGTTGTGGAATGAGCTCCCGATATTTGGGCGCAGATACATGCACCATGTTCACGGGGAGACCACGGTAAATATCCCGTAAATCTATACTTCTACGTCTTTCTAAGTCGGTTTAACCAAACCAAGGAAAAAAGTGATGAAACCGAAGGTGGAACGACAGCCGACTTTTTTGCCATATGTAAAAGGAGTCACAGATAAAATAGGTCGAATTCTTGACAAATATGCTATCAAGACCATATTTACTCCTCATAAAAAGATTGCGCAATGTCTGCGTTCCCCTAAGGACAAGATTCCCTTTCAGCATCCCGGGGTGTACAAAATTAACTGCAGCTGCGGAAGTTCGTACATAGGACAGACGAAGCGAACTGTTTCATGCCGCATCAAGGAACACATTAAGGCAGTAAAAAACAACGAGAGACACAAATCTGCCATAGCTGAGCATCTGCTGGACGCAGGTCCTAACCACTGGATCGAATTTCACAACCCTGAAATCCTGTCCACCGAACGCCATTACATACCAAGGCTAGTAAAGGTAACTATTGAGATCTCGAAATGTCAGAATTTCAATCGAGGTGATGGTTTTCAACTCGCCAGTGCGTGGAATCCAGTATTAGGTTTCCTCAAAAATAAAAATAAAAATTCGCGTTCAAAATGTGTTCAAAATACTATACGCAGTGATACAGTGAGTGTGTTTTGTCGGGACTTAGGTTCGAGTTCGAGTTCCAGTGATAACCGTAGCAAAAGACTAAGAAAGAGGGTAGATCGTTATGTCTGCACCTAACTTTTTAACTGTTCTCCAACCACCCGCATTCTTCAGTCTTCCCGTGAACATGGTGCATGTAACTGCGCCGAAATATCGGGAGCTCATTCCACAACCTTACCACGGTAAATATCCCGTAAATAATCATATAACTTTACACCGTGGTATTACAAGAAACCCCTCTAAATTCGTTCTGTCGTAGATCTCAATTTTAAAAGTATAAAAAATATAATTTTGCATTTAAGGGGTGGCTCTGGTACATGTGAAATGGGATGATTTTTCCCTGCACCCCTTCGTTATGCGTTTCGTTGTTTAGGTTATTCGATTATACGTCTTTTGAAATGAAGGTAAGCTTTCATACATCAAAACACTGTTTTAAACTGTTGTTGTCTGTTTTTTTTTGTTTTTTTTTTTTTTGTATTACCTACATCACTTTTATGTAGTATCCTTTGCAAAATATGGCTCGCCAAAGTGGAAAAAATTTGGTTGAAAATGCAGGGGTGCATTTCTAAACTATTGGATATAGAAACTCGTGTCACTTGTTACTTGTGTTGTGGCCGCCAGTTGTTAAACTAGTTTTTAAGAGATTTTTGCCCTACGTATCAATGATGTGAACAATAAAGTGTTAATCAATCAATCAATCACTTGCTATACTGATAAGTTATCCTAAAAACTATGCAGTAGATACAGTAGATTTCTAAACTATGCAGTATGGAAACTTACTAGCTTTCATCATTATAACGGAACCCTACAATATGCGGGTCTCGGTATGCCCTTGGCCATTATTAAGGATGGCGAAATTAAAATCCAAAATTCTGAAAACCCGCTGTACAAAACTGCTTTCACGTGGCTGAAAAACCTTAGACGTTACAGCTCTTAAAGCTTAGGTTTCTAATAAAAACATTTAAGGCCAACCATAAAACATTTCGTATACAAATACGGAACAAAATTTGTTGTCCTGTCTAAGCAAAAAGCTTATGACGACAAATAAGAAATTTGCCGGTCTCTATTCCTATTTGAGAATTTGGATTTACTAAGCCTTATAAGTAACTAGCGGCCCGCCCCGGCTTCGCACGGGTATAGATATATAGCCTATATTAATCAGTGATAATGTAGCATTCAAATGTTGAAGGATTTTTTAAAATAGGTCCAGTACTTTTTGAGCCAGTTTGTTACAAACATACAAACAAATCTTTCCTCTTTATAATATTAGTATAGATGTCATTGATTTACAAAACACGTGGAATTTCATTCTTGTGAAACACGGCGCACGCTACATATTGCGCTTTGATTCCACTTTTATTGTGCGAACTGCTAGTCTGTGGAATGCGCTGCCTAAATGGATGTTCCCTGATAGATTCAATCTGGGTGTCTTCAAATAACGAGTGAATCGGTTTCTTCTAGGCAAGCGTGCTCCACCGTAGACCGCATCATCGCTTAAGATCAGGCGAGTTGGCGGTAAAGCGCAAGCCTATTATTATTATTTTTTTTAAATGCGCCGAGTTTTTGTCTAGTACCGCGATCCGACTACGACGCCGCGCGATGTCAGAGCTACTATGTCATAGCGGACAGTGTTCAGTCAGCTCGTGACCACTGCCATTGTAACATGGTCGAAACGTCGAGCGCAAGGTACCTAAATTTACCTTTAAAAAAAAATGCGCGATAACTCCCGATAAACGTTTCAAACCTTTGGGTAATATTATCTGTCTGTATTATGCGGACTGCAAGTATGTTTACAATCACTTTTTTTTAAATAATAGATATGCTTGCGCTTGGCCGCCAACTCGCCTGAAGTTAAGAGGGGGCAACCGAAATTTTATGCTAATTTGCCATGATATTCTAACTAAACCAAATATCCGATCACCGTAATAATTGATATATGTGAATTTTCAATTCATTTTCTTTCCGCCATTAAGACAGAAACATAATAGCAAGATATTTACTCGATACTTTAATGTTTTGAAAATGGTGCCTTTTTGCTAATTTTTTTGATTTTACTTGGAAAGTACTTCAGTTACATATCTAAAATAAATACTCACCGAAGGAAAATATAGTTTGTTTTCCAGTGTTAAGACAAAATTTACCTAGATTAATTAGTACTCTCATAATAAATTATATTCGATTTGAGACTTACGTCCTTTAGTTCTAAGCAACTATTCGGTCAAACGGCAAGTCCGATATTCAGTCTTATTCTGTTGCGCTTTGCATCTAAATAGCGAAACATGCTCCGTTTAACCTCAGTACCGCACTGTGCCTCAACGGGGAAGGACGCACGCGCTTGCTTTTCGCCTTGGTTTTATCTTCCGAGTGCGATTATATCAACACCTACTGTATTTTCAAACAAAGGATAATATAAAAAATCGATGGCTCGAACGCGACCACTTGATGCGGCTACCAAGTGGTGACAATGACCTTAGAGCACAGACTAGGTAAAGCTACTACGAAAAAATAACATAGATACAAATAAAATGGATACGACTAGGCCCTAACGAATCCATTATTATGTATGCTCAGTAATATAACTATTAGAGTCGGAGTGTTTCTTTGTGACAGACAAACAGACAGAGAGAGAGAGAGAGAGAGAGAGAGACGGAGAGAAGCAGAGAGAGAGAGTCAGAAAGATAAAACTAAAAATTAAATGACATTATAAAATAATTTAGATTCATTATAATTTTATAAAATTAAAATTAAAAATCATTTAAATTAATGTGATGGTTAATTTGACTTGAGAGTTCCATCCACATTTTCTCACGTTTTTACGAGAAGCGGCTTTCTGCAAAAGGAGGAAGGTTCTCAATTTTAACAGACAAAAAATAGCTTGGTAATAATGGAAGCAAAAAAACATCTTCTAATAAAAAAAAAATTAAATGTGGAAAGTCAAACAATAGGTACTTATGTTTTTAACCGACTTCAAAACAGGGGCAAGGTTCTCAATTCAACCGGTATAAAAAAATACTAGTCGAATTGAGGACCTTCCTCCTTCTTTGAAGTCGGTTAAAAACATAAGTACCTACTGTTTGACCAGTTGGGTTGGCTCGGGTATGTGCTGGTAAGGGGAAATGCACAATACACTAGCGGGACTACTTACCTTAGTCAAAGTCAAATACTACTTACCTTTTTATCCGACTTCAAATAAGGAGGAAGGTTCTCATTTACCTTAGAGTACCTTCAATTCGACCAGTATTTTTTTATACTGGTTGAATTGCAGTCCACCACTGCGGTGCAACAATGCGGTGCAACACTGCGTTGCAACACTGCGGTGCAACAGTGCGGTGCAACAGTGCGGTGCAACAGTGTGGTACAACAGTGCGGTACAACAGTGCGGTACCATCTTTAAATATTTTGAATCAGTAGCATAAAATACGAGTTTCTCAGATCAAACGCTAGGTGGCACCACCAGTATTTCAGCAAAGTGAAGTTATATCAAAAAATAAATAGCTATTTTTGAATATTTTGAACTAATTGGTTGGAAACATAGGTGAGTTTTTTTTGAGGATTAGGTGAGGTTTTGCGTGATTTGCGTCCAACACTAGATGAGAGCATTTATATTTCAGAGAATCTTGACTTGTATCGTAAAATATTTCTGCCATCCTTGCATATTTTAAATCAGTAACGGTGATTATAGATTGTTCAGTTCTAATACTAGAAGACATCTTCAATATTTCAGTGAAGACGTTAAATCAGAAAATATTTCAGCCATCCTTGAATATTTTAAGTCTGTGGCATCGATTAATGGCTGCTGAGGTCTAAAGCCAAACGACGGCACCAATATTTCAGAGATTTTGAGAAGTAGCTTCACTAACGAAATTTCTTTATTTAATTCAAATCCGAAAATATTTTGACCATCACTACATATTTTGAGTTTTATTCAGTGGTAAATGATTTCACAGGGTGAGTATTAGGGAACTAACGCAGTATTTTTCATACATTTTGGGTAATGAGAAGCCACAGGCAAACCACGGCAAAACTTATCTCAGATGGCGCCACCTTCGCTGGTGCTGTCATTTGTGGCTTATTTGAGGTTATAAACATTGCTCTTGAATGAAACAATAAAAATAAACTTTGCCTTTAAACAGTAAAATGTTTCTTATATTTCAGAGAATCATGACTTGTATCGTAAAATATTTCTGCCATCCTTGCATATTTTAAATCAGTAACGGTGATTATAGATTGTTCAGTTCTAATACTAGAAGACATCTTCAATATTTCAGTGAAGACGTTAAATCAGAAAATATTTCAGCCATCCTTGAATATTTTAAGTCTGTGGCATCGATTTATGGCTGCTGAGGTCTAAAGCCAAACGACGGCACCAATATTTCAGAGATTTTGAGAAGTAGCTTCACTAACGAAATTTCTTTATTTAATTCAAATCCGAAAATATTTTGACCATCACTACATATTTTGAGTTTTATTCAGTGGTAAATGATTTCACAGGGTGAGTATTAGGGAACTAACGCAGTATTTTTCATACATTTTGGGTAATGAGAAGCTACAGGCAAACCACGGCAAAACTTATCTCAGATGGCGCCACCTTCGCTGGTGCTGTCATTTGTGGCTTATTTGAGGTTATAAACATTGCTCTTGAATGAAACAATAAAAATAAACTTTGCCTTTAAACAGTAAAATGTTTCTTGACAGTGGCGAATCTCAGAAAAAAGTTAATGTTTCCTTAGCTGGTAAAAAAGCGAATCTTTTGGCAAGGTAGGTATGCAATAAAATTATCAATCACTGCGTTGCAACACTGCGGTGCAACAGTGCGTTGCAACACTGCGGCGCAACAGTGCGATGCAACACTGCGTTGCCACACTGCGTTGCAACACTGCGTTGCAACACTGCGTTGCAACACTGCGTTGCAACACTGCGGTGCAACACTGCTTTACAACACTGCGGTGCAACACTGTGGACCAAGTAGACAGAGACACCAAGATTATACAAGTCGCATTGAGAACCTTCCTCCTTATTTGAAGTCGGATAAAAAGGTAAGTAGTAATACCTACTGTTAGACCGGCCGGGTTGGCTCGGGTAGGTACTGGTAGGTCAAACAGTAGGTATATTAGGCCGACTTCAAATAATGAGGAAGGTTCTGTGAAGGATGATGATGATATTTTTTAGTAAATTGAATTGAATGGAATAGAATTGAATTGCATTGCATTAAATTACATTAAATTAAATTAAATAAATCATACTTAAATAGATATTAACAACCAGGTATACTCGTAGAACAAACACAAAATGTTCATCACATTAATTTTGTCCTAGGTGGGAATCGAACCCACGCCCGAAGCTCAGAAGGTAGGTTCACTACCAACTGGACCAACGGGCTTTCGGGTATTTCGTTTCGCGTGTTTCGTTTAGTATAGTATAGCATAGCGTAGCGTAGCATAGCATAGCATAGCATTAGTTTAGTTTAGTTTAATTTAATGTTTAACGATCTCTGACTCTCTGTCTCAAGCGTAAAATTTTAATTTGAAAATTAATTTAGGCAATTTCAATTTAATTTATATAATTTATTAATTTTATATTGATATTGTAGAAAACTTAAAAATTAAGTTTAAAAATATACAACAAACACAATTTTGAAAATTGAAATTAACAATTTATGGTTTTGCGCGCCGCGACCGAACCCAGCTAATCGCCAAAACGCCAACATTATGCTTATCCTGTGTTTATTACTCCTTGCCGCATGACGAGTTCGACTACTCGAGTTATGTGTACTGGAGCTGCGCGCGACTGCCGCGCTGCCGTGGTTGTGTTTCACACTAATGCGGGTGATGCGAGACGCGCGGGTGAAATCAGAAATTTTCCTCGCTTTATACGCACTCTTAATGCGGTCTACGATGGAGCACGTGTCATGTGGTACCTTCAGCGTTCAATCATCACGTCACCATCAGCCATTAAATGTCCACTGCTGAACATAGGCCTCCCTCTTCAGCACTTAATACTCAATACTAGACTCAACAAGTCAAAATGCTCATCATTGTTATTTTAGTACAGATTCGACATGTGTAATAACAATTATGATAATTATAACGTCTATTATCTTTCCTTTTTTATCTTCACAAGCTTTTTACGAGTGAGTGAAGGTTATCATTTGTTATTATTGCTCTGTTTTGGGATAATTAAAATTAGTTATCGCACTCTGTTACTTTTGCATAAATATTTTGGCATCATTGTTGTCACCAATGGCATTAAAATGACCTTTATGTTATATTAACGTACATTGTCTGCCATGATTTTTAACCGACTTCTAACTTTCAATTCGGTCCGTATTTTTTTATGTGTGTACACCATCGAGATACAATACCAATGGATTCACAATCGTGCCAAAAGAATGTCCGAACCGAAACTCGGCGCACGGTACGCATTGCGCAAGCTTTTTGGTTAGTCGTTCGCGATCCGACTACAATGCCGCGCGATGCCAGCTACTAAGCTACTATGCCCTATTGGACAAGCGACGTTGAACACTATGCAAGTCATAACGTCTAAATTGAAGTAAATGTGGCAATACGAACTAGTGTATGTACACGACACTAGGACGTTTTTTGACTGTTTTCAATTAGAGATTGTGACTCGATAGGTATTGTATCTCGATGGTGTACACCTATCATTTCGATATGTGGGGATCAGTTAACGTGACTATTCTTTTTATTATTTAAAGCAGACTCAAAGTGGTCCTACAAAAATGTCATTAACTTTGGCTCAATCGTTTTTGTTTATTCAATGATTTTGTTCGAGCGCTTACAAATTATAAAGTCTTGTTTTTTGTTCATAATTATTTAAATTAGTTTTCACCAAATTTGGATGCTATACAGTCTTCACACCTTGTTTCTCACGGAGCCTCTAAGCTCGTAATAAATTATCATGTAAATCCCGAGCTCGTCAGCCTAAGTTCTAATTTCCACGAGCAAATTCAAGTTTCCTCCGACCCGGCTAAGCCACGTCGGCGTAATGAGATTTGTTGTTTTCATATTCAATCAACGGGGCTTAACTCGGAGTATGCTAAGCCGAGACGCAAACTTAGATAATCTTAATCTACTGCCAACGTTCATGAACGTTCGCTTTACGTTAACTTTCGTTCTATTTAACTAGAAGACAACTATTCAGGATAATTCGGTTTCAAGTAGCTTCGTTGTATTTCTCTGCGTATAAAAGAACATTTGAATTACGACAATCAGATGGCCGATGGGGCCCAAAGTTTCTCGAATGGAGACCACGGACCGGTAAGCGCAGCGTAGGACGTCCACCCACGAGACGGACAGACGACCTAAAAGCGACCGCAGGGAAACGCTGGATGCAGGCAGCTTCCAACCGGCCCTTTTGGAGATGATAGGGGAGGCCTATGTCATGCAGTGGACGTCCTACGGCTGAAATGATGATGATGAAAACAATCAGCTCATTGCATCGCATGCCTATTAAAAAACGATTTATTATTTCTACCAGCAAGATGTGTAAGAGTAAAAATGGTATAAATAATCTACGTGAAAATTGTATTAGATTTATGACTAACGGACGTACCAAGATTGCGCACATTATCTCTAGAATACGCATAAATATAATAATTATACAGTGATAATCTCTAAGCGTGCTTCGTCATACCAAAATATATGTAAAAATTTGATGTTGGTAAAACCCTTAATTTTTGTACAAATTCCGATACGAGTCAGATTCAGATTCCGGTATCAGATACCGTCTCTACATCTGTACATTCATGTTACGGTGATACGTCACGATTTTTATCAAATTCGATAAAATTTGACGTAAAAACAAGGACTCGAGGAAGTTATATCATTACTATTTAGTCATTATTTTTATTGTTCTCGATAAAAGTATATATTCAATGTTGAGAATAAGATTTTAAACTCAACTACCGGACCCAGTTAATTTACTTGTTTTTGCGAAAGTTTCTTGATAATGAATACTTGGTATATTATCAGCAGTTTTATTAGTCGTATACGCAGTGCCATATACGTTACTGATAGACATCACTCAAAAAGTTAAGTCAAGTGTTCACTCATAACGATATATTGAGAAACAGTTTTTGTTCTAATTATTCATCGGCTACATTTTCTCTATGATTTGCAAATTTACTAGTGACAAAAATAACAGTATAATTTCTTACTATAATGACTTAGTACATGTAAAGACTTTTCTCGTAAAATAAATGCTAATCTATATTACCCTTATTAAATGACAGTAAACATAAACACCTCAAGTATTTCGTATCTACTATTTACAGTAATTAACAGCTCATGTCCAAGATCACGTAGACCACAGAAGAGGAAAATTTTTCTACTTCTCTTTTCTGTGACGTAGATATTGTCACGATGGATCCGAACTCTAGACGTGACGTCTACAATATTAATTCTGCAATTAACAACGTACATATCATGTGGCAAAATAAAAAATTACTATATCTAGACCAAGAAAAATTATATTGATCAATTTGTAAAGTTCTTATTAAACGACATTAAAAACCTCAAGTATTTCCTATCTACTATTTACAGTTAACAGCTCATGTCCGAGATCACGTAGACATTGTCACGATTGATCCGAACTCTAGACGTGATATTAATTCTACTTAAGTCTTAATTAAGTCTACAATATTATTTCTGCGATTATCAACGGACCTATCGTGTGGCGAAATGAAGCTGTTAAATATAGATCAAGAAAAATCATATTGTGTGACTTGAATTACGAGCGGAGATTGGTAAAATTTAATGTTCAGTCTCTGAAAATGCGTAGGAAGTACTTCGACTTTGTGTACTTATATAAAATTATTCACTCCAAAGTTGATTCCCCAGATTTGTTATCTCAGTTATCTTTTAATATTACATACAGCGCGCGCAGAGCGTCACTAACCTCTTTACACTTCAAGTCTATAGAAACAATACATCCTTCTTTAACCCAATTGTAAGAATGGCACGTCAATACAATGATTTGTTAATAAATAATTCTGATTTAGATATATTTGATCCTAAGTTTAGTAGTTACGTAAGAACCGTAAAGGATGTCCTCCATCTTAATCTTAAACTAGATCGTTCAGACGCAGCAGCTGTGTTGCGTCTGAATAGTCCATCTCATGTTTAGTTATTTTTGTTTAGTTTGTTTTAGTTTTTAGTCAAATGTTTTGCCATCTTGGAGGTGCCCATCAGCAAGCTCATTGCTATGTGGATGGGTACTTCCATCACGTTGTCTCATATTTTTTTTGTATACACATGTTTTGGGTGATAATCCAGTTCAGATTTTTATAAGTATTTATTTAAGTAATTAATTGATTGTTATCTGTTTTGTGTATCTAAATAAATAAAAATAAAATAAAAATATTGATCAATTTAAAAAAGTTATATAACTAAACTAATTTGAATGAATTAGATGTGTAGAGAGATAAGAGCTTTCTTGATAAATATTGGCAAATAATTGACAAAAACTTATAAACACATTTAGGAAAGTATTATGTTTATAATACATTCTTAGTACTTTATATACATAGTTTAATAAGTCGTGTTTCTTAACTTTTTTTATTTGTTTGTTTGTTTTTAGCTTTTTTTGTTATATTTAATCTGTTTTGGCATTATGTTTACTTTGTAATGAATATGGGAATATGGGCTCTGAAACACAGTAAAAACTAGCGTCAATGGGTTCAAATTAACTTTGTACAACATTCTTATGTCAAATAAATTTGTTGTGTGTTTGTTTGGTTGTCGTAGGAAAGTTAACAAATGATTAAAAACTATAACAATATGATTTTAAATCGATAACTAAAGTGTTTAGATAAGATTCGTGATCTGAGCCGGCATTTTATACAGACGCTAAATCAATAAGGTGTGGCAGCGCGATAATATCAAGCGACCATCGATTCCAAATCAACATAATAAACCTTGAGAAGATAAAAACCGACGTATTAACCCTTGTAGATCTAATGTTATGTTTAAAGTTTCTTAATTTGCGTGAAAAATTAACAAGTAGCCGTACTTATAGTTTTTGCGTTAAGCGGTTTAGCGGTATAGTGAAAAGAGTGTATGAAACACATTTGAACACGAACGTTATTTGTACTAAAGCATTTAGCCCTTGTTTCTCTAATCTGAGATTGTAATCGACTTTATAATGAACTAGCGGTCCGGCCCAGCTTCGCACGGGTATAGACTATAGCCTATGTCACCCGGGGATAGTGTAGCTTCCCTACAGTGAAAGAATTTTTCAAATCGGTTCAGTAGTTTCGGAGCCTATTCAATGCAAACAAACAAACAAACAATCAAATCTTTCCTTCTTATTATAATTATAATGAATAATGAAAAGATTATAATTTTCGTAGAATTTCTAGATGTGCGACCTCATTAGGAATCGGACGTAGATAACAATTCACTTAGAATTTACTAGTAATAAGTTTAATCGCCTGCCTTTCGTGTGAATCATGGTACAAACACACACACGTTGCAATATTTGGCTGTACACATCGATAGCCGTTGAGATAACGGATATCCCTCAGATGACTAAATTAGTCACAGTATTGCAGACACTGTCACCATGACTGTTATTTTTAGAACTATGTTTTTTTTTATTATTAGCATCGTCTATATCCATAATATATCAAGTTTACTTTCGGTTACATATATTGAGTAATGATGTATTTATATTAATTCAGAAATTTCGACACAATTTTAGTACTTGTATGGTAACAGGTGATAGGAATGAGCCTTGATAAGTGGAACTGGTTTGATAGGCTATCGTTCTCGAGGCGGCTTGTCAGCTGATTATCTCTCAAATTACTCATGTGTTCTTGCCGATGCCGGGGTGTCGGCATTTCGTCACTCCACGGCCGCGGCGTCACTAACTCCGTGCAAAGGTCAATGCTAAGCCACGACCACGACCAACGGATGAATGAACGAACCACTAGTGTCACGCGAGTTCAAACTGTCAGTACATATCTCTTCAGTTTTTATTACGTCCGATTCTCAATTCTGCAATTCCATTTTATCCATTAAACCTTTCTTAATATCGGTAATGACCGCATCGATGTACTTGTCGCTTTTATTGTTGTTTATACCGTCGAATTTCTCGTCCTTTTCTCTCCTTACAGCAAATTCGTTCGCGGAAGCACGTTTTAAATAACGTTAACTGTGATCACTAACTTTCTTTATTTACCTTTTTAAACTGATTTCCTTTATACGGAGCCCATTCATATTCGTTTATGAGTTCTTCCTGAATTAATATGACATGAAATTTAATTTAAAAATACTCTGTTCATTACGCGTTTTATAATTTATCATTAAGACGGACATTTATAACGACTATATTATTTTTGTGTTCGGAATATTTTCGTAAATTCCTGTGATATAAAAGTTCAATGTGTTTTCGTTGCGTGCTATTTTATCTATTAAAATAAAATGTAAAGCCGTGTCACGATAGAAGCGAACGCGGAAGCGGGCTGCACCAATATTACGATTAAGGCCACTTACATTTAGTGTTCATTGATAATTTAATTTTAGTGTTGGCATACTAATATTTTGAACCTTGCGTAGACTGAATAGGGTTGACTTATCTAAGGCATTATATACATCGCCACGGTCAGGGGCGGATTTGATACTTTGGCTGCCCTAGGCCTATGAAAGATTGCCGCCCTCACTCTTCACTCGTAAATCACGAAAACTGAATACTCAATTAGAATTGAATTAAAGTAAAAAATCAACGAAAGTCTGTAAATGATAAAATTATCTCAATCAATGTCTTTAGATACTGATGTTAAAATTTTATTTGTGAATAACAATGAATTGTTTTTTGCCTGTCCTTCTGAACAGCGAGGCATACAGAGGGTGCGACTACTACAAAAAACTCACCAAGTTTTGCCGCCCCCTAAATTTTGCCGTCCCGTAATCCGCCCCTGGCGACGCTGCCTCAACTCTGTTGGCGTTGGGGCTTACGAGTACGTAATAGTTTAGGTTCATTTTCTTTTGCTTAATTAGAGTCCGTTTGCGATATTATGTTTAGTTAGAATGAATAGTCATAGCGGTAGAAATCGCATGTCAACCGTAACCAGATGTTCAAGCTCGAACAGTGCAGTGATTATGCCAATTACGTATAGAGATGATTACTGTTACAATTGCCGTTTTGCGCTGACGCTAATAGAAGGTGATTACGTAGTGGCAGCGGGTACGTCACTCTCGGAACTGATTGGACGATGCACAGCTCTATTGGCCATTGAGACACTTTACGAAGACACATTGTTTCTTTATTTAATAATCGTCGCGTACGCGTTTGTAAATTTTTATAGCGAGTCTCATCATCATCACCTTTGAATGACCAACTGCTGGGTATAGGTCTCCCTTTGTTTATCCCACTCTCCCAGGTTACTCGCTGGTCGCATCCACTCGTTTCCGACAGTTCCAGTGACTTTTGAGTTTGAGTAAATTTAAAACGTATTCACTGATTTCATGAAAATTTGTTATTGTTTTATATTGTATCGAATAATCTCAGAACCTTGAAACCCCGTAGCCGAAGTTCCCTGTAACTTCGGCCTTCGAGTTCTTATTGGAGCTGGCACACGCATTCTAAAATGTGTCGTAAATTGAAAACGTAAAGGTCGTTCTTGATTCTTTTTGTTGGACGTCGTATTAGACGCAACGACTCTTAGATTCTCGACTCCCAATACTGTTCAATACAATAACAGTTTATTCACCCGATAAGGACGAACAAGATAATAATTATATTCACAACATGGATTACGTTACGGGAGAGACCAAAGCTAGTAACGTAGCGTAGATCGCCGTGGGATAATAGAGTAACGATATACGTAAGGTAGCTGACAGAGGCTGGAAGCGAAAAGCCGAAGATAGGACTAATATAGGAATATAGAAAGATAGGAAGAATGGTGTGCCTTGGGAGAGGCGCATGTCCAGCAGTGGTTTAAAGTGGCCTGATTATAATGAGAAAGCAGAAACTTTGCTTATTGATCCACAAAGAATTTCAATGCCTTGTTTTTTGGCACTGTTAGACTTTAAATCTAAGTCAGATTGAAAGTGTATCTTTGAATTTTAAATGTGACTCGCTCTCCTGTCATCTCCATCCGCCGCCAAAGACGCCTGATGAAAGAAGCGCCGAGACCACGAGCGTTTCACCTCAGTTTTACGGCACCATACACAATTTTATGAGTGTCATCAAACCGTGCCGCGTGCGTGTGTAACCAACCATCTGTGCGTGTGACCGTCTCTTTACGTGTGTGCTGTTTGTGGTCTTTTCGGGGGTCGCTGACCTTGAGTTTTGTTGTCGATACTTCACTCGACAATCAAACAAAAGTATGACTAAAAATTATAGTAGATTATATTGTTTCTATCAGGAATTTTACAAATTCAGTTTTGATCTTTATTGATCGAGGGACGGTCTCAGCGTCTAATGGAACAGATGGGTGTTTGTATATATGTATGTTTGTAAGTTTGTATATTTGTTCAACGATGCGCAAGTTGCGTACTGTTAATCCGATTTTCATGAAACATTTTACCGGTTCATTGAAGTTCTCAATTCGACTATGTTTTTTTTTGTATGTTTGTTACGCGATTAGTCCGCCAATTATGAATTGATTTTAATGATTCTTTTTTGTTTGTTTTTTGTAGGTCGTACTTCAAAAGTGGTCCAATATAAATTTCGTCGAAATTGATTGATTCAGCGCTTTTTGAAAAATATATACACACGATGACGTTTTGGTTTGTAGGTCCCTTCAGCAAAAGTTTTGATGAGGACTTTCAATACCAATATTATTTCAATATTATTTTTAACTGTCATTTTTGTACTTTTTGACATGTAGTCTTGATGTCGGTTTTTGTTTTATTCTAAAAATTAAGTTTTGTGTAGCCAAGTAGTTCATGCTCTACAATGTTCAAGTTCGAATATGAGGTCCAAAATTGGTCCAGGGATTGCGATATTCTCTCGGCATACTTATAATGTCACGTTCGCTCAACCTCATGATCTTATAGGATATATGATCTTAAGATATAGGGGTCCCGAGGTCACAGTTCGGCGTGAACTGCTAGTATTTACTGTGTAGTCAGCGTCATTCTCCCATTGAATTTTATCGTCAAAGAATGACGGTCAACATAGCTTTGATGTTTAAGCTATATGTAGCCAATTT
Source organism: Agriopis aurantiaria (assembly GCA_914767915.1). NCBI lineage: Eukaryota > Metazoa > Arthropoda > Insecta > Lepidoptera > Geometridae > Agriopis > Agriopis aurantiaria. The sequence continues at coordinate 2,752,947 of OU611982.1, forward strand.
TAATTTTAACAGCCCCAGAACAGCCAACCTTGACCAAGCATCTCTTAGGCATCAATTCATTACTCCAATAACCATGTTTACTGTCCATAAAAGGCGATACGAGCAATATCTTACTTTTATGAATAACTCCAAGTAACAAGCAATAGACGGGGATGGGTGAGGCCGCAGTAAACGCCCAGCTGTTTAATGTCACACAATAAGCACACTTTATTTGATATTTACGTTTGATGAAACGCAACAACCCGTTCCTTGGGGATTATAAAGAGAGGTCGGAACAAGCTACATAATTAAATAACATAACGAGTATAAATTTCTTTTCAAACCCCCGATTTGAGCTGATTTTGATAAGAGCTGATTATTTAAAACTGCTGAACCCATTTTCATGAATGATAGCCAAAGACACTCGATCAAGTCACAATTCAAACAAACAAAAAACTAAATCAAAATTGGGATAGCTGTTTGGGAACTACGATGCCACAGTGAACACAAATACACACGTTAACCTTATAACACCCCTCTATTTGTGTCTGGGGCTAAAACACGAATGCTCTGATAATAATTCAATATTTTATATCCGAAGGTCCCGATAGACATTTAAAACATCTATCGGGACCTATCGCGCATTAATTTAATTAGGTAAAAGTACGTACCTTTCGCCTTGAATTTCCGGCCATGTTACAATGGCCGTGACATTTAAAAAAGCAGGAGTTAGAATAAAAAAAACCACACATATATAATAACTAGCGACCCGCCCGCCCGGCTTCGCACGGGTGTAATTTACGTGCGAAGTCGGGGCGGGTCGCTAGTTATATATAACCTTTCATGGAAATTTATCTAACTGATGGTGAAAACCGCATCAAAATCCGTTGCGTGGTTTAGGAGGAGTTAGCGGCCATACAGACAGACAGACAGACGCGGAAAGCGACTTTAATTTATACTATGTAGAGATAGAGATAGAGAAGAGATGTAGAGATAAAGATAATATTATGCCCCTTAAACATAACCCGTCTTACCAAAAAAGATTTAAGAACGCTTTAGACATGTGTTTAGCAATTGTTTCACTGCGAAAAATATGCTAAACGCATGTCTAAAGCGTTCATAAATCTTTTGTGGTAAGACGGAACATTTTTTTTTTTTAAACAGCCGTTTAAAAATTTGTCAAGAGTTTTACGGCACATAAAACAATCGAAGTTGCATTACATGTATAACCTAAGCCCAAACCATCGGCCATATACCTACACACAATCTGTCCAGGCTTCAGACCATCTGTGAGCTCACAAGCTACACCAATACCCAAACATCTAGACCGTAAACGTCTTCAATGTTTATCCTAACAGATGTTTCCACAGATCAGATAAACATGGGAGATATGGTAAAGTGTCATGGCGGGCGCGAACGCATCTGGCCTAAATCATGCTTTATTTTATTTTGTTATTGAAAAAGATACGTCAACAATAATTTTTTTTTTTTTTTTTTTATATATATATATAAATTGATCTGATAGATCTGATCTTATGTTGATGTGCGGTGTAACCAAGCTCGCTAAAATCCGGAACAACTACGTGCGAGGAAGCCTGGGCGCACGCGACATTTCCACAAGATGCAAGAGAGTAGGCTACGATGGTATGGCCACGTAAAGAGGAGACCACCTGATTACATAGGGAACTTGGCACTACAATACTTTCCATCCCCGGTCAAAGGTCCAGCCAGAGGCAGACCCAAGACTAGGTGGAAGGACTTGGTGCTTAAGGACATGAGAGAGTGTAAGGTTTCCGAAGACTATGTCGAAAATAGAGCGAAGTGGAGAAGAAAAGTAAGCTGACCAGTGACCACCACCATTTGGGATTCATAGTCGGGAAGTAAGATAGAGATACATAGATCTGATATGAACACCTTTTAAACGCTTGATACCTTTAGTCGAGCTCAACCTGTAGACTTGCCTTGGCGCCCTTTTTTTTGCATGTATTGTGGAATTTATGGACTATTCGTTCATTGCTGTCACTGAAAGTTTCTTGGTATGCGTGAAAAATGAGTAAGTGTGCCGTCCTTCAATGAAAAACGGAGACATTGGAACACGAACGATAATTGTACTAAGGCATATCTCCTTTGTTTCGCTATTCTGAGCATGTTTGCCACTAAAATAAAACTATGATAGTCGTCTTTACGAGCCTGGTTTAATTCAGAATCTCTCCTCTAATTTGTTTCAGCGGTCTCTAAAACTAATAAACTGTACGGTGTTTAGTGCGATTGTATCACCGGAACTCTCGGGATTTACTGTTACGAATCAATTGTGCTTATGTGCGTGTTTAGAACATCCTTGACTGCTGAGAGGAATTTGGCGTGTCACCAAATACCAAAATTACTACGCCATAGTAAACACACCTGTCACAGGAAAATTAGTTGAAAAGATCTTGTAAGTCTTGTTAGGTGTTTTTTAATATGCATACAGGGTTACGCATAAACCCTGTACTAAGCCGAAAGGAGGCCATTGTACTCATCATTATGAACATCTTTTACTGTGGGACCAACCCTGAAATCGCTAATGACCGTTTTCTATAGAACAGCTGATATTTATTTTCGCGGGTTCAGGGTTGGTCCCGTAGTAAAAGTTGTGCATAATGATGAGTACAATGCTGTCCTTTCGGTTTAGTATAGTCTATATGCGTAATCCTGTAGAATAGATCTACGTTTGGCCACCAACTCGCCTGATGGTAAGCGACGGTGTGGCCGAGGATGGAACACGTAGATCTAGAAGGAATCTATATTCACTCTAGCCTTGAAGACGCCTATAGATTGTAGTTCTCAGGAAACAAGGAGGACGGCAGGGAATTCCATTTTTGGACAGTACGTATCATAAATTACGACCCAAATCGTTGTGTACGAATCTTTGGAATTTCCACGAGGAATGGGCGGTAGTGTGCAAACCCCCTACTTGTCCTGTAGGATAAGGGGAAGGATGGAATAAGGTCATGAAACTCTTGCGCACACTCGCCGAAATGTATTCGACATAAAATAGAAAAATAGACAGACAAGGTACTTTACGGCGGTTATGTGTTACATTGACAGGCGACATGGCAAAGTAAAACATGAACGTAGAGATCTTCCTAAATAACCCCAACCCAAGTTGTGGGCTGTCAATTATACAAAAAAAAAAGTTGTGTAACCTCAAAAAGTACAACCGAGAGGACGTGCCTCATAACATCTTCTAAACCTGGAAAACTATAATCTATACTAATATAATATTATAAAGAAGAAAGATTTGTATGTAAGTATGCTTGTAACGAATTGGCTCAAAAAGTACAGGACCGATTTGAAAAATTATTTCTTTGTTGGGAAGCTACACTATCTCCGGGTGACATAGGCTATAATCTATACCCGTGCGAAGCTGGGGCGGACCGCTAGAGTTTATATAAATACATAGTGCCATTTTCAACCACAAGTTTGCAGACAATGGCATACTCCATCAAACTTATATGCCCAGTTACGTAAGCTTCGGGTGAACGTTCTGAAACGTGCCCGCCCCACTTATTGGTGTTCATTTATTCACGATCGCTGGTCAATGGCTGGGCCTTCCAGCTAACCCACTGAAAGGTTGCCGATTAAACTATTAAAGCGGGACACGATAGGTTCTACACTGGCGTTACAAACTTAGAAATCTTTGAACACTAATGATTGCATGATTCTATATCAAGCTATTGACTTGATTCCAAGTTCAGTGCAATGTGGCCTGGCGTAACTGACTGACTGACTGGTAAAGGCGGGTACAGAATGATCGTTTTTAAAAAGACCTTAATAATCTAATTTATCTCTGAGTTTTGAACTTTGGGGGAATTACGAATATTAGCTACGAATCGAATTTTAATTTACAAATTCAAACTTTGTATGGAATTCGCACCGTATTTTATTCGTACTTCGCCCACTTAAGCTTTAACTCTTCTGATGTTATAGTCACAAAAACTATACAACTATGAATGCAGTTGTGCATACGTATTTAGTACCACGTATCTACTGCAATCTTCTCATTCTGTATTCTGGGTTAGTTTCTCAATCAACTCTTGAAAGACAAAATGGTTCATCGATAACCCTATACACCGCTAAGTGCTATTACACCGTAAAAGAATTTATTAATGATAAGAGATTAAATTGGAATACTAACATTGACTAACTAATAATGACATTATAATATTGTAGACATCGTACCTATTTAACTTGACATAACTACTATACTAGGACATTTCCTTTGTAAACTAACAATACTAATAACTTATAATTAGTGAGTTATGAATGCCAGTGCTAATATTGCACGTCCATTTAGAGACAAGTTTGTTTTCGGAGCTCTTAAGAACAGATTATGTCTGTATTACATCTAGGTTTACCAACAAACTGCAATAAATATATTTTGATTTTGATTTTACATTTGATCAACATATTTTATATTTGTTGTCGACTAAAACACTTATCATATAAAGGCCAATAAAAACACTTATCGATGCAAAATAACACATTTGTCGATCGATAAATTACTGTACTTGCACTGCTGTAACGATATGGATTTGTCATAGACCTCACGCGCCTGCACTGTAATCGGAAAACGGAATGTATGTCAAAGTCGATGCAAGGTTTCAATAGAACCACCAGTTGAATAAAAGCTCAACAGAATAGTCTCTGGAATGGAATCACGCATTTCAAGACAATGCAATGAATCCCTGGTTCAGACGAAGCTTCTTAGTCTTGACTTCTTCAGCATCGGCGTAAAGATGCTAGTCAGTTTTTTATCGGATACATTTCGGAGAATTTGCATCATATCTGCATGATTTAATTTCCTCCTGCCCATTTTTCTATCGGTCTGGGCGGGCACGAAATATCGACATCGTTTATGGTTGATATTCTGCAAACCCGTACAAAGCGCTTTAATTCCACATTTATTGTGCGAAGTGCTTGTCTGTGGAATTCGCTGCCTGAATTGGTGTTCCCCGTCAGTTACAATCTGGGTGTCAAGTCGAGAGTGAATCGGTTTCTTCTAGGCAAGCGTGCTCTATCGTGGACCGCATCGTCGCTTAACATCAGGCGAGATGCCGGCCAAGTGCAAGCCTATAAAAAAAAAACGACAAATCTAAGTAATAGCGCGAAGTCCATTTCCCGTTGCTTCCTTATTCCTGGCACTTACTCCACTTTATTAAGGGTTCCTTTTTCTTGCGGATAATGAGTTTAGTGAAGGCGCTTATTCCCCTGCCCTCTCGTTTCCATCCTTTTCCTACCCCTTCCGGGTGTTAAAAGCTTTTGCACCATCACTAAGGAACATTACTTAAGTTAATATAACGCTATGAGTAGTACCAGCGTTCTCGTTTTGTGGATAATTTTCGATTTCTTTTTTCTATTTTTGACAGAGAGAGATCTCAGATTTTAATGGGACAAGTCGGCGCTTCTATTTTTAACCGACTTCAAAAAGGAGGAGGTTATCAATTCGACTGTATGTTTTTTTTGTTCAAATGTTTGACGATAATTTGCGCATCGTTGATCCGAGAAATGTGGTAGGTAAGTAGTTCGTTTTAATACAATTTTTAACCGACGAAAGGAGGAGGTTATCAAATCGACTGTTTTTTGTATAATTGATTGAATCAGGCGTTACTCGTTAGGCGTTGTTTTTTGTATGTTTGTTACGCGATTACTGAGCTAATTATGAATTGATTTTGATGTTTTTTTTTTTTTTTGTTTGGTAGGTCATACTACAAAAGTGGTCCATAAAAATTTCGTCTAAATTCATTCAGCGGTTTTTGGAAAAATAACGGAAACCAAAAATATATCCACAGGCGACGTTTTGGTCTGTTGTTCCCTTCAGCAACATTTTTGATGAGGACATTCAAATTTCTACTTTTTAGTTTACGTTTGTACATGTAGGTATAGTCTAGAAGGCGGTTTTTGTTAATTTTTTTCCAAAAATTAGTTATTAAGTTCGGATATGATAAAAAACGTTCAAGTTTAGAAATATAGGGATCGCGATTCGGGGCGAACTTTAAAAGGCGTCAGTGGTGAGGTTTTTGTAAAGACCACATATTCATGCCACACCAAGCTTTTCCATACACACAGTGAATTAAAACCGCCCTGTTCAGCATATAATTATGCTAATGGGCGTGTACAGTTGAAACACCATACCGTCAGTCTCTGTGTAATTAATTAGGTCACAAACTGAAAGCATCACACCTGTGGCAACTTACCTCCATATGAGTAACATGTGTATTTGAGACGTAGCTACTACTATCGGTATGGTCTAACGAATCAAAACATTTTTGGTTTTCGATAGACCGATAATACTCTCTTATATCGTCCCGCCATCGTTTTCCGGAAAGTGGACAAAAATCCTCACACATTGGGTCCCTGAAGACGGGCCAGAGGAAAGTCCCGATAACTAATTCACCGCTACCGTTTCCAATAATTTCAATAAAGCTGTTGACAACGCTGAGTTTACTCTTGAATTCGATTAACTGCCGAGCGCAAATTGAGGTCGTGCTATAAATCCACTTCAATTACTGGGAACAAAGACTCCAAACTCCAAACGAGAGCTGTCATTCTCGCGCTCGATTGGAGACTTGAGAGGTATTCAAATACTGGATACGAGTATTTGTATCAGGTACTAAGTAACGCGTACTGTGTATGACACAGAGTAATAACATTCTCTTTGTTGCTTTTCCAATTTAAGTCGTGCCAGAAATCGTGCACATCAATTTTATGCTTTATTGAAGGGTTGAATACTTCGTTGGTAGCGAAATGTGAGGTATCATAATATATATCAGGTATTTCCACACATCACACATCATCAGTCAGTAAACGTCCACTGCTGAACAAAGGCCTGTTTGGCAGGCGGCATGGGGATCGCAGTACGTTCACCGTGTACTAATATGACGCTGCTGGTCATATTAGTACGCTGGTTCCGATGGTTCTGGTCGCAGTTTATATATATATGTGAATAGAGTCCTCAAAGGTAGGCAACGCACTGACAATGCCCCAGGTATTGTAGGAGTCTATAGGCAGCGGTGACCACTTACCATCAGGTGGCCCGTAGCTAGTTTGCCACTTATTTTATAATAAAAAAAGTTTTAGTACATACCCGGGTCCGGGTATCAGGTATTAGTAATAAATAATGCAAGTGAGTGATATTTTTTTCGAAGTAACAGATCCAGATATTCGTTATCACTTCCGTTTTAAATTGAGAGATTGATCTCGATATGCCTGCTAAAGTATCGAGTATCAGATATCGTACTTATCTCTATTAAACCTCGACTTTCAATTTGCGGTCGATTCCCTGGAGAGTTCCAGCTATCTACGATACTAAAAGTGAATTTTAAAACAGTTCCTCTTTTCTCCTAATTTATCTCCTGAAAATTAAAATACTTCATTGCTTAGATTTCAGAGAGAGAGAGAGCCATGTAAAGAGAGAGAGAGAGAACCAGAATTAGGAAGCTATATGAATGCATGAAAGTAATCATTTATATTTATATATTTTTCGTAAGGGCCATGTTTATAATAATAAATAAATAATATTAAATATTCGGGTCATTTTTGCACACACGGTCATCTGACCCCAAACTAAGCAAAGCTTGTGATATGGCTGCCAGAGACTGATATATGTACTTACAATTATATAGTTATGTTAGTTAATATTATTTTATAAATCCGTCTTCAAAATGAGTAAGCCAGAAGTTCGATAAAAAAAAAACACATTATTGGAGCTAGTTAAAAAAACTACTGAACCTTAGAATAAATATTCTAAATACTGAACCAAAGTTAGTTAAATGTATGTGGAATCATTTCGAGAGCTTCCTTTCAAAAAAATATTGTAAAAAGTACGTACCTATCACAAATGTCGGAGTAATCGGAGTAAATAAAACAATATATACGGATCGAATTATTAACCTCCCCATTTTTGAATATGGTTAAAAGAGAGAGATATGATACTGGGATGCTATGAATATACAACACTAACCATATTGTTATCAATTTTGCAGAAGAAGAATGCTACCACTGCATGGCGAGCCTCGTCGCCTCAAAGGACAAGATGTTCATAACACAAACGAAGCTGCTTAACGAGGTCACGTGGAAGACGGTCATGCAGATCGCTAAGAAACATGCCGTAAGTCTTATTCTCACGTGTTTCTAAATATAAGTACTTTTACACTAATAGTGCCTTTAATCATCAGCCGGAAGACGTCCACTGCTGAACATAGGCCTCCCCCTTTAACCTCCACATTGAACGAAAGCCTGCCACCTGCATCCACTGGATGCCAGCGACTTTAATGCCTTTATTGCTTTAGTGCCTTTAATGAAATTGAAATAAATCATAGTAGGTACAAGTATTAAAAGCTGGGCCGGATTCAAACCAATTGCTGGAACAAAATGAAATACCGATAATAAAACTGCACATTCAAAGTAGACTCTCTCAGAGAATGCCAAATCAAATTCATGGAATGCAAACGTAATAATGCCTTCTAGAAACTGAAATAAATCATAATAAGTCAGGAGTCAAATCACTTTTGCTAGAACTACCCTTTTTACGCAAGTAAAACTGCACTTTCAAAGTAGATTCTCTCAGAGAATGCCAAATGAAATTCAGGGAATGCAAACGGCATTTATTTTAAAGCTTACTTTAATTCGCGCTAAGAGATGTCTGTACACCCAGGTTTGTTTAAAGGATTACAATATACAAAACGCCAAAACAACACCATTATCATATCGCACTAATATTACAATTATGTGAACGTTTGTGTGTGTGTGTAATTGTGTATTACACACAAATGTTTGTCTTCACTCAACTTCGTAATTGCTGAACAAATTCGAATGAAATTTGGTATGGAGTAGCTTATACCTTTAAATAACATTGTTTAAAAATAAGCTCTCATGTAAACGATGCTACTAAGTAATATTTAATTAATTAATTTTTAATTTGACGGCAATTATAAAAAAAACAGTATTGGGTATTGCATGTAGTATTTTATTTAATTTTTTATTGTCTCCAGATCTAATGATGTGTGCAACATTTCAGCAAAATCGGTTACGAGGAACTGGTTCTAATTCAGTACGCAAAATTTGACCTAAACAAACTAACAAAAATTGCAAATTAAACAAAAATTCCCAAAAAGTAGTCCATGTCACTCTCCGACTACAACTATTTATATGCAAAAATACACGTCGGTCCGTTAATCTAATATCGAATTAAAGAGGAACAAACAAACACACTATCGCATAAATAATATCAGTAATAATATGATATAAATATGATTAGTATCATATAAGTATAATCAACATGTTTTATGAAAATTGCAAAATAGAAATTGCGAACAGTGAAAATTCGTTTCCACTCCATTTGCATTCCATTTAATTTATGAACTTGTGTTTATGTAAATAAGGTTTCTATTGCTACCCGGCCTCATAATCACGTATAATAAACTCGCAGACGTTGTCAAGTACGACAGGAGTTGAGCAAACAGAGTGAATTTGGTGCGACGAATGTTGGACCTAAACGTTACACTTTATAGAAAGTTTTGCAAAGTGATCATTACAACATTCGCTATATTCAGTACCTGCACGAAGAAAATTACTAAATCACACAATATCCCCTTTTCACCCTCTTTATTTTATTTTACAATTACAGTCATAAGCAAGTGGTTCTCAAACTATCAGCCAACAGACCAACAGAAAATTAAATAAAAAAATATGACGGATTGAAATGCCCTTGCAAATCATAGTCAATAATCGAACCTAAAGATGACTTTCTAATCTATATAAGAAAGCTCGAGGCTTTAATGAATGATCGAAAGCACCATGTTGTAATTAAGAGGGCGACCAATAACGACGAAGTAACAGATCCTCTAAAATTAAGCAAAAGGTGTATTTTTAAAACATATAGTTAGTTTAATGGTAACGAACGTAAATGTTTAGATAAAAAATATACAGTCGAATTGATAACCTCCCCTTTCTGAATTCGGTTAAAAAATACTATAGGTAGTGCAAAAATATATAAATCCTGTACAAAAAAGTATATTTTTTTATAAAATATAATTTTCGCACTAAAAAGACGGTTTTAATTCAAATGCTCTAAATTATCAGCGACAACACCACATTGTTTTTTACGAATTGCATAGAGTAACCTGAACCAGAACATTTAACAAATTTTAAATTCCCTGCGAGCGTATACGTCTCAAAACAAATGATTACATTTTGTCCGACTCATTAAAACTTTCGCGAAAGCTCTTAACTCGTAAGCTGTAAAGTCACGGCCATTTATTTTATGTTTGCAAGGGTGAAGTCAAAGCGAGATGTCACTTTTACGTCCTTTTATAACATTTTGCGGTTCGCCTGTTGAAGTTTGGACGGCTCGTTCCCAAAATGTTGCATGGAACTCAATCGGATAATTCGAATAAATAGTTCTTAGCACGGATGAGATAATTGGCATAATTGTTTATTATTCAACATCTCTGGTTCTGGCAGCACAAAGGCCTCTGGCGTGATTAAAAATGGCATATCTCTACTACATAGTACAAAATAAAGTCTCTTTCCGCGTCTGTCTGTCTGTATATCCGCTAACTCTTAAACCACGCAACGGATTGTGATGCGGTTTTCACCATCAGTTAGATAATTTTTCCCGGAAGGTTTTGTATATATGATAAAACTTACACCGTTGCGAAGCCGGGGCGGGTCGCTAGTGATTCATAATTTATCAATTATAGAACAATGTCTTTGTGACCAAATCGTGTTGTAACTATCGGAATCACAGAAAAGAGAAGTAAATAGACGGAAATGAGAAGGAAACTCTGTTACCAGGCATATGAGTGAACCTTGATTAAACATTCTTATTTAGATCAACGCATCGAACTCCGCATCACAGTTGCTAACTGATTTCGAATGACTGACGTTTCTTTTATATGGGTGCAACTGGCTACAACAAATTTCTTACAAAAATACCTTGACAGCCGTTCTAATTCAAACAAAAAGAAAACAATTCTGTGATCGGGATAGTAACTACAACGGCGGTGTGATAGGAAAATAACTTGATCTTCAACGTGCCTTCTAAAGCAGTCAAGAGATTTTAGACAGCATGAATCACAACATTTAAATCTGGTCATAACTCTAGACTAGATGAGAGATTTCACGATTCTATCTATGCCATTGCTATGCCATTGTTTAACCTCCTTACTAATGAACGTGTAGCCTTGGAATAGGTACTCCGTCTTTGTTCTTTTTCGATCGAGCTCAAAATTTGAAAAAGAGAAAAATACAACACACGGCTTGCCTATTCCAAGACTGCTCCACGCTTATTAGTAAGGGGGTACAAGTTTATCCATATTTGGGTTAAAGTTTGGGAACCACTGACTCGACAACTTTAACATAGAGCGTCGCGTGACTTCTCCACCACCAGGATTGACATTATCGGCCGATTTTATGGCACCAGAAGTATGCGACACGCGACCAAAGCCGGGGGCTTATGTAAGTTGTTACAACTTTGTTTTCGATTACACGAAGTGCCTTACAAAAAAAGTTAAAGTAAATTCGTTTGGTTAGACGTGAAAATAAAGTTGTACAGTTTTTTTTTGAGGTGAGAAATACGTTTTTTTTTGGAACGCGACTTTGGAGTGACCATGTTTTTGTTTACTCATCTTTTCGGATTTGATGAGCAAATAATATTTATGTTTTATTAATTAAATTATAAAAACAAAACGAGTAAATGCGTAAAATAAAGTTGACTTCGGTTGCATAGTATAAAATGTTACTTTTATAGCCGATAACATTGTTGATGCTATTAATTTGTTTATAGCGCTGATAAAAACGCTATTTATGGTCACGTGGAACGGATGCTCATTTTAATCTTTTTTGTGTTTATAAACTGTGAATTTTTTAATGAGGATATTTAGCAACAAAAATAATTGTCAATATATCGACTTCAAAATTAGTAAGCGCTCGAACAAATTTTTGCCAAATCATTGAGTGAGAGATAATAAGCTTTAAACTTGCATAAACCTTTATTTTGGCTTAAGTCGTCTTAAAAATCTCATAAAATCTCGTGTCCGCATCTTAAGATATTCAAGGGAAAAGGACACAAAAATTAAATTAAAAAAACGGACCATGATGAGAACTTGCACCTCTTGAAGTTGGTTTAAAATAGGAGAAGTTCATATCTCCATAAGACAACAGCAGTGCAAGTACCGTTCTGTATCGATCGTCAAATTCGATAAAATGCCATAGAATCATTCATAGTGAAAATTGAATAAATGGCATTTTATCAAATATGACGACGACAACTGTCAAATTTGACGAATCGATAAAGAACGGTACCTACTTGCACTGCAGGGGGGATATTAAAAGAGATAGGGAGATAGAGAGACTAAACACAATCTAAATAGTTACAGCAACTGAACTTTTCAGATTCAGATTAAATTTTTTGGCCAAAACTAAAGATATCGTCATTGGCCAAAACACTTGTAGAACAATGGGCAGTGGTGTGTTCAGATGAGATAGTCTGTCGTTGGCAGCATGATCAGTAGAATTTCTAACCTTTTAAAACAAATACATTATTCTCGGAGTTTCTTTGCGCGATAGAATCCGAAACGTGGATACGCGCCAAAGAACCAGAGTCACCGACATAGCTGTTAAAATTTGCAAGTTGAAGTGGCAATGGGCAGGCCACATTGATCGAATAACCGATAACCGATGGGGAAGAAAGACCATGAACCGGAAGACGCAGCGTAGGTAGGCCTCCCACTAGATGGACCGACGACATTGTTAAAGTCGCTGGCATCCAGTGGATGCAAAAGGCAGGCTCGTTCAGTGTGGAGGTTAAAGGGGGAGGACTATGCTCAGCAGTGGGCGTCTTATGGCTGATGATGACATAATCAACCGTACATATTGTAAGTACAGAACTGTTGCGTCTATCTAAATCGATAAAAGGTGACGGACGGCCCGAGATAATTGCGTTGACAACTGAGGTGAACAACTGCGCCCTTAGGTATTGAAAATCCTCAAGGAAATTCTTCCAATATCTCGACTCTTGTAACTTATGAGGGTAGTTGCTCCAGTGTGAACGCTCGCATGATGATGTTTACGCCGTAATTAAAATAAAGGCTTGATTATTGTGGTAAATTGAATCACTGTATCAGTCTAGTGTATTTCCGCTTCCATTAACTGCAGAGCAAGTACCGTTCTTTATAGATCGTCAAATTTGACAGTTGAGATCGTCAAATTCTATAAAATGATATTTGATGAGTACTCGCTATGATCGCCATTCGACACTGATTGTATCCTTTAGATATAAGTTGTTGTAAAGGTGTCAAATAAAATTTATTTTCTGTCTTTTCTTTCTTTCTATGATTGATTCTAAGGCGTTTTATCGAATTTGACGATCGATAAAGAACGGTACTTGCACTGCTGGTTCCTTATTTCTTAGTACTTGACACGACATTGAAGCGGAAATGCATTAGATATTCTTCTAAGAAACAGTTTTATTGTAGAAAACTGAAATTTGAAATTAAGTTATTACAATATAGTACATACCCACGGACTGGTAAGCGCAGCGTAGGACGTCCACCCACAACATGGTCAGACCTAAAAGAGACCGCAGGGAAACGCTGGATGCAGGCCGCTTCCAACCGGCCCTTTTGGAGATCGATGGGGGAGGCCTGTGTCCAGCAGTGGACGTCCTATGGCTGAAATGATGATGATGATGACATACCCACCAAAAATCACATCACATCATCAGCCAAAAAACGACCACTGCTGATCAAAGGCCTACAAATAATGTCAGTAAGATTGTCAGTTGATTATGGTAGCCGTTAACTGTCATATTTTTCAATCAAGTACATGGTAGGTTGGAAAACTATAGAGCGGGTGTACCTTGGTGTAGGTGAAGTAAAAGCTTGAACATCGTGAGGTGTCAGTTTGGGGCGAACTACTAGTTTACATAGTGTATAGTTGTGTCGGTACGGTTTCCTAAGACTGGTCGCTTGTGTGCAGAAGTCGGCGGCGCAGCACCTGTCGCGGCTGTCCGGCGCCATCGGCCCCGAGCGGATCTACGCGGACTGGCAGTGGTGGATCCTGGCTGCGCTGCCCTTCCCGCACCTCGTGCGCGTGCTCGACTGCTTCTTCCATGAAGGGATCAAGGTAACGCCAAAGGCCTGGAACGCCAACTTCAACTCGCAGGATAACTTTATAGTTCACTGAAACTGCACAATCTTATTCCTTAATTATTGGACTTCGAGGCTATTGGCCTGCAAGCCGATCATTGATCATCATCATTTCAGCTTATCATGTTCCCACTGCTGGGACGAAAGATAATAAAAAAAAACATTGGCTGGGGCTTAAGCCTTCTCTCAAAGAGATAGAGACAGATAGAGAGGATGGGCCCTAATTCACCATGCTGGCCCAGTGCATGTCAGTGAATTTCATGTCTTGGAACCGTTAATATTCTTGGACATACCGGTTTCCTCATAATATTTTTTTCTTCACCGTTATTGAGCAATGGCTTCGAAATTGCACATTTATTTAAAGTACTTAATAAGTCATTGGTTCAGGATTGAATCGGGTGCCGTCAGAATGTACAGCGCACCACAATACTTTGCTGTATGCTTCTATTCTTGGCCCGATATTTTTGGATATCACTGCCTGGTCAATTCACTAGCGTCACTACTTCAATCACTACTGATCTGGCCTTTTCTTAAAACTCCATCAGTCACAGAAATTACCAACATTTACTCAGTCATGTAACACTTTGTCTTTCCAATTTCCAGGTGTTCTACAGGGTAGCGCTTGCGATCCTCATTCTTTTCCACAAGCACGCGAGCAACACGAACTCCGAGTGGTACGCCGAAGCCACCAAGAACGGAGTTGACCACGCCATCGACAAGTTTTGCCGCAACATGCCCGCCTCGCCCACCAAGCTGCTCAGGACCGCCTTTAGTATAAGGGCACTCAGGTACTGCTAGTTGGAAATTAGACTCTATTGTTAGGGGACTAAGGTCAACAAGAACGCGAGCGGGGGCCACGTCATCGAAATATTCTGCCGGACTCTACCTTTCAAGTTGTTCCGGCCCGCCTTCAGTGTACGGGAACTAAGGCACTATTAATTAGAAATTAGACTGTATTGTTAGGACACTAAGGTTTAAAGTATGTCGAAGCTACGAAGAATGGAGTCGACTCCATATAAAAGTTCTGATAGGCATTAAGTCTAACCTGAAGACTGCCAGAACATTATACCGGTAGATGCGCGTGCGACTGATTTTCGACTGATAGAGCATGTGCGTACCATAGTAAATGTCCTAAAACCATGGTATGGTTCCTCACGAAAAAAACAAAAATATCACCTAAGCCGAGCTCATTTTTGGAATTAGAAACCCGCACTGAGTTGTCATTGACTCAAATAAGTAGATGGGCCAAGAGTTGTCACAAACTGGATCAACCTAAAAATATTGATTTATCAATATGATGTAGGTATTAAAAACAAAATGAAATCTTCCACAGCTCACAATACATATCCAGGGTGTTTATAAAGACAGAGATGACACTGAAATCGAAGCAAGTGATCACAGGGTCGCGACTGGTTCGGTCGCGATCTTCCGACAATCTCCCAACAAGCCAGTCCCAAGTCAACATACAGATGATGTCGCATACATTGACCATACGCGAGGTAAGACTTCTCTACTTTATATTACTCTATGGTTACTCTATTCTCTTGTGTGTTTTGTTTTCTATAAAAAGGATCTATGAAAAGTTTGTTATATGATGGTATTTAATCTACGTATTTATGAATATTTCTAAAGGCAATGTTTTGAACCAGTTGTGAAGTCCGATGCCTAGTCAACATAGAAAAGAAATTGAGATATATTTATGTATTAACATTTTATGTATAAGCTTACAGGAAGCTTCTACCTAACTGCCACGACGGTTATTTTAACTACACATGCACAAACACAGACAAATATTTATTTATAATTCGGATCAAATAAACGACTGGATTTTAGCTAAAAGCTCTGATGTACTCTATGTAATTTTGCTACACAGTGGTAAACAATAAACAACCTTGTAGCATTTCATATAGAGTCTTAAGTGTAGCCGACTCCAGTATTTCGACCCGAATTATAATAGTATGTACATCGGAACATTTTCGTTGGTTTGCAGAGAATGTCTGAGGAGACGTGCAAACAGATGGTATCGTACCCGACTCTAGGCGTGGCTTTGGCTTCTATTTCTCATTCGTTCATCCGATTGCGATTCTAACACAACTAACTTCACATATCGAGTCTATATGATTCGATAGTCAGAGTGTCCCACATTGTTTTGTTGTAAGATACATATTTATTTTTCTCGTTTCGTTTCCTGTCGAGCCCACGAGTTATGTTATGTTTCGTCCGTGTAGCGACAGATCTGTGAATGGTTAAGATGTTGTTTCGATGTGATCATTTGTACTACGAGTTCTCACGATAGAAAGAAGCGAATCTACATTCATTTCATTAGCTTTGAATGTCTCGGATTCGTGTTTATTTTTTGTTTTCGATGTGTTCTATCTCTTTGTAAGATAAATTCTTTAAAAAGTTATTGATTGCGAGGCATGTGTGTGAATTTTTGAGAAATGGAATATACAAATGTAAAATGCAATCTTAACTGATGAACATAGCTTGAGAATTAACATTTGTGGAGTCGATACTGGGATAGTGATGAGGCATGTTATCGATTGTTTTGTGTGAGTGCTAACCGTGTGTCGATTTTCCTGATTAGGGGTCGCATTCGCCGGGCCCGCGCGCCCTATCGATGGGCGTATACCCCATCCAATCCCTCAAGTCGCAGATACTAGACCAGAGCGAAGTAAGCCCAGTAACTGTCGCCGAGCCGCTTGCGACCATTTTATATCGATGTTTAGACGCACCGCTTGTCACTTAGGTGTTTATTATTCTTTTTTTATCGATTCTACATTCGCTTTGACGTTTTAATTTGCGATCGGTAAGTACAGCGTAAGCTAGAGTGCATGGCGGCTGTTATGACTGTTAAGTGTTCGATGTTGCCATTTTTGTATTCGTAATGCACTAGGCAAGAGTGCAGTATCCAGAAATATACTATTTTACTGCAATGAGACTAGGATTAAATAAAATCACTTTTAACTAAAAATATATATATATATAATGAAACCAATACATACTATATCCCAAGCAAAGAGTCGTATGTTGTAGTTTGAAGTTAGTAACTGAACTGACTGGACTAAACATCTATCTTCATTATTAGACAACGAGTTTTAGTGCTGCCAGTTTAATCAAAACCTTCAAAATCAACCTCATTGTAGCAAACTTTCTGGTTACTACTACCGTTATTTTCACCTAGTTCTCTATAGATTTAGGCTTTTACAATTGCAAAATATGTAACTAGGATAACCAAAATATGTATGTAAAGGGCTAAAAGAGCAAGTACGTTCCGCAGAGCCCGCGTTCCGCTCACTTGGCACTGTGGTTCCCATTCCCTAACGCGGTGTTCAGTGACCAGCAGCAGTCCTCCGACCTCAGGCAGAAGGTTTGACTGGACTGGAGTATACTCGTACTGTGTAATTGTGGCACTAAACTGTGTACTGAGTGGACAATATGGAGACTGGGCTGGTGTAATTGTAATTATAGTTTTCAATCTAAAAATACGAAACTTTTTTTAAGTGAAATGATGAGCAAAAAAGATATACGTGGTCATACACAAATAAAATAAAAAAGTGTCTAGTAGAGCCTTTTTTTCGTTTTTTTTAAAGTACGTACTTGGACAAGGCTACATGGTATGAAGCGTCGACGTAAAAAACAGATTTTGTGTGTGATGATACGCCGTTTATACTTAGTTTAACTACGGAAATGTTCGAATCGCGAATGACAGGGCAAAGTCCTAAATTTTGCTCGCATTGAAGTCACACAAACTCACTAATTTCTCTAACTTCTTTACCTTTTAAAAGCAATTAGTAGTGACAAGGAAGATTCTTCCTTGGTAGTGATCACTCAGAAGGATTCCCGCAAAAGTGTTTATTCTTACCTCACTTTTGTTGTGTATGAACATTGTGTGAACTAATAAATTGAGTTACAGGTGAAATAATAATTGCATTTACTTGAGTCTAATTGCACCGGTCCAATCGTGTCTCCATACTGTTTGCTAAGGCTCCCATCCTAAGCAAATATACCGTATCTTCGTTAGAATAAATACGATATTTCTGGTAAAGGACGGGAGCGCAGTACAAGAAGGGTAGCAGTCGTGGTGGCACCAAATGTAAAGGCATATTGGTGATTAAACTTAGTGCATGTTATTGTAACTATTGTCAAGTAAAGAACACGGCAACACAATTATTTTGCACCCCCTTAGGTATTATACAGGGTTATCGGTAATTAAGTAACAACTCGCAGATAGCTTCTCTATGTCATTAACAACTTTTGTTCCATGGGTTTTTACATTTTGTATTTTTAGGTGCAAAAGTTGGCCCCTAAACTTCGCTCGGGTCCGTTTTTGTTCTCATATGAAACTGCGTAATGCTGTTTCCATTAAAGCCGAATATTTTTCATGCAAACAAAAAGATTTTTAAGTATTAAGAAAATTAAGGTTGTTAGCTTATGATGTAAGCTACTTGCGAGAGGGTTTTAGCTGATTATCAATAAACCTTTGTAGAGTTAGAGCTGTTATGCTAAGCCAAAAGGGAGTCACTGTACTTTTCATTTATACTTTTACTATAAAATCAACCGGAGTAAATAAGATGTATGGAACAACTTATGTATGTATGTCTCACTCAATAAGATGTATGGAACAACTTATATCTTTTTCGTGACTTCAGTTGTCATGTTAGTACCACAGTAAAAGTTGTTCATAATAATGAGTACAATAACCCCCTCTCGGCTAAGCATAGAAGTTCTGCCTAACCCTATAACTGTGGTAATAAATCCAATATTCTTCACAATCTTTTTTAATTGTAGTCTGTAAATTCTGAGCGGTTCCATCTTCCTTGTTCGATGGCGGCACCTAAATCGGAGGAAACTACATTTAATGTACGATATTTAATCGTAGCTATTGAAGTACACATTATGTTTTAAAAAAAACATATTGAAAGTACCGCATGCTCATTCAGTAGGCGAAACATAAAATTTAATCTCTCTTTTAGATCTCTGTAAATCAAGTTGTATATATAATCATAAATCATACAGGTATTTCATATAAGAATACAACAAAATACCATAAAATTTATAATAGACGTACATATGGAAAAGATAACACGGAAAATGTCTGCAGTACCCAAACTTGGGTAACACAGAGATAACAAAGCATAAATATTTTCTGATTTACGCTGATAATTCGAATTGTAAATTTTAAAGTTTTATTTATTTATTTATTTATTTGATAAAATGATAACTATCTAGGTGAATTTAATTATGATTATGCATGCATTATGATTATATTATTTAGATATTTAAATAAGTAGAAATTGCCACTACATTAGTTTTGGAATTTATAGACATTGTAGGTTTTTGTCTTGAGTTTGAGATTTAGCATTCTTTTATATGGAACAGTGGTGGCTTGAAAGGAGGTGTACTCATGATTAGGGTCAACTTTTACAATGGGACCAATACAGACTGCGAAAAAAAAACTGCTGTTTCATAAATTTCATTGAGAAATTGTGTTTTTTTTTGGCGATTTCAAGATTGGAACAATTGTTCTAACCATTGTAAAAATTTACCTTTAAGATGAGTACATTTATCTCCTTTCAGGTTACTGCTATCGTTCCGTGTAAGCCTGTATATTCGAGTAGCATCCGCTTTCTACCAACTTATTTTTTTTATTGTCGATCAAAAATGAAATCTGAATACTTCAGTTAAGGTTTAACAACGCCCACTCCTCCCAAGTTACGTAAATCTCCCGTTTATTACTCGATCGACCTCAAATTAGCCCTCTAGTCACAACAGCCACAGTAAATATACAGCGGGACATGTTCAGACAAGGTAGCGGCTCGATTCGTCACGGACATGCTACTGTTCTACTTTTTTTCAATACTTTTAAGTAGGTACATTTAAAGTTTAATTCTCTTACGTTACTTTTTGGTATATTTTTAGTAAATTTTGGCTACTTTTTACCATAGTTACTTCTTATGTTTTTGCTACTATAATATTACACATTGAAAGTAAACATTTTTTTTTTTTGACCACCACCTCGCCTGTTGGCAAGCGACGATGTGGTCGAAGATGAAG
Organism: Agriopis aurantiaria; assembly: GCA_914767915.1. NCBI lineage: Eukaryota > Metazoa > Arthropoda > Insecta > Lepidoptera > Geometridae > Agriopis > Agriopis aurantiaria. Next base: position 2,773,172 of record OU611982.1, read on the forward strand.
CACGCAGACTTAGAAGATACCTATTCACTCTGGCCTTGAAACGGATATTACCGCGTGTATTTTACAATATTTACTACTTTTTAATATTGTATTTTAGTATGTTTCAGTAAAGCTGTTTTTTGTAGAAGCATTAAGTTCTTCTTATATTTTTTTACTAGCTCTGACTCGTGGTTTCATCCGTACAAAGTGTCCGATATCACCCGTATCTTTAACTATCTCTATCCAAAAATCACGTAAATCCGTTGCTCTGAAATAGAAACAAACTAACACTATCGATTATATAATATTACTAGCTAACCCGACAGACGTCATACAAAACTTAAATTTGTTTGAGACTTCAGTTCAAACAAATATTCCAAAGTAGTAGGAGAAATTGACTCTGTGTGCGTGTCGAATCGTCGATCAGTCCTACTCGATACCATTTAACTAGGCGAGTCGTTGAAATTTGGCTCCCACTCAAGTATTGCTAGAACTAATTGTGTTGTTTGTTTAAAGACTGCTGTTTAATGTTGCATGCTATGTACGTCGTATTCTTAGATGTAGAAAGGTGGAGCATTAGCGTGGCGATGCGAGGCGATGAAAACCTCTCAAAAATATTATATCGGATATTAATTTCATTGTCTAAGTAATTCAAAATATTTATAAGTTTTTTTATTGTGCATGTTGTGATATAGCTAAATTTATTGTAACGAGTCCGCTTTAGTTCTCAAAATTTCAGCTAATGCCTAACGTACACTGGTAAGTCGAGGCGACGGCGACGTATTGGCGTGCAAGTGGCCGCAGAGTAAATTCTTCCAGGTTTACCGTAGGTTCAGATTTGTCGATCCTCCATCGCGCCTTTACTGTTTTAAACTAGTACAAACAACTCAACATAATAACCACAATAAAACAAAAATTTACAAACAACACCCAAAAATACAACAACAATTTTGAACCCAGCGTTAACCGAATAGAGTTGACTTATCTACGGCCGTCGGCTTGAGTAGAAGTGAAATTTTGGCAACTTTAAGTAACTATTATGATAATTTAAATTTTAAGGATTAGATCCGGAAAGCCTAGTTTGGTTTTTGACGTTTATTGACTTGTAAGGAATAGGCTATCGAACAGGTTTTTGATGGGTTTCAAATAACAGGCTTAGTGAAATATTTAATAATATATACTGAAGAAACTATTTAAATCGGCTAATAAAGCTTCTGCTCTGTCTCTTTCCCGCGAAGGGAGTTTCATTGTGGCGTACTTACAGATGACGTCATTCGTAAGTATAGTGCGCTCTCTGTCTAGCAATACATTAAAATGCTTATATCTTTCTTAATTTTAAACATATTTGAATTTGGTTTTCGATGTTCGGCTCTATTTGAGGCCAGCTTTTGTATAAGACAAAATTAAAAAGGCCCGGTTGCCTATTGTAAAATTGTTTATGAGAGCTCGGTTTGATTGATTCGCTTCGCATCTCCTTGCGGCCGGTGGAGTCCCACCTGAGTTATACATGTATATATTTATGTGTAGGTGTGCACAAATATACGCACTCGTCACATGTAGATGTCTACTAATGTTCACCACTAATATGTGTCGTAATGTTATTGTTATAAGTGTCATTGTGGCCCTACCACAAAGATAATGTTGGAATACCTTCAAAATGTTAAAGTACTTAGAGGTAGTAATTGTGGTAAGGTTACTTATCTGGCTAGTCTTGATTTTTGTATAATATGTCTTGTTGATGATTTTTCTACCTTAATTTTTTTATTTGTTTTAAAATATGACCGTTAGACGTAGTGAAAACATTAGTTTTTACTAATCATTTTTCATTCAATTAGATCCATTAATAGATTGATCAAATTATAGTTTAACCTACCACGAAAGAAGCTAATACATAAACAGCTTAGTTTTTTAGTAAATCATCTTTCATATAGCTCCTTACGATAAACTTAGCTAACTGGAAAGCTGTTTAGTTTCTTTCGCGGTTAATTCATCAAGGCTGAGACTACATGTAGCCGAAAAAGACGACCGCTTCTACCAAACAGGTTCTTATAAATTTAGCAAATTATTTTTTGCTGCCGATCAAAAAAGTGCAGTCTCAGTTTCTTTAACCCCATCTCAGTAGATCATCTCATACTTTATCTGACTGGGAATAGAATAGCCTTTTCTAGAAGCGCAAATTTTTATTTAAAAAAAAGCAAAAATTTAATAAAAAATCAAGAGCTAATCGAGAAATTTCATTAAATAAATTGTTCGAGTCAAAATGATAATGTTACTCAATGTTTGTAATGCAATTTTCTTTGTTCTGTTTAGATTTCTCACAAGTACATTCAATTGTTTTCAATCTTCAAAAATGTCGAAATGCGTCCTCTACGCACGAAGCATCGACTCATTCATGTGAAATTCAATGATATTTAAGAAAAAAAAAATTGATTGAAAATTTTCATAAAACGATTGGGCTGTATCTTTAAATAACATTGCAAATAATATAAAGCAACTTTCGTGTTGATTTTTTATAGGATGTTTTAAAAATGTTGAAAACTAGCGAAATAGATACCTATAGCTGTTGAGCGCACCGTAGAAAAAGGCTATTTGAATCCCAGCCAGAGCTTTGTGTACTGTATAAGTAGGTACGTAAAGCAGTTATTGGGATGATTTCAGCTGTTCACGCTGTGGTCGTGGCTGCCGGTGCGCATCACCATGTACCAGCCGGTGCTGCTATACACGACGGAGGAGCACGGCTGCTCACTCACCACCTTCTACGTGCGAGTGGAGCACCACGAGCCCACTCTGCTCATGATCAAAACGTGCAACAACGAGGTTAGTATCTATCTTTTTTTGTAAATGTTTCATGACCACGGATACAAAATCCTTTAGTCGTAATATTAAACGGGGCGCAGCTAATGTACATAATGTCCTAAACTGTTCCTCTTAACAAAATCTAGGCTACGCCAATATTGGCGCGTCTATAGTAGTGAACTTATTGTTTTATAATGTTGCAGGTTTTCGGCGCGTATTGCTCGACGCGATGGTTCGAACGCAACCAGAAGGACGAGCGCGGCAACCGGCAGGCATACTTCGGAACCGGAGAGACATTCCTCTTTAGGTACGTAACCATTCTTCATAAGACATGAGATGTATTGACAAATAAAAAAACATTAAGTCAATGTTTATTTCTATGATACTCGTATTTAACTGGTCTTGTGTATTATTGTGATTTGAACGTGTTCTATTTTTAACCGACTTCAGGAGGATGTTATCAATGCGACTGTATTTTGCTTTTGCATGTTTGTTACGCGATTACTCCGCCAATTATGAATTGATTTTGATGATTCATTTTTTGTTTGGTAGGTCATACCTGAAAGGTGGTCCCATATAAATGTTATCGAAGTTAATTTAGCACTTTTTGAGAACTCAACAAAAATATAATACCCACTTCTTTAGTTCTTCTGAGATTTACACAGATGACGTTTTGGTTTGTGGTTCCCTTGAGCAAAAGTTTTGATGTGGACTGTCATCACAGAAACATTAGAACAGAGAAGATTGTATGCATGATCCAAAAAAACAAGGTCTAACGCTCTGGTAGATGTACCGTAATGACGTCACTGTCATATTATTATACCATGATTGTATGTATTTGTAAGGAGTCATCATAATAATTATACCTATGTTTATATGTACCTATTCTTAATGAAAACTACTTTATTATTGGAAAGATTACGCAACCGTGTCATTTATGATAAAGCTTTCTCATCGTGTGGGGTCGATTTAAAAGCGTATCTACTTTTAGTTTGTACACGTCATATATCATAGTCTTGAAGTCGGTTATTGTTTTTTTCTAAAAATTAATGATTTTATTTGTTGTTTGTGTTGTATGACATCTAATCTTTTCAAAATGTATATAATGGTGGTACCGGAACCCTCAGTGAGCGAGCCCGACTTGCACTTGGCCGGTTTATTTTTAATTACTTTTGCGTTTTGTACCTGTACCTACTCATCTTTTTCACCAATCATTGTACATACATCATAATAACACCATCGCCACAGAAAAGAGAAGTTAGAACGGAAATTAGAAGGAAAATCTGTCGTTAGGCATTATGAGTGAACATTGATTGATTGATTGATTAACTCTTTATTGTTCACACCATTAAATTTGATACAGAAGACAAAAAACTCTTAAAAAACTAGTTAAACAACTGGCGGCCTTATCGCTAAAAGCGATCTCTTCCAGGCAATCTTAGAAACATTCTTTAGGAGCATTCTTATTTAGATCAACGCGGCGAACTCCGCATCCAAAGAACTTGGACCTTACCTTTTTGGGTTAGGTCTCAAAGTTATTTGTCCGCATCACAGTTGCTAACTGATTTCGAATGACTGACGTTTCGTTTATATTGGTGCAACTGGCTACAACAAATTTCTTACAAAATGCTTTGACAGCCGTTCTAATTTAAACAAAAAAAAATAACTTTTCTGTGACCATGTCCATCGTAACCCGCATGCCCGTTACAGCTTATACCCCGAACGCGCGAAATACCCGTGGGTCGGCTGCGCGCAAGCAGCTTCCAGCGGCGACAAAACAGAAGAGCAAAGAGTCGCGCACGGCTCCGAACTCTTCATGGCGGCCGACTCCAAGATGATCACCATCGGAGGCGGGTCAGTGCACTTTAATACTTGTTAATTAGAGCTTCTTTTTGTTTGTGTAGTCTTCACCCTCAAAGAGCCAAGTACCCGTGGGTGGGTTGTCTGGAAGATAAGGAGGTGAAGGTGGGCGAAGCGGAGGCGAGAACGCCTCACGCGAATTCGCTCTTCATGGCTGCCGATAATACAATGATCACCATTGGTGGAGGGTAAATTTGTGTTTGTGTGGGTGTTGCTTCAATGTATGTGTGCTATAACGATTCTTTTATCCTATTCCTTTGTATAAGAAAGCTACCTTTAATATATAGCTATACGAACAGCACTGCTTAATAATTAGTACTTAGTGCTATTTTTTTTTTTAAATGTTTATTTTGCTGCTCCACGAACCGTTGGGTCCGTGCTCTTTGACAACTTTTAAAGTTTATTTTATTAACTATTTAATAAAATAAATTGTAAAAGTTGACAAAGGAAACGGAACCAGGGGTCAGGAGTTTTGAAAAAAAAACAGCACTGTAAGTAGTAATTATTAAGAATAGGTCGGATCATTTTCATCTATACATATGTATAAAGTCGTGTATGTTACACTATTTATAACTCTGAGTTTCATGACATATATATGATTTCTTGGATTCCTCTCCGCCCTGAATAGCAGAATAAGTATTAAAATAAGAAGATAAGGTCATTTTGTATAGAACATTGACGTCTACACATTGACTATAAGATTTAAGTATATTCAATGTCTGTGGTCTGGTTTGTGACCAGCCACAACATTAACCATTGCTGCACCCTTTATGCAGGGTATATTACACAATGTACTCCAAAACTTAGTTTTAGAGGAAGAAAGTGTACATATATGCAATATGAATAAAGAATAAATTACATGATAAAAAAAAACATCTAATTAAAAGGTTGCTGTCGGTACCGACAACCTCCTTGGTACCGACCAAGGAGGTTGCTTCAAGGAGGTATATAACGAGGGTGAAATCGCGGGGCGCAGCCATTACTTTTCATTAAACATTTTAAAAAAATTAGCCTTTTTTTTGTTCATGACCTTGTAATCTTTTTTAAGGCTTGAAGGCCTGAAGGCTTCCCATGAGGCCCGCCATCTTGACTTAATACTAAACTACCCATTGTCCTAATTGTTGCTATTAACAGTTTTGTGATGTGTATTTTCTCGTAACGAATCTGTGCAAGTGCAAGTGCAAGTACCGTTCTTTATCGACCGTCAAATTTAACAGTTGAGATCGTCAAATTCGATAAAATGCAATTTATTCATTACTCGCTATGATCGATTATATGGCATTTTATCGAATTTGACGATCGATAAAGAACGGTACTTGCACTGCTGCTGTATTTAGGTCAGTCTGACACATGTTAGTCTAAGGAATGTGGTTGGGTTTCATGACATTTTATATCATGAACCTACTGCCATGTATTCTTCTAATTTGTCATGTAAAACCCTGCTCCTGCTTATACTGGACTGATTTGTAGATACAATCTTTATTAATACATTTTTTTTACAATTATAATTAAAATTAAAAAAAAAAACCTTATTTAATTATTTTTTTATTGTTGCTTTCCGTTAATTTCACCTATACTCCGTTTAATAATCTATACTAATATTATAAAGAGGAAAAATTTGATTGTTTGTTTGTTTGTTTGCATTGAATAGGCTCCGAAACTACTGCACCGATTTGAAAAATTCTTTCACTGTTGGGTAGCTACACTATCCCCGGTTAACATAGGCTATATTATATTTTCAAAAAAAAAAAGGGATCCTCACTAGAACGCCAATAATGTAACCCAAGGTGTAAAAAAATAAGATTTACAATTTTGACTTTGCGTGTTTGACAGTTCTAAGACAAGACAACGTCTGTCAGGTCAGCTAGTCTTAGATATTTTACGTAAACAAACGCGATAACGGTGCAAAAAAAATCTTTTATAATGGTAGCTTACTGTAATTATTTCATTTTTTTTCTAGTCGTTATTTGATAAATTATAAAATAAAAAATAGTTTTGTACTATAATTATATTTTAACGTAACGTAATATTATCTGTTTTATACAATTTTATCAAGAAGAAAAACAATTTTAGATAGAAAATATTTTATTATAGGTACTGGTAAGACTGTATAGGGGCCTTACGGACAACAGCTATTACAGGCACCTAATCCGCTCAGTTGGAAAATCACGCGACCGCAAACCTTATCGCGCCCAGATACGGTTTGCGGTCGCGTGATTTGTCAACTGGGTGGATTAGGTGCCTGTAATAGCTGTTGTACGTAAGGCCCCTGGTTCTAAACATTTCTGCCGCCGTCGTTTCCCGTTTCATTCGTTTTTGTTTTCTCGAACGTGCTTCTCACTGCGTTTGTGGAATTGTGCTTTGTTGGTTATTCTTATTAGTATTAATATTGTTCTTGTAATAAAAGGATTTATTTAACCTGTTAATTGTGCCACGCGAGAGCAAATCCGGGGGAAATGAGAAACAAAAGTATTTTTTACAAAATGAAAAATGTTTTGGGCAACTGGCATGTCACTTTGACAGTGAATTTTCGTGACATTTCTTTGTTTACATAAAATATCTAAGATTATTAAACGGAGTATTATAGTTGTTTTTGTGTCACACTAACATAATAAAATAAAAAATAGACCCGTTCCGAATCACGGCGACCTATTCAGAGCTAACGCCACACAAAGAAAATTTCTTTGTGACGCGTTGGTTCTCATTAGAGCTATTGAAATTGATTCGGAATGCGCTCTGACGCCATATCTCTATTCCTCTCCCTGTTTTTTACTTTACCACAGCAAACAAAAGAACTGAGTTTTTTTTTAATGGAGATATTTGAACTCAAACGATAATTGTACTAATTTAAGGTATATCTCCCTTGTTTGTCTGATCTAAGGGTGAACTTATTTAAATTTGAAGAAAATATTCCACCCCTATATACATAAATATTCCAAATTGGGGGCCGAATCCCGTTTATTGAACTTATTGTGAAGTGATTGTTTCATATTATTGTTTGTATGTTCCAGCGAGGGTCAAGCTATATGGATGGACGAAAACATCAGGTTTGGCAAGACTGACCGCTGCTCCACCTTCAACAACCCGCCGCTCTGTCCTTCTGGAGACTTCGAGATACGCGTGCTGGAGGTCTACGGCTTCTCGGGCGCGTAGGAGACCAATGTGGGCCGCCGTAGGCCAGCGTAGAACGCAAGATGGCGTAGGCCAGCTACGGACATAGAATGGCATAGGTCAGGTTTAGATCAGGGCTGGTATAGGCCACCTTCAGACCTACGGCGTAGACTATCTACTGTCGTAAGATGGCGTAGGCTAACTTCGGACGTAGGATGGCTTACGCCAACTTCGGACGAAGGTTGGCGTAAATTATCTTCAGTCGTAGGATGGCGTACGCCAACTTCGAGCGTAGGATGGCGTAGGCCAACTTCAGACATAGGATGGTGTTAACTATCTTCAGTCGTAAGATGGCGTAGGCCAACTTCAGACATAGGATGGTGTTAACTATCTTCAGTCGTAGGATGGCGTAGGCCAACTTCGGACATAGGATGGTGAAGACTATATTCAGTCGTAGAATGGCGTAGGCCAACTTCGGACGAAGTATGGCGTAGGTCAACTTCGGACATAGGATGGTGTAGACTATCTTAGGGCGTAATTGGCATAAGCCATCTACGAACGGGACCTGGCGTAGGCCCTTGTAAGGCAAACTTTGGACGTTGCGTCATCAGAGCAGAGCATCGACCATCGTCAATATTAGCTTAACGTTAAACAGTCGATAACGTAAAATCAAGACTGAAAACACAAATTAGAGAGGCTTTCGTTCTTTTTTGTTCATTCGTTGTCCAGAGAATGGAATTTTTACACTAGCGTTCCTTTCGCCGACCAAAAGCGAATATTTATCGTGTGCCAGTGCTCTGCTCGTCGCAAGTGCGTCCCGGACAGACACTCGGAGTGAAATCTCGATATCGACGTGTAATTGTGTGCGTGCTCCCGCGTGTGATATATAATTGTGTTGTGGTGTGGCTTGCGGCGAACCGTAGAAGGTTCTAGAATCAACGTGAAGGTTCTTCTATAAAGAAACTTTTAGTGTTGTCCGAGTGCTAGAAGCGTTACAAGAACGCTACCCGACGACGAATAAAGTCCAGTGTTGCCAGAACTTGTTTGACAAAAGTAACGGTTTGCCTGGTGTTGTCAGAGATTATTTTGACAAAAATGACGGAAAATCAAGTCACTTTGGTCTTGTGATGCCAGATCTTGCTAAACAAAAGTAATGGAAAGTCTAAAAGTAACGTTTGTTCTAGTGTTGCCAGAGCTTGTTTGACAAAACACCACAAAATTCTACAAGAAACACTTTGGAACACAAAGTTATGTTTTGTACAGTGTAAAACAAGTTTTTTTGTTTTCTAGATCTTATATGATCGGGTCGCGTTCATGTTACATTCTAGCTTGAACCATACTTAACAAGTGTGTAGTATACGATTATACGGCATTCTTGGCTAGGATGGTAGCATCGAACACGTGGAACCCCGCAAATAGCCACAATGCATTCTAGATTAAACTTAAGGTGCGTCTAAACGAGTAATAGTTTTAAAGACATGTCCTGGTGCAAAATAGCCTTTAAGTCCGTTACGTCCAACTATTGTTGTATTTAATAGTGAAAGATCACCAAAGTTAAGCAACTGGCAATCCAGTCAGTGTTTGGATATCCATCCAAAGACTGTGGACTGTGGATGACCCGTGGCATTTACTGAGCGCTACCGTGCGTCGGATGACTTGTTAAATTGTAGGACTCTCGTTTGTTTGAGTTATAACAACAACCGCCTAGTCAGAGGCCTTCGGGCGGCCTAGAAAGTCTGACATCAGGGCTGGCCTCCCAGTCTATAGGGCCATTTAAGTATTACGTAAGCACCCAAGATGGGTATCTGGATTTCGTCAGCAATATTTATTTACTTTTTCGGATTTTTCTGGAAAATTTAGTAGATTCTGATTTGAACAAATATGGCAACCCTACTTGTCTATGCTCAAAAGCGAAAAGCATGTTTAGGGATTCCCCAATAAAGAAAAATGTTTGCAATTTTTTTTTTTGCTAAAATGGGGAATTTTACCTACCTTTCAGATAATAAAAAAAAGGTATAAAATACGTACATAATATTATATACCATTGGTTTAAATCTTCTTACACACAATACGCACGTCGGAGCACTTACGCCGCCATGCGGTGCGTAACGCATTTGGGGGGTTAACTAACAAGGGGGAGGGGAAATTCTGTTTATGTAATATTTTAATGGCCCCATATAAACTTACTATTGATGAAACTATTCCAATATTATTGCGTAATGCTTACTGATAATATGGAACAAAAAAAAATGGCTTCGTTTTGACATAATATAGTCCGATCATTGTATTCGCTTTGCTCCATTATATTGCCGTTGAGACGCGCCTGAAACGTGATTATTGCAATATTCTCGATGTACACGAAGCATGCGCCGTATCGATTGCCCCTTGCCGTTTTATCAGACTGTGTAGATGTATTCCCGTAATTTATTATACGAAAATAATCACTTGTGTGTCGCCCCGTAGCTGTAATGTTAACATTGCTGTCCTGTCAAGACAACGAAGGGGAAAGTAGGTTGTTTCGATTTAAGGGCTTCACTCGACCTTATTTTCACACATTTCTGACCAGGCAAAACTCGACATATATACCTTTTTTGTTTTATTTTGTCAGCCTAATACAGGGTTATTATTAATTCACCTAAAACTTTTCGTAGGCAGCGTGTCTAAATCATATCGGTTTTTTTCCAGGACATATGTTCCTTATTAGTTTATTTGTTCCCCAAAAAAAAACTGTTTTTTTTTTTATTAGGCGCTCGATATGATACTTCGAGGTTACAAATAAGAATGAATGCCGAGGCAAAACCTAAGAAAAAATGAAGAGCCGAAAAGTGCATTAAAATAAAAACAAGGAAAAAAGTTAACTTGATAAGTTTTGTTGAAAGTCATAGCACAAGAGTTGTCAGTTATGATGTGGGGAAGCTGATTGCGTCAGGTTTTAGGTGACTTAAAAATAACCCTGTATATATTTTGCTAGTTTTGTTGGGTCAGAAATGTGCGAAAGTAAGTAGCTGAGTTGCCACTTTAATACATATTTACTCGTGTTTAGATGTCTGTGTATAAGTACAAATGTGACGTACCTACTCTCGATGGATAATACGCTTAGGAAGCAATATGTGGGAAGCGGCCGCGCGGTGCGAACGCGCCGTTATAAACGCTGAGGACATTCCAGTGACTGACTCGCGGACTAGGTGGAGACAACGACACCCTCTTCCCCTTATTAACAAACTCTCCATTGAAATATTTATTCCGTGCTCGGTATTTTTTCTTTTGATTGCGTTCATTAAAGAAAAAAACGAATTCCATAATGAACCATAATGCGATAATATTAAAGATCGATATAGTATACAGAAATATTACAGATAAAACCGCTCCAAATTAGATAGCAAATCCGGAAGCGTTCTGTCCTTTTCTGGCAAGCATGGCCATATATGACTGATTGCGTTGTCAAGTAATGTCATATTCTGATGACACTAATTGCGATTTTTGAAAGAAAGAGACAGGAGGCTTTCCCTTTCGTTTGAACAAAATTTGCCACCTTTGGTGTATATTTCTTGGTAGTAGCTTTGTTGTGGGAATTTGTCATTATGCAAATTCCAAATACAAGAAGAAGAAAAAACCTTATAAAAAGGTAGTAGCGAGCGCCATATGTAAAATGTTTTTACATATGGCGGACAATTCAACTCAATTGAAAAAGACAAAAGACGGAATAACTGTTCCGGGGCTACTCCACATTTAAAGGATTTTATTAATAAGGGGAATTTCAATAACGATATTGAAGGTACACGTTAGGGTGGACCGCAGTGTTGCAAAAATCCGCCTACCGTCATTTTATGTGCTAAGCCTTGATAACGCTGAAAGCCTGAACGAGGCTGGTATTAAAGTAAGTCATACTAAGTCGGATCAAACACTTGCACTTTTTATAAGCACTACTCTGGTGGCTTGCCACAATCTTTTGGGACATTACTTTTTTGTAACCTTACTTGTCCTTCCTCTTGCTTATCTACGTTAGAGAAAAAGTTCATTGTACGATTGAAATAAGAATTCATAAGAGATGGTGCTAGGATTCCTGATTTGATTAATCGGTATAGGGTGACAGCCTCGTTCAAAAAATAGGCAAAAATTTAAATTAAAAACTATAATTATATTATTCGATTGGCATGCATACAATCAAAACAGCAGTATTTTCTAATAAAGGTTGCTTATGTTGAATTTCTCATCATTTCAGTGATCATTAATCGCTCACAAAAAAACCTACCAAAGAATTTAATTGTAAATCGCTACTTGTTGCGTGTACGTTTTCCAGTTCTGTTTATAAATCAAAATAGTTAACAATACAATTACAGTTATGTACGTATGTATATTTTATAATTTTTATATACATTTATGTAATTTTTGTATACATTTTTTTTTGTAAGAGAACGCAACAAAGGGGCGAATGGGCATAGTCCGGTACTTGATTACCTGTTAGTCTTATTCTAATGAAGATAAGGAATTTGTTTCTTTGTCTGAAATTATCCACTGTGTTGCAATACTCAAGCAGTTGGCGAAAAACCATGCTATAATATCTAGTTTAATAGAATAATGTCACCCGCACTATCTTTCTTATTTACTGTGACTATATATTTATAATATTATTTTCCATGGGACTTGTGCCAAAATTGGACCATTCGTGAATTCACCACATCGGTAGTATTCGTCAAATCAATTTGTTAGTTTTTTTTTTTTTCAATTGACGATGCGGAAATTGATTTGGATTGTGTTGGTTTCTAAATATTGTATCAACTAAACCCACTACGACCAATTTCACTGTACATTTCGATCTCACACAAAGCTCAACTCCGACTGGAGAATCGCGATAAACAAGCGGTCGTTGAAACTCTTACGAATAGAATAAATAAAATGTTTCAAAACAGCAGAGTTGAACCTCGACAGGTTCAACCCGGTGGCACACTTTAAGCCTAACGGATTCTATACGTTTTCTCCACGGCCGCTTGTATGTTGCGACACCGCCGGTTGCGTCCTAACACTTCTTCGTCACCATGTAGGTGGACTACAATCTTTTATTGCCGACAAAATATAGACCTTAGATAGAAAAAAGCGCTCAATACCTAGCAACAACATTAAATTACTTATTTCTCAATTTTCTATCTTTCTAGCTTTTGTCGGATACTTTTATACTTTAAAAAGAACAGTGTTTCTTACAAAATGTGTTAGGTATCGATTCTGAGTCACAATATATAATACATATCCCTATTTGGTACAAAGGGGTTTAGACCTGATTATTGTGCGTTCATATCACCCGCGGCTTTACCTGCGAAACATTTTTTTCTGTAAATATTTTTTTCTATACATTTTGATGTTAAAGATTAGTAGACACTAGGATCCCGTTGTGTGAAACCCCTCCAAAACGGTAAAATGAAAAGTCAATAATATACTGACTTATAAATTCTCAAAAGGCAGCCGCTGAGACGGTCTCACCCGGCGGGACCCCGTAACTATGGTACTACAATAATATTCTTCGGAAGCCTAAGAATTTGTTTTGAATCAGATTATTTATGTAATTTATTGAGTAGGTAATGTTTTACGTATGTTATGCGTCTCTGTGCGGACGACTGTCTCTCGGTCACACATAGTTTTATTTTCGTGTACAGTTATGTTATAGTTAGCGGCCAGCGACCGACTGATATTTTGTAAGGATTATACACACGTCGGTCCCGGCTGCTGTGACGACGAAGGCGGTGTAATATATTTTTGTTTCCCATTCGTCGGCATAGAGATCGCCCGCTGATATGTTGCTGTTAGCTAATTTAATTCGTCGTTGTTCAGTGTAAAGTCTAGTCTTTATTCTGTTTTTATTATCTCTTACGATATGAATATAAACGAATTGATATTTAAAAATATAATGCGATTTTTTGCCCCGCTCTAGGGGCGCGTAGGCTCTTGGTTAGTTAGTTATAAGTACATTAATGTAAATTAAACAGTTATTAATCTCTAAATATTATCCTTTTCAGTATTGTGAATGTTTTTTTACGTGAGATCATGTAAACTGACACGTGTGATGCGCGAGAGTGGGCGTGCTTGTTACTGATACATTCGGTTAGTGTTAGACGCCGCTCGCTTGACGGACGGTGTAAAACTCGTTTATCGTAATGTAAATGTTGCTTTACAATGTCTAAAAAATAAAATATATAATCCCATTTATTTATTGTAGTTTCTTTTATGCTTCTTTCATTCGCAGGATAATCAACAAATGCAAAAAGTCGCATTAAAAATGCGTTTTTTTAATGCAACCGATTGACGAAACGAGCAAGTCAGTCGTCTGATGGTAAGCGTCACGCTTGCCCATAAGAGTGCAGTGTCACCCAGAATTTAGAACTTCACTTATCTTAATAAATATAGGTTATAAAAATCTTGGACAGACAGATTGATGGAAGAACAGAACAAACTAATAAAGTACCTTGTACTGCAAAATCCATCAGGGAAGTTAGATCAACATAAATAATCATCTAAAAGTTTAGAATATTATTTGTATTTTCTTTTACGAAAATATTATTTGCGAACTCGAAGTAGTAATCTAACAGTTGGAAGAATTGGAACAAACCAATAGGGTATTTGTATTAAAAATAATAAATGGGCCTATTGGACAGTGACCAATTTATCTGAAAGCCTTGCTTTGTTCAAAATATACAATAGTTGCTACCACCTCCACTCTAAAGTTAAGTTGGTTGCACTAACAGAAAGGCAGCTAGTCGCAAAATAAGATGTGTTTTGTAAGTTACACAGAATAATAAATGTATTTCACATTTTGATTAAATATATGAATAGATAGACACCAAATATTCATTAAATTTCTAGTTTAAAATGTCCGAACCAATACTCGGCACGTTATGAATTGCGCAGACTTTTTGGTTAGTTACAAGGTAACCGCGATCCGACTACGCCGCGCGATGCCAGAGCTACGATGACATAGCAGACAACTAACGTTGAACATTATGCAAGAGACATAACGTCTAAATTGGAGTAAATATGGCATTGTAAGTATATAATTGATACAATGTATGTACAATGACGCTCGGACGGTTTTTGACTGTTTTCACTGGATTGTGACTATAGGAATTGTATCTCGATGCATTAAAACAATACAACTGATATATTTTGCTCATCTGAGACCAATGCTTCAGTTTTTTCCAGTAAAGTAGGTAGGTGCTTGGCACATGACAGAAAGAAACTACGTTCAATCTCAAATATTTCTGGTTTTATTCATGTTTTGTATGAGACATTTCATGAATCAATGTTTTCATTCAGTCTGTTTCTGTAGTTTAGAGCTCGATTTGCTATTTTCGCTTGCAATTCTGCATCATTGATTTGACTCACAATGCACCCATAATCATCACCAATTTCATCTAAAACATTTAGCAAGTCCTTATTAGCACATTTAGACATGTATATGCAGATAATTAGGCCAAGCGCATCTTTTATGTCATCCATGAACTGCATTTTTTCACTATTTCTCTGCCTTCCGTTGGGTATTAATGCCTTCCACATAGTATAGCTAGGGTTAAAATACTTATCAGGGGAGCATGACTGGCTTGTTTCTAGATATTGAATAAATACTGTAGCAGCATCTAAAACATCAAGAAAATCTTCATCAATCTTGTAGTACTCGTTGATTTTACTTTCATAACTGGTCAGTATGTCCCGCAGTAAGTTTAAAGCATTCATATTGTCTTCCTCTATAATTGGTTGGTCATTAATAATTTCAGTCTTGTCTAAATGTAACATCATTTGTAATGTTATAAGATGCAGCCGTTCTAACTTTTCTTCAGGGCTTGCTTGTCCGATATACTCCCGATGTGCAGTATACACTGCTGTGAGAGCATCACGGGTCTCAAATAGTGAGAAAAACTTTTGCGATCTGTCAATTTTACAATTCGTACATATTGTATTTAAGTTTTCTAATGCCGTCATCAACAGTTCTTTATTTGAAGAGTTCATCAGTATGAAATAGATACTTTGAGGATATTCAACAGTTTCAAACATGTCCATCCAAGTGCAAATATCACGTTCCTCAGCAACATACAGACATGAGTTGATTAGACGCAGCAACTGGTTCAAAATTTGACTGTCATCTGACTTCAAAAACTGTAATAGCAGTTGTAACAGGTCTTTGTTGGCCATGAGAGAGCTCACTGCTTCTTTATGACAGCACATGTTAGCGATAGTACCGATGATAACTTCGAGGAGGCGCGAGGATTCTATCACTGGCAATGCAAAATAAAAGAGGTTCAGAGTATCATGTCTTTGTAAATAGAGCACGACGTCTCTTTCAGCGGCCATGTCCCAGAGCGTGCAAAGTTCTTCTTCGAAGGTCGGCTCCTTTATTTCTTCTTTGAGAGTGTCTCGGTTGGCCAATTTCAACAAGATCTTGAGTACGAAGCGTTCGCTGTAAGCGGTGTCGCCTATCACGTCTCCTGTGATATGCGCTACATCGTCACCATTTGCAACTTCGCTATCAGGCTCAGCTTTCATTTTACTTTGGAGATATTTTCAGAAATAAATAAAATACGACCGAGAACGAATTTTAATTAATTTCAAACTTTTTTTTTTTTTTTTTTTTTATTATGGCTTCCGCCCACCTTTAGGGCACTTTGGCCAACGTCACGTTAACAAAAAACGAACGCGATTTAAAATAAAACAAAATATGACCAGCAATCCTTAACCCTCTTTATCGCAACGTAACACGGGTGTAACGACCGAAACAAAAAATATTTTATCATGTCGGTACAATACTTTTGAAAATCAACCCACGTGTTTTGTTAATACTATTAAGGCCATCTAGTGATTTCAATAGTAATCAACTCCGGTGCATTTCACGGCCAGTTTGTGTCAAAATGGCTCCAGGTCAACAATGTTCGCGCAGACGCACTGTAAGTTTTTATTCGTAGTTATGGTTATTTCGCACAATTTGTAAATGTTTTATCCAAATTTTGTTACTAATGCACGTAGTGTCTAATGCAAAATAAAATAAATCTCTAACTCTCATCCCATCTTGAAATATCTGCTGCAATTTATGAATGTATCGTATTTGTAACGTTACGTAAGACCGAACTAACCACTGTCAGTTTGATTAGTAACACGGGTGACACGTTGCACAGTTACTAATGATTTATATCTATATAATTTTATATGCTTTTATGCTTGGTGTTGGGTGTAAGTTGCATGTTTTGCTTTTTATTTTCAACAGGGGCTAAAATGGGATATAGCAAAGTGAATTTTGGCACTCGTGCCTCCAGCTCGTGCTTCATCGACAGACACTTTGGCATCGGAAGATGAAGTTATTATCCAATATAAGATTACTGAACGTCGGCATCGTTACTCCAGTGATGAGGATTCCGATGCCAATTCGGATCCTCGATCCCTCACCTCTTCATTTGAAAACCTCCATATTCTGAGTTCAGATGAAGAAGAAAATTGCTCTGTTCTGAATGTGAACAAAGAAACATTTCCGTTGACCCCAGTTATAAAAGATATACAACTAGACCCATTGCCTCTGCTAAATTCAGTTTCTTCGGGTTTGTCTCACTAGAAACTCCGCCGACTCAGAAAACTAGATCTGCTAAAAAAAGTCATCAACATGAGCGATATTTACAGCAAAACGAGTAAAATAATACAACAGACCAGTTTTACATTATTTTCAAATGGAAGCCAACAATATTCAAAACAGAGATCGCTGAACCAACATTGGACTCTTCTCCTAACGAGGTGTTGATGTCGCCTCTGCATTATTTCTTCAGATTCTTTTCTGAAGATATAATTGAATACATAACAGCTGAACACACCAACTTGTACTCTGTACAAAGTAAGAATGGAAAATGTATCAACATCACCAGCGATGACATGCGAGATTTTCTTGCCATCACCATAATGATGGGTATAATAAAAATGCTCTCATATAGAGACTATTGGAGTGGTGAATTGCGATGCCCAATCATTGCCAATATAATGCCTCTAAAGAAGTACGAACAAATTAGGCAGTACATACACTTCGTTGATAATTCGGACACCAATGAAGATTGCTATTTCAAAGTCCGGCCACTATTAGAAAAAATCAGAAGCCTCCAGTTTGAGGAAGAAGACCGATATAGCATTGACGAAATGATGGTACCTTATAAGGGAACTAGAGCTGGTAATAGGCGACAATATTTACCAAAGAAACCAAAGAAATGGGGTTGCAAGATTTTCGTCCGTGCTGGAGTAGGTATCAGGTCTAGTGTATGACTTTCTACCATATGGCGGCGACGACACATTTCGTAACCAACGTTTTAACGACTATGAAGAAAGTCAGCCAACGGTAAGTGATATACCAGCTGCATAGAAGATACAAGCCCCAACTGTTCCTAGGCCAGCTGAAGCAGTTAGGTTCGACGGCACTGGACATTTCCCAATTTTTGTCACAACAGGGAGATGTAAATATTGTAAAACTAGTACTCTAATTTTTTCGTTCTACCTTCCAACGGCGAACCGTGCTTTCTGTACGGTTGTATCGTTGAAAGGTGTTTCGGCGAATCGTACGTGACTCGGTTTGAGTTGCATTTTACGCAATGTACATGCGTAAAATGCAATTTGAGACTGTGTGTTCGCCAAAACCGAAATAGTTTTTACAATTATCACACAAAGTCTGAAAAAACATTTCATTTCATAGAATAAATACGTTTAATCTTTGAATATTGTTTTATTTTTACAACAATATCAGATCACTGTAGCAAGTGCAAGGTAACAAATAAGATACATAGTTTTTGTGAACAATTCGCCTCAATGTCTCGCAATGTATCATATTTGATACATGCAATAAATAAAAAAATACCTGCGTAATATTTTTTTTTCAAATTTTTGGGTACTTCTAATTCATAATCAAAGGCAATTCTTTAAAAAAAATACAATAAAAAAGGAAAAAAAATCTTGCGCATTAAAGGGTTAAACAAAAATAAAGAAGTAATACAATACATATAAATACTTACAAACACAAAAATACACTATTGAGCACTTTATACACAAACATTATTGTCTGATAGAAAATTACTTATAATACGGAAAATTGAAATATCATTTGATGAAAGAAGAACAGACATAGAAGATGGAAAAGGAACTACAAGACTAAGAGAAAGAAAAAAAGCTGAATGATCAAGCAGTGGACAAGAGAAGAAAATATGGTTGAGGTGGCCTTCATCAAGGCCACACTCACACAAAGAAGAGTCCCTGATACGTAACTTTTTAAAATAAGTGGGAACACAACAGTGCCCCAACCTCATTCGAATTATACAACTTGTAATTTTTTTACTAAAGTGCATTCTGCTAAACCACGGCCTCCGAGGTATTACGGGCTGGAGAGCCGCATAAGCGGAACCCTTAGACCTTGCAGAGCCATGCCAGCAGAATGACCATGATTTAAATAAAAGAGACTTTGGCAGGGATGAAAGATCATGGGGGAAGATACAGATAAGATAAGATAATTTCAAACTTATTAATAATATCAGATCAGTATCATCGGCTTTTTTCTTCTTTTTTTTTAACTAGCAATAATCGCATTTTGGCGTCGCACTTAGTGCATTTGCCAGTGTCAAATAGATTGAAACATTTTCAGAATCAGAATCTGAATCAGAATCAGAATATATTTATTGCAAGAACTGTGTACAAAAGATGTTCATAATAACTAGGGTATCAACAGTTTACCCATTTCGGGCGTGCAATTTTTTGTTTAAAATTATATAAAACTAACGAAAACTATATAAAACTTACGAATAATAATTACACATAAAGCATTTACATTACACATAGAACGAAATAATAATTATACATAAGAGTAAGTATTTACATTTGCTTGGCTTAACTTGTTATAATTCAATAAAACTAAATATCTAATTATCATCTAAGTATTCTTTAAGACTATAATAAGTTTTTATTATAAGCCAGGCTTTTAAATTAATTTTAAACTGTGGTATTTCTAATGACTTCAATTCTGTGGGCAAATGATTGTAAATTTTAATGGCAGTATAGAAAGAACTATTATAGAACATGGAATTATTTACTTGACGTATGCATATGTTGTACTTTTGTTTACAACGCAATATGTCAGCACGGCTTGAGTGAATGTTATAGAAGTAAGTTCCATTAATATTTATAAATAAGCATAATTCTAATATATAAATTCCTGTAACGGTGAGAAAGCTATTTTCTTTAAATACATTTCGTAATGTATCAGTACTTTTTAAATTATAAATAATACGGAGGCATTTCTTCTGTAAAATAAAAGTTGATTCTACTTCAACCGAGTTCCCCCAAAATATAATGCCGTAACTCAAGTGAGGATATACATTGCCATAGTAGGCGTTTGTAGCAATGGCTTTTGAAGTAGAATCTTTAATTATTGATAGAGCATAGCAGTATTGAGACAGTTTAATATTAATTTTATGTATATGTTGTTTCCAGTTTAAGTTAGTATCTAAAATCACCCCCAAAAAATTTGATTCTTGGACTAAATCGACTTTACTGCCGTTATTTTCAATATTTAGCTGTGGAGATTTTTGTTTGTAGTTTTTAAAGTGAATTAATTTAGTTTTATCAATATTAACCTTTAAATTTATATTATTCAGCCAATTTACGATATTTTTTAAGGTATTATTTATTTCTAATTCAAATTCTTTTTCGGACTGAGCATTTTTTGGAATGTATACTGTCGCATCGTCAGCAAACATAATACTTAGATGCTTTATAACTAAGGGTAATTCATTAATATATATTAGGAATAGGAGTGGTCCTAGTATGCTACCTTGGGGCACTCCTAATAATATATTCATAAATTTTGATAAAACTGGGTGAACTGTTTTTGTGTCGTTATCGTAGGTCTTTAGAGATATGGCTTGGGTTCGGTTTTTTAGATATGATTCAATCAGTTTAAGAGCTTGACCTCTAATACCAACGTGTTCCAGTTTGTTAAATAACGTTTGGTGTACCACACAATCAAAAGCTTTAGACAAATCTATAAATAATGCCACACCTGTTTTTTTAATATTTAAGTCATCCCAGACCTGCTTGAGCATTTTGAATATTGCCAGGGATGTATTTTTGCCCTTTTGAAAACCAAACTGATTTTTATTGAGGATATTATCTGCCTTAAGAAACGAGCACAATCTGTTGTATATAGCTCTTTCAAATATTTTAGAAAAACATGGTAAGAGTGCTATTGGTCTATAATTATTTACATCGTTTTTGTGTCCTTTTTTGTGTACAGGTATTATTAAAGCCCGTTTAAGTTCATCGGGAAAACATCCAGTAGAGAGAGAAAGGTTGATAATGTGGACGAGAGGATCAACAATAAAGTCGAAGCAGCTTTTTATTAATTGCATTGAAATATTATCATGTCCAGCAGACTTCTTATTTTTAAGTTTTTTAACAATATTTGTAATTTCTATTTTGTCCACTGGAGCCAAAAAGATTGTTTTGGGATTTGGTTGAGTTAGGTTTTTATTGTTAAAATTATTAGTAGGA
Organism: Agriopis aurantiaria; assembly: GCA_914767915.1. NCBI lineage: Eukaryota > Metazoa > Arthropoda > Insecta > Lepidoptera > Geometridae > Agriopis > Agriopis aurantiaria. The sequence continues at coordinate 2,794,460 of OU611982.1, forward strand.
ACGTTAGAATGTGAAATTTTATTTATATTAATAAAGTGATGGTTTATTTTTTCGGATATTAGCAATTGATCGGTAATATTTTCGTTGTTTATTTTTAAATAATCTATACTAGTATGTATGTTGTTGACAGGACATGTATATTGTTTTATAATTCCCCAAGTGGCTTTTGTTTGATTCGTACTTCTCTTTATGTACTTTATGTTGGTAGCCTTTTTTGAGAACTTTATTACTCGTTTTAATGTTCTCGAGTACCTTTTATATTTATTTACGTTGTTTTCAGTATTGTGTGTACATTTTTTTAAATATAACTCTTTTTTTCTTTTACAAGATATCGCAATACCTGCAGTTTTCCAATTTGGCTTCCTCCTATGATATATTTTTACCCTTTGTAAAGGTATGCATAAATTAAATATAAGGGTAAATATTTCTATAAATTCAGCATAAGCTTTATTGACATCAGTTTGATCATAAACATTAGAAAAACTAAGTTTAGATAGATAATTTATAAATATATGTAGATTTGTGTCTATATTCCTTTTTTCTTCAAACCAATACTTTTCATTAAAGCTAAGATTTGTTTGTATTTGAATTTTTTGTGATGTGTGATCGGTTAGCTCTTTTTGTAAGTGAATAATTTCAGTTTTATATTGTTTAATGTTCGTCAGAATATTATCAATGCACGTTTGAGAATGAGGTGTAATCCTAGTAGGTTCTGCAATGGCAGGATGCATTTTGAATGAAGTCAAAGTGTTTCTAAATGTTTCACTGATTTTGTTTTTCTCTAGTAAGTTTATATTAAAATCCCCCAATATGAAAACTTTTTTCTTGTTATGTCTAGCCCTGACAGTTAGTTTGTGTAGCAGCGTTTCAAGAGTTTGAATGTAGAGGTTGAAGTTGCTATTTGGAGCCACAGATCTACTACCTATAGATTTTCAATGAGCGTGGCTAGCTCAGTGCCTCTCGCTTCAACAAGGTGTGTTGCCACATTAAAATGATTTGCTATAAGTTAGGGTAATTTACCTACTATGATGGGTAGTGAATCTTCAATGAGTACTTTGGAAACAATACTACCTTTTAAATATTTCTATTTTATACACTATCTGCTGCAACCAGCGGAGCTACCTGCAATTTTCTGGGAAGAAAAGTACGTTGTCTGTCCTCATGACACACCCTATCGTCCTGACAAAATTTGACTTAGCCCATGATCTAAGAAAACAAGGTCTAGCAATCTGGGAGTGGTCCCGCAATGACGTCACTGTCCAGTTGCCACTTTATTCAATCAGCTGTTACGTGGTGTATCGTCATCTCTCTCGAACCTGTTGTAAATTGACATCATGACATCATTGCGGGACGCCTACGTAAACATTTTTTCTCGAATTGCTATACCTGGCGGAGTATATTATTATACCATGACTTAGCCGTTTCCTCGTAAAAAAAACAGACAGAAAGTTACAAACTTACTTGCGTTTTTATTATATTAATTATTTGTTAGGATTAGAATATAGTACTAGAAAAAAGGCTGTAAAGTAACCATAGCATGATTTTTTATGATTAATTAAAAATAATAAAAAAGTCAAAGAGTTAAAACGGAAGGGCAAAGGAAGGGCCCCCATGCAACAAACGTTAAACGTATTTTTGGATTTGTTCTAGTGTAAAAATGGTAATCCGTACAAGCGTCAAATTTAGCTGATTATAGTGAACATAAGTAAAACAACAAATAATAAACACTGGCCAAGTGCGAGTCAGTGACAAATTTCTGTTTACCACTAAGCTAAGCAACGTTGGGCGCGGTCGGTACTTGGATGGGTGACAGCCTGGGCGTGATGTTGTCTTTTTGCACAACTTTTTGTATTTTGTGATTGTAAAGAACACTCAGCGCGCGAGCCCGACTCGCGCTTGGTCAGTTTAGTTTTTTCATGAATGGATTTATGTATAACATTCCAAATAATTAGATAAATAGACTCTTTAATGTTTACAGTACAAATTTCACGAACAGCGCGTAGCTTTTTGAATCGGTTCGCCGAAATCGCCTTTTGCTTTTCCAGCTTCATAACTTTGGCCTCATTAATATATATTTAATATTAACATTCACCATATTCATATGGGCATAAAAGGGTCGGTATTTTGCACTTCTTGCAATGTGCCAGCTTTTTTCAGCAATGTGACAGGATCAGTTGGAAACCTGCAGAACGAATAATTTATGTTAGTTGCGGTGGGTAATTTCTTTCATAAACTGGCAACATTCATAATTTATTTTCTAAGGGAAAATTTGATAAAATTCATAGAATTAGACCACTAATCGACCTAAAAACTGACTAATTATGAATAAAATATTTGCGAATTGATATCCTGAATTTATTTAGGTGATCGTTACAAGCTTTATATGTTTACTTACGTGTGAAATGATATTTCATCGTATTTTCGCTCACTGCGCTTCTTGCAGCCCAAAATGCTACAACCAACAATTGTAAAATATCTTTTACAATTATTTCTCAGAGGAAACACGCATTTATCACATTTAATCACCAAAAAAAGGCAATAAATATAATTCAGACCCGTTTTGTTTGTCACTGATTATTACAGATTTTGACACTTGAGGTACCAAAAACAGGTCACGCCGATAAGGACAACAAAATCTATTTATGTCCTTTTCGTACTTGTGCTGAGCCATATCAAGTTGTCTCTTTCACTAAAATATATTGCCGATCTGGTTGTGTATATCTGTGTTTGGAGCCCTGTAATTGCATATTATAATTGCATTTAATTCCGGCAGCAGTATTCCACAACATTCAAAATGACTTTCAATTGACATTTCAGCTACCCAATCAAGTTTTTTGTAATTTACAGAATTTTTAACATACACACAAACTCCACCTTGTACTTTTTTCTTTCTTGAAAAGTGAGCTGCTTTTTTATATCCATCAATTTGTAATATATCCGCTTCGTTGTCACGTAAATGTGTCTCCGTAAAGCAGCATACATGAGGTTTATGTTCACTATTAATTAGTTCTATGTCATCAACTTTATATCTCATACTACGTATATTTGTGTGCATTATATTAAATGAATTTTTATTATCAGTATTGTTAGTTACGAAAAAACTGAGTTTCATTTTCAGTTGGTTTGTTGGTGGAGTGTTTCTTCAATGTGTGGTCGTGTTGTTTTTTAAAATAAAAAGGTATAGTCCCTGGTCTGCAAGTAGGTTTGGTAGTCAAGGTTTTTTTCAGCAGTTTTATTTTTGTATGTCGTAGTTTTATTAATTTTATCAAAATAGTAGGGTATAGTTCCAGTTTTCATTTTGATTTGAGTTTTATGGCCCAAGGACCGTGTAATATTTTCGTCTAGATATGACGCAGCATAATCATCTACATTTATTTGATTGTTTATTAATCTCGCCACGTAATCTTCCTTTTCATTATATTCGAATATACACAAGATCAAAACAAACAAAAAAATACAACAAAGAAAATAATAAAAGTTAAAAGATGAAACTTATTTAACAAACAAAAGTTAAGAAGTTTAAGAAAATAACACGACCCGTTTTTTTACGTTGGTGCCAAAACAACATAAAACAGCATCACTCATGGCATCACTTGTCCTGACAATAAACTCGACATTCAGTTTAGAAAACTTTTTTTAAAAATATTATTCGCCCATCGGGCAGGCTAAAGCCTTTAAGGCCATACCGTCTGTTCATCTGTTTTGTATAGTCTTAATACGTCAAACAAGTCATAGTCAGAGTCAAGTTAAGTAAGTCACGGTCAAGTCAAACTCATGCCCCTGTAAAGTGGTGGGGACTTTACAAGAGGCTCCTATGGAGTTTTGAAAACAACACGAAAAGACACGTTTCACCTCGTTATATCACTTGCCCACACTCGAGCACGTTTACGAGCATTTAATGAATAATAATTCACCATTTAATACACATTAACACTCGAAAATACACAAGTTTAGGAAAATAATAGCACAAGCCGACATGTTTTTTCAACGTTGGCGCCAAAACCTCAGAAAACATAAGTATATTTTAGTTTATTCGCCCATTAGGGACAGGCGAAAGCTATTAAAGCCATACCGCCTCGTGTTGCGTATTTTACATACAAAATAATTATAATAATGCCCGTTACAAACGATGCGCAGGTACCTACTACGCATCGTTTGCAACGAGCTACAACGCTTTTAGCTTAGTGCAAGTAGCAGTGCTTAGTAGCACTCGCGCTGGTCCTTGCGCAAATGAAGCTGTTTCCCCACCTCTAATGGGCGTAGCTCGCGCAACGCCCATTGCGCATCGTTCGAACACTCGTGCGAGATGTGCGCGTCGCCAGAAGTGGCTATTTATGTTTGAACGCCGGCGTGAGTACTTGCGCTAGTACTCGCGCAAGCTACTGCGCATGGCCTGCAACGGGCTTAACCGTAACCATTGCAAGTTACCCTGCGATAGTGAGTACCCAGGTTTTTAGGGCCAATATCTTTGAATAAAAAACTTATTGCTCATGAAACTTTTTATTTAGTTAAATTATTTTAGTACTAATTGTACATAGCTTTTTGCTTAAAATTACAATAGAAAGAAGATACAAGTAACAATTTACTTACAAATAGCTATAATTCAAAACATATTTGTTTTCTAACACTTTTAGGTACTGTTTATTCCTTTACATTAAAATATAAAACACTTAAGAGCACCTACAAAATGTTCAATCAAACTTATCTTTAACTTATTGACTAACTATCTGCCTTAACTTTACTCCGTGGACCGTCATCACTATCTTGCTTCCTCTTTCTATTCTGTTTGCCTTTGTAACCCCCTCTGCCCTTATTTTTGTAGTTACCCTTCCTTCTATGTTTCAAGTTGGCCATTTCTTCAATGGTTTTATTCAAGTACGCGGTCTCTTCTTCTCCTTCGAGTAGTTTGAAGACGACATCTTTTTCGCCGATTTTGAGTTTTCCGTCAGTGATTTTTTTGTTTATTTCCTTAGCTGCGTTTTCCTTGGAGAGGCGCACCCAGCCTTCTGTGTCGCCAACTTTGAAGTCTACGTATGCTACTTCCGTTCCTGAAGAAAAAAAAAATAGGTTTTTATTATTTTTGTGACAAAAAGTTTGGCTACAATGGCTGGCTATTTGGCCGTGGAGGTACCGGCCAAAGAATAACAAATTTATTTAAATTTGCATCTTAAAATAGTCTATATTTGTAGAAAATAACATAATACTAGAAGGTCAGAAAATTTGGGCAATCACCATTATGGAATGTGTATAGCATAGAATATGAAACTATTGTACAGTATTGAATTAACACATTCTGGGCTATTGTGGCGAGTTGTTACTAGAGCTGAGCTAGTCTATGGTATGCGGTACGGCACCCGACAATAATTATTATGCCTCATGTCAAAATATTGTGGCGATTGGCGGGTGATGAAGATGATCGGTGAAGTCTTGGGTCTTCACAAATTGGGATCCCGCCACCAATAAACCGGACAATCTCCAGAATATTTGCCTACTCGACTCTAAACAAGACATTGGCAAGTTGTGGCAATACCGCACGAAGCCACGAAAAAGAAATTGAATTGAATTGACTGGCGGGTGATGAATAGTCACCACTAAATAGCCCATAATAGCTGCCGGCAATTTTTTTATATAGCGAATATGCAAGCGTTTGTCCACCAACTCGCCTTTTGGTAAGCGACGATTTATTATTCCATTATTTAATTACTAAAAACTACAAAATTACGTACTGTTTTCAAAAAAATACAAAATAAAAAACATACCTAATGCAGTGAGTGCATTTCTAATGTCTTCCCTCGTCATTTTGTCCGTTACTTCATTGAATTTGAAGCAAGATCCAGTTGGTAACTTGAACTCTGGCTTTTCTTCAGTTTTGGCCTGGAAACAATATAAGATTGATTATAATATTACTCTATCTTAGCTTTAAGAGTAATTCAAACTGCGCATGAGTTGAGGCCGCAGGGAAACGCTGGATGCAGGCCGCTTCCAACCCGTCTTTTTGGAGATCGATGGTGGAGGCCTATGTCCAGCAGTGGACGTCCTATGGCTGACCTGGTGATGATGATGATGATTGATTTTTTTTTATACAAACCTCCGCCTTCTTTTCCTTGCCCTTGTCCTTCTCTTGTTTCCTGGCCGTGTACTCCTCTTGTTTTTTATTCACATAGTCTTGCTGCGTCATTATCAGCAGGTCAGTTTCACCATACTTTGTGTCTTTCAATTCGATGAATTTCTCTGCCTGAAATAAGAGACAATCATAATTAGGAAAGTGTGTTTTTTAAATATTTTTAATGTAATGGATTACATTACATGGGTTCGTGGCCTTTGTCAACTTACATATTCTTATTTTTTTTCCTTAACCCCCCAAATGCGTTACGCACCGTATGTCGGCGTAAGCGAAAAGTGCTCCGACGCGCGTATTGTGTGTAAGAAGATTTATACACAATAACAATGGTATATAATATTTATGCAGGTATTTTATACTTTTTAAAAATTATATGAAAGGTAGGTGAAATTCCCCATTTTAGCCATAAAAAAACTCCTTCGCTCGCATTCAACGGGTTAGCGGTAAAAACGGGACCTTATTACTAGGCAAAATGGTGGTCAAACGCAAGCCTAATATTTATATTTTAAAAAACCTACCGTGTTTGTCTGTCCGTCCTACCTTTAAAAGACTGTATCTTTCGAATTGTACTATCTAACTGTAATATATAGCCAGTTGAAAATTTAACAGAATATGATATGAATAACAAAAAAGTCAACCAGTATAATGTGAGTACGTATTTTTTTATTACCGCTTAATGTGAAAACGGCAATTAACAGAAATTTGTCACCGACTTTCACTTGGCCATTATTTATTATTTGTTGTTATATTGAAGAGTGTGTACTATATCTCTATATCTATACTATATCATGCCAAGTTTGACACTTGTACGTATTACGTTTTTACATAAGACCAAATACAAAATTAGATTTAAAAAACGTTTGTTGTATGGGGAGTTTAGTTTTTACTTATTGACTTTATTTGTTATTTCTTAGTTAATCCGCCGTTACATTATATATTCTGCCAACATTTCAACTATGGCTATATATTACGGTTCGAAAGATACAGCCATTAAAAGTTAGGACGGACAGACAGACATCGTTGGCTTAGTATTAGGGTCCCGTTTACACCCCTTGGGTACGGAACCCTAAAAAGTCAGTTCAGTGGTAAATAATGTGTCACATTCAAAAAGATACTAGACTTAGTACCCTCTTCAGCATTGGTATCGCTGGTTGATATTTGAGGAAGGAGGGCGACCCCTCACACGAGTGCCGTCGCAAGAGTGCTCTGGGAATACACGAAATACTTCATATACATATGACATCAACCAGTAACCATTCACTGCTGAACGGTTACTGGCTGACTGGGTTCTCTCTAAGGACTGCTCTCTCTCTGCCAAGCGTGGGGATCTTAATATGGGTGGTTTAATAGGACACTGCTTCCCATCCTCCAGTGGTTCTGGTCGCAGTTATAGGACAGGAAATACTTACAACTATCTTATTCTATAAAATCAGTTTTTTTTATCGTGGATTAGTCCGCGTTTGACCAACAACTCGCCTGTTGGTATGTGACGATGTGGTCGAAGATGTAGCACTATTAGAATTACGCAATTACCTGCTCCTTAGTCTTGAACATCGCAAAAACTGATCCCTTGAACATCTTCTTCTTGGTGTGCCTGTCTTGGTACCGTCTCATGATGACATTCTCCACCTCTTCGAACTGCCTGAAGAATTTCAACACGTCATCAAGTATCACGTCCTTAGGGAAACCTTTAGCATAGACTGTGCGACTGCCCAACTCCTTGCGACGTTCTTCGTTCATCTCCGGAATGGGTAACTCTGGATTCCTTCGGACTTTCTTGTTATCATCTGAAACCTGGAAAATAGAAAGTATTTTACTAAATCAGTATACTTTAGTCCACTGCTGGACATAGGCATCTCCTAAGGGACGGCACTCAGCCTGAAAAGCATTAACGTGGTACGATTCAACTATGGCGGGAAAATCAAATTTTAAACAGTATTTGGTCATAGTAGCCAGGCCAGGTAATTATTTTTAAATAACAGTGTTTGCGCAAATTGTTGGTTGTTCTTTACATTATAATGTACAACTATTTAACAGTAACGCACCATATTACTTACATTTGTCAATAAACCGTTTGAAACAGCAAACATTAGTTTATCCACAAATGTAAGTAATATTGTGCATTAGAGATAAATAAATAGCTTTACATGATTTTGTAAAGAATAATAATCAATTTGCGGTAACATCATGATCGTTTACAATAATTACCCGGCCTAGCTACAAGGACAAGAAAACTGTTTGAAATTTGAATTTCCCGCCATTTGTGAATCGAACCACCTTAACTACAGGAGCAACTCTGAAATTGTTAAAAAATATCAGCTGTTCCATAGAAAACGGTCATTTACACACTGTCATGTATGGAACAGCGTATTTTTTTTGTCTTTTCTCAGTTTGGTCCCATAGTAAAAGTTGTATTTTTGGACCCCTTTTGGTTTAGTACATTCTTTGCACATAACCATGTATACGTCAACGTCTTGAAGGTGGCCTTCACTACGTTTTCGATGCAGTCATTATTAGTTAATCTGTGTTACTGCACAGGCATCTAAACTGCACATAATTTATTTAAGTACTTTTTGTCAGTAATTTTAATTTCAACATGTATTTATCTATATCAATAAAAATTTAATAGTGTTTGTTGGCAAGCACATCACTTGAGAAAGGCTACACCAATACAATTTATTTTTTATAGTGTGGTATTTGGAAAGCAAAAAGTTTAAAATACGGGACAAACTCAAAGTACTTATTTCTATGGGATTTTTGAATGGACTATAAACTCTATCAGAAACATTTGGAAAGAATGGGAATTTTATATGAACCATAATTCTATCAGACAAATTTAGGCAGAACAATGTCTGTCGAGTCAGCTAGTTATATGTACAATTTCTAGTGTAAATTGGATCCTAGAGAAATAAGTAATTGGTGCAGAACCGAGGATCGAACCGGGTGCCCTTGTTGCTACCGCTAACCATCATCACTCCCATGGAACTGTAATAATGACTTGTCTTTTCATCATTGTAAGCAGTGTGTGGATCACAAAGGACGCCCAGGGAAGCCTGCGCAGGCATAAGCGAGCAGCTGGCTTTCCTGGAGGAGACTGGGTGGCTGAACTAGCTGCAGCCGGGTGAAGCAAAATGGGCCAATGAATGTGGTGGAAATGCCCGCTACACAAGTAACAAGTAAGTGACGTTGTAGGCTTATAATTATCAATAAATACCTCGAGCAATCCAGATGTCGACTTGAGAAGTGACTGAGCAATGAACTCGGTGTCTGTAGACATTTTGGCAAGGCGGTTAAACTTCAGTAGAACATCAATTGGCACCCAGCCCTCATCAAGCTGTGTTTGCTCACGGAGAAACTTGTCGCGGGGTATGTTGATATCACCTGATAATCAGAAGGAAATGATGTTATGTATGGTTTAAATAAATTTTTTATAGAAAACTAGCTGCACCTTATAACAGCAGCTACCTGCCAGTGAAAGTCCCATCAAAATCAGTCCAGGCAGCCTGTCTGATTGCCTCCTATGGCATAGTAAAGGTGTGTTGTTTGGGACCATAATAGTTCCCAGACCCCACTAGTGGAACGATATCGGTGCAATCCATGATGTCGTCTGAAGTCGGTCTGCATACTCCGCATGTCCTAATCAGTGCGAGTGAGCTAACAAACTGCGGACCACAGCACACCGCACCAAGGGAGGCCTGCTGCCGCACCAACTCGATAAACTAGGACCAACGACGATGTTACACAAACTTGTTCGAGCTTTCTTCATTTTCAACTTACGTTCTACCAAGAAAGGTAATTTAGTAATTTTGTCAATGAGTCATTACTGGGTCATTGGGCAACAAAAAAAAAGTGCACTAGCTTGTAATTGTGTCATGAAGCAGTGACGCTTATAAACTGCCGGTTCGGCTCGCCCCGGCTTTCGACCGACGGTTTATATAGGTAGCGAGCCGAATAAAAATTGAAACATAACAAGCCGCGAGCCAGGCTCTTCGGTTTTATAAACCGCGGTATTGCAGTGATACACTGGCGAGCTTTACCGACAGCCATAAACCGCGGTTTTGTTCGTCCGACGATCACCCGCTTTAGTCGAACGAAGGAGTAGGTAACATACCGAAATAATACTCCACTTGGCGAATAATGTTGCTTTCCAATTCAGTCTTATCTTCAGAATTATTCTCCTCCTCTTTATTCTCTTTGCCGTTGGTATCTGAGACTGCTTTTTCGTCAGTCATCTTGATTTCGCTGTAAAAATAAAATAAAGCATGGTAGAGAAAAATTTCTTTTTACTGGCGTTTTGCACATATTTGTAGTAAACTACTCACGTAACAGTATAAACAGATGTTGAAAATCAAGCTGTTACTACTTTACTGCAGTTATTATGTGAAAATGCGCAAGAAAAATCAGTTTTTGTAGTGAAAAACACGTGTATTGTAAATCTTCTCTACACGCGGCCGGCCGCTAATCAAAGTGTTGCCAGTTTCAGATTGGTTTCAGAGTTCAGACAAGAGTAGTATAATAAAGGGACAGATCACAGATATACACAACAAGATCTGTGTGTGGGACAGATAAACATATATAAACACAAACCATAAGTGGCCTGAAAAAAAAGTGAACATTAAAGTCTGACACAACGTACTTTACAAAATGTATAAAGTTGTGTACATCTGTGGTGAATTATTATTTATGAAGTGCTTGTAAACGAGCTCGAGTGTGGGCAGTGATTTATCGAGGTGAAACATGTCTTTTCGTTTTGTTTCCAAAACTCCATAGAAGCCTCTTGTAAAGTCTCCACCACTTTACTGGGGCATGAGTTTGACTTGACTGTGACTTACTTTGCTTGACTCTAACTGTGACTATGACTTGTTTGACGCCATTTATCATGTAAACTTGTCTAATATTATGACTAAAGGAGTTTGTATCCACGGTCATGAAAAATTTAACAAACAAAAAACTAACTAACCTCTAAATATATTTATGTTTTGAACACAAACATTTTGTAAATAAAATCATCAAAGGCAGCTTGACAAGTTAAAAAAGAAGTCAATCAAACAAAAAAAAATATAACAATGGGCGTTAGAGGCCTAACTACATACATCAATTTCAATCAAGAAGCTTTCTTGCAAGATTTCTTGCTCCACGATTGCCGTCTGATCATTGATGGTCACAGCTTGTGTGCACAGCTGTACAGGAGGCTCAACTGCTTCTCAGCATTTGGTGGTGACTACGACAAATTCGCATCATACGTGAGGAATTTCTTTAAGAACTTGAGGAAATGTAACATAACCTCTTATGTTTTATTTGACGGAAGCTACGAGCAAAGGAAGCTGAAGACTGCGTTCAGTCGGCTCCGGTCGAAGATAAATGGTGCTTCGAGGCTGGATCCCGTCACACAAGGTAGCTTACAGATATTTCCATTGCTTCTCAGAGATGTGTTCATTGAAGCGCTCAGTGATATGAATGTGGCGTATACAGTCTGTGAGTTCGAGGCTGATGATGAATTAGCAGCATTGGCTCGGCATCTTAACTGCCCTGTGCTGAGCTACGACTCTGATTTCTTCATCTATAACATTCTCTACATCCCATTCAACACACTGGAATCTAAACCAACACCTGTAGAAGAAGATGGCAATAAACTGAATGCATTAGAATGCAAAATATATAGAGTTGGACACATGACAAGCCATTTTGGAGGTCTCAAAGAAGATTTACTGCCATTACTAGCAACACTTCTCGGCAACGATTTTGTTGAGAAAAAAGTATTTAGAAAGTTTTTCTCGCAATTAAAGCTACCAAAAGGAAAAAACAGCAGAAATGAGCAGCAAAGATGCATTCACGGATTGTTCAAATGGCTACAGAATGAGACGCTAGATTCTGCAATCGCTAAAATACTTGGACGTTTAAAAAAAGCACACAAAGACAAAGTTTTTGCCATAATAAAAAAAAGTATTAATGGGTATAACAGTAAACACTGTGAATCGTTAAAATATTTCAATATAACTGAAGAAATTGATCAGCAAATAACACTCTTGGAAGAAAATTTCAACGCTGTACAATATGATGAAGTCAACGATGACATAAAACAGAATGAGACAGAATCAGACACTGAAGATGACTCGTCAAATTCAGATGATAGTACAGAAGATGGAGATATAAAAGATGATCTTGTAATGGGGCTGCCTCTTTGGCTCGCAGAAAGAATTCGAGGCAACGGTATCCCAAAATCCTACATAAACCTATACACTCACCACTTATACTTCTGTTCGCCTCAAGCTGAAGACTACAATGCCGATGACAGCTTCCTTTGTACTCTACCAATATTACGATATGCCTTTGACATTATGACAGATTTTTCCCAAGACAATTGTGTTTATGTTTGCCGAGAAAAAGACTGTAATTATAGAAGATTATACATCGACAAAGAATATGCCATATCCAGGCTTTTAGATATACCATTTCAAGACTTGACAGATGAGCAATTAAAGACCTGCTTCCATCATTTTCTGCAGACAAAAATGGAGTCACTAGATGTTACGGTAATAGAGACGTTGCCGTCTAACCTTAGGTTGTTTATGATATCCATACTATGGTGGGTGAGCTCTTGTGACGTACCTTTAGGACACATTCACAGCTTGTTGATCTGCTACCTAATGCTTGAAGTCATTGACGAAAAAACAGGCACTGTTAGAGGACACAGCCATTTCAACAATAAATACTCTAAGCGACTTGAAGAGTTAAAAAAATCACCCGACACTTGCTCTGAACAAGATGAACTCTATCTAAATAAAAATAAAGTTCAATATGAGGACTGCCTCATCGCTGCCAGCAGTTTGCTAAAGCATTTTGAATTGGATGATAAAATAAAGAAGAAGCCAAAAAGTTATGATACGAAAATAATGCACTCATTTGCTCAATTTCAGTGTTGCTTGTTGCAATTTAATTCTTTAAATACTCTATGCTGCTGTCCATTTGAAAGTACGAAATACTCAAAAAGTTTTAACGGTACATTTGTGTACAATATTGCAGTGACATTGCAAAATCAAATTGATCCCAGAGCATTTTTTGAACGGTACCTAAAAGGTTCCAAGACAGTCTTGATGTTCTATAAAAGTTTGTGTACTATTTACCAAAAATGTGCAGAAATCATGAATTTGGAGACGGCTGTTAAAAATACTGCAGCGAAGAAAAGGAGACGAAGGAAAAATGTCGAATCGGATGAACTTCATTTTATTGTCAAGGGTTTTGAATCGGAAGTCGTTATCTAAAAGTTTAGACTGGCAAGTTGAAATATACTTTTGATGCTTATCCAATCTTTTTCTGTTATGCTAACCTTCCTTTTCTTTTTCCAGCCTTGCAATATCTACGCTAATATTATAGATTCTTCAGTAACACAGACTCTCTGTCACTTTTTAAATGGCTGCACCAATTTTGATGAAACTCCAGAAGGAAGTAGTCCGCACTGTGCCTCATGAGTATGAACATAAAATAATTTTTATACAAAAATACATATCTAAAAAATCGCGGGTGAAACAGCAGGATGCAGCAAATTGTTCTAAATAGGGACACATTGAAATGGGTATTTTTTCGTCTTGTTATATTTTACTTTGACATGTTATAGTACTATTTTGCATCATATCTTACTAGTTGCGCCCCACTGTTTCACCCGCGTGGATTACTCCTAATATCTTCAGTTATCTGTCAGTGAAAGTCCCGTCAAAATAGGTCGAGCCGTTTTGGAGTCCATAGGGAACATATATACACACATCGCCTTTTATATTTCTTATAAATACTAATTTAATCAATAATATAATTTTTTTTATTTTTTTAAATCAAGAGCTTTGTTAGAAAAACTATTAGGTACATTAAACCACTTGACTGACCTACCATCTATTATTAATTACATTTAAATTTTGACATAACGAGTCAGTACCCTTCGACTAAAATAAAATGAATTCAATGATTTCAATTTCAATTCAATGATAAATTCAATAAATTCATTTTATTTTGGTCGAAGTCAGTACCTACTATATTTCATCATGGCTGTAAACATTAAATTTTCAATTAATTAAACAGCATTTCTTTAAAATATTGTAATAAATAATAATAAAATATTATTTATTCAATATTCATGGCAAAAAAATTCAACTGTGTTACGGTACACCTTTGTTAGAAAAAGTATGTCGGTAAAACACTTCATTGACCCACCTTGTTCATACCTTCGATAAAAAACACAAAAACAAAACGCAACAGTTCACAAGATCTTTTATTACAACATCAATGCCTTTTAACATGGCCGTTCACTCCGTTAGCATAAGACCTGGCAGTAGTGCAAACTAAACTATTCAACTTTTCACCCAAAACATAAATACCTAGCGCTACACCCGTACTCGCCACGCAGAAGATAAAACGCATGGTCCAGTTCAGCAAATCCATAAACGGATAGACCCAAACATTCGTCTTAAAATACAAGTTAAACACGAAAAGGGTATACGCAAAAATGAAGAACATCGTCAGAGTAACCCCGAACCTTCTAGAAGGATAATTCCGCTTCGTTACGAAGAGTTCGATAAAAATGAAGGGTACTATCGCAGTGTGCATAACATGGTTCACCCAGGGCGGGATTCGGGATTCTATTTCTGGGGGGAAGATGAGATCTTTATGTATGCTGTATATCGCCCAGAAGGTGGTGGATACGTATATGGCTACAGTAAACGCGAGGCTGAAAAGGACGTCTCTGATTCTTCTGATTAGCGGCGGTTGCTTTGGAGACGGTGCGTTGGTTCCGTAAATGTCGTTTAAGAATGACACGCTGAAGTATACGATTTGCAGTACCTGAAAGCAGAAGGTTGTTTGTATTTAATTAGAGTATTCTAGGGTTTCATGAAATTAAAGCCTATTTAGATGATTGCGAAAAGTTGCTCCACGGCAAACCGTATCTCGGCGCATTAAGGTTCACGTTCGCGTGATTTTTCGCTCTGCGTTGTTTCGAGCCCGCGTTAAGCCGTAAGGCATACTTTGGTTGATAGGCGTTTGACCACAGCTCACGTGATACTAAATGATAATGTGGTCGAAGCTAGTAGACACGCCTAATGGAATCGGAATTGGCTCTTAGGTACTTAAGTGAGGTTGCCGTAACAAATCGCTAGGCGCTTGGCGACAGACTTTCTTAACCAGCCAGACTCGAAAGCTACAGTCCCTTGAAAACAGCTTTGATCAATCTTTTTTTTTTTGGCTTTTTGTTGACTATAGATTGCACAATTATGTACGCGGAAGGTGCGAAGTGGAAATATATTTTATCTATGGTTATAATCATCATTATGAACAACTTTTACTATGGGGTCTATTGGACCAACCCTGAAATCGCGATGTAATGTAATTATCAAGCTGTTCCATACATTTTGTCGGGTGTCAATGACCGTTTTCTATGGAACCTCTTTTTTGTGATTTCTGAGTTGCACAGAATACATACCTATTATTATATTATATTGTATAATATAGTACAATAGTAAAAGTTGTTCATTGATGGGTCATCATCATCAGCCAGAAGACGTCCATTGCTGAACATATGCCTCTCCCTTTAACCTCCACACTGAACGACAGCCTGCCTTTTGCATCCACTGGATGCCCGCGACTATCACAATGTCGTCGGTCCATCTAGTGGGAGGCCTCCCTACGCTGCGTCTTCCGGTTCGTGGTCTCCACTATAGAACCTTTATTCAAGCTTTCTTCCCCATCGGTTATCGGTTCTTCGAGCGATGTGGCCTGCCCATTGCCACTTCAACTTGCAAATTTTAACAGCTATGTCCGTGACTCTGGTTCTTTGGCGAATATCCACGTTCCGGATCCTATCGCGCAAAGTAACTCCGAGCATATTTCTCTCCATTGCCCGCTGTGTGACTCGGAGTTTTTCCAAAAGGCCAACAGTTAAGGACCACGTCTCAGTACCATGTCATCACTGGCAACACACCTGGTCATTGATGGGTACCTACTATGGAATGGACCACAGACCTATATGGACCCCCTTCGGCTTAGTAAATCCTTTCCGCGTAACCCAGTATTAATTTATGGTGTATCCGTACCTACTGCCACGTTCTCTATAAAGTTTGTATTATTTATTGAGCATTTGACATGGTTGTGGGTGCATTTTTTTTAAAACTTAATTTATTGCCAGGTCGTGACGGTCGTAAACAATATTAATAATATAACTAATACATACACACGTGTAATTACTCTAATAGATGAGTACGTATATTATACGTGTGAAAGTCATATCTGTAGTAAAAAAAAAAAATGGTGTTTGCTTGCGTTTGACCGGCGGCGCTTCGGCGATGATGCGGTCTACGATGGAGCACGCTTGCCTAGAAGAAACCGATTCACCCGCGATTTGAAGACACCCAGATTCATTGATTATGTTAGCTTTTCAAAAGTCTAAACGCCTGATATTTTTTTTTGAAATTAAACACTTTAACGGATTTGATCGCTTGAATTCGAGTGTATTTTAAATTGTTTTAATTCCTGCCTGACGTTTCGAATGGTCACAGGTAGACTAGATGACGGATGTCTAAGCTAATATATTATGTTATGAACTTATTTACAACTAGCGGTCCGCCCCAGCTTCGCACGGGTATAGATTATAGCCTATGTCACCCGGGGATAGTGTAGCTTCCCAACAGTGAAAGAATTTTTTAAATCGGTCCAGTACTTTTTGAGCCAATTCGTTACAAACATACTTACATACAAATTTTTCCTCTTTATAATATTAGTATAGATAGTATAGATTACCAACGCACCTCAGATTCGCACAAAAAAATCAAATTTTTTTACACCTTGGGTTACATTATTGGAGTTTTAGTAAGGATCCCTAATTTTAAAAAAAATATTATATAACCTACGTCACCCGGGGATAGTGTAGTTTCCCAACAGTGAAAGAATTTTTCAATTCGGTTCAGTAGTTTCGGAGCCTATTCAAAGCAAACAAACAAACAAACACTCAAATCTTTCCTCTTTATAATATTAGTATAGATGTCACCCGGGGATAGTGCATGTTCCCAACGGTGAAAGATTTTTCTTAAATGGGTTCAGTAGTTTCGGAGCCTATTCAAGGCAAACAAACAAACAAATCTTTCCTCTTTATAATATTAGTATAGATGATAGTGTAGTTGCCCAACAGTGAAAGAATTTTTCAAATCGGTTCAGTAATTTCGGAGCCTATTCAATGCAAACAAACAAACAAATCTTTCCTCTTTATAATATTAGTATAGATTACCGCCAATTTTTTTTTCAATATTATCGAAACCTAAGAATTCATTACTGTCTAAGTTGTTATCATTTAGATTTTATTATTTTTTTATTAGTTGTTTTTTAAACTTTAAAAAAGGTTGATAATTTCATAATTTTAATTATTTATATATGCGACCTTTGTTTTGATATTTTATTATAATCACCAATTTTTGTCATAAATGTAAGTACCTACCTACTCTTGGAATAGGAATGTAGGTAAGCAGTTGATCTGTTAGGTATTTAAATTCTATAATTACCTAGTTATGTAATATTATTGTCTATCATTAGTGTAATTGGTGTTTAACTGTGCTAATTAGATAAATACAAATACGCTTATCACTAGGCAAGCGTTTTTCATGCCGCATCCGTCACTTGTTTGCATTAAAAAAAACTTTAGCAGCTGCATTCTGCAAGAATCCTACCCCTAAAAGTACTGATACTGAATCTATGCCCTAAAAGCAGAATTTCACAAAAAAAAAATGACAAATACCAACATAAAAAAATTACAGTTAAAACGGAGATTGAAAGTCCTCATCAGAACTTTTGCTGAAGGGGACCACATACCAAAACGTCATCTGTGTGTATATATTTTTTTGTTTTGTTGATTTTTTCAAAAAGCTCTATATCAATTTAGATGTAATTTATATGGGACTACCTCTGAAGTATGACATACCAAACAAAAATAGAATCATCAAAATCAACTCATAATTGGCGGAGTAATCACGTAACAAACATTTCTGTCGAATTGGGAATCTACTCGTTTTTAACCGACTTCGAAAAGGAGGAGGTTATCAATTCGACTGTATGTTTTCTTTTTTTTTGAAGTCTGTTAAAATATATTATTATGATCAAAACTTACCAGACACCAAACTGTAAGGAAGATGTACCGAGCTTTGAACGACAATGCTTCAATATCCTTCGAAGGGAACGGTAGATCTACGTACTTTTGATCGTACCATATCGCGTATGAATTCAACGCAGCCACTGACACGTGGAAAATCTTTGTCAAGTTTGTCTTAAAAAATGTTGACGTTTGAACCATTTTCAGTCAATTTTCAGTCTTGTACGTGTGTAATGAACGGTGGCTTATGAGTTACTACTTCGACAGTCGTGACTTCTATGATAGTAACATGAGCGATAAACGTTTTGTTGTGGCTCACTTTTCAAGCCAAGGCGCGTCTTTTATCTCTTCTGCTTTGATTGGTACCTATATCCTGTTTGAAAGGGGTAGTCAACAGTGCCATTGTAATTATTTGGAGCTGAACCTTGCGATTTTTCAGAACTTCGTTTTCGGGTTCAAGGCGTCTTGGTGCTTTTTCGTGATGCTCATTGGTTCTTTGCCAAATTTAATCAAGATCTACCCAGCCCAATGGGGAAGAAAGGTTCTATGGGGAAGAAAGGTTCTTGAGTGGAGACCACGAACCGGAAGACGCAGCGTAGGTAGGCCTCCCACTACATGGACTGACGACATTGTGAGAGTCGCGGGCATCCAGTGGATGCAGATGGCAGGCTTTCGTTCAAGGGGGAGACCTATGTTCAGCAGTGGACGTCTTCTGGCTGATGATGATGACCCAGCGAAATGTGAACAGTCTCCTTCGATTTTATATTAGTAGGGACTATTAGCGATTCGTGGTTTTACCTGTGATCCTACATGAACCATGGTTTTTTTCCGGGATAGTAAGTAGTACCTAAGTATCTACACATTGTGTTAATTCACGATAGCTAACTCAATATTAAATAAACAAAAAAATAAAAAATAAATTTAAAAATAAATATATCATCATAAATAATATGTAATAATTATTATATTTAATTATTACATAATTATATATATATTCATATTAATTGCATATCTATTAGTATATTTATTTTAAAGAATTTTAAGTACCAGTGTATATTACTATTAGAATGTATGTGTATGGTATAATAAAAATTTAATAGTCTATCCTCTATTGCACACCCCGTCTTCTACGTCTTCTATAAATCCTTTCCATCCTAAGGTTGCCTGGAAGAGATCGCTTTTAGCGATAAGGCCGCCAGTTGTTACACTAGTTTTTAAGGCGGTCTTTCAGACAAAAAAGGCTTCACAGAAAAAAATATTAAGACAATATATTCATTTTAAAGCAGTAAAAAAAATATGTGGTAATCTTGATCATATTTCTGAGTGTACCATTAGTTCCAAAACACGTTTCCGATAAATTTTCTCGATAGAAAAAAATCATGAAATAACCTCTAACCTTGAAATTTACCTAAACGCATACAATTTTATCTCGAGTATTAATGAACAAATCTTTACAAAATTTACAAGAATGATGTTAAATATTGTAACAAATAACATCATTAATTTTATTTATTGATAAAAATTCAATTTTTCTATCTATTAATTAATTTAATCATAAATTGGCTCGAACGTGTCGAACGAAACGTCGTGCCGCCGCGGCGCCTTTTCACTTCTCTTTTATTTTTACGCGATGTGACAGAGACCGCTGAGGCGCGCTGCTAGACGGACGTGTGTCGCTTTGTTCCGCTAACCGCTCCAAAATATAATCTCAACTTTATGACACAAAAACACCTTGACGTAAGTTGTAAAGTAAGTACCTACCTTATCTGCAATGTTTTCTTGCATTATAAGTACTAAAAAGGCAGGCGAATGAAAATTACATTTTGTAACGATTTGTTTGTATATATTAGTTTACGAAGGATAATTTCACCAAAATCGTCATAGTCCAGTTGGCCGAATGGTTTGACGCAATGGATAAGTTCTCTGCGACTCTGTGAGTAAGCTCCGGGTTCAAATCTCATAGTCACCAATAATTTTAATTTTTGTAATTTTTCTTATGTTTTTAAAATAATTCATCATGTTCGTGCGTGCGTGCGTGGGTGTGTGTATGTTTGTGTTTGTATGCATGTGTGTAATGTTCTTTAATCGAAAATGGTAGGGACGGGATTTTCACTGTCAGATAGCTGATTCTATAAGGAGAAAAATAATTGGCATCTTTTTTATCATCATCATCATCACCATTTTTTCATTACTTCGCAGGTGAACCCGCAGAGCACAGTTAGTCTACTTTTTTAGGGTCCCGTACCTCAAAAGGATAAAACGGAACCCTTATAAGATCACTTCGTTGTCCGTCTGTCTGTCCGTCTGTCAATACCCTTTTTCTCAAGAACGCGTAAAGGTATCAAGTTGAAATTTATACTAAATACTTGGGCCTACGGTTTCTTTCGGCTGTAAAAAATAAAAGTTGTAAGTCAAAGCAATCAAAAGATATGAACGTTTATGTCGTATATTTTGCGATTTCACAAGGGAATCTAAACCTATAGGGTACTTCCCGTTGACCTAGAATCATGAAATTTGGCAAGAGGCAAGGTCTCATAGCACATATATAGGAATAAATCCGAAAGTTATAAATTTGAAGTTATATCATTTAAAAATAATTATTTTGCTATTACAAACTTACATTTTGTAGTTGGAATGTATGGAATAACCTTATTGTCAACTACAAACTTAAGTTTGTTTTTCAATATTTTAACTTCAGTTAGTTTTTTTTTTGGTCTCGCGCTCTGAGGGTTCCGTCTAACGGAGGAGTGACATAAGTGGAGAGGCATAGTAATAATTTACTTCCAAGTATCGGTGGTCGGTGTACCAGGGCAATATAAGAACAAAGCAGTCTCGAGCATTTGCAGAGGTCACACAAAGTGGACAGTCAGCGACGTTATCATACAAAATAGCTTTCCGTCCAGTTTAATTAGACATTCCAGTTGATACCTTGAGAAGTACGTAATTTACGCGTAAAATTTACAAATTGGTCTCACCCTTACTTCCTTTGGTCAGGCTTCAAGTAAGTACTTAGTACTAAACAGGCAGGCGAATGAAAATTACATTTTGTGACGATTTCTTTGTACATTTATATTATTTTATAGATTAGAAGCATAATTTCACCGCTTGCGTCATAGATCAATTAGAAGAGTGGTTGACGCAATAAGATAGATAAGATAAGATAAGATAAATTTATTTCCAAAAATACGAATTAACTACATTTTTAACATAATAATTATAGTTAAGGTACATTAAAATTCATGTAGACAATTTGCAGACATTTCTGCGGTCCCACACTAGGCTCAAGGCCCGTAATATGGAGACCAACAAAACGAAACACAGTATAACTATTATTATTTTAGGAGGCATCCTAGCGAATATATAAAGTTACAGATTATCCTAGTGAATGTGGAGTGTGGTGTATGTGTGTGTGTGTACTTGTTTTTGTGTGTGTGTGTGTGTGTGTGTGTGTGTACGTGTACGTGTGTGTAATGTGGTGTGGGATTTGCGTGGATGTGTTTGACCTTGAATGAGTGGATGATGAAATAAAATTCTCACTGCTCAGTACGTATCCGGGTAATTAAGTTTTCGGTGTCCTCATATGACAAAGTTAGTAACCATTCCCGAACTGCCCTCTTTACCCTCGCAGACCTCTCATATTTTAAATTGGGAAGAGCTTTAAGGGCTTCGTTGTAAATACGTGGAAGGAGAGAGTTTGGGTGACGGTTAGCAAAAGCAGACCTAACACTAGAAATTGGCACCCTGAAGATTCGTCTCTTTACCAGTTCTGTAAACTGGCTAGAGTCCTTAGTGGAGGTGTGAATTGCGACCGTAGCCTTATGGATGAAAAGCTGACGCACCGACAGAACTAAAGCCTCCCTATAAAGATTTTCAGTTGGAAATCTAAAAGGTTTGCGCAGCATGACTTTTAAAACGGCGCGTTGGGCTCTCTCAAGTGGCAGCATGACAGTCTTTGCTGATCCTCCCCAGGCTATGTTACAGTAGGACAATATAGATTGACAGAGAGATGTATAAACCATAAGAAGTGTTTTCGGATCGCAAGAGAACCGTAGACCTTTCATGACATATATGAGTTTTCGAACGCGACCCGACAATTTCGTAATATGATGCTTAAAGGTAAGTGACTCATCTAGTTCTACACCAAGATAACGTATCCTATCGACCTGTCCAATACGGTCACAGCTACTACAAGTGGAAGGAAAATTATTTCCAGGGTCTTTAGTACAAGAATGAATTGTTATATCTAAGTTAATTTGGGGTGCTGATCTTTGGGTTTTAAAAAATGTCATAAATTTGGTTTTTTTACTATTTAAAGTTAAAAGATTGTTGCTTAGCCATGCTGCAACGCGGCTAATTCCAACTTCTGCTGCTTGTAATGCTTTTTCCCAAGACTTGTCCTTAAAAATAACCACTGTATCATCTGCGTAACAGATTATATCTACCCCAGGCATATTAAGGTCCAAAACGTCATTAATGTAAAGAGTGAAAAGAGTAGGTCCGAGAATACTACCCTGGGGGACTCCAAAACTGACCGAAAGTTCATCGCTAAGGCTCGAACCGACCCTAACACGTTGCCCTCGGTCATTTAGGTAGCTACAGAACCACTCAAGAGCAATACCTCTGATTCCGGCTACTTCAAGCTTCTTTGTTAAGATCGGAATCGAGACCGTATCGAATGCTTTGGCGAGATCGAGGAAAATCCCCACACAGCGAAGGTTCTGGTCTACGGCGGACGAGATCAGATTCGTTAGTAAGACTACAGCATCCTCGGCTGATTTTCCGCGCCTAAAACCAAACTGTCTCTCTGACAAATACAACCTCGCTTCGAGGTAATCTACCAGCCTGTTGTTGACAATTTTCTCTAGTAGTTTTGAAAAAAGACTCAGCAAAGATATTGGTCTGTAGTTATTGGGCACATCTTAAGGACCATCTTTATGAATGGGTACCACCACAGCATGTTTCCAACATGTTGGAAATCTGCCGCTCTCGAGGCTCAAATTACAAATGTAGGTAAGTGGTTCAATGGATTAGTTCCTGTGACTCAGTAGGCTCCGGGTTCAATTCTCACATATCCATGTTATTTTTATAATGTTTTTGAAATATTTCGTCGTGTGCGTATGTCTGTAATGTTCTTTATAGACTCGAAAACTGCAGGACCGATTTTGATGGGATTTTCACTGTAAGATAGCTGATGTTGAAAAAAATTCGAGCAACTTTTCATCATCATCATCATCACAATTTTTTCATTACTACGCAGGTGAATGCGCGGGGCGCAGTCTATTATAATGGTTAGGAAATCCTAAACAACTTGGGATGGACAGACAGAGACGGATGGGCAGAACGAACTTATATGGGTTCCTTGTAATTCTACGGAACCCTAAAAAGGTGTTACAGTCTTCTTTGAGTATATCTTTCTTCTATATACATATAAAAAGCGATGTATGTATGTTCCCTATGAAGGATGATGATGATGATGATGATATTACGTATAAACTCCAAAATGGCTGAACTGATTTTGATGGGATTTTCACTCTCAGATAGCTGATGTTATAACGAGGGGAAAAAATGCTGCTTTTCATCATCATCGTCATCATCAGCACCAATTTTTAGTTTAGTTTAGTTTGAGCTAGTTTGGTAAGTCGTGATGTTACTTTCTCCAGAAACGGATTAACTGACCTGATCGAGGACTTCGGAGTCTGCTACGGAACTGCTAGACGGATAGAGCTAGAAGTGTCGAGTTTGGGCTCGTTTTATTAGTCGTGATGAGATCTTCTTCCACGAATATTTTGACTGACCTGATCGAGGATTTCGGAGCCTGCTAGTGGAACTGCTAGACGGATAGAGCTAGAAGTGTCGAGTTTGGGCTTGTTTCATTAGTGGTGATGAGATCTTCTTCCAGGAATATTTTGACTGACCTGATCGAGGATTTCGGAGCCTGCTAGTGGAACTGCTAGACGGATAGAGCTAGAAGTGTCGAGTTTGGGCTTGTTTCATTAGTCGTGATGAGATCTTCTTCCAGGAATATTTTGACTGACCTGATCGAGGATTTCGGAGCCTGCTAGTGGAACTGCTAGACGGATAGAGCTAGAAGTGTCGAGTTTGGGCTTGTTTCATTAGTCGTGATGAGATCTTCTTCCAGGAATATTTTGACTGACCTGATCGAGGACTTTGGAGACTGCTACTGGAACTGCTAGACGGAAAGAGCTAGAAGTGTCGAGTTTGGGCTCGTTTCATTAGTTGTGATGAGATCTTCTTCTAGGAATATTTTGACTGACCTGATCGAGAACTTCGGAGACTGCTACTGGAACTGCTAGACGGATAGAGCTAGAAGTGTCGAGTTTGGGCTTGTTTCATTAGTCGTGATGAGATCTTCTTCCAGGAATATTTTGACTGACCTGATCAAGGATTTCGGAGCCTGCTAGTGGAACTGCTAGACGGATAGAGCTAGAAGTGTCGAGTTTGGGCTTGTTTCATTAGTCGTGATGAGATCTTCTTCCAGGAATATTTTGACTGACCTGATCGAGGACTTTGGAGACTGCTACTGGAACTGCTAGACGGAAAGAGCTAGAAGTGTCGAGTTTGGGCTCGTTTCATTAGTCGTGATGAGATCTTCTTCCAGGAATATTTTGACTGACCTGATCGAGGATTTCGGAGACTGCTACTGGAACTGCTAGACGGAAAGAGATAGGAGCGTCGAGTTTGGGATTGATTCATTAGTTGTGATGAGATCTTCTTCCAGGAATATTTTGACTGACCTGATCGAGGATTTCGGAGACCGCTACTGGAACTGCTAGACGGAAAGAGATAGAAGTGTAGAGTTTGGGCTCGTTTCATTAGTCGTGAATCGTGATGAGGTTTTCTTATAGGAATATTTTGACTGACCTGATCGAGGACTTCGGAGACTGCTACTGGAACTGCTAGACGGAAAGAGCTAGAAGTGTCAAGTTTGGGATTGTTTCATTAGTTGTGATGAGATCTTCTTCTAGGAATATTTTGACTGACCTGATCGAGAACTTCGGAGACTGCTACTGGAACTGCTAGACGGAAAGAGCTAGAAGTGTCGAGTTTGGGATTGTTTCATTTGTTGTGATGAGATCTTCTTCCAGGAATATTTTGACTGACCTGATCGAGGATTTCAGAGACCGCTACTGGAACTGCTAGACGGAAAGAGATAGAAGTGTAGAGTTTGGGCTCGTTTCATTAGTCGTGAATCGTGATGAGGTTTTCTTATAGGAATATTTTGACTGACCTGATCGAGGACTTCGGAGACCGCTACTGGAACTGCTAGACGGATAGAGCTAGAAGTGTCAAGTTTGGGCTCGTTTCATTAGTCTTGATGAGGTTTTCTTCCAGGAATATTTTGACTGAGTTGATCGAGGATTTCGGAGCCTGCTACTGGAACTGCTAGACGGAAAGAGATAGAAGTGTAGAGTTTGGGCTCGTTTCATTAGTCGTGATGAGATCTTCTTCCAGGAATATTATGACTGACCTGATCGAGAACTTCGGAGACTGCTACTGGAACTGCTAGACGGATAGAGCTAGAAGTGTCAAGTTTGGGCTTATTTCATTAGTCGTGATGAGATCTTCTTCCAGAAATATTTTGACTGACCTGATCGAGGAGCCCAAACTCGACACTTCTAGCTCTATCCGTCTAGCAATTCTAGTAGTGGTCTCCGAAATCCTCGATCAGGTCAGTCAAAATATTCCTGGAAGAAGATCTCATCACGACTAATGAAACGAGCCCAAACTTGACACTTCTAGCTCTTTCCGTCTAGCAGTTCCAGTAGCAGTCTCCGAAGTCCTCGATCAGGTCAGTCAAAATATTCCTGGAAGAAAACCTCATCAAGACTAATGAAATGAGCCCAAACTCGACACTTCTAGCCCTATCCATCTAGCAGTTCCACTAGCAGTCTCCAAAATCCTCGATCTAGTCAGTCAAAATATTTCTGGAAGAAGATCTCATCACGACTAATGAAACGAGCCCAAAGTCGACCATTCTATCTCTATCCGTCTAGCAGTTCCAGTAGCAGTCCCCGAAATCCTCGATCAGATCAGTCAAAATATTCCTGGAAGAAGATCTCATCACGACTAATGAAACGAGCCCAAACTCGACACTTCTAGGTCTTTCCGTCTAGCAGTTCCAGTAGCAGTCTCTGAAGTTCTCGATCAGGTCAGTCAAAATATTCCTAGAAGAAGATCTCATCACGAATAATGAAACGAGCCCAAACTCGACCATTCTATCTCTATCCGTCTAGCAGTTCCAGTAGCAGTCCCCGAAATCCTCGATCAGGTCAGTCAAAATATTCCTGGAAGAAGATCTCATCACGACTAATGAAACGAGCCCAAACTCAACACTTCTATGTCTTTCCGTCTAGCAGTTCCAGTAGCAGTCCCCGAAATCCTCGATCAGGTCTGTCAAAATATTCATGGAAGAAGATCTCATCACGACTAATGAAACGAGCCCAAACTCGACCATTCTATCTCTATCCGTCTAGCAGTTCCAGTAGCAGTCCCCGAAATCCTCGATCAGGTCAGTCAAAATATTCCTGGAAGAAGATCTCATCACGACTAATGAAACGAGCCCAAACTCAACACTTCTAGGTCTTTCCGTCTAGCAGTTCCAGTAGCAGTCCCCGAAATCCTCGATCAGGTCTGTCAAAATATTCATGGAAGAAGATCTCATCACGACTAATGAAACGAGCCCAAACTCGACCATTCTATCTCTATCCGTCTAGCAGTTCCAGTAGCAGTCTCTGAAGTCCTCGATCAGGTCAGTGAAAATATTCCTGGAAGAAGATCTCATCACGACTAATGAAACGAGCCGAAACTCGACCATTCTATCTCTGTCCGTCTAGCAGTTCCAGTAGCAGTCTCTGAAGTTCTCGATCAGGTCAGTCAAAATATTCCTAGAAGAAGATCTCATCACGACTAATGAAACGAGCCCAAACTCGACCATTCTATCTCTATCCGTCTAGCAGTTCCAGTAGTAGTCTCCGAAGTCCTCGATCAGGTCAGTCAAAATATTCCTGGAAGAAGATCTCATCACGACAAATGAAACGAGCCCAAACTCAACACTTCTAGGTCTTTCCGTCTAGCAGTTCCAGTAGCAGTCCCCGAAATCCTCGATCAGGTCAGTGAAAATATTCCTGGAAGAAGATCTCATCACGACTAATGAAACGAGCCCAAACTCGACCATTCTATCTCTATCCGTCTAGCAGTTCCAGTAGCAGTCTCTGAAGTCCTCGATCAGGTCAGTCAAAATATTCCTGGAAGAAGATCTCATCACGACTAATGAAACGAGCCCAAACTCGACACTTCTAGGTCTTTCCGTCTAGCAGTTCCAGTAACAGTCTCTGAAGTTCTCGATCAGGTCAGTCGAAATATTCCTAGAAGAAGATCTCATCACGACTAATGAAACGAGCCCAAACTCGACCATTCTATCTCTATCCGTCTAGCAGTTCCAGTAGCAGTCTCTGAAGTCCTCGATCAGGTCAGTCAAAATATTCCTAGAAGAAGATCTCATCACGACTAATGAAACGAGCCCAAACTCGACCATTCTATCTCTATCCGTCTAGCAGTTCCAGTAGTAGTCTCCGAAGTCCTCGATCAGGTCAGTCAAAATATTCCTGGAAGAAGATCTCATCACGACTAACGAAACGAGCCCAAACTCGACCATTCTATCTCTATCCGTCTAGCAGTTCCAGTAGCAGTCTCTGAAGTTCTCGATCAGGTCAGTCAAAATATTCCTAGAAGAAGATCTCATCACGACTAATGAAACGAGCCCAAACTCGACCATTCTATCTCTATCCGTCTAGCAGTTCCAGTAGCAGTCTCTGAAGTCCTCGATCAGGTCAGTCAAAATATTCCTAGAAGAAGATCTCATCACGACTAATGAAACGAGCCCAAACTCGACCATTCTATCTCTATCCGTCTAGCAGTTCCAGTAGCAGTCTCTGAAGTCCTCGATCAGGTCAGTCAAAATATTCCTGGAAGAAGATCTCATCATGACTAATGAAACGAGCCCAAACTCGACACTTCTAGCTCTTTCCGTCTAGCAGTTCCAATAGTAGTCTCCGAAGTCCTCGATCAGGTCAGTCAAAACATTCCCGGAGAAAGATCTCATGATGACTAATGAAACCAGCCCAAACACGACACATCAGGCCTTCCCCGTCTAGCAGTTCCAGCAGCAGTCTCCGAATTCCACCATCAGCTCAGTCAAATCATTCCTTGACTAACAATTCTCACTAAGACTAAAAAAAACGAGCCCAACCTTGACTTATCTCGCTTTCCCTATTTAGCAGTTTTAGCAGTCTCCGAACTCTACCATCAAGTTAGTAGAATCATACCAGGAGTAAGTCTATAAACTATAAATATAATAGGTAAAATATTTGGTGCAAAAAAGAAACATAAAATATTGAAACGTACGACGAAAGTAAATTTTAATAATTACAACTAGCAAGTTGGTTTGATTGAATTATGGTTTGTTTGTTCTCCGTCGTCCCGTCGCTGTGTGCGTGATAAAAAATTGAGTCCAAAAATATCTACATAGCACTAGATTTGAACCGGGCATTCGTGGTTTACCAGCGCGGTGCCAGACCACTAGGCCAACAGAGCTTTGCTGTGGACCGACGAAATTACTTGTCTTTAGCTGTGTATAGGTGAAGGTCGTCACGTTTCTGCGAGATTCACGCGGTGCGCCCCGCTGTAGTCGGCCGCCACTGCCTCTGCTTCACCCCCTCAAAAACATAAAAGTCAGCTAGTCACGGCGCCTTAAGAGTTTTTGTCCTCTGTATCAAATTTTTATGGTGTGAACAATAAAGAGTTAATCAATCAATCAATCAATACAAAAAACTATCGTTCAAATCTTTTCAGCCGTTATAAAAATACGAAAACCACAGCCAAAACATTTCACAAGCACTCCCCACACAATTTAAATATTCATCATCATCATCATCAGCCAGAAGACGTCCACTGTTGAACATAGGCCTTCCCTTTGACCTCCACACTGAACGAAAGCCTGCCATCTGCATCCACAAATCTGCATCTGCATTTAAAATATTAGTGTGATGCAATAGTACATCCTATAGATCGTTGGTGTGATGTGATAAATAGTGTGAATCACACTAATAAGGGCTCGTCAACAGTTTGACAGGAGACAATTTTTGCAAATATTAGAAAGGACTGGGATTAGGTAGGATCTCATAATTGCTCTATGATGAAACATGTGTGGATAGTTTGCCTAATAGACATCTACCACACAGACTAACAATTCTGTAGGACTGTAGGTCCTACCAAAGATTATATACTAGTAATCTTTGGTAGGACCTACACTATCTTAAATCAGTCTGTGTGGTAGATGTCTATTAGGCAAACTATCCACACATGTTTCATTGAGTAACTTTGGGTGTCATTTCGAAAACCTTGGGTCTTACGGCTACCTCGCTCAAAACAGTGCAGTGCGAAAAATCGCGCGAACTTGAACAAAGTTTCCAACTGCTAACGCGATATCAAACTTACGTTGAATCCACTCAGTTGAAAAATCACGCGACCGCAAACCGTATCTGGGCGCGTTAAGGTTCACGTTTGCGATTTTCCAACTGAGCGGATTTAACGTTAGCTTGATACCGCGTTAGCAGTTGGCCGTAAGGCCCCAGGTCAGAATCGAGGCTGCATATTAGGTAGCTATAGGTTTAATTACCTTATATATTTATACCGGTCTAGATTTAGGTACGTCTACATCTTTGTCGGTAACGACTAACGCCCGATATATGCTTTGTATTTTCAGTAAAGATCATTCTAATGGCGCTTGCAGACGATGCGTAGCGTACCTAGTACAATTAGCAAGTTGCAACTTCTTTGTTTAGTTAATAAAGACATTTGCACTAAAAAATAAAACATTTGTATTTTTTTTTTTTTTTTTTTTTACCTGACTTCAAAAAAAGAGGAAGGTTCGCAATTCAATCCGTATTGTTTTATTTGACCTGTTTTTGAAAGCTTTGCCCATAATAAACCTGTCAAAATTCAAAATTATTAAGCCGTCATGAATGATAATGAAGAAATCATCGTTAGCGTATAGTTTCCTTACCTTTAAATTCCAAAACAAAATTTAAACGACTTGTATATGGCAACTGCGTCAATCACGCGAAGCCAAAAACCCCATTACGGGGAAGAAGAAAAAAAAAAGTCGTCATGAAAAATTTAAAAAGATAAGCATGTTTTGTACCCCTCTGAACAATGACCATAGTTCAGAGATATTTTTTTTTTTTAATAAAGTAAAAAAATATTTTATCTTACAGTTGATAAGAGTAGATAGAGATGCATCGCCGCGCCGGATCTCCGGCTAGCTCGTACTGTTGTTAATTACTCTTATGTGGGCTATCAGAGGTCAGAACGTTCTGTGGTTATCTAAATAACTGTCACAGTAACTGTGTCTAACAACTTTGCGCTTGATATGCGGAATAAATTTCTGAAAAACGTTTTATGTATTTTTTTGAAATGTTTCACTTTCTCCAGTCAAATATTTTCAATATTTTTTTTTCTTTATTTTCTACAAATATCCTTACGCTTTTACAAAAAACTGCGACAACTAAAGTATTTGAATGATTGTTAGGATTACAATTTTTTTTTAATAACAATATCTTCTTTGGAAAAGAAACCGAATGAAGTTGATTCCATCCATCGAAGGGAACGTAAAAACGGGTGTTTTTTAGGAAAGTTTAAGATTTTTTTCTATCGAGCCAAATTTATTTAATCGTGTATCGGTGACCACATCCGAATATAATATTTCAAGAACATTTATTACACATAAAGAAATAATTTGGAATATTCGTGAGGACGAATCGTCAAATTTGAAGCATATTTCGTCTTCAGGGATATTTAGCAAAAGACTAAGAAAGAGGGTAGTTCGTTATGTCTGCACCTAACTTTTTAACTGTTCGACCAACCACCCGCATTCTGCAGTCTTCCCGTGAACATGGTGCATGTAACTGCGCCGAAATATCGGGAGCTCATTCCACAACCTTACCACGGTAAATATCCCGTAAATAATCATATAATTTTGGGATATAATAGGTCTACCTACTAAGAAAAGATTTTGCAAAAGGGCAAAAGAGGTTGAAATTTACATGGAAATCTTCGCGGGCAACAGCTAGTCCTTTATAAAACCATTAAAGCATACTAACTTACAATCCTTGAGATCAGTGTCTTTTCTTCAACAGGTCCAATATCTTATTATAGTTTATTTAATCCGATCGGGTCAGTTTACGAGTCACCCGGGTTCCGTACAGTTTTGCTTTAAACACACGGGTCCCTAATCTGTGTGCATCACAGTCGAGCACGGATGTGTAATGTGACCATTATTTGGTAGATTCGAGATTGTAGATTCGAGTACTTAGGTACAATAATAATACCTAGGTACCAAGTATTAAGCTGACCTCTATGGGCACGCGCTAAAAATCCAAAACACATTTTTTTGGTTGCGGAAACCGCGAGTCCGACTCGCATTTGGCCGAAGTTTATTTGTTCAGAAACTTTTTAACTGACTTCATAAAAGGAGGGTGTTCTAAATGCATTTTTATGTATGTTATCTCAGAACTCCGTGATTTATTATCCTATTTAGAAAATTACATTTTTATTTGAAATGATATACGCTCAGGGGCCTTACGGCTAGCTGTTTAAAGCAATCCAGTTTAGGTGATGAAAAAATGTTCATCATCATCAGCCAGAAGACGTCCATTGCTGAACATAGGCCTCCCCCTTTAACCTCCACACTGAACGACAGCCTGCCTTTTGCATCCACTGGATGCCAGCGACTCTTACTATGTCGTCGGTCCATCTAGTGGGAGGCCTACCTACGCTGCGTCTTCCGGTTCAAAAAATGTTGAAAGTTGAAAAAAAATTGCGCGACCGCAAACCGTATCTGGGCGCGTTAAGGATCACGTTCGCGTGATTTTCCGAACTGCGCGGTTTGGTCCCATATAAACATAATCAAATTCAGTTCAGTAGTTATCAAAATAGCTGGTAAACATTATGTCATGCAAGTAAACTAAATTGCGTATTATAGGTACCTCATCATCATCAGCCGGAAGACGTCCACTGCTGAACATAGGTCTCCCCCTTTAACCTCCACACTGAACGACAACCCGCTTTTTGCATCCACTGGATACCCGCGACTCTCACAATGTCGTCGGTCTATCTAGTGGGAGGCCTCCCTACGCTGCGTCTTCCGGTTCGTGGTCTCCACTCCAGAACCTTTCTTCCCCATCGGTTATCGGTTCTTCGAGCGATGTGGCCTGCCCATTGCCACTTCAACTTGCCTCTGGTTCTTTGGCGAATATCCACGTTTCGGATCTTATCGCGCAAAGAAACTCCGAGCATAGCTCTCTCCATTGCCCGCTGTGTGACTCTGAGCTTTTCCAAAAGGCCAACAGTCAAGGACCACGTCTCAGGTACCTATATTATACTAATTTGAAGTCAATTGAATGAAATGAGGTCGTTTTTTTATGGAGAATTTTTTCAGATTGTGATGCAACCAGCGTGGCGTTTAAACGTGATTCACTCGATGTTGAAGGTCAAACGCAAGCCTATTATTAATTTTTTTTAAACTGCAGAAATGATCAGAATATAGTCACCCTACAATATGCCAGCGCCTCGGCTAAGAATAAAGTATTAAGTTTTCTATTAACCCTCATCCCTTTACAATATGACTGCTAACAGTGTCGATCCGGGATTGTGTGCTCTATAAACATCCTGTAGGAATACGTTTTACGAGTATTTATATTAAGTAGTTATAGCCATATAGGTACACTAGCTGTTGCCCGCGTCTGTACGCGTAGACGCGATGTAAACTTTCAGTCCCTATTTAATTTAAAAACTAAATAATTGATCTAAAACGAATCTAACAAGCCGCTACCAGGGCAGCGTTCCCAAAATGCTGGCAGCATTGCCACGTTGTATGGCAATGCTTAGTCTTTGGGCAAAATAAAGGACAGCATTTGGTCACGAGTTGCTTCGACCAGTCACCCTGATAGGACTTTAAATATTCGATGGGCTCCTGGTCCCCATGGTCCAAGCGTCTCAACCCCAAAAGGCTCAAATATATATACCCGCTATCGAGGGTAGGTACACTAGGTACTATATTTGCGCCTTTTGAGGCTCTCCGCTGATTCAGCTGAAAATCAAAATGAATGAAAACTTTTTCTTACACATATCATTTATTCACAACGCGGGGAAAGCTGCGAGCAATAGCTACTAAATAACAAGTACAGGCATAATCCATCAATTCAAATAATAAGCGGCTTATTGTCTAAATAAGTATTGGGCATCATAAAATGCTACGTTCTCGCGAGGTCACGGCAGGCCCGGGGGAAATCTACCCACTTTTAGTTATTTGCGCAAATCATATTAAATAACATAATATACTGTAAGTAACGAGTGAACTAGCTGTACCCAGTGACTCCATTTGCGAATTATGTGGGAGAAACAGAGCGGGCAGGTCGGACGGTGACACGAAGTCTGCGCGGGTGTTACGAAGTCACAGACCCTTCGACCAAAATAAAATGAATGGACGGGCCATAACCATTAAATTTACTCAATAAAAACGAGTCAAAACTTTGTCGAATCACATTTGTTGCAAAAAATAGATAGCGAATATATATTAACAATGTGAGTAAAAGAGAACACCTGTGTTTGTCTATTGCTGTCGAACCGTGTGTCGCAGTGGATGGACGTGGTCAAGTGAATAAAAAAAAAATGAGGACTACTTATCGATGTTTGATAAAATTAATTTATATTTATGAGAATATAGAAAGATCAATATGTACTCACGAGTAAAAAGTGCCACCTGAATTTTACTTTGGTTTTTTGTTGTGTTTTTCTTTTTACACTTCGGGAAAGCACACGAAGGCATAATGTTTGTCAGATGTTTCGTTATCATGTACTTAAACTTGTGTCGCATTTTCTACGGCTAGAGACCGACTGAAACGTAGTGAGCGCAGGCGCTCAGTTTGTAATTTTCAAAAATGCGCTCCTTCGGGGCCGTCCGATCATTTTATTTTGATCGAAGGTCACTGACCTATAGGTACAAATAATTATTCTGTACCTACAGGTAGGCCTGTGGACGAAGTAGTTGTAATACATTGAATAGTCACATAGCCGCTGCGTCGCCGTCCCGCCCCGCTCGCTGTGTGACAGTGTGACATCTCTCCTATCAATGACGGCAAAAAGGAGAAGGCGAGAGACGATCTAACATTTCAATCACAATACATGGTTCCGAAACTCCCCGACTGAAACGACATGGCACACGGATGACAAGGATAGAGCGATACGGTAGAATATTTGTTCGAGCAAGACAGTATTGGCCGAAGTCTGATTCAGTTGAGTCTTTAGCCAGATTCTAGGACTCGTCATTGTGGTGTGGGTATTTACCGCAACTAGGCTATCCATAGGCCCTATCTATGTGAACCGGCAGCAGCTAGTTCAACCACCCAGTCTCCAGGAAGGCCAGCAGCTCGCTGACGTCGGCGCAGGCTTCCTCGAGCGTTTTCGGTGACCCGACGATGTTATTTCTTTGTTCCGCCACGCTGCTGCACTCTAGCAGCAATTGAGCGGATGTTTCTTCGACCTCCATGCACCCTCTACATAGAAGACTGTCAATTAACAGGAGGTTTTTTTTATATCTGGGCGTCTTAAGTTTGAAACCGTACATAATTCTACTAAAGTGAGCTATGTCGAGCTAAAACCACAAATACACACAACATCCAATGCTGAACAAAGGCCTACCTCTTTTTTTTTTTTTTTTTTTTTTGTTAAAATTTTAATGACTGTGTATTCAATGTCCTATTCAATTCAATTCAATCAATTTATTTCAGAAAACAATTCCATATATATACAAAATGTCAAAAATTTGAATTATTATTACATACACATAACATAAAAATAAAATAAAATTACATAAAACATGAAAATTTAAAATTAAAAGTCAAATGTTTTTTTTTTTATCTTAACCTATATTTCGGCTTAGACCCGGAATGCTCAACATGAACTATGTCCTTTAGTCGTAATCTTAAACAGTTTACTTAGTCTTAATAGCGTCAAACAAGTCATAGTCACAGTCAGAGTCAAGCTAAATAAGTCACAGTCAAGTCAAACTCATGCCCCTGTAAAGTGGTGGAGACTTTACAAGAGGCTCCTATGGAGTTTTGGAAACAACACGAAAAGACACGTTTCACCTCGTTATATCACTTGTCCACACTCGAGCACGTTTACGAGCATTTAATGAATAATAATTCACCATTTAGTACACCTCGATAATACACAAGTTTAGGAAAATAATCCAAACAGCCAACATGTTTTTTTCCACGTATGCGCCAAAACTCGCCTCCCTCTTTTTTTTTTTTTGTTAAAATCTTCATGAGCGTGGATTCAATGTCCTTTACTCGAAATATTAAACAGTTCATTTTATCTTATTAGCGTCAAACAAGTCATAGTCACAGTCAGAGTCAAGCTAAGTAAGTCACGGTCAAGTCGAAACATGCCCCTGTAAAGTGGTGAAGACTTTACAAGAGGCTCCTATGGAGTTTTGGAAACAACACGAAAATACACGTTTCACCTCGTTATATCGCTTCCCACACTCGAGCACGTTTACGAGTACTTAATGAATAATAATTCACCATTTAGTACACATTAACACTCGAAAATACACAAGTTTAGGAAAATAATCCAACGAGCCGACATGTTTTTTCCGCGTTGGCGCCAAAACTCTCTCGCCTCCCTCTTAGAGAGGGGTGTTGCCATAATCCCAACGCTTGGCAGGTGGCTTGGGGATAGCAGTACGTCCAAAAAAACCCTCAAATACGCCTCATGCCATTAACAAGTCAAAATTAAAAGCGCCACACCACGCTACTGCAGGTATGTCCGAACTTGTGAATTAATATTAATATTAAATTTCATGACGGCGTTCCCGGCTGGATTAAAGAGTTTCCAACTGCCTGCCACGTGGATTATAGAAGCAGAAAATGTTTATGGATACGACATACCTTTTTTTTTTTTTTTTCCTTCTTCCCCGAGTTGGGGCTTTTGGCTCCGCATGATTGATGCAGTTGCCATATACAAGTCGTATGAGAATACGACATACCTGCTGCTGGTTTGCGTTTTGATTCTACGTTTCTTATTCTTATGATATTTTTTATGGCATAGCTGGCAAACAAGCAGACGGGCTGCCTGATGATAAGCAGTTACCGTCGCCTATGGATACTTGTAACACCAGAGGCATCACAAATACGTTGCTTACCCTTTCAGAATCTATTAACTCGCCTTTTGAATAACCCCTTGTTGTAGCTTCTCGGAAATGCCGCGGAAGGAAGCTCATTCTAAATTTTGTAGGTGTGAGGCAAGAAAGATAGAATAACCCCTTCAAACTCAACAGTCCCAAAAACCCCAATCTTCAAAAGGCCGAACAGATTTTCTTGAATTATAGCTATCTAGTCACCTTTTGAACACCGTTATAGGGAGCTACGATGTCACAGACAGGTAACTACTTATCTACTTAGAATTTGAAGGGAGTTTTGGCGCCAACGCGGAAAAAACATGTCGGCTCGTTGGATTATTTTCCTAAACTTGTGTATTTTCGAGTGTTAATGTGTACTAAATGGTGAATTATTATTCATTAAGTGCTCGTAAACGTGCTCGAGTGTGGACAAGTGATATAACGAGGTGAAACGGGTCTTTTCGTGTTGTTTTCAAAACTCCATAGGAGCCTCTTGTAAAGTCTCCACCACTTTACAGGGGCATGAGTTCGACTTGACCGTGACTTACTTAGCTTGACTCTGACTGTGACTATGACTTGTTTGACGCTATTAAGACAAAGTAAACTGTTTAATATTACGAGTAAAGGACATTGAATCCAAGGTCATTAAGATATTAACAAAAAAAAAGGAATTTAAAACAAAATATTCACTAGGTACTTATTTTAATTTCCCATAATAGTGAAAAAAATCTTGCAGAAAAATTAAAGTTTTTAACCCGAAAACTCTTCATCTCCAGTAATTTTATTGATGGAAGTACCTAGTATAGGTACTTATGTACTTCTTACATAAGAAGAGCGGTTTTGAAAAACAGCGGTCGGTTCCAGGCCCTAAAAAAATTAAGACCAAGTCCATTATTTTCACATCCGCGTGTAAATAATGAAGCAGAGATGAGGCTCTGCCTTTTTACCCGGCGCTGAAGCAATGCCTACAGCGAGAATTAAGTGCTGAAACTAACGCTTTCAGATGAGAATTTAAAGCGATGTTCTTTTATGAAATTATAGGCAAAAAAGTTTAGCATAACAGCACGTAGGAAAGTAATATACAACTAATGATATTAATCAAAGATTAGACGGCGACGAACGCAGCACGATTTACAAGTACCTAATTGATGTGAGTAGGGCGGTCAGTGTAATGACAATGAGGCTTCGGTCCGGTCACATTCCACTCAACAAATTTCTACATTTGATAGGCAAATCCGACTCACCAAACTGCACCGGGTGTGGGGTAGTCGAAGACGTATGTCATGTTATGATGGAGTGTGTCCGGACAGAGGCTGAAAGGTTCGACTTCAACCAGAATACCAACCTTAATTTAAATGATGTTGGGTGGTGTAACAGCGTGCTGGCTGATCCCTTATCGGAGGAGTGCAGAATACTGTGCAAGATCGTGACGTTATGTATTAAAATAAGGGTTTAGTTTTAAGAATGTGCCAATGAGGGTGGCATGGTCATGTCTGACCAAACCCTCTTTAAAAATAAAGATCTAAAAAAAAGTACCTAATTAAAGTGGTTTCTAAAATAAATAATTAAAGTAACAACCTCCCAATGGATACCTTTTTATTCACTGTTTTCAGTGAATAAAATAAGCTTTTTAGAGGGGTATAGAGAATGGTATAAAGTTAATTTATATACGTAAACTTCAAACACTTTTCATGAATGTAAACTAGACTTTTCTACCATTATTTCGTTTCCAGAAGTTATTTTAATTCCTACGTTCATTTATATTCAGAGCGGAATAAATTTTTAGCTTTACTTAGTAGTCTACGTTTCTTAAGGGTTTTAGCAAAAAGCCGGCCATTAAACCGTGTTAATGAGAAGTATTTTTATTTGTAAAGAAATTCTTAAGGCCTCTTTTCTCCTACCATAATGAGGGGTTTTTTAGCGCCGACTCTACTCGTGTATAAGAAAAGACAGCCAAGCGAGTGTCGGGCTCGCGCACTGAGGGTTCCGCACCACCACATAACTTGTTAGCTACTATTGTACAAAAAAAATGTGTAAAAAGACAACATCACATCAACGCCCAGGCGGTCACCCATCCAAGTACCGACCGCGCCCGACGTTGCTTTAGTGGGCGAGAAGCTTTAATTATATTATTAAATTAATTGATTGTGTACCTATTGTAAAATAATTTTAATTGTAATTGTGTTTTGTTTTATGTTTGTACTTATTATTTCAAAATTTTTATTTTTCTATTGTAATACTGTTTCTTTTTGTGTAATATGTAATATGGTGTATATGGATGTTTTCCGAAATAAAATAATAATAATAATTATCGTTTTTACATAAGATCTAATTAAATTCATTCTAACAAGGTTCGAAGGAATCAAATCGAAAAATTGAGTGAAATGTATGGAATTGCTAGGTGTTTTGGGGTGGGCCATGGCCCCCATGCCCCCCCCCCCTCCCTGGATCCGCCAATGAACGCAAGCCTATTATTAAAAATATAAAATATAAAAAGCGGCCAGCAAGATACTGGCGCTCGATGCCTGTTGGCAGCGGCTTATTGGCTTAGTTTGGTTTTAAATTTTAGTACTAGTATGTTAATATTTGATTTAAGTTGTTTTTATATAACATTTAATTTCAGTAATATTTGTTGTTTCGCTGTGATAGACAACCTAACCTATATTTACCCTTCGACCAAAATAAAATGAATGGACGGGCCTTAACCATTGAACTTGCCCAGTAAAAACGAGTCAAAACCGTCGGACATATACTTCAACACCTAATTGTATAACCATGTACAGTACATTTGTTACAAAAAAAAATATAGCGGTTTTTTTTGTTGTGTTTTTATACTTCGGGAAAGCACATAAGGCTTAATTTTGTTAGATGTTTCGTTATCATGGAACAATAGTCTTGTGTGGCTTCCTACGGCTAGAGACTGACTGAAACGAAGTGAGCACCGGCGCTCATTTAGTAATCTTCAAAAATACGCTCCTTCTGGGCCCGTCCATTAATTTTATTTTGGTCGAGGTACTTACCCTACAAAGCGAGGGCGAGAATGTCTCAAACAATGCAAGATTAATGTTGGTCGATATGCATGAATATTCAACAGGTCATAATTATTAAATCGCCGAAGGACAACGAAATGTTCCTTTGAGACCCTCGCAAGAATATATTTACATTTTAGACCCCGCGGAAAAGGGAAACGCTTAATTTGCTTCTGAGGTTTTTGGTATTCAAGATAAATAATGATAAAACACTGTTTTAAACTACCACGGTTGTTCACTACAGTTATATATCGTACAGTGGTAAGGTTGTGGAAAGAGCTTCCGATATTTCGGGGCAGTTACATGCACCATGTTCATGGGAAGACAACCCACAACAACAGTACCGGCGTTAGGGTAGGGCCTGGTTGGGCGACCGCCGAGGGCGCCAGATATAAAGGGGCGCCCCATATTGTACCTCGTGCATAAAAAAAAACTATTCTTTACCTTTTTCCGTTTGAATGGCAAATTGGGTTACGGTGGGCGGTGCGCCGTAAACATCTCGCCCAGGGCGCTGGTAGTGCTAGAACCGGCACTGCACTACAACCCACTAACAAACTTACCACGCTAAATATCCCGTTAATAATCATATAACTGAAATAATGATAAATACTTACCATGAGGGTACTATTTCAGTATTCTCTAGAATATCTAAAGATTCTAAACTTAAATAGCGAACAGTTAAAAGACTGCAGTTTAAAATATCTAAAGTATCATAAAATTATACAATATGTTTTTGTGTTTTGCCGATTCGATATATGAATCATAATATTTTTTAAATAAATTGGAATATCTAGAAAAGAAACATCTGTAAACGGGATGACATATAAAACACTCAGAGTGGCGACTACTTCATTTATTCAGCAATCGAAATGAACAGAGAGAGAGTTAGCTGGCAGGCTGGCTTATATATCCACTCCCCTCAAAGGCTTGGCGAGCTTGACAGTGGCATGGCGTGAGGGAGGGGGTGTGTCATGGCGGCTGGCTCGTTGTCATTCGTAGTTTCGCAGGCAACGTCACGTCCGTTTTGTTACACTCGACCATCCTGCAACAATTGCTCCCGCAATTGGGAACAAACAACAAGGTTTAGTTTCTAATAAATTAACAATGTGCTCAGTCTGAGGCCGACTACTGGCAATAATAATGGCTACGGGCAACATTAAGGGCTAGTATTAATATTAAAGGCCAATGGCAATATTAAGGTGAAACAGAAGAGAAATAAATATGCTCGCAGACAATTAACTTGATTTATTTCTCAGTTATCGGACAGAGTTTCGACTTATCTTCCTTAGAGCACCGTAAAATAATAATCGACAAATGAGCTCTTGCACCATTTTAAAGGTTTACCGGTAGGTATAAATGGTAGGCCAGCCGGAAATGACGTCGCGGCCAATCAACAGCTGACTTTGCTGTCATTGAAGGACTTCCGCTGTGGCGGTATATTTGGAAGATCAGTCGAAGGCTTGGTTTGGCTTGGCGTGCATTGGCTTGGCTTGGCTTGGATTGGCTTGGCTTGGCTTGGCTTGGCATGGCATGGCTTGGCTTGGCTTGGCTTGGCTTGGCTTGGCTTGGCTTGGCTTGGCTTGGCATGGCGTGCCTTGGCTTAGCTTGGCTTGGCATGGCTTGGCTTGGCTTGGCTTGGCTTGGCTTGGCGTGCCTTGGCTTTGGCTTGGCTTGGCTTGGCTTGGCTTGGCTTGGCTTTGGCTTGGCTTTGGCTTGGCTTGGCTTTGGCTTGGCTTGGCTTTGGCTTGGCTTGGCTTTGGCTTGGCTTGGCTTTGGCTTGGCTTGGCTTTGGCTTGGCTTTGCTTTGGCTTTCCTAAGCTTGGCTTGGCGGGGATGGCGTTACAAAGGGCTACTGGAGATATTCCAACTATCAGTGATCGGTTCCATCAAACCTACAATTGCCTTCAAAGCTTTAGTTACCATCAAAGCTATAGTTACCATCAAAGCTATAGTTACCATCAAAGCTATAGTTACCATCAAAGCTATAGTTACCATCAAAGCTATAGTTACCATCAAAGCTATAGTTACCATCAAAGCTATAGTTACCATCAAAGCTATAGTTACCATCAAAGCTATAGTTACCATCAAAGCTATAGTTACCATCAAAGCTATAGTTACAATCAAAACCATTGATTGCTTAAACTATTGAAGCCACCGAAACTATTTCTTAATAAAATTACCGAAGATGTTAAAACTACTGGCAGTTGCTACTGGCAAAGTTAGATCTACAGAATTATCAGAACTACTGGGTTATTAGAATAATGAGAGCTACTCGCACTATCAAACCTATAAGAATTAATTACTATCACCATCAGAACAATCGGCACTATCAGCAACATAATTTGAAACAAACAGAACTACTACTGCGCAATACTCTAATTTATCAGAGTTCGGTATCATTCTAATCAGAAGTACTTTACTGCATCACAGTACAGCGTTGTCACGTTTGGTATAATACCATATTTGAACTAGAATGTTTGTACCTGATATCCCCGAAACCTATGTAAGGAATTAAGGATTCGTTTACAGAGCAAATTCCTCTCGCTGCAATTCATACGAAGATACTACTTATTTGTAACTTGACCATAATATCAAAATATAGACAGCAACTAATGAATGGTAAGTACTAAGTTCATCTTTGGAGCAGTAAAGGTATAACAGCTATGCCTATCTAAAAAATATCACAATTCCGTGGCAAACATCAAATCTGACACACCTGTTACAGAATGAATATAAGGTACGTACTACGTAGGTACTTCAAGTGCTCATATAAATTTATAGCACTGACAGTCCTATATTTATTTTAAAGGTACATCATAACAACAACTAAACTAAAACGACGGCGTTAGGCCATTTATTAAGGTACCTACACCTTGCATATTAAGCACCAAATTAATTTTAAACTGGCAATGCTATTCCTATGCTATCAGCAAACTATTGCTATCAGTACCTAACCATTACTTTCGTGAGAATCAACCAACTCATAGTTTATACTCGAGTTGCGTTGCATCAATTTGCGCGGTTAAGTATGTCTAACAGTAACATATTCATATTTTGGTTATTAATAGTTAATTGAGGACATAAACAAGTTTAATGTAATTTTGGAAACATGATTGAAACTTAAATGGTTCCTTAATAATCTACAGTTTTATTATTTGTTGCTTGCACTTATTTTTTAGTTCTAAGGCGTGCGCCGACTCTTGCGTAATAATTCCTGCAGGCGCAGATCGCACGGATTTGTCACTATTTCGTGCAGGGGCAAAACTTGGCTTTGAGCTGATGACGTGGTACCGAGTATCGACTCGGCATAGATTTGAAATAAGCTACCCCCATGTGTTTCAGTTTTAACTGTGGTTTTATCATGCTCAGTACTGGAAATGCAATATCCCTTTGCGTTAAGGTGTGCGTTATTTTAGGTACAGCTTCCAAGACTAGTATCGACTAAAGAATCCTTTGACATA
This sequence comes from Agriopis aurantiaria, assembly GCA_914767915.1. Taxonomy (NCBI): domain Eukaryota; kingdom Metazoa; phylum Arthropoda; class Insecta; order Lepidoptera; family Geometridae; genus Agriopis; species Agriopis aurantiaria. The sequence continues at coordinate 2,837,454 of OU611982.1, forward strand.
CTTCGTCAACAAGATTGAAACATACAACTTTATGTAAAATTTTCTAGTAAATAAAATCTATGTCGAAGGTTGTCATATCTCCTAGGCTCAGTAGAGATGTCATGACTAGGCTTTGCATTGCTATTTGCTAGGCTCACTATAGATTTAATTTTCTGTCTGTCATGATTCAATTAGTAACACCAGTCTAATTCACCAGTACCTAATCTGAATCACATTCCATCACAAATTACTATTTTGCAACGCGAGAAATTCCCCAGTCTACCCGCAGACATGACAATAAAAGTTATTTTCCATCCCACCCACAGACTCGACTTAGAAATAAAATGAGGTATCGAACTAACGAAGCTAGCACTTCCACAATGTAATTTTTCTAATCTACCTACAGGTTTCGTAGTTTCTCTGATCAAAAGTGTAAAAGTCAATTATAAATCTTTAGACAAACTCGGCATCGATTAAACTGGAGTGAATAGTTGTATCTAATCTATGTATGATATGTAAAGGCTGTTTAACCTAAATCTTACATGTTCATAAGCACGTACTATTGGGATTACCCTCAAGTTGTGCGTAAGGAGTGTGATTGCACGTCAATCTACCAACCATTGCAGTTTTATTTTATGATCACGGAAGAAAATTATCGAACTTTCGAGTGAATCTGATAAAAAATTTTTTTTTGTTTCGTTTTGACCTACCAATGAGTAGTCACTAATAATATGCAAATTAGAAAGCAAAGCACGGGCCAAGACAATGATTTAGTTTTCGTCTTTTCTTCTGTACAGTCTAAATCACGTCTGTAGGTACAATCAAATCTATCGGAATTGGCACTAGGCAATTAGGTACGATAGTTACTTAGGAAATGTGCATGGTTTGCTCACTGCTATCAGTTAATGGTCATATTTTGAAGTCATATACTTGTAAATTTTCTAATACTAACTTGAATTAGTGGCAATAAGGTCAAAAATAGGTATATCTCATAAGCATAATGGCAAGTAGAAACAAACACACCTGGCTATTAGGCTAAGGCTCCTCGCTAGCTCCAACTGATGCAGGCTGTCCTCCGCTGCTTTAGGCCCTAGTTAGGTTAGGACTCGCCCGGCTGCTACACGCCACACGGATGCAGGCCCCATGCTGGCAGGCAGACAGGCAGATTGGCACGCAGGCGGGCAGGCTGGTAGGCAGGTAGACAGTAGTATCTTGCCACGTGTCTTGCGGCCCGAGATGGAATCTTGAAATCTTCGATGTCACAGTTTTCGCACGCAGTGGGTAGTAAGGTCACGGGCAGAAAGTAGGGTTCGCCGTGTTTAAATGCCACGGAAGCGGCAACAAGTAATATCCTTATTTCTTCTTCTTGCTCAGTACGTGGCGTCGAATGATGAGAAAACAGGGTGGGTGGTGTTAGATCTTCATGATTGTGGCGACATTATTCTGCATTTTTACTTCGTTTTTCATCAGGCCAACTAAGTAGCACGATGCTTTAGCTTGGCAGAGTCAACCTTCTTGCAGTACATAATTACGTCATCGTAAATTCTTCTCAAGCAGTAACTTCGCCGTTATAGACAGCATTATATAGTCTTCTTCCAGGATCAGAATCAATTTGACCAAGCGCCATGAAGCCGCAGTGCGCGTAGGTATTAAATTTTCTTCTTTATCCCTCTTCTGAATGTAAACGGGATGACATATAAAACACTCAGAGTGGCGACTACTTCATTTATTCAGCAATCGAAATGAACAGAGAGAGAGTTAGCTGGCAGGCTGGCTTATATATCCACTCCCCTCAAAGGCTTGGCGAGCTTGACAGTGGCATGGCGTGAGGGAGGGGGTGTGTCATGGCGGCTGGCTCGTTGTCATTCGTAGTTTCGCAGGCAACGTCACGTCCGTTTTGTTACACATCGAAAGTCCTAAATATCTATGTACAAGACACCTGAATGTACTTACTAAATACCGAAACATAAAAATATACTAATATTAGGCAGATATCCTGAAAATATTGCTTTTTTCTACTCTCTATAAGGCGAGAATAGTTTATTTCAAATGATATAAGTATATATATTATTTACAACTTTACCGATATAGCAAGAAAAATGATGCTTCAGAGCCTCTGAAAGTTTAGAGACAATACTTTTAATAGGCGTTTTTATGTCTTATTGTTTTACAGTAGTTCGTTATTGTACTAAGACATAAATATCCCTTGAACTTTATTATGCACAACTAAAAAAACAGAAAATTAACGAAAACTTAAATAAATAATTAAAAACTAAAACTTAAAATAACTATATATATTTTTTTGTTTTTAGTTCGTTTATATTATTTTAGATAATAAAATTTATATATAGCTTCATAATTAGCCCATATTAGTTCACTGTTTGACTTATATCTCCCCCATAGCACGTCAATCAGTCATAGTGCTGGCTATGCTTAATAAAAATATTTAAAAAAAATACATACAGTCGAATTGATAACGCCTCCTTTTCGAAGTCGGTTAAAAAGGAAAGTAACAGATCGTTTGTGTATTGTTTTTGGTCTAGACAACTATGAGTGAACTATGGGGTACAACTATGTATGGGTGATGTTCAGTTTAGGGTTAGAAATTGAAACAATAACTTCAGGGATTACAAATTTAATTAATATAAGTAGTAAATGCATATAATTACTTATGTTCGAACGTAATAAAACTGAAATGTTTTTATTTCCATGACAATTTTGCCAAAAGTAGGTATTATATTCATTGTATACTGGACTTAATTAAACAGATCGAATCAGAAATGAGGAGATCCGTAGACGAACGAAAGTTACCGACATAGCCCACCGGATTAGCAAGTTGAAGTGGCAGTGGGCAGGGCACATATCACGCAGAACAGATGGCCGATGGGGCCGAATGGTTCTGGAATGGAGACCACTGACCAGTAAGCTCAACGTAGGGCGTCCACCTACAAGATGGATAGACGACCTAAAAGAGACCGCAGGGAAACGCTGGATGCAAGCCGCTTCCAACCGGCCCTTTTGGAGATCGATGGGGGAGGCCTATGTCCAGCAGTGGACGGACGTCCTATGGCCTAATTAAAGCCATTGGGTTTAGTAGGTACTATTTTATGAAATTAAAATAAATGATTTGTATTTGTTTTGTAGTTAGTGCATATCAATGTATGAACTATAAAATACATTACAAAATATTAAGTACTACAGCATAAGTACTAAATGTGGATATTTAAAAATTTATTGTGCACATTAGAAATAAAAGTTGCACACAGACAAAAAAAACTTACGAAATAGTGCCACAAGTGGCAAAGCTATCACTGAAAGTGAGCCACGCTTCCTTTAAAATATACCGTACCATATGAAACAAAATAAATGTTCGTTAATATTTTGTTTCATAAATATTTAGTAACTTGACAAAAAAGGTATAGAAACAGAATTAATAACGTTGCTACTGTCAAATATCAGGATCTTAATTTTTATTAGGAATAAATAAAGAAAGAATTATGTTGCATTGTCGTCCAGTTATGAACTACATCAGTTTTAAGTCTCTACCTCATTGAAAAGTTAGATTAAAATCGGTCATTTTGTACAGACTATACGAACAGACAGACAAAAAGCGAGCTTATAATGAATAAAAGTTTCGGATTTTATACTGTTAATTGTGTTGAAAACTGGCGCGACGATTACCTTTTTTGGCAAGCTGAACATTTTTGTTTTTTACTTTCTTACGCTAGTTATACAAAAGCAAATATTAAAGAGCTTAAGTTTTTTATACTTAGCTTAAGTACTAAAAAAGTAAATACATTATGTACTTACTTACAAAATAATTGAACTTATATTGGTATTTTTATGGAACAGCAAAGAGAATTTAACCGTTAACTGAACAGCTTTAAAATATTTTTTTAGGTTCTGTTATTTTAACCATAGGTTTTATACCTTGTTTTTTTTTGTTTCTACAGTCTGAGATACTTAGTCAAAGTGAAGTAAGAAACTCTAGTCTCGACTCTTTGGTTGACGAGTGTCGTCATATCCGCCAAGTCGTGGACCTCGCGATGTTCAGCCACGACGTCACATAGCGCTTCGATGAACCTGCTACCTTGGCGGGAGTGCAATGTTGCCTCACCTGGAAAAATTCAACACAATCATTTAACATAGGTACATAGTTTATTGTTGTATATTAGGTCAAGTGGTTTATGAATCGCGAGTGAGTCGGTTTCTTTTAGGCAAGCGTGCTCCATCCTAGACCGCAGCATGGCGATCAAACGCAAGCAATATTAAATAAATTTTGGAAATCGATGGGGGAGGCTTATGTCCAGCAGTGGACGTTCTATGGCTGAAATGATGATGATGATGATGACGACGATAATTAAATATATAAATTAAATGTAATAAAGATAATGCTGTAGTCAAAGATTTTTCATACTATACTGTGAATCCACCAACCCGCAACTGGACCAGCGTGGTGGATATGGTCCAATCACCTTTTCGGTGATTAAAGAAAAGAAAAGAAAAATTAAAAATATTTATATTTTTTAATAATGAGCAAATAAAGGCATGGACGATTTTGTCGATGGTAAAAATGTATCTAAAACACCTTTTCGGGGGTAGGCTAAAAGTCCAGCAGTGGACTGTTAAAAGGCTGATTATGATGATGATGATACTACGTAGCTGATAGCTGTCGTCTTTACCTACCTTCGTACGATGTTAGCGCAAGGCAGTCCGAGTGAGTCGGAATGGTCACCGCCACTCGTCTATTGATAAATACTCGATGGCCTAGATCCTCGTTGTGACGCTGACAGACCTGAAACATTTGGTTTCAGGCTTAGAACATTTATATAGGTAATTTATTTGAGATTACTATATAGCATAACATTTTTGACCGATGAAGTCATAGTATCTACGAGAACATTAGGGTATTAAAAATACTTATATAAATATACAAATGATTGTCCAAAAAAATAAAAATTACGTGACTTGACTGCAAACGCTCTACATAGGTCGAATGTCCTTATGATATCACAGGCAAGTAATGGAGGCAACAATTGTATGGGGATGGCGAGTGAGATCTTATTTACTTGCTTGTAACGTCACTGAAGTCATGTGACCCCATAAATGTCAAAGGGAGAATTTACGAGATATATTTTATTTTATTTTGATTGGCTATTTATAATACAAATGAGAATTGTAACACAAGTTTGCTCTATTGTAATAATATAACATAAAAAACGGATTTATGAGACTCTGAGACCTTCGATCGGTGAAGAATTGATAAAAATTGAAAGAAAAGAAAAAGCAACGTCAAGAATCACATGAAAAGTTGGATAATAATTATAAAAACTCACCAAGCAGTTCGGTTTCAGTTCTACCTCAATCTTGCCATCTGCCTTGAAATTTGGAGTAGGAGTAGGAACGCTTTTAAGACAGGCTGTCAAAGAGTTTCTAAATCTACGAAGGTTTTTACTCCACGAGGCAGACCAGCGATATTTCACAAGACTGAGGCTCGGAACCCAACGTGGTCACCTGCAATCATAATTCAAGTGGTTAGTGTTGGCCTGCTGTGTTCAAGAAATAGGTAAGTAAGCCAAAATAAGGTCTTTTTAGGGTTCCGTACCCAAAGGGTAAAAACGGGACCCTATTGCTAAGCCTACGATGTCTGTCTGTCTGTCCTACCTATTAACGGCTGTATCTTTCGAACCGTAATAGATAGCCAGTTGATATTTCTCCTCCACATTTTTATGCCACATCTGGCAATATGAGATACAACATTTCAATTTCTAAGAATCTGTATGCTATTATGTATGTATGTATGTACGTACCACAGACCTTGAATGTTTTGGGTACCTACCATGTTCTGATAAATAAATAATTTGAATTTGAAGATAGAGTATCAGAAGGAGGAGAAGGTAAAGCTTACAAGTCGGTGACTTTGTATAGTTGTATGAGGTAATGGAATTACCTCTTGAATTGCGAAACAGTTTCAGAAAATCATTTCACTGATAGAAAGCTACGATATCCAATGATATAGGATCTGTTGATAGCCCGTTGGTCCAGTTGGTAGTGAACCTGCCTTCTGAGCTTGGGGGCGTGGGTTCGATTCCCACGTAGAACAAACATTTGTGTGATGAACATTTGTGTTTGTTCTATATCTGGTTGTTAATATCTATTTAAGTATGTATTTAAAACTATATATGTATGTATATCAGTCCCTGGCAGCCATATCACAAGCTTTGCTTAGTTTGGGGTCAGATGACCGTGTGTGAAAAAATGTCCCGAATATTTATTTATTTATTTATTTGTTTGGCTAAAAGTTCCAGCCAGCTAGACCGAGCTATTTCACTATATAAGCCATGTCAAATTGTAGCTACATTAGCTTTTAGCTTACTTGATTAAAGAACAGCTTCGGTTTCCCGGCGAGATTAGGCGCGTGAAGGACGTTGTTGACAACGTCTTTCAGCAGGAATGGCTTGTCAGCTGCATTCATTTTGCCGCCAGCATCCCCATGAGTGAGAAACACAATGGCAACGCATGATGTGTTTGTGTGGTCCATCTTGCATACTGAAAACAGACAAGTTCATTCAAAACACAACGATATTTTGGCAGATCAATGAAGAGGTCTATGAATGACCACATGAAGGCCATTGAGGGGGTGTATTTGTTTGAGGTAAAGGGCTCAATGTAAAGGCTTAAGGCTGTAAGTGCAAACACCACACACAAATAAACATACAAACGGCGATTTGTTCACCCCTAATACGTGACTTTTGCTTCCTTCGTTTAATAAATTAAAAGAAATACTTTTTAAAAACAAACTTTTTCATTCTTCTCTGCAAACCCTTTCGTTTGATATCCATATCAAGAAGGTAGATATGGCCACCCTCCGGTTCCATCATTAGGACCCTGGTCATCATCTAGGACCAAAGTGCTTGGGAAGACAAATCCAACGAAAATAAAATCGACAGGGTTACGTCGTTTCGTTGAGGAGTTCCTATAAGCATCTTCTGTCTCCATCATCAGACCAGCTCGACACTACCATAACAGTGCATTGTCACCGAACTTACATACTCGTAAGAATGCCAAGTTTTAGCTTAGCTCAGTTTAGGATAATTGGTCTAAAACTCAGTTGAAAGATTTGTCCCACACAACGGGGCAAAATATATTAATATACTCGTATATAAAATATAAGTATTGTATATATAAATATATATTAAATAAGAGCTTGTAAAAATTTGTGTATTTAGTGATTGTTTGAAATGAAGCATTCAATGTATGCTCCTTGTGTTAAGTTTCCTCGGAATTCTGACGCATTAGATTGTATGTAAACAACATATTGAACGAGAGCCAGAAAATTTTCAAGGTGAAAAGCTCATTAAACCTAACATAATTCAGCCACAGAAATAAAATAAGGTGTACATTTTTTTGCTGTTGAAATGGGGGTAATCTTCAAAAGACACCCAGCTGCATTGGGTTAAAGCCGGGTCATGTGGGTGAAACTCCCTCGATGGCCGACCTCTGTGCCAAACGGAGGGTACCAGGATCTCCATATGAACGCACCGGTATCCTCCTAGCACATTGCCTGAAGCAAGGCTCCCGGGCAATGTTTAGGACATTTCTGTTCCTTTCCTTTGGGCGTTCTGTTCTTTTCCTTCCCGACGGCGTGGGCCGCACCGCACCGTTGTCTTTCCCGGGCTTGAATGAGATCAGCAGATCAGATCCCCAAATCTGACCACCCACAAGCCCAAAAATAAGGTGTACCTACCAAACAAGGTGTACCTACCAAATAAGGTGTACCTACCTATGTTGTACAAAGCACTGAAATTCACGAAATATCGGCGCCACACACTTGGCTATACACAGACATAGCCAAGACATAGATAGGTACTTACCGTCCTCCAATTTCTCGAAAACTTGTTGATGAGTAAAGTCGTTGTAGGGTTTATGTACCGTGAAACCGAGGTTTTCAAAAGTTCGTTGCAATCTTGCTTCGTCGTAGCCTGTTGCAGGCCTGGATCTCTTAGGACACCTGAAGGAATGACAATCAAAATTTAGTATCAAATTGTTTAATCGTGCTCTTTTATTTCCTTCGTAATAAATGATTCTGGTACCATTAAGTTGAGTGATGATGGAGGTGCAGAGTGTACACTGGAACTTCCTGATGGAAAGTGGTAGGCATCGAGTTTGGGCTTTATATACACACTAGCGGTCCGCCCCGGCTTCGCAAGGGTATTATTGGGGATTTAGTAAGGATCCCAATTTTTTTTGAAAATAATAGCCTATTTTACCCGGGTATAGTGTAGCTTCCCAACAGTGAAATAATATTTCAAATCGGTTCAGTAGTTTCGGAGCCTATTCAATGCAAACAAACAAACAAACAATCAAATCTTTCCTCTTTATAATATTAGTATAGAAGTATAGATAGATAATAGAAGTTTCTTTAAAATATAATAATAGGTAGATCTACGGTTGACCACCAACTTGCTTGATGGTAAGCGACGGCGTGGCCGTTGATCTAGAAGAAATCTATTCACTATAGCCTTGAAGATGCCTAGATAGTAGTTCTCAGGAAACAAGGAGGACAGCAGGGAGTTCCATTCTTGGGCAGTACCTACGTATCATAAATGGCGACCTAAAGAGTTGAGTACGAATCTTAGGAATTTTCACGAGGAAAAGGTGGTAGTGTGCAGTCATTCTACTTGTCCTGTATTAAAAGGGAGAGGGTGGAATAACGTCACGAAGGTCTTGCGCACACTCTTCGAATTGTTTAAATTCAAGAGTCTTATTAGCAACGAATCCTTGGTTCAGACTAAGCTTCTTAGTCTTGAGCATCGGCGCAAGGTTGCTAGTCTATCGGTTTTTTATCGGATACATTTCGGAGAGTGTGCTTCTGATCTGCATGATTTGATTCCCTCCTGCCCATTTTTCTATCGGACTGCCAGAGTGGGCGCACTAAGAATCGACACCGCTTTATGGTTGATATTCCGAGAACCCGTACGAAGCGCCTTGATTCCACATTTATTGTTCGAACTGCTAGTCTGTGGAATTCGCTGCCTAACTGGGTGTTCCCCGATAGTTACAATCTGGGTGTCTTCAAGTCCAGAGTGAATAGGTTTCTTCTAGGCAAGCGTGCTCCATCGTAGGCCGCATCATCGCTTAACATCAGGCGAGTTGGCGGCCAAGCGCAAGCCTATTCATTATAATAATATAATCAAAAATTAATTATTTTCACTTGTTTTTGATTGACTTTTATAAGATGCAGACTTGAAGTTAAGGTTATTAAGGGTCCGACTGTAAACTGCCAGATTCCATAGAATCTGGCAGTTTACAGTCGGACCCATGACAATATGCGTGAGTTTAGTCGACTTCGTGAGCGATACTTTTTTCATAAACCGGTTTGGGTAAATACCCGCGTTCTATTCTACGTGCGTCCTCTCAAAGCTCACGTCGTCATCCCACTTACGCCGTAGATTATTGTACTGTAGTGCAAAAAATAAACCTGCTCAAAAATAACTGATTATAAATTGTAAATATATATGTATTCATAATTTCGTTGATTGTCCTCTAATGCTTATTGCTTTGAAGTTATTTAAATATTATTTTCTACTTTTTAGTTTCAGTTTGTAAATGACGGTATAGACATGAAGTCGATTCTTTTTTTTTCTAAAAATTATCTTTATTATTATTTGTTGTTATACTTTAGAGTGTGTAATATAATCATGTTAAGTATGACGCTTGTAAGTATTACCGTTTTTACATTAGAGCTAATACAAAAATATGATAGAAATATGAAAAAAAATACGTTTGTTGTATGGATGAGTACAATGACCTCAGGCTTACTACAGGTAACTACAGGGTATATGCGTAACCCTGTATAACCCAAGATAGTTATAGTTTAGGTTTTTAATGTTAGTTATCTTGTATTTTGTTTGGTTTAATGAAAAAAGTTATAAAAATATACAACGGCCATTGCTTAGTTGGTTCCTGTCACCCCATTAGCATTATGACGAATCATCGATGATCTCATACGGGCTTATCTAGACTTATAATGGTTCGGCCATTTTGCTATTCTGTCGTCTTGCTGCGAAGACATTCTGCGTTGTGATGTTTGGGATGCGTCATCTTTTCTGAGAATGAGATCGAAGCCTTCGACCAAATTCATGTTATTTTGGTCGAAGATCGAAGCTGTATTCTATAGATATAAAAATAATATATTATTACAAAGTTTGGTTTCGCGCCAACATTTCGCCTAAAAGTGATGCATTTACTGACTGTCCATCTATTTAAAAAAAAAAAACTCTCTAGTCTTTCTATACCACTATCCTAGGCACAGAATTTCTCGAATAAAATAGGTAGGCAGCAAGCTGCTAAACCAAATATTATACCGCCACCGCCTGAAAATTCATCCACATATCGATCTGTGCATTTTACGCGATATCTTTGGCCTCACACCTGCAATATGTGGAATGGACGGCATTTCCGAGTAACTAAAACATGGGGTTCTTCAAAAAGGCTTTTAACAGAACATTTAAATGTCGGCAACATATCTGTGATGCCTTTGGTGTTGCAGGTATCAATAGAAGACGGTGATTGCTTACCATCATGCGGCCCATTCGCTTGTTTGTCACTTACAGCATTTTTTTTACCTAAGCGGTATTATACATAAACAGTTATTGCAAGAGATATAAGCTTCGTGAATATAATAAAATGCATGTTGTATATTTGCGGATTACCTAAGTACCTACACACTGCCGGTGGAAGAGGTCACTTGATAAGAATCATACTGATAGTATTATCAAATAAGTACATATACTTGTGAGTATCGACTAGGTGTCATTGACGCAATCTTCGTTTTGACTTTGAATCATACTAATACATTATTTTTTTAAATTTTTTTTTTTTATATCGACTTGTACTGTTGCCCTTTTGGCCTCTACAGCTTGACCGGACTAGTTAGTGAACGCAGAGTGCGTTCGGCATAACTTGGTGGTTAAGTTTATAGACGACTAGCACAAGGGCACCTCGAAGGTACGAACCTCGGCTTGGGCCGTCGCCGGGAGTGGGAATCAGACTTGCCCAGGCACCCCAGAAGGGGTGTGCCCTGGAGCCCTAACGGTTGGTTGAACTGATTGATTATTTGGAGAGAATCTAACCGATCTTCTAACAGATCCTGGGGGTCTACGATCCTGCCGGTGGGATCGCTGTGTGTGTGTGCCTCTGGTAACCGACGCCTGTACCAAAAACTGAATATTTCCTATTGCTAGGAGCAGTCGGATCGGGCATACTTTTATATTTGAAATCCGAAAGATACTTGGCCTATGTCCGAAAGCCTGCTTCCTGCTCCCGCTGACAGCTGGCTCTACCTTGATCATTTGCTAGAGCCGGCGCTGGGTTAGGAAACAGGCATTCAATGTCATATGAGAGAGGATTCCTATGAAGCAATGGATCACAGAAAAGAAAAATATTTTTTTTATATTAGTCTGGTTGTCAAGGCTTTTTTGTAAGAAATTTGTTGTAGGTTGTTGCACCCATATAAACGAAACGTCAGTCATTCTAAGCCAGTTAGCAACTGTGCGGAGTTCGACGCGTTGAGCTAAATAAGATATTTCCCTTTTCATTTCCGTTCTATTTACTTCTTTTTTCTGTGCAGTGGATCGATACAGGTTTTGGTCGTGGGATGATGATGATATTGAAATCGGTTCACAATTGACGGAGTTGTTGTGCAATAGACGTATCTCTAACGAGTATCATGTTTTGGAGTCTGTTAAAAAGTTGTAAATACAGAAGTTCACTTACTGCAATTGAAGACTGTTTTGGAAGGTGAAGACGAACATGTGTTTATCTCCTCGCATGTCGTAGTCCAGGCTCTGAAGATCGTAGGTCACCCAAGACCTGGACGGAAGACCCATGTCTAAGTCGTGTCTTGAAGACCTGCAAAAATATTTTTTTTACACGATATTATGGGCTTCATTTGATCCTATCTAAAATATCTAAATAATAAACCGGCCAAGTACGATTCGGGCTCGCGGACTGAGGGTTCCCACCATATGAATGTACAAAAAGTAGTGCTAAAAGACAACATCACGCCCAGGCGGTAAAAACCCTAACAAACTAAATGAGTCAATTTGGACTCATTTAGTTTGTTTTAACGAGTCCCATATGACATGAACGATGGTCTGTTGATGTAGCTAGGAGCTGGATACTGTAATTTTTCAATAACTAAGCATGATGTATAGTTTTTTAACTATTAAAATGTATTACTGCGTTACATAATTATTTACGGGATATTTACCGTGGTAAGGTTGTGGAATAATCATATAACTTTAGTGAACAACCGTGATCTTATTTTTTCCATTTAAGTATATCGTTCATTTGCAAGAATAAGTTTAAATTACACAATAATTATCAATAATTGAAAAATAGGAAAAAATATATACGCAACTTTGTTTATTTGGATGACATATTTTTTCCAGTTATTTTGATTTAAAAACTAAAGTACAGAACCGATTTTAATGAAATTTCTATACCTACCTAGGACCAATCTGAAACCTTTCATACAAAAATTTCCAAAATTTTCTAAATTGTCTTTTAATTGACGGAGTTCTGAGGCAACAAAAAAGTTATTGAGAAATCTTTTTTTGAAGTCGGTAGAAAATGTGACGTAATTGACGTTCACATGTTTTGCATTCGTCAATTGCCATTCGTTGCTAATTAACTTACTATTTATTATTACCAATGAATTCAATGTTGTAACACTCTTTACCTTACTAGCGATCTTTGAAATTACACAAGCAGAATAATGTGTTGAAGCTAGGCAGAATAAATAAAATAAAAAACAATCGAATCACACGTTGTGTTGAAGCTAGGCAGAATAAATAAAATAAAAAACAATCGAATCACACGATGTGTTGAAGCTAGGCAGAATAAATAAAATAAAAACCAATCGAATCACACGTTGTGTTGAAGCTAGGCAGAATAAATATAATAAAAAACAATCGAATCACACGATGTGTTGAAGCTAGGTTCAATAAACGTTTAGTGACTGAAAATGAAACCAAAATAATACTTAGGTACTTAATTCTTCTGATTGATGTTTGTGAACAAATTGCATCTTGTCCCAGCGCAGTGCCATTGGGCAGGTTTTGCTTATATATGTAGATAACTAGATACATACCTAACTATATCCAAACGATAACAAAAAATTCAATAGTAATAAATAAAAGTAATAAAAAAAAATTATAATTCGGGAGGTTGTCAATTTTGTTCATACGATAGAGAATACTTACGATTGAATTAACTCTAGACATGACATCCATTTTGATTCAGATACCCGCGACACTTATAGCCTGTTTGCACTTTGATTAGTGCGAGTGCAAGTGATTATTGATTAGTAAATTTGCGAGTGATTAATGTATATATTTGCTAGTGCAAATATATACATTATGATTAGTATCAGTTATGGTCCAAATGTGATTAGTACTAATCCTAAGTACCTGCATTAATCACGCGCACTAATCACTAATCTAAGTGCAATCGGGCGTTTAGACGGCGGTAAAGCGCAAGCCCATCTTTCAATAAAAAAAAACTGATGCAATGCCACGCCGCGCCGACAACATGAAAAAATGTAAGTCCTGCTTCCCGCTTCGTTATATCAGGAGATAATTTCTTCGCATAAAGTAAGATACTGTCATTAATAATTAAAAATACAAAAAAATAACTATAAACTCATTGCTTGTTGTTGCTGTTTGCTTGTTTTCTGCAGAAACTCGTTTACAGAGTGTCTGCGTGTGCTGTCCGTCTGCCAATCTGACACTATTTAGCAATAATAAACAATGTTCATATATTTAAATTAACAAGAAAACACTTACCTGAAAGAGCTGGCCTCGTTTTCTTCCAGAACGATTGTATCGGTCTGACGCATTTTTAAAAATGGATCCAGCGGGACTGTACCCATTTTGATTTTACGTTCACCAGTCTACGCTGGCAATAATACTATTTACTGACAAAACACTTTACCTACTCACAAAAAATATTATCAAGTTTCAATTTCAAATTGTTCCAAAAAAATTTTTATCTGTTCGGTTATATTATCACGTCCGCTTTGTAAGTTTGCTTTGATTAAAATGTGGCACCGGTTTGAATACGTCACGAAATTTGCTCGGCTCGCGTCGCGGCGCCGCCGCTGGCGCAGGCGTTTCTGTTAGGGTAAGTATTCACCGGGAGCATTCGCGTGTAATGTATCATTAACATGTAACATGTAACATTGCAAAATTCAGTTGTGAGCATAACTTTACAATAGTGTCAGCTCAACTTACTGACCTAAGAGCATTCGCTTTTGTTACCGGACGAAGCGTCGTACAAAACTGCGGGTGCAGACGTTACAAAATGTGAAGCAAAGATTTCATACTATCGTATATAATACTACGCAGTGCTGTGAAGGTACATGTTACATTGATTCAGTTGTTTTGACAATGTTAGACGAAACGGTTGTCAAATTGACAAAATGTGACCGGCGATATAAACATCTGTCTGGGTGTCTTCAAGTCGAGAGTGAATCAGTTTCTTCTACGATAGCCAAACGTGCTCCATCGTAGGCAGCATCATTGCTTACCATCAGGCGAGTTGGTGGCCAAGCGCAAAAATATTTTTAATTTAAAATAACATTGTTATTTACGTTAACAAATACAAATTATTAATAATATATTGATATATTATTATTAATATTGAATGTAATAATGTTACATTACTCGCGAATGGTCCCGGTGAATGCTTACCGCTTTACAAAAAAAATACGAGTTCGCGCACTACTGTAATGTAGTTGTTCGACACCGTGCCTGATTCTGATACACGCGAGTCCTGTCGGTGAATACCCTAAGAAAGAGAGGAGAGAGAGAGAGAGAGAGAGAGACAGAAGACTTCCATTCGCTTCAAAAAGGTTTATGGTGTGGATCTACGCTCAAAACTTGTAAGTACTTAGTTATTCTGTAGCCTTAGTCAATTCTTTTTCCAAGGTCATTATACTGTGAATTTTAAAAACACCCATACGTTCTCGCATTCCGCACATTGTATTTAATTTATCAATATCTCCGATTATTTTAGGTCATCGCCTGCATATATAGATAACATATCGTATGCATAGCATGACATGCTTTGATAAGACAGGGCTTTATATTTTCCTCGTATGTTGGAATTTCCAATAAGTAGCCGTTTTTTTTTGTAACGTCTTGAAGTCAGACTAAATGTAGTCTGTGTAGCCTCAACCCATGGTGTGATGGCAAACAGATTTGTTGGTCACAATACCTACCTATACCTATGTGGTGTGGTCTTTATAATTTTAAAGAGTTTTAAAAATTTCGCTGTGAGTTATTCAATTCATTCAGAATCAGAAAACATAATTTTATCAACAACATTCATTCATCAGAATTTTCATAAATTTTTTTTCTTTTTCTTTTCTTACTTTTGTAACCTAACTCTTTTGTAAATTATGGACATTGTCTGAAAAGACTTATTATTCAATTCGAGCTTGACTAGGTTCTGTCCCCAAAGGGTTTTCAACGGTTTTTTACTACATACTAGGCTAGGCATGCGGTAAACGGTAAACCGCAAACTCTTGATGGGAAATGATTGATGTGGTCGAAGATGTAGCACGCGTGTATAGGAAATACTTGATCACTGTTTAACAACCCCGGATTACGCATGTTCCTAAGGAGTTCCACGTTCCACCGGCACCGTGGAACAGTGCGGTAACGTGATTAGGCGTGAATTGTACTGATATAGATATACCTAATCATGTAATTGTATTGTTCACATCAGAAATGACATACATATTTATTGTAAAACAAAAAACTAGTGAAACAACTAGGTGTCTTATCGCTATACGCAATTTCTACCAGTAGGCCTAGGATATAATTATAGATGTGTTTATAATGTTTGTCTACGGTGGAAATACAATTTTGTCCACGGTCCATGCTAGGCCTGCAGGCAAAGGCAATCTAAGCATGGATAAACATAAATAAATATTGAAGTGGAGTGTGCTTTGTGCTTTCATAAAATATTACGTGAAATATAATATAATATTATGATTAATGATTATAACGTTGTTTACCGAATTTATCAGTGTGATTGGAATGAGAATGGATAAGACTTCTCAGTAGCTTCATAGTGTGATGCAATATTACAACATCGTGTATGATATGGTTTATTCAAGAAACATAATAATTGTCGATTGTTGTTATAGTGTTAACACACGAGACGTACTTGGTTGACGAACCGCCGTCCAACCAACAAGTGGGAAAGAGAAAAATTTCTCATTCTCTCCCGTTGGTTGGACGGCGGTTCGTCAACCAAGTACGTCTCGTGTGTTAACTGGTTAAAACTATTAGTCTCGTTTGTCAGTGAAAAGCTAAATGTGGATTATGACTCAGCTCTCAGATCTCGCTCATTCGTTTTCATTCATTCTTTCATTCAATTCAGACTTGTCACAACGCTTTCGTGTCTTACAAATCGTAAAATTAGCTGTGATTATCTGTTATTAAATAATAAAAATGGTAGTGGTTATTTGACTAAATAAAAATAGTTTTTGCGTTTTTGTATATCACATTTATAATTCAATTCTAATTGCTCAATGTTTTGTTATGTTTCGTCTAATCTTATCTGAGTTTGCGTTACGTTATCTGTTTTATTTTGCACCGGGCGAGTTTTGAATTATTTCTTTATTTGTGACGGTACATTGACTTATCTACTTCTAATCATATCACATTTAGTGTTGTACTGAGTTATTCCTAATAACTGTTATTGAAATTTGTAAGTATGTCTGTATTTAATTAGTAGGTATATTACTTAACACGGGGGTAAACTTACATATTACTAACGAGGGTGGCACTTGCGGCTCGAGCAAAGTGCTTTTTAAGTGACAATACCTAATGTAAAATATTAGGTATTGTCGCATAATTTTATCTGTTCTGCGTAATATGGAAAACAATACTTTGTAATATTGACTTACTGTGCTCGTTGGTTTCGTTCGCTGTAAGCACATCAAGCATTTGAGCTTTAAAATAAATCATAAGGGCCTTAATCTACCAGAGTTTGAAATCTGTGAAGGAAAGAGTCCAGAATGATTTATAGTGCTTTTCACTATACTAACGAGTATGCACAATTTTCTATGAATTTACAACATCTTTTGATTTAAAATTTATGTAATACCTATGAACACAATCCTTATTTTCTAAAAAAGTTAGAATGACGTATAGAGCTCAACCTTCTGTGTAATTTTCAACCCTCTGCATAGTTTGTACATTTATCGGGACACAAATTATACAAATAATTGTTTCCCCTAGCTTGGTAAAAACGACAAAATACAATCATAAAAGAAATTAAAATTAAGTAAATATTGAATTGGATAAAAAAAATATGTTTAATTAATATTTAATAAATATTAATTATTTATCAAATTTTCCATTACCCATGCAAAATTTCAGCACGCACTCGCTTAGTTTGGATGATAATGGGGTCGATTCTGTCATGCCACTCACTAAACTAAACCAATCTGACAGGACTAAAATTATCTGCCTCTTTTTTAAATTTTAATATGCGAGAGAAGGATGGCAACAATTTTTGAGCAGTCAAATTTAATTTAGTTTAGTTTAGAGTGCATAAGAATCGATGCCAATGCATGGTTAGCTAACTGACGTCATTCTAAATCTAATATGGTGGACCAGTTATTTTTAATGCATTTCCATAAAAAAATAAAAATAAAAAGAGTGAAAACCTGGTATCAAATGAAAGGGTTTACTGAGAAGACGAAAATAGTTATTTATGATACAAGTGCGGTAAGTTGGTTATTACAAACGAGTAGACGAATGTAAGCCCGAGACGAAGTCGAGGGCTTACCATAGTCACGAGTTTGTAATAACCAATCCGCACGTGTGCCATACAACGTTTTACAACACATTTGCGAGAAAAAAAGGCTACAAATGAAACAATTTTTATGGAAATGTAAATTAAAAAAATACCGTAAAGTACACGCACGGTGCTATACATAAAATTCATTACCGCACGCTCCGTTGTATGATGCGTAACGTTTAACTTTCGAACGATGTATACAGGCTTCGTAAGTGCACTTTTTGAGCAAATGTGTTGTAAATAAAATTACGTCACTAAATTCAATATAGACGACGCCTAAAAGCTTGTTTTTAAAAAGTATTTTTTAAATAAATGATAATTTTAATAATACGCTTGCATTTGACCGCCAAATCGCCTGAGCGATGATTCGGTCGAAGGTCACTTGTCTAGAAGAAACCGATTCAGTTGTGATTTGAACCCTGTCACCGACCTACAATAATATATTTTTTGTCGTTGTCCGCAGTGAAAATGGATCGAAATGAAGCCGCCGTCTCAGGAGGTCGCAAAATGGAGCCTTCGCACGTAGTCGCAGATCCAGCATGCTTCAACGCACCAGCATATCTCCGGTAAACATACAGCATTCGGTTATACGTATAACGGGATGTTTTAACCAGATTTAATTTTATCTTACTAGTTTTACAAATGTAAAAATGTATAAGTTTGTCAGCACTCAAGTCATTCAACTATGCAATAGTTGAAAGAAATTAAAACTGAAATGTTGTATGGATGTATCTTATACATCATCATCACCGTCATCTGACCCCAAACTAGGCAAAGCTTGTGATATGGCTGCCAGAGACTGATATACATATATATTTTTAAATACATACTTAATTAGATATTAACACCCAGATATACAACAAACACAAATGTTCATCACATAATTTTTTGTCCTAGGTGGGAATCGAACCCACACCCCCAAGCCCGGAACGCAAGTTCACCTCCACCTGGACCAACGGGCTATCTATCTATCTAGAATATTTCCAACTTAAAAGAAAAGTATTTAGGAACTTATTTTGTCTTAAACACAAATTTCCTGAAGAAATAAGTTGTTTTACAGAAGAAAAAAAAAACAGACGCGCTAAAAATCGTTAAACAGTCATCACAATTAATAGTAGGTACACGTATTATTGTCAATAGTAATGAAGCTAACATTGGTCCCGAGGACGTCGCCAGCCGGCTGACTCCAGAATACGAAGACTCCAGACAACTGGCTTCGACAAGCGACGACTCTACCCGGCTGGCTCCAACGTACCAGGATCCCAGCTTGTATTACGACATGTCTGGAGAGAAGACCCTCGACATCTTTAACCATTTCAAGTACGAGAAGTGGCGGGAGAAAAAGTAAGTATTTATTTACTACTGCACTATTATATACAAGGCTATAAGGAAAAGGTATGCTAAGCCGAAAGGAGGCCATTGTACCCATAATTATGATCAACTTTTGCTATAGGGCTAACCCTGGAATCGTGAAAAAAAGTATTAGCTGTCTCATAGAAAACGGACATTGAAACTCGGCAAAATGTATAGAAATTTTTTTTCCCGATATCTGGTTTGGTTCCATAGTAAAAGTTGTTCATATTGATGAGTATAACAAAACTCTTTCGACTTAGCATACCCTTTCCATAGAACCCTGTATATAACGGATGTGTAAAACCATGTAAGTTTTTTTAGAACAAGAGTTTTGCGCGCAATAGATGTCAGAATGCAATAACAAAATGACATTGGATCTTTCACTAATATAGTATATTAATTCGTTGAATCATCTTGAAAGAAAAAACTCGAAAATAATCATCTAATCAGTTTCTAAATATAGAGCCGAATAGGGTCGAATTAACAGGGTCTAATGAAGGTTTTATATGAAAGCCTGCGCGTACAAAGTCACGGACTTACGAGCATAGCTATTAAACAATACAAATCAAAGTATTTTTAACCGACGAAAGGAGGCTATATGTTTTTAACACGACTATATGTTTTTGTTGTATGTTTGTTACGCGATTACTCCGCCTATTATGCATTGATTTAGATAAAAAAAAATTGTTTGGTAGGTCATATTTCAGGGGTGATTCCATATAAATTTTATTGAAATTGATAAAGCACTTTTTGAAAACAAAAAATATAACAAATACCAAAAATATATACACATATATATGACGTTTTGCTTCTGAAAAAGTTTTGATGAGGTATTTCAATCTCTGTTTTAACTGTCATTTTCTACTGTTTTAGTTTGTACATATATGTATAGTGTTGAAGTCGTTTTTTTTTCTTTCTAATAATTAATTATTCACTCCATTTCTGTAGGGCAAAACCTCTTGGTTTCCACACTGGGCTATTGGGGCACATTCTTCCTTTCCTACATCTTTTCTTTTCTTTCCAAGCATACTTGATTGATTGATCCAAATGTTTCAGAATTGCACGACCATCAATTAGGCTTGGTACCTACAAGGACGTGGAAAGCCTGGAGCGGACGTTTGAATATCTCAACTTCAAAGTTAACACACACAACGACTGGACTTACGAAGAAATCAAGGAATACTTGACAGATTGTGAGTTACTAATTGTACATCATCATCATTTCAGCCGTAGGACGTCCAGTGCTGGACATAGGCCTCCCCCATCGATCTCCAAAAGGGCCGGTTGAAAGCGGCCTGCATGCAGCGTTTCCCTGCGGTCTCTTTTAGGTCGTCTGTCCATCTTGTGGGGTGGACGTCCTACGCTGCGCTTACCGGACCGTGGTCTCCATTCCAGAACCTTTCGGCCCCATCTGCCATCTGTTCTGCGTGCTATGTGCCCTGCCCATTGCCACTTCAACTTGCTGATCCGGTGGGCTATGTCGGTGACTTTCGTTCGTCTACGGATCTCCTCATTCTCAAGAGTGTGTACCACTTGTTACAGAATTTGAATCACAAAGGCATTAGGATCATATTTAGCAAAATTAATATTATAGTAAGTATGTAAGGACTCTGTTAAGTCCTCCAATTGTACATATCTACTTAATTTGTAAGTGTGCAATAAAGTATTAAAAAAATAAAAAAATAAAATGTTTATCGTATTTTTTTATGACGGGTTTTGATGGATTATACGCTGATAATTTAGGTTAATATATACATATATATATATAGATAGTTAGGTTAAGGTAGCATAAATCCTGGATAAACACATTAGCTTTTAATCCAGAAAATATAAGGTTCCTGCAGGATAGGGAGTGTAACTGCAAGGTATTGCTAGAAAATAATAATAATAATAATTTTCCAGTGTGCAAAAAGGATCACAGCAACACGTCTTGCGTGGCCGTCGCCGTGATGACGCACGGGCTCGACACGCACCTGTGTGCTGCCGACATCTTGTACCCCGTTACTGACATCACAGACCTCCTGCGAACCGCGCCCGCTCTCGCTGGGAAGCCTAAACTATTCTTCATTCAGGTGACTACTTTTTTTGCGAAATATAATATTTTACTTAAGTTTAAGCTTCACATGTTTGTATGATTATAATTAATTAATAGACAGAAAAATCGAATTTTAATCTATAAATAAAATTATGATGCTTTTTGTTACAATATATAATATCATTCTTGTAAATTTTGTAAAGATTTGTTCATAAATAGTCGAGATAAAATTGTATGCGTTTAGTTAAATCAAGGTTAGAGGTTATTCATGATTTTTTTCTATCGAGAAATTTTATTGGAAACGTGTTTTCGAACTAATCTCAAAAATATGATCAAGATCACCACATAATTTTTTTCCTGACGTCAGGAAGTGGGTCAAATTAGGCTTGCAAGATTTGCAAGCTTAAGGCGGTCTTACAGTCAAAAAGGATTACACAGAACATTTTTTTTAATAATGTATTCATCACTTCCCGACGTCAGGAAAAAAATTATGTGGTGATCTTGATCATATTTTTGAGATTAGTTCGAAAACACGTTTCCAATAAAATTTCTCGATAGAAAAAAAATCATGAATAACCTCTAACCTTGATTTACCTAAACGCATACAATTTTATCTCGACTATTTATGAACAAATCTTTACCCCGACGTTCAATTGAGTTGAAATTTGGTAAAACTATGTATATTGGATGACAATCCATTAATGTGGGACCATGGAGCTTTTCTGATGATTGAGTCGGACGAAAGGTAGTCATAGGAACTTTGTGTTTGTTCTATATCTGGTTGTTAATATCTATTTAAGTATGTATTTACAACTATATATGTATGTATATCAGTCTCTGGCAGCCATATCACAGGCTTTGCTTAGTTTGGGGTCAGATGACCGTGTGTGAAAAAATGTCCCGAATATTTATTTATTTTTATTTATTTTAAAGAACGCAAGAAGATAAACCCATCGTGTTTGGGCTTTTTGGAATGGTCTTGATAAGTACTATACCCGTAGCTAGATGATATTCAAGGTCTGATGATGGTGACTGACGGTGGCCATAGGAACTACTGGACGCAACAAAATACCCCATTAAAATATGTTAAATGGATATTCAATACATTAAATATGCTTAGGCTAAATCTTTATAAAAAATAAAAACACATTATTTATTTACTTTCTTATTTTTTTTGTTTTTTACATTGTGTAAATAATAATAAATTACACAAAAAAACTTAAACTTAAAGTTTACCTCTACTATCAGGCTTGCAGAGAGAAACACATTCGACCTCAAACCCAGCAAAACGACAAAGTGGACATCCCGATGGGAGCCGACTGCCTGCTTCTCTACTCCACGTACGAAGGTCAGCTATAATTTCTGGTGAAACCGACCAATCGTTCCAAACGTACCGATGATTAACATACCTACGTGTGTTTGGTGAGTGGTGAGTCATAGGTGTTTTATTCACTGTACTGAGGAACAATGTAAAACTGACGTCTTATCATCATCATCATCATCATTTCAGCCGTAGGACGTCCACTGCTGGACATAGGCCTCCCCCATCGATCTCCAAAAGGGCCGGTTGGAAGCGGCCTGCACCTGCCTGACGTCTTATACCTACTTTAAATGCAAATTGTACACATGGTAGGTAACATATTTTTTTTCTGTGGCGTATCGTTAGTCGGGGACCGGGGTATTCCGGATGTCCTCCTATCAGCTGTCTGATGTATTAGGAGCGGGAAAAAATCACGAGTGAGGAGCGGGAATAGGTATAGGCATTTCCCATGCCTCTGCCATGGATGCCTTGGAAGCATTAAATACCTAGTTTAGTTTCCCTTTTAGCACTTGCACCTCCCATAGCGTCCCCCTTGGTCGTCTATTTGATTGATAACATTTTGAGGATGTTATCTATACTTCTATACTAATATTATAAAGAGGAAAGATTTGATTGTTTGTTTGTTTGTTTGTTTGTTTGTTTGCATTGAATAGGCTCCGAAACTACTGAACTGATTTGAAAAAATATTTCACTGTTGGGAAGCTACACTATCTCCGGTTAACATAGGCTATATTATATTTTCAAAAAAAAATAGGGATCCGTACTAAAACTCCAATAATGTAACCCAAGGTGTAAAAAATAAGATTTGTAATGTTGACTTTGCGTGTTTGACAGTTCTAAGACAGGACAACGTCTGTCAGGTCTACTAGTATAATTATATTGTTTGCATGTGTACGTACCGCTCAATATTGAAGTGTGCGTTTGTAGAACTAGTAAGAATATGTCAGTGTGTGCAATACGTGTTTACCTCGCTCCTTTCAGTTTTTGGAAGACATTTTTAGGGTTCCGTACCTTAAAAGGAAAAAACTGAACTCTTGTAAGGTCACTTTGTTGTCCGTCTGTCTGTCAAGACCCTCAGAAACGCGTAAAGGTATGAAGTTGAAATTTATATAAAATACTCGGGTCTACGGTCTCTTGCAGAAAAATCAAACGTAAGTCAACGCGATCAAAAGATATAAATATTCGGGACATTTTTGCACACACGGTTATCTGACCCAAAACTAAGCAAAGCTTCTGATATGGCGATATGACCGTTTATGTCGCAAATGTTCGCGTAATTTGCGATTTCACAAAGAAATCAAAGCCTAGGGTACTTCCCGTTGACCTAGAATCATGAAATTTGGCAAGAGGCAAGGTCTTACAGCACATATAAAGGAAAAACCGCCAAAGTACATAAAATAGATCGATGCTACCATAATATTAAAAAAATATGTTTTGCGATTACAAACTTACATTTTGTAGTTTGGTATGTATGGAGACATTGGAGACCCTCATTGTCCACAACATAAGTTTGTCTTTAAATATTTAATTTTTTTGGACTCGCGCTCTGAGGGTTCCGGCCAAAGGAATCTACAGACCGCGAGTCCTCGTACTTGTCCGGTTTTTCGGTACTATCTAGCTATGTGCATGTCAATATCAATGTCCCGCGTATCTATATAATATACTGGCTGCGCCCGCGGTTTCACCCGCGTAGTGATGAAAAATGGTTATAATAATGATGATCAAAAGTAGCCTATGTCACTCGCCGGCCCTTGAACTATACCCATGCAAAAATCAGGTCGATCCGTTGCTCTGTTGCTGCGTGAAAGAGGAACAAATAAACCAACAAAAAAGTTATATGATTATTTACGGGATATTTACCGTGGTAAGGTTGTGGAATGAGCTCCCGATATTTCGGCGCAGTTACATGCACCACCACCACCACCACCACCACCATGCACCATGTTACGTGAACATGGTGCATGTAACTGCGCCGAAATATCGGGAGCTCATTCCACAACCTTACCACGGTAAATATCCCGTAAATAATCATATAACTTTAGTGAACAACCGTAATAGTTTAAAACAGTGTTAAACCAACAAACTTCGCATTTATAATATTATAGTAGGTATAATTATAATAAGCTAATTCTTTGAGGTACGTCGGTTAATTAACCGACATAGCTCAAAGAATTAGCAAGCTGAAGTGGCAATGGGCCGACCATATCTGTAGAAGAACTGACAACCGCTGGGGTAGACGGGTTCTAAAGTGGAGACCGCGTATCGGCAAACGTAGAGTAGGACGCCCTGCAGCCAGATGGAGTGACGACCTGCGAAAGGCAGCTGGTGGCAAGTGGATGCGAGAAGCAGAAGATCGTGCCCTGTGGAATTCTTTAGGAGAGGCATACGTCCAGCAGTGGACGAACATGAAATAGGCTGATGATGATGATGATGATGAGGTATAATTATAGTACATAGTAAAAACAAACTTTGAATGTCATATTTATTAATATCGAATCAACAGCCTAAAAAATAAGTTTCAAGCTTCTAGCTCTAAAAATGACAATACTTCCATACAACTATTCATCCCGCCCTTTAAACCTTAAATTACATTAAAAAGTAGCCTATGTCCTTTCTCAGGCTCTAGAATACCCGTGTACCAAATTTCATGAAAGCGCGACAGACAGACAGACAGAGTTACTTTCACATTTATAATATTAGTAAGAAAGTAAGGATTATATGGAATTCTTAGAATAACTACACAAGGAAACCAAGTACATTCGCAAAATTTAAGCCATTCAAATGGTGTCATATATGGCTACAAAAAAAATATAAAAATTTTACTATGACAATTTGCGCGGTGAAATCGTACCACAACAAATCAGAAAAGCAGCATAAGAGTTATGGTGTGACATTCCAAAGGTAATCCATTAATCCAATCGAAACGTAAGCTACAAAGCGAATTTGTAGCTTACGTTTTGAGAAGGCGTTGTTTGGAAACCTACCTTCTCTGAGTAGTTATTCTAAGATGGAATTGAACAAACTTCAAGTTACACATTTTGTGTTATTTGTTTGTAGATCACGTTTCATACCGGAATATTGCGAGCGGGTCGTGGCTGATGCAAGCTCTTTGCGAGGTGCTCGATACGCATCACGGTTCCAAGCACCTCGTGAAAATGATCCCTATCATTGGCAAAATGGTGGCGGAGAATAATGCAGGATGCGGGAAACAGATGCCAGTGTCCGAGTTCGATCTAAAGAGATTCTTGAAATTTTAAATACGATGCAGGGCCCTGATTCCTTAACTTTAACACGCTCGTAACGGCGCGCTAAGTTAACCTCATCGAGATACAATACATATAGTCACAATCGTGCCAAATAAAACCGATGCAAAATATTTGGGTAATTGTATTTTTTGTAAAAAAAAAAATATCCTCTTTTTTTAATGTGACTGTAATTCTTAAATTCTGAACATATGAGTTAATTTATTTGAAATAAATATATTAATAATAAAAACACGGCGCACACTACGAATTGCGTCGAGTTTTTGGTTAGTTACAAGGTAACCGCGATCCGACTACAACGCCACGCGATACCAGAGCTACGATGACAGCGGACAACTAACGTTGAACACTATGCAAGCGACATAACGTCTAAGATGGAGTAAATGTGGCATTGTGAACTAATAATTGATACAATGTATGCAATGAGGCTCGGACGTTTTCTGACTGTTTTCACTGAGATATTGTGGCTCTATAGGAATTCTACCTCGATGGTTAACCTCAAAAAATGTGACCTCTATTTCCTATGGAATCCTGCATCAAGGCCCAGAACGTGTTACCACAGATTAGGCTATTAATCATAGTATAGGTAAACCAGTAACTAATAATCACTGAAATTACGAAATTAAATATTTATAAAAAAATATTACAGTTTTTTGTTATAAAGGCGAGATTCATGCACATTTTGATAAAATAAAAATACACAGAAATCAGCAATGGTGGAACTTAGTGAAACTATTCAAGCTGAATGACGTCAAATGTTTGAAGGTTCCAGGGGGTCTAGACAAGAGCCACACACTGTTAGCGTTCACGCCTGCGGAGAGATGATATTGTATGAAAATGACATTGACAATGACATTAGCATGAGATAAATTATCTCAAGCTAATGTCATTTTCATACAATTTCATCTTTCCGCAGGTTTCGTGCTGTTGACATTGTGATTGTGAAGAATATATTATAGCCTGCGAGTGGTTTAGCTCGAATTAACATTTTAGTCAAAAACAAGACCAGTTTTAACTTGAAAATAATAATTTTCTGCAGAAATAAGTTGCTTTTTGAAAACAGTATAGATGCGTAAAAAATCGTAGTAGAGATTTTTAATATTTATCATAATGTCATAGCTTTATGCGTTGTGTTGCGGCACAGTAGGCCGGTTCATAGGAGAAATATTATTTCCGTAGAACGGTGGCCGCAGTAACATAATTTAGTTGCAATAAATAAGAATTGCTCAGTGCTCGGGGTTTCTCTACGAGAGCGAATAAAAAATGAGGAGATCCGTTGACGAACGAAAGCTTCTGACATAGCCCACCGGAATAGCAAGTTGAAGTAGCAGTGGGTAGGACAGACAGACGAAAGGTTCTCGAATGGAGACCAGTAAGCGCAACGTACGTCCACCCACAAGATGGACAGACAACCTAAAAGAGACCGCAGGGAAACGCTGGATGCAGGCCACTTCCAACCGGCCCTTTTGGAGATCGATGGATGTCCAGCAGTGGACGTCCTATGGCTGAAATGATGATTCGATCGTACTAACGTTAACTACGATTTGTATGAAGTAACAGCAATGCCATCTACATGGTGATGTTCTATAGTTCATGTTAACGCTATTGAATAGGTGAACACAATAGGATATTTTGACTGTATTAAAAATATAATTCATGCAGGTGTAATACTAGAAGATTTTTTTAAAATTAATAAATTAATAATCACAAAAAAAAGTACCGATTATCAGAAATAAACAAAATAAAAATTTGATTTTCATTGATCACGTCACTATGTAGGTCGAATGCCCTTATGACGACACACAAAAGCCAATAGAGCCAACAATTGAATGGCGAGAATAACTCGTTTGCTTATGTGTGACGTCACTAATGTCACGTGGCCCCATAAACGCCAAAGGGAGCGCTTACGCGGGAGTTTAATAATTTTAATTTTTATCTGTCATTTAAACCACACAAATACTGAAAACTATGAGAATTAAATCCCAATATTGCTTTATTTTAATATAATAATAAAATTAAGATGGTTTTGTAAAATCTGTCAAATACCATATTGGAAATACTCGCTCTATAATTTTTTACAGGGTTACGCGGAAAGGGTTTACTAAGCCGAAAGAGGTTTGTTATACTCGTTATAATGAACAAATTTTACAATAGGACCTACTCGAAAATCGTGAAAAAAAATTGCAACTGTTCCATACATTTTCTCGAGTGTCAATTACCGTTTTCTATGGAACAGCAGATTTTTATTTCGTGTTTTCAGGGATGCCTCCATTATAAAAGTTGTTCATAGTGACAGGGTACTATGGACTCCTTTCAGCTTAGTACAACCTTTCTGCGTACCCATTATACAAGCAACATAGCGCGCCGGGGCGGAGCTTTTAACTTATGTTTATGTGAAAGTGAAATTAAAAGGATACTTTATAATTGCCAAGCTTGTCGAGCAGACCACACTCGACCTCAAACCCAGCAAAACGACAAAGTGGACATTCCGATGGGAGCCGACTGCCTGCTTCTCTACTCCACGTGCGAAGGTCAGCTACTAAACTCAGAATATTTGCTCTGAGCTACTAAACTGTAATTTCTTTAAAAATCAACCACTCATTCCAAATCTTTGATATAATAATTATATAGTTTGGACTCGAGTTAGTACCGAAATAAGTCTGCCAAAACTGAAGGGGACGGGGTAAACCACAGAAGAGAAAAAATTTTCGTTTAAAATAGAACGGCTGTCAAGGCATTTTTGCAAGAAATCCGTTGTAGCCAGTTGCACACATGTAAACGAAACGTCATAATATAACTACATAGGAAGGAATGCAATAATTCGTCAAGATTATTATTAATCCAAAAGGTTATGAACGCCATTTTGTTAAAGTTTAAAACTGACCTTCTCGTTGTGCAATACGGTTCAGTTCCCTGTGCATTTTGCGCAATTATTTCGGTAAATGCTGCTATTCCAAAAAAACTGCACGATTCTTGTGCAGTTCAAAAAACTAGTACGAGTTCAACAGTCCTTAACGTAAATTTATCTACGACAGAGTTAAAATAGTTCCAAATTAAACTGCACGATAAGCACGAGGGTTAAAATAATTTCGCTAAGAGTTTTTCATCGATTTTGCTTTTTTTATTTAACAAAACTAGTGTATTAACGCATGTGCTTGTGTAATAATATTGAATTATTATCCGTTAAATAAGATCAAGGCAAATTCGTAGGTTTGCGTGAGTGTAGGCAAACAATGGGAAGTTGCAAATGTGATTTTTTTGTTTTGCCCCAGAACGCCATAGAAACTTGATTAAAAAGTTTCCATGACCTTACTAGGTCATGATTTGACCATGATATTGACGTAGGCTATGTTTAGAGTTCGTTTTATGTGACTTTAAATGGGTAGAAAAATAAATATATTACTTGATACGGTTAAATGCTATTTTCGTGAGGAGCCATTAAAAAAAAAACCTCATCCTAAAATTTAGAATGTGGTATCACAGCTAGTGATGGGAAAGTTTTGTGTGCAGTTTTAATTTTATCGATAATCTTAATAGGCATGATGACTAATATTTTTTTATTACCTCATAAAAAAGCTGATCATAAATAGAGCACATCAACGAAAACAAAATAAAAATTAGTTAAAAAATAAATGAGATATAAACATTTTAGTTTCGTGATAGACAGAGAGCGCACTATACTGAGCCGTGACGTCACACCTCAGGAGTGCCATACAAATGCTGTACTAACACACGCTTTGCGAGAAATGAATAGAGCATCCCCTCTCTATCCCCACCTAAAACTTTAAACACTCATATCTGAGAGATTTATCAGCCAATTTCATTTATTTTATCAGTACCTATGTGTAATGTATTTAGTTATATTCATCGCTAAGCCGGTTAATTATAACAAATTAAACATTAGGACACATGCCTATTATATACTTTAGCATATTAGATGGTAGGAATTCCACTAGTCGTTTAAAAAAAATAGCAAGATTGACTTGCTTAGTTCGTATGAACAGAAATTAGTCACTGACTCGCATTTGATCATTATTTATTATTTTTTGTTATACTTTAGGTAGAGTGTGTCTGTGTCTGTGTACTATATTCATGCCAATTATTACGCTTGTACGTATTATCGTTACACTACATTACATATACATTAGATCTAATACAAAAATACGTTAAAATACGTTTGCTGTATGGGGACGCCTCTTTCGTTTTAACTTTTTGACTTTTTAGGGTTTCGTACCCAAAGGGTAAAAACGGAACCCTATTACTAAGCCTACGAGTCTAAGTCTACTAACTTACTAAGTCTGTCCGTCTGTCTATACCATTAAATATTATGGAATCGTGGGTGTGACTTATTTAAAAACGTGGAGTTTTAGTACAGTTGTATGATTATTAACGACTTATTTACCGTGATTATGTTGTGGATATGGAGTTCCTAATGTGTCGGCACAGGAAATGACTCAAAAACGTTATAAATAATGTGTAAATATTCCGTAATCATACAACTAAATAGTGAAGAACCGGGATATTATAAAAAGTTGAGTTTAAAGTTCCGGGATCGCAATTGAAGCAGGTTTTTTATTGAATAAAATTATCAATAATGAATATCAAAGTTAGTTGATTGAATCAGGCGTCACTTTACGGAAGTCTCAAATGTGCATCACAAATATCTATAAAGAAAAATAATTTATAACTTTATAACTTCCTTTAGTTTGCGTTTTCTTGGGAGTCGAAGAATTTGAACAGGCAGGTGAAGCTATTTTAAGCCTCTTTGGAGATTCAAATGAGGTTATCTGAGAGTAGTATGAAGACGTTGGTGTTGGTGATATGATTTAATTTTTAACCACTGAATGTAAATAAATAATTTATTTTTGTGATATTCCTAATGGCTTCAAGTATCTTTTATTTGTCGTGATACATATATGTCCAAAAATTTTTTTGAACAAATTGTGCTTGTTTAGTAGGAATCCAGTCACGTCTTCGTGTTGCATCAATCCATTATTGCCTAGTAGACGGATTGCCTGGAAAACTGTAATAAATTCAATGTCTATTTATACAATAGAAAATTACGGGAAATGTAATAGTGCTAATAGACGAGACGGACTTGGTCCATATGTCTGTTAGTACTATAAGAAAAATCTAAATGTATCGATATCGATAAAATAATGGTAACCACTATTATTGTCAACGGCTTGTCAACAGCTTTGTAATTAAAACACGGTGAAATAATAAAATTATAAACAATTTAGACATACCGGTGATAGGATATGCTTCCTTTTTTTAAATAAAATCTTTGCTAGCTAGGCGACACGTAATTACAGCGCAAGAAGGCATTGTGGAATAAATTCGATGGAGCAGCTACGCGTTCAAAATCAGTTAGCAATTGTGATACGGAGTTCAAGGCGTTGACGTAAATAAGAATGTTCACTCGTATGCCTGGTAACAGATGTTCCTTCTCTTTTCCGTTCTATCTACTTCTCTTTTCTGTGGGGTAAACACGTATTACTCACACTGACATATTCTTACTAGTTCTACAAACGCACACTTCAATATTGAGCGGAACATAACTGCAAACAATGTGCTCAAAATATAAACATATATATTATAGACGACCAAGGTAGAGGAGGGTTAAGGGGTGTGAATTATCCAATTGAACGTTTCTATAAATGGATGATTAATGATTTACATAAGTGCTTGGCGAGTGGTGAATCATTGGTAGGTATTCGCTGTACTGAGAAACAATCTAAAGCCGGGTCTCTCACGCTTAAAATGTAACAAACATGTTTACAATAACATGCTAACAAAACATTGTGGTCTCTTGCAATTGTTTTATACAAAACACAGTGTCAGTAAGTTTATGTTAGATCCTTTTTGTAAAAACAAAATCAGACAAGTAATAGTGTTCTTGAAGTATTATTATTTTATTCTTTTCTTTATTGTGTTTTGTGCAGCTTCACGGACTCCGGGGTTTGTGCTCTTTTTCAGCTTACTATCAGGCGAGTTGGTGGCCAATTATTATTTAAAAAAACGTACACATATTTTTTTGTCAACTATTGCTAATATGCCATCTTGAAGATATAATACAAATACATAGCGTGTTTTCTTTATTCTAATAATTTATTTTAAAATAGGTAGATACTCAAACAAAGTACATACACACAAGCGAGAGAGACCAATACGTCTGTAATGTTAGAAAACAACGGTGAAATAAACATTTCCTTAGGGGATGTTGGCGTGTTTTCGTCTAAAACCTCACGACGTAGGTATCATCATCAAAGGAGGAGTGGGGTATAAGACAGAAGGGTAACAAGTGAGCAAAAAACCTCGTGTGATTAAAAAAGGACGTTGCGTAAGTCTGACAGCTATGTCGTTCAATGACTGAGTGTATGGTTTACATTACAACACTGGCTGACAACTTCTGACTGCTATATCCTATATCGTTTTATTTGTAAGCTAATCACTGAGCTTTACAAGACTTAGGCCCACTTCCCAGTTCACCTTAGTTATAAAATGTCCCGTGGCACCTCAATTCAAATGAAGTACAGTTTTGAATCAAACGTGAACAAAAGAGATGCAGTTTTTTTTTTGTGCCGCTTGTACACTGTGAGCCGCTTCTACTCTACCCATACAGTTTGTCGTTGGACTTAATTCGTTGATCTATTGTTATGTATTTTTGTTGTACTTTTTGTATACTGCGTGCCACTTCTACTCTACCCATACAGTCGTCGATGGACCTCACTGATCTATTGTTATGTATTTTTATTGTAACGCTTGTACATCGCGTGTTGCTTCTAGTCTACCCATACAGTTGTCATTGGACTTCATTGATCTATTGTTATGTATTTTTGTTGTACTGCTTGTACACTGCGTGCCGCTTCTACAATACCCGTACAGTCGTCGATGGACCTCACTGATCTATTGTTATGTTTTTTTTTATAGATTACGTTTCATACCGGCACATTGAACACGGGTCGTGGCTGATGCAAGCTCTCTGCGAGGTACTCGACACGCATCACGGTTCCAAGCACCTCATGAAAATGGCCACACTCGTTAACAAAATGGTGTCGGAGAAAAAAACAGGACCTCGGGAAGAGTACAGACAGATGTCAGTGGCAGAGTTTGATTTGAAGAAATTCTTGATGTTTAAAAATTCGAAAGTGTTACAGTAGTATTAACTTCCCAACATGGAATATTATATGATAGTAACAAAGATTTACTGAAATTGTGTAGTATAAAGTAGTTTTTTTAAGATAAGGTTCACGTTCGCGTGATTTTCCAACTGAGCGGATTAGGTGCCGCAATTAGCTGTTGTCCGTAAGGCCCCTGGTAGTCTTAAAACGGCTGAACAGTTTTACTTGAGTCATAAATAAGAACACTCTCGATCAAGTCACCTTTCAAACAAAAATAAACTAAATCAAAATTGGTTCAGCCGTTTGGGAGCTGTAATGCCATGCCATAGTTAGACAGATAAACATATAGGTATACACGTTAAATTCTCCAGTTCGTGTTGGACGTTTCTACGTATAAAACGGTGGGTTGGCTAAAACATAAGTAGGGGGTTTGAACACTTTGAACCCTGACCCCCCCCCCCCCCCCCCCCCCCCTGCCTAGGCCTTGGACCGAGCATAATCGTATATATACGTACAATTATTAGTTCTACCTACAATTATTATGGACGCGACCTCAATTAATTAGCTTTGTTATGTAGATAGACGAAACTGTCGCAATCGATTATATCCGGCTGTGTACCGGATTTCCTGACATCCGGGCGTCACTCGTGGAGCCCGCTGTAAATCCGGCTGTAATTCTGTTAATTTAATTTTTATTAAAATTGTTAATTAAAAAAAACATGACCGGATTCCGATTCCTTCAAACGTAATATTAAACAAGTTTACTAGATAGTATTAAATAGTGTCAAACAAGTCAGTGTCAGGCAAAGTAATTCACCATCATCATCATAATCAGCCAGAAGACGTCCACTGCTGAACATGGTCCTCCCCCTTTAATCGCCACACTGAACGACAGCGACTCTCACAATATCATCGATCCATCTAGTGGGAGGTCTACCTACGTTGCGTCTTCCGGTTCGTGGTTTCCACTCAAGTACCTTTCTTCCCCATCGGTTATCGGTTCTTCGAGCGACGTGGCTTGCCCATTGCCACTTTAACTTGCAAATTTTAACAGCTATGTCGGTGACTCTGGTTTTTAGCGGAATATCCATGTTCCGGATTTTATCGCGTAAATAAACTCCGAGCATAGCTCTCTCCATTGCTCGCTGTGTGACTGAGTTTTTCCAAAAGGCCAACAGTTAAGGACCACGTCTCAGTACCATAATTATGTCAGCACTGGTCAAAGACCCTTGTCTTTAGGCACTGTGGTATCTTGGACGAGAAAATGTCATGCAACTTCCCGAGCGCTGCCCATCCCATTTGGATTCTTCGGGCGACCTCTTTGCCTAAGTTGGACTTATCTAACTGAACAATCTGTCCAAGATAGATGTAATGGTCAACAACTTCGAGAGTATCGTTCCCAACGACTACCAGCACGGGTTCAACATGGACATTGGACATGATTTTTGTCTTGTCCATGTTCATTTTAAGCCTTTCCCAACAGTTGGGCTGTTGGGAAAGGCTATTGAAACGAAAGTAAGTCACGGTCAAGTCAAACTCATGGTCCAGTAAAGTGGTGGAGGCTTTACAAGAGGCTTCTATGGACATACACACTCATTCACACACACACACACACAACAACACAACACGAAAGGCATGTTTCACCACGTTATATCACTTGCCTACACTCGAGCACGTTCGTTGGCGCCAAAACTCTATTAATTTAATTCCATTCCTTTTTTTATATGGTGGTACCATATAAAAAAAAGTCCGGACATAAAGCCGGATAAATCAATAAGTTAGAGTCCGAACGTTTTACTCAAAACATCGAACATGAAAAATACCGTCTAAAGACAAAATACCGTATGTCCGTTATTCTAAACGTACTGTCTAATTTATAATTGTTTTTGGGTTCCGTACCCAAGGATAAAAACGGGACCCTATCACTAAGCCTACGATGTCTGTCTGTCTGTCTGTCCGTCTGTCCTACCTATTAACGGCTGTATAATTATTTCGAACCGTAATAGATATCCAGTTGAAATTTTTACAGAATATGAGGGGCGGTGTTCCCCATGCAACTAACGTATTTTTACTTATAACTTGAAAATGACTTTAAGCAAAGGCAAAAGGGCTAACTTTAGGCAAAGAACAGTCGAATATTTAGAATTCTAGTAAGTTCTGACTCATTATGACACTAACTCATTTATTAGGTGGGCCTTTTCTAACAGACCAAAATGATATTTAGTTACATTTTGCCTACACAATTATATACATCTAAGTAAGCAATATTTGTATCTTGAAATTTAATTGCAAACTATTTGCATTCTAAAGATAAATGCCCTATCGGTGTTTTAAATTAAAACGTGTAAAAATGATAGTATTTTTGTAATTATTACACACGTATACGTTACTTATTACTAGTAAGAGTCGCTGGCATCCAGTGGATGCAAAAGGCAGGCTGTCGTTCAGTGTGGAGGTTAAAGGGGGAGGCCTATGTTCAGCAGTGGACGTCTTCTGGCTGATGATGATGATGATGATGACGTTACTTATTTATCTAGATCCTAGACAACCGGATGCCTTATTATGGATGATTCGGATCGTGATCGCGAGCGCGTGCCATCTCACTCGCGCACGTGGTGCGAGTACATAGATGCGAACGGGACGGCATGCAATTTCGATCCCGATTAAACTTCTATAATAAGGCCGCGGTTCTCGGTACTTAAAAATGCAAATAAAATAAAATTGGTAAATAATTTTATCAAACTACCTACTAGTGAGATTTTTATTAATTTGCCATCGTTAGACTCGTGTTCGATGCCTAAAGCATGATAGTAATTGATACGCAATAACAGCGCCAAGTCTGGGGGACTTCTTTCATGAAAAGCACTTTACTTACTAACTTGACAGTTTAAAATTTTAGAAACTTAGTTAAAGTGAACCGGATCTCGGTCTTCCTCACTCTGCTCTTCGCATTGCGCTGATGCTGCCCAGAGTTTGAAGCGTTCATCTCGACTCTATGGCTGACGACTGTCATCATATCCAAGATGTCGTAGTCTTCTTGGTGGTTATTCACGACGTCACAAAGAGCTTGAACCAACCAGCTACTTTGACGGGTTTTAAATGATAGGTAATCTTCAAAGGACGACAACATGAGGCAGTCCGAATGAGTCGGGATGCTATTTGACACTCGTCTCTGGCTGTATACTCTTAGACCTGGATCCTGGTTGTGACGTTGGCACGCCTGAAAAATAGCAATATTTATTAATATACCTACTGTATGATCTCCAAGCCACATACCAAGCGTGGGGGTTATGGCAACACCGCTCTAAGAAGGAGGCCTATGTTCAGCAGTGGACGTCTTCTGGCTGTTGATGATGATTCTAGATAGAGGAAAATACCTGCGGCCTTATCAGGAATCATCAAAAATAAGGTTTTTTATGATTTTTATTCGCAAGTTCCGTTTGAGGTTTGCTAGTCAGGGCCCGAAGGGCCCCCAGAGCTAAGGGTAGATAGAACTGTGGTCGAGTCTGTAGTAAGTAGATCTACAGTAGCTAATAAAACAAACCTTGTATTGAGTCCCTGTAATTTAAATCGAGTAATGTTCCTTTTGTTTACATCGCTAGTGTCGGCCGTCGTTTTATCAAGTATACTCACCACACAGTTTTGTTTCATTTGTTCTACAGTGTCATCTTCAAAGCAAGGCAATGCGCTCTTAATTAGTTTCCATGGATGTCTGAATCTCCGAAGGGAACAAAGATTCCACGAGACAGGCCAGAGATATTTCACAAGACGTAGGATTGGCACCCAACGTGGTCACCTGCAATGATTTATTTGGGTTTGCAAAGCCGGAAAAGGCTCATTTTATGCACAATTTTTAAAACGTGTCATCATTACACGTAATAAAAATATTCCTTAGAAAAGGGTTTCACTCAACGAACTGTAGAAACCGAAGTCTCATGACAGAAAAACAATGCCACGGTAAGCGGTTCCAACTAGGGTTTCTAAAAATCTAGCTGGTAATTTTTTTAAATGTAATAGTAGACAAACAAGCGACGGCCCACCTGATGGTAAGTAGTCACCGTTGCCTATGGATAGTCACCGTTGCCTATGGATACCTACAATACCCTGGGCATTGGCGGTGCGTTGCCTACCTTTGAGGACTCTA
Organism: Agriopis aurantiaria; assembly: GCA_914767915.1. Classification (NCBI taxonomy): domain Eukaryota; kingdom Metazoa; phylum Arthropoda; class Insecta; order Lepidoptera; family Geometridae; genus Agriopis; species Agriopis aurantiaria. The sequence goes on from OU611982.1 coordinate 2,874,556, forward strand.
TTCACTCTTCGCTTGAAGCAATTGAGGTCATATTTTTGAGGAAACACTGAAGGTGGTAAGCCATTCCACAACTTACAGGTGCAATCAAAGTGATCTCGGCAATTTAGCAATTTTTACCCCGGGTACGGCTATATTCCCAGGAATTCCCGTTCGCGGTAGAGAAACCAACTAGTTCCAACGCAGCGTGAAGCTTTGCTCCTTACCGCTGATGCATTTTTGAATGCATTGTCATGATGAACAACAGACTATTCATAAAGTTCACTATCCAAAACCGCATACCGCTTACTGCAACATTGCGTCATCCGATAAAACCTCAGCAGTTCCAAATAGCCGCTATAGACCGACTAGCCTGGATTCAGCCAACGACAGGCGAGCCACAACAGCGTTAAAACTACCTAGACGATGATCACGAGATGGATCGGAGGTCAAATCGTGTAAGCGTGTGTTCACGTTGAGCTCGTGGGCGTGGAAGCGGCGGAACTAGTTGCGGAGTGCGCGAGTTCGTGTTCACATTGGCCGCCTGGAGTTTGCGCGGGTGTGACGCGCGAATCACGCGTTTTGCCTCTAGTTCGACGTGAACACCACATGTGAACTCACACAAACAACTCCATACGTTTGATATTTCGCACCTGCGCCCGCTAGTTGACGTGGACATGCGCTAAGGATCACTTTTCAATAATCATCACTCTCATTCTACTCTTCTCCACCCTCTCCTTCCTTTGATATGTAATACCTATTTTCGCTACAGGCCACTTGGTGTTTCAAGCTTAGAGTTCTTAGCTTGAAAAACACCAAGTGATCTATATACCGAAGAAAAGTACCTATATTATATTAGAGAAAGGAGGTGAAATGATACTGATGATAATAATAATAAAATTGAAAAGTGATCCTTACAATCTTTGAATGAAGGTTGCTGTGGCAGAGTAATAATTTAGGTAAGATTTTGTGTGCGTGACAAGTTGTACTCATTTAGGTACTTATCGCAATCTGCCTGACTCATTTAAACCACAGCCGCTGGCTAGTTCAAAGGAATTTCGCAGGAAAATGCGATATGCTTGCTAATGCATAACTCCCAATGTTGTTTACCGGCATGAAGAACAGCTTCGGTTTTCCTGCGAGGTTAGGCGTGTTTAAGACGAGGTTGACGACGTCACTGATTAGGTACGGCTTATCAGCTGCACTCATTTGACCGGCTGCATCCCCATGAGTAAGAAACACAAAGGCGACGCAAGATGTGTTTCTGTGGTCCATTTCACATACTGAAATCGGAAAATTATGATGGATTATGGGCAGCCAACGTCTCAATTATTTTCATTACAATTTGGCCGATAATTAGTGTTAATTTTAACATGTTGTGGTAAGGGTTTAACACAACTCCAAATTTTCATAACTTTGAATTGGAAAAACTCGAAAAGTTTGCCTTTTCATTTTATTTTGTTAACCTACTAGTTTCACATAGTTGAAGAATTGAAATGCTTTTAATATTAAAAAAAATGTTAAATTCGCCAATTAATAATCCAAAATTATTTTGATTTTCAGTTAACGGCAAGTCAATAATTTATTATTATCATCAACCAGAAAACGTCCATTGCTGGACATTTATGCCTCCCCCTTTGAACGCCACACTAAACGATAGCCTACCACCTGCACCCACTGGATGCCTGCGACTCTCACGCTGTCGTCGGAACATCTAGTGGGAGCCTAGTGGGACGCTGCGTCTTCCGGTTCAAGGTCCACTCTAGAACCTTTCTTCCCCATCGGTTATCGGTTCTTTGATGAGGCCTGCCCATTGTCACTTCAACTTGCAAATCTGAGCAGCTATGTTGGTGACTGTGGTTTTTCGGCGAATATTCTAGTTCCAGATATTAACGCGCGAAGAAACTCCATGCACTCCTCTCTCCATTGCTTGCTGTGTGACTCGTGAGTTTTGCCAAAAGGCCAGCTGTCAATAATCATGTGAGTTTGCTAGTAAGAAAAAAAGTTGATATACTTATATTTATACTTTTCAACTTTTGCCGGGTCAATATTTTCCATGGTTATAGTTTATAGGAACTTAGTGAGATGAGCAGGGAACGAAATGTCATGGCAAAACAATTGAGATGGTACAACAATGGTATTGTGAGGTCACTGTTTTTTATCGAGTATTTAAGCTATCTAACTTTTTAGTTTTTAACTGTATAACTGTTGCGCCGCTTGCTGCTGCGTTTGGCTTTACTAGCTGCGCCCGCTGTTTCACCCGCGTGAACAATGATGAAAATTAATGAGGATGGTGATGAAAGTACCATATGTGTTAATCCTTCGAATAAGCTATCTCCTTTCCATTTCTGTGAGTGAGTGTATATGTTTGTTACATTTTTACAACGAAACGGCTTAACGGATTTTGATTAAATTTGGTGTATAGATTCTTTAGGTCCAGGACTAGAACTAAGAACATTTTTCATCATTGTTCACTCGGGTGAAATAGCGGGCGCCGCTAGTTGAGCAATACAGTTCTGAATTAAAAAGTATCGATAGCATGAATCATCATCATCATCATCTCAGCCGTAGGACGTCCACTGCTGGACATAGGCCTCCCCCATCGATCTCCAAAAGGGCCGGTTGGAACCGGCCTGCATCCAGCGTTTCCCTGCGGTCTTTTTTAGGTCCTTTGTCCATCTTGTGGGTGGACGTCCTACGTTGCGCTTACCAGTCCGTGGTCTCCATTCCAGAATTTTTCGGCCCCATCGGCCATCTGTTCTGCGTAATATGTGCCCTGCCCACTGCCATTTCAACTTACTAATCCGGTGGGCTATGTCGGTGACTTTCGTTTGTCTACGGATCTCCTCATTTCGGATTTGATCTCGTAGAGAAACCCCGAGCATAGCCCTCTCCCTCTCGTTGTGCGACTTTGAGCTTGCTTATGAGGCCCATAGTGAGAGACCACGTTTCAGTGCTGTATGTCATCACTGGTAACACACACTGGTCGAAGACTTTCGTCTTAAGGCACTGAGGTATTTTGGACGAGAAGACGTTGCGTAGTTTACCGAACGCTGCCCAGCCGAGTTGGATTCGCCGATTGACCTCATACTCGATAAAAAAACAACGACCCATCTCTATTACATTTCAATTGTTTTGCCACTAGATTCCGGTCCCTGGTGATGAGTTATTTAATATCTTAGCCACAGAAAAGACAGTTTTTATTTTTATTTTCTGCATTCTAAGCATTATTTATTTGTGCAGCAGTTACTTACCGTCTTGCAATTTCTTTACAATATGATCAAAAGTAAAGTCGACACACGGTTTGTCAACTTTGAAACCCACGTTACCAAAAGTCTTCTGCAATCTTGATACGTCTTGGTCAGCTTCAGGCCTTGGGTGTTGAGGATGCCTTGATGAAAATATATTATTTATTATTATTTATTTATTGCTGGTTCGCAAACAAAAACAACACGTATAAGGCAAATAGTTATTGATATTCTTAGATAGTATAATAATAATAGCGTTTTGGTGTTTTTCTTAAACCCTTACCCCCTTATTAATAAACGTGGAGTAGCCTTGGAATAGTTACTCCGTCTTTTGTCTTTTTCTATCGAGTTCAAAATGTGAAAGAGAGAAGAAGACAAAACACGGCGTAACTATTCCAAGACTACTCCACGTTTATTAATAAGGAGGTGTAGGTATACAATTTCAGTTTCACTTACCCAAAGTGACGCGTTTTCCGAAAGATCTTGTGTTTGAAGATAAACATCCACTTATCTCCTTCCATGGCGTAGTGCGAACTAGTGGGGTCGTATGTCACCTTCAACCTCGGTGACAAGTCCTCCTCCTCGGAAGTCTCCATCCTGCAAGCTGGAGCAATAACAAACGGATGCTAATAAATTAAATGACAACTCACTTCACTTATCATACTAAAATGTCCCAACGAAATAAAGTAAAGTAAAATTTTATTGCATAAAACTGTGTACAATGGTGGAAACAGTTTATCCTCGCGGACGTGCAATATTTGAGTGTATTATATACATCTAGATAAGTACAATCATATTGCATTATCAATTAGGTACTGACATACATACTCTAATACCAACAGCATACCGAAATATGCACAACAAAACAAATCAAAAACTGTGAAATCATAAGGCTAACGTAAGTCGTGTGTAATTTGTCTATTATAACGTTTAAATTGTAGGTATAAGTCATCGATATAAAATTTCTATAGTCTCAATCTCTCAGTGAAAACAGTCAAAAAACGTCCGAGCGTATCAATCATATTGTATCAATTATATAGTTCACAATGGCACATTTACTCCAATTTAGACGTTATGTCGCTTGCATAGTGTTCAACGTTAGTTGTCCGCTATGTCATCGTAGCTCTGGCATCGCTGTAACTAACCAAAAGTCGGCGCAATTCCGTTGCGAACGCCGAGTTTAGAGAGAGGTTAGAGTCAAGCAAACTAAGTCACGGTCAAGTCCATGTCATGCCCTAGTAAAGGGGTACTACTAGAGGCTTTGCACTGACCCGGGTATGTCCTAAAACTGCGACCAGCGATCTGCGATCCCCAAGCCGCCTGCCAAGCGTGGGGATTATGGCAACACCCCTCTCTACGAGGGAGGCCTTTGTTCAGCAGTGGACGTTTACAGGCTGATGATGATGATGATGACTAGAGGCTTTACTTGAGGCTTCTATGGAGTTTTGGAAATAACACACTAAAATACATGTTTCACCAGTTGTATAATATTTTTCCACACTCGAGCACGTTCACAAACTCTTATTACACATTAACACTAGAAAATATAAAAGTTTAGGAAAATAATACAATAAGGCGACATGTTTTTTGTACGTTGGCGCCACAACCTCACAAGTAGGTAAAATGTGACGTTTCGAACGCGCGATTGCTAGTAGTGTGTACGCTTACATGCATCTACAATCCCTCACTACGCAGCTTTTGGCTCAAGAAGTTTGGTTGTTAGTATACAAAAGTAGGTAAACACGGTAAGTATAAACAAAAAAACACAATATCAAAAATAGCTGCACTCGATAACAACGGGATTACAATTTAAAAAAAAACTAAACAAAAACCATTTGCTCTACACTTTCAATATAATTCAATAACACACACACACACACATATAATTATAATTGAGTAAATATTGAATTGGGCGAGAACGCGGAATCACTTCGGAAATTACATTCTCATTATTTATTTAAATGTTTTAGTGTAAATTAACACGAAATATAAAGAGCTACGTACAGTCAGTTTACGTCTGTGTGGGACTGGTGCTTGGTTAGCAGTTAGCACTGATTAACACACAAATTAAGTACAACAGAATAACAATTACTCACTTTGCCTTATACTCTCAGACGTTTCTTACGATAGACACCGTGAGTTCACCTACTCTGTATGCCTGTAGGTTGAATCAATGCTCCAACTTGCACGTGGCATAATTCAGTTCGATCTCAATTGTCTTAAAAATAGTACGTTAGACATTGAAATTATTATATAATTTTAATTATTGACGTTGCAGTGACCGTGATCACAGGTAGACTAGATGACGGATGTGTATAGAAAAGTGATGAAATTAGTTACAAGTACCGCATTAATTATTTTTTATCAAAACGTTTGTACGCAGTTGTCACTCACGGTATCCGAAGGTTAGGAACGAAACGTGATGAATTAAAATAATGTAAAATACACGTGATAAAGTCCATTAAACTAACAAACGTGTTGATTTGGTTAACGGATCGTCGTCTGACCAACGGGAGAGAAAGAGAAAATTGGTTTGAGGAAGGTCCGTCAACCAAATCCGTCTCGTCTGTTAGCACTATAATTTCAATGTTATTAATTGCGAGAACCTCAGAAATCATTAATAGATAGATAGAAACTCTACAATCAATCAATACAGAAATGTCAAATTAGCCATAGTTGTAAGCAGTTGGCCATGCGAATGTATAGTTAAACTCTGCTGACATGATATGTCATGACAGCATAGTAGGTACAAAAATGTGTTACGCTCACAGATCTACGTTACGCTTACGCTACAACTTGAGGTGCAGTCAGTGTCTATCTTAATTAAAAGTTGTGGCACAGTAGGCTGGTTCATAGGAGAAATATTCTTTCAGTAGAACGGTGGCCGCAGTAACATAATTTAGATGCAATAAATAAGAATTGCTCAGTGCTCGGGGTTTCTCTACGAGAACGAATAAAAAATGAGGAGATCCGTCGACGAACGAAAGTTATCGACATAACCCACTGGATTAGTAAGTTGAAGTGGCAGTAGGTAGGACATATAGCACGCAGAACAGATGGCCGATGGGGCCGAAAGGTTATCGGATGGAGACCAGGGGGCCTACCATAAGGTGTATAAGTAATGTTATTTTGATAATACTTTCTAATTTCGTACCATAGACTTCAAAATACATTATCATTATGTTATTACAACGGCTAGGAAGTTTTGATGACGTCATTCTATTTCGTTCACTCATATTTATAAATTTTAATGATCTGTGGTCATTGCTTGGTTTTTTTTTTTTTTTTTTGGGTTTTGGTCTGGCTACAGAGGCCGTTGGACCATGTCTTTATTTTGAATCACGGCACTTCATATCATTGCTTGGTTCATTGCCGCAGTGATGCCAATTTAGGGTATTTTACCCTAGATTTAGAGTAAACATTATGTCGCAGAGTAATTTTTAGGGTCTAGAATTGTTTAGGGACTTTTTTGTTACAAACAATAATTCTTGTAACGTTGAAACTGATTAATTATGGCTACAGATATATTAGTAGTATTGTATTGGGGTATTGTACTAGTATTGTACATCTATAATATATTAGTATTGTACCATAATGGCGTGTGTAAATCAGAACGCACGTTCGATAAAAATTTAACCATTAAATATAAAAGAACTTGTTGTATTAATTATCTAAAACTAAAACTTTAGCCTTAGGGTATTTTTATATAAATAGTAATGATTTAAGGGTAAAATTAATCAGGCGTTGGGGTAAAATGAAAATCTAGCTTGGCATCACTGCATTGCCGTCAGATTGCTTGGGGGAGATTTGGCGCCAACGCGGAAAAAACATGTCGGCTCATTGGATTATTTTCTTAAACTTGTGTATTGTCGAGAGTTAATGTGTACTAAATGGTGAATTCTTATTCATTAAGTGCTCGTAAGCGTGCTCGAGTGTGGACAAGTGATATAACAAGGTGAAACGTGTCTTTTCGTGTTGTTTCCAAAACTCCATAGAAGCCTCTTGTAAAGTCTCCAGCACTTTACAGGGGCATGAGTTTGACTTGACCGTAACTTACTTAGCTTGACTCTGACTGTGACTATGACTTGTTTGACGCTACTAAGACAATGTAAACTGTTTAATATTACGACTAAAGGACATTGAATCCAGGGTCATGAAATTTTTAACAAAAAAAAAAAAAAGATTGCTTGGGAGTTTTGGCGCTAACGTGGAAAAAAAACATGTCGGCTCGTTGGATTATTTTCCTATACTTGTGTATTTTCGAGTGTTTATGTGTAGTAATTGGTGAATTATTATTTATTAAGTGCTCGTAAACATGCTCGAGTGTGGGTAAGTGATATAACGAGGTGAAACATGTTTTGGAAACAACACGAAAAGACATGTTTCACCTCGTGCATTCTAAATTGCACTGCACGTCGTAAAATGAAAAAAAAAAAAGGAAATCAAAAATATTTATGTCAATGACAGTAACAGCAAAGAGCATGTTCCTATTTACATCTTCAGTGTTACGAGAATCAAGATGGCACGGATTCTTTTTTTGCATCGGCATTCGGCACCCATGGTGTGATTCAGAACGCTTAGATGTTTAATATTTTACGAAGACAATATAGACAGTTTTTTTTCCTTCATGATGATTTTGGCGTCGCACTCTTGTGCATTTGGCAGTGTCAAGTAATTATATTGATATCAAGTTTGCTAAACATTATATGTAGTCAAACAAATCAGTCAGAGTCAAGCAAAGTAAGTCACGGTCAAGTCAAAGTCATGCCCTAGTAAAGTGGTGGAGATTTTACAAGAGGCTTCTAGGAGCTTTAGAAACAACACGAAAATACACGTTTTAGCGCCTAATATCACTTTCTCAGACTCAAGCACGTCCACGAACACTTATTAAATAATAATATATCATAATTGTTCAAGTGAAATCAATAATACAACGTATTTCAGCTAGATGGCGTTAGCAAATAAACAACCATTTCTGAATCGCGCAAACGCCATCGACACCAAGATCGGGGTCATTCGGACTTTTGTTTTATATAAAAAACTACCTAATGCGAACCATATTCTCTAAGGAATAAAGCATTATACATTCAAACCGAGTTTAAATTAAATCTCAGTAGCCGAAACACCCTCGGGGATTAGAGCAAGATAGCTGATGCTTGTTCAATAATATAATACCCTTTAGCCCTTAAAAGTGATTGTTTTATTAATTAATATAGCGTATCTATAAATAATAATTTAAAAATGAAATGTATTTATTTGATTTTTCATAATGACTGCGTGTATCGGAACGCGATTCGAAACTTTAGTAAAACGATAATGTAGCGTTGTCCGTTTTGTTTTATCTTACGTACCATAATCAAAAAATGTATTATGATTATATTATTGTAAATGAATGTAAGTAAAAAGAACGGTAACGGCTTAGTAGAGCAAGACAGCGCTATAGATTTGTGTTGCCGTTTCTACTTTCTTGGACTTGTCTGAACGCGTAGAAGTAACTATATGTACTTGTACGCTGTGAGTATATGTACTTAATTATTTTGTCGCACTGTGTTTTGAATATTTTTCAGAAGTGCGTTTGCCTGTGTTCAGTATTGAAATTATGTCAAGTTCTATTAAATATCGTCAATTAAGTTAGAGTCAAGTTCGAGAAAGTGTCACGTTTGATTGTCGGAGGCCTAGAAGCTCTAACACTAGGGTTGGCAACTCAGTCTGTACTATTGTGTGCCTACTACAATATTATTCTAGTGATATATCTATTTATTCATCGGAGTCCTTCCGGTGGCCTAAGATTCTGACACTAGGGTTGGATAATACAACCAATATTTTCATGCCTCCTACATATTTTGGTGACTGGAACACACATTTGTTGGAGGCCTTCAGGAGGCCTAATAGTTCTCACACTATGATTGATAATTCAGCCTTTACTATCTTATCTACTACATATTCTAGCGATATAACTACATATTCGTCGGAGGCCTTCGTGTGGCCTAAAGTCCTAACACTAAGGTTACCAATACAGCCAGTTGTTTAATGCTCCTACATATTTTGGTGACTAAAACAGATTTTTGGCGGAGGCCTTCGGGAGGCCTAATGATTCTGATGCTAGGGTTGCCAATTCAGCCTGTATTATCTTGCTTACTACATATATTTTAGTGAATGACACGTATTTGTCGGAGGCCTCCCAGCGGCCTAAAATTGACATTTGGATCGACCGCTTAGTCTTTATAAACTTGGTTTATGATTTAAGTATTTGTCAGAGGCCTTCAGGAGGCATGAAGCAGTTTTAATTTCAATGCGATAGTAAAAAAGTTGGTCCTGACTAACTTTTTTATTATCGCTAGAATGGAGCCTCATGGACGCAAAAATAATGTTATTCACGTTGTTAAAACCAACTATGGTACGGGTTTAATTTAAAACTTTTGTACTACGGAATAAAGAACGGAATCTAACGAACTATGATCGGGTGTGTGAGTGAGAACTCTGTATTAACGTAGAGCGTCGTCTCGTGCTTTCATAATAAAGCGGAAACGTTTTGACGGCTATGGTACGGTCAAAAGTGAAAATGTTTTGCGCTCGCAACGCTATGTTCACGCAGCATTATTATTTTGTGTAACGCTTATGGTAAGGCCCCAGGACTGGTAAGCGCAGCGTAGGACGTCCACCTACAAGATGGACAGATGACTTAAAAGAGACCGTAGGGAAACAATGGATGCAGGCCGCTTCCAACCAGCCCTTTTGGAGATCGATGGGGGAGGCCTATGTCCAGCAGTGGACGTTCTATGGCTGAAACAATGATGATTCATTTACTAAAAGCATAAGATTCTTAGTAAATGAAAAACGTACCTACTCAACACTATTTGTCTGAGTAACACCGTTCATTGCAAATTGGTATTCCTGTGTTAGATTCACAGTGTAAACTACAGTCTGGTCGTTGAAAGAATGTGTCTAATAGATGCATTATCATTCTAAAAAAATAAATGAAAACGTTTTCTTATAATATTTTACAATAGTACATTGGCTACCAACTACAAGCTTACGATCAAAAAGCTAGTGAAAGCGATCAGTATTTCCTGTTTTCTACCAGATTTAAACAAAGACACATTCTTTTCAATTCAATAATTTCTTCTTTGTGTTTTCTGCGGCATTGCCGGAATTTTACCAATGTCTGTGTGTTATTTATTCTGAAGATTGTCTGGTTCTGTACCTCCATATCAGTTCCATTATGTAACGATGAGCATTCAACTCCTCAGCCTGATGCAGAGAATAGTTACGTACATTTGACGACACATCAAATCAGCAGAGAGAGCCAGCATCAGAAAACAGAAAGTGAGAGATGTATGTATCTAATGACGCTGATCAGAGCACAACTTCCTTAATGATGTTATTTTTTCTATAGGTGGCAAACAAGCTGATGGGCCGCCTGATGGTAAGCGAGTACCGTCGTATTACAGACATCATAGATACGTTGCCGACTCTTAAAGACTATTAACCTGCCATTAACAGCCCTTTTGAAGAACCCCATGTTTTTATGTGTCATCAAATTTATACTAAATTCACTAATTATGTAAGATAAAAAAAAACGAATAAACAAACAAACAAAAAATCTATACGCAAAAAAAACATGAGAAAAAAAAAGTACTAACTTAGAATAACTACACTGAGTAGTTATTCTAAGTGTACAAATTATTATAGTATAGTAGTAGTTATAGTAGTAATACCAAGTAATAAGGCTGCGTCAAATGTTACTGTTAAAATAAAATAAATGTATTTTGTGTACAACGCTCACCACAATGTGCGCATTGTCATCAACCTTATAGCAATGGTATGTAAAATCGCAAGATAGGTATTATACAACTGTGTTTAGCTGGTCAATGTCTCCGACGTTTAAAGGAGAAAAAAAAATGGGGAAAAAAATGGACCCCATGTTATAGTTACTTGGAAATGACGCAGGTATTGATGTATATAGTCCAGGGCAATCTATGTTGGCAATGATTCAAGCACTACCGAATTTGCAAGCGCACTCGCGTAATGGCGTAAAGCAATGCAAGATGACTATGCATGCTATGAAGGAACATATCAGCGCTACGTGTAAGAAGATGTCAAAAGGAATATATGTTCTCAAACAACTAAGACATATTACATCAGAATCGCAACTCAAAGAGGTTTATTATGCATACGTACATTCAACTTTGTCATACGGGATACTCCTCTGGGGCTGCTCCACGGAGTACGAACGAGTTCTAAGAATGCAAAAACGAGCTATCAGAGTACTAACTAAAAGTAAAGCTAGAGATACGTGCAGAGACCACTTCAAAACCCTATCAATAATGACATCAGTCTCAGTGTATATCTTCGAGGTACTGAAATACGTGCGATCAAAATTACATGAGTACGAAAAGAAAAATAAACATAAGACGCGAAACTGTACAAATAATAATTATTTACTACCGATACCACACAGGTTAAGAATGGTTGAAAAATTACCAAAACAGATGGGACAGAAATTATATAATAAACTCCCAGAACAAATACAACAAATAAAAGCAGAGGGAAAGTTTCGTGCCAATGTGAAGAATTTGCTTCTATCAAAGTCTGTATACACAGTATCTGAGTTTCTGACCAATGACTATAAGGACTACCAATTATTGTTAGAGATTCAAGTTTAGTTATTTGTTGATTATGTATTTTATTTTGTGCCTTGATTTTATTTATTTTCACCTTAAATAGTTGAATTTTAATGTTGTTGTCTGACAAAGCCCTTATACAGCTGAATTAGTTTTAGTATTTTTTTTAATTTTAAAGACTTTTTTAATTATGCTTAAGTGTACTAGTCTGACGAGGCCCTTATACAGCCGACTTATTTATCGCTGTTACGCGTATAGAACTACCCTCATTATGGTTAAAATTTTCGTTTGCTGAGCGAGACTCAATGGTTCATGCTTGCAAATAAATAAATTAAAAATAAAATGTACCTAAATTGACGAGTCCATAATAGGAGCATTTGTAATAAACATATATTTTTTATAAAAATTATTACTAATGTGACATTATGATAATAAATGATATTCTATTCTATTCTATTCATCTTCTGTATATAAAAAAACAAAGCCGTGTAAGTTACACCATTTGTAACTCAAGAACGGCTGGACCGATTTTCACGATCTTTGATTTGTTGGATTTCTCTCCGCCCCGAATAGCAGAATAAGTATTACAATATCAGAAAAAATCATGAAAAAAAATAGAATTAAATTTGTTTTCTACGAAACGGCAAGGATTGAAGTAGTTGTCATATTACACCATTAAAAAAACCTCTAAGTCATGGAGTTTGCTGTCGCATATAGTGTATTATCTGAGGCTGTCGCTACCATGGAGGTTGTTTCAAGGAAGTATATGACGTGGCTGTAATCGCGAGGCGCAGCTAGTCATTTAATAAAAACAGCTGTTGGGTCTTGGCTGACCGTATAATATATAATTATATACCTAAGCCCTAAAATGGTAATGGCCTGTTAAATGTAAGCATGTTTTTAAAAGGAAGAACGATCTCTATGGGAAATTATTGATATATATTGGTCGTCTACTCGCTAAAGGTTTTACCCAGATAAATAGGTATAGACTATCAGGAAACTTTTGAACCTGTTTTCCGATACTCTACAGTAAAAATGTTATTTGCTATTGCCGCTGAATTAATTATTGCTTTATTGTTTTAATTTGATTTTATTTCCATAAGGAAATTATGCTAAACAATATGAAAACAACTTGAAATAACACAAACAAATTAGTAGTAAAATATAAAAATAAACTATTCTAAGAAACCGCTGCCAGCAGGCATCGTACCCAAAATGCTGACTGCATTGCCGCGTTGAATTGCAATGCTAATACGTAGTGCAAGATATCAGCCAGCATTTTGGTCACGAGATGATTCGACCAGACGAGTTGATAAATCTTTAAAAATATTTTTAGCGTCCGGCCCCCACGGACCTAAAGTTTCGACTCCAAAAGGCTCAAATATACCCACTGTCTAGGCTACTTGGATATTTGCGCCTTTTGAGGCTTTCTGCAGATTCAGCCGCTGTGCCTGCCTTATTTTGCGTTCTAGGAATATGAGACGGCGCAAGGGTATTAACGCAAGCTGCATCCCATACTAATGGCCGCCCCATCTTCCAAGGAATTAACATCATACCGTCCGGTCTTTTACCATCACTACGTACGAGGCCACATGGTCAAAGGATGCATTTCTAAACGGAGACCTTTCTATAGAGGCGTTATGGAATAACCATAACCAAATACAATTTCCAATCCATTCATAATAAAAGGAAAAGACCCAAATGAATAAAAAATTACCTGGATTTTTCAACTTGTAGACGTACAACTTAGCAGAAGAGGGAATAAATGCTATGTGGCAGCCATAATATAATATGTTCAATGGCTGCATATAAACAAGTTCTTTTGTTGTGTAATAGCTCTTTTGTTTTTCATGAAATGCTCTGAATCAGTGCTCTATTAAGTAATTGTAATTTGTTTTAACCTAAAAAAAATGTCCGTGGGTTTGTAATTGCTTTTGGTTTTCCTTATTATTGTGTTTTTAATTGGACACATTTTAGACTATTCGTGATTTAAAAGGATTTATTTTGTTTCATACTTATAATTAAATAAAAAAAAAACTACTTACAATACAACTTACTTACTACTTGCTTACTTACTTTATACTTATAATTATGTAATTTAAGCATTGATTTATGGTTACTTTAATTTAAAGGCAGGTGCCAATTCTAAGGTAAACTAAACTTAAGTACACTTATGTAACTGGCATATTTAAAACTGATAGAACTGTCACATCATTCTCTCCCGGGCGTTTATGGGTTGTCATACTAGCAAGTCATACTCATACTCATACTCATTTATTCATACGATCAGTATATGTCAGATGTAACAATTATAAATAAAAATGTCAATACAAAGTAGGTACTTAATAGTAGGTAGGTACAAACTAATAATAATTAAATACAAATAACATATCAATGAGAATCGTTTGTATTGGTGATCATATTATTTCAGGGAACATCCTATAGGTAGGTATAATAGCCTTGTAATAATAATAAATAATAATAATAGTATCTACAACCTCGCTCAAATTACAAAACAGCAGTTTTATGTAATTAATATACTAATGACTGCTGTGTGAGTTTAAAGTTGGAAGTTCTACCAGGCGTGGCGCACTCCGCACTTTAGGTATTAATCTACAAGATGCCGACTTGTCGGATCTTCCCTGCCCGCTGCCGCGCGATAGACAGAGATAACGTGACAAAAGTTACCCAATAGACAGCGAGGCAACATCTAGGCTAATATAGGTGTAAGTAATTAGCGTTCATCATCATCATCATCATCAGCCAGAAGACGTCCACTGCTGAACATAGGCCTCCCCCTTTAACCTCCACACTGAACGACAGCCTTCCTTTTGCATCCACTGGATGCCCGCGACTCTCACAATATCGTCGGTCCATCTTGTGTCCATCGTAGTCCATCTAGTCCATTTAGCGCTCGCACCTCCTGAATTGAACTTTATTGTGTAGTAGCAAGAGTCGCTAGTTATTTAAATAATATTGCGGAGGGCATCTTCTGTACCTGTACAGCCTGTACTAGTATAAATATTCAACAGAGCGCGCTCGCTTACTTGCTGTATCTAGAATTCTAGATGGTCGATGGTCGGCCTAAGACAAAGACTTTAGTAGCTTTGCGTAGTCTGTGGCCTAAGATCTGCATATGAATTTCATGTGTGAAATAAATTGTTTAGTATTGTATTGAGAGTACAAAATTATGGTTAAAGAAATATTGACGAAGTTTTGTTTTGATGATGCAATATTTGCAGGTATAACGCTCATGCTTCGCAATATTGAGTTGAGTCAAATGGCCAACTAGTGGTGTTTTTGTTACTCATTTCCTTCAGGACACGTTTATAATTTTGACGTGTATTTTTGAATTTGCACCACCGCATTTTGCTTGATATTTGTTATCGTGTTTATTTCATTTTCGCGAATACTTACGTGCGCTTCGAAAACAGTTAGCAAAAACAATGTTAAATCATATTTACTATTAATTTATATGGTTATGGGTTTTCCCGTAGTTTCATGATAAACTCAATAACAGCTTGTGTTTTGCTTTTAATTATGGATGATTAACGGCAGTGGTGATAGAGTAAAGTGAAACAACTGATCCTCGAGCACGCAAGATGAAGCATTTGAATACAGCGACTGATGCAGTTTGCTTCAACGGACCAGCATACTCCAGGTTAGTAATAATGTAGGGCTCAGGGGCCTAACGGCTCCGTGTTTTAAGCGATTCTGTTTAGGTGATGCGAAAAGTAGTGCGACCGTAAACCGTATCTCGGCGCGTTAAGGTTCATGTTCGCGTGATTTTCCGACCTGCTTCGAACCCGCGTTAAAAGGTAGCCTGAAAGGCCCCTGAACTTCGACCATTCCCATATAAATGTAGAATAGACCCACAATAGTGTATACTCGTAAATATATATTCAAATTGACAGTTTGTTATTAATTAACTTGTTGAGGATCGCAAAAAATAATTATGAACGCATTTTTACCCGCCTGCGCAAGAAGAAGGGTAATGTTTTTCGAGCGTATGTATTTTTGTATTTTTTATGATCTATGTCCTAAGCTTAAACGACTTACCCGATTATATTTTTACTATGGTCATAGGCTACATTTTTCAGTCGGTAGAGTGAAGATTGGTGTATCTTTAAAAAAAAAGTTATGCACCAAACTTCACTTTAATTGGTGTGCCGTTTGAAACATGATCCGCTAAAAATACCAATGTCGTGTTTTTTTTTTTACTGATTTCATAACAGGTTTGTCTCAATTGAGCGATGGTTGAGCGGCAGCATGTGCGCTTTACAGTCTGACGGCACTCGATTCGATCCTCGGCCCTGCACCAATTTCTTATTTAGTACATATATAAGTTATGGGCCGTTTCTATGCCATCGCTCAAAAATGGTGAAGGAAAACATCGTAAGAGAACTGGTACGTCCAAGAACCTCAAAAGTTCGAAGACATGACATTCAGCAACATTCATTGGGTAAGCATGGTGGTTTAGGGCTCATTCTCTCTCTCTCTGAGAGAATAAGGCCTGTTTCCCAGCAGTGGGAACATATTATGCTGATTGATGATGATGGTCTCAATTCAATTCGTATTTAATTAAACCCAGAAGTGACTTATGTTCTAATCTGAACTTAAGCAAAACAGGCTAGTTTTAGACCTTAACGGCCGGTTGTCCGAGTCGCGTAGGCAACAAAACGCTCCCTCAGCCCCCGCCAAGTTATAGCGACGATGTATTTTGCCACGCAAGAATCAGGACGCCCGCGGGGAGTGCAACGACAAAAACGAACATAGGTCCGACCTCGATGACGCCTGGCGCGGTACTGAACGCGGCGCGCGCAAATTCTCGCGACCTTTTTACGCTTTTAAATCCACTAAAAAACGAAACAATTCACTATCAAAAATTTATCCAAATAAAAAAATGTTGAATAAAATTGCCTTTCAGTACATGCAATTTCCAGGTTGTTACGAGCTTTCATTAGAGCATAAAACGAAAAAACTAAACTAACTCGACTTTGTTTCAGATTTTTTTTGATCGAGAAAAGTTTATTCTATCGTGTTTTGAACCAAATCATAAACTCAAACACAGATGTATCTGTGACATGTATTTTTTTCCAGCTCAAATATTGTAATTTAACTGAATGAAATTGATTTAAAACCGTCAAATTTGGTATATGAGGCTAGACATTGTAATTTTTGGCTAAACAAGGCTCCAGCCGCGCGTCGTCTCACGGGTAAAGAAAAAGCTTGTTACATTATCGATCGTACATATTTTAATCAACAGTAACTGCAAAGGTAACGGTGATGAGGACACAGCCTACCGACTGTCTCTGGAATACGAAGACCATAACCAGCTGAAACCAGTATACGAAAACTCCATTCAACTGGTTCCAAGACAGGAAGACTCCAGTTTGTATTATGACATGACTGGAGACAAGATCCTTATCATCTTCAACCATTATGTGTACAACAAACCACGAGATCGTCGCAAGTAAGTGTCGTGCCATCAGTGTTTAGGCTTGGCCACATCACCACGTTATTGAGCCAGTACCGTGAAAAGGTATAGCACTAGCGTCATAGCAGCACGTCAGTGCACCGGTTTAGGATGCCACCGTGTCGTTTCAATTTCTGTTGTGGAACCTGGAAGTGGCAGTATTATTAGCAAATGAGACGCTTCCGCTTTCGCACGTCACAGCCGCTGGCGTATAGTGCGACGACGTGCCGCTAATAACCACGGTACGGCGCCGAGCCTTGTCACGGTGCTGGCACCATACCACGCTGATGTGGCCAAACCCTTATTTATCTCTTCACGACAACTGACCCAAGTTTAGATATCCAACGAGCTCACAGCTAGGTATAGGCCCCCCTTCCCTATTCCCTGGTATAGGTAATATAGGGTTAGGAGGCAGGTGGTCTAAGTCTGGAACTCGTTCTAGGGACTACATTTCCCG
This sequence comes from Agriopis aurantiaria, assembly GCA_914767915.1. Lineage (NCBI taxonomy): Eukaryota > Metazoa > Arthropoda > Insecta > Lepidoptera > Geometridae > Agriopis > Agriopis aurantiaria. The sequence goes on from OU611982.1 coordinate 2,892,337, forward strand.
CGGGCGCTGCTAGCTCCAATTAAAATCGTATAAAGATAGATCAAAGTCTGAGTAAATATTATGTCGAATTCATTGATGTAAGTAATTTTTTAACCGACTTCAAAAAGAAGGAGGTTGTCAATTCGACTGTTTTTTTTTTTTTTTTTTGTATATTTGTTACGCGATTACTCCGCCAATTTAGAATTGTTTTTGATGTGTCTTTTTTTGTTAAAACTGTCATTGGTCGTATTAGTCCGATATTAGGTTCATAAGTAAATTTACCACACTGGCCATAAGCTTCTTTCTGATTATGCCATTCACTTCGGCCATTTGCTAATCACCTCTATACAGTGAAGATATAACCACTACTTGACTGCTCATCCTTTACCCCCGCCATAAGCCAGTTATACTTTTTCAGCATAATCTTTTTCGAGCGGGCCAATCCTAGGCGCAAATTGTATGAATGACTTTTGAGTCTTCAATCACAAGCGGCTTACGATACCCCCCCCGCGACCAACATGGCTTATATCGTGCCCAAGCAAATTATGATTTGTACGCGATGAGTCGTTATATTATCTTTGCCTCTATACGAATAGAGATCTCTCTAATTTCGCATATCTCTTCTTGTATATTCTCATCTCTTCTCGTCTCTTCTCATCTCTTTTCATCTCTTTTCATCTTTTTTCATCTCTTTTCATCTCTTCTCATCTCTTCTCATCTCTTTTCATCTCTTTTCATATCTTTTCATCTCTTCTCATCTCTTTTCATCTCTTCTCATCTCTTCTCATCTCTTCTCATCTCTTCACATCTCATATCTTCTCAATCATCACGTGGAAGAGTGCGTGGAAGAGGAACAAACATCCATACTTACAAACTTTCGCGTTTATAATATTAATATATATGTATATATATGGATAGTATGGATGTTTGTTCCTCTTCCACGCTGCAACGGAATAACGGATCGACCTGATTTTTTGCATGGGTATGGTTCAAGAGCCAGAGAGTGACATAGGCTTTTCATCATCATCATTACCGTTTTCATCACTACACGGGCGAAACCGCGGGGCGCAGCTAGTCTTATATATTAACGTTCCTGATGTGACTTTTACAGATCAATTCCGGAGGTTAGAAAAGGTACCTACGAGGACGTGAAACACTTGGAGAAAACATTTCGGAGTCTCGGGTTTATGGTTTTCACTCACGACGACTGGAAGCACAAGGATATCATCAAGTACTTAACCAAAGGTAGGTAAATAAGGCTTTATAAGCCTCAAATAAAAATACAGAGGGACTACCGCGAAAACGAAAAGTGAAGCCACTTTTTGAAACATGTGTGCGTAGTCGAAGATTGTGTCGTGTAATTATTCATCAAAATAAGTGATAATATAAATACTTAAGTGTGGAAATATTCCATCCTTCTTCTTATTTACTTTTGTGTTGTTTTTACAGTTCTTAACACTGCAGGAAGTCATTGTTTCTTTTTAAAACGGATGTTTCCAGTACGAAGTTCTAACAAGAAATTCACGTAGTTTTGAATGCGTATGTGTGCGTGACTCGTGTATTTATTGAGAATTCCCGTAGTTTTAGAAGCGATTTTGGCGTCACTTTGGCAGTGCGCCGTAGGGACTCTCTATTTTTATTTGCTCTGAGTTATAAGCCTAACGTTTATTTTTTTTGAACAACTTTCAAAGGTTTTTTGGATATCATTCGCTTTAGTAAATAAATAAATTTCTAGCAGTGCGATATCGAAACAACTACGTACATAGAAAATTGCATTTATTGATGCCTATGCTTTGATCAAAATAAAACGAATGGCTATAACCATTGAACTTGCTCAGTAAAAACGAGTCAAAACCGTCGGATATACTTCAACACATAATTATAACCATGTACAGTACCTACATTTGTTACAAAAAATGCTGTATATAATAGCTGTTTTTTGTTGTTTAGTTACACTTCGGGAAAGCACACGAAGGCATAATTTTCTCAGATGTTTCGTTATCATGTAAATAGACTCGTGTTGTACTTCCTACGGCTAGAGACCGACTGAAACGAAGTGAGCACCGGCGCTCATTTTGTTATCTCCAAAAATGCGCTTCTTCTGGGCCCGTCCATTCATTTTATTTTGGTCGAAGTGCCTGTGCACTAAATATTATTTATATTTCTTTTGGATTATTGAACTCTTGTCTGTGGCGACGTCTTATGTTCAAGCACAGATTCTGTGTCTGCAAGGTAGAAAAAATAAAACCGGCTAAATTCAAGTCGGGCTCGCTCACTGAGGGTTCCGTGCCACCACATAAATAATTAATTATTAAAGAACTAAAAAGTAGTGCATAAAGACAACATTACGCCCAGGCGGTCATATTTAAGTACCGACCGCGCCTGATGTTGCTTAACTTTGGTGAACAGAAATTTATCACCGACTCGCACTTGGCCAGTATTTATAATTTTTTGTTTTATTTTAGAGTATGATCTATATATAATCATGCCAAGTTTGACGCTTGTACGTATTACTGTTCTAACACTAGAGCAAATACAAAAATTTGTTTAAAAAACGTTTGTCGTTTGTTGTTGTTCTTTAGTTTTTATTTTTTGCCTTTATCATTAGATCGTATATCGTATATCCACTGTAATATTACATGTACTGTGAAAATTTTAACAGGTTATTCAATACGGTTCGAACGATACAGCTGTTTAAAGGTAGGACAGACAGGCAGACAGACAAACAGCGTGAGCTTAGTAATAGGGTCCTGTTTACATTCCTTGGTTTCTGGCCTGGCACCCGGCTCCTATAGCCAGAATAGTCATCATCAAGGAAAAGTACTCTATTATAATTATATAGCTTATATGTTCGCATGCGTAGGAGCATAGATATACGCGCACAGTGGATACTCCGACTTTAGAGATGACTCAAGCTCATTTTCAACAAGATTGTTTTGAATTTAATGTTCAAAATACGTATAAATGGTTTGATTACTCATTATATGGGTACTAAATGAATAGTACCTAAACATATTTTATACGTCGTATAAAATAATAATATACGAATAGAGCAACCTCAAACTGGTTCGAACTCAAATTATCTATTGTCGTGGTAATGCCGCCAGCATGCTGGGTACGCTGCCAACTGATAGTGAGCTTGAGAATTTGGATTGTCTTTAGACCTTTAACGGTTTATGGACGTTCTAATATTTAATATAAATATGAAATATATGAAAATAGTAATTATAGTGCATTTACGATTAACGATAGATTTTATTAGTTGATACAGTAATACCCGCCGTCGCCTAATGCTCACCTACCATCTATTTCTGAGCAAAGGGGTATGCTGAAAACCAGCCCTGCGTGACCCTTCGGGACCTCGCAGTACAGCGCTGAGCGTACCCCTATTGCCAAACATTGTATCTCCTTGCGTTTCTTATAGTACAAGCAACCCATCCGCCCGGCTTCGCACGGGTGTAATTTACGTGCGGAGCTGGGGCGGGTCGCTAGTTATATATATAAACCTTCCGTGAAAATTTATATAACTGATGGTGAAAACCGCATCAAAATCCGTTGCGTGGTTTAGGAGTTAGCGGCCATACAGATAGACAAACGCGGAAAGCGACTTTAATTTATACTATGTAGAGAAGAGATATGTCCATTGGTTTTGTTTTTTGGCAATAAATTTATCTTATTCTTTTTCTAACTGTTTATATAGTGTAATTTGTATTATGATTAGTTAATATAGGCATTTGCCCGTCAAAGAATTTTTTTGTTTGACCACGCATAACTTTTTACCGAGCAGTCCGATTTTGATGATCTTTTTTGTTTTTAGTGTGCAAGAAGGACCACAGCAACACGTCATGCGTGGCCGTCGCCGTGATGACGCACGGCAAAGGATCACGCCTGAGAGCTGCAGACCGCAAGTACCCCGTAGCTGAAATCACAGACACGTTGCGGTCCGCGCCAAGTCTCGCTGGGAAGCCTAAGCTATTTTTCATTCAGGTAAATATCTTTAATCCTCAGAAAAAACAATGGAAGTGTTATACCCAATGACTGTTTTAAGAAGGGGAAGACGCGTGACATCCAAACATTGTACCCAATAAACATGGCTCTGTTTCTTTGCTCTGTTTCGGCTCGAGTCAGCAGCGACGTTGACGTCTATACTGTAAACGTCAACTTCACCGCTCCATTAGACACTACACCAGACCATAGAAGTGACATTTAAAGAAAATTTAAATAATTGTTTTTAAGTATTTACGAGTGAAAAGTAATGCCGTGAAACTTGTTTTTTGTCTTCGAACTGTTGGTGCACCTTGTGAAAACACAGGAAGTAATTTTTGCTGCTTTATTTCACACAATTTTGACAAGTAATTCACGTGCTATCAAAACGCCAGTTCGATTGTGACTGAAGTGGATTGTGCCCCGGAGCCTATATTGTGCGGTCCACGTCAAGAAGTTCGTCCCGTATCTTCCCCCTATTTACTTACATCAATGGTTATACCCTTTAACAAGTTACAGTTCAGTACAGTTACAGTTGGTCGTCCATTTCATGAAATTTTTATCACCTCGTTTGCAGTTGTGTACTCCTCAATATTGAACGACAGCCTGCCTTTTGAATCCACTGGATGCCCGTGACTCTCACAATGTCGTCGGTCCATCTAGTGGGAGGCCTACCTACGCTGCGTCTTCCGGTTCGTGGTCTCCACTCCAGAACCTTTATTCCCCATATTGAAGTGTGCGTTTGTAGAACCAGTAAGAATATGCCAGTGCGTGTTTACCTCGCCCCCTTCAGTTTTTGGCAGACTTTTTCCGGTACTAGCCCAAGCTATATTTAAAATCAAAGTCTACATATTTACATCTAAATTTCTACCTCTTTTTGCTCCCTATAATTTGGCCCTTTCGCATTATCCTTTTTTAGCGGACCTAGTCTACACCCTATAACGAATCTACCTGGCAAATTTTAGCTTTGTAGGTCTAGTTCACAGATTTTCTGTATTCTGAGGTCTAGTTTTTGAAATTTCGTGATTGTCAGATTTGTCAGCCAGTCAGTGAGTGAGTGAATGGTATATTTCACTGTTGTAAATCTTATTGATATATAAATTATACAAAGAAAGATCCACGATAATCTAATCCACTGGTCTAGAGACATGAAATTTGGACGTTGTATATTACTTGCGACCTGGGGACTGAGTGGGGAACCGTGTATGTCCTAAAACTGTGACCAGAACCACCGGAGAATGGGCAGCAACATCCTATCAGTAAACGGTGAACGTACTGCGATCTCCAATCCAGCTGCCAAGCGTGGGGATTATGGCAGCACCCTTCTCTAGGAGGGAGGCATTTGTTCAGCAGTGGAATTTTACTGGCGGATGATGTGTCTGTGTGATGTGATTACTTCAGAAGTGTAGGTGTCCATAAAGAAAAGTTTATTCGTAAAAACAACAGACAGGCTGTAAATGTTTGAATAAAACTTTTTATTCCCTGATCTATATTGCTAAACTAGTAGCGGCCCGCCCCGGTTTCTCACGGGTATAGATATAATAGCCTATATTAATCAGTGATAATGTAGCATTCAAATGGTGAAAGAATTTTTAAAATCGGTCCAGTACTTTTTGAGCCAATTCGTTACAAACATACTTAGATACAAATCTTTCCTCTTTATAATATTAGTATAGAAAACCTTAAAATTATTCGATTACCATTTGAAAATCTCAAACCCAATAACACTGCATGCATAGAGGTGCACTTCAGAAAAATCCGAGGCTAGCAGCCAAAGTATAATAATAATTTCTGCTATGATGAATATTGCTATTAGGGAGTGTTCCATTATGTGTTGTTTTTCATGTTCATTTGGACGTATAACGTTTTGGCAATTTTAAACATGATATTTATAGCAGCTAAATGCATTTTCACTAGGATTCGGGTTGTCGCGGATGCCATGGAACGCATAAAAAGACGCAGAACTAACAACCAGACCCAAAACAGACAATTAATTTAAGGGAGGGGGGGGGGGAGAGGTTCATTATCTTATCGGTAATACCCCCTGTGTTACATATATCCTTAGGCATCATCAGACAGACCCTTGTTTCCGATTTAGCTCCGTTTTGGTCTGTTCGTCTTCTATGCGTTTGCGCATCTTTCATCCGATGGGTAGTCGTCTGGTCGGATGTATAGCCTGGTGTTTCATCTTTGGCCAGCGCCCGTATAGCAATTGCTTTATGATTTAAGAGGAAACACAAACAAAACATTTTAGAGAACAACAAACAACAGCCATGTACCAGCTAAAAGCTTTAGAGCCGGTAGTGTGCTGTGAAATTGATTGGGATGACAAACTAGTTGCCCTAAACTACTAAAACCCGAGCACTCCTGCAAAATAGCTTGTCTGCTTGGACGAAAGTAAAGTGAATTACTTTCGTTGAAGCTTGTCTGTCGATTTTCTACCGGATAACTTTCACTTAGTAACAGACTTGTAGTAGTTTTTGCGCACTAATTCTGGACAGGTTAACCTAGCAATGTTATTTTTTAACAAAGCGAGTCACAGGAAGTTTAATTATTATTATTTATTTATATTATAACAACGGAATCGTCGCCAAGACTATGTTTATCCATCAAAACAATAAAGTAATGATTTAATTGCAGGCTTGCAGAGCAAAACACTCGCGAGTAATCCCAGAACACAACTATGGAGTTCCGTTCTCGCTGAACGCTGACTGCCTACTCCTCTACTCCACGTACGAAGGTCAGCCTGACAACGATTTCGTAAATTATAAACAATTTTTACTGTAAGAGGCATGATGACTAATATTTTTTATTGCCTCATAAAAAAACTGAGCATAAATAGAGGCCATCATTGAAAACAAAATTAAAATTAGTTCAATAATAAATAAGTTATAAGTATTTTAATTTCATGCTAGACAGTGAGCGCTCTATACTGAGCTATGACGTCACGCCTCAGGTACACCATACAAATGCTATACTAATACACGGTTTGCGAGAAAGGGACAGAGTATCCCCTACTAAAACTTTAAACACTTATATCACAGAGATTTGTCAGCTAAATTTTTTAATTTTTTTATTATGTGTAATGCATTTAGTTATATTCATCGCTAAGCTTGTTATTTAACAACGTTAAACGTTAGCGTTAACGTTAACGTTGTTAGCGTTAGCGTTTTTTGTGTTAAATTTAATACAAATGTATTAAACTTAACATTAGGACACATACCTATTCTCAAATCTCGAAGAAAATATCAGCTAACTAGTCTCTGGTACAATAAATACCTTTCGGCTTAGCATACCCTCTCCGCGTAACCCAGTATACTGAGTTACTGGTAATCAGTTAACATCCTCTTAAGGGCGACCTCAGTATATCTAAACAAACAACTTTTATTCTACACATTTTTGAAAGAAAAAAAAACAGCCGTTCCATAAGATAAGATATCTCTCTTGACAAATTATATAGAGCAGCAGTTTTTTGTCGCGAATTTGATAATAGTATGTCGTAGAAAAAAAGTTATAAAAAAGCAATAATAGGCTTGCGTTTGGCCACCAACTCGCCTGATGTTGTTTTTTTTGACGTATTAAAGGCGCTCTTAAGAGGATGCTAACTTATGACGTGAAAACCCTGTATAAAAGTGTAACTCGAAAATGGCTTGACCTTTTTTTTATAATAGGCAAGAAAAAAAATACTGAAAATTTGCCTGGAAAATAGGAAAATCGGAGGAAACTAAAAAAATAATATTATGCCATAGGTGGCAAATATGCAGACGGGCTGCCTGATGGTAAGCAGTCCCCGTCGTTTATGGATACTTGTAACACCAGAAGCATCACAACTATGTTGCCAACCCTTTATGGATCTATTAACTCGCCTTTTGAAGAACTGCTTTTTTCTATGGAATTTTTGTATGGAATTGGAATTTGGATAGGACAACGCTTGTCGGGTCAGCTTGACGGACTTGATAGGACGTCCACTGCTGGACATAGGCCTCCCCCATCGATCTCCAAAAGGGCCGGTTGGAAGCGGCCTGCATCCAGCGTTTCCCTGCGGTCTCTTTTAGGTCGTCTGTCCATCAGCTTGTATAGGTACGTCTAAATGTTGTACCTTTGCTATTGTCAAGTAATAACATACTTTGCTGATTGATAAAAGTTAACTACAGTATGACTACAGTAACTGTAGTCAATAACCCTTCATTTGGGTTAGCTGTTATCGGGTAAAACTTGGTATTGTTTTCAGATCACCTTTCCTTTCGAGATTCCGACGGGTCGTGGATGATGCAAGCTCTCTGCGAGGTGATCGACGCACACCATGATTCTATGAACCTCATGCAAATGGTCACACTCGTTAACAAAACGGTGGCAACAAAGGAATCGGAATATGGGAAACAGATGCCAGTGACAGAGTTTACTTTGAGGAAATTCTTGAAGTTTTAAATCACAAAGTATTTACTATTACTTTGCTTGTGCCAGTGTTAAATTTTGAATGGTTTTTAAGTTAAATATCGACAACATAAAGAATCACAGCCAGGGTCTGAATATTTCACGGTACTGTCCAAGTCATGACCTAAGTAAAGTTGTGGAGACAAAAACTGTAGCAGAGAACCCTTTCTCGTCTATTTGGGAATTTTGTGCAAACAGTGTTCAATAAAGAGACGAGGAATGTGTTTTAAGTTATCTGCACAAAATGTGAATAAAAAAAAACAATCAGTAATTAATCTTAATTGTATTATAATTTCAAATTTTACTCTTAGTTTTAAGAGAATCATGTAGTCCGAAAATAAATACATATTGATATAATTTTGATTTTACTAGAGTAACTAGAGCAAATAGCACAAAAATACATGTTCTACCTTATTATATCACATGCACAAGGGCGTCGCCAGCCCATGGGCAGGGGGGGGGGGGGGGGGAGTTAATATTATGAAGGATGAGAAAAATATGAATTGTAGGTACATTCGAAAGCATGAAGCTTTACAGCTTATAGCGCCAGTCTTTGTCTCTATGGCGATTGTAATAAGAATAGGACTTTGGTTTCTTTGCAGTCGGCTACATTTTTTTTATCACTAGGCGGGGGCAAGCTCCCCCACCCTGCCTCTTCTTGGCGACGCTCTTGCATGTGCATACACAGACACTTAGCAAACAACAATCTACCATTATTACACATTAACACTCAAAAATATATAAGTTTAGGAAATAAAAGGAGAGCTATCCACACGTCTGGTTAAAGCATCCCGTGCCTAAAATGCTAGCCGTTACCTTGCGCAACGGGTCAGCATTGCAATCGTGGCAGGCAATATATTATGGGAACAATGCCTACGGGCAGCAATTTATTAGATTAATGTAGTTTTCTACAGGTAAATTTGTTACGATTTCAATTGGTTTTTCCTTGTTTTAACCAATAAACTTAACTCATGAAAACAGAGGGAGCGATAAGCGATGACTAATTATAAGAAAAAAAAAACATTATGTTACAAAAAAACTGTACATGGTAACACGGTACATACACAGTGAATTATTAAGGCGCCGTGACTAGCTGACTTTTATGTTTTTGAGGGGGTGAAGCAGAGGCAGTGGCGGCCGACTACAGCGGGGCGCACCGCGTGAATCTCGCAGAAACGTGACGACCTTCACTTATACACAGCTAAAGACAAGTAATTTCGTCGGTCCACAGCAAAGCTCTGTTGGCCTAGTGGTCTGGCACCGCGCTGGTAAACCACGAATGCCCGGTTCAAATCTAGTACTATGTAGATATTTTTGGACTAAATTTTTTATCATAACATTACGCATTATGCAAAGGGACCCTCCCTTTGAATAATGCGTAGGTATAAAAGTCGTACTACTACACGCGCACGGCCCAGACGCACACAGCGACGGGACGACGGAGAACAAACAAACCATAATTCAATCAAACCAACTTGCTAGTTTTAATTATTAAAATTTACTTTCGTCGTACGTTTCAATATTTTATGTTTCTTTTTTGCACCAAATATTTTACCTATTATATTATAGTTTATTCTTACTCCTGGTATGATTCTACTAACTTGATGGTAGAGTTCGGAGACTGCTAAAACTGCTAAATAGGGAAAGCGAGATAAGTCAAGGTTGGGCTCGTTTTTTTAGTCTTAGTGAGAATTGTTAGTCAAGGAATGATTTGACTGAGCTGATGGTGGAATTCGGAGACTGCTGCTGGAACTGCTAGACGGGGAAGGCCTGATGTGTCGTGTTTGGGCTGGTTTCATTAGTCATCATGAGATCTTTCTCCGGGAATGTTTTGACTGACCTGATCGAGGACTTCGGAGACTACTACTGGAACTGCTAGACGGAAAGAGCTAGAAGTGTCGAGTTTGGGCTCGTTTCATTAGTCGTGATGAGATCTTCTTCTAGGAATATTTTGACTGACCTGATCGAGGATTTCGGGGACTGCTACTGGAACTGCTAGACGGATAGAGATAGAATGGTCGAGTTTGGGCTCGTTTCATTAGTCGTGATGAGATCTTCTTCCAGGAATATTTTGACTAACCTGATCGAGGATTTCGGGGACCGCTACTGAAACTGCTAGACGGAAAGAGATAGAAGTGTCGAGTTTGGACTCGTTTCATTAGTCGTGATGAGATCTTCTTCTAGGAATATTTTGACTGACCTGATCTAGGACTTCGGAGACTGCTACTGGAACTGCTAGACGGAAAGAGATAGAAGCATCGAGTTTGGGATCGTTTCATTAGTTTTGATGAGATCTTCTTCCAGGAATATTTTGACTGACCTGATCGAGGATTTCGGAGACCGCTACTGGAACTGCTAGACGGAAAGAGATAGAAGTGTCGAGTTTGGGCTCGTTTCATTAGTCATGATGAGATCTTCTTCTAGGAATATTTTGACTGACCTGATCTAGGACTTCGGAGACTGCTACTGGAACTGCTAGACGGAAAGAGATAGAAGCATCGAGTTTGGGATCGTTTCATTAGTTTTGATGAGATCTTCTTCCAGGAATATTTTGACTGACCTGATCGAGGATTTCGGAGACCGCTACTGGAACTGCTAGACGGAAAGAGATAGAAGTGTCGAGTTTGGGCTCGTTTCATTAGTCATGATGAGATCTTCTTCCAGGAATATTTTGACTGACCTGATCGAGGACTTCAGAGACTGCTACTGGAACTGCTAGACGGATAGAGATATAATGGTCGAGTTTGGGCTCGTTTCATTAGTCGTGATGAGATCTTCTTCTAGGAATATTTTGACTGAGTTGATCGAGGATTTCGGAGCCTGCTACTGAAACTGCTAGACGGAAAGAGATAGAAGTGTCGAGTTTGGGCTCGTTTCATTAGTCGTGATGAGGTTTTCTTCCAGGAATATTTTGACTGACCTGATCGAGGATTTCGGGGACTGCTACTGGAACTGCTAGACGTAGAGACAGAAGTGTCGAGTTTGGGCTCGTTTCATTAGTCGTGATGAGATCTTCTTCCAGGAATATTTTGACTGACCTGATCGAGGAGCCCAAACTCGACACTTCTAGTTCTATCCGTCTAGCAGATCCACTAGCAGTCTCCGAAATCCTCTATCAGGTCAGTCAAAATATTTCTGGAAGAAGATCTCATCACGACTAATGAAACAAGCCCAAACTTGACACTTCTAGCTCTATCCGTCTAGCAGTTCCAGTAGCAGTCTCCGAAGTCCTCGATCAGGTCAGTCAAAATATTCCCAGAAGAAAACCTCATCACGACTAATGAAACGAGCCCAAACTCGACACTTCTATCTCTTTCCGTCTAGCAGTTTCAGTAGCGGTCTCCGAAATCCTCGATCAGGTCAGTCAAAATATTCCTGGAAGAAGATCTCATCACAACTAATGAAACGATCCCAAACTCGACGCTCCTATCTCTTTCCGTCTAGCAGTTCCAGTAGCAGTCTCCGAAATCCTCGATCAGGTCAGTCAAAATATTTCTGGAAGAAGATCTCATCACGACTAATGAAACAAGCCCAAACTCGACACTTCTATCTCTTTCCGTCTAGCAGTTTCAGTAGCGGTCTCCGAAATCCTCGATCAGGTCAGTCAAAATATTCCTGGAAGAAGATCTCATCACAACTAATGAAACGATCCCAAACTCGACGCTCCTATCTCTTTCCGTCTAGCAGTTCCAGTAGCAGTCTCCGAAATCCTCGATCAGGTCAGTCAAAATATTTCTGGAAGAAGATCTCATCACGACTAATGAAACAAGCCCAAACTCGACACTTCTATCTCTTTCCGTCTAGCAGTTTCAGTAGCGGTCTCCGAAATCCTCGATCAGGTCAGTCAAAATATTCCTGGAAGAAGATCTCATCACAACTAATGAAACGATCCCAAACTCGACGCTCCTATCTCTTTCCGTCTAGCAGTTCCAGTAGCGGTCTCCGAAATCCTCGATCAGGTCAGTCAAAATATTTCTGGAAGAAGATCTCATCACGACTAATGAAACAAGCCCAAACTCGACACTTCTATCTCTTTCCGTCTAGCAGTTTCAGTAGCGGTCTCCGAAATCCTCGATCAGGTCAGTCAAAATATTCCTGGAAGAAGATCTCATCACAACTAATGAAACGATCCCAAACTCGACGCTCCTATCTCTTTCCGTCTAGCAGTTCCAGTAGCAGTCTCCGAAATCCTCGATCAGGTCAGTCAAAATATTTCTGGAAGAAGATCTCATCACGACTAATGAAACAAGCCCAAACTCGACACTTCTAGCTCTATCCGTCTAGCAGTTCCACTAGCAGGCTCCGAAATCCTCGATCAGGTCAGTCAAAATATTTCTGGAAGAAGATCTCATCACGACTAATGAAACAAGCCCAAACTCGACACTTCTAGCTCTATCCGTCTAGCAGTTCCACTAGCTGGCTCCGAAATCCTCGATCAGGTCAGTCAAAATATTCGTGGAAGAAGATCTCATCACGACTAATGAAACGAGCCCAAACTTGACCATTCTATCTCTATCCGTCTAGCAGTTCCAGTAGCAGTCTCCGAAGTCCTAGATCAGGTCAGTCAAAATATTCCTAGAAGAAGATCTCATCACGACTAATGAAACGAGTCCAAACTCGACACTTCTATCTCTTTCCGTCTAGCAGTTCCAGTAGCGGTCTCCGAAATCCTCGATCAGGTCAGTCAAAATATTCCTGGAAGAAGATCTCATCACAACTAATGAAACAATCCCAAACTCGACGCTCCTATCTCTTTCCGTCTAGCAGTTCCAGTAGCAGTCTCCGAAATCCTCGATCAGGTCAGTCAAAATATTTCTGGAAGAAGATCTCATCACGACTAATGAAACAAGCCCAAACTCGACACTTCTAGCTCTATCCGTCTAGCAGTTCCACTAGCTGGCTCCGACATCCTCGATCAGGTCAGTCAAAATATTCGTGGAAGAAGATCTCATCACGACTAATAAAACGAGCCCAAACTCGACACTTCTAGCTCTATCCGTCTAGCAGTTCCACTAGCTGGCTCCGAAATCCTCGATCAGGTCAGTCAAAATATTTCTGGAAGAAGATCTCATCACGACTAATGAAACAAGCCCAAACTCGACACTTCTAGCTCTATCCGTCTAGCAGTTCCACTAGCTGGCTCCGAAATCCTCGATCAGGTCAGTCAAAATATTCGTGGAAGAAGATCTCATCACGACTAATAAAACGAGCCCAAACTCGACACTTCTAGCTCTATCCGTCTAGCAGTTCCACTAGCTGGCTCCGAAATCCTCGATCAGGTCAGTCAAAATATTTATGGAAGAAGATCTCATCACGACTAATGAAACAAGCCCAAACTCGACACTTCTAGCTCTATTCGTCTAGCAGTTCCACTAGCAGGCTCCGAAATCCTCGATCAGGTCAGTCAAAATATTCGTGGAAGAAGATCTCATCACGACTAATAAAACGAGCCCAAACTCGACACTTCTAGCTCTATCCGTCTAGCAGTTCCACTAGCTGGCTCCGAAATCCTCGATCAGGTCAGTCAAAATATTTATGGAAGAAGATCTCATCACGACTAATGAAACAAGCCCAAACTCGACACTTCTAGCTCTATCCGTCTAGCAGTTCCACTAGCAGGCTCCGAAATCCTCGATCAGGTCAGTCAAAATATTCGTGGAAGAAGATCTCATCACGACTAATAAAACGAGCCCAAACTCGACACTTCTAGCTCTATCCGTCTAGCAGTTCCGTAGCAGACTCCGAAGTCCTCGATCAGGTCAGTTAATCCGTTTCTGGAGAAAGTAACATCACGACTTACCAAACTAGCTCAAACTAAACTAAACTAAAAATTGGTGCTGATGATGACGATGATGATGAAAAGCAGCATTTTTTCCTCTCGTTATAACATCAGCTATCTGAGAGTGAAAATCCCATCAAAATCAGTTCAGCCATTTTGGAGTTTATACGTAATATCATCATCATCATCATCAGCCTTCATAGGGAACATACATACATCGCTTTTTATATGTATATGGCATAACAAGAGAGAGGCCTATACCCAGCAGTGGGATAAGGAAGGCTGTGGATGATGATGATGATGATGATAGAAGAAAGATATACTCAAAGAAGACTGTAACACCTTTTTAGGGTTCCGTAGAATTACAAGGAACCCATATAAGTTCGTTCTGCCCATCCGTCTCTGTCTGTCCATCCCAAGTTATTTAGGACTTCCTAACCATTATAGTAGACTGCACCCCGCGCATTCACCTGCGTAGTAATGAAAAATTGTGATGATGATGATGATGAAAAGTTGCTCGAATTTTTTTCAACATCAGCTATCTTACAGTGAAAATCCCATCAAAATCGGTCCTGCAGTTTTCGAGTCTATAAAGAACATTACAGACATACGCACACGACGAAATATTTCAAAAATATTATAAAATTAGCAAAAAGAAAATGGAAATGTGAGAATTGAACCCGGAGCCTACTGAGCCACAGGAACTAATCCATTGCGTCAACGACTCTTCTAATTGAACTATGACGCAAGCGGTGAAATTATGCTTCTAATCTATAAAATAATATAAATGTACAAAGAAATCGTCACAAAATGTAATTTTCATTCGCCTGCCTGTTTAGTACTAAGTACTTACTTGAAGCCTGACCAAAGGAAGTAAGGGTGAGACCAATTTGTAAATTTTACGCGTAAATTACGTACTTCTCAAGGTATCAACTGGAATGTCTAATTAAACTGGACGGAAAGCTATTTTGTATGATAACGTCGCTGACTGTCCACTTTGTGTGACCTCTGCAAATGCTCGAGACTCTTTTTTTGTGGTACATCGACCACCGATACTTGGAAGTAATTATTATTATGCCTCTCCACTGATGTCACTCCACCCTCCTGCCCCGCGCAAACCGTGAAGACTAGGTCCGGAATGCAACTACACCGAAACCGTATCACTATGTAATGAATCCCTGAACGTTCAAAGAAGAATGTAACACCTTTTTAGGGTTCCGTAGAACTATAACTCTATAGCTCTGAGGGTTCCGTTAGACGGAACCCTCAGAGGACGAGACCAAAAAGAAAAACTAACTGAAGTCAAAATATTGAAATACAAACTTAGGTTTGTAGTTGACAATAAGGTTATTCCATACATTCCAACTACAAAATGTAAGTTTGTAATAGCAAAATAATTATTTTTAAATGATATAACTTCAAATTTATAATTTTCGGATTTATTCCTATATATGTGCTATGAGACCTTGCCTCTTGCCAAATTTCATGATTCTAGGTCAACGGGAAGTACCCTATAGGTTTAGATTCCCTTGTGAAATCGCAAAATATACGACATAAACGTTCATATCTTTTGATTGCTTTGACTTACAACTTTTATTTTTTACAGCCGAAAGAAACCGTAGGCCCAAGTATTTAGTATAAATTTCAACTTGATACCTTTACGCGTTCTTGAGAAAAAGGGTATTGACGGACGGACAGACAGACGGACAACGAAGTGATCTTATAAGGGTTCCGTTTTATCCTTTTGAGGTACGGGACCCTAAAAAAGTAGACTAACTGTGCTCTGCGGGTTCACCTGCGAAGTAATGAAAAAATGGTGATGATGATGATGATAAAAAGATGCCAATTTTTTTTTTCCTCATAGAATCAGGTATCTGACAGTGAAAATCCCGTCAATAACGGCCCTACCATTTTCGAGTAAAGAACATTACACACATGCATACAAACACAAACACACACACATGCACGCACGCACGCACGAACATGACGAATTATTTAAAAACATAAGAAAAATTACAAAAATTAAAATTATTGGTGACTATGAGATTTGAACCCGGAGCTTACTCACAGAGTCGCAGAGAACTTATCCATTGCGTCAAACCATTCGGCCAACTGGACTATGACGATTGTGGTGAAATTATCCTTCGTAAACTAATATATACAAACAAATCGTTACTAAATGTAATTTTCATTCGCCTGCCTTTTTAGTACTTATAATGCAAGAAAACATTGCAGATAAGGTAGGTACTTACTTTACAACTTACGTCAAGGTGTTTTTGTGTCATAAAGTTGAGATTATATTTTGGAGCGGTTAGCGGAACAAAGCGACACACGTCCGTCTAGCAGCGCGCCTCAGCGGTCTCTGTCACATCGCGTAAAAATAAAAGAGAAGTGAAAAGGCGCCGCGGCGGCACGACGTTTCGTTCGACACATTCGAGCCAATTTATGATTAAATTAATTAATAGATAGAAAACTTGAATTTTAATCAATAAATAAAATTAATGATGTTATTTTTTACAATATTTAACATCATTCTTGTAAATGTTGTAAAGATTTGTTCATTAATAGTCGAGATAACATTGTATGCGTTTAGGTAAATTTCAAGGTTAGAGGTTATTTCATGATTTTTTTCTATCGAGAAAATTTATCGGAAACGTGTTTTGGAACTAATGGTACACTCAGAAATATGATCAAGATTACCACATTTTTTTTTTACTGCTTTAAAATGAATATATTGTCTCAAAAAATTTTTCTGTGAAGCCTTTTTTGTCTGAAAGACCGCCTTAAGCGACGAAGTCTGTGTTTTGGGGGTCTGTGTTTCGTGTTGTGTACTATTTTAAGCTTAGCGTATATACATTATACTGTGTTATATTTATTAGTAAATATAAATGTAGAGTAGATAGTTATGAAGATCAAATGTTAGATACACCAATATTTTTTTGGCGGCGGAGCTTAACATCATTGGTGAATATAAAGTCCTATGAGGCTTGGACATCTGGAGTGGATGGGAGAAGATCGCGCCGAACAAAGGACTTACTTGGGGCTGCCGGAGGGGCGAAGCCTTGCCGGCCATTCCACGTATAGATGGTAAGATGAAGTGGGAAAAGATCCGCGGAAACTAGATGGCATGCTTGACTTGAACTTGCACAAGACGGGAATAGTGGCGCGCGCCTTTTGGTATAAGTATAAGTTAGTGCAGCTTCTGCAGTATGGGCGCAAACTGTGATAATCCACTGTAACGTTGCTTGCACCTATATTAGAAATAGCTCGGTGGCTTTCAGTTACATTCTGGGAACATATACGTATTTTGTCAATTTTACGAGTGTTCAGGATCTGAGGCAGAGCAATACACATGCACTAACGTACCTGGGACTGCTCCGGACCTCCGTTGATGTTTCCACCTGCAATCTTCGAGACTCGGGATATCACGAACACAAAATGTATGTCTTTGGATAAATGGGTTTCTTTCACAGCCGCGAGGCACCAGTTCACACGCGAGATATGTAATTATTTCGATATTATTTGATGCGATGTCAGTTCAGCGCACGCGTTCGATTCAAGATGGATGGTTCTTTATACTCGGCAAGCCTTACGCTCCCATTGGACGAGTGCGCGGTGCATGACAGTTGGTGTCACTGCGTTTCGCTACTGCCCAAGATCTGGTCACTCGAATTTAATTGATAAATACGTTTTAAAGAAAGTAGTACACCCAGAAATAGAAGCGTTTCGCTTTTGCGGAAACGGTACATACCGCCCACCAAAATGCCTATGGTATTTTCTGGTCAAAACCAATGAAGAACAAATTGGGGGACAGGTTCGATAGATTTGATGCGCTAAATCTAACTAGATTACGTTTATGCTACTAAAGCTGAAGTTTCAAGAAGGTTCGAGACGATTTGATAAAAGATTACCTAATAGAATACACTTAGATCTACAGACTAACTAACTATTGATACGGTGAGTTACATTTGATACGGTTTAAGCTAGTCCTCTATGGGTAGAGGGCACAACTTAACTAACGGTCGTTTGATCATGTGATTATTCGCGAGTTTCACTACTGCGCTCCGAGCGATCCCATCAGGGCCGACCAGCAGACTTACTACTTTAGCAAGAGACCAGTGCAGTGGTGAGCGATTTTTGTTTTTGATAATCACCATTGAACCGATTGGTGATGGTTTGGAATTCTTGATCCATTTGGCGCATGCCGTTAGAGGGTTGAGATATTTGTGTTTCCATCTGGACCAAAAATTCCGATGAAATGCTGGTATCAGCTGCCACCGATGAAGCCGACGTAGATTCACATTAGAGAGATCTTGATCGGGGACAGCTGATAAAGGCTCTAAGGTGTGAAAGTGTCCAACGGAAAACGGTTTGACTTGGTTTACGCGGAACGACGGAAGATTGCTCATGAACGGCTGCAACGGTTGAGGGTGTGTCCGATAGCATATGATGCATTTAGCGAGATGACGACGAATTGTACGTTTAGCAGCACTGATCCAGAACTGTTGCAGGAGCAGAAAATGTGCTGTGTTGATGCCAGGATGCAAGTACTTGCGATTAATGAAATCAATGATTAAGAATGTGAGCGGGTGATTGGAAGGCAGAAATGCGAGATGCTTTTGTTCGTATGGTAAATCTGATTGTGTGATTTTGCCGCCCACCCTGAGGACACTCTGGGTGTCGGAAAACGGGTTGAGTTTTGGTTTCGATAATGGTTTTGGATATTTCAGGTTAGCGATTTCTGCTGAAAACGCAGTAACCTGAACGTGTTTGACTAGTTGAGTCGGATTGCGATTATTATTGATGAAATGATAGATATAAGATACTACGTTGACAAGCTTTTGCAGTGACGAAAATCGAGTTAGCAAGTGATTGATAGGGACGAGTTCGATTTCATCGTTCTTCGGAATGGTGAGGACCATAGACTTGCTCACTTCAGCCTCCACGATCTCGTTATCCTCCTGAGATAAGTCGATTGAATCGATAGGCCAGGACTCACTATTCTCCGGTATCCGTTGCGGCCCCGCCCACCATAGCGTATTATTCAAGAGTTCGTTCGGCATAAGCGCCGATGAATTCGGTAAAGAATCTAATTCCCGTTTACAGTAAACTAACAAGTTTAGTTCGTTATCGATATCTGGCAAAGTATGTAATAGAGTACCTGATGATAGACGTGTTTTGCCTAAAAGAAGCCAACCAAAGAGAGAATTAAACGCGGTAGGTTGGTTGACACCTCCTTTGATACGCTGACCGAGCACGGAGTCAGCGAAGACATCTGCTGCTAACAATAAGTGTATCGGTCCGGGAATATCAAATCCCGGATCGCTCAGTGACAGTGAATTAATATGTGACCAATCCGATGTGTTTAGTTTCGCTATAGGTTGATCGTCACATATTTTAGAAATTACGTGCATGTTGAGATTAAACAGAACTTGACTGTTAGTACCGATAGAACAAGTGACATCTCCAATAACTGGGGCTTCCGCTTGTCCCAACCCGTTGACGTGAGCATTGGTAGTTGCTACATTTAAATTTAATTGCTTCACTGCAGATTCGGAAATAAAATTGCTTTGAGATCCGCTGTCAAAGAGAGCACGGAATGATTGCATATTACCCGCAGCATCTTTAACTTGAACGATAGCGGTAGCCAACAGCACGGTAACATCCGATCGTGAGCATGACATCAGAGTTGATGTGACGTTAGAGTTGTTAGGAGGTCTGCAGAGCAAACTGTGATGTTTTCGTTTACAAGATCTACACGAAAATATCGATTTGCAGTCCTTTAATTGATGCGAAGGCTTCAGACAATTAAAGCACCAGTTTTTCTCCGTCGCAGTGGCCATACGTTCGTCTATAGATTTCTTAAGAAACGTCGGACACGATAATATTGAATGTTGTTCATTGCAATAAGAGCACTTGCCTGCATACAAATTCGGTTTCCTATCACTTGTATTTTGTTGTTGATCGGTCGCCGCTACGAGTGAGTGTGACAAGGTACCACGCCTCGGCTGTTGCTGTGCAAAGGCGGATTTAGAAGTGGTCGTAGGGGTAGGCTTATCTATTTTAACCGACTCGGAGAAGTGAGTATCGCGCACCAGTGCTTCACATTTGGATCGTAGGAAACTCCTTAATTGATAATACGTCGGGAGTTCGACGTCTGAGTGTTTTTCTTCAAAGTCGCGGCGCAAGTCTTTGTCTAGTTTCGATAAAATGTGATAAACCAAAACAAAGTCCCATTTTGCAATCGGCAACTGAACGGTTTTCAGAATGCTCAAGTTTTCTTCGAAGAGATCCAACGATTTTTGAAACTCCCGCGGATTATTGCTTTTAAATTCAATATTTAAAACGTCGCGCCAACATGTAAAAGCTAAGGTGCGTTTGCTTTGATAACGCGTGACGAGCGAGTTGTATGCATCGTGATAATGCTCATGAGTCATAGGATACGCCTTCACCACCAATAACGGATCACCGCTGAGAGACGAGATCATATAATGGAATTTTTCCGTGTCCGTAAGTCTGTCTGAATAATGGATCAACGCGTTGAAAATGTCGAAGTACTTAGGCCACTCTTTAATGTCGCCAGAGAATTTAGGCAACTCGATTTTAGGCAACCTTATATTCGATTTAGATGATGATGATTGCCCACTGCTGAGTGGAGACGTTTCGCTTTTTGTAATTATACGATTAATCGATAAGACCTGGAAATATATTTCATCAAACTGTTCCTGCATTTTATCATCTTCGTTGTCTTCAGTATCGGACCCTTCAGTTTCAGGACTTACAAGTTGAATAATTGCGAAGTGCGCGCTTTCAAAGTTCGATACGATTTGCTTTAGTTCTTGATAATAAGATAAAAACAAGTCGCGCTGTGATGAGTCACCCACAGATAAATTACCTATTTCTAAAGCCTTAGCGAGCCGTTTATACGCGATAGTTCGCTTTCGACGTATTGCCGGCAAATCTTTGGCGGTGAATTCATCCTTAGATTTCGATTTCTGTAAAGTACCTTTGCGAGTAGACGACCCTTTAGCAAGAAACGACATGATTGAATTTATTTAATTAAGTCGAACTAGTAAAAGTATAATGCAATACAGATCAAAATAAAACCTGACAATGATAACTGATAAGAGATAAATTCTGTTAATTCTTAGAAACTTTGTAAATTTTAGGTTTAATTTCGACCTTACGTTATGGAAATAAAGGTTACAATAACAACGACGAAAATGCACTCTGCACTTACAACCTTCCGCTACGATAGTGTGAGTACTGTGTGCGCCTGTGCGCGTATCTTGTGATAACGAAAATATTGTAGGTACAACGTAAACGAAGCGTTCGGAACGAAATTTCGCCGTTTGACGGTCGAGTTGTTATTTCAAACTACCTTCAACTTGCAGGTAGAAAATAAATTACGAAAATGATTTTACGATTTTACAATGAAAGTTTGAGCATGTATTGATGAAGTATTTGGGTAGGTAATCAATGTGTAATAAACTAATATTTTTATGTAAGGTTTGTGAACATTAACGGTTGTGAAGAAATGAATTATAATAAGCCGACAAGATATTATTGTGCACCGAAAAGTTTAACTGATTGCACAATAGATCTTAAAATAATTCTAAATACCTAATTGTTCACCTTACTTTGCGGTTTTGATGTTGGTTTGCGATTAATTATTAGATAGATTGAACTAATAACGATGAATGAATTATTGTAAGCCGATGAAATATTATTGTGCACCGAGTAAGATTATGTGATTGCACAACAATAAGTAGGTACCTAGGTAGATAGATCTTACAATAATTCACGGTTTTGTTTTGCGATGTGACTGTTGAATTGGAATAATTACAAGCCGATAGAATTAAGCACCGATGAGATAGTGATTGCTTAATTAGATCTTGCAATAATTCCCGATTTTTGTTAGAAAGAAATATTTTCGATAGTGAAGTTTTGTGAACGTAAAAATATGACGCGTAAGGTAGAAAATGGCGGTATGATGGGATAGTTTAGAACGCAGTAGATAACGATTTAGTGCTTTGATTGATGTAGATTATGTGTTCTAAGCTACGTTGTTACGATTTATGACCAGAAATACCAAACGCATCTGATGATTGGGATGATTTTAAGTGAAAACGTCCCTGGTTTCGGCACCAAAAAGAAATATGTAACGTTGCTTGCACCTATATTAGAAATAGCTCGGTGGCTTTCAGTTACATTCTGGGAACATATACGTATTTTGTCAATTTTACGAGTGTTCAGGATCTGAGGCAGAGCAATACACATGCACTAACGTACCTGGGACTGCTCCGGACCTCCGTTGATGTTTCCACCTGCAATCTTCGAGACTCGGGATATCACGAACACAAAATGTATGTCTTTGGATAAATGGGTTTCTTTCACAGCCGCGAGGCACCAGTTCACACGCGAGATATGTAATTATTTCGATATTATTTGATGCGATGTCAGTTCAGCGCACGCGTTCGATTCAAGATGGATGGTTCTTTATACTCGGCAAGCCTTACGCTCCCATTGGACGAGTGCGCGGTGCATGACAGTTGGTGTCACTGCGTTTCGCTACTGCCCAAGATCTGGTCACTCGAATTTAATTGATAAATACGTTTTAAAGAAAGTAGTACACCCAGAAATAGAAGCGTTTCGCTTTTGCGGAAACGGTACATCCACTAAAAGGCTTTGGTCCGGAGCATTAATATGGCAAAAAATCCAATCAGCGCATTGGGCGCGCATCGCATTAGATTATCAGCGAGGTATTTTATCTTATACTGTTCATCAGTCACGGAATGGAAACAACACAGCCGCTGGCACATAAAAAAATTGCAAGCTTTTTTACAAGCACATTTCATGTCACGACTAATGTTAAAAAACAAAAATGTCCAAGAGCTTTACGCAACTATAAAAACGCCCAGTTGGAAAAACGTCCAAGTATATTTATGCTGCTAAGCGTCGAAACTTTTGGTCCATGAGGTCCATGTACCAAAAAGCTTATTAAACCGCCACGATTTGTCGACGCTGGTGATAAGAGAGCTGGCTCATTCCTCGCGCAGAGAATTTCTTTGGAAATACAACGCGGGAATGCAGCCAGCGTTCTTGGTATTTTACCACACGGACAGATTCTTCATTTTGATTTTTAGTTTAACTGTAACCATTAAGGCATATTTTAGCTTCGTTTAATATACCTTTGTACTTTAATAAAATAAACAATTTAAAGTATAAAAACTTCCAACTAGAAAAATTATCAAATATAGAAAAGGCCAACTAGGAATAAAAATGTCTAACTAGAAAAAAACAACATAAACAATACGTACAATATGTCCAACATAATACAATACATACTGCTTTTCTACTTATATTTTTGGATACTGGCCATTTGTATAAAGTGTCTTATTCAATTTACTCGACGATAAGGCTGAAACATTAGATTTATAGGGACGGGATAACATTAATTTATAGGTTAATGTCAAGGACATAACTGTATTGTGCCAACTTCATTGCGCTTATACTTGAGGAAGTTCTGCTGTTCTGCACTCGCGAATACGCGCAAGCGCCACCTCCACACAACGAGCGCTTATTGGTTGGCGCATCGTTGGTGATATCATCACGTATCAGACAGTGTGTCCACTATCGGGTATTTTGCCGATTTTAAAGGGAATATTCACACTTGTACTTGGTGTTGTTGTATCTTGTTCTTGTAATTGTAACACACTCAACTTGAGTTAATTTGTTTGATTTACCTACTAGTAGATATATGATGAGTAAATAAATAAATAATATTTTTGCTAGATAAAAACTAATATTTAAATTAACATAACTACAAGCCTAACTAATATTATAAGAGCGAAAGTATTGGCGAAAGACTTGCCCGATCTTAAACGAAATTTGACAGGATGATAGAGCACCATGAGGACCTGTCTTAGAACTGTCAAACGCGCCAAGTTAAAATCGTCGTTAGGTTTTCTGTAATTTTCCAATTTCCTGCTCAATTTTCTTAATCTTTCTTTCCATAAGAACCTTCTACAAAGTATTAGAAAACTTTAAAAAAGGCGAATGAAATCGGTAAAGTCGTTCTCAAGTTATGGCGTGACCAAGGTAAATAGGGATTAATTTTAATATATTATATAGATTTCTTACAGTATTTGGTAGGTGTAAAAATTTATAATTATGTGTAATGTGTGTAAAGATCCCAATAGATCTGTTATGACTGAAAATTTGTCAAAATTTTATGTGGAGGTATGAACTACGTGTGAACAAAATTCAGGCGTTGCATTGCCATTCAGCGTAGTACGCCGCCAGCATGCTGGCTACGCTGCCAACTGGTAGTAGACTTGAGCATTTGGACTTCCTACGGTAAAGTACGTTTTTTCTCTCTTTCTTTTGGACATAATTATCTTTGTTTTGGACAAGCCAACTATTTTTATGTTTCATAGGCTAAGTATCGCTTATTTGTTTAGTGTAAGTAAACTTGTATTTTGTTTAGTTAATAAAGGCACTTGCTTGGTTAAATATGTATTGAAAAATACCTAAAATAGAGCTAAGACAAATGTCTACGTTCATAAATGTCGTGTTTGTAAATATATAAGTGCTGAATTTAGCCGAGGAAAAAATAAGGAAAAAAATTTGGGCAAAAATCGTAGCTGGAAACACTGATACCTATATGACATGTCATTTTAAGCTCAAGTAGAAGCGGAGATTAAACGTGTTATCAATCTGTGCTTGAAATAATTAATTATAAATAAGGCTAAATTCTGTGTTTAAGGAAATGGATAGCGTTGATGCAGTTTTATCTGGTGACGATAGGAACAATTCCGCCAGGTTTGTTTTTTACAAGCTTTTATTAAACTTTACATGTTTGTCTATACTAATATTATAAAGAGGAAAGATTTGATTGATTGTTTGTTTGTTTGCATTGAATATGCTCCGAAACTACTGAACCGATTTGAAAAATTCTTTCACTGTTGGGAAGCTACACTATCCCCGGGTAACATATTTTCAAAAAAATTAAGGTTCCTTACTAAAATTCCAATAATGTAACCCAAGGTGTAAAAAATTAAAATTTTAACTTTGCGTGTTTGACAGTTAAGTTCTAAGACAGGACAACGTCTGTCAGGTCAGCTATTATGTAATAAGTTTAAGCATTTGTTTGTACGTTTAGTGCAATACAAATCTTGCAACCCTAACTTACCCACTTCCCAGCGTTCAATTGAGTTTAAATTTGATACACCCATGTAACTTGGATGACAATGCATTAATATGGTACCATGGAGCTTTTCTGATGATGAGGTGGTCAAAGGAAATAATTTGTCAACCCTGTTAATAAAGGGCTTGAAGAGTACAAAACGATAAAGTGAGTAAACACTAAATTAATTATGGCCGCCGCTCCAAAATGGCGGATTACAACTTAACTTATTTTTTTTCTCAAATATTTTCGGATATTCATCTTTGAAGTTATCTTCAGAAGATGATTTTACATCTTTGATTTGGTTTTCCATTGTGAGAAGAACACATATGGCATTATCATTGTTTTTCTTTGCAGTTTTAATTGTAATGATGATAAAATTTACGATATGATGAAATTGACATGTTTAAAAAAAATTGTATATGAGAATTTATAACATGTAATTTATTTTATTTTACGATTAGGAGTAACTGTAACTATTTAATGTAATTGGCTCAATATCGTTTTAATAATATCCGAGTATTATGAACCATTTTTTTTCACAAATTTCTCATAAATCGTTTAACGCAAAAACTGTGAGTGCGGCCCACTTACAAATTTTTCACGTACACTATGAAACTTGTAGCGACACCAAAGAACTAACGTATAGTCCACCAGCAAACAAAAAGGCGGTCAGGGGCTTTTTTTAAAAAAAAAAACATTTTCACCATGGACAAAATCGTCCATGCCTTTATTTGCTCATTATTAAAAATAAAATAAAAACAGGGACTTTGGCGTATGATTGACTAAATAGACAAGATAATATACATATTAAATTTAATACTCTGTTTGATAAGAATTTAAAATTAATTTTTAAAATACAAAAACCTAATATCAAAGCTTGGGAAGGAAAGGTAGCCAAATTAGTCAGATATTTCTATAAATGTTAATCAATTTAATATTTTTTCAGCGGGGAGTGTGAAAAGAAAAGCGGGAGTAAAAGATGCCATGTAGACAATGGGCATGGGATGGGATCCGGGGAGGGGGGAAAGAAGAAAGTGAACTATAATCGTACTAGCCTTCAATACGATATGAGTGGAGAGAAGATGATGTTTATTTTTAATCATCACAAGTTCCTATACACGGATTATTTTGCGTAAGTCAACTTTTGCTATACAAATTATCAATTTAAAAACCCTACTTCAATATTAGTAAATACGTTTTATCGTTTACTTGCATGAGATATTGTTTTCAGTTACTTCGATTTAAAAATCAAAATACTAAACCGATTTTGTTGTAATGTATATAATGTATATGGAACCAATCTGATAAATACAAAATATAAAAATATTTCTTTAAAAAAAAAAAAAAAAAAAATTTAAATTACGGAGTTCTGTACCCTTAGTACAAGTTTTGATAGTATTCGAAAACTTTTTTAGTTTTCGTATTGTTCCATACATTGCTGGGCTGAAAGGTATTCGAATATTTTTTTCGTATTAGAGTGAAGCAATCTATACCGCCGTTTACTACCGATTTTAGTTTCTCCGCGTTTCCGCTGGAGGCGCTATACTAAAATGTATGGAACAATACGTAAACGATTTTTTTTTCGAAAACTATCATATCTGAGACTAAGTGTACTGAGGTAACAAACGAAAAATTGTTATAGATAGTTCATAACACAGAAAAGTTAAACGATTTTTTATTCTTTTCTGTGGTTTATAAAGTGAAAGTAAAATTTGCGCGCTTCAAGGGCACTGTTTAGTAAACATCTATTTTACGTTAGCTGCAGGCTGCAGGCGCTAGCTGACTCATGGGTAAATTCGCCAAACACACCGACTCGTCACCTGGTGACCTGGCTAATAGATTTATCAAGAGGAAAATTGTATTTTGTTAACTTTAGAGGATAGGTTTTAAATTCAAGATTGTTCCTTCACAATTCGGTATAAAAAAGTTTATGCTACCAGTTATAAACAGATTTAAAAAATTATTTATCATCAAAATTGGTTCAGTAGTTTAGTTTTTAAATCAAAATAACTGGATAGTTTATTTAAGACATAGACATTACGTATTTTACTAATTTTAAAGTCGTTTTATAAAATTGATTATTATTTTATGTTGTAATGTAATGCATATAAAATATCAGCTGACGCTACATAAAGCCAACCTGCTCCGCGTTGCGTCTACGCTTGTACGCTTTACATTGCTGGTTTTCAATATTCGAAACTACAAAAACAACACTTAAAGAACAAGTTTAAGGCAAATGGTTATTGGTATTAAAAAAAATAAATAAAAAAAAAAAAAACTTTATTAACCGATTTTTACTGTATTAGATTGTGTATGCTACTTTATATGTATGTCGGCGAGTGCGAGGGGCCAGCCGATCTGCATCAGATATCGTGGTCTACGGCGTGGGTATAGCGGACGTAGATAATGAGACATCGCACGTACAATTTAACAGCTTTATTCCGAAACACTATGATTATTCATTACAATTGCTAATTACTTGAAATCTACTAAGGGACAAAGTGTCCCACCTCGTAACGAACTGCCACCCTCCAAATAAAACTCCAAATTCAAACTGAACTCCACCGAGACTCGCATGTCCGCGCGCCTTCGCTAGCGCCTCTGCCGGACGGTATCCGAACTTGCAAAACGCTGATTGGTTGCCAACGATACATCCGCAGGGTACGTTACTGCAGCATTACACCAGTGATGGCGCCACCTCCATCACTAGTCCTCCAAAAACTAAGCTAGGTGGCGCCTAACAGCCTAACTAAATAATCTAAGCCTTAAAAACTATCCGTCGGTAGTTGCGCCCGAGTGCCGAAACATCAACGCTCTGACATGTATTGTATGTGTACCTACCATGTTCTGACAAATAAATATTTTGAATTTGTGTTAGATAGTATAATAATAACGTTACAGCTTCGGGCGCGTTTCCCCTACTCCCGGTATGTACTTAGTTGTTATTTATCATAGTTAGGAGTTAGGTTAATGTTTATTATGTAATCAACGCATGCAAAAAAACTCTATGTAGCCTGTGGTGTTAAATAAATTTTACATATACCTTAAGTCTTGAGCCCAAACGGCACAAACATGTACCTACATCATATTTGTGTCGCTTGTCGTTTTACCTAGATATTAAATTCGCCTTTTGTATGCAGGAGTCAACCAGATCAAAGAGACGGAACCGAGCATGACGTAGCAAGGTTACAGAAGACTTTTGGAGAAATTGGCTTCACTGTCGCTAAACCTTGCAACGACTACACTCACCAAGAAATTCTTAGTGAATTGGAGCAAAGTAAGTAACTGTACTGAGAGCCGTGGAGGCCCATTTGAGAGACCGCTAGACTTGAAAGCGTGAGGTCGCGGGTTCAAACCCCGGGCCCGTACCAATGAGCTATTTGAAGCTTATGTACGGATTTTCATACCACTGGCTTTTCGGCGAAGGAAAACATCGTGAGTAAACCTGCATACGTACGGAGAAGGAATTCAATGGCGTATGTGAATCCACCAACCCGCACTGGGCCAGCGTGGTGGATATGGCCCAATCACCTTTTCGGGGGTAGGCTAAAAGGCCAGCAGTGGACTGTTAAAAGAGATATGATGATGAAGTAACTGTATTGGAAAAACGACATCCAGAAAGTATATAGTCCATCATATAATCAATGGCGAAGGGTCCATACAATACAATACCTATCGGCTTCCCTCACCGCACCTTTTGATATCAATATTGATTAAAATATTATATTTTTTATAATCAAGTACCTACTTCATTCACTCCAAAAATAAGTACTGAATTTTGTACTAAAAGAACGCCTTTTCAATATGTAAAACCCCATGCGCCCGTTTATCAAAAGAAAAAAAAAACGTTTCTTTTCTGTGGTAAAAACCACAGGCGCAACGCTGACAAGTCCGTTTAGAAGCTTCGACCAAATTAATGGACGGGCCCAGAAGTAGCGTATTTTTTAAAGTTACAAAATGAGCGCCGGCGCTCACTTCGTTTCAGTCGGTCTCTAGCCGTAGGAAGAGCGACACAAGACTATTGTTACATGATAATAAAACATCTGACAAAATTATGCCTTCGTGTGTTTTCCCGAACTGTAAAAACCGCTATCTATTATTTTTAACAAATGTACTGTACATGGTTATAATTAGGTGTTGAAGTAGGTATATGTCCGATGGTTTTGACTCGTTTATACTGAGCAATTTCAATGGTTATGGCCCGTCCATTAATTTTATTTTGTTCGAAGTTTAGAAGCCGGTATCGGCGTGATACGAAGAAATAATTAGTATAAAAAATTTCAATACAAACAGCTATCCCTTTCCCCTCCATGAAATTTTCTATACAGCCCGTCTTGCTCAGTCGCTCATAACTTACTCTCTGTCACGTATATAATTATTAAGAGGGCAGTGTTGATTCCCGAAGAAAACCGAAATTGCCATCTCCTTGGCAATCCTTGAAAAACTCAGAGTCACACAGCGGGTAATGGAGAGAGCTATGCTCGGAGTTTCTTTGCGCGGTAGACTCCGAAACGTGGATATTCGCCAAAGAACCAGAGTCACCGACATAGCTGTTAAAATTTGCAAGTTGAAGTGGCAATGGGCAGGCCACATCGCTCGACGAACAGATATCTGATGGGGAAGAAAGCTTGAAGAAAGGTTCTATAGTGGAGACCACGAACCGGAAGACGCAGCGTAGGTTGGCCTCCCACTAGATGGACCGACGACATTGTGATAGTCGTGGGCATCCAGTGGATGCAAAAGGCAGGCTGTCGTTCAGTGTGGAGGTTAAAGGGGGAGGCCTATGTTCAGCAGTGGACGTCTTCTGGCTGATGATGATGATGATCGCAATCCTTGTCATTTCAGTTTGTACAATGGATCACCAAAGCACATCATGCATTGTCGTTGTAATTCTCACTCACGGGGATGGAGGTGGTATAGTGTATGCAGCTGATATGCCGTATCTACTCAGTAACGTCGTGAATCGCATCTTGCACGCGCCCAGCCTCGCCGGGAAACCCAAGCTGTTTTTAATTCAGGTAAGCTTCGACCGAAAAAAGAAAAAAAATTGTTTAAATTAGAACAGCTGTCAAGGCGTTATTTTTGTAGGAGTTGAGTTTGTGCCAGTTGCACCCGTATAAACGAAAAGTCAGTCATTCGTATTCAGATAGCAGCTGTGATGCGGACAAAGAACTTTGAGACCTAACACAAAAAGGTAAGATCCAAGTTCTTTGGACGCGGAGCTCGACGCGTTGATATAAATAAGAATGTTCAATCAAGGTGTATGTGTAGTTAATTGGTGTCGCTACATGGTTCAGTGTACGTGAAAAATGAGTAAAAGCTACTCTGATCTTAGAATAACTACACAAAGAAACCAAGTACATTAGCAAAATTTAAGCCATTCAAATGGTGTCATATATGGCTCCAAAAAAAATATAAAATAATTTACTATGACAATTTGCGCGCTGAAATCGTACCACAACAAATCAGAAAAGCAGCATAAGAGTTATGGTGTGACATTCCACAGGTAATCCATTAATTTTCTTGCTTAAATCGTTTAAAATAACAATCGAAACATAAGCTACCAAGCGAATTTGTAGCTTACGTTTTGAGAAGGCGTTGTTTGGAAACCTACCTTCTCTGAGTAGTTATTCTAAGACTCTGATATTATGTAGTATTTATTTTTTATCCTTCTGCGCTAAAGTATGTGAGTTTACCAGATAATTTGAAGTTTGCGTGCATGTTCTAGGCATGTCGAGGCGGTAACACGGACCCAGGACATCGCCTGCCGGTCGATGGACGAGCGGTGTTCACCATCCCTACTCACTCGGACTACTTCGTACTGAGATCATCGTTTGAAAGTAAGCCCGTTACTAACATTGATTTATTTTGTACTAGCTGAATCCCGCGGTGCTACCAGCGATTTTCCAATTTTCCTGCATTTTCTGGGAGAATAAGTACCTTATGTCCGTTCATTTGATGTACACTATCATCCTGCCAAAATTCTTTAAGATCGGCTTAGTGGTTTAGTCATGAAAAGCGAACAAACATCAGAGATCAAACATCATCAAGAGAGACAGAAGTTACTATTGCTTTTATAATATTAGTAAGGATACACGTAACGAGCGTCAGCACAGCATACCTAGTGCACTGCGCAGGCGCACGCCGCTGTATTGTATGTATATATTTATCTATGTTATCTATGATTGTATTTAGAGGTGGGCTAAGTTGTTACTTCGAGATCATCGTGACTGTTGTTCCTGTTACTCAAAAGTAACAACAATAAATCACTGTGACTTTGTCACGACGATCATATTGGTCGATTTTTTCCACCTAGGGTTGCGGCCATTGGCCAGAGCTATATAACATAACAGAGCTACTACATTAAAAAATCTCTTTCGCACATCTTCAACATATAAAAGAAAAAAAAATTGCCAAGGGATAAAAAAAATGGCAATCGTTTTAGAGCAATTTCTATGCTAATAAATTATGTTTTTTGGCGGAAGACTTTTTTGGAATGCGGTTATTTTTTTCCTCCTATAAAATCACATATCATATCACAATATCAACACAAAAATTGCTTTATACCATATGAAATAATTTATTTAAAGATTAACATCCAATCGGTGTTTTCTTCAAAAAAAGTCGTTGTCTGTAAAGCCGATCGTGCCTCTCTATCGCTTGTTCCGCGCTCTCGCTTGCACACGCGGCTACGGCAGAGCGTGACAATTTTTCGTGCGTGCAGCCGGCGTTCATCGATTTATAAAACGTTATCACGTCAAAATACTGCAAATGTGCGAAATAGATAAATTTCAAAAAGCTTTGTAACACGTAGTTAGGTAATCGGTGAGGTAGAGTTGCTGATGCGTTCTAAGCACAGAAGAGAAAAAATTTTCGTTTAAAATAGAACGGCTGTCAAGGCATTTTTGCAAGAAATCCGTTGTAGCCAGTTGCACACATGTAAACGAAACGTCATAATATAACTACATAGGAAGGAATGCAATAATTCGTCAAGATTATTATTAATCCAAAAGGTTATGAACGCCATTTTGTTAAAGTTTAAAACTGACCTTCTCGTGGTGCAATACGGTTCAGTTCCCTGTGCATTTTGCGCAATTATTTCGGTAAATGCTGCTATTCCAAAAAAACTGCACGATTCTTGTGCAGTTCAAAAAACTAGTACGAGTTCAACAGTCCTTAACGTAAATTTATCTACGACATAGTTAAAATAGTTCCAAATTAAACTGCACGATAAGCACGAGGGTTAAAATAATTTCGCTAAGAGTTTTTCATCGATTTTGCTTTTTTTATTTAACAAAACTAGTGTATTAACGCATGTGCTTGTGTAATAATATTGAATTATTATCCGTTAAATAAGATTAAGGCAAATTCGTAGGTTTGCGTGAGTGTAGGCAAACAATGGGAAGTTGCAAATGTGATTTTTTTGTGTTGCCCCAGAACTCCATAGAAACTTGATTAAAAAGTTTCCATGACCTTACTAGGTCATGATTTGACCATGATATTGACGTAGGCTATGTTTAGAGTTCGTTTTATGTGACTTTAAATGGGTAGAAAAATAAATATATTACTTGATACGGTTAAATGCTATTTTCGTGAGGAGCCATTAAAAAAAAAACCTCATCCTAAAATTTAGAATGTGGTATCACAGCTAGTGATGGGAAAGTTTTGTGTGCAGTTTTAATTTTATCGATAAACTTAATAGGCATGATGACTAATATTTTTTTATTACCTCATAAAAAAGCTGATCATAAATAGAGCACATCAACGAAAACAAAATAAAAATTAGTTCAAAAATAAATAAAAAATAAATAAATTAGTTAAATTAGTTAAAATAAATTAGTCACTGACTCGCATTTGATCATTATTTATTATTTTTTGTTATACTTTAGGTAGAGTGTGTCTGTGTACTATATTCATGCCAATTATTACGCTTGTACGTATTATCGTTACACTACATTATATATACATTAGATCTAATACAAAAATACGTTAAAATACGTTTGCTGTATGGGGACGCCTCTTTCGTTTTAACTTTTTGACTTTTCAGGGTTTCGTACCCAAAGGGTAAAAACGGAACCCTATTCTAAGCCTACGAGTCTAAGTCTACTAACTTACTAAGTCTGTCCGTCTGTCTATACCATTAAATATTATGGAATCGTGGGTGTGACTTATTTAAAAACGTGGAGTTTTAGTACAGTTGTATGATTATTAACGACTTATTTACCGTGATTATGTTGTGGATATAGAGTTCCTAATGTTTCGGCACAGGAAATGACTCAAAAACGTTATAAATAATGTGTAAATATTCCGTAATCATACAACTAAATAGTGAACAACCGGGATATTATAAAAAGTGGAGTTTAAAGTTTCGGGATCGCAATTGAAGCTGGCTAGGTTTTTTATTGAATAAAATTATCAATAATGAATATCAAAGTTAGTTGATTGAATCAGGCGTCACTTTACGGAAGTCTCAAATGTGCATCACAAATATCTATAAAGAAAAATAATTTATAACTTTATAACTTCCTTTAGTTTGCGTTTTCTTGGGAGTCGAAGAATTTGAACAGGCAGGTGAAACTATTTTAAGCCTCTTTGGAGATTTTTTGGTTGTCTGAGAGTAGTATGAAGACGTTGGTGTTGGTGATATGATTTAATTTTTAACCACTGAATGTAAATAAATAATTTATTTTTGTGATATTGCTAATGGCTTCAAGTATCTTTTATTTGTCGTGATACATATATGTCCAAAAATTTTTTTGAACAAATTGTGCTTGTTTTGTAGGAATCCAATCACGTCTTCCCGTTGCATCAATCCATTTTTGCCTAGTAGACGGATTGCCTGGAAAACTGTAATAAATTCAATGTCTATTTATAAAATAGAAAATTACGGGAAATGTAATAGTGCTAATAGACGAAACGGACTTGGTCCATACGTCTGTTAGTACTATAAGAAAAATCTAAATGTATCGATATCGATTAAATAATGGTAACCACTATTATTGTCAACGGCTTGTCAACAGCTTTGTAATTAAAACACGGTGAAATAATAAAATTATAAACAATTTAGACATACCAGTAATAGGATATGCTTCCTTTTTTTTAAATAAAATCTTTGCTAGCTAGGCGACACGTAATTACAGCGCAAGAAGGCATTGTGGAATAAATTCGATGGAGCAGCTACGCGTTCAAAATCAGTTAGCAATTGTGATACGGAGTTCAACGCGTTGACGTAAATAAGAATGTTCACTCGTATGCCTGGTAACAGATGTTCCTTCTCTTTTCCGTTCTATCTACTTCTCTTTTCTGTGGTTCTAAGTCAATCAAGTCTATTCCAGCTTGTTGCTCTTTACTTACCTTATTATGTGATTGTATTTTCAGCGCATGTTTCGTTTCGGACGACGTCAGGTAGCTGGATGATTCAAGCATTCTGCGACGCCGTGGATGAACAAAAGACGGACGAACGGATGAGCATCTTAGATTTGGCAACTCTAGTCAATCATAAGGTCGCTATGAACAGTTCCAACTCGGACGTGCCTAAGTACGATAAGAAGAAGCAAATCCCAGAGGTCTGGTTCACATTGACTAAGTTTTTACATTTATATAGCAAGAATTGAAGTTTTTTTATTGTAATAAAAAATGCAGCGAATGTTAAAACAATGTAACAAAAAGACAACACAAAAAAAATACAAAAAAAATTATTATAAAATAGCTGATAATCTGAACAGTTTTTTTTGAATACACAGGGATACTCAGAAAACTCTATCAAAAGTAACTTTTAAGCCTTTGCGTTTTGAACACATGTTTTATATGTTTATCGGGACTAAAACTCGAGCGAAAGTTACCTATTTTTACCTAAATGAAATAATGCGCGATAAGTCCCAATAAACATTTAAGCACTCGATCAAGTCCAAACCTTTCAACAATAAAAAAAAAGATCGTTTCTGCCTTTTGGGAGCTACGACGCTAAGACAGACATACAGGCACAAACATTAAACTTATAACAGCCTTTTTGCGTCGGGCGTATAAAAGAGAGAATTTAGTTCTTGGAGGTTTCTCTCACTGAAATTTTGTCAAAAGTTGTTAAAATATGTAATGATCACGTATTGGATTCAGCCATTGTAAAGAGCTGTTTTTTTTCTGAATTATATTTGTTACCTAATACGTACAATGAACTCTTTGGAGCTTATGTACGGATTTTCATACCACTGGCTTTTCGGTGAAGGAAAACATCGCGAGGAAACCTGCATACGTACGGCGAAGGAATTCAAAGGCGTATGTGAATCCACCAATTCGCACTGGGCCAGCGTGGTGGATATGGGCCCAATCACCCTTTCGGGGGTAGGCTAAAAGTCCAGCTGTGGACTGTTAAAAGGCTGATTATGAACGTACGTTCGTTCGTTCTTACGTTCATAAACATGCCGAAAGTGATCAGAGTTCGTGGGTTTCATTCTACTTTTTACAGAGAGCCAAATTACACCAATTTTAGTAAGGTTTTTGGTAAGCTTAGCAAATAAATGTTGACTGAGATGCTAAATTGTTAGAATCTAAGAGTAAAATACTGCAGTGAAATTGTTGCTCAAGACTGCATTTATTTTTGTAATAAGTACACAGTGAAGACATAGCAATAATTGTTTTAACATATCAGTAATATAACTTGACATGTTTTTTATTTGTATTTTATTTGAAATTCTATTAAGAAACTAACATTATCGTTGTCAGAATGCTCAAATAAAATAAAATATACAATTATTATTATAACACCGGCTTGCACTCACGATTATGTTTCTATCGGTCGAGACGATCGACCGGTTTCGGAGCCATTAGAGCCCCTTCCTCAGGGAATACGCGCGCTTCTGGAGAAGGTCGCCCGCGTACTGGCGATGCCAAGGCCGCGGCGGCGGTGCGCGCACTCGCAGAGCGAGCAGCCGCTCTTACTGCCCTTGCACTCGCCTGCACTGCAACCGATGCCTCCGGTACTGGTCTATTCTCTTCCGTTTCGCTTGTACATGGTGACACTTGTGTTACACATTTAGGGTCTACACACAATATACAATTGATAATATTCAACAGACTTTGGAAGAAATTTGTATTATTTTCGAGAATTCATGACTTATTTATAATTTTCATTATAATTTTTTGCTTACGCGCTATAATACTTTAAAAAATAGGAACCTACCGTGAAAGTCAATAACAAAAAACAAGCAAATCGTTCTGAAATAATGCGCCCACTTTTATATGTCTTTCGCTACGGAACCCTACCATATGCGTGTCTCGGCAAGCTATTGGACAGTACCTTTTCTTCATAAAAAAAGAGTTGATTTTTTTTAACTCTTAATGTCTTTTTGCTCCTTAAGTATATATGTATATTATATATTGTGCATGGGTTTTTTTTGCGAAATGCGCGTGCTGACCTACGTTTGGTCTGTAGTTGCAAGTACGCTTGTTAGTTTCTTACGGTAATTTATACTTATGCCAACTTGAGGAACTTTGTTAGAGTAAATCTTGCTTCAGGCATTTGCTTCTTGTTGTGCATGGCCTTGTTTGAGGGTACGAAGGTGAAACGCAGCGCGACTTTCCGCAGCACCCTCGTTATTATCTGCAGCAGGTCGAGAACGGCGTGCCACTCGGAGACCACACTGCAGAGGTCCTGGATCATCCAGGAGCCGGTGACGTCACGGAACGAAAGATGTTCTGGAAATAAAGGCTTCACATTTTCAATCAAACTGTTTTTATGTACGAACAACTTGTCTGTGTTGTACAGTTAAGAGCTGCCATTTTAGTTTCTGAACAAAACTGATAATTTTGTGGGGAACATTTTAGTCATGTATTATTTATTTAATTGTTATATTATGTAGCTAGTTTTATCCTCATTTCTAAATTAATTGTAAAATAGTATGTGATTTCCTCAGGAAATTTCTACATTCAATCAGTTTTCACGGGGTTGTGTGGAAATCCTGAAGCATATACCTTACATATCATATAAGCATATACCTTGTGTATATACACAAGCTTTTGTATTTCTCATATATTGTCGGAAAGTCATGCAAGTTGTAAAAGTTTGTTTGTTGTTGTTTTTTCTAGCTGCTTGGATAGATTTAATAGATCTCCTCACAAAGTGCATACCTACCTTCAAATGAGGAATAGAGCACCAGACAGTCTGCATGGGTGGGTATGACGATGGAAACCTCGTCTCCATCCAGCTGGATCCGTTGACCTTCATCGATTTTCGTACCACGACAAGCCTGAAATATTTTCAATACAAATTATTATGTGTATTTTGTACAAATTTTAAACACAAAATTTAACCGACAACCGTTTTGTTTGTTTGATCGGTATAATAACTTGGTATGTAAGTACTTAGATCAGTTACAAAGTATTATAAAAATATGCTGCTAAAATCCCATACGACCATAGATTTAAAAACATGCATTGTTAATTCAATGGCACCGACTCAGTGGTGAAAAACTCACTCAAACTTTTGGAAAAACTTAGTGTCACACAGCGGGCAATGGAGAGAGCTATGCTCGGAGTTTCTTTGCGCGATAGAATCCGGAACCTAGATATTCGTCAAAGAACCAGAGTCACCGACATAGCTGTTAAAATTTGCAAGTTGAAGTGGCAATGGGCAGGCCACTTGTCTCGAAGAATCGATAACCGATAGGGAAGAAAGGTTCTGGAGTGAAGACCACGAACCGGAAGACGCAGCGTAGGTAGGCCTCCCACTAGATGGACCAACGACATTGTGAGAGTCGCGGGCATCCAGTGGATGTAAAAGGCAGGCTGTCGTTCAGTGTGGAGGTCAAAGGGGGAGGCCTATGTTCAGCAGTGGACGTCTTCTGGCTGATGATGATGATGATGGTGATGATGACTCAGTGGTGAGCACACTTCTGGTGATGAAGTTCAACCAAGCTTCAAGCTTGGAGATAATGGCAAAACCCATCTCTAAAAGGGAGGCCTTTGTCTAGCAGTGGACTTTTACTCGCTGATGATGTGATGTTTTTTTTTTTTTTTTTTTTTTTTTTTTTTTTAATAAATAATAGGCTTGCGTTTGACCACCATCACGCCTGATGTTAAGCGATGATGCGGTCTATGATGGTGATGTGTGTGAACTCAAGTCATATGGCAACTTTGTTTGTCGCCGGTCATTATAGAAGTAAATTTTTATGCATGCAATTATGAGGTTCTTGAGACAGACATACTTGGCGCAAATGTCCGGACCTATACCCAGTTTTAAAAGTACTGTTTAGGGTATGTACCTGCACAAAGAGGAGCTTAGGTTTCCCTGCGAGTCCTGGAGTCCGCTGAAGCATAGTCATGATGTCGTTTACTGAGTAAGGTCTATCAGCAGCGCAAACTTCTCCACCTCTTTCCCCATGAGTCAATATGGCGATTGCCACGCAAGAAGTGTTCTTGTGATCGGCTACACATACTGAAATATTGGTATAATTATGTTTAAAAACTGCCCGCTGTATTACACATCAATTTATCGAGTCTCAGGGCTTTCTGAGCCTAATCTGCTTAGGTGCTTAGGGGGGGGCTCTTATATGGTTACAAGTGTAACCATATAAGAGTTTTACTATCCACCTGGCTCCACCATCAGATCAGTTCGATGGTATCAAATTGTTTAAGTTCACATCTGCGAGGAAGACAGTCATGCCCAGAGTTGAGAACTGTGACCTCGCGACACAGGTTATCCTAGTGTGGGGGACAGTGTTCCACTAAGATACATAATTGTTTATTCTCACCTCTCTTATTACAACATTTGAATACATATAACTACCTAATTAAGATCTTTGTGTACCTATAGCCATCGCCTATAGCCCTTTAATGAATATCAATAAAGGTTTTTTTTTATTTTTTATTTTGAATTCTATTGTCACCTGAATTTTGTTTGGTGTTCGGTTTTGGAATGTCACTCTTGATTGTCTGTGGCGAGCTGTCAGTTCTGACAGAACATATCAGCGCGCTTACAGATTTACAGATACTGCTTTTATTTCTTTTCACCACATCTATACCTTTTAGATCACTAGAATCACTAGATGGACCGACGACATTGTGAGAGTCGCGGGCATCCAGTGGATGCAAAAGGGAAGCTGTCGTTCAGTGTGGAGGTTAAAGGGGAAGCCTATGTTCAGCAGCGGACGTCTTCTGGCTGATGATGATGAAAACCTTATAAAAAGGAGCTAGTAGGTTAAAATTGACTTCCAGGATTTGTTTACATCGTTAGTTAGTTGCAAGGGAAGTTAATATATAGCTAGAAAAAAAAAAACTGGATAACTAAGGGAAAACTCACGCTTCTGAACAGCGTCCATAATATCATCATAATCTAAATCGTGATGTGGAGCCACCTTAAAGCCAAGCTCCCCGAAGGTTTTCTGAAGACTTTCAACATCTTTATACGTGCCTGTTCTTGAACTGTATGACTGGTAGCTAAAAACAGAAACCAAATGAACTTGATGACCGATTTCAAAGACGGTTAGGACGTTTGCAACTTAAAAATATATAGAAATACATCCGGCATTTCTGTTTTTTTCTTCTTCATTATAACTACGTAGATAGTAAACTGATTTAGATTATTACCTGTGGTAATTACTCGAAGCAAATAAGTTTATTTCTTGAGAAAAGTTTTAAATACATCGATATTTTTGGCGGATCATAAATTTACACCTGAAGTAAAAATTATTTAATAAGCCGCGCATTCAGTTTAAAAGTTTTATTCAATGTCTGACATGAATATAATATAATGTTACATATAATTTATATAATATATGTAACATCATGATTCATACCTGTTATGTTACATGCCCTCATGTAACGTAAAATCAATCAATCACTAGAATAAAAAAAAATATCTAAACGTCGCAATCAGTTTAAAATACCCATTTTATTGATTCGTACATGATGATCAATTATTTTTTTCAAAATTAATATTTTTTTATTTAACTCTACTCTGCCTAACACGTCGCCATCTTGTGTTTATGATGACGTTACCTACCCAGTGATAATAGCGGTAAGTGTCCATGTTTCAGCACCAAGAGGCTTACCATCCAGCATTAAACCTTAGACTACCCTATTAGGCTAATTACGATATTGATTTCTTTAGTTGTAACATGAACTCGATTCACACGTAACTTGAAGAGACCCCCCAGATTGTAACAATCGGGGAACACTAATTCTGGCAGCATATTCCACAGTCTAGCAGTTTGCACAATAAAGATTGAATCAAAGCGTGGGTGTTCTTTTTTAGTGTCAATCTGGGTGTCTTCAAATCGAGAGTGAATCGGGCAAGCGTGCTCTATCGTAGACCGCATCATCGCTTAACATCAGGCGAGTTGGCAGTCAAGCGCAAGCCTAATTATAAAAAAAACACTTCATTCGGTTCTTCAAAATATCAACCATAAAACGGTGTCTTTTCGTGGGCTGATAAAAAAATGTGCAGAATATAATGTACTGGATAATATTGAACGGATATGGGTAAGTCAAACGTTTTATATGCTAGGAATTTGTAGGATAGGTAGTAAATTCATACATACTTAAAGTAGACCGACTTCTTGAACTCGTGTTGGTTGAAGATGATCAGGTGTTTATCCCCGGTCATGTCGTAGTAGTCACCAAAGTTATCATATATCACTTGTTCTGTAATGCTGCGACCGACGTCTGGCACTACAGCTCTGCAAAATATGTTTTCAAGGGTTACAGGATGGGCGTTTGCACATAGAATCATTTGTAGGTCTATTTAGATCATCATCAGCCCTGAGTGACCCACTGCCGGGTATAGGCCTCCCTTTGTTTATGCTATTTAGATAATCTATCTATATATATATATAAATGAATCCCTATTTACCTTGGTCACGCCATAACTTGATAACGACCATTTCACTTAAGTACCATATTACTTAAGGGATACTTGATAAAAAGTGATGTATGGAACCTTCATTTAAAATAACTATTAAACAATAGCCTATATACACAAAGGGGTGCAGCGAAGCACCCCCATAAAACAATCTTTTTTTTATTCTTTTAAAATTTAGTCATCTATACCAAAAGTTTCATGCACTTACCATCATGACTATAGAAGTTTCTAAAGAATTAGGACGTACGGACAGACAGAGGGACGGACACAACCAACTTATACGGGATCCTTGTAGTACGTACTACGAAATTCTAAAAACGTAGACTTTTCCATGCCCATTTGTGGGCGCCGCCTTCCAGTTAGTATTGTTATTAGTTAATAGGCAACTTTTAAGTTGCTTAGACAGTTGTTTTAAGTTGAGTTGAGATTTATCTCATGACTCATCCATCAGTTCAGCTCAGCTCAGTTCTACTCATCGAGTTACAAATAATATAAAGTATTAAGCGTTAAGTTTTTTTTTTTTTTTTTTACTGGCCTTTAATAACTAAACAAAATACAGGCTAAAACTAACACTACAAATACAGTTAGACTGCCCATAGACCGTTGAAGGTCTAAAGACAATCCAAATGCTCAAGCCCACTACCAGTTGGCAGCGTACCCAACATGCTGGCGGCATTACCACGTTGAATGGCAATGCTAATGCGTTGAGCCAGAAACACGCCAGCATTTTGGTCACGCGTCGCATTAACCAGGCGCTCTGAAAGATTTTTGAAAATGTGGTGAGCTTCCGGTCCTCAAGAGCCCAATGTCTCGACCCCAAACGCCTCAAATATGTAACCACTGCCGAGGTTAGCATATTTGCGACGCGTGTAAGTATTTGTAAGTTACCTGGCATCTGGTTTTTTAAAAAGCTTGACATCAGGAGAAG
This sequence comes from Agriopis aurantiaria, assembly GCA_914767915.1. NCBI lineage: Eukaryota > Metazoa > Arthropoda > Insecta > Lepidoptera > Geometridae > Agriopis > Agriopis aurantiaria. The sequence goes on from OU611982.1 coordinate 2,934,485, forward strand.
TCTGTTGATTATTATTTTCTGCGTTATCTTCCATTGCGTTAGTATCTTTCGATGATTTTATACAGGCAGTTGTACACTTCTCACAAACAATTCCACATAACCACACACTCTAAGAGAGAGCTGTTTTTAAAGAAAATAAAGTCAGATTTGTATTTTTAACAAACACAACAGTGATGTTGTGAGCAAATAGTATGCCTAATCGCTTCTACTGCGGACACAACACTAGGTGATAAGTTGTAGATAACATGATAATGCATCGGGGACCGGACAGATAAGCTGATAAACTGATGTACTTACCGGTTGTTTGTCGCTATAGCCCAGGGATGGCGAACCTGTATTGGTGGTGGCAATTTGCGATTAAAAATAAACGGTCATATCTTTTGATTGCGTTGACTCACAAGTTTGTTTTTTTCACAGCTGAAAGAAACCATAAACCCAAGTATTTGATACAAATTTCAACTTGATACCTTTCGAGCTCTTGAAAAAAGGGTCTTGAAGGGACAGACAAACAGACGGACAACGAAGTGATCCTATATGGGTTCCGTTTTTTCTTTTTGAGGTACCTACGGAACCCTAAAAATGTGGCCAAGCATTGCCATCAATTTTGACTTAGTGACTAAAGAAAGAGTAAAAAAAGATGCAATGAACTTAGAACTGTTTATTTGGAACCCGAAATATATTCTACAGCAATTTTAATATATACTGTTAAATGTTTACTTTAATAAAAGAAAAAGTTTGTGTGGTCAACTTTTTTAGTTACGTGGTAACGAAATGTCTTGTTACTTATTTTAGTCTCAAACTTTGTTATTTTTAGCAGCGAAATCTGCCCTGATATAGTCGGAAAGGAACGATGCGATGTTATAAAATAACGTTATCATGAAGGAAGATTCGCTTCGCTTCGAGACCTGGGAGATGCCCTAATACTAAATAATTTGATCACAGTTTTTTTTTGTCTTTTCTGTGATTTTAAGTTGCCTAGTTTAACACAAAGGATGTTACGTACTCAATATTTTAGGGTATAATATTTTAATACTAAAAGGTCAAATTTCGGTAAGAATTAAGAAAAATATGGACACCAAAAGTATCTTTGCATCTTAAGTATTATATTTTCTGAATGTGTTCATTGCCTAACCCTCTACGATATTTGGTGTGTCCGATAGATAAGTGGGCAGAAAAGAGATCATGCAGACCCGATGCACACTTTCCTAAATGTATCTACCTATGTGGTAAAAATAACCTTTCGCAGGATTTGCCAATCTTGTAAAAATATGCTTTTTTCTTTCTTCTGACGTATCTATGGATTTATAGATATACGCATGCTGGCTTTGACTAAGACTTGGTCCAAATTTTCACATTTATCGTTATAAGAAGTAAAGGTACTAATCGTACCTACGATGTGGAATGACCACAAATCTGTTAGTAAACGTCAAATTCAGAAACTGGCGCGCAGCGTAACCTTCCGCAAACGCTAAATTATGGTAAATGATCCATAAGCGGCTTGCTTAATCTAAACTAATATTATAATGACGTAAAATTTGTGACTGTATGTTTGTAAGGGGTAATCTATGGAACTACTGAAGCATAGTTCGATTAATCGAACAAAATCATTTCACTACTAGAAAGAAAGCTGCACTTTCCCTGAGAAAAACCAGTTTGACTAAATAGTTTGTCTACGAGGAAGCCCGGTTGGTCCAGTTGGTAGTGAACCTGCCTTCTGCGCTTGGGGGCGTGGGTTCGATTCCCACCTAGGACAAACATTCACGTGATGAATATTTGTGTTTGTTCTATATCTGGTTGTTAATATCTATTTAAGTATGTATTTAAAAATATATGTATGTATATCAGTCTCTGGCAGCCATATCACAAGCTTTGCTTAGTTTGGGGTCAGATGACCGTGTGTGCAAAAATGTCCCGAATATTTATTATTATTACTTTATTTTAAGCACTGACAAATACGCCTCATTTGTTCATAATACGGGGAAAAAGCTAGTCCATTATAAACCGGATCCAGCCTGAAATTTCAAGTAGGTATGTTGACAACTAAAACTGGTTATTCCTTTTAAATTTTCCATCAATTTCATAGCATCTACGCACTACCAGGCCTGTCCAATTGCGATTACCAAGCCAAGGGTCTTGAGCCCGCTCTGGCAGGCGTTTTTAGGGTTCCGTACCCAACAAGTGTAAACGGGACCTTATTAAACCCCTTCTCTTTACAGTTTTCTTTTGTGTTTCATACACTTTGTCGAGTGTGAATGACCGTTTTCTATAGAACTGCAATTTTTTCCCCGCAATTTTAGAATTAGTCAAAGTTGTTCATAATGATGGGAACTAAGGATTCAGCTTAATATACCTTTCCGCGTATATAAAAGCGAAATACGACCACTCACTCACTGACTGACTAACTCATCACTAAATCTCGAAAACTAATTGATCGACGAAGTTGAAATTTGACAGGTTTCGTTGGGGTGTAGAGAAATAATTTTGCGAAACGGCTAAATTAACGAGGGCAAACGAAGGTGCAAAGTTTATCGAAAGTGTACTTGTATTTGTACCCAATTGAAATAAAGATACTGAATACTGAATATATGATACGCGTAGGTAGGTACAATCGCTTTACATCAGGCGAGTTGACGGTCAAACGCAAGCCTATTATTAAATAATAATAATAAAAACATCTAATAATAGATATATGTATTAGGACTTGATAGCTGGATTATTAGTACCTAGTCTTATTTATGATAAAGCCACTTTTTCAGAAATCTCACTGAAAATTTACGTCACTTCCCCTACGCCTGCAAACTCATTCTGTTTAATAACTGACCTGGAAAATGGCACTTAACTTTGATATCATTAGGCAGCCGGAAATTAAACATCAATTCATACTGACAGTACTTTTAACTGATCTAAGCAGGAATGATCTAGGGAGCTTTAGGACTGATGGTAATCAGAGGTCATCAATCAAAAAACTGCCCCTGTCAGCTAAGGGAAGGTTATATCCGTTGGGGAAATCAAGTTAAAGCACAGAATACATATAAGTACAAGTACCTAAGTACAGGAGATTCGCTCCGCAAAATCATTTAAATAAGTAGCGACTCTTTCTGTTACACAATAAAGTGCAATTCAGGACGTGCGAGCGCTAAATATCTACAGTTATATTTTAAATATCTAGAAGTGGCTCTCTGTCTATCGCGTAATTCTTGTCGCGGTATCTCTGTCTATCGTGCGGCAGCTGGCGCGGCAGGTCCGACAAGTAGGCTACTTGTAGTGCGGAGTGCGCCAGGCCTGGTTAAAGTATGATATTACGTTTACTAGGTATCCTCTATTTGAAGTACCTACTTAAGCCTTACCGTACCTTATTTTTTTGCAGTATTCTGTTATACAGAGTGCAAGGGAAATGCTCCAGAAAACGAAAACTGGTGATAGTGCAGTAGATAGATAAAACAAAAAAAATATGCCCTTTTTAAACAAAATAATATCATTATGCAAATAAAATATAGCAGTTGACGAACTATATAGATTATCCTGGATCGACTTGTAATAATAACCCCTGGTACACCAAGTTAAATGAGGTGAATCACGGGAAGAGAAAAATGCCCCTGGTACAGCAGGAAAGGCAGGCTGTCGTTCAGTGTGGAGGTTAAAGGGGGAGGCCTATGTTCAGCTGTGAGTGGACGTCTTCTGGCTGATGATGATGATGACAGCCAGGTGAACTGTGTAGGTGGACTTAAATAGGCTTGTGTTTGACTCTACCTCGCCAAGGGACGAAGCACACTTTCCTTGAAGAAACCGTTAATTTAAATAAAACCCTAGCTCTTATCTCACATTTGGCTGCCAAAAAAACATTGCACAATGCATGCGATTCCAGCAGTACTGTCGCTCGAGCACACTTCCGGCGCGAGTGGAAGTGCAGTCATCTGCACAGATGACAATATAATACATGAAGATATATATGTATAAGGATTTGATCTGGCTGCGTTCATTGGCTATCGCACGCACTAATAAACGATGCGAACTATTCGCGCGAACAATTAGAAACGAGTGAATCGGTTCCTTCTAGGCAAGCGTGCTCCAAAGTAGACCTCATCATCGCTTAACATCAGGCGAGATAAGTGGTCAAACGCAAGCCTCTTAATTATAAAAAAAAATTGGGGCCTAAACTGTTTCTACTTGGGGTAGTATTCTGGCTTGCATTGCGTTGCGTTTTACGAACGTTTGTTTCTTTGACTAGCATGAATATTTGCGTACATAATACATAAATGTTGAGATCATTTAACTTAAGAGATAGTTAAAGAGATAGCAAGAGTAAGAGAACCTATTTAAGAGACTTAATATACAATCTATCTATACCTATATATATAAATTAATCCCTATTTGCCTTGGTCACGCCATAACTTAAGAAAGACCTTACCCATTTCGTTATTTTTTTAAAGTATTCTTATACTTTGTAGAAGTTTCTTACGGAAAGGAAAAGAAAGAAACTTGCTCGGAAAAATTTAAAATTTCAGAAAGCTTATCAGTGTTTTTTTTTCTCTTTAGCCGAGAGAGTGAGACAAAGCTCAATGTAAGATTAATATGAAAATGTTTTTGAATCTGTGGTACGTCCCTGGTTTATATTGTCTACCAACCTATTTTACCTATATTGTAATTATCCTAAAATAAAACAAACAAAATATTCAATGATGAATTGTATTCTAATTAAACTTATGTGGAAACATGAATTCTTATAACATGAATCTAAAGAAGGAAACACTACAATATTCTTAATTATGAAATACTTATTAAATTAACAAATGTCTTTCATTATGTCATAGATCAAATTAATATAACAAACATAGGTTTTGGCTGTGAACTGTGTGAAACCATTACTGAACTTTTTAAATAATGCCATAAAATATAGGTCATAATTATGACATTTATGACACGCCAAAAATGGCACGATTGTATGTTCCAACAGCGAGAACACTCATTACAACATTAGGAATATAAAACGCAAAGTAAAATCACAAACCATTTTTGCAAAACTGTGCCGTAAATGAGCCCAAGTAAGGTGAATAGAGACGTTAAAGCTCTTTGTCCCGAGTATTAAAAGTTAGATGAATAACTTTCATAACGTTCGCAGAAAGTTTGAGAATCAGAATGCGTTCCGAATCACGCTAACGCCGCAAATAAGAACCAAGACTGCACAAAGAAATTATCTTTGTGCCGTATTGGTTTTCCATTAGCACTGTTGGCGTCGCTGGTACTAATTTGGGTGAGAATTTATTTTTAAATTTTTATTTTATAATATCAACTAACTTCACGGGATATTATAAATTGGATTAATTCTCTTAATATATCGGTCGTGTTTGCCCCAAATGTTTGATTTTGTTTTAGTACCTTAGGATTTGATTTGTCCGACTAATAATCCTCTTATAATATTATGTCTGAATAACAACATTATTAGAGCAATAGCGATTGTGCAGCTTCTGCACAGACCATGTCGCCCCTGCCTACCTACCTATCATACCCCTGCTGCCCCAATCCTTGTGCATTCTACAAGACTTGGACTTGGAGCCATACCCATCGACAAAAAGAAAGTTCCTTTTGTCGATGGCCATGCCGTCACTTTTCCTAACACGATTCAGTTTAGGTGACTACGAAAAGTTGCGCGATCGCAAACTGTATCTCCGCGCGTTAAGGTCCACGTTCACGTAATTTCCAGCAGTCAATTAAACTGAATCGCCGTTGTACAAATTTTCCCGAGATGCAAAACAAGGAGGGAGAGGCCCTTATAATTTTTACAACACATTTGCTCAAAAAGTGCACTTACGAAGCCTGTATACATCGTTCGAAAGTTAAACATTTCGGATCATACAACGGAGCGTGCGGAAATGAATTTGTCCGCACGCTCAGATGTATAGCACCGTGCGTGTGATTTACGGTATTTTTTTAATTTCCATCATAATTACATAAGAATTCCACAAAAGAGTTTCATATTACGAGAATAAATAAACTGAATGATCAAACCTCCTTGGAAGCGCTTTTGCTCAATACGTTTGTCTCAGTTTAATAGTAAAGAGAAAATGAGACGAAAGATGTAGTTCTAATTTTCACCACGTGATAGTGGCGCTATTTGCATGTTCGCGCCATTTTCTTATTATATTATAGAAACTATTGTTGTGACTGATATTAAGTTATAAACAAAAATTGTTTCATTTGTAGCCTTTTTTTCTCGCAAATGTGTTGTAAAACGTTGTATGGCACACGTGCGGATTGGTTATTACAAACTCGTGACTATGGTAAGCCCTCGACTTCGTCTCGGGCTTACATTCGTCTACTCGTTTGTAATAACCAACTTTCCGCACTTGTATCATAAATAACTATTACAACACATTTGCTCAAAAAGTGCACTTACGAAGCCTGAATACATCTTTCGAAAGTTAAACATTACGGATCATACAACGGAGCGTGCTGTAATGAAACGCATCATACAACGGAGCGTGTTGTAATGAATTTGTCCGCACGCTCCGTTGTATAGCACCGTGCGTGTACTTTACGGTATTTTTTTAATTTCCTTTTTTTGTTTTTTTCTCGCAAATGTGTTGTAAAACATTGTATGGCACACGTGCGGATTGGTTATTACAAACTCGTGACTATGGTAAGCCCTCGACTTCGTCTCGGGCTTACATTCGTCTACTCGTTTGTAATAACCAACTTTCCGCACTTGTATCATAAATAACTATTTGGATCATCGACACGACAAAGAATTCTTTCTCTATTCACACGTACTACGCAGCCCGAGAGTGCCGAATGTAACCCTACCTACGTTAAAACGTGTAACAATTACATCTGTGATTAATTTTACTTTTAACCATTATTTTGAGAAGGCACATGAATTTTTTTCTTATAAATAAATGTATCGATAGTGCGGCGACAATTATATTATGTCTTCACCAATTCAGTGTTACTAAAAAGCAAAATTATTTTTCATAAGCTACAATAATCGTGTACTTACAATTTTTGTATTGTTTTCTTTTTTAAATAATCAAGTGATGTAGTTAAAATCGTTATTTTACCAACAGCCTTCCACCAAGCTCTATCAGTCAAACCGTACTTTGCCTAAAGCTCTCCTTGCATCAAACGATATACTGAGCCAGTATTCGAATTAACATTTTCTCATATTATAATCTTTTGTTTTGTTACTGAGTCGACGCGTTTAAAAGCCACCCTTCTACACATATTAAAAAAAAAAAAACCAGTTAGTAAGTATACTTAGTATGTAAAAACCTATTAGTCATTTTATTATGGGGACTGACGTAGTTTTCGAACATTTTGTTTATATTACACTGGAATCACTTACTCTGACTATAGATTAACACGTTTTCAGCCGTCTTTTTCAAGGTGAGTGAGCGCGCGCGACTCTGTCTCGCCTTGCACTTGTTACACACCTTGAAAAAGACCGCGGTTGAAACTATAGTCAGAGTAACCAGTTTAATCATACGTGAGTAATTCCCGTGTAATATAAACAAAATGGGATTAGACATTGTCTTTAGTATAACATCGCAAAACGGTTAAAAGCCATTAAAAAAAATATATTTTTGTTGATGTTGTTATTGTTGATTTCTTTTAATATTGTTATAAGATGGCCGAGGAGATCGAAAAATCTAAATAATATTTTTTGTCGATATAGCTCTATCAGTATTATATTTGTTTAATTTGTAGTTAAGTATAACAAAAGTCACGAACCCGGAGTCCGTAGAGTTGCTTATAAAATGCAATAAAAAATCATAAAAATTACTTTAAAACGTATGCAATATAATTCTAAAGATAATGTCCAATCGTCATTTTTAATTACTACTTAGTGGCTTTATATCTTCAAAAAAGAATGTTTAGAAGAAAGCTGTGACGGGGAGCGTATTAAATATCGGTATGGTCGAAGATGGTACATAAAACGCGCCTAGCTAGTATTAAGAACTGGCTCTCAAGTGAAGCTGTATTAACCGTTAGCTGCTTGACGATGTTTGTCTTAGGAATAGTAGCCAGATGAACACTGAAAGTGCTAGTTTAGGTAATTCCAATCGCACGGCTGAGTGTTCGTTTGGTACAAGAGTAGCACAAGTATAACAAAATGTATGACTCTTACATACTATATAAAAATACAACAATTTACTGTAAAAACTTGCCCGACTCATGATTAGCTTGCGAGCGAGTCAAATGTTTTCTGACGTGGTTCCTAGATGATATGCCACAGATTGTAATCTTTTAATGAAAACGCTATATTTACATGTTATCTTTTAAAAACAAATATTTAAAGCTTGAGCTTAGCAATTCATAGTAAATATTGTTTAGTTTAAAACGGCGTGATCGAGTAACAAAAGGTGTTACAGTAACATGTTACGCGTTTCAGTTGAGGTCATGCACAAGCCTACCTCACTCGACTAAAGCTGGAAACAAATTATCGGACGCGGCTGACGGACGCAGCTGACGGACGCAACATAAAGGTATCTAGATAATGAATGTACACTGAGCTGTGCATACTATCAGACGTAAGTCGTGGACATAACCATGGGCTGACCTTGAGCCTTCGGACGTCCGACAGTAATCTGGCGCGCCGGTTGTTTTTGTCAGCCGTTGTTGTCTTTTGAAAGACTGTGCACACTTATCAGTCGCGTCCGTCAGCCGCGTCGATCAGCCGCGTCCGATAGTTTGTTTCCAGCTTGAACTGTCATTAGAAAATCCGCAATGTGCACCTTGTAGTTTTTTCATTTCTGGCCACACACTTGGTTTGACATGTCCATTCATTATGACTCTCATATGAGTAGTTAAAAACAAGTTTTACAAATAGCCTTTTCAGAGTGTAAAGTACTACAAAAACCCGTATGTAAGTACTTTACACGAAATAGCGCTTTCATTAACTGATTATAGTACCTTATCTTGTACAGCTACCTTTATTATTAATATACAAAACTTCTATTATCTATTTGTATTGTTTTTTCAACGTACTATTAATTATTGAATTTTAAGAATAAAAACAGTGACCAACATTTAGTAAATAATTAGTTCCAGAGAATATTGATATTTTATCATCATTACACTGTCAAATTAAAATTATTTGAACGTGTAAATATATATCGTGTGAATGAAACGAATCATTTGTTTTTAATCTGTACCAGTCTTAGCTTACTTTTGATTACATTACTTTAATTTGATCCCAAAACTGGTGATGAGTAGCCAGAATGATATTAATTTTCGTTTTTTATTCATGACTTTAACCAAATATAAGCGATATGACAACGATAAAAGCATTATGTACAGTCGTACAGTCGACAGCGATAAGAATTCACGGGTTTTTCGTAATAAAATTAGGTTGAAAAAAAGTGTACAATGAAATAAAGAAAAACTGCAGTCAAATCACAAAACTGGTATTTTAACTAACAGTTATTTCAAATAAAGATTATCAATTAGGTAATAAAATAATAATCCAAGTTTGCGTAATATATTTTGTTTGCAATAAAATATCTTTAAGGTTTATAGTTTTAAAAAAAATCCATAAAGTTTTATTCCAAAAAACCCGTAAACTCACAAAAACAAACACAAATACTGCCAACTACCAACTACGCTAGAAGTAAGAAAAATATATATTATAATTATGTAAACATTTACATAGAACTACTTTTTATAAAAGCTCGTGAAAATATTTTAGTGTCACACAAACTTGTCTTTTACATTTTGTTATATTACTAAATTTTAATTATAGAAATATATACTAGTAATGTATAAATAACGGTCCAGCGTTAAAATTAATATATATAATTTTATAACACTCCAATTAAGAAAAACAGGAAACAAAATAATTAACACTACGAACACTCAAAACCTATGAAATTCAAATTAAAAAAAACCTTACACATGTCTTTACAATATGCTGCTTAAAAGTGACCCGCTTTTTCTAACTGTCTAAAAGATGGGTGTCATCTGGGTGTAGACATTTATATGACTATTGCTTCAGCAAATGTTTATAAATAAATCATTCTATCTAGGCTGTCTTTTGAAAACGACGAAACTATTAAATGCATATTACACTGGCCTCGAATGATGTCATTTAAATAAAAAAGCAAGAGCACGATATGAGCGAAGGCGAAAATATTTTTCGCTCGCAATTTACATTTTCCAGCAAGTAAGTATAGTATATAAGTATACAAGAAGAATTTTACTGTTGACATATTAATCTAGACGTATGTAAAGTACAATTTTTTTTAAACAAACCGTCCAAATATTATAGTTTTGTATTTCGATTCTACATCAAATCTATGGAAGCCAAAATGTGACGACGACATTGCTAAAAGCGTCGTCAAAATGCGACAATGTTACTTTAATGTTATTACTTTACAAACGTATATACGTATTTTAATTTATTATTACTCCCAATAACGTTTGATTATACTATCTTCTAATTATACATAACAGAGATAGCTGTTTGTTGTGTGATCCTATATTTCCATTTAAGATAAGAAAATATTTATTACTGGTCCAAAATATTTATGAAAGGAAGCCAAATCAACGATTAATAAGAAAATACAAATACAATTATAATTAAATATTTTTTTTACATTTTAATTACTTAGAAGAGCTATCCCATCAAGATATTTTTTTTACATAAAAACGTATTATTTTCAATATTTGAAATTCTTGATTGTGGTACAGACCCTGCCTCGTTTAAGCGATTTACAATCTAATACCGATATAGCCAATGTCAGTATTATATCAATAATTCATTAATAAATAGGGCATTTGATTATTATAACAATTATTGCATGCAGATTATAAGAATTAAATCTTAGGAATTAATCGACAATAAAAAAGGTGGTGTGCTATGTGTGATTTTATTGAACCCTTAAAATTTAGTTGAAAAATTAAAATGTAGCCAAATACCCTATTTTACGTTATTATAATCTATAATCTACAAAAAGCTTGACAAAACATCCTAGGCCGATAGGAACTGAAAAATCACTACAGCTTAACAAATTTAGATAACCGATCAAAATCAAAAGTGTACTAAAGTTTACTAAGAATTCCATCAAAGTAGAAAATTAAAAATTCAGCAATTGCAGAAAAAACTACACTTATTCTAATTCTCACTTACTTTAGTTATAAAACTTACATCAGCACTGTGTCTAACAGCCAATGAATACGTCATTTTAATTACACCATTAATTAGTGGAGATACTTTAGAAATACTGCAACGTTCAATGTTGAGACTGTATTTTTTTCGCTCAAACCAATTTTTACGATTTCGCTCTTTTGATGATTTTGATTAATTTATTTCTTACGATTATGAAATATGACAAGTATTGTAAACTACGAGTAGTTTTGGTAATTTTTTTAAAATCTTTTCTAAAGCATCTCCACTGTCCAAAATCCGCTGTGTAACATGCGCCTCGGAAATTCAAACTGATATATAAATCCACTGTTTAAAGTTCAAGTCTCGATATCACTGGGTGTTAAGGTGCAAGGTGTCGAGGCGCGTCCGCAGTGGTGTTAAATCCTGTGACTATGATAACTCTTGCTCTTCCCAGTCTACGCTCGCCCACTGTGGCAGCTCCGTCTCGTATTCCCAGCCGGGGCCCTAAACAATAAAATAAAGTAAAATTAATTGCGAATATAACAATTTTGAACCTGTATTTGTTTGTCCATTTATTTTGCGGCAACTTTTCATGGAAAAAGTGGGGTGTAACAGGTACATAAAGTAGCAGCCTATGATATAGTCCCATAGCAGTTTTTTTAATTTTCATAATCATGCTGTATAAAAATAAAAAAACAATCCGGAAATATAATTTTGAAAAAAAATATATCTGCAAAGTATAAATTATGTCATAGGCATTCACGTCACATTCCATGTATCCGTTTCGAAAAAAATACACCCTATTTTTGATATACCTAATACCGTACCTATTGTGGGGGCATAATAATATAGGTACTTACGTTACATACATAAAATCATAATACTATTGCCGTGAAATACGTTGAAAGAGTCTTATACAATCTGAGTATTTTCAAGCTGCTAGTGAGTCGGTTCCCTTGAGGCAAACGTCATTGAGTTCCTTACATCGCAGGCATTAGGTCTTCCGACTCCGTCATGTATCTGCACACTTAGAAGTACAAGGTGGGTTCTGCAATTTTTTATTTTATACCAGAATTACTCACGTATGATTAAACTGGATACTACAACTATAGTTTCAACCGCATTCGGCCGTCATTTTCAAGGTGTGCTCGCGCGTGGAATTTTCTTGATGGCGTGCGTTGTCTCTCTTTGCACTGAACCGTTTCAGATTAAGCCACGCGCGCAATCACCTTGAAAAAGTCGGCGGTCTTTTTTAAGATGAATGCGGTTGAAACCATAGTAAGAGTGACCGGCATGAGTGTCATTCCCGTTTAAAATAAACGAATTGTAGAACGTACCTTGTACTTCCAAGCGAGGAGATACATGACGAGGTCACGGGGTCGTGGGTCGTGGCACTCGTAGCAGTGCGGGTCAGTGGACAGCAAGTCGCTGCCACTCAGGGCGGGCACCGCTGGAGTGCAGGCTGTCTGCGTCGCCACCGTCACTTTGTAGAACGTACCTTGTACTTCCAAGCGTGCAGATACATGACGAGGTCGCGGGGACGCGGGTCGCGGTACCGCACGCGGCATTCGTAGCAGTGCGGGTCAGTGGCGAGCGAGTCGCTGCCACTCGGAGCGGGCACAGCTGGAGTGCAGCCCGTCTGCGTCGCCACCGTCACTTTGTCCGACTGTGAAAAAACAATAAATTGTATAGTTTAAAAAATTCTTTTTATTGGCCTAATTAATTCCCATACCTATTTCATTCGTACATTTTTGAAAAAGTCACAGTGCTAACTATTTCAAACCCGTTGAGAATTATCTAAAGATTAGATTAATCTAAAGATTAGATTAAAGATTATCCCGAAAAACAATTTTAATAGTTTTTTTAAACAAACATGTTTTTTTCTAATTTGTTTGAAAACATTTAAAAGAGCTCTAGGACTGAATTCTTCATAAAAAGCAAGTCTAGATTTCAGCGTAAGCCGATAATACCCCAGAAGGACCAAAGGTACTTCAGTTCCTCTGCAATAAAAGATGTAAGCACAAAGGTTTTCATAGACGGCGTGCGGCCTTTATGTTCATTGCCCAAGGGTTTTGGGTTCCTAAACCCTAGTTTGGACGTGCCCAGAAGAAAAACGAAATAATAAGAACAAATCAAGTAAGAAAGCAGTTTTATCACACAGTTTCGAGCTCCATCATCTCTCGTCAGACTCTCGTCATCATTGAGTATTGTATCACATGGAAAGTTCTCATGGCAATGAAATGAATGAGTCATCCGTATTAATTATAATAAAGAATAGAATAGAACTTGACTGCTTTACCTTCGCATCGTTGGAATCTTCGTTGAGAGCCGGCGAGGCGACAGGGGACGGCGCTAGGGTGCACACGGGGCCTGTTGAATCCATCACTTCTGTAGGGGCCTCCGCACCGCTTGATGGACTCGGCAGAGTCTCTATAGAAAAATATTTGTGATAGAAGTCATATTTATATAGCACCTAATATAATATTAACCTAATTTAAATGAACATAACCTAATTTATTTATCTCTATTTCTTCTGCACTGTGCATAGTGTGCATCTCACATGGTAATAGGGTCAGCTTTTTTATATTTTCCCTCCTTTTCTCGAAATCGTCTTCGGAAACCTTACACTCTCTCAAGTCTTAGCACGACATCTTTCCACCTTCTCTTGGGCCTGCTTCTGGATCTTCGACCAGGGATGGAGTGGACCAGTTGTAGTAGTCGTCGTGCTAGTTGCTTATGTAGTCAATAGGTCTCCTATTTTGAACGGATCTGACAATTAAAAATGTAGAATAAACGAGTACCTTAACAATGTATGTATCGTAGATGAAAGAATCGAAGTGTTTTTATTACTATCCATAGCCCATATTACTTTGTTCGAGCATACCGTCATTTTATTAGGGAGCTTGAGACATGTATAGTGGATGATATATGACTAGTCCCTTCGAGCAGGTTAATAAAACTCTTACGTGTCATAACAGTTGAGGGTGTGACCCCGGGGGCGGGTGATTCGAGCCGCGGCGACGACTCCCTTGACGCCGGCCCTGTGTCGCAGTCGTCTTCACCAACTGCAAAACGAGATATCGTCATATTTATATTACACGGGAATTACTCACGTATGATTAAGCCGGTCACTCCGACTATAGTTTCAACAACATATAAATAAAATATGTGAAAACCACGTCAGTTTCCATAATATGATATCGTTACATTCAACATTTTGCTTTGTCGATAAATCTTTTCAATAAATTGTCTAAAATAAACACAAAGCAGCAAATTGTAAGACTTAATATACCTAGTACGTATAAAATTTTTTTTTTAATAAAGTAGCTCATTCTTCATTTTGCAGGTGTGAGGCAAGAAAGATCATGGGACTCACATAGTATGCGATCATTATACATCTCAATTATATGTATATAAAGACAAAAACTATAACAGCAAGATGATGATGAGATGTAGATTACGTGCGTTGTGGCAGTTCGGACTTCACACTCTGACAAGCCGTATAGACTATTATAAAAGAACCAGACATCCATACATACATTTTATGACATAGATGGCAAACAAGCTAGCAGGCCGCTTGATGGTAAGCGATAACCGATCACATACCAACGAAGATAACATAAACAGCATACCTACATACTTTCATAAACAACAACAACAACATCACCCAACAACATTACCCAATTTCTGCACAGTGTAATAAAATAGCATTCTCCCCCTCAGAATGTCAAATTTAAAATACACCACACTAGAAATTACATGCTAAAGACAAAGAACCTCCGGGAATATGTGAAGCATGTTAAATGATACATTTTTTGCTTTTGAAGCCTGAAAACTTCGGCACACTTAGCGGGCCGAACTTATGGTATGCGTTGAATTTTAAGCAATCTACAGGTTGTAAAGGAAACGCTCCTGAAAACGAAGACTGGTGATAGAGCTGGTGATTGCTGATGATAAAAACGCTGTTGTTTTAAAAAAAAAAATAGCAATGTAATGCAAATAAAATATCAGCTGACGCTAGCTAGAGGTCGACGAACGACCTGGAGGGTTAGATAAGACCCACTTTCTGTTACATACAATTTCATCTTTCCGCAGGCGTTAACGCTAACAGAAAATGGGTCTTGTCTAATCCCTCTGCATCGGCGCACGCTTGTACGCTTTACATTGCTAGCTTGCAACATTATACCTTATACTTGTTGTTTTAATGTTGTTTTTGCGGTTTACACAAAAACAACATAAACAATAAGTATAAGGCAAATGGCAATTATTGGTTTTCAATTGTGTTTAGATAGTATTAGCGACCCCCCCCCCCCCCCCCCACGACTTCGCACGAGTGTAATTCATGTGCGAAGCCGGGTCGGGTCGCATGTAAACCTAAACATGAACTTCCGTGATCCCGCGTATACATAAACCTCCGTGAAAAATTACCTACTAATCGAAATCCGTTGCATGGTTTATAAGTCAGCGTTAGCGGTCAAACAAACAGACAGACGTGGAAAGCGACTTAAATTTATACTATGATATAGAGTTATAGAGAGATAATAATAGCGGATAACCACGGTTACAAAAGTTCTATAAGCGTATTGGTTATTGGCCATTTGGTGGCAAATACATTTTACTCTAGTTACCTTTGTCATCAGAGACTGGCTTCGAGAACAGCAAATCATCGTCAGCCGAGTCGACTCCCAGCCAGTTCTCAGCGTTGTGGATCGCTATCAAGTCCCGGACGAGTTGCTCGTCTGTCTTGCCCCCTGTGTCGCCGCCTTTGCCCCTCAAGGGGCCAAACACGGGGTGGTTGTAAAGTGGATCATTTACGACTGGGTAACCTATAAACAATTACACGTTTAAAGACAATGAACAATACCAAAACTGATGACAAAAAAATCAATTTCGATTAATCAATCGTTTTAATCGTAATCTATACTAATATTATGAAGAGGAAAGATTTGTATGTAAGTATGTTTGTAACGAATTGGTTCAAAAAGTACTTGACCGATTTGAAAAATTCTTTCACCGTTGGGTAGCTACACTATCCCCGGGTGACATAGGCTATACCCGTGCAAAGCTGGGGCGGACCGCTAGTTTCTGATAAGCACAGGCCTCTTTTTCTACTAGTACTTTTTCTTAGTCCTGCACCAATTTTTATCAAAGTTTTACCCGCGACATTGGCAATAATATCGGATAGTGAGCTCCGGCAGCAGCTAATAAATATATGCTTACCAAACATAATTTTACTTAAAACGTAATAAATTAATAGTAGATTTAGGAAAACAGCAGTTTTTTGCCCTGGGGCCCAAGTCTGCTAATTTATGAATGTTTCAATGGAGTGTCGATAGAGTGTCGTTGGAATAGTTTTACACATTTGGTATTCTGCTAGTTATTTAAGACCAGTGGATTTCCAATGACCTTCCATCGAACTGCCATTGTAATATTTGGTATTCTGTTCTTCAGTGGCGTATCAGTGTAAATTCAATAGTTGAACATTTGGTATTCTGCTCGTTATTTGACGTTTGTTTCAATGGCCTTCCAATGGACTTTTTGACATCGAACTACGATTGAGTTGCTATTGGACAGACACACCTTTTTTTGTGAAAGTGCAAGGGTACAAGTGTTTATTAAGGGCTTTAAATAAACACAGGAGCCCTAAAAAGTAAAAGAAAGTTGATTTACAAAATGAGGCCTGCAGTACCAACATTACGTTGGCGTATTTTATCATTAGCCAACGTCAGTGACCGCCGACGCCAACTGCTGCTCCAGCGCCGGAAATCCCGCGCTTTATTAAGGCTTACTATAGATCCTTTTCGGGATCTACCTGAGGTTCTACGCGACTGGATCTTACCAGACACTAGTTGGCCAGAGTGTGTTTCACAACGTCTTACAGACCACAGTTACGAGGGTTGTGAGACAAGACACAGAAGCGTTGAACCACCCCTCTGTCTACAAAAAATATGTCGTATGGCCAATGCAGCGTCAAGAAAGGTATCAAATTAAGGCAAGGTGAGTACCTACATAGGATTACTTATTGCTATGGTAACTACTATATTTGTATGTACTTGAGGTATGCTTTTAATTCGAATTTATTTTTGCTTGGTAAGTACATACATATTCAAATAAAAAATTAAACTAAAATATTGTATTGTGTGATGTCTTTATTGTTATGTATCTACAGCTCACAATCAGTCACTAATAATTTAACTTAATAGTAAAAACATTTTTTTAAACAAGCATTTATGGGGGCAACTCGATGGTGTTATCTTGTTGCGTTCATTAGTTCCTACCTTCCGACTCCATCATCAGAAAAGCTCCATTGTACTATTATAATGCATTGTCATCCAAGTTACATACGTGTACCACACTCTAAAGAGGTTAAAAGAAATTAAATCCAAATATGCCGCACAATACTCCTTCGTAACCTCAGTACATTAAAAACTGGCTAACGTCTAAAGATAGCGAGAGTATTGCAGTGATGCGCAGGTTTGCAACCAAGTTTCTGGGTGGCACTGTAACTGTTATGGGTAGGTGTGGCGCTTATCATCAGACGAGCGACTTCTCGTTACTCGATAGTATCAAAGATTATATACTAGAGGCGATAGTATTAAAAAAACTTTTCTTTAATCATTTTCTGCTTCCTATAGGTTAAAGATTAATTAAGATCTGGAGCGGAGAGTATATTCGACACAGAATCCGCATAACCGCCGTGTCAACCCCGAACTTCAACGGGCCGCGCATTGCAACAGGCTCTCGTCGACAGGCTGTGGAGAGAAAGAAGACTTTAAAAATATGTAAGTATACCTATACAGTCACGTCATGGGTTAAAACATGCATACATTTCTATTTACTTTATATTTCTTTGCATGACAGTGTAGGAGATATTTAATAATTAGTAACTAAAACATCACAATTAAAAACAATATTTTTGTTACAGATTCCAGGTGCACATTTACATTGGAGATGCGGCGATTATACAATAAGCATAATATAAATTACTATTGAAAATAGCTTTTATTTAAAACAGTTTTATTTAATTTCATGATAGATTCAAGTCCATAGTCATTTTATTCTTTAATAATAATTATCAGCTACCTACAGAGATACTGAAGATCTTGTAAAGCTTCAAACTTAGTTCACTTTACTCATCCCACCCTCACATACCTACACATCCCTGCTCCATCTAATTAATTTCTGTTCTAATTAATTTCTATTTCACGGTCAATAAGAGACTGGCCTAGCCGAGTTTGGGGCCCACTGTTAAGTCAATTATAACCTATATTAGACTATGTATAACTTACGCAGATGTGATATTGTAAAAGCGTTTCAGAAATAAATGTTTATGTTACTTAATAAACTTTATAGTTCATAGCCTGAAGTCAATAAAAGCAGCATCTTGAAAACAGAAACTCTAATGGTATATTAGGTTAATAATTATTATAGCAATTACTTACTGTTTTGTTCTGATCCAAAACTTGGAAGGTCCTTAGGTGAGGTTAGTCGCTGTCTGAAGAGTGCACAATTCTGCAGTATCTTCTCTGAAAAAGTAAAAGTTTTCATGAAGATTGATAATATTATGATGTACATCTTGGAAAAGACTTCAAACCACACAATTTATTGAACATAAATCCCAAATAAATACTTACACTTCTTGCTCTTTTAGCACAGCAATCAGATACTTATTTACACTGATAAATTACTAGGTAAATAACAATTATGGATATTAATTTATTTATTTACTTTGCGCTGCGCTTTAGTTTCGTTTTGGTTTCGTTTTTTTTCTAATTATGTCACAGACAGGATACTTTTTTTGCTCTTTGGGCAAGCTAAAGCTTTTAAGGCCATACCGCCTCGTCATCGGTATTTTTACTGTTTATTTCCTTTAAACGCATTTTATAATTATAATTGGTGTGTTTTATTGATGAGGAAGTTTTGTACAATCAATACAATCTATAATATAGCAATTTCATTAACAAAAAAGGAGATAATAGTTTGGTATTAAATAATACAACTTGTGGTAGGTTTTGACAGGCAACATCGATCGCAGTTGGGCTGACACTCCCACGCCATTCCGTTGAAAGGCCACTGAAGTTTTAGCAGAATACCCTTTTTGTCACTTTCATAATAGAATCACAGTGGAGTGTCGTGGGAGTGGCAGGCCAATGGGATTTTAAATAAATTAGCAGACTTGACGCCCTGGTATAGTACTCATCAAGGCCAATCTAAACAGCCCAAATACGATGGGGTTTTCTATTGCGTTCATTAGTTCCTATGACCACCTTCCTACTCCATCATCAGAAAAGCTCCATGGTACCATATTCATGCATTATCATCCAAGTTACATAAGTATACTAAATTTTAACTCAATTGAACGCCGGTAAGTGAGTCAAATTAGGCTTGCAAGATTTCTACAATACATACATCGAGATACAATTCCTATAGAATCACAATCTCTTAGAAAAAACAGTAAAAAAAATTCCGGGCGTCATTGTACATACATTGTATCAATTATATACTTCACAATGCCACATTTACTCCAATTTAAACGTTATGACGCTTGCATAGTGTTCAACGTTAGTTGTCCGCTATGTCATCGTAGCTCTGGCATCGCGCGGCGTTGTAGTCTGATCGTGGTTACCTTGTAACTAACCAAAAAGTCTGCGCAATTCGTAGTGTGCGCCGAGTTTTGGTATGTTTTTTTTTTGGCACGATTGTGACTCTGTATGTATTGTATCTCGATGCTTACATACAAACATGTGAAGTTAAATAAAAGCTTGTAAGTAATCAATAAAATTAAGTAACCGTAAGTAGGAGTAATTATACTATTCATTAAGTCTGTTATTTGTAATAAATGAAATACCAGTCTACTAGCCTATTTAGGCCTAGCCATCAATTTTCGTATGCGAAGCCTAACGTCCATGTTCGTTGTTTCAATGTAAACATTGAATGGAGTGCGGCGGTGGAATTGTTAATTTGTCTGCCCAGGGACTACAACATACATAGACGTAATCCCGGTCACGCAATGCGGGTGGCCACATGTTAGAACCTACGCCATGGCTATGGATATGTACACCTTTGCATATTAAATGTGTGGTTTATTTGTTGCGGATAATATTGTTAAGCCTACCACCACATCATTGTTATCTCTCACATCTACTGTAGATACAGAGAAATAAACGCCAAGCAAGACTGAAAAAGCATGTTATCTCATATAGTTACCGCCAGTTGTTACACTAGTTTTAAATCTTTTTTGTCCTATGTATGTCATTTCTCGTGTGAACAATAAAAAATTATCTTACCCTATCTATCAATCTCTCAAAGATCGTAGCCTACCACGATCGTGGTGGCCATGGTAGATCGTGGTGTTCATGTTATGCTTTTTCTTTTTCTTTTGGGCTAGCAAAACACCCGGTTTTAGAGAATCAGTCACCTCACTACCACTATTGTAGACCTATTAATGGCTGTACTTTAAAATAACTAATTAAAACTTATGTATATATTTTTGTGCTGTTGGTCTTGAATAAAGATAAAATAAAATAAAAAGTAGTGACCACAAAGTTTTTTATGATGATAACATAGGCATTATAAAATGCCTCAAAGAGTTGAAATTACTCAGGTGGACACTAGTAAAGGAAATGTACAGTACATCCCAAATAGTACGTTTGAGAAGAATTTATCATCCTCATATATACTAATATTATAAAGAGGAAAGATTTGATTGTTTGTTTGTTTGTTTGCATTGAATAGGCTCCGAAACTACTAAACCGATTTGATAATTTCTTTCACTGTTGAGAAGCTACACTATTTCTGGGTGACATACGCTATATAATTATATATATTCTTAAATAGGGATCCTTACTAAAACTCCAGTAATGTAACTAAAGGTGTAAAAAAATAAGACTTACACGCATGCGAAGCTGGGATGCATTGCTAGTATCAAATAAAACAATGAAGAATGTGAAAAAATAGTGCTGTACTTACCCAAGTACTGCAAGTGCACCCTAATCTGATGCATCCGTCCAGTCTTCGGCTTGCAAAGAACCACGCTGGTATTGGAGCTGGTGTTGTAACCCAGTCTCTTGAACACGGTGGAACAGTCCTTGCCTTTAGGAGACACCTTGCAGACGCCAATCTTGTAGCTCACTACCTCAATCGGCTCTAGGCATTCGATCTCATCGCTAGTAAAGATAATTAAAAATAAATGCTTATTATATCCCAAAAAGTACAGAATTTATCCAGTCTGCACATTAAAAAAATTACATAACAAATATAGTGTACTAACGAAAAAGGCAACATACTCCATCTTCGACTGAATCCATCAGGTGAGATTGCTGCAATTTTGGTCTAGTTTGATGTAAAAGCATTAAAAAAATAAAATATATATAAAATAAGCTAATGCTCTTCAAAATGCAAATCCAGTGTCCGGAATACAACACAACTAACATCAGTACATAGAAAAAAAAACTCACTCTGGAAATACCCCGTCGACCCTGCATACGTATTCCTTTTGCACCTGTCTATTTCTGATCTGATGCTCCATCTGTCTCGCCTTTTTCGGACTTCGGCCAAACAGAAGTAACCCTAAGAAATGGAAAATCAATCAGTTCGTGAATATTTAAATTTAACATGAAACATATGCTAAAGATATGCTAAAGATATGCTTTCGTTAGTGTTGTCCAAAGCCATGATAAAGTCTTTGGGATTCAACTATTGACATCATTATAAGTATGTATTACAGAGTCAGAATAAACACAACCGTGTTGTGCCTATATCTGCCACACGGGTGAACCTAGGGAGAATGCAATAGTAGTATGATTATCAGTGAATTGTTGCAATGTATTGGGTAGTAAAATATATTGAAGGTTTTTATCAGCTTTGGTATTTTAAGTAGAGATTTTGTAAGAAATTACATAACATTATTAAATATATTTACAACATTGTCGTCCAGTTTTTAAGCTCACCTGATGTTAGCCTGTCAAGCCTGTGAATGGTTCTCAAGTTCTTCAAGTTGTACTCCTTAGCCAGAATAAACACAACTGTGTTGTGCCTATATCTACCACACGGATGAACCTGGGGAGGATGCACTAGTAGTATAATGAATTATAATTAACGCAAGGGGCCGTGTTTGGACCTTCGCTATTTTTGAAATATATGTTTAAGCTATAAGAAGTTCAAAGTATTAAAGTGAAAGTTCTAGACACAAAATGCGTCGTAGATAAATATAATATATTGTAAAAATCTTTGAGAGTTAAATATAATGTTAAAGTAAATGGTATGCTTATTAACATTGTATGAATGCCATGATTAAAAGAAAGCAATGAGAAGTAAATGCATAGATAATTAATGTCAAAACAAAATACCAAACCATCATCATTTTGTCGAGAAACTCAACAAAATGGGGTCCCAAATTATAACATTTAAGAAAAATTAGAAATTCACGATAATATTAGCATGCATTGAAATATTATTTGGAATTAGTTGGGTTATTTTTTTGTGTTAAACCTAGTAAGCAAACATTTATTAACATTCTGAAACTTGAAAAGTTGATTTAAATAGCAAATTTGATACCGTTGTAGAGTTTTCAAGCCTCGTCATTAGCTGGCACTTTACAAATTTAATTATCGCAAAGTTTGATAAGAAAGTTAGGCAAATAATTTTACGTACCTGAGAAAGCCCAAAACAATAAAATATTTTGAATTTTATAATGAATTAGATTAGATGACTATAAAGAGACTGTAAATTTATTTTTAACGCAGTAAATGCAGTAATGCAGTAAAGTTCTAAATCATTAAACATTAAACTTTACTTCAATATATGTATAGTTTATAAGTTAATTAAAATGAATTCAGTGTATCGAAATGATAAAAATGATACAAGTAAAAGAAATGAAACTAAAAGAAATGAAATGAGAACTATGATTAAAATGTTTGCTGACCAAGATCTTTGGTGATCAAGAATTCGGTGTTAAAGGAACATAGTAAGGAAAAAAATATTAAAAAAGAATGGTAAACTTAATGTTTCGAGCCACTTACAAGTGGTATTTAGAGACGAGACGCACAATTTAAGTTTCGTTTAGAAATACACAGACACAGTCGCAAACTTTGTGCAGATCACAATCCTTCGTCAGACTCTGATGGCGAACTTTGAAATACAGAAAAAGTTGTATTTAACACGAAGAGTGCCCGCGTTATCTTCGTGTCGAATGTTGTTACTTTTTCTTTTTCTCATCGGACTTTTCACATCCCCCAGGAATTGTCTTGATTCAGATAAAATTGCGGACAAAGAATCGTCGCTTTAAAAACTTTTTCATAAAGATGAATTCTTCTTCTATTATTTTCCTCATTTTTCTCTTTTACGGTAAATACCTTCGACCAAAATAAATACTTCTTGTAATAATATTCATCATCATCATTTCAGCCATTAGACGTCCACTGCTGGACATAGGCCTTCTTCATCGATCTCCAAAAGAGCCGGTTAAAAGCAGCCCGCATCCAGCGTTTTCCTGCTGTGGTGGTGTAATAATATTGTTTGAGATATATTATTTCTTTACACGTAAATACAAGAATTTAGTTTAAAAATTTACTATCGAAATTTTGATCTTGTTTATAACGTAAAATTTTCATACAAGGTGAAAGTTAGCGGTTCTATTACCAGTCATGATTTGGTAAGACCAGAAAGCTATATTATCAAAAATTCCAACCGTGTTCCAAAGCTGATTGCTTTTACTTTCAAAGCCAAGGCTTCTATTAAATGTGTAGTTTTTTTATTGACAAAAGAAACAAGTTCATCTAATTAGAGCCCAATCGATCCAGTGCCACCAATCAGAGTCTGACCACCAACCAAACGGTCCCATACACTCACCGGCAGCGAGCAAGGCTTGTCTAGCACAAGTAGGTCCTCGTCCACATGAATCACGCGCAAGGGACTAGCGAGCACTGGAGTTTCGTGCCTGGCCCACGGAGGATAACAACGTCATTACGGTAACTACGCATTTTGATGTTGTAACTGACTTTGCTAGTGTGGCTAAAGCGTAAGGGAGTGTTAACACTATAGAATCTGCTGCACTAGTTTTGACAGAGAGCTATCAGAAAGCTATCAGAGAACTAACAACGCTAGTGCCCGGAAAGGTTTCATTCAACTGCAATAAGAATTTTCCACCATGAAAGAGATTACACATAAAACAAACTTGCTTAAATATATATCTCAATATTTTTGAATATGTTTGTAGGGTGATAGATTGTTTCAGTTTGAACATGCAATCATTTATATAAATGAACGCTTTTTTATTTTGGTGAATTTTGGGTTTCGGAGATGGATAACTTTATATTGCAGCTGACGATTTCATTTAACAAAATCGTGCGTTAATACATCAGTTTTAATACTCGGTCTATGGCCGTTTAATATTTATGCAGGAACAAAATGTCAATTGCAGGAATCTAAAATTAGCTTGTCTATACTACTGTAAGCAACAGAAATAAAGAAAATTACATAACAAACTCTTGCTAATACCACTGATGTCCACTGATATAATGATTATAATTATATAAAACTACTCACTTTAGTTTTGATGAGTTCGGTATATAACAATTCGAATCGAATGTTGGATTAACATCTTCAATATTTTTGATTAACGAACCATAATATTTAAGTAATGTATTCATTTTACAAAACCCGTCAATACATAGAGTTTGTCAAGTAATTTTTTACATTAAAATCATGACGTAATAATTCAAAAAAGAAAAATAAGCAAAATTTGTTTCATAAAATTCAATTAAATAAAGAATCATTTTCATTATAAAGAATAAAGAAACAGACGGCAGAGATGAGGATACAGACAACAACCAAAGTGAATTACAACATCATAGAGGTAATGTAAACGGCAGAACGGACAGGCGTGTAAACACAGTTGTTTAGTGTTCTCGGAGTTATTTACGAGTACTACGGGTAATCCCAGTTGGCTCGATCACGGGATAGGCACCATACAAGAATTAAACCATAGTGTACTCTCTGTTTTGTAATCTTTGGTCTTGTGTAAGAAATAAGTTCTAAAGATTAGCAGTACGACTTTTACGTAAGAAAAGAAATGTTGATAACATAAATTAAATTCAAAGAAAGAAAAACACGTAGAGTTTGTTACACGTAACGGTGGTACTAAACTGAACAGAGGTTACTACACTCTTTTACTTAACAAATGTTACTATAAATTGCGGACAAAAATCAACAGTTTTTTAGAAGAAAAAAAAAAACATACAGTCGAATTGATAACCGCCTCTTTTTGGAAGTCGGTTAAAAAGCCGTACACGCTAAGAAAAAGTCATAGAACGGCTGCTGTTTTTTCGTAATTTTCGTGTTGGTAATATAGTAAAAGTTAAAAAAAATAAAAATATATTAACCATCTTTCGGTGTAGCACCGTTTTGTGTGACCTCAATATAAACATAAAATAGTTGTTGGACAAGTAAAGCGTTTTTAGAATGTTGTGTAAGTAAACATATAATTTAGTTTTGGGTGTATTGTGAATAAAAATTAGAAAATTAAATAATGTTGACTTTTACATGATTTTTGTATATAATAACGTGTGTTCTAATTTTTTACTATATTATTATGGAAACTGATAACTGATATAGTTTTCACAAACTTCGTTTATACTGGGCTAAGCGAAAAGGGTGTAATAAGCCGAAAGGGGTCCGTTATAACCATCATTGTGAACAACTTTTACTATATAAGCAACTCTGACATTTGAAAAACGGTCATCGACACTCGACAAAATGTATGGAGCAGCTGATATTTTTTAGCGAATTCAGTATTGGTCTTATTGTAAAAGTTGTTCATAGTGAAGAGTATAACGAATCCCTTTCGGCTTAATTAATAATGAATAGTATAACGGACCCCTTACAGCTTAGTACACGCTTTCCGCGTAACCCTATATTGTATGAAAGTAACTCACGTTACTTTGACTATAGCAACTGGTTTAGTTTTACGTGAGTAATTTCTGTGTAACATAAACAAAATGTGTGAAAATTACGTGAGTAACTTTAGTTATACAATATTATTGTTTGTGAACTATATTACTTTACAATCTTCGACTACAGTAACTGGCTTAGTCTTACGTAAGTAATTCCTAAACAAAATTTGTGATAACCACGTAAGTAACTTAAGTTATGTAATATTTTATTTATATGAGTACGATATTAATGTACAGTCTTCGACTACAGTAACCGGTTTAGTCTTACGTGAGTAATTCCTGTATAACGTAAACAAAATGTGTGATAACGTAAATTTAGTTATACAGGGTTACGCAAAAAGGGTGTATTAAGCCGAAACGGGTCCATTATACCCGTAATTATGAACTAACTAACTTTTCTACAGGACCAACCCTAATATAGCAAAAGAATAATAGTTGTTCCACACATTTTATCGAATGTGAATGACCGTTTTCTATGAACAAGCTTATATTTTTTACGCTATTTCCGGGTTGCTCCCATTGTAAATGTTGTTAATAATGACGGTTAGTATGGACCCCTTTCGGCTTAGTACACCCTTTCCGCGTAACCCAGTATAATAATTTGTTTGTAAGAGAATTGTATTACTGTACAATCGTGTGTTGTATGTATATAATTCGGGATTAAAATTAACCTCTTTTATTAAAAATTATCTCGCTTATTATTAGAAAAATATTTACTACGTATTTCTGTTAATTAGTTTGTGTAGAATTGAAGATATATTATGATATTTTTTGAAAGATAAGGTATAAAGTTAGGAAAACAATTGTTAGTAAAAACCTGTCAAGTGGATGTATTTGTAAGTTTTTATACTAGAACTAGAATGTAGGTAAGATTATTTTTGACATAAAAACTGGCACAGCTATATCAATTAATTCAGTTATTGAATATTGATATGCCGATGCCGGAGAGAATTATCATGGCTTGTCCTAAGGTCATGTAACATTCCAAAAGTGATAACTAATGCCACGTACGGACTGGTGAAACGTAACATGAAACGCGTACGCGGTTCTGTAAGCGGCATAAGCATAGTGAAATAGTGTTGTACTCTGAATCTGAGAGGTGTCTAAGTCTAATCCGATTGTATAGTTTGACTGTATTTTAATTAACCACTAAAATGTGATAAAATTGGTTTAAATTCTAACAAAACGTTAGAATTTTCGTTAAAGGAAAAAGTCGTGAGGAAACTATAGCAACAGAGGGCATTATTTGAATATCCGGGAGGAATGCTTGTATCACCCTCCCACCGATCCAGTGACTCGAGATTTTATTTTTTATCATTAGATAGTGGTTCGTTTAGCTGGCTAAAACAAGTTAAGTTCAGGTTCAGAAGCTTATTTGCAACCAACACTTCGACACCAATACGCTTTTTATGCTCGTTATTCTATTGAATCCCAAGCCTCAAAGTTGGTATTTGGCTGAACCGTCCCAAAGGCAAACAATACTCGAAACATGATCGGACCTGTGCTTGGTAGAGATTTTATAAGCTATCCAGGGGGGTTAGACAATACCCACTTTCTGTTAGCGTTAACGCCTGCGGAAAGGTGAAATTGTATGAAAATGACATTGACAATGACATAAGCTTGAGAGATTATCTCAAGGTAATGTAATTTTCATACAATTTCGTCTTTCCGCAGGCGTTAACGCTAACAGAAAGTGGGTCTTGTCTAACCCTACAGGGTCTTTTCAGCTACCTCTTAACGCAAGAGATACAGCTCGAAACAGAGCTGAAACAGCGCAGTAAACGCGCCGAAATACGGTTTGCGGTCGCGCTACTATGGCAGCTGTTCGCAATCACCTAAAACAAAAAAACAACTATGCTTTACGGCTACCTGTTGCGATTCTGCAGTGCAAGTACCGTTCTTTATCAATCGTCGAATTTGACAGCTGAGACAGTTAAATTCGACAAAATGCCATGGTCGATAGAAATGAATGAATGAAATGATGAATGAATGCTATGATAGATTCTATGGCATTTTATCGAATTTTACGAACGGTGCTTGCACTACTGGGGGTGCAAGTACCGTTCTTTTATCGATCGTCAAATTGACAGTTGAGGTCGTCAAATTCGATAATATGCAATTTTTTCAGTACTCGCTGTGATCGATTCTATGGCATTTTAGCGAATCTGACGATCGATAAAGAACGGTACTTGCACTGCAGAATCGCAAAAAGTTGCCGTAAAGCACAGTTTTTTTTTTGTTATATTTGAACGGCTGTTTAGGCATTTTTGTAAGAAATTTGTTGTAGCCAGTTGCACCCATATAAAAGAAACGTCAGTCATTCAAAATCAGTTAGCAACTGTCATGCGGAGTTCGACGCGTTGATCTAAATAATAATGCTCAATCAAGGTTCACTCATAATGCCTGGTAACAGATTTTCCTTTTCATTTCCGTTCTATTTACTTCTTTTTTCTGTGCCGTAAAGCCACTGATGATGATTCGATTGGATTGACGTGGCCAGTCCAGCCTTAGACCCAAATAATTTGAAAACACAATTTCCAGACGTGTAATAACGGAGTCGTACTAGGAATCTGTACGTAGTATTAGCAGATTACGTACGCACAGTGTACGGATTAATTGAATTAGTTATACTAAAGTTGGGGATTCGCACTTAAGTTGGTTAATCACTAATCACGTGCGAGCCGTAATTGGGATTTAATTGGAATTGATTTCTGGAATAATCCGTAATATAACTACCTATCTATAATGTAATGGACTAGCTAATTGTTATTACTATGTAACGTTCTAATAATATCGATATAAAATTCGTTAGGGATTAATAATTTAAATGTTATAGACAATAAAAAAACTGACTTCCGGCACGATTCGAGCCTGCGCTATCCGGGTTAGCGCGAGCACTTAAGGGCCATAATTAATTTATTATTTATTTATTTGATATTAGGCTTGCGTTTGACCAACTCACCTGATGTAAAGCCATAATACCGGGCGGAGCAATCTCGCTCGCGCATTTGATGGTTTTTCAAAGGTATAAAATGACTGTCTACTTTTGAAGAATGTGCTTCGCTCTTATTGCGAGGTTAATATTTCAAATAAATTAGAACAAATTTTTGTTTTGATACTTTTATATTTACCAGAAAAATTGTTATTGTATTAGTAGGTATATGGCAACGATTTAAAATTTGGTTCAACTTGGATTGCAATGTAAGGTGTAAAAGTATATTTCCAAAAAATTACGACTTTGGAGCCATCTTTTACAACCTACAGTTTGACAGGGAAGCTGCTTGAGAAAGGTTGTTATCAAAAAGCGTGAATAATTAAAGGAAATTAAGAAAATACAATATGGTGTAAAAATATATTTCTAAAAATAAAGACTTTGGGGCTATCTTCTAAAACCTATAGTTTGATAGGAAAGCTCTTGCGAAGGGCTGGAAGCTAATTATTAATAACCCTGAATAACTGAAGGTTATTAAGTAAACACAATTTGATATAACCATAAAGACGACACGCCATAAAACTAACGGTTTCGTATGAAATACCAGCCATGACCTATTTTAAAAACACATTTGATTCAAGTGAGTTTGTTCACCATATACATTGTACTCGTACAAATGAATATATGGAAAAGGAATAGCAAAGAGCTGTAAAGCAAAAACCCTGCTGCCGGCTCTGTAGCTATATTTTACATGCAAATACCGAAGCTAGCATTATATAATAGCAATCTGTGCAGTACATAAGCTTGTGACATTTTCTTTATAGGTCTGAAAATACTGATTGCATGCATCAGTGACTTTGGAGCAACAGGGTAATAAAACCGTTGTTTTATAGTGAGACACGATATAATAGAGTATAGAGTTAAAAATATCAATATCAAGACGATAAAGAAAACGTGCCTTAAGTAACTTTTTTAGATTTTTGAGTCGTCTTTAAAAGCTACCCTAAAAGCTTTTACAGATTAAACATGTGTCAGCAGCAGCACAGGGCGAAAACAACGCTGGGCATCTCCACACCGCAGCAGATTCAGCGGAGCACTGATGCAGCGCGTGTGGGTACAAGTAGCACGTACGTGTATCACCATGGTCGCCAAGTCCACACTTGGCAGAATGACAACGCAATGGCGCGCCTTTCTTCGCCAATTCCATTGTATAGAGTTAATATGGCGGCTGTTGTGATACAACGGCGAGGCTACGTTGCACACAGGTAGCATCTGAGCAGCGCAACTTCGTTTATAATTCGTAGTAGTTCAAACAGTTTCTTGCGATACAAAACACATGGGCCCGCATTCAAACTGTCTTGATACGTGTTTGGTATGTATAAGCCTTTAACTTACAAGCTAAGGACTTCATAATTATAATACGACCTAGCCCCAAAACCGTTCATTCCGATCCTGACTTTCACTGCCCATTTTATAACAGTTATTGTTATTGTCACTACAGCCAGAAGGCTATATTATAATACATTTTAGCTCGTATGTGTGTGTGGGTTTCTGTTTAGATTTATTTTTGTATAGATAAGTCACTGTCTTTTCCTGTAATACCCCAAAGCTGATACGAGAGTGCTTCGGAGTATTAGAACTACTCCATCATACGAAATATTCCAGCACCAATATACGTACTAAAACTTGTATAGGTATTTGACTGCCTTTGAATTTCAAACAAACCTTATTTTACTAAACCACATCTTTGGAGAAAACTTACTTTAAAAAAACCGAAATACGTAGGAGCATAATTTTGTGAGAGTGACATCTAAAAGTTATAGAACTGAAAAAGTTGGAAGCATCATAACATGGTGTAAACTGAAAGACAGAACGGTGACAGCTGGGTGATAAATAATTTCAATATGGCATCAACCTGACATCGGAGTAAAAATCAACTGTTCCATACATTTTGTCGTGTTTCAATATCTTTTTCTTATGGATCAGTTGATTTTGTATGATTTTGGGCACGGCGATAAAGTCGGTAGGTATTAAGGTCCTTTGTCTACGTATTTATGATTAATTTATCGGTTTTATACCTCAAATATCCTTTTTGCAGTTCCCCTATATCGATTACGTAATTCATTTCTGTGTTTTATTTTGTTCGTAAGATTCACGACCACTACGAAAATCATTAAAACGTAAAATCTCAATAAAACGTCTAAGTCAGTAATTAAGTATTTACTGTACCGTTGCAGTTGCAGTGTATTTTTTATTATGATGGAAACTTCTTTTACGAAGCGAGAAGTAATATAATTTAAGATGATCTGTACAATGAATGATATACAATAATACTACAGAAGAAAGTAATTCTGCTTCTTTCTAGACTTTACTGCTTCTATTTTCTTTGAATTTGTTTCTCATCATTTAATAACAATGAAAACCATGTGTAATAAGTTGGTAGAGTGTACGAAGTATATAAATAAAGTTTTTGATAGGTACAGATGGGATAAATTGTTAGCAAAGGCTTCGACCAAAATAAAATAAATGGACGGGCCCAGAAGGAGCGCATTTTTGAAGATTACAGAATAAGCGCCGGTGCTCACTTCGTTTCAGTCAGTTCCTAGCCGTAGGAAGTGCAACACAAGACTATTGTTACATGATAACGAAACATCTAACAAAATTATGCTTTCGTCTGCTTTCCAGAAGTGTAAAAACACAACAAAAAACCGCCACATATTTTTTGTAACAAATGTACTGTACATGGTTATAATTAGGTGTTGAAGTATATGTCCAACGGTTTAGACTCGTTTTTACTGAGCAAGTTCAATGGTTATGGCAAGTCCGTTCATTTTGTTTTGGTCGAAGAGCAAAGGTACCTTTTGATATCAATCGCAGGTTTTTCTACACATTTGTAGGTTTAATTACTTTGTTCTATAGTATTTCCAGTTTGTTAGTTGAGGATGCGTGAAAGGTTAACACATATCATGCGACACATACATACAAGTGTAAAATGTCAAGCGTACAAATAATATGGCTGTCTCAATTGCCACTTACGGGAATAGAGGCCGGTTTGTTGACAACCACAATGTCCTCGTCGATATGAACGAGAGTGATGGGTTGACTGGTCACCGGTACTTCGTGCCTGCAATGATACACAGGTCAGGCGAGCTCCTGGCGCGGCCACGTTCCACCACAGTGCAGGTCTTTACGGGTGTGACGACAGTACGAGTAGCTGTTAGCTCAATCCGTCGGTCCTCGCGATGACTGTGTACTTATTATCCCCAAAATCACAGATCACGTGACGAGTTAATTGTCGTCCAACAAGTCTTGTGTCGTCCGACATGTTTTGGCAGTTTGGCGACACGTGATCTTAGAATTTAGTCTTTTAGTGAATACAGGACTTACGACAACAAATGAACATGCGTGGGCGATAGGAACTACCATGAGGGAGGGACATTTCAATGGTGTTCATAATAGACAATAAGTCTTGGAAATTTGTGCACGCGCATGCTCATTCGGTGCATGAGAGTTGACATAATCACAAAATATTCGTGTTAAAATGTGGACAAAATACAGTCTGGACAAAGTACAGTTTGGACAAACGAACGGACGAATTAGAGCGAGTGTACGTAACATTTGGTAAATACAATAATAATAAGAAGGCGAGAGAAGGAAGAGAGAGTTAATATTTACACGCGTTTGACTTCAAGTTGTCGTGTGTATGTGTGTAGTGTATAGTAGCTAGTGCCGACTATGCTTGGAAGCGTTCTACTTTACATGTATCCAGGAATATGTGTTTATAAACAAGTAGTAACAAGTCTGACCTATATGAACACACATGTAAATTTACATGTGTTGGTATACATGTAGTCATTAGTAACAAATACTTATCCACATGTCATTGTTTTCAAAGCCATAGGAACAAAATTTTATCATAACAAATACTCATATAAATTTACATGTGTGTTCATAGATATGTAGAAACAAGTTTGGTCATGTAGGTTTAAGTTTACCTACATGTTATTTGTGTCAAAAAACATGTTACAATCTTACCTATGTACGACATTCGCGAGCAGGTCATTGTGTTTGAGTCTGTAGTCCGGATCGACTCGTTCATAGTTGACCGTGAGGGTGCCAGCTCTGATGCATCTCTCATATTCAGCAGCAGGGTGGGCTCTGAACTCTCTAGCGAAGACGTCGAGAATCTTCTCGCCCACCCACCTTCCTTTGGTGAAAGTCGTGAACGTGAAGTAATACGGATATACTTTCCTGAGACCTGTAATAATGTAGGAGCTAATCAAATTGAGAGCCAAGGATATCGCGTAGTCGACGAGAATATGTTAAATACTATCAATAATATTTATGAACGTAAAAATCGGGGTGTTTAGAATAATATCGCTCGTTGAAATATATGTCCGACGGTTTTGACTTGTTTTTATTGAGCAAGTTCAATGGTTATGCCCGTCCATTCATTTTATTTGGTCGAAGGCACCACTACCATATTTCTTTTTGTTACAATATACGCAAGGCAGTTGGCAGTGACTGGAAGCAAAAAACGAAGATCGGGCTGCCGTGTGCCGTGGGAGAGATCTATATCCAGCAGGAATAAAATGGACTGGATTATCATCATCATCAGCCGGAAGACATTCAATGCTGAATATAGACCTCCACGCTGAACGACAGCCTGCCATCTGCATCCACTGGATGCCCGGGACTCTATTGGGAGCCCTACCTACGCTGCGTCTTCCGGTTCGTGGTCTCACTCAAGAACCTTTCTTCCCGATCGGTTATCAGTTCTTCGAGCGACGTGGCCTGCCCATTGCCACTTCAACTTGCAAATACTACTGGAAAGACTTGATTACGATGATGATTACGTACGAAGCGCTTTGATTCCACATTTATTGTGTGAACTGCTAGTCTGCGGAATGCGCTGCCTGAATGTCACGAGTGAATCGGTTCCTTCTAGGCAAGCGTGCTCCAACGTAGACCGCATCACCGCTTAACATCAGGCGTGATGGTAGTCAAACGCAAGCCTATTAAATATATAAAAAAAATATTTAAAAAAAATGATGAAATCTATTAAGAAGTCTCTATATGGGAACATAAAAGCCAGTAATTTTTTCAAGCCTGTAATTTGAACCAGGTTCCTACTAAATCGACATATTATAGCATATTTATGTAGTGAAGACAGCACTGCGGTAGATAACTCAGGCCATTTGGCTATAATGGATGTACTTCATAACATTAACTATAAATTAGACATGCCCCTTACTTTGAAAATGGCTCCTGAAAGCTGTAATTGATGGCTAAGGTGGGCAGGAAAAGGTAAATAAAACTTGGCAAAACTTTTCCGTTAGTTCGTATGATTTATGACCGAGTTTTGTCAGTTAGATTCATTTAATGGGAATTCGGAACATTTTTGGACGTCTTAACGCCTTAAGTCTCGTGCATGTACGACTTTAGGACGTTGTAGGAGTCTTATTATTATGACTAGCCCTGTCGTTTCACTTGCTATCGTACAAGTTTCGTATATTTTTGGGATAAAAATATACGAAACCATAGAAAAGATTTAAATTTGAACGGCTGTCAAGGTATTTTTGTGAGAAATGTGCCTTCTAATTTCCGTTCTATTTACTTGTCTTTTCTGTGTACGAAACCTAGATATTCGGAGAGCTTATGTATTAATCCAGCTATCTTCATATCAAACTCATAAACTTACGGATTTATAATATTAGTGTGATAAAAAAAAACAAAAAAACAACTAATCGGTTTTAAACTCTTAAAAACAAGCTCTTAGAGGTCCTATGCACGGTAACAAGCTAAGTACCACCAAAACTCACACCAGGGACCTTTGCGGCGAACTGCTTACGCGGTATCAAACTAACGTTAAAACCGCGCAGGAAAATCACGCGAACGTGACCTTAACGTCGGATACGGTTTGTAGTCGCGCAACATTTTTTAATCCCCTAAACTGGATTGCTTTAAACAGCTAGTCGTAAGGCCCTACAAACAAGGAAGACATGGTCAGGTGGAGTGGCGGGTGCGAACGCATCTGGCCTAAGCTAGGCTTGATGTATTTAGTCGAACTCACTCAGCAGACAACATTTTTACTTGTGGACTATTTATTACTTAGTTCATTTGTGTCGCGACAATTTTTTTAGTATGCGTATTTTTTTTTACGTGAGCCGTACTACGGTTTTTTCGGTAACAGGATTAGCGAAAAAGAATTAAAATGGAGACTTCGGAATACTATCGATAATTGCGCTAAGGCATATCTCCCTTTAGCCGTGGCTGCCTATTTGGGAGACCGTTAGACTTAGACTTGAAAGCGTGAGGTAAGTGGGTTCAAATCCCGGGCTCGTACCAATGAGCTCTTACGAGTATCGACGGATTTTCATACCATTGACTTTTCGATGAAGGAATATCTCCCTTTTTGTCAAACCTATGACCACACAGGCTTCGACCAAAATAAAATGAATGGACGGGCCCTAACCATTGAACTTGTCAAAATGAGTCAAAACCGTCGGACATGTACATACTTCAACACCTAATTATAAATATGTACAGTATATTTGTTACAAAAAATAGATACCGGTTTTATTTGTGTATTTACACTTCGGGAAAGTAACAATAGACTCGTGTTGCACTTCCTACGGCTAGAGACCGACTGAAACGAAGTGAGCGCAGGCGCTCATTTTGTATTCTTCAAAAATGCGCTTCTACTGGGCCGTCCATTCATTTTATTTTGGTCGAAGCACACAGGCATATGATATTCATAAATCCGTTTTGATAAATCTAAATTTGTCTTCAAATGTAAGAACGACGACGTCAAAGGAGATATTGAAAAAGAAACACCAGCAGCAAAAGAAATCACAAAATAACCGACACGGAAAATATTGTATTTCCACGACCCCGCAAAAAATAATCCCCAAATCAATTTAGACGAATAGCAACAAAACGAAACGCGACGAAAATTAAAAAGATTCACAAATCTGGCTGTTCCAGAACCCGTATCCCTGGAGATCAGATTACGGAAGCGGTCTCGAATCATATTTACAAAAGAGGCACGGGGTATTTTCTCAGTAGAATGTGTTTGAGCCATATAGCAAAATGAAATCGTTAAATTTTAGGTAAGTGCGCTGCCTGAATGGGTGTTCACCATCGAGATAAAATTCCTATAGAGTCAAAAAACGCCCGAGAGTCATTTTATACATTATATACTTCACAATGCCACATTTACTCTAATTTAGACGTTATGTCGCTTGCATAGTGTTCAACGTTAGTTATCTGCTATGTCATCGTAGCTCTAGCATCGCGCGGCGTTGTAGTCGGACCACGGTTACCTTGTAACCAACCAAAAAGTCTGCGCAATTCGTAGCGTGCGCTGAGTTTTGGTTAGGTCATTTTTTGGCACGCTTGTGACTCTGTTTGTTTTGTATCTCGATGGTGTTCCCCGACAGTTACAATCTGGTTGTCTTCAAATCAAGAGTGAATCGGTTTCTTCTAGGCAAGCGTGCTCCATCGTAGACCGCATCATCGCTTAACATCAGGCGAGTTGGAGGTCAAACGCAAGCCTATTATTAATATCTGGATTTTCGCGCGTAAAACGGAAAAATTAATCCGTACGCAAATGTAAAATTCTTTAGTTACCATAGTATGTTAGTGCCAAGTTTGCATTCCGAAAGGCTCCTTTCGGTTAAAGATTTCCTTATACTACTAAGAAAGAGGGTAGTTTGTTATGTCTGCACCTAACTTTTTAACTGTTCGACCAACCACCCGCATTCTTCAGTCTTCCCGTGAACATGGTGCATGTAACTGCGCCGAAATATCGGGAGCTCATTCCACAACCTTACCACGCTAAATATCCCGTAAATAATCATATATTTTTAGTGAACAACGGTGATAGTTTAAAACAGTGATTTTCAAAAATGTAGAGTTAGCTCTAGCCGAAGAATATTGCATGGTTTTGCACTTACTATTTTCAATGTAGTATGAAGTCTCGTTGTACCTATCGTCAGTGAAGCCCGGCCTTTTTGCTTTTAGCGCCTTTGTTTCCAATTTTGCCTGTAAAGAAAAGAAACCTTGATGAAAAAGATTTTTCTTTATTCAAAAGTAATAATCGAAATAGGTTTTTAATTAATAAGTGGTTTTAGGCACAGAAAAGAAAGTAAATAGAACGGAAAAAAATGTAAAGAAAAATTTGTCGCCAGGCATTATGACAGAACCTTGACTGAACATTCTTTTTTATGTCAACTCGTCGAACTCCGCATCTAAAGAACTTGGACCTTGCCTTCAAAGTTCTTTGTCCGCATCACAGTGGACCTTGCCTTTTTGGGTTGGGTCTCAAAGTTCTTTGTCCGCATCACAGTTGCTAACTGATTTCGAATGACTGACGTTTAGTTTATATGGGTGCAACTGGCTACAACAAATTTCTTACAAAAATTCCGTGACAGCCGTTCTAATTTAAAAAAAAAACAGTAATTTTAGTTATCTATAAAAATAATAAAGCTAAGATGCTACGCAGCGTATAGTCTTCCCGTTCGGAATCTTTCTTCCTCTTCGGTTACCCGAACTTCAAGCGATGTGGCCTGCCCCCTGCCCAATGCCCATTGCCACTTTAACTTGCAAATTATAAAACTCATGTGTACACCCAGCCTATTCTAAATAGTCATAATATTTCACCGCGCGTGTGTAGACCGCCCCACAAACTTTCGTCCGAAGGGATAGGACTAACTCAGAGGAATTGTAATGGAAAAAAGTTTTGACGAAACAATATGCGATGGGTTTTTGTTTTTATTTATTGTAGATAGCTGCTTTAATCTATATGCCACAAACTTTACGGGTAGTTATTATA
This sequence comes from Agriopis aurantiaria, assembly GCA_914767915.1. Taxonomy (NCBI): domain Eukaryota; kingdom Metazoa; phylum Arthropoda; class Insecta; order Lepidoptera; family Geometridae; genus Agriopis; species Agriopis aurantiaria. Next base: position 2,972,305 of record OU611982.1, read on the forward strand.
ACATTTTAACAACGACATCATAAATGGTGAAAACTCGTAAGTACTGCATTAAAATCACCGTAGTAATACCGCAATCAGCTGAGTTCAACGCTAACTGGTGCTTAGTGGGCCAAAGCATTTGGATTACCTATATCTCTAGACTTTCATTGATCTTCAATTCATTTATTTCGGGTCTTAGGTATAACTAATATATGTACACTTGACGACGTCAATTACAGGATAAAAATCACAATTTAAAATTAAAATGACACAATTATACAATACTAGCAGACCTGACAGACGTTGTCCTGTCTTAGAACTGTCAAACACGCAAAGTCAAAATTACAAATCTTATTTTTTACACCTTGGGTTACATTATTGGAATTTTAGTAAGGATCCCAATTTTTTTGAAAATATAATATAGCCTATTTTAACCGGGGATAGTGCAGCTTCCCAACAGTGAAAGAACCCCTCAAATCGGTTCAGCAGTTTCGGAGCCCATTCAATGCAAACAAACAAACAAACAATTACATCCTTCCTCTTTATAATATTAGTATAGATAGGTACACATTATCGGCTTTAAAATGGCCTTATCAATAATTTTGCAGCTGTAAAGAGGCTTTGTAAGATAAATAAAAATAAAAAGTAAGTAGTAAGTAAAAGCAAAAAACATTAAGTACATAATAATTAAGTACATTACATTAAGTATTGAGTGACAATTGAAATTGAAAACTATGTCGGCTATTATTCTAATTCTAAAGGCAAATTCTTCTGTAAAGATTTTGATACAGATCTATGTGTGATAACTGCACTGTTTATTTGTGTGGTATGTTTTTTTGTTTTGGTTCATACTTCAGTATAAGCCAACGTCAATTATAAGTAACAGAATTTTGAGCACTCGATAATTTCAAGTTTTAAATGACCAAGCAAGCAATAGCCACAGTGAAAGTCAAGCAAAGTAGATTACCTATCTCTAGATCTTCGTTGATATTGGGTGGTGATCCCACTGTTTTTTGTGTGGTAATTTTTTTGAAGTTTTGGCTCCACACTTCTTGTCTATTTCACTAGTGTCAAGTACATATAAGTAATAATTTACTAACAGTCGATAATGGCATCGATTCTGATGCACTCTAAACTAAACTAAATTTGACAGCTCTAAATTTGTTGCCATCTTTCTCTCACGTATTAAAATGAAAAGAGAGGCAGATAGTTTTAGTCCTGTCAGATTGGTTTAGTTTAGTGGGTGGTATGACAGAATAGGCCTCATTGTCAAGTTTTAAAAGATTACATAATCCGTAGTTTCAATCAAAATCAAGCAAAGCAAGTCACGGTAAAGTCCATGTCATGCCCAAGTAAAGTGGTAGATGCTACTTTACTTATAGACTTCTATGGAGTTTTAGAAACACGAAAAGACACGTTGCTCCTGATTATTGCTTACTAGCGGTCCGCCCCAGCTTCGCACGGGTATAGATTATAGCCTATGTCACCCGGGGATAGTGTAGCTTCCCAACAGTGAAAGAATTTTTCAAATCGGTTCAGTAGTTTCGGAGCCTATTCAATGCAAACAAACAAACAAACAAACAATCAAATCTTTCCTCTTTTTAATATTAGTATAGACCAGCTGACCCGATATACGTTATCCTGTCTTACAACTGTCAAACGTATGAAGTTAAAATCGTCGTTAATTTTTCTCAAACTATCCAATTTTCTGCGCAATTTTCTTAATTTTACTTTCCGTAAGAACCATCTACAAAGTATTAGAAAACTTAAAAAAAGATTAATGAAACCGGTAAAGTCGTTCTTAAGTTATGGCGTGACCAAGGTAAATAGGGATTAATTTTTAAATACATAGAAAGATAGAAGATATAAGACGGACCGAATTGAGATCCTGAAGTCTGCTAAAATACGATATGTACCTACGGTAAAAGTACGCTATATAATAGTATTTTCAAATATAAGTTTGGTGTGAAATAATTCTAATGAAAAATAACACGTAAAGGTCGACACCACTATTACCTCACTGAAAGCCTTTCAAGGACCTCGATAGAGAAGTCTGGATATTCAATATACAACAGTATTTTCCACGAAAACGTAATATCAAACTGACTAAAATACTGTACGAGTAACACAGTAGTAAATCTTTTGCACGGAGCGCTTTGTTTCCACTTCTATTGTGATAACTGCTAGTCTGGAATACCCTGCCTGAATGGGTGTTCTCCAAAAGTTACAATCTGGGTGTCTTCAAGCCGCGAGTGAATCGGTTTCTTCTCGCCAATGTGCACCATCGTAGACCGCTTAAGCAGGTGGCGGAAACGCACGTTTATTAATAATAATAAAAGCTAGTTATTTTCTCTATTCCTAAATATTATTCCCCAATCAAAGGTCTCAGATTCTAAATTTAAGTTGCACCTAAGAACAATTTTAACTTGAACTGCACTTTAAACATTAGGAAACTTGTATTTTGACAAAGTTTTACACATGTTTTTGTGCGTATCATAAGTAAAATGTGGAGTTTCCATGACGTATATGTGATTTGAAATATCTGAAATAAGCCCTATATAAAAACTTCTCAGTTATACGAGCATAGGGGTTATTTTATAAGATTTTGTCGCAATAATATGTACCTACGTTCGGAATACGTCTCTGTTCTGTTGGCAACACCTAGAACAACTGCAGTCTATGGTACACCAAGCGGTTTACGAAAAAAGGATGTGTCTATGGAATCCAAGAAAAAAAAGAAGAAGTGGATACGATGGAGGGGGACTTTTAGTCCTAAGGGAAAGGCCGTGGTGTTTAAAAAATGGTTGTTAGCATGTCCGTGTTTTTATGTTTGGATTGTGGTTATTGGCTTGGTTTTGGTTACTCAAAATACCACGAGTTAATTAAATACGAATGAATGTAGTTTAAATAACCTCACACTAACTTAATAGTTAACAGTTCAGTATCTTTATTTCAATTAAGTACAAATACAAGTAGGTACACTTTTGAAAAGTCAAAATTAAACATTAAAGTACATCGAGAAAGCAACAAAAAACTACATATTAACTATTAAATCGATTACTAGAATTTGGTGTTGCCAAGTTCCCGTGTTGGAATGCTACCAGACTTCAGATTGCTGTCCTTAAAAAGAAGTATAAAATATATTAAAATGACAGAAATATCTGTAAAATATTAAGATGTTAAATGATTAATTAATTAAAATAATATGCGGGTAAATTTCATTTCATTCGGTACAATATTAATTAATTAAGTCTATATAGAAAATAATATAATATATTGTTTACCGTATATATTGTTGTTTATTTAATTTTACCGTGACGATAAGTACTGCGTAGCATAGACCCTGTCGTGATTAAAATGCTCCGTACAACAGACGGTGTACCGCGGACGGCTCATTGTTGCGCTAAATTAAAAACGGGGATTAAAAGTAAATAATATCTCTTTTCAGTGTTTGTCAGTGGATTGACTGACATTTCAGATATACATAATTTTTCTGTTTTTAATAACGAATTACGAACGAATACTAACCACGAATTCCTTCTTCTGAGGTACTGACATACATGCTCATTTCTATTAAAACACCACTTGATTAATCAAAAAGTATTTAGTACTTTATTATGGTAATTTCAAATTAAAATTCGCTCTACAAGCTTGCTAGCCGTAATTTTCAAAAAACCACACAACGTCCGTTTAAAGTCTTTGCATTTTTACAAGTACAGTGAAGTCTTACTATGTGAGTTCGAATTGTATAGGTATGGATTTCTACCAAATGTATTGTTTGTAAATTATTTCTTGTATTAGGTTTGTGTTTTTGTGACGTTTCAAAAGTGTATCATAGTATACCTACTTGAAAAAAGATTATATGAAAAAAAAAAATACTAATCCGACATTATTAAATACAAGGAGGTGCCGGATTTTTGTAATATTCGGATTACTGGATTATATAGGGAAATTCAAGGTACTTAAATAAAATAAGGGGTACGCTGCCAACTGATAGTGGGCTTGAGCATTAGGATTGTCTTTAGACTTTCAACGGTCTATGAGCAGTCTAACACTGTTGTTAAAGTTATTATTAGCTTGTATTTTGTTTAGTTAATAAAAAAACTTGCCCCTTTAAAAAAAAGACATTGCATTTGTAGTTACTTAGTATTGTATTTACATATTATTATTACAATTTTTTTTATGACAACTATCTTACTTGTGAAATCTGGAGGAGGAAATAGTGTCGGTGGGCGTAGGTATAGTGGCGGAGGAAAAGGAAAGGCGCTGAAAGAGCGGCGGCCGTGGCGTGAGTGTAGAGTGCCGGACTACTGGACGTGCCGATGTACTGAAGTGCCGGATTAGTGAGATTCTACTGTGCTGTTTAATATTTTGTTTAACATTTATGTGATGAACAATATGTGTTTGTTCTATATCTGGTTGTTAATATCTATTTAAGTATGTATTTAAAACTATATATGTATGTATATCAGTCTCTGGCAGCCATCAACAAGCTTTGTTTAGTTTGGGGTCAGATGACCGTGTGTGCAAAATGTCCCGAATATTTATATTTAGAACTAAGTTTTTATGAATTATGCTACTGCCGTACTTTGTTCGACACAGATTAAATAAGTTTAATCAAACACAATAAACATTTCAAAACATTTGAACAGCGGCATTAAAATAACACTAATCCTAACACTTTGTCCAAAAATTGTTCGAAAGTACCATTGAAAAAGTTCCATCGGCCGGGTTCTTACGAAGTAATTATATAGGTCGAAGAGAATGTCCAGCCAGACATGTCATCTAACATATTACTATAAACCAGACATAATAAACATAACAGTCATTAACAACAAGAACTCAAATGCCACAATAATTGTAACGAGATTCAGTGATTCACAGTTGGATTCAGGCCAAATCCACTCCATCCGTCATCCGTGTCATAGACTTAGTAATAAAGCAGATGATTATATCTACAAAAAATTTCGTGCTCCAACGTAGACCGCATCATCGCTTAACATCAGGCGTGATGGTGGTCAAACGCAAGCCCATTAATTATAAAAAAAAATATTTAAAAAAAAACTATGATATAAACATTGACTTACTACTGCGTAAAGACCGGGTCAACGGTACCAACTCAGTGGTGTCAACAAGTCTTTTTGACACCAGGGTGAATCCAGTCCCATGTCGACTTAATTGGTGAGCGGTCGTTGTATTTTAGACTTGAGTCATGTAACATAGTAAGTAAAGATATTCGATAGATGGCGTTTATTTTTTGAGTAGGCATCAGACATACTGACTCGGACGATTTTGAGATCTTTGGATAAATAAAGTTTTTTTTTTAATATGCACTAATAAATTAGAATAGTAGAATACTGAAAAAGTAGATAAATTACATTTAAAAATAGAGATTGAAAGTTCTCATCAAAACTTTTGCTAAAGGAAACCACAAACCAAACGTCATCTGTGTAGGTATATATTTTTGAATTTTGTTGATATTTTCGAAAAACATTGAATTAATTTCGATAAAATTTGTATGGAAGAAATATGACAAATATGACCTCAGAAGTATGACATAACAAAAAAATATCATCAAAATCAATTCTTAATTGCGTAAAACATTTAAAAAAAACTGTATTTTTTTGTTGTATAGTTTATATTTTTAAAACAATTGACTTACTCTATTAATTTGAATAAAAAAGTACAAGGAGTCGATCGAGTCTTTTTTAAATATCACTGTCATAGGCAATTTTTTTGCGATCTCTGCTCTGCATACTCTTGGACCTCGTTGGGAATTAAATTGAATACCTACTTAAATTTTTAAATATTTTTTGGAGCTAGTGGAAAAAAAAATTGGTCCCGTTGGGAACAAGCCAAAACTAATAAAATATTTTAAGAGGTTAAGGAATAAGAGGTTAATTTCTAAAATAAAATTTGCTTATCCACATTCATAATTATACATTTTGTTATGCAGTGTAAACTATTATAATCTTTAGCAATAAAAAATTAAGAATTTCCTAAACAGCTCTGAAATAATATCCAATTTCATATAGCGACAAGGTTGTAAGTCGTAAAATTTTCGAGTACGCTGCAACCAACTTATCTATACAGCTAGTGGCGGAACTTTCACCACATTTTCTGATCAAAACTGATAGTCTGAATAGAAAATTTTAGTTCTGTCATTTTGCCAACTTCAGATTTAAGTTGGTCGCTCGACCAACTTCGAACGAACGTCGAACGTACGAACGTTCTAGCTACGCTGGTGAAACTTTTCATATGGGATACGAGCAACACTTGGTGTAAATTATTAACAATGTTACTTATAAACTTATAATTTATTGCCAGTGTACCGAGGACTAATTCAGTTTGTTCTAATTTCAGTTCAGACCGTGAACTATAACTTAGTTAAATTCATGTTTTGATTTCTATGCATTGAATTAGTTGAAACACTGCTGTATTCCAATTCGAAAGGTAAAATAGTCATACAATTTCTGGGCATGATTTTTGTTTTTTTATTGACGGGATAAAAGCTGCGTTATTTTGACGGGCCATCATCAATAAACTAGCGGCGTTTATTTGTGACCAAAAAACTGACTAGCTGATCTATTAAGAGCACCTAGTTGAGACGTACCACTTCTACTTTAAATATTTTTTCTAGTAGATGAATATAATAATTCGTAGTATAAAATAATATATACCTTTTTTAGATCCTTATTGATATCAGTGTCGTCAGCTTTCCTTTTCTCACATGAAAGTATGCAGTTCTTGCCGTTGTCCTTTTCACCCTGTAACAATTAGAAAGAGAGGCGTTAATACATGGTCTAACTATGCAATACAACTATCCAAAATTATGGCGATTGTTGTAATCTCAAAAAATATAATCAAAGAGTGCATCAATTTTACTATAAATTTTTGGGGCTTTTAAATAGCTTTTTTTGGTTTCGATTTATTTCTATGTTTGTATGTTTTGTTTGTTAGTGCCTGAAAATTTAAATACTTATTGAGAGATATGTAACTTGATGTTTGCTTTTTGGCAGGCGTTCGTAAGGTGTAAATAGTTAAAAGTTGTCGGTTGTCGGTAAATGCAAGGATAGCTCTTACCACTGAAAAAAAAATTCTAGGCAAGTGTACCCATCGTAGACCGCATCATCGGGCGAGGTGGCGGTAAAAAGTTTTATAAAGGGATACAGGCTATCAGTTTCATTGTTTTTTTTTTGTTTGCAGGGTCCGTAATGGACACTGTTCTTTAAAAGATTGCTCACTTTGCAGACCCAGGTTATTGTCAATGCCACACCGTGCAAATATTTTGTACCGACACGACTATTTTTCCATATGAAAACGTCAAATATTTCGACCTGCCTATTCTATTCCGATATTCATGCCACGTTCACAGTTCAGTGGATTAGATTCCGCAGGGGCGTCTGCCAAAAATAACAATGGTTTTTCGATGGATGTGACAAAATAGTTATTTAAAACACCGTAAGGTCGGTTTGTGTTTCTCACAACGTTGAGTTTTTCCAAGTTTTTCTATTGAGTTCGTGACGTCATGGTAAAATAATTGCAATGTAGAGATGGGTCAATGTTTTTTATCGAGTATTCTAACTATCGATACTTTTTAGTTTTGAATTGTATAACTGCTGCGCCTCTTGCTGCTGCGTTTGTGTTTGGCTACTAACTAGTTTCACCCGCGTGAACAATGATGAAAATTGATGATAATGGTGATGAAAAGTACCCTATGGGTTAATCCAGTGTATAAGCTATCTCCATTCCATTGCCGTGAGAGAGTGCGTTTGTTTGTTAATTTTTCACACCAAAACGGATTAACGGATTTTGATGATATTTGGTACCTATATAAATACTTTAGGTCCTGGAATAAAACTTGGTATATTTTTCATCATTGTTCACGCGGGTGAAACAGCGGGCGCTGCTAGTTGAGCAATATAATTCAAAACTAAAAGGTATCAATAGCTCGAATACTCGATAAAAAACAATTATCCATCTCTATTACACTTGTTTTGTTTTGTCACTAGATTCCGCTACCTGTTTATGACATTAGAATTATCTAAAATCACCATTTACTTACATCCATGGATGTAGAAACGTCCTTGCTTACATCAATGATAATCACACAATAGGTAAAGCTACTATTTATCTATAATAGATCGATACCCATGAGCGTTGAAGTATTAAGTTTTTTAACCTCCAACACAAAAAGGGGGTGTTATAAGTTTCCATGTATTTGTGTGTCTGTTTGTAACATCGTAGCTCCCAAACGGCTAAACCGATTTAGATTTAGTATTTTTTTTTTGAAAGTTCACTAATGGAGTGTTTTTAGCTATGATTCAAGAAAACCTCTTTAGTCGCTTAGGAAGGATCACATTCGGTGTCAACAATATATAGTAGTCCAAAAACACCAGCTGGTTAAAATTCTGCTATTAGACCAAACCTTTTTGCTAGAATGACATTATGCCATTGCCGTGACCACGATATTAATAATAAAAAGAATTACTAAATAAATGTCTCCGGGTCACCTTGACATTATTTCGATGTTGAATAATATAGAAAAGTCTAATTCAAAACAGCACGAGTAGGTATAGTAAAAATAAACGATTTGCTTGTATTGCCTATGCATATAATTTTATTTAAATTAATACCTAAAGCAATAAATGGCGAAATGCCGCGTCTTTTTGATCTTATCTGTGATTTCTCATTTTACATTTATAAAGCATATTAGTGTCAGTTTGGGTAACGATATAATCAAGATTAATAAACTTATTCTATAAACGATGTGAATTTTATTTTTAAATTTACTCTTTTGTTTTTATGTTATTCGTTAGTAAATCCACCGTAACATTACATATTCTGTACAAATTTCAACTGGCTATCTATTACGGTTCGAAAGATACAGCTGTTAATAGGTAGGACAGACGGACAGACAGACAGACAGACGATGTAGGCTTAGTAATAGGGCCCCGTTTTTACCCTTTGGGTACGTAACCCTAAAAAGTCAAATACAGTGCTATTTAATGTTAAGCACCAAATAGGTAGGACCCACGACATTGTGAGAGTCGCGGGCATCCAGGGGATGCAAAATGCAGGCTGTTGTTTAGTGTGGAGGTTAAAGGGGGAGGCCTATGTTCAGCAGTGGACGTCTTCTGGCTGATGATGATGATGATGATGACCAAATCGGCAACTCACACAATAAATGGCTCGACACACTGAAGTCGCCGCCGTACAATCTCGATGCCTTAATATACTCTGTAGTTTGAGAAAGGTGTAACTGACTGACAAGAATGTGAAGAGAATAAAGTTTTTTTTAAATAAATTTAGCGGCTAACGTGACATGTATTTGTACTGCCGGATGGTAAGCGGTAATCGCGACCTAAAGACATCTGCAACAATAATATGGTGTCGTTGGTGCTCTGCCAGCCCGGAGAGGAATTTGTAGACACCCTTTTTAAAAGGTTTTCTGGGAGGGTTATAGATATCAAAAGTGGATAACACCACACCCAAATGAAAATTAAGGGTTGGTTGACTGGTAGAAAAAACACTTTTGCATTAAGTCATTCAGAGAGCTTGATTCTTTCAAGATTCTCTTACCGAAGCCGGCAATACTACCGTCTCACAGGTTGACGTCTTCAGTGTGTAGAACCTTCTAAGAAAGCTTTAGAACAAACAATCATTTCATTTATTTTCTTTATATTATATATCTATAGATATAAAAATGTATCCCTATATCTCTTGGTCAAGCCATAACTTGAGAACGACGTTACCGATTTCGTTAATTTTGTTTTAAAGTGTTCTAACACTTTGTTGAAGGTTTTTACGGAAAGAAAAATTAAGAAAATTGCGCAGAAAATTGGAAATTTTCAGACTTAACGACGATTTTAACTTCGCGTGTTTGACAGTTCTAAGACAGCACAACGTCTGTCGGGTCAGCTAGTCTATACTAATATTATAAAGAGGAAAGATTTTATTGTTTGTTTGTTTGCATTGAATAGGCTCCGAAACTACTGAACCAATTTGAAAAATTCTTTCACTGTTGGGAAGCTACACTATCCCCGGGTGACATAAGCGAAGCTGGTGACCCGTGCGAAGCTGGGGCGGACCGCTAGCTTACAAATAAAAGTTATACCTATTGCACGAATACATATAAATTGCTATTTATTTCTAGCATTATTAAATTCCTAATAGCTTATTGCTAGAGCTCTTGACCTAAAACTTGGGCACCGGCGTCGCAATCACGTTAAAGCTTACCTATAACGCATCCTTAAGTTTATAATGTTTATGTATTATATCGAATACTAGCTAGGATTCACGGCTTTACTTGCGATTTACCAATTTATCCACATTATCCGGGATAAAAAGTGTAATAAGACTTCAATGTAGGAACTATAAATTATCAGCCTATCATGTTCTCACTGCTGGGAGTGGGACACAGGCCTTCGCTTAGAGAGAGAGAGAGAGAGAGAGAGAGAATAGATATATATATCTATACTAATAACATAAAGAGGAAAGTTTGATTGTTTGTTTGCATTGAATAGGCTTCGAAACTACTGAACCGATTTGAAAAATTCTTGCACCGTTGGGAAGCTACACTATACCCGGGTAACAGGCTATATTATGTTTTAAAAAAAAAAATAGGGATCCTTACTAAATCTGCAATAATGTAACCCAAGGTGTAAAAATTTGATTTACAATTTTGACTTTGCGTGTTTGACAGTTCTAAGACAGGACAACGTCTGTCAAGTCAGCTTGTAACTAACTAATCCACCATGCCGGTCCAGTGCATGTTGAATGTCATATGTCTATGAACTATCTTGTCTTTGAGCGACGGTGGCCGACCGGTAGCATGTGCACTTTACAATCTGACAGCACCCAAACTGCGAACTATTGTTTTGTCAAATTAAATTAAGATTGGGTTAGCCATTTCATGAAATGGTAACGAGCAGAGCGATGAAAAAAGTAGCCTCATAAGTGCTAATTATTATTATTAATGCGAAAGTGTATTTGTAGTTTTGTCTGTATATTACTGTTTTCACGCAAAATTTGCACGGAGGGCCGGAAAGTGACAAGGCTACTTTTTATCCCGGAAAATGTACGGTTTCTGAAGGGAATCCACGCAGGTGAAACGCAACTATTTTGTAATAATTCTGGTTTTTCTAGCGTAACATAACTTTAATGTCAGGTATGTAGAAAAAACGATTCTCACGCTTCTTGCAGCAGCTTATACTGTAACCCTGACACCTTCGAGCGTTGGCTCAGTTCAAAGACATCTGGGCACACCAGCTCGCGTGACTCGGTGCCCTTAAGTCAGGGTATCAGCCACTGGGGTATGGCGTTAATTGCAAGAGGCAGCGGTTATAGCGGAAATGATAACTACCGGATTGGTATTTGATTTGTCAAAAATGACAGGCTTAGTAAAAAATATAACTAAATGCAAAGATAATATAACCATAATATCCCCCCCCCCCCATCCCGGTTTTACCACCGAACCGGCCGCCATCGCCAAAAATGCCATCCGCACATTATAGATGCGTGGAAGACTCGCACTGTTCGATTTGATCGATTATTTCTGCCACGTACCTGTAAGTTGTGGAATGGCTTACCATCTTCGGTTTTTCCTCCGAAATATAATTTGGACTGCAAACGAAGGGTGAATAGAGTCCTCACAGGTAGGCAACGCACTGACAATGCCCCGGGTATTGTAGGTGTCTATAGGCGGCGGTGACCACTTAGCTATCCCCGGGTAACATAGGCTATAATCTATACCCGTGCGAATCTGGGGCGGACCGCTAGTACGTATATATTGAAGATATTACTTAAATCAGTTTAGAAAACTCTGAGATATTTCAAGTTTTTATTCGAATTAGGAAGGAGTTGCTTTATCTCATTTCCGTTGACGTAAATGTAGCAAAGATAAATAAAAAAATAAAAAAAAGAATTTGATAGTTTTTGAGCAGAAGGCCAAAACATCAAATACAACTAGAAAGTATCCTTTGAAAGTTGTATTCGCATAAACTTGGCATTTAGTTTTTATGAAAATTGGATAAACAGAAGAACAGATATGCTAATTATTATTGAAAATTTTTATACATACAAACGCCGAGAAATCAGTAGAATCTGCAGACTTCTCTTGCTCAGTTAAAAATATAATTTGCTTTTAGTGCAATTACATTTGGTACCTTATTTTTTAATTAGAAAATAAAACAAGATTCTTAATTCAACTGCTGTTTTTGTTGTTGGGTGTATGTATCACGATAATTTCGCTAATTGTGAACGGATTTTATTGATTATATTTTTATTTAGTGGGCAATTAATTATATCAAAGGTGGTCGGAATTTATTTTGAAGAGAACATTTCACAGGCTGAAAATTTGAGCATGAACATTGTTTATTGAACTTCCCATAAATTCGGTTGTATTAATTATATACTTTATAAAAAAAGGGACAAAAAAAAACTATTGTCTAACACTGTTTTAAGCTGTCACGGTTGTTCACTAAAGTTATATGATAAAAGACTAAGAAAGAGGGTAGATCGTTATGTCTGCACCTAACTTTTTAACTGTTCGATAAACCACCCGCATTCTTCAGTCTTCCCGTGAACATGGTGCATGTAACTGCGCCGCAATATCGGGAGCTCATTCTACAACCTTACCACGGTAAATATCCCGTAAATAATCATATAACTTTAAGTCTATTGTGTGTCTAAAATTAGTGAAGTTAGTTTAAATCTCATATTCGTGTCGCTTGCGCCCAACTCCGTAGCGACCGTGATGCTCGCTCATTAAATACAAAGGGGGCAATTCCGACATCCGATATGAGCAATTTCGGGCCTTCAACTCTGCATCGAAGCCTCATAGAATAGAGTCATCTATACCGGAATTTATGGCACCCATAGTCACGAATATAACATGATTTTGGGGAAAACGCACAGGTTCAGGTACGATCGAAAACCAATGCCCGAGCTGTTGTAAATAGTATTGCAGTGGAGACACACTTACGAATATAATTATGTGACTCGAGACGCGATGAAAGCTAACTGTTGTGAAAGATGACATATTTTTTGTCAGATGTCAATGTGATGAATGTGACAGGATATCAATATGACAGATGTCAATGTGACAGATGTGAATGAGACCGTTTTGGATACTTGACGTTTTGCGTAGTTGTAATTTCGCGTATGCGTCATTTAACGTAGACCTACAGCTTAAAATGTGTCTTTATCACAGATATACACAACCAGATCGGCAATATATTTTAGTGAAAGAGACAACTTGATATGGCTCAGCACAAGTACGAAAAGGACATAAATAGATTTTGTTGTCCTTATCGGCGTGACCTGTTTTTGGTACCTCAAGTGTCAAAATCTGTAATAATCAGTGACAAACAAAACGGGTCTGAATTATATTTATTGCCTTTTTTTGGTGATTTAATGTGATAAATGCGTGTTTCCTCTGAGAAATAATTGTAAAAGATATTTTACAATGGTTGGTTGTAGCATTTTGGGCTGCAAGAAGCGCAGTGAGCGAAAATACGATGATGAGCGAGAGGCACTGAGCTAGCCACGCTCATTGAAAATCTATAGGTAGTAGATCTGTGGTCTTTATGCGTGAAATATTCCCATGTCTACAGTTTTTTATTTTATTTTAATAAAGATTTGTGGTGTACATATTTCATAATTTTGACGATAGCAAAGATACTTAAAAGTATATCTTTGGGCAATCATTTTAACTTCTGTACAATTAAGCACGATCGAGCCTGAGTAGTTAATTCATATTTTCGCATCTATGAGTGGGTACTTTGCGTACATATCAGCCGGATCGGATCCAGTGCGTACATATAATGCTTGTATCAGACGTTGTATATTGTCGTTCAAATGATTTACGATTGGAAGAAGATATTATTATGGTTCGGAATTGGATTTCGGCTCGGAATTTTGGTGATCAGATTACGTGGCGAAGGAACGAATCGATCTCGGAACAACTCTGTTATTTGGTTATGGCTTGAACTGAAAATGTTTTGAATAACAAGGTGATACGTACAGCAGTGAATCCATAATGTTCTATCATGAATATATTTTATCGTAAAAGTGTTTCATTCTTTGTTTCTTTTTCAAGCAGCAACAGACGAACGGATCTACGTGAATTTTTGCATAGAAATAGACTGGAACCGGTTCCGGGTTTCCGGTTTGAAGGACCGGAAAGAAACAGAATACTTTTTACACCGTTATAAATGTCATCGTCATCAGGCAGAAGACGTCCACTGGTGAACATAGGTCCTACTCTTAGAACTCCACACTGAACGACGGGCATCGGCATCTAGTGGATGCCCGCGACTCTCACGATGTCGTCAGTCCATCTATTGAGAGGCCTACCTATGAATGAGATGAAGGGATGATGTGATGATGATGATCCCTTGTGATGTGGGAAGGTAGGTGTATGTAAAAAATATATTCCTTTCTGTGGTCATGCTGTTTAGTTAAAATAGTTTTATGTATTTTTTTCCCTCTGGTCCATTTTTATTCCAATACATTTTTCGTTCCTGCTGTCATTATTATTATTATAGTCATTAAATACACCGTCTCGTTATGTATTAATTCCTGTTCCTTTTCTATATATTGTATTACTGTAAATTTTGTATACATATTTTGTGTCCTACTTTATTCTATTTCCTATGTCCTATTCGTTTAAATAGCATATAGATACTTAAAAATATATATGTAAATTTGTGTTAAGTTAACTGTAAACTCAAGCGTTCGTCTGAAAACCGGCGCTGATAGTCCTTGACTTTCAGCATTAATGCCGAGACGATACGACACTGATTGTATCCTTTAGATATATGTTTTTGTAAAGGTGTCGAATAAAATTTATTTTCTTTCTTTTTTTCTATCTTTATATACGCTGCGTCTTCCGGTTCGTCTGCACTCAAGAAACTTTCTTCCCCATCGGTTATCGTTTCTTCGAGAGATGTGGCCTGCCCATTGCCACTTCAACTTGCAAATTTTAATACCTATGTCGGTGACTCTGGTTCTTTGGCGAATATCTACGTTTCGGATTCTATCACGCAAAGAAACTCAGTTTTTTTTTTGGGTTATTTACCTATATGGTTCTGGTAGTATGTGGTCGATAGGAAACGATCTCAAGGCCGCAGGATTAAAACAAAGATATAAAAAAAGTTATCGAGCTTGCGGTCTCTATTCTGAACAGTCTTGCAGCCTTGCACAACCTCTATACAAATTTTCGAATGTATGAAACGGGTGCGAAATCAAGCTTCTACGTTTTATATCCTACTCTAACGTATACGTTTGTCTATATAGGCGTCTCACTTCATTATTGCCGTCGCACCCGTTTCAAAATATTTTTCTTCATAGAAGTCCCACCTCTTCGACGTTAGCGGTTATATTATCTAAGCCTGTGTACCAAACCGAGTCCGATCGCGTTCCAGACATTTTAGATCAAGTGTTTGGGACGACTCACCGTAGTCCAATATATTAGACGAGACAGCAGGCATTCACCTGGCATTCTATTATATTTGCAGCTACATAATAGTGAACAGTAGCCAAGATTCTATGCCAATGGTACCCCTTTCGTCGCGTAGTAAATGACACTAATTGTCTGCACGTGAACAGGCATAGCGTTGAGTTCTTAATAGATAATGCCTAACACAAATTGTTCTAGCTTAGCTGTATTCAGATTTCATGGCAGAGACAAGGCAGCTTGCGTTTTCGGTGACATGAATGAAAGAATACATATGTATGTATGGACCCGGGTATGTTGTTAAACTGCGACCAGAACCACCGGAAGATGGGCAGCAGCGTCCTATTAGTACACGGTGAACGTACTGCGATCTCCAAGCCGCCTGCTCAGCGAGGGGATTATGACAACACCCCTCTGTAAGATGGAGGCCTTTGTTCAGCAGTGGACGTTTACTGGCTGATTGATGTGTGTGATGTATTATATATATGTTCTCTATATATGGACTCCAAAACGACTGAACTTATTTTGACAGGACTTTCACTGGCAGTTAACTGATGATATAAGGAGTAATCCACGCAGGTGACACCGCGGAACGCAGCTAGTAGTAAAAAATGGGGAAAAAAATACTACAACCCCTCATGAGACGTAACGTTGAATAAGTCTTTTAAAATGAAAGCGAAATTTCAAACAGCATTTGCTTCGCTCAGCTACTACAAAACTATTCAGAAGATTAAACGAAACAAAAGACAAAATTTACAAATCCAATAAATGGAATCAAAGTGTTTCACGGTAATAAATAACGTTGCCACGAAAATAAATGTTCGATGCGATTGCAGACGCGCGACGATTAGTCGTGGGCAAATCGAAGCGACTATCGGGCGACAGAGATTAGTAGAAAAAAATTATGGCCTGTTTATATTTAATTAGCTAGCTGATCTGACACACGTTGTCCTGTCCTTTGTCCCACAGAGTTATGGTTAAGTACTTTATTATTAGTTTTAAAAAAAAACGATAGAAATAAAATTGAGTTTTTATCACAGGTAGGTGATTCTATCCTTAACACAGAATTATCTCTGATTAAACTCCGTCCAAGAAATAATTGGCTCTGACAGTCGGCGAAATGACGAATGAAAACGACGAATTCTGTTCTATTTCGCTAAGTTTTTGAACGTAAAACTGTATAGCAGGGACCTGATATATTTCTGTGTTAAAGAAAATATTTTTACTATTCAGCTTTTTATAATGTTATTGGAAAAACTTATATGATTATTTAAGAGATATTCAACTGGTATATTCGTTCTGTTCGACCAACCACCCGCATTCTTCAGTCTTCCCGTAAATATGGTGCATGTAACTGCGCCGAAATATCGGGAGCTCATTCCACAATCTGACCATGGTAAATATCCCGTAAATAATCATATAACTTAAGTGAACATCTGTGATATGTTAAAACAGTGTTTTAATATTATTGCATAAATAAATGCTTAAACCGAACATAGATTAAATTATTTATTTATGAATTGACAACATCATTTGTTTGATATCGTGAACTTTAGCTATTCTTAACGAACTAGGAATTTATTCAATAAAAATTACAAGTAAAATAAAAACTATCTTAAATTTAAATTTATAACTAATCTAAAACTAAAATTAATCTAAAACTAAAACTAATCTAACAATCCTCTACCGGTGAGCAGCGTTCCCAAAATGCTGGCAGCATTGCCACATTGTATGGCAATGCTTATTCTTTGGGCAAAATAAAGGCCAGCATTTTGGTCTCGAGTTGCTTCGACCAGTCGCCCTGATAGCTATTCTTGAATTGTAAAACTGCAATTACTCGAATTGTGTTTTATTACTGCGTGACGTTTTGGCACTGAAGGAGTTTGTTGATAAATTAGTGGCATTGTTGTGAGTTGTACGACATTGTAGTGGAACGAATACAATGTAGTGATGCAGACGCATACAGAGCTTGAATGAAATGCTCCACGTCCTTGTACTATAAATATAATATGCTACTTATTTATAACTGAATCTATTCATAACTCGACCATAACATTCTAGAAGTTCATCGGCAACGAATGCCTAGTTCAGACTAAGCTTCGGCCTTAAGCCGGATTTACATTACGAGACTAGTTGCGCAAAATTCGTTTCATGAAGTTAGTGGCACTGGTAGTTTCAAGAGTAAATAGATAGTTTTATCGTATAAGCACTAGTTTTATTAAATCAAATTTCGCGGCTCGCACGTTTTTATGGCAACACTTGTGTCTTGCATCTAGTTTCATCTTGTAAAACGTGATATGCAGTGGTACCAGATAGATTATTATTGCCAGACGGTGCGAATTATCGCCATTTAGGCTACCTCAGGGGTTCAAATGGCGCCAAAAAATACGATCGGTAACCAGTAGCCATTTAGGCTACCTAGGAAAAAAGAACGAGCGATTTAGGCCTTATTCTACCCTTCCCCTCTTACTATAGGACAAGTAGAAGGAATTTTTCATTCCTTCATTTTTAATTCCAAAAATTCGGTAACAACGATTTGGGTCGTCATTTATGATACGTTGAACGGAACTCCCTGCCATCCTCGTTGTTTCCAGAGAACTACAATCTAGGCTAGAGTGGATAGATTTCTTGTAGATCAACGTGTTCAATCCTCGGCCACACCATCGCTTATGATGAAAAAAAGATATTATATATATATATATATACTAGATAAAAAAAGAGTTGCTATTAGAGTAATTTTATTTTGAAGAAATTTATATCGTATATTTTAAAAACATTAGTCGCTTGTTTAATTTTTTTTTGTCACGTCAAGGCATTTGACCTGCTTCTAATTCTATCCCAGCAAAGAAAGGTCCAGACAGATTTACATCAAGAAGGAATGCCCACCTGACCTATAAAACTGGATCAGTGCCAATATGTCGATAGTTTTTAGGGTTCCATACCCAAACGGTGTAAACGGAACCCTATTACTAAGCCTACGCTGGTTGTCTGTCTGTCTATCCGTCTGTCTGTCTGTCCATCCATCCGTCTGTCCGTCCTACCTTTAAACGGCTGTATCTTTAGAACCGTATAATAGACAGCCAGTTGAAATTTTCACAGAATATGTAATGTTACGGCGGATTATCTAAGAAATAATGATAATGACAAAAAGTAAAATCTAAAGAGGGTTCCCATAAAACAATCATATTTTTTTGCGTATTATTGTATTTCTCTATTTTCTACCTTTTTTTTGTTCTCTCTCGTCAAACTTGGCATGATTATAGTACACACTCTATAAATAAAATAAAAATAAAATAAAATAGCCCTTTATTTCCAAACCTTAATTTACATTTCAAATGTTGTTAGTAACTGTTGATTGTTAGTAATAATGTGCTTTATATCTAGATGTTAGTACAGGTTAGTTATATTATTAGGTATGGACCCCTCCTCGGGTGAAGGCCTCCTCCAGTTTTTTCCACTCGTCTCTGTCTTTGCCAATAGCTTGCCAGTCATTTCCTGCTATTTCTGATATATCGTCAGCCCACCTTCTTTTTGGCCTCCCTACTCTTCTTTTTCCAGTTGGTCCCTTCCATCTTGTAGTATTGATTGTCCACCTATTATCTGTGTATCGTGATACATGGCCAGCCCACTGCCATTTTAGTTTCAGGGCACACTCTATAATACAACAAAAAATAATAAATAATGGCCAAGTGCGTGCCAGTGAAAAAATTCTGTTCATTACCAAGTTAAGTAACGTATTCGGTCACTTGGACGACCTTATCATTTGAATCACTGAATCGAAATTACATATTTTACTAATTATGAAGTCTGTTTATTAAATTGATAATTATTGTAATTTGTACGGAACCCTCAGCGCACGAGCCCGACTATCACTTGGCGGGTTTTATTCGTTTTATAGCTGAGAGATGGGATAATTGATCAGTGCTTATTGCGTAACGTTCTATGTCAATTGGCAGTAGAGCGACACTAAGGCGTGGCGAATGCGACGATAGATACGATGTAACATAAAATTTAATTTCTCGCATCCGGCAACTTCTTGACGCTTCAATTTGTCGCTCGTCTGATTTAAGCAAATACAAGGTTCCTCGGAAATGTGGTACTAAGCTGTAAGGAGGTCATTGTACTTATCATAATTAACAACTTTTACTATGAAATATCCCTGAACCCTGATATCGCGAAAAGATATCTGCCGTTTCGTTGATTGGTAATGTAAATTTTTTATGGAACAGATGTTTTCTTTTCGCGATTTCAAGGTTGGTCTCATAGTAAATGTTGTTCATAATTACTAGTGCTATAAGATAATATAATAATATTTTAGGGCTTTTAGATTAGTATTTTTAATGATTTTGATAATTTATTGTTCATTTTAATTTGTATACAATAATTAGGTAGTGATAGTTTTAGTTTTTAAATACTGTGTATGTAATGATTTCTTCAACTTGTTCATAATATATATATAATAATATATAGTACATTGACATTTAATAATAATAAATAAATAAATATTCGGGACATTTTTGCACACACGTTCACCTCTCCCAAAACTAAGCAAAGCTTGTGATATGGCTGCCAGAGACTGATATACATACATATATAGTTTTAAATACATACTTAAATAGATATTAACAGCCAGATATAGAACAAACACAAATGTTCATCACATAGATATTTGTCCTAGGTGGGAATCAAACCCAATCAATTACAATCTGGGTGTCTTCAAATCACGAGTGAATTGGTTCCTTCTAGGCAAGCGTACTCCAACGTAGACCGCATCATCGCTTAACATCAGGCGTGATGGTGGTCAAACGCAAGCCTAATAATTATTAAAAAAAAACCCTCGCCCCCAAACGTAGATGGCAGGTTCACTACCAACTTGACCGAATTAATATTGGAGGTTAATAAGAGAGAGAGAGGTTAGTAAAAAAACCGATAAACGAGGTTTTTTTTAAGGAATTGATCACCTCCAAACGCCTGAAAAGATTTTAATGAATCCATAGCTAAAAACAAACTCGAATAAACAACCTTTAAAAAAAAAACAAATAAAAAATTTAATCAAAATAATTAATTAAGCCGTTTGGGAGCTACGGTGTCACAGACAGACAGACACACAGGCGCACAGATAATCACGTTAAACTTATAGCACCCCTCTGTTTGCGTCAGGGGTTAAACATCAGTTGGATCGCCCATAAACCATTGAAGGTCTAGACTCATTACAAATGATTAAACCCACTACCAGATGGCATCGTACCCAGCACGCTGTTCGCATTACTAAACTGGATGGCAATACTTGACGTCAGAAAAATGACAGAAAATTAATCGGTTTTATGCTAAAGTTTACAGATAAAAACTCATTAAATCATCAAAAGACCAATTTCAACACTTCGCCCTTTAGACCATAATACCACAATAATACATCAGCAGATGCATTTACCAAAGACTTTCTTAAATGAATGGTCACCTTGAACTCTTGCACTGGTCGTCAATGGCACACATTCGCTGGAACAATGTCAGATTAAACGAAAACCATTATTGTTTTACCACCGTGGTTTATTATCAGTAAAGCGGTCGTGGTTACAACCACAAAATATATAGTTACAGAAGCCGGCTTCATACGAGCGTTAACACAAAGACGCGTACGTACAACGATCTCGGATCAAGTCGGTCGAACGCCAGTCGCGAGTGCCCGCGCTTTTGCAATTCACGTAATTATCGTTTGGTGTGACAATTGTCGAAATCTCTCCTTTTCCATGCCATGTACATGTTTTCCATTGTCATATTGCAAATAACTTATCTGAGAATAAGCCTTATTATATATTTTAAAACATAATAATCGTGGCTTTTGTACGTGCCGTAATCGTCGAAAGTATCATACTTTTCAATAACCAATTTTTATTTTATTTGGTTTCATTTTTCTATTAGAAATAAATGTAGTATTTTAAAATTTTTGCTACTTTAACAAATACATATTACCACACCGTCCTTGTGTTTTTTTTACCTAAATAAAATAATGCGTGATAAGCCCCGATTATCATTAAAACATTTGTTCAAATCGCGAAAGTATAAAAATTAACATTCAGAAATAAATGTGTTTTGAAGTAACATAATGCCCAATAAGTTGTTTATAATTAAAACTCCCAAATCTAAACTTTTCACAGAATATTTTAGTTGCTTTCCAGCCATACGCTGCCCAGCGCTACGGTTGCGGTTACGGTTGGTAGGTTAACAAAATCAAGGTCAGCCGAAGCCGGCCTTTCGTGCCTATTTATTTTGTGTTATAACGGACAATGCTAGAATACGTATGTATGTAGTTGTGCTAACTGAGAAACGCAATAGATTTACTGAGACATTAAGCACTTAGGCGCCGAAGCTCAGCCATTTCCATACCAACGTTCTACTAGTGATTTGTATCTTGACTTGAAATATGGTGGGTATTTTCAACAGACAATTAATAAGAAAAAAAAAAACTGATTTTTACGTCTAAATTATCGTATCTTGCCGTCTATTAGATCATTCTGTACCTATACATACATACATACATACATACATATTCGGGTCATTTTTGCACACACGGTCACCTGATCCCAAGCTAAGGAAAGCTTGTGATATGGCTGCCAGATACTGATACACATACGAGTACATATATATTTTTAAATACATGCTTAAATTAATATTAACACCCAGATATATTCATCGCATAAATGTTTGTCCTAGGTGGGAATCGAACCCACGCCCCCAAGCGCAGAAGGCAGGTTCACTACCAACTAGACCAACGGACTATCTTACCTATAGGTA
Source organism: Agriopis aurantiaria (assembly GCA_914767915.1). NCBI lineage: Eukaryota > Metazoa > Arthropoda > Insecta > Lepidoptera > Geometridae > Agriopis > Agriopis aurantiaria. The sequence goes on from OU611982.1 coordinate 2,994,536, forward strand.
ACATTTGTGTGAAAACTGTCCAAATCTTGAGTAATTTCGCCCCGAGGCTTTATAAACTATTAAATACTAGCAAAACCCCGCGGTTTCACCTGTTATCTTACAGGATTTGTTGGAATTGTGATTTTCAAAATAGTATAAACGTAGCCTCTGTGTTATTTCAAGGGAGGAACTAGCTACACCTATACCAAATCTAATTCGAGATAGAAGATATAACATCGAGAGTGAATCGGTTTCTTCTAGGCAAGCGATCTTCATCCTAGACCGCATCGTCGGTTAACATCAGGCGAGATGGCAGCCAAGAGCAAGCCTATCTATTATTTAAAAAAAAAAAAAACTGTTCAGGTTTTGTGGAGTTAAGTGTGGACAAGAATACACACTTACATAGTAACTTTTGCATTTATAATTATTAGTGTGAATTATACCCTGATAGATGGGCCCGATCGATCACACAGTGGGTGCTTGAAAACGGACGAAGGAGCCAAGGCAGGCCAAGAAAACGCTGGAGGAGGTAAGCCCAGAACTATTTTGCCTGATAATGCAACGAATTTTGTTGGTGGCTGCAACGAACTACAACGTTTCCTACAAGAATCCGACATATCCTACGATATCGCTCAGCGGGGTATCGAAGTCACATTTGTCTCACCATACACCCCACATTTCAATGGTTTGGCCGAAGCTGCTGTTCGTTCCACCAAACATCACTTAAAAAGATTGGTTCAGCAGACACATTTTACATATGAGGATGTCTTAAACTCACGTCCTCCTGGAAACCTCGACACGTTCCAGATAGCGGTCAAATCTGGCGGATGATCACACTGTCTGGAAGGAGATGAGGAGATTATCTGGGAGACTTGAGGATGTCTTAAACTCAAGTCCTCCTGGAAACCTCACACGTTCCAGATAGCGGTCAAATCTGGCGGATGATCACACTGTCTGGAAGGAGATGTGGAGATAATCTGGGAGACTTTAGGATGTCTTAAACTCACGTCCTCCTGGAATCCTCGACATGTTCCAGATAGCGGTCAAGTCTGGCGGATAATCACACTGTCTGGAAGGAGATGAGGGAGGGAGACTTTTGCCCAGGAGTGGGACAGTAAAGTAAAAAACAAGTGTAATATAGATTATGTGATCTAAGTTGTTGTATATAAACTCTAATATGAAAATCTAAAACTCAAAGTTCGAGTTACAATAGTAGAGCATCCACCCACCAAGACAAAAGGCAGTAACTCAACAGAAACCGAGAATTTGGTTTTTACGATTCTTCGAAATGAAACTTAATGGTTTGTAATATTAAAGAACGAGCATATTGTGACCAGACCCGTTGCAGTTTATAGCGCACCTATACAATGTTACACGGAACCTCAGATAAGAAAACAAGGGAGATATCCCTTCGTATAATTATCGATTGTGTTTAAATGTCTCCCTGTGTCACCCACTTTTTTCACTACGTATATTGTTCGAACTGTCGAATCGAATCGAACTGTAAGTACCTAAGGCACACCTAAAAAAACTCGCACACTAAGGAACAGGAACTTGCAGCTACACCAATGAACTAAGGCCGCTTGCAGACGATGCGTAGTACAAGAAGCAAGTAAAAGATGCAAGTAGCTACAACTACGATGTGTAGTAGCTACTTGCAACTTGTACTTGCTACTTGCGGCCCAAAGCCTGCTGTATAGTGTAGAAAGGAAACTATAAAGTACTGGTATTTTGTTTGGTTAAGAAAGACACTTGCCCAAAAAGAGCAGAATATAAATTAAAATAAAGTACGGTACATCATTTAAAACTAATTTTTACTTTGACTTAAATATAAAAGCAAAAAAATATCATACAAGTATAGTTTCATCAGCAACTGTATCATCATCATTTCAGTCATAGGATGTCCACTGCTGGACATAGGCCTCGCATCGATCTCCAAAAGGGCCGGTTGGAAGCGGCCTGCATCCAGCGTTTCCCTGCGGTCTCTTTTAGGTCGTCTGTCCATCTTGTGAGTGGACGTCCTACGCTGCGCTTACCGGTCCGTGGTCTCCGTTCGAGAAGCTTTCGGCCCCATCGGCCATCTGTTCTGCATGCCCTACCCATTGCTACTTCAAATTGCTAGCATTTGCAAACAACAAGCTTGCAACTGTATACGCAACGATAAAAAAGTTGTTATTTTTAATGAAGTAAAGCTTTATTTCATAAATGCTTAAAGTAGCTAACATAATTTACATAGATTACTCCAGAATCCCAACTAGTTATGAATATGTTAGAATATGGTTTCAGTTTGCTTGTTTTTCAGTTGTTTTCACGAAACTTTTAATTGTTTGGTATTCGATAAATTGAGATAAAATAATTTGAGAAAGTAAATGCTTCGCAAATGTGCGCTACCGTGGTTCGGATCACTACTCAATATGTAGGTTCCAATTGTCTCGAGCAACAATATTTAAAACATTGTTACCCTTTAGGTACGGAACCCTAAAAATTCTTCCACTCTTTCCTATCTTTAGCAGTTAGTGACCATAATTTTCCAGCAGTCGTTTTGACGTCGACTCCCACCTTTTATATTGTCTTCCGCACTTCCGCCTATGATTTAGCCTAAATCAAAACAAGCAAGCTCCTAACTCAAGCAAGCCTTTTGATTTATCACCCAGATCTCACGTGGAGCCCCTCCGCTAGCACTCCGTAAATAAATAACAACGTTTATGGGCCGTTAAAAAACCTCCGACGCGACTCTGAACAAAAGGAAAGCGAAATATTTCGGCGACCAAAAACAAACAGTGCCAACGGAGCGAGGACGTGGAAAAAAGCAAGTCGAATATCGCGCAGAATAGATTAAAAAAGAAACGCAAAATGGTAAAATTCATACTCTAGTTGTTCACCCTTTTAGGTGAAATATTTTCTTCAATTTTATATGAGCTAAGAAAGACTTAGAAAGAGGGTAGATCGTTATGTCTGCACCTAACTTTTTAACTGTTCTCCACCCACCCGCATTCTTCAGTCTTCCCGTGAACACGGTGCATGTAACTGCGCCGAAATATCGGGAGCTCATTCCACAACCTTACCACGGTAAATATCCCGTAAATAATCATATAACTTTAGTGAACAACCGTGATAGTTTAAAACAGTGTTTTATATGATACCACCGAGAATATACCACATATTTTTTTTTTTTGTAATTAATGTCTTTTCACAATTGATCTAGATATTGAGTAAGTAACATACACAAAAAAACAGTATAATTGAGAACTTCATTTTTAGGGTTATCTAATGGGTTAAGAAGACAGGCAAGGAACAATTTTAGGGATTCGGCTCAATCAATCTGAATATTTGTCAGTTCTGAAGTCTGAACTTAACCAGAAACTGACTCGGAACCAGGTTTAGTTTCAACTTCTGGATTGAAAACGAGCCAGATTAATTTATCCCGGAAAAATTATCCAAATTCGAAGAAAATATTTGTCTGAGGGCGGAAAATTAGGGGATGAATACTGTTTACTGAACTTCACATAAAGTAGATTTTTTTGAAAAAAAAATATCAATTTTCTTTAACTCTATTTTAATCTTCGTTTATCTCCTTTATTTTTGGTGCTTTTTAAACGAAACAGTTGCTCATACATTTTACTTTCTTTCTGTTATCAATCTGTGTTTTCCCGTATTCTGTGAGCAGGGCTTGTGGAAAAAAGCAACTCGAATATGGTCGCTAAAGTTAACATGCCGTTCTACATTATTGTTTTTTTGGAGAAACGCTCTCCACAACCTGTGTATGCAGTTTAGTTTTGCAGTTTGAACGACAGACACACATATAGTTACTTAATAGCTGCAAAAATTTTGCAGAAGACTTCACGGGTATTTTTTCTACAGAAACTGGAATTTTGAAAACTAGACGCAAATCAGATAATGTAATACTAGAGTTTTATTAATGACTAGCGGTCCGCCCCAGCTTCGCACGGGTATAGATTATAGCCTATGTCACCCGGGGATACTGTAGCTTCCCAACAGTGAAAGAATTTTTCAAATCGGTTCAGTAGTTTCGGAGCCTATTCAATGCAAACAAACAAAACAAACAATCAAATCTTTCCTCTTTATAATATTAGTATAGACGAACTATAGGGGATGTAGCTTTAGACGACGGACATCTTCGAAGATATATTGTACAGTAGGCACAGCGGATCTTTGTCTCTGAAGTTAGGCTCTGCGAACCATTGCGCAAGTAGCACATCCCTTGCGACAACAATTCGGTATGCTAAAAAAAATTAACCTATGCCAATTCCAAAACCATTTCGAGATTTTATGTTACTAACCCTTATTTTTCTACTCTGACCCTTTAAAACGATAAGATGCCATTTATTTTAACATAAAACTAAGAAATCATTCGACTTTCACTGACCTCTAAATGACGTCACGGTGTAGCATTTTATTTTTGTCTTTTAAGAATAAAAATATTATACATTTGACACACTGTTCGTCACACAGAATAGAATATTTTTTCATTTCTGTGGTTTGACTATCTGGTTTTTTTCAGGGCTGCCAATATGGGGTGCTTTTTTAGACTTCTCAACGCAACGAAATTTTGTGCTATATGGTGACGTCAATTAATATCAATTTTCAAAAAAATATTGTAAAATAACTACTCAATAGAAAACAAAAATATTGAAATTCGTTTCTTAAAATAGCCTTATCTATGAAATAAAAATATAAAAAAAATACAAAAAAAAACTTTACATACCGAATTGCTACTGCGCAGCGTCTTGCAGCCAACTTCAGAAACAAAGATCCGCTGTGCGTACTGTACTCATCATTATAAACAACTTTTACTTTGGGACTAACCCTGAATTTTTCTCGACAGCAATCTGGGTATCTTCAGGTCGCGAGTGAATCGGTTTTATCTAAGCAAGCGTGCTTTATCGTAAAAAGAAAAAGGAAGACCCTTTTTAAGCTGATCCCGTCAAATAATTTCCGCCATAGGTCATCGAGGCAGACATTCCATCCTTACGCCGTGAACTTTGGTAAAGTCCGCACGCAGCGTTTCCCAAATTCCTTCGAACTGCACAGGAATGGATTACGCTCCAAGTCTCGGTTTTCCTTATAAAGAACTTACAATCCAGGTCTCTACAAGACAAAAGTGAATAGGCACCTCATGAGCATGCCCCATCTTGGACAACATCGTCTTTTACCATCAGGTGAGTTGTGGTCAAAAGCTAGCCCATTTCATCACAAAAAAGCATCTTCGCACTAGAAGTATTTATTTATATTGTAAAGTAAACTTTTACAATGTAAGTAAGCACTTCTTTACATTGTAAAGTAAACTTTTACAATGTAAGTAAGGACTTGTAATGTGCACTGGTTATAAGCGAATACTTTGCACGACACAAGGAGGAGCCGGGAGATGTTTCTGTGAAAATAAGGTAACGAGTGCAGTAATAGCGTAGCCACGTCGATTAGCAAGCGCAGGTCCGAAGTCAAGGGCGTAACAACAGAAACCTGGGGGGTTAGACAAGACCCACTTTCTGTTAGCGTTAACGCCTGCGTAGAGATGAAATTGTATGAAAATGGCATTGACGATGACATTAGCATGAGAGAAATTATCTCAAGCTGATGTTATTTTCATACAATTTCATCTTTCCGCAGGCGTGAACGCTAAAGAAAGTGGCTCTTGTCTAGACCCCCTGGGGCCTTACGGACAACTGCTATTACAGACACCTAATCCGCTCAGTTGGAAAATCACGCGACCGCAAACCTTATCGCGCCCAGAAACACATAGAAACCAAGTACATTCGCAAAATTTAAGCCATTCAAATGGAGTCACATATGGCTCCAAAAAAAATTATAAAAATTTTACTATGACAATTTGCGCGGTGAAATCGTACCACAACAAATCAGAAAAGCAGCATAAGAGTTATGGTGTGACATTCCAGAGGTAATCCATTAATTTTGTTGCTTAAATCGTTTAAAATACCAATCAAAACGTAAGCTACAAAGCGAATTTGTAGCTTACGTTTTGAGAAGGCGTTGTTTGGAAACCTACCTTCTCTGAGTAGTTATTCTAAGGTTGTGGATGTTGATTTTAGCGTCTAAGAAGATGCTATAACCTTCTAGTATATTTTGTAGGCTAACCTTCTTATGCATATCTGTTTTATTTATTTTTTGTCTCGCTTTGATGCGTTTTACTTCTAGTCAGCGGGAAATTGACATACTATTTATAGCATACACTAGTTTACCAAGCGTTTATCTTCGATAAAAAAAGGCCTTTATATATAAGAAAAGAGGGTTTTTGTCTTAGATTCACCGAGATACAATACATATAGAGTCACAACCGTGCTAAAAAATGTCCGAACGAAAACTTAGCGTACGCTATGAATTGCGCCGACTTTAGGTTAATTACAAGGTTACCGCGATCCGACTACAACGCCGCGCGATGCCAGAACTACGATGGCGTAGCGGACAACTAACGTTGAACACTATGCAAGCGACATAACGTCTAAATTGGAGTAAATGTAGCATTGTGAAGTATATAATTGAATCTAAGTACAATGACGCTCGGACGTTTTTTTACTGTTTTCACTGAGTGATTGTGACTAAATGAATTATATCTCGATGGCTGTTCTATACATTTGTCGAGTGTGAATGACCGTTTTCTATGGAACAGCTGAAATTTTTCGCGATACTAAATATTTTTATATTTTATATATTTAAAAAAATAACAAAATAAAATGGCCGAAGTGTAAATGAACCAGTTTCAGAAGCAGAATCATGTTTCGTTTTCCGAAACAAGTTATTTCTTATTGTACGTGATAAATGAGCGAGCCCAAAAAAAAAAAAAAAAAACACAATCGGCGAAGATATCGCGTAACTAGTTTGGAAGTCAGTTGATAAATAATATGGATGGTGTTATTCAATAACAACCAAGCGCGTAATAAATATGCAGTGATTTATAATGATACACCAAAATTTGATTAACTGTTAGCTTATACAGAGTAAACATAGTTTGTTATGAATATGAAGCTCAGCGTGGTAAATAGCTATTATTCACGGGGCTTTAAATAAATCTCTGCCCTAAAATGGTTATCACGTGATTTAATTAGTGTTAATTACTTGTTCAGATTAAAACTACTTTGTTGTTGTTAATAATAGGTTGATTTGATTAAGGCCCAGATATAGCGCGCCGTGGCTATGACACGCGCTTTTGTGTTTTCTATATCTATACTAATATTATAAAGAGGAAAGATTTGATTGTTTGTTTGTATTGAATAGGCTCCGAAACTACTGAACCGATTTGAAAAATTCTTTCACTGTTGGGAAGCTACACTTTCCCCGAGTGACATAGGCTATAATTTATACCCGTGCAAAGCTGGGGCGGACCTCTAGTCCATACTAATATTATAAAGAGGAATGATTTGATTGTTTGTTTGTTTGCATTGAATAGGCTCCGAAACTACTGAACCGATTTGAAAAATTCTTTCACTGTTAGGAAGCTACACTATCCCCGGTTAACATAGGCTATATTATATTTTCAACAAAAAAATAGGGATCCTTACTAAAACTCCAATAATGTAACCCAAGGTGTAAAAGAATTAGATTTTCAATTTTGACTTTGCGTGTTTGACATTTCTAAGACAGGACAACGTCTGTCAGGTCTGCTAGTTTAAAATATAAATACTGTCTACTATTGAAAAATGTGCTACGGTGTTTTTCCCCATTTATCCTAGTCATTATAAAACAACAAACTTTTGTTATAATATTTTTTTGTGACCACAAAAAATAGGATAAACAGTTTTTTGTGTTAGTGTGATGTTGGTAGTGTGTTTTTTTCCAGATTTAATTATTTTTTGTTTCAGGTTAAGTTACATTAATACCATTCTCAAATTTCTGTTAAAAAAACATAAATAATTGAAAATTCCAGGTATAATTTCTTATTGTACTTGATACGACGTTAAAGCGGAACTATATACTAGAGATTAATCAAAGAAACAGTTATAAAGATGAACTTCCGCAAAGTAACGCTTGATTCAATCAACTGATCTCCTGACTGACTCCTTGCATCTGCACAATTTATTGTGCACTTTGTTCGTGCCAGACAAACCCGGGTTTCCGGCTAATAGGCATCGAAAATTGCCCAAATTTTCCACTTGGATCACAGCCGCACTGTGGCGCGCTCCATGTATCCGCTGATTCGCACCCGCCGCCTCTTCAAGGCACTCCTTTCCACCAACACAGATTTTGATATTATTTGTGACAATTGGAAAACTGTAACGAAAGTGTTTTTGACTTATTGTGAAAACTTAACTGACCAATGACAAAAACACAAGCCAAAGCACGTAGGTAGGCCTCCCACTAGATGGACCGACGACATAGTAAGAGTCGCTGGCATCCGGTGGATGCAAAAGGCAGGCTGTCGTTCAGTGTGGAGGTTAAAGGGGGAGGCCTATGTTCAGCAGTGGACGTCTTCTGGCTGATGATGATGATGATGAACTGACCAATGGGACAGGGGCAAAAAGCCGATGACTAATATGATGACAAATTGTATGACATACAAATTTTTTGTTGGCATATTTTTACAGCAATTTGTTGTATTTATTATATTAGTTTTTTTGTTTTATTTCTATTTTTCTAGGAAATCAATTTTTGTTCATCAATCAAGTTTAACAGTTTGTGAGATAAATGTTAGTGGCAATTGTCCGTTTTTATTCTTAATAAATTATTTTAATTTGAACTGATATTATTGTGGTACATACCGAATACGTAGTGTGATCGTACTTGGTCTTCGCTTTCACTGGAATACAAGCTTTCGAAAAAGCCAGTCTCGCTAATTTCTTTGCACCTCAGTCTCAATTTCAAATATTTCGAGCGAAAACAATTTGCGATCCTAAGCAAACGAGAAACAGGACGACAAAAAGTGGATCGGATGCGAGCGGCACTCGATTGATACCGAGAGACAAATTAATCGAATTAATGATACGAGCGAATCGGTTCGTAATTGTTGTTCAACTGTTGGTTTCTTTTCGAATGATGGCGTCTATTTTGTAAGAGCTACAAACCAACACGCACTTGGCCAGTATTTATTGTTTATATTTACTTTAGAATGGGTACTATAATCATGGTAAGTTTGACGCTTATATACGTATTACAGTTTTTACACTAGAGCAAATACAAAAATACGTTTAAAAAACGTTTGTTGTACGGTGTGGGTACCCCATTTTAGATTCACTTTATGAATCTACTAACTGATCTGACAGACGTTGTCCTGTCTTAGAACTGTCAAACACGCAAAGTTAAAATTGTAAATCTTATTTTTTTACACCTTGGGTTACATTATTGGAGTTCTAGTAAGGATCCCTATTAAAAAAAAAAAATAGCCTATGTTACCCGGGGATAGTGTAGCTTCCCAACAGTGAAAGAATTTTTTTAAATCGGTTCAGTGGTTTCGGAACCTATTCAATGCAAACAAACAAACAATCAAATCCTTCCTCTTTATATTATTAGTATAGATTATTATTTTTTAGTTAATCCACCGATAACATTACACATATTCTGTGAAAATATCAATTGGGTATCTATTACGGTTCGAAAGATTTAGCCGTAGGCTTAGTAATAGGGTCCCGTTTGCAACGCTTGGGTACGGAACCCTAATAAAAAAACAGCCATTGTGTGAACGCGCCGCGCAAAAAAATGGCGGCGGTGATTTTAAGAAATTCAAGGTCCTTTGTCGCTTTGCTCCAGTTAGAAAACGAAAAAAAAAAGTTAAGGGCGTATCGCTTGACCCCTCGAAAGTTGGGTTGTCGTGAGGCCGGTGTCGATTTTTGATACTTTTTGGTTAGCACGTTGGGATAAAAGAGGCTCAAGGTTACTAATATATCGCCCTTGAAATTCCCTTTGTCGTCTGGTCCACTAACAAAGAAATAACGATTTATCCACATAAAAATATGCTTAAGAAGTTTCGACCACCTGTCTGAGATGTGCCCTTCAAAAGAATGCGAATTTTCATAGCTTTGATTTTCGTACAGTAATTTTTTTGAGACATAAAACGAACAAAATTAAAAATAAATTAATAATGATAAATAATGAGTGTTCTAAAAAGATCTATCAAGTTGCGTAAAAAAGTACCTAATTAAAAGACAATGAGTGGCATTTTGTACAAAACGCTCATCGAATCGTCTTGAACTAGATCATTAGAATCGAATGATCTAGACTAGAACAAAAATCATGTCAGATGCCTTCAGACGGCCTAAAAACTCTGACATTAGGGCTGGCCGCTCGGTCTTATCGAACTAGCTTGTGAAAGCTCTCGAGCACCAAAGCGGGCAATCTTGCTAAAGTGCTACGGAATTTGCTTACAAAATGTCAGCCCTAAACATGTCGACTTCAATCATAGCAATTTCTCCCAAAGAAGGAAAGTAAAGACTTTATTAACAGCGGTTCCTTTCAATCACCCATTTCTTCCTAAATTATGTAAATCAATCTAAAGATATCCGTCCTACAAAGGTTCCAATCTCGTCCGTTCTCGTCGCAGTTCAGAAACGGCTCGAAATGGAAAACTGATCGAGAATTTACGGGTATCGGAATAAGGTAAAAGTTAAAAAATAATGGAGATGTAGTATTTTCGAATAAGAGCTGTTAATATTATTTAATGACAATGATGAATATCTGTGATGACCCTGGTGTTACATTAGTATCCATAGGCGACGCGACGATGATCGCTTACCATTAGGCACGTCGTTAGCTTGTTTGCCACCTAAGGCATAAACATAATATATAGATTTCATTACGTTATGTTAGTGAGTTTAGTCTCAAAAGTATGGTTTTATTATTTACTATCTATGTATATAAATGAATCCCGATTTACCTTGGTCACGACTTATCTTGAGAACGATTTTACCGAATATTTTTTTTTTAAAGTTTTCCAATACTTTGCAGAATTTTCTTGCGGATAGAAAAAAATAGAAAATTGGCAATTTTAGAAAACTCATATCTCGTGGGTAAAACCGTGGGGCGCAGCTAATAATAAATACAAATACATTGTCAAACGGTATCAACTATTACTTTTATGTGAGGACCGTCCCAACGGAACTTTTTCAATGGTACCGATTCAGTGGTGTGCCCAAGCATAAACGCACCCATGGTATAATAATATACTCCGCCAGGTATAGGGCTCCGAGAAAAAATGTCACGTGGGCGTCTCGCAATGATGTCGTCAATGTCGTGGATACACGTACACGTGCATAAGCAAGATCAGAATAAGTAATTTACAACAAGTTCGAGAGAGATGACGATACACGAAACAATGGCGGACTTTCTATGATTTTCTGTGTTCACAGTAGCGTGAAGTTATAACTCCCCAATATTCGTATATTACCTGTGGGAATTCAATAAATCAATGTGGTTTTGATAAAATTGTGTTTAATATATTCAATTCGTGCTTAACTTGCTTGAGCGGACAAACCAAATGACAATTTAAATGCTTTTTGTATTTTATTTAATAGATTATTTAAAAAAATGTTTTCCAGTATCTGTGTTTGTTGGATCATGAGCGCACCAGTATTAACTCAGTTGCATGACAACTGCATTGGTGAGCGGTTGTCACTTAAGAGCGATGCGACGTAGGAAGAACTTTAGACAGATGGCGCTACTTTTTAAAGTACTGGACGCGAGACGCAAATATTCGGATGATATGATATCCTGGAGTATCAAGGATGATAATAGTATAGAGTGCTAATGTCGCCTTACATTATCAAGCATTATTTTATTTTCGATAATTCGTTTTTATTTATTTATTTTGATTCATGTTTTTATCCGTAAAGTAACATTACATAAAAATACGACCCGTATACAAAAACGTGTGTATCGGAATATGACCCACCTAATGGTAATCTTACCTTCTGGTCACCATGGCTTATATCGTATTTGTGGAGTAGCCAAATCATTTTTGTGTTCGCAATTATGGTTGGCAAGCTGGTTTTATTCAGCGACCGCCTTAACTTTGAAGTGGTGGTCCCCAGCCGGTGACCGAATTTTTATAAATTGAAATTCCTTAGCTTGGATGATCAAAGCAACAGATCGGCGTTCGGAGAACAAACAGACAGCCTTGAATACATTTGTATAATTTTAAAGGACAAGCCTAAGTAATTAAGTACTCTAAGATCCATCAAACTTATTATAAAAAAATTACAGAAGGCGTCGTTTTGGCACAAAAATCTGATTAATTAATTATTAAAACGCTATTAAGCCAAATACATTAATTAAATATAGTTACTCGTATTCGTAAAATAAAATAAATTAACATACATACACACTAAAAATACAGTCAAATTAAGAACCTCTTTTTTTTGTCGTTTGAAAAACACAGTAAATTTACTTAAATAGTAGGATGGAGGCAAATAAACTTTTTCAATGGTCCGACTCAGTGGTGCTAACAAGTATACTGCGCACCAGTGTGAAGTCAGTTGCTCGTCGACTGTGTTGGTGCGCGGTCGTTGCGCGAAGCGTTATTCTTAAGAGCAAATATAAATAAGCATTTACATAATTATACGTAGGCACGTTAGTTACGATGCAATGTAGATGACATGAATTTTTCAAGTTTTATTGTGACGCATGTTTGGATCACGCTATCTTGATATTTAGCGCTATGGTAAAAAAGTACCTAATGTAAAAAGGCAAAATAGAGGTATCGTTGATCAAGCAAGAATTCTCTTTATCTGAGAGAAGGCCTGTGTCTCATCATTGGAACATGCTGATAATGATGAATGAGTTTATCAAGAATCAAAATTAATGTGGTGAGATGGTACAGTAGCTGTCTCTTTCTCTACACTGTAGTGTGAGAGAGACAGATATTTGGTAACAGGCAATGTCATGAGAGTGCTGAAGCATATAAATTGGTTTCAGTATTGACTGGAACATTGAAAAAATTATCGAAGTATTAAATCGAAAAAAAGAACGGACTGTAGAAGAAAATCTAGATTTTAGGGAACCAAACTTTAAAAAAAAAACTGGCAACAACGCCTCATAAATTCTATCTACACTCGCCGTAGAGGGCACCACTCACATTTCAATATGAAAGGGAACAGGAAATTGGTTTCCAAGCACACGACTTCGCTGAATGCTTCCCGTGATTTGTAGCGATTCACCGCGATAACTCTGCGTTTCATGTCGAAAATAAGAATCGAATTTCAACCTTACACCTTTAAACTAGAACATGCAATGTATTTTTAGAGGGTATTAGCAAATTTGTATGTTGATCAAATTGCCGCGATAATTTAGCGGTCCAAATCGGAGACTACAATCGAAAGTCCACTATATCCCTTTAGAACAGAGTTGTGAGCTATTTTTGGAGGAAAGAAAGTAAGTTTGTTTGCCGGACACCGAACGGGCTGAGTTCCAATGAGATGTAATGACAGATTACTGGTGTTTTATTTGAGGAATCCATCATGCATGTAATCCGAGGAAGCGGCTGAAATTCGTGACGGAACCCTGATTAGATTATTTTGGTTAGTTGTTCCGTAAACTAGTATCTGCTTTGAAGTCTGCGTTGATACTAATTGAGAAGAAACTAGGATTCAATCTGTGTAACAAACGTACATGACGTACTAAGGTATCTGTGAATGACGGATGCAAACAAAGGAAGACGTCTGACGTTCCAACCACAGGAAAATAAACGAAAAAAATTGCTTTTCTGTGGTTCCAACCCAGTGATCTTATGGTTCTAACCACAACACAAGGTTCAGATACTCCCCGATTGAAACGACCAGGCACACATGATGGCAACGTTATAGTGATACGCTGGAATATTCATGTGGATGATTCGTGAAGTAAGTTGTTTAGACTCCGTCGAACCGGATCAGCAGTGCAAGTACATAGAATCGATCATAGCGAGTACTGATCAACTGACATTTTATCGAATTTGACGATCTCAACTGTCAAATTTGACGATCGATAAAGAACGGTACTTGCACTGCTGTTCTGAGAATGAATCACTTGACTTACTCTGTTTGGAACCGTCATTGTTTTAGAAGATTTTCTTGTTATGTCGTGGCAATCAAGCTACCGGGCTGCCTGATGATAAGCGTTTCTATAGTCGGGTATCTTCAAACGAAGAGTGCATAGTTATCTTTTAGACATGCGTGTCCAAGCTGGACAAACATGACCTTCCTTCTTACTCTTTGGTATCCTATTCTATTAAACTGCCGAAACTTCCAAACGACCCTCTACCCTCTAATCTCAAGGAAGGGTAAAAAGTTGCCAACTCCTCGGAACTGAACTGTTTGCGACCCCTGTATCAGGTGTGCCATCTTCGTTGATTAGATTGTTATTTCCGTAACTCGTATCTTGAAACAGATCTATTTCTTAATGAGTTTTCTCAAACAAGATAATTTAATGTGCCTATTAATTGAAGACTTTAAGGCCTCGATCGTTGTTTAAGTAATTGGTGGCCAATTTTTGTCTCCTCTGATTATCTTTTACGAGTACAATATTTTAATGTGCAAAGAGGTTTGATTACGTTTTTTTACTAATAAACGGGCCAGGTGCGAGTCGGGCTCACACACTGTGGGTTCCGTAGTCCATACCACCACAAAATACAAAAATACACTGTCACGCCACGACATGCCCATCCAAGTACCAACCGCGCCCGACGTTGCTAGGTCGTGAACAGAAATTTCTCACCGACTCGCACTTGACCATTATTTATTTGTTGTTATACTTTAGAGTGTGTACTATAATCATGCCAAGTTTAACGGTTGTACGTTTTACCGTTTTTACATTAGAGCTAATACAAAAATATGTAAAAAAAAAAAGTTGTATAATGTTCAGTTCAGTTTCTACTTTTGACTTTATTATTATTTCTTCAATAATCCGCCGTAACATTGCATATTCTAAGCTATTTAAAACAATCTATATAATTTTTTTCGTTTTCTCAGCAAACCCTTTTATTTAGGTACCCTTATAGAGGTACAATTTTAAATACTTCAATTCCTTTAAAGAGTGTTTAATAAAATTTAAGAGTGTTTGAGCTACAAATGAGGGACCTTTTTTCAACCAATTATCAACGTGTCAGTTTATACTGGACAGAGTCAAACAATCAAAATATCGGAGCAATTTCGTTTCAGCACTAATATTCCACATCGTCAAGCAGATTAACCGAGTAATCGCTCGTTACTAGAGAGTACTAGAGACGCACCGTATCCGGATAAAATCAATTATTGGAAAATTCAATTACACCCTTTTATTATATTGTTCCATGCCTTTCGATTTTAGTACACTTTTTATGCCGGAAAGATCGTGAGATATTTTTTGTGTGTTAGATTCGAACACATAGAATATTACCTGAATTGCGCACAGAACACACGAAATACCCACCCGATAATTATGGGCACCTAACCGCATGCCAACTTCCAAAAACTTTATGTCCGACCTAAAAATCTATAGTTATATGATTATTTACGGGATATTTACCTTTATTTATATTTACCTTACCACGGTAAATATCCCGTAAATAATCATATAACTTTAGTGAACAACCGTGATAGTTTAAAACAGTGTTCTAAAAATCTATTACCTAGGTTAGGGTTACACAAAACTTATTGGTATCTTTTTCGCCCATTTCAAATCACTTTGACTTAGTAACTTGGCCCAGTTTCGTGGGTCGTCTCAACAAGTCAAGAACTATTCAAACACTCAGCAATAAAAACTTTGAGCTATAACAAGGAAAACTATAAAGCTGTTGTAAAGCTATAGGTGCAAGCTACGGAACCATATACGTGATTCTAAACGCACTTGAGTAGAATTTTTCACAACCCTACTCATTATATAACCTATCAGGTGCATCGGTTATTATCGAATCGTATCGATACTATTACCGATTACGGCGATTATAATCGAATCGTTTCGACACTCGATTCTCACGCAGTAAGGTTGTTAAACGTTTGTCCAAACCGATTGTACGTGTGTCGAATTTTAAATGGGCGTTATTTTGAGACGGTTTTGTGTGATCATGAACATTTTTTTTGAGCTCGTTAGAGGATAAATTTGGACATTAATTGATAGGTTAATTGATTAATTTTAATATTTTTAGCCTATTACAAAAAGAGTTCTCAATTTGTTATTTATGTTTACCTCAAAACTCCGTATTTGGAAATTTGCAAATAAATTTAGATAATATTTTTTTATTATTTTTTCATATTGGTCCCATAGAATTTTCATCAAAAGCGGTTCAGTGTCTAGTTTTCTTTTTAAATCAAAATAACAGAAGAAAAAATCAAAATTGGTTTTTAAAAGACGGAGTTCTGAAGTAAAAAAATACCGAATTGAGGATCCCCTCCTTTTTTGAAGTCTGATAAAAACACGGCTCTTAGTTCCCAGCCGCCTTGCTCTCATTGCTCAAGGCGCCGGTCATGATGACGGCAGGGCAGTGGGTGCTAAGAATCCCCAGGCTACCATAGGGGGCTACCGTAGGCTAGACATGGTTTACCATCGTCGATCACACCGTCTCTTACCATCAGGTGAGCTATGACCGAATAACCCATTTAAAAATACGACTTCGCTAGCTAGTGCCAATAATGGAGTTGGATGCGTAATCCGGCTTCACCCCGCTTTATTTTTATGGGCGGGTCCAAAAGCAGTATTTTACAGTAAAGACTAACGATTTGTATGGTGGTAAACGTTCATCGCCGGAAGCTATGCGCATTTGTAGCACTATAATAATTTATACTCGTGGACCTCGGAAACCGTACATAAAAGGGACCCTAATAAAGTTAACCTATACGTAATATAGTAATAGATCGTTGGTTAACCTTTAGAAAGAAAACACTGAATTCAATACTATACCTACAAGAAATTAAATAATAATTAATTAATTAAGAGTTCCTTAATTTAGAGTTCATTTCAATTAAATAATATTTACAGTAAATTCATGTTAATTTCAGTATTTATTGTTAAATTTTTCATTTACATTTCAATTAAATAAAGTTTATAGTAATTTCAAGATTAACAAATTTTTAAAAATTATTATCATTAGTACAAATTGTTAAAACGAATTTTTTGTTACAGATTTAATTACAATTTGTTTCAGGTTAGGTTAATTTTACTTTTTAATGTAATTAATATTTATGTCAGGTTAGGTTTAAATTAGCATCACAAATATCTATACAGTAAAATAGTTTGTCCCAAATCTTTATTGTACTCAAAACGACTTAGAAGCGGAATTACACTAGAAATTCATATACACATTTAAAATGGACTTCCGCAAAGTAGCGCCTGATTCAATCAACTATACCTACAGTAAATTATGATTTTCAAGGTGTTACTTTTTTAAGAAATAAAAAATCTTTAATCTTTACCTACATGAAGGTTCGAAATTAAACAAAAAAATTGAAAAGTGACAATTAAAACAGAGACTGTCATTCACGTGTCGACAAAACGTATGGAGCAGCTGATATTCCTTTCTGGGTTGAAGGTTGGAGGAGTACGGTTGAGTAGCGGATGGATGGACATTATTCTGACATAAAAGGCTGGCAGCCATACATAGCGCGTAAATTTTGCATCAATCAATATGTACGCTACTACTCATGCTACGCTCCTCATGGGGCCAACTACAAATAGACTAGAAAAACACCCGAATCGGCTTGCGGGACAACTAACTATCCCTGAAACTATACGCGTACTCAAAAAGAGGCGGTACATCTTCGACCAGGATAGTCAGACAAACTGAATGCACAAAAAAAAGAGCTTGTTCCACTGGGAGCAGCGTCCACCACAAACCTACACCTCATCTGCTAATAGTCGAAAAACTGATCGCATGTTATAACAAAAACAAAACAAAAAATCAATAGGTACGGCCGCTCCACAGTATTTTGACCTCTTGTGAATATTTTAACATAGAAGTAACGAGACAAACTTGATTGATTTATTAACTTTCACGCCATAAAATTGCATACAGAGGACATAAACTCTAAAAACTGGTGTAACAACCGGCGGCCATATCGCTAAAAGCGATATCTTCCAGGCAACCTTAAGATGGAAAGGATAAATAGAAGACAAGACAAGGTGTGCAATAAAGGATAGACTATGCAATACATAGCTACACTATTCAACTATAAAGATACATTCAAAATTATTGATGCACCATCTAAGCAGATCCGTACTACAAAACTCTACATCAAATCCCACAATACAAATATGGCCAACAAAAAAATTTGTAATGCTCATCTAGTCCAATTCTAACAGTACAGTCACCAACAAAAACCACATTGTACTTAAGAACAAGCAAATAACCTGCACTAATACCAAGTACAGTGCACAAAAAAAATACGCCGCTGTAATTCTGACAGTCAGCAACAAAACGGCAAGCGCACTAATTTGCAACGAGTTGGCTAATGACCGCGGGCCGAGTCCCATAGTGGCAATTACCATTTGATTTATGTTATAGGCACCATCACAATGGTCTTCGTATATTATATCGACTCTGCACTGAAACATAAGCATGGCTTCGAAAATGTGCGCTACTACACTATTCTACGAGTATAAAAGTGAATACAAATCACAAAATAATAATAATAACATTTCAAAAACAATAAAATCTAAAATTAGATCCACATGGTGTAGGCATCTACTAGCACTGACACTGATGGGCAGGCAATACGTGTATTTCGCCGCAATTTGTACGAGTAAAGTCGTGAAGTAAGTAAGTCGCTAAGAAAACGAGGTGACTAGGCCGTCTAGTCATTCAGTTGCTAAAAGGTGAATGTCTGTAGGGTGTAATGTAATGTGTAATGTGTAATGTAGTGTAATTATTCGCATTCAACTCCTATAAATTGTATTTCTCTACCCTTATTGTTACTATTCCTTTGCTACGGAACAATTTAACCAATATAAAATTAAGTGAAGTGGGTTTTATTATATAATTTTGTTTTATTACAGGAGAATCACAATAATTTAACGGGTATTTTATTTAATTTTAGTTTACAAATTCATATGTTGCTTCTGCTTTTCACTTTTGCTTTCAATGGGCAATGCCGAGCGATATAATGCGCAATGACCTTTATGTTGGAAGTATTACAAATCGGAGTAACATGTTAATTCCAGTTCTGTATTAATCTAACGTCATGATTGGCAGAAAAAGAAGAAAGGGCTGCGAACTGGTAATAATGAATCCAGTTTTGAAGTCGGATGGAAGAAATAAAACATTCCGGTGGGCTGTTTAGAATGCAGCGAAATAATTTCTGGTTTTATTTCTTTCGAACTCAAGTATTCATTGTTGATACTAATTAAGATTTTATAATGTTTAATTTACCTAACTAAACTAATTTTATTATGTTGCTGTCTCCTTCTAATAATTTAAAATTAAAATACTTCAAGTAATCATATAGCCTTTGCAGGCAATTTAATAGTTGTTGTTTACTCATATAAGTAAGTAAGTATGGTAAGTTGTGATTTTTATTCTGTAGCAAAAGTTTGGTGGTCCAGCAGTGAGATGGGTGAACGATATTGTCACCATTTCAGGTCGAACCTGAGGCCTGATCGGGCATAGAAAAAGATACCTTATTTAATCTCATTTTTTTGGTGCTTTAGTAGTAATGCGGTTATGCCAGCCCCGTTTGAGACCAGAGGGTTAGACAAGACCCACTTTCTGTTAGCGTTAACACCTGCGGAAAGATGAAATTGTATGATAATGACATTGACAATGACATTAGCTTGAAAGATATTATCTCAAGCTAATTTCATTTTCATACAGCCTATTAATAATAAAAAAAAAAAATACAATTTCATGTTTCCGTTGGCGTTAATGCTAACAGAAAGTGGGTCTTGTCTAACCTCCCTGGTGCCTTAAGGCAACTTATTAACGCAGGTTCGAAACAGCGCTGTGCGGAAAATCTCACGAACGAGTACCTTAACGCGCCGAGATACGGTTTGCGATTGCGCAACTTTTTGCATCACCTGAACCGAATCGTTTAAAACAGGTAGCCGAAAGGCCCCTGTATCCAACACTTGAATAAGGAAGACTTTGTACGATAATGACGCCAATAACCCGAGTCACATATCCACAAACAATCTGCCTCTTATCTCGATCAATCGAAAAACCGGCTTTACCTTCCGAGAGAGCCATTTATTGAGACATATTATAGACATAAAGAATGATAGCTTCGATGACAGTATTATTGTCCGCATTATCTTTCAATATCGAACAAATTATCTGCAAGATTATCTTTATTAATATAGAGGCTTTGTTATTAGACCAGAGATATGGCGACGAATGGATGATGTGACCTGGTAAAGTTGTAAGTAGCAAGACGTGTCAAATTTCTTGAAATTAAACTGAGTTTATATAAATTCTCGTTTTATCCATCTTGACGTATTGATCGTCCTTTTCCTCTTTTATACATATTTTCGAAGCTAAGGTTGCCTGGAAGAGATCATTTATAGCGATAAAACCATCAGTTGTGACCACTAGAGACAAGTTCTTTTTGTCCCATGTATTTCTGGTGTAAAAATAAGGTCTATCTGTCTATGAAATTGAATGGCGAAGATCGTAAAGGTGAAATACCATCGAAATTGTGTGCAGTACATATGTTTTTGAACAAAATATCAACGGTTATGTGTGTCATATGCGTTAGTTTCTCTCTCCCCCGACAAAGCTGTACATAGCTAAAAGAGATAGGTAGCGCGCATTTTTTTTAATGTTTATTTTTCTGTATCCAGTATGGGAAACAAATGTGTCGTCCTCTGTGCAAATAAAAGACCAAGCCAAATTAAAGATACCTACATATATTTCATTACGTGACACTTCTACCGTTCTACCGGGCAAACGCGGAAAAACTGGACAATCATGGGTAATACAGAACGCGCTTAATATACAATTTGCGGTATCTACGTCCCACCAATTTCCAAGTCTGTGTACGTATAGGATTAGGTATATTGTTTTCCTTCTGTCTCGTAATAGCTTTTTGAGACTAAATCCGACAAATAAGACATGTGTCTGTATTGGACTATTGGTTAATATTATTAATAATTATTATTTTTTGTATAAAAAACGGTGGTAAATTGTTTAATTTATTTAAAAGAAACAATATCCTAACGTTGGTACAAAATAAAAAGGATTTTTTTTACGTCCTCAATTTTAATTAAAAAGAAACTTAAAACGCCCTAAAAACCCTACGATTCCCAACCACCAAACTCTTTACAAAAGTAAACACAAGAGGTCGTAAACCCCCAAATGATAATGTACAAATGAAGGAGTTCGACTTCGCCCTTCTCCCCCCTAAATTACCTTCAGGAATAAATAGAGGAACCCTTGTCAAATGCCTTTTTCTATTACTCCATTTATATTGGAGAAAATGGGAGAATAGTTCGATCCCTGAAATACACACAAAGTCCGCGTAAAAAAGGTGGAGAAACGCGTAAAAAGACATTGTTAAGGGCTTTGAAAACTGTTTCTGGCTATTTTTTGCAGTTCTCCTATTTCCTTTTCAACCCTCGACGCAAAAAGAGGGGAGTTATGAGTTTAACGTGTGTATCTGTGTGTCTGTCTGTGACCAATCAATCAAACTCAAATTTATTGACCGAGCGAAGCGATGATATCTGAGAAACGAAAAGAAGAAGCCAAAGGTCTGTGGGCAGTCCAGCTTAAAAAAAAATAGGGTTAGTTCTGATATTTAGTGTTAGCAATGTATGTTTTTGAGTTTGTATATATTGTTTGACGATACTTAACTTGCGTATCGTTAATCCGATTTTTATTTTGTGGGCAAGTAGTTAATTTCAATACAATTTGTAAGGTCAGTTAAGAGCAAAGTTGGTTCAAGGGTCGCACATTTCAAAGATATAGGTGTCGCATGTAGTTCGGGGTGAAAAACTAGTTCGTATAACAAGGCTGCTTAAAGTTATTTTATATGGACTGGTCGAGAGATATGGCCCTCATGGACCGAAGGGATCGTACCTTTCTCCCCGGGTGCGGCATCGGCGGCGGCGCGATGAGCCTGAGAGGCTGCGGCTGCGGCGGCATCGCAGCCAGCATGGGCGGCACTAGAGGCATGACGCCGCCCATCGGCAGCGCGACGGCGAACTTCTGCATGCCCATGGTCCAGGGCAAGAACCAGCCGCCGCCCGCCTGCATCGCGCCGCCCGCGCTCCCGTACCACGCCAGCGCGATCAACTATGCCACATCAACACGACACTGAGCTCATCACGCTCCTGGGACACATGTACCTGTCGACAAAAGATATAATACGTTAAATTTTTACTCCTCAAAAAAGCCGTGGTAGCCTATTTGGGAGACCGCTAGACTTGAAAGCGTGAGGTCGCGGGTTCAAATCCCGAGCCTGTGCCAATGAGTTCTTTGGAGTTTATGTACGGATTTTCATACCACTGGCTATTTGGTAAAGGAAAACATCGTAAGGAAACCTGCATACGTACGGAGAAGAAATTCAACGGCGTATGTGAATCCACCAACCCACAACTGGACCAGCGTGGTTGATATGGCCCAATCGCCCCTTTGGCGGTAAGACCTAAGTCCAGCAGTATAAATAAAATGCTACTAGCGAAGCATCACAGAAATTAATAATATAGCATATTTTGTCTTTTGTTGGATTTTTCATTATAATTATTGTAAATTACTTTGTTTTGAATGTGATTGAGGTATGTACCTACTTGTACGCGCACCTGTGCGGTGCGTGACGTCACTTGCCGGCCTCATCGGAAGACCAGCGTCGTTTGACAACAAACGGCATTATGCTGAGCTGGGGCCGGTTTGTGGCAAAAGTCCAACTTTTTTTTTTACTTTTAAATTTGTGTGTAGCTCTAAGTGTGTATGGATTTTTGTTACAAATAAAATATTGTCTATTGTCTATTGTCTATTAAAAGGTTGATTATGCTGTACTCCTCAACCATACATTCAAGAATGGGATGGCAGGTACAATCGCTTCTGCGTCGCTCGTCACCTAAATCTTATTGTTTATATAAAACCAGGCCTCCTGCGTACAAAATGAAACAAAACATGTTTAACTGACATCGGGCTTATAGTGGAATCCGTTCGAGATTTGGATTATGATAGCGATCGCGTGCCATCCCTTTCCATTTAGTTACTCGCACAACCCACGTGAGCGAAATGGCACGCGATCGCAATCACAATCTGAATCACGAACGGACAACCATATTAAGCCCGAAGTTAGTTAACCATGTTTTGTTAGGTTTTGGGCGCAGGAGCTATATCGGTGTAAATTTAGTTTAAGGTGTGATTGGACTGACATGCCATTGATGCCAAAAGGCCTCAAGTATACTTATCATAAAAAACTATCAAGTTCAATATTATTACCCAAATGGTAAAATTCTTAGCAAGATTTCTTGTCTATATTCTCAAGAAAAAACTTGTCAAGAAAGAACATAGACACGAAATCTAGTTAAGAATATTAGTCATCATCGTGAATGCAAGCTGGTGTTATATATTTTTTAGAATCATCATCATCATCAGCCGGAAGACGTCCACTGCTGAACAAAGGCCTCCCCCTTTAACTTCCACACTGAACGACAGCCCGCCTTTTGCATCCACTGGATACCCGCGACTCAATGTTGTCGGTCCATCTAGTGGGAGGCCTCCCTACGCTGCGTCTTCCGGTTCATGGTCTCCACTCCAGAACCTTTCTTCCCCATCGGTTATCGGTTCTTCGAGCGATGTGGCCTGCCCATTGCCACTACAACTTGCAAATTTTAACAGCTATGTCGGTGACTCTGGTTCTTTGGCGAATATCCACGTTTCGGATCTTATCGCGCAAAGAAACTCCGAGCATAGCTCTCTCCCATGCCCGCTGTGTGATTTTTAAGAACATTACTGTTTATTTTGTTATAATAGTACTTGAACTGCGGTTTAGGCATCAGTAATGAAATGCAAATACTCTTATGAAGTTACAGGGTAAAATTTCAGGCCAATAACTTATGCATACTATGCATATCGTTGAAGAGTATCAAAACAGAATGGCAACCCGCAACAGAGAACAAAACACCCGAACGACAGATATATCGTTTAATTAGACCCCTCATATAATTTCACGGTCCCCGTCCAACGGTCACAGTGCGTCACGTTATCTCAAGTATTTTCTCTATATTTTCCGCTCCAGTAAATGCCTACGCCGGCGGCCTTTGATCTATTCGAGGATGTCTGGACGGCTATTTATTCTATGACTATGCTTTTGTTTCAGCCAACTACGTGTGAAATATGAACGGGAAATTGAGACGTTGATGATGTTTTTTTTATTATTTTCTTCTTTTGAATGTTCTGCCGGAAGCGAGGGAATGTTTCCGTTGCGCAATACTGACGGACGTTTTGTGAGGAAAACTCGGGCAACGGGTTATGATGGGACATTTTTTTTTTTTAAATTAATTATATGATAATTTTTTTAATTTGTCGTCAAATTTTATTTATTTTGTAACGTTTTAGTACTAATGTTCGATGTAAAAAATTTAAACACAAGCTTTTGATTAAATTATGCTTTTTATTATAATTTAAATGTTTTTAATTTTTTTTTGCAGCTATTGTGGTTTTTGTATTGGCAGCCATTTTGGAAATAATAAAATTTTAGGTACTTATTGCATATTATTATAATTCGGGACAATGTATGCGGAATTTCAGCAAAATCGGTTACGAGGAACTGGTTCTAATAATACTTGCAAGATTTGACCTAAACAAACAAGCACTGCAAGAAAAATCGTCATCATCATAATCAGCCTTTTAATAGTCCACAGCTGGAACTTTAGCCTGCCCCCGAAAGGGTGATTAGGCCATATCCACCACGCTGGCCCAGTGCGGATTGGTGGATTCACATACGCCATTGAATTCCTTCTCCGTACGTATGCAGGTTTCGTCACGATGTTTTTCCTTCACCGAAAAGCCAGTGGTATGAAAATCCGTAGACAAACTCCAAAGAGCTCATTGGTACGGGCCCGGGATTTGAACCCGCGACCTCGCTTTCAAGTCTAGCGGTCTCCCAAATAGGCTACCACGGCTTAAAAAATAAAATTAAATCTTGTAGAAACGAGGTTTGTTTAAATATTAATAACCACGTAAAATTATTTATCCGATAGGTAAACCCATCCAGGGCAAGGAATGGATTTAGTACACCTCAGGGATATGTACACGGAAGCTCTCATTGAGTCCCCGGACACCTATAACTCATTGGAGATAGATCGGCGTGATTTAGCAGTGATAAAGTGGGCAAAGTTACTGTTTAAACGATTCACATTACTTACCTCTTTTATATAAGGACAATGATCTAAAATATTGCATAGTTGGGTAATGATAAGAGTTAGATAATTTAGATAGTCTGTTGGTCCAGTTGGTAGAGAAACTACCTTCTGAGCTTGGGGGCGTGGGTTCAATTTCCACCTAGGACAAACATTTATGTGATGAACATTTGTGTTTGTTCTATATCTGGTTGTTAATATCTATTTAAGTATATATTTAAAATTGATGTATGTATATCAGTCTCTGGCAGCCATATGACAAGCTTTGCTTAGTTTGGGGTCAGATGACCGTGTGTGCAAAAATGTCCCGAATATTTATGTAATGACAATGGAAGACTAGATGTAAAATTTAATTTTGTGCTTTGCTTTATGGCCCATGAGCGTAGTTTCTGATTACATAGAAACGAGTTCTTTTTTTTGTGGAGGACGATATCTTCCAAATATTTTCAGCCCAGTTATGTGGGACTATACAGTATATCCACTAAAACACCCACGTAAGGTTGTAGCTGGTAACCGATATACGACAGGGAAATATTAAAAGTAAATAAATGTGTTCAAAGTGAAAACTTCTGGGCTCTTTTTGGGATGGGAAAATAATCTATGTATATTTCAATTTTTTTTAACATTATAACGGTCTTATTTATAAACGTTACTTAAGTTAAGCAATGCTTAAATTGTCTCTCATTTTCATGTGTGACAATTTCTGTCAGCGAGAAGTTAATTTAGAAGTTAGTTTAGAGCAATTTTAAGCATTGCTTAGCTTCATCATCATCAGCCGGAAGACGTCCACTGCTGAACATAGGCCTCTCCCTTTAACCTCCACACTGAACGACAGCCTGCCTTTTGCATCCACTGGATGCCAGCAACTCTTACTATGTCGTCGGTCCATCTAGTGGGAGGCCTACCTACGCTGCGTCTTCCGGTTCGTGGTCTCCACTCAAGAACCTTGCTTCCCCATCGGTTATCGGTTCACCGAGCGATGTGGCCTGCCCATTGCCACTTCAACTTGCAAATTTTAACAGCTATGTCGGTGACTTTGGTTCTTTGGCGAAAACAACAAACAAACAACATAAACATTAAACAATAAACTTTATAACATAATTTTAAACATTATAACGGTCTTATTTATAAACGTGACGTTTCATAAACGTTTTCATATGTGACAATTTCCGTCAGCGAGAAGTTAACAGAGCAACTTTAATCATTGCTTACACGCTTGTTTTAAATGTTAAATGTTACTCAACTTTAAGCATTGCTTAGATTGAGTAACATTTAATTATAAGTAAGGCCGTTTATTTCGTTTTAATTAAATGTACAGGCGATAAATTAGACACTAAAACTATGTCCGGTAGCTATCAGTCTCGAGTCAATGTGACACGGAAAAATGTATGTAACCGAATTATTTTTAAATGGTTTCAAAACCAGACGGGCGTTTTGAGCTACGTCCAAGAATTTAACAAAAGAAAATTTGAGACATGTTTATAGTACATTTAACGAGATGTCATCATCATCATTACCAACCTATCATGTTCCCACTGCTGGGACATAGGCCTTCTCTCAGAAAGAGAGGATGCATGGGCCCTAACCCACCATGCTGGCCCTTTCATGTTGGTGAATGTCATAATAATCCTATGAAAAGTCGCAAGTTTTTAGTTTGTACAATGAAGTCTGTTTTGAATAAACTAAGTTAGTAGTAAAAATATATTTTTTAACAAGCTATTTGCTTTAGCAATTATTTAATTTAAATATCCACTTAACGTTGGGGTGTATTGTTTCGTTCAGTAAATCCTATGGCCTTGAAAACCTTGAATATCAGCTAGGGGTATAGTACTCATCAAGACCATTCCAAAAAGACTAAACACGATGGGGTTATCTTTTTTTGAGTTCATTAGTTCACCACCTCCGACTCCACCTTCAGAAAAGCTCCACGGTACCATATATCAATGCATTGTCATCCAAGTTACAAGTGCCAGGTGTACCAAATTTCAACTCAATTGAACGCCGGGAAATTGGGTCAAATTAGTGTTGCAAGATTTGTACCTACTTAACATACAAACAAATATAGGTACTCTATACATACAAACTGTGAAGGTAAAAGCTTGCAAAAAAAAGTTTAAAAAATCTCAATACGCAAAACTGCTAACATGATACAGTTATCTCGTTGACAAAAAAAAACATCTCGTTAGTGTTACCATAATAATTTTATTTTCTAAAGTGTGTCATGTCCGAATCGCACGTGGCTTGTTACGTTATTAATGTTATACAGCCGAAAACGTGACAACATAATTTAGCATGATTTCATGCGAGTTTTTATCTAGGAGCTTTAGATTTTCTGTAGTATTCAAACCACAGAATTCGTTCGCGGTTAGGTCAGTAAGTAATATGTGGTTTGTCTCGTTTTTACGCTGGATATTTCTCCTTAGCAAGAAGTTGTCATGACGATTTTAAAGCATAATATTACTATCGATCGTTTCTAAATAGAACGGTTCGCTTTTAACTTCTGATTTCTGAAAGGCTGATCAACACAAAAATTTACTAGCAGGTTGTTAAATCTCATGTCAACTGGCGTGATTGGTTGAACCATGATCCAAGAAAACAAGATCTAGCGCTCTGGGAGTTGTACCGCAATGACGTCACTGTCCACTTTATTGTAACAAACACAGATACTGGGAAACAACTTTTTTAATAATCTATTATAATAATACAAAAAGCATTTCAATTGTCATTTGGTTTGTCCGCTCAAGCAAGTTAAGCACGAATTGAATATATTAAACACAATTTTATCAAAGCCACATTGATTTATTGGATTCCCACAGGTATTATACGAATATTGGGGAGTTATAACTTCACGCTACTGTTAACACAGAAAATCATAGAAAGTCCGCCATTGTTTCGTGTATCGTCATCTCTCTCGAACTTGTTGTAAATTACTTATTCTGCTCTTGCTTATGCACGTGTACGTGTATCCATGACATTGACGACATCATTGCGTGATGCCCACGTGACATTATTTCTCGGACCGCTATACCTGGCGGAGTATATTATTATACCATGGGTTGAACGTAAAACCAACAGCCAATCAAGTAACTTGACATGAGTTTTGACAATAAATTAAATTGAACACGCTTTCAGTAACTGGGGATGTTTCTGTGATAATTTGAGTTGTCAAACGTTAACTATTTATTAAGTTTGCCAAAATCATGAAATAAATAACAACGGATGTGTACAAAAATTATGAGAACTTACGATCTTTGCTACGCCAAGATTTTGGCTGTGGTAAGAATGATTATAAAGTTAGTTATTTGTTTCTTAAAAATAGGTATGCAGTTGAAACCGCGGTGTGCTTCTTGTGCGAGTAGATTGAAGATAGCTTGAAAATATGAGAAGGCAACAGATAAGCACAAAGCTTTTGAAAGACAACGATTGTCCGCTTCGCTTTCACTGCATCCAAGCCTCGACGGAAAACTTTTATCGAGCTTTTTTCTGAAATTAGATTAGGAGTCCATTTGAATAACATCGCCGCAGACGCGGCCCCCACCGACAGAGGCAGACAACTGTAGGTAAGGAGCTGGCGGCTGCTTTACTAAACGTGCCTTTTATCATCTTTGTTTTTTTCTTTTTTTTTTAATACTTTATTGCACACTTACAAATTAAGTAGATATGTACAATCGGAGGACTTAATGCTAAACATTTTCTACCAGTCATCCACCAGGTTGGAACAAATGGACTTTTAAGAACCAGAAGAACTTAACGGGAGCAGTATGAATTTATTAGAAATACGAAACATTTAATTGATTGAATCGGGCGTTTTTAATTACACATGTAAATAAAAAAATCAGACAAACAAAGAATTTTGAATAACTCACTATTAATTAATTAAATTCTGTCAATTCTTACTCTACTAACACAGGTTGTCAAAACTAAAAAGATGAAGCCAATACCTGTAAATTAAAAAAACAGACAAATAAAGAATTATAAATTTTGAATTACTCACTATTAATTCATGCTTAGTTGGTTGATATAGAAAGTTAAAATATTGATTGGGAGGGGAAAAAAACCGGTCCCTTAAATTTTGACTGTGTACCGAATAAATTTCATTTTGTGAACCTTTATTTGAATTTGAAGAATCCAACCACTTTGTGGACATGTGATGTTACAAGAGACCAATAGATTTATGGTGGGGTAAATAAACGTGTAAAACAAGCGTGTAAACGTGTTCGAGCGTAGACATCAATTGTTAAAAAAATACATTTTTCGTGAATTTGTACAGGCCTCCTGGTCTATTCACCGAGAACTGTAGGTGTATTAAGTTAGCGATGCAAATATTGCTTATCTCATATCTGTCCTTTGTTTAGTCTCTGCCCAAAACGAGAAAAACCGTGAATGTATGCGAAAACGTGACAGAGGTCGAAATAAATTGTTTGTAAGGAAAGCCAGGGTTCTACGGTTACCCGATTAAAGCGATTCTGTTTATGTAAAGTCAACGTCAAAGTCAAAGAAAATTATGGTGATGAAAATGGTTGCGCGACTGCAAGCCGTATCTCGGTGCGTTAAGGTTAACGTTTGCGTGTTTCAGAACTGCGCTGTTTCAGCGCTAATTCAAGCCCGCGCTAAACTTAGCCTTAAGGTCCCTGATAAGGACATATTTTGGGAGATTTGAATAGTTAAAGAGCTTTATATTTCCTTTAAATTCGTTGTTTCGCTCGTACATTATGTGAAAAATATCCAAAGAGCTCACTGGTACGAGCCCGGGGTTTGAACCCGCGACCTCACGCTTTCAAGTCTAGCAGTCTCCCAAATAGGCTACCACGGCGTTAATAAAATATAATGGACTAGTTGAGTTGTTTTCGTAAAAAAAAAACATACAGTCGAATTGATAACCTCCTCTCGAAGTCGGTTAAAAACAGTCAAGTACCCTTTTCCGTGTTACACGGTATTGACACGTTGACATGAAACGTCTATCGACCGTTTGCGGAGTATTGTGCCACTAATTGTCCATCGATTTGTGAACCGAGCTGTGACCAGACCACTGCGGGCGCTTTGTCCTGGGCTCAGGGACGTAACTAGGTCATTCATCCTTAGGGGGGAACTGAGGTCATGGCTAATGCAGAGTATTGAAATTAAGAGATAACAGGTAGATTACTTGTGACGACGGGCACGGCAAATTGCTAAGATCAAGAATTTAAAAAAAAGAGGTTGTCTGTAAAGTCGGTTTACGGACGATAATAGGCATGATGACTAATATTTTTTTTATTGCCTCATAAAAAAGCTGATCATAAATGGAGCCAATCAACAAAAACAAAATTAAAATTAGTTCAAAAATAAATAAGATATAAGCATTTTAATTTCATGCTAGACAGAGAGCGCAATATACTGAGCCGTGACGTCACGCCTCAGGCGTGCCATACATTTGCTATACTAACACACGCTTTGCGAGAAAGGGATAGAGCATCCCCTCCTTATCCCCACCTAAAACTTTAAACGCTCATATCTCAGAGATTTATCAGCCAATTTAATATATTTT
Organism: Agriopis aurantiaria; assembly: GCA_914767915.1. Taxonomy (NCBI): domain Eukaryota; kingdom Metazoa; phylum Arthropoda; class Insecta; order Lepidoptera; family Geometridae; genus Agriopis; species Agriopis aurantiaria. The sequence goes on from OU611982.1 coordinate 3,025,251, forward strand.
TTCAGTATGTGTAATGTATTTAGTTATATTCCTCACTAAGTTGGTTATTTGTAACTAGCCGACCTGACAGACGTTGTCCTGTTACACCTTGGGTTACATTATTGGAGTTTTAGTAAGGATCCCTATTTTTTTTTTAAATATAATATAGCCTATGTTAACCGGGGATAGTGTAGCTTTCCAACAGTGTAAGAATTATTCAAATCGATTCAGTAGTTTCGGAGCCTATTCAATGCAAACAAACAAACAAACAAACAAACAATCAAATCTTTCCTCTTTATAATATTAGTATAGATAACTGGAAAAAATGTCATCTATGTAAACGAGATTGCGTATTTACTAATTTTGAAGTCGGTTTTTAAATTGATTTTTATTCTCGTCTGTATCTTCTGATTTTCTTACAGTTAATATTAATATCCAATTTTGTGGTAATTCCTTTGAGCTCACTATTTTCATGGTTTATTTGTAATGCAAATAATTTTTATTGAAATATTCGTAGACGGCCCGATCACAGAGGACATTGTGCTTTAATTATATAAAAATCAGCTGTTTTTTTTGGCAAAAATCATTTAAAGTTTCCTTCTGTTAGAAGAAATGTGATTTTATTATTAGTTCTTTGTTAGACCATAGAGCTATTTACCCCTGTCTCAGTCCTAGTTGCGGCCCTGGCGAGTCTAATGGGCCGGTACGTTTTTCCAAGCTATTGTGTTGACCCATTGTTAATTTGGGATTCGATAGTCTTATTAGGATTTTGAAATGGGCACGGCTTTTCGGATGTTGGGTGCGGTATCAAAGGCTTTGGGATCGATTATTTCATTTTATATCCATAATTCAAATGTATGGGAATCATTTGTATGGATTTGGTAAATGTAACGCATTCGCAGATGAAAGTTCAAAATCAAAATCAAAATCAAAATATATTTATTGCAGTTTGTTGGTAAACCTAGATGTAATACAGACATAATCTGTTCTTAAGAGCTCCGAAAACAAACTTGTCTCTAAATGGACGTGCAATATTAGTACTGGCATTCTTTTTCAGTTTTTAACAGCATTATGTATAAGCATTATAGTATAAGTATTGCTATACAGCGGGGCAACTCTGCCAGTGTTCTGGGAACCCTGCCGCACGGTGGTGATCTCGACGGCGTTTTTGTTTTGTAGTAGATACATGTTTGTATATTTTATACAATCATCTTTTAGTTTAATTGTAGCTTTTATTTAGTTATTTTAAGTTTTAGCTTTTAATTTATATTTTAAGTTTTCATAAATTTTCTGTTTTTATTTATTGGCTAATAAAAACGAGCAGAATGTTAAAGTTTATTTTAAAAGCTTGACTTTTCAGGTATTTTCACTCTAATAAATAGTAACAAATACATAATATAATGTTCACATTCATACACAAAAAATACAGTCTATTTGAGAAAACTTTTTTGATGTCTGTTGAAAAAACAATTTAGCTAATTATATCAATTTGACGTTTTTGTTGGACCTTATGTACACTATGTTAGTAGGTTAGCCTAATTTTTAGGTTAGCCTAATTTTTAGGATTCCATACTCAAAAGTTGTAAACGGGACCCTATTACTAAGCCTAAGCTCTCTGCTGTCTGTCTTACCTTTTAACAGCTGTATCTTTCGAACCGTAAATAGCCATTAATTTTTTTTGCAGAATATGTAATGTTGCGACGGATTAACAAAAAATATTAAAAAAGCTAAAACTGAAGACCAACAACAACAAACATTTTTATACGTATTTTTGCATTTGCTTTAGTGTAAAACGGTACTACGTTAAAGCATCCAACTTGGCATGATTTTAATACACGCACTCTGAAGTAAAACAACAAATTATAAATACTGGCCAAGTGCGAGTCAGTGATATGGCCGTAATATTGTCTTTTTTCCCCTTCTTTATTATATATTTAATAATAGGCTTGCATTTGACCGCCAACTCGCCTGATGTTAAGCGATGATGCGGTCTACGGTGGAGCACGAAACCGATTCACTCGTGATTTGAAGACAACCAGCATGGCAATCGCGCTAAAAAATTACAGACAAATCGTTGACGAATCGCAACCACTCCACTACTTTTGGGCGATTTCGTATCGCGCTAATGATTTTAACCAAAGGCGAAACGCAACCGATCACTGTTGGAACGTAGACGCTGTCAAACTAACGTTTGTGATAAAGCTAGAAAATATGAACTTTTTCGTGCCGATACGAAATCGACCAAAAATTGTGGAGCGTTTGCGTTTCGTCAACGATTCGTCTGTAATTTTTTAGCGCGATTGCCCTGCAGATTGTAACTATCGGAGAACACCCATTCCCCCTTTTTGCACAAATTTTTGTATTTTGTAGTAGTACGGAACCCTCAGTGCGTGAGCCCGATTCGCACTTGACCAGTTTACAAAAAATTACTCCTATCACTCAAAAAGCACATTAATTACTACTAATAAAAAATAAAACTTCAAATCGTTTAACAATAAAGCCGAGGGATCACGAGCACTGATTGAAATCGACACCGGCACCAATTAGCACCACATTCATCTAATTGCGCCCTTTCATTTATTTGGTCGGCAAACGTTTATTGTTACTAGAAATAGGTGCTGTGTAAGTATCGATTGTTTACCGAGATAACGAGTTAAAATCGAGTGATGATTACAGAGCGATGAAATACTTATTGCCTTTACATGCTTAACTATAATATATCATGGTGTATTTTAAATCGGAATAGGCCAACATTGATCGCGATCTCACCTCATGGGAAGCGACGATGTAGAACTATCATTGTTTTTTTAAATAATTAATGGGCTTTAGTTTGACCACCATCTCGCCTGATGTAAAGCGATGATTTGGTCTACGTTGGAGCACGCTTAAAAGGTATAAATGTTTCTGTGACACTTATAAAAACACACGATAAAGCGCTGCCGTGATTAGAGGCTCGTAGCGATAACGAGATAGGGTCAAATGCGAATTGAGACGATAAGCTGACATGAAAAAAAAGCATGAGATGCTCAAGTACCTCAACATGCGCATATTATCCATGGCATGCACCATTAAACACACCTGAGTTGTACTTCTGCGAAAGCCTTAATAACTCTAGCTGCAACATTATAGACTAATGTATTAAAAATTATTCAAAAAAAGTTGCAATAATTGCAATACAAAGACAGATTGTACATCAAAAAGAAAGAAACACGAGTTTCAAGATTACACCTGAGTTGTACTTCTGCGAAAGCCATAATAACCCTAGCTTCAACATTATATACTAATGTTATAAAAATCATTCAAAAAAAGTTGCAAAAAATTGCAACGGCGGCGGTGGCACAAGACAGATTGTACATCGAAAAGAAAAAGAAAGAAACACGAGTTTACGAGATTAAGAAACCATAAAAGGATCGTCGATTTATCACCCACTTGTACAGTACAATCGGTTAATACAAGAAAAGGTATCGTAAACACACGACAGTCGGCAACAAAAGTACTAGAACATTTCCTTGTGTCCACAGAAAAGAAAAAAATGTTTTTGTTTAAATTAGAACGGCTGTCAAGGCATTTTTGTAATAAATTTGTTGTAGCCAATTGCACCCATAATATTTATAAACGAAACGTCAGTCATTCGAAATCAGTTAGCAACTGTGATGCGGAGCTCGACGCGTTGATTTAAATAAGAATGATCAATCAAGGTTCACTCATAATGCCACTCATAATAACAGATTTTCCTTCATCAAGCAAAGCAAAACACAAGTAAAAGTTTGAGGATCGTACATAAAAGAAAAATAAAATACGCAAAAATATCTGTTGAATATTGTACAATACCAAACAACTAACTTTAGTAGAGTAACTTTTGTCCCTGACTGTATTTATATTCTACATTGATCAACTTCGTAATAAATCGGGGAACAATCGAACAATCGAGGCTCATTCCGATTCTGATCGATATCGATCCGATCATCAAATCAATCGGTTACAAATGAGACTTTTAGGGTGTGTTCAACGCACAACGTACTTCTGTACGAGGATAAAAGTTTTTTTTTCGGTTACGTGGAACAAAAAACCTGTCTAAGATCGTTTTATCTAGTCCAATTTCATTATAACGATATAATTTTTCGCCAGGTAGATCAATTTGATGTAAAATGTTACATTACATTTTTGTTTTTAGGTTGACTTTGCATCGCGACCGATAGCAGCCGCGCGCGTCTGATGCACGCGTCAAGAAAACTGCAGAGGGGAAGAGTGAAGCTGGAAACAAATTATAGGATGGAAACAAATTATAGGACGCGGCTGACGGACGTGACATAAAGCTAATTCTAGAGAATGATGTACACTCAGCTGTGCAAACTATCGGACGTAAATTTTAAATGTTTATCGGGACTTATCACGTATTATTTTATTTTATAAAAAATCGGTAGCTTTCGAATCGCGAAGGTTTAAAAAAAATATTATCGGACGTAAGTCGTGGACATAACCTTTGGCTGAACTTGAGCGTTGGGACGTCCGAAAGAAATCTGGCGCGCCGGATGTTTTTTGTCAGCCGAAGCCACGTCTCAAAGACTGTGCACACTTATCAGTCGCGTCCGCCAGCCGCGTCTATCAGCCGCGTCCGATAATTTGTTTCCAGCTTCACAGTGTGTTGTCGCCCTAAGCGCTCGTTCGTCCGGAATAGATTACGGCCCGTCCTGACACACCCAGCTCAACAATACCAATACAAACTTTATTCAAATTAAAATTCGTGAGGACGCGTCCCATTAGCCGCTTGGGTCACCGTGGATGAGGGAATTGACTAGAAACTATTTCGTAATATGTTTAAATGTTGTACCTTTATTAACTACTAGCGGTTGCCCGCGACTTCGTACGCGTAGGCTTTCATATAATATTACTAATCCATTTTGCCCCCTTTAATTCAGTACTTTCGCAATTTATGATTTACGAAACCGTTTTTTTTCAGTCTTTATTAATGTTAAACACTGTTTTAAACTATCACGGTTGTTCACTAAAGTTTTTGTTGTTCCACAACCTTACCACGGTAAATATCCCGTAAATAATCATATAACTTTATTAATGTTGTAACTGACCCAAATGTATCAAATATAATGAGTTTTCAGATTTAAAAAAAATACTTTAAAGTATATTTATTATTATTATTTAATTCATAAAGAAACACCAACAGTACACATATTAAATAATACAAATAACACATATTTATAATTAATACAGTTCTGATATGTGCACCCTTAACAGGTGTTTACAACGTTCACAATTAAAATCTTCGTCCTCTAAAAATACGACGGTCACAAACAAACCTTTCATAGGAACTTATTAAGAAACACAATGGACTCCAAAAAATAAAAAAAACAAAACAAAATGGCGACGCGTCGTAAATCGAGCCGGGTGGGTAACGCATAATACTTGCAAATTGCAACCCAACCCTCAGCGCTCTAAACATATTTCCAATTACAAAGAATAAAAATACACACAAATAAATTTAAAAAGTTTATCTTTTGGTGTAAAAGCGATTACACACTAGTCGATCAAAACGCAGCGATAATTTTAAAAATATCACATCGATGCCTTTTTATGGACATCAGATAAAATAGCGCGTTCTTTAAAAATGCTGTATGGACAATTAATTTTTTCTGCCTGCACTTACAGCGATGCCCGCGCTTCAAGCTGCATTAATTACGGGTATATTAAATGGAATAGGAGAAAAACTCGTCTGTATAAGGCCTGTATTATCCCGCCTGGCCGCATAAATGTGATATTTATAAACAAAATTGTCAGTTTCTATAATAAAATGTATCACTTTGTCCGATGTTATGATGAGAAAAATCATTGAACTCGATAATGTTTATTAATCAAATCTTTGTGTTATGATATTATATCGAGTTTTGACTGGTATTTTTTTAAATATTTTTAATGTTTTTCTACTATTACCGGGTGACTTTTTACCACTAGTTATTCCTCCGAACTACAACCAATGTATGGTGTTTTTTCCCCACAAAATATAGAATTTCGAAAATTGATAACTTCAACTTCAACTCTTAGTTTGTGGCTCCCGTGAAGAATGAGAAAACTGATAAATTTGCAAACTAGCACCATAGGCTTCTACTTCATATACCTGTCACTTTCATTTTCCCATTTCAGTAATAAAGTCACCCAACTGTCAAAATGCTGATAAAAATAACCCATTGTGTGAGGTCTCTTAACGGTTACAAAGATTCCAAGTCTAAATTGTATGCTGATTAGAAGAACATAAATAATAAAATCGTATATTATTTATTTATTTTGGACTCGCTCTGATGAGAATACATTTAATTTTGTTTTATTATATCCCTTTGAAATGACCGTGGACCAGTGAACTAGTGGACACCCTAAACAACTTTTGTTGTACATTTTATTTAAGTCAACAAAACCTATTCAAATTATTTTGTGAAAATAAAAGTTTAGACAAAAAAAGAAAATGGAAACAGACATTATTGTGAAGTAGGTATGATTAAAAAAAAACAGATTTTGGATCATGGCTCGGAAAGAGCATAGGCATTAGGCAATCAATGAAATAACCAAATGAATAAACTACGTTAACGCTTATTGTTTATATAGTTTATAACGTTGAGATAATACCAAACAATGTTTGGTAACAATCTCTTTTTTTCTAACTAGAAAGAAATTTAAAGGAAAGAATGGACCATAAATATCAAACAGAGGATTTTTATACCGAATATACGAGAAGGCAAATGACATGTCTCAAAAGGAGATGAAAATGCTGGAAGAGAAGGCTGGAAATTACTTCACTTACAAGAGCTTCGCTTTTAAATGATGAATATGGGAGACAAAATATCATAATAGGGGCATTTTTTACAAAATGTTATCAACAAAGAAATTAATAAATCCATAATAATTAAGTTTGTAAAGTAAGTGTGTATGTTTGTACTCACTCAACCCCGTAACAGCTCAAAAGATTTGAATGAAATTTGGTATGGAGGTGGCTCATACACTGTATTAACACATTTGCTACTTTAAATTCGAAAAAATCACGGTTCCTGTAGAAAAGCGGGTGAACCTGAGAGCACTGTCAGTATATTAAATATTTAGTTAAAAAAATATCTGTTCGACATACAAAGTAATACACAAACCACAGTCCATGCATTTGTGGTCGTATTATTCACGTGTTGCAGATTAAATGTATGTCTGTGTGAGAGGTCCATTGTCTCATTCACCCATGCAAGACGAATTTCCACCAGCTGTAATAAAAAATTACAATGTTTTGCTAATAAATAATTTGCAAAGGGTTGGGCGGATGTACCCGAGATAAAAATAAATATTTATCGGTAGGATCTTTTTTGTAGACTTGGCCAAAATTTAGTACAATATTAAGTTCCTGTAGCAAAATATACGTGCTGAAATAATCGTGAAGATAAATAAATAATAAGTAAGTGAATCGGTTTCTTCTGGATAAGCGTCATCATCATCAGCCAGAATACGTCCACTGCTGAACATAGGCCTCCCCCTTTAACCTCCACACTGAACGACAGCCTGCCTTTTGCATCCACTGGATGCCCGCGACTCTCACAATGTCGTCAGTCCTTCTAGTGGGAGGACTACTTACGCTGCGTGGTCCGGCTCGTGGTCTCCACTCCAGAACCTTTCTTCCCCATCGGTTATAGGTTCTTCGAGCGATGTGGCCTGCCCATTGCCACGTCAACTTGTAAATTTTAACAGCTGTCGGTGATTCTGGTTCTTTGGCGAATATCTACGTTCCGGATTCTATCGCGCAAAGAAACCCCGAGCATAGCTCTCTCTATTGCCTGCTGTGGGAATCTGAGTTTTTCCAAAAGGCCAACAGTTAAGGACCACGTCTCAGTACCAGTACCAGTACTAGATAAGCGTGTTCCATCGTAAACCGCACGTTGAGATGGGGGTCAAGCACAGTCAAGCCTATTTATTAACAAAAAAATGCACATCGAATCGCTGACTGCAAAGAAGAAGCTTCATCAGAGTTTATCGGCTGATCAAGTACTGTGCTATTTTCCCCTTTGCATGCATTTTATTGTCCAGCAAGTGGCTGGCTTTCATTTTCAATTTTCATACAATTTCATCTTTCCGCAGGCGTTAACGCGAACAGAAAGTGGGTCTTGACTAACCCCCCATGATCCCCCATCTGACATGAAATATTGTACAATAGCAACGCACCCCGGCTTCGCACGGGTGTCAGTCTTATTTTTTTTACACCTTGGGTTACATTATTGGAGTTTTAGAAAGGATCGCAATTTTTTTGAAAATATAATATAACCTATGTTAACCGGGGATAGTGTAGCTTCCCAACAGTAAAAGAATTTTTCAAATCGGTTCAGTAGTTTCGGAGCCTATTCAATGCAAACAAACAAACAAACAAATCTTTCCTCTTTATAATATTAGTATAGACTAGCGGTCCGCCCCAGCTTCGCACGGGTATAGGTTATAGCCTACGTCACCCGGGGATAGTATAGCATCCAAACAGTAAAAGAATTTTTAAAATCAGTCCAGTACTTTTTGAGCCAATTCGTTACAAACATACTTACATACAACGACAAACATTAACATTTTATTAACAGTAGGACAAACATTTGTGTGATGAACATTTGTGTTTGTTCTATATCTGGTTGTTAATATCTATTTAAGTATGTATTTAAAACTATATATGTATGTATATCAGTCTCTGGCAGCCATATCACAAGCTTTGCTTAGTTTGAGGTCAGATGACCGTGTGTGCAAAAAGTGTCCCAAATATTTATTTATTTATTTATACAAATCTTTCCTCTTTATAATATTAGTATAGATTATTATATTATACATAGTATAGACTACGCATTAAATTATAATAACCTCTAAGTGTCACCATGACATCGCGGATTACATTTTCTTTGCTAAAGTTAGAGGTTTCTTTTTTGTTCCTGTTCCACGCAGCAACATTGTGACGTAACGACCAGATTTGCATAGAGATAATTGAAGGGCCAGAGGATACACAGGAAATTTATCCCGGAAAAATATACATAGCATGCAACTATAAAAATAAACCGGCCAAGTGCGAGTCGGCCTCGCGCACTGAGGGTTCCGTACTACCAGAAAATTCAATAACGAAATTACCAGTTATAACTTGGTAATGAACAGAAACTTGTCATCGACTCGCACTTGGGCATTATTTATTATTTGTTGTTATATTTTAGAGTGTGGTTGTACGTATTACCGTTTTTTCATTAGAGATAATACTAAAATACGTCAATTAAAATAAGTTTGTTTTATAGGGATCCCCTGTCGTTTTTACTTTTTGACTTTTTTATTATTTTTCAGTTACTCCGCCGTATCAATAATATACTGTGAAAATTTGAAGTGGCTTTTTATTACAGTTTGAAAGATACATCTGTTTAAAGGTAGGATGGACATACAGACAGACAGACAGACAATGCAGCTGGGCTTAGTAATAGGGTCCCGTTATTACCCTTTGGGTACGGACCCTAAAAAATATTGGTATTGATTATACTTTAATGTAGAGCATTTTTATTTATGCAACAAAAGTTACCGACATAGCCCACCGGATTAGCAAGTTGTAATGGCAGTGGGCAGGGCACATATCACGCAGAACAGATGGTCGATGGGGCCGAAAGGTTCTGGAATGGAGACCACGGACCGGTAAGCGCAGCGTAGGACGTCCACCCACAAGATAGATAGACGACCTAAAAGAGACCGCAGGGAAACGCTGGATGCAGGTCGCTTCCAACCGGCCCTTTTGGAGATCGATGTGGGAGGCCTATGTCCAGCAGTGGACGTCTTACGGCTGAAATGAAGATGATGAATTTTAACAAATAAATAATTCAAAGCAGACTCCAGAGAAGAAAATAAAAGAAGGAAAGTGAACGTTTAAACTTTAAAGAAATGAAAATGAACGTTTTTACAGTATTGTTTCAGGGTGACGGCGGTGTTGCAAGATAATTAATTCTTTAGAAAGGTGTTGAACAAAACACGTTCAAATAATGGTTTGTTATGAAAACATTAACTTACAATCGAAACACTGTTGTGAATTCTGTGGGCATTCGGTAACGCCAAATAAAACCGGCTAAGCGCGAGTCGGGCTCGCGCACTGAGAGTTCTGTACCCTCACATAACTTGTTAGCTAAATAGTACAAAAAAGACAATATCCCGTCAACGCACAGGTCACCCATCCAAGTACCGACCGCGCCCGACGTTGCTTCACTTCGGTGATCGTACGAGAAACGGTGGTGAACAGAAATTTTCATCGATTCGCACTTGGCCATTATTTATTGTTTGTTGTTATACTTTAGAGTGTTTACTATAATCATGACAAGTTTGACGCTTGTACGCATTACGTACAAGTAAAAACGGGACCATATTACTAAGCCTACGATGTCGGTCTGTCCTACCTATTAACGGCTGTATCTTTCGAACCGTAATAGATAGTTGAAGTTTCACAGAATATGTGATGTTACGGCGGATTAATAAAGAAAAAATAAATAAGTCAAAAAGTAAAACGAAATGGGGTTCCCCATACAACAAACGTTTTTTTAAACGTATTTTTGGATTAGCTCTAATGTAAAAACGGTAATACTAACAGACGTGGGATTCTTGAAATAAATATGTTTCCTTGTGTTGCAGGCTTTACGGCTTTCTAGGGGCCTTACGGACAACAGCTAATTGCGGCACCTCAAACCGTATCTGGGCGCGATAAAGTTCACTGGGTTCACGCGGTTCACGTTTGCGTGATTTTCCAACTGAGCGGATTAGGTGCCGCAATTAGCTGTTGTCCGTAAGGCCCCTGGACTGTATTTATGATAATTTTATTTTATTTAACGTAAACTGTTGTAACTACGGTCAATTTTACTAGATACAACTGCTAAAATTATATATTTTAGGCATCATTACAGCCTATATTAAAATTAATCGTCCAAATTAAACACCGAGTCGAACTTTATCGACAATTTGGCAAACAAATTTAAATTATTTACGTACATTTATCGCTTTTACCTCTCAGATCTTAAGGTCCAATTTATAATAAATATTTACGGACGGTAAACAAACTGAAGGCTGAGTAATCAAAATATTAAGCCCCGTAATAAATTATTAATCGAATGATAAGCAATTCGATAGATGTTGCCGAGGGAAGATATCGATGTTCAAAGGCGAATTAAAGATTTGAGACAGCGAATGCAATTTTGTTATTATGGTTTTATTTGCAAATAAAAAAGATGATAAAACACTGTTTTAAACTATCACGGTTGTTCACTAAAGTTATATGATCGGGAGCTCATTCCACAACCTTACCACGGTAAATATCCCGTAAATAATCATATAACTTTAAGATGATAAAAGTTTAACGTTTTTGTTGGGAATAGAGAGCGGATGCTCTGTCATTCTCCCGCAATGCGTGTGTTAGTATAGCATTTGTATGGCGCGCGCACGTTTTGACGTCATAACGTGCTATGTTGCGCTCTCTGTCTAGAATGAAATTAAAATACTGATAACTTATTTAGTTTTGAACATTTTTTTTCGTTAATGTGCTCTATTTACGATAAATTTATTTATGAGGTTATAATAATAATAAAATGCGAGCCGAATTGAGAACCTTTCTCTTTTTTCGAAGTCGGTAAAAATACAGGCCTATTCAGTATTCTAAATCTAGAAATAAATAGAGAAACCACAAAAAGTTCTTCTTTTTTAACCACAATGGAAATACTTGGTAATTTGTCTTTGTCATAACGTACAGCTGTTGTGGTGACATTATAGATACAAGACAAACCGCAGTTTTAACGCTCTATTTATCCTACAAAATGCAGCATCTATATTAAATTACACTGTATCACATTGCACTATTCATCGTCATTAATATCAGCCATCATTTTCTCACTGCTGGGACAATAAAACAAAATGGGAACTAATTTTATCGATGTTTGATGAAATTAATTTACATTTTACGACAAAATAGAATGATGAATGAAAAGTCTCAGTCATGAAGAAAACTCATGAGTGAAAAGTGACACCTGAACTTTTATGGTTTTCTGTTGTTTTTACACTTCGGGAAAGCAAACGCCGGCGCTCATTTTGTAATCTTCAAAAATGCGGTTCTTTTGGGCCCATCCATTAATTTTATTTTTCGGGACATTCGGGACATTTTTTCACACACGTTCCTCTGACCCCAAACTAAGCAAAGCTTGTGATATGGCTGCCAGAGACTGATATACATACATATATAGTTTTAAATACATACTTAAATAGATAGAAACAACCAGATATAGAATAAACACAAATGTTCATCACACAAATGTTTGTCCTAGGCGGGAATCGAACCCACGCCCCCAAGCTCAGAAGGCAGGTTCACTACCAACTGGACCAACGGGCTATCTAGTCAAAGATAGCGTCCATAGTAATATAGTCAAAGATTATAAACGGGTATTTACCGTGATAAGGTTGAGAATGGATCTTCCGATATTTTGGCGCAATTATATGCACCATGTTCACGGTTCACTCGGTTCACGGTATTTGGCCGAAAAGTTGACAGTTAGGTGCAGACAAAACAATCTATCCACTTTCTTTGTCCATTGCTATGGTTATCACTGGAACTCGAACTCGTTACTATGGGAATAACGCTGAAATCGCAAAAAAAAAATTTGCTCTTCCATAGAAATTGACTAATTGTTTAGGAGCACCCATAGTAAAAGTTGTTCAACAGAACAAACAGTTAGTTATTCAAGGACATATATTTGAGGACACAACCTACAAAATAACTCTAATGGCCAGCTAATAGCGAATATTGCAGGTATTTACTTGTTTAGTTTGTAAGTGCATATTAGAGGGCCTGTCATCAGAATAATCATATGCAAGACGTCCATATTTCGCAAGAGTCGTGTTTCCTACGTCTTGTGAAACTTATTGCATTATGTTGGAACATGACCAACTTAATTTAGCTGTGACACGACCATGACGAGGTTTAAGGATTGCAGTGTAGAGTTAAGACATTTTTTGGTGACTCGATCACCGATATGCCTGATAATTCTGTCTCGTTTTTTTTAATAAAAAGAGCGGAAAACAAGCTTGCATTCCACCAGATGGTAAGCAGAAACCGCCGCCTATGGACACCTGGAACAGTAGCGGTGTTGACGGTGCTTTGCCAGCCCAGAGAGGTAGTTGTATCCGTTTTGAAACGCTTTTTGTTGAAGCTCGGCGGGAAGACCTTTGGGGGAAGGACATTCTACTCCTTGCAGTTGGCGGTCAAACGCAAGCCTATAAATGAATAAAAAAAGGTCTGCGGAATTAAGGACCAGAAAAATCGGACGGTGTCAAATTCGGTAAGACACATTCACTCTATCATTGTCGGTCTTGATAGCTCGTTGGTCCAGTTGGTAGTGAACCTGCCTCCTGCGCTTCGGGGCGTGGGTTCGATTCCAACCTAGGACAAACATTCATGTGATGAATATTTGTGTTTGTTCTATATCTGGGTGTCAATATCTATTTAAGTATTTATTTAAAAACATATATATATATCAGTCTCTGGCAGCCATATCACAAGCTTTGCTTAGTTTGGGGTCAGATGACCGTGTGTGCAAAAATGTCCCGAATATCCCGAATATTAAGAGGTAAGAAGTCGGCATCGAAGTTAACTTCTTTGCCGAGGTAAGGCGCTCGGAGACTGCCCCAAGGGAATTGGAGAGTGTGTCTGATCTGTTGGCATCTCATCTCAAGCACCCTCGCATAAAATCACCATTAAAACATATTTTACCCACGACGTATATCACGAAATATAATCATAATGATGATAAGTTATTATTTATCCACTGATCGAGCTGATCGACGAAGTTGCTAAGTACCAGCTGGAAACTTTAGATTCGGTAGACTGGCGCGTGCCAGTTGCGTGGCGCGTGTTTGCTGGTAACAGCAAACTAGTCGCCAAAATTGCAAAGCCTATCTAAGATACCGTACACCATAGCTTGTCTGTATATTTTCTATCGGATACATTTTGCCAAATGTGCGCAAGAGCTTCAGGTCCTTATTCCACCCTTTCCCTTTTACTACAGAACAAATAGAAGGACTGCACACTACCACCTCCCTCGTCGAAATTCCTAAGATTCGTACTTAACTATTTAGGTCATCATTTATGATACGTACTGCCCAAGAATGGAACTCTGCCGTCCTCCTTGTTGCCTGATAACTAGAGAAGTGAATAGATTTCTTTGAGATCAACGTGCTACATTTTCGGCTATAACGTCGCTTACCATCAAGTGAGTTGATGGCCAAACGTAGATCTATTCTCTATATATATAAACTAGCGGTCCACCCCAGCTACGCACGGGTACAGATTAGCCTATGTCACCCGGGGATAGTATAGCTTCCCAACAGTGAAATAATTTTTCAAATCAGTTCAGTAGTTTCGGAGCCTATTCAATGCAAACAAACAAAGAATCAAATCTTTCTCTTTATAATATTAGTATAGATAATAAATTGTTACCTTTCGGCTTAGCTTAAGCTTTCCGAATAACCCGGTGTACATGTCTATATTGGGCTACACAACTACAGATTACTCACAAGTACAATACAAGTGTGTCACTGGGTACGTATTGAAAATAAAACATAACTCATGATGTCAAGGTTGACTGTGGTTTTCCCGGTCTCTGTGGTAATGCGACCAATTGAAGTCGAAGAAAAATCACACTTTTTCTGTGACCATCATATGGTGTTTTATGTTTTGACTCTTTAGTAATAACTACGGGGGGTAATCCCCATACAACAAACGTTTTTTTTAACGTGTTTTTGTATGTTACTCTTGTGTAAAAACAACAAATCGTACATGTAAAAGCGTCAAACTTCGCGTGAATATAGTACACACTCTAAAGTAAAATAACATAATAAATACTGGTCAAGTGCGAGGCAGTGAAACATTTAATGTAGTAAATGAATCTACTGTTTTACCTACTAACTGACCTGACAGACGTTGTCCTGTCTTAGAACTGTCAAACACGCAAAGTTAAAATTGTAAATCTTATTTTTTTACACCTTGTGTTACATTATTGGAGTTTTAGTAAGGATCCCTTTTATTTTGAAAATATAATAATATAGCCTATTCAACGCAAAAAAACAAACAAACAAATAAACAAATCTTTCCTCTTTATAATATTAGTAAAGTATAGATGTGACATGATCTAAGTTAAGATAATATTATGTCAAACATAGAAAATACTCATGTTTTTTCAGTGAGTATTTATTATGTGTTGACTCGTGTTACATGTTTGAATAACCGATTTGTTTTATCTTTACCTTGTTATTCGACTAACAACATTGTTGCCAGCTTTGTCAGCATGGCGACCGAATATAATTCTGTTATTAATTAGTCGCGCAAATTGCCTTCTATTTACGTCCTTTATCGGTTTTTTATCGGATACATTTCGGAGAGTGTGCATCGGATCTGCACTATCTAATTCCCTCCTGCCCATTTTTCTATCGGACTGCCAGAGCGGGCATGAAAAATCGTCACCTCTTTATGGTTGACTAATATTATAAAGAGGAAAGATTTGATTGTTTGTTTGTTTGCATTGAATAGGCTCCAAAACTACTGAACCGATTTGAAAAATTCTTTCACTGTTGGGAAGCTACACTATCCCCGGGTGACATAGGCTATAATTTTTACCCGTGCGAAGCTGGGGCGGACCGCTAGTGGTTGATATTACGACAACCCGTACGAAGCGCTTTGATTCCACATTTATTATGCGAACTGCTAGTCTGTGGAATGCGCTGCCTGAATGGGTGTTCCCCGATGGTTACAATCTAGGTGTCTTCAAATCACGAGTGAATCGGTTTCTTCTAGGCAAGCGTGCTCCAACGTAGACCGTATCATCGCTTAACAGCAGGCGAGATGGAGGTCAAACGCAATTATTTATTTAAAAACCGTCCTATTAAACTGATTGATTGATTAACTCTTTATTGTTCACACCATGAAATTTGATACAGAGGACAAAAAACTCTTAAAAACTAATGTAACAACTGGCGGCCTTATCGCTAAAAGCGATCTCTTCCAGGCAACCTTAGGATGGAAAGGATTTATAGAAGACGTAGAAGACGGGGTGTGCAATAGAGGATCGACTATAAATTTTTTACTTATACCATACACATACATTCTAATAATAATACACACTATTACTTAAAATTATTTAAAATAAATATACTAATAGATATGCAATTAATATGAATATATATATTTATATATATGTATATATATATAATTATGTAATAATTAATGATACAAATAATACGAATAAGCTGTTCGACATAACGATATTAACAAGGCTGCAACTTTGACAAATAAAACTCTTTAACTGACTCATATCAATCATGAAATCTCCAAAAAATGTTTGATCTATGAAGCTGAAATTTCGCAGGAAGATTCATTATGGGTTACAGAGACTAGTAAGGAAAGAATTTTGTGAAAGTGCCGAATCAAGGGGGGCGAATGGACGTTGAAAGTTTATACAAAAGTCTAGGCGTACAAAGTCGCGGGCAACAGCTAGTTATTAAATAATTGTTATTTTTATCATATATGCAGAGAAAGTAATTACGTGGTGCAAATTATGAAATTTAGTGATTTACAGATTACATAGTACTTATACGACGGAGGCCCCCCAACATCGATCTCCAAAAGGGCCGTTTGGAAGCGGCCTGCATCCAGCGTTTCCCAGCGGTCTCATTTAGGTCGTCTGTCCATCTAGTGTGTCATCAACCAGAAGATTAGCAGCGTCTTCTGAGTATAAACACATCTGACTGCGCTCGCCAACCCACCTGCCAAGCGTTACGAGTATACGAACGATAATTGAAAAGCGGACATAAGTGGACGCGATGCAAATATTATTATTATATATCATATTTAAATATTTTGGCTCCACAGTCAACATTAACGATGAATTTCTATCCTTATGAACACACTAGCAGCGCCCGCGGTTTCACCTACGTATTGATGAAAAATTGTGATGATGATGATGATGAAAAGTAGCCTATGTCACTCTCTGGCTCTTGAACTATACCCATGTAAAAATCAGGTCGATCCGTTGTTCCGTTGCAGCGTGAAAGAGGAACATACATCCATACATCTATATTCTATACATCCATACATACAAACTTTCGCGTTTATAATATTAGTAGGATTTAAGTATCCTGTGGTCGGTTTCCTGTTTTGATTCTGTCGACAACAAGTTTCCTCATATCTAAACTGAGAGCAATTGCACTGTCCAAGTTCAATTAAACCAAGTATTCAATTAACTCTAACATAAATGCAAGTCGTACTTATAACTTGTTGTAACTTAGATAGTGATGAGACTCGAAATGCGTTTCAGTCACGGAACAGATGCAGAGAGGAGATGGCAATATGCCTATGTTCACCAATATACCCATGTTTTGAATGCCATAGGGGGCAAACAAGCAGACGGACCGCCTAATGGTAAGCAGTCAACGTCGCCTATATAACACTTGTAACACCAGAGGCATCACAAATACGTTGCCGACCCTTTAGAACTCTATTAACTCGCCGTTTGAAGAACCCCACTACCCTATGTTCAAGATAACACGAACTAGTCACTTAGAATTAGTCAGCCACACTGTTGTTTATTATCAGCGAGTTGGTGGACAAACATAGATCTATAAAATAAGTTTAAGTTTGCCCCTCGCTATAAATTCGTTAAATATATCTAATTTATGAAGATACAAATGCAAAAGAAATGGCACACCTAATCTGTGTAAACATTTTAAAAGTCTAATAGCTGCGCCCTGCGGTTTTCCTTGTGGGCGTTCCCTCAGCAAAGTACCTATCCTAAGTCACTCTCCGGCTCTCCGGCTGTCTCTATGCAAAATAATACGTCGATTGGATGCTCTATTGCATCTTGAATGAGGAACAATCAAACACACTTTCGCATATAGTATATCAATAAGTAGTATATAATTATAAGAATAGCATCGTCTTGATCTTGTCCAGACTATAATGGTGTTGAGCTGATATTGATTCTCCTAATAAAATAAAATAAATCTTCACAGCGTTCAGTGTGTGAATAGCGGAATATCATGATGCAGTTTCTTATGCCACCTCTTCTTTATATCAGATCCGGGGTTTGAGCTTAGAACTGGGGCCATTAAAATTCTTTGAGGAGCTTTGCTATCGCTCGCTGTTACGTAATGCTGGTGTACATATTAAGCAGTGTCCAAAACCTATTAAAATTCACTGCAAGGACATAAATGAAGTAAATTTATGAGTTTACTCAGTCAAGGTTATCAATGGTCAGAAACATTTAGAAAAATATTGGCAAATTATTAACAATCAATTAACCGACTTCACTGAAGAAACTAGGCAAATAAAAGGCTCAGTAGTTCCTTGAAAGGAACTGCAATAGGAATTAGTGAGAATTGGTAGTCCCAGTGGTTCCTTTAGCTCAACTGAAGGTACTGCAGGACCAAAAAAGGGTCAGTAGTTCTTTCAAAAGAACTGTTACAGGAACTAATGAGAATTTGTAGTCCCAGTGGTTCCTTTAGCTCCACTACGGAACTGTAGGCACAAAAAGGCTCAGTAGTTCTTTCAAAGGAACTGCTACAGGAACTAATGAGAATTGGTAGTCCCAGTGGTTCCTTTAGCTCAACTGAAGGAACTGCAGGGGGAAAAAAGGCTCAGTACTTTCAAGGGAACTGTTACAGGAATTAATGAGAATTGGTAGTCCCAGTGGTTCCTTTAGCTCAAGTGAAGGAACTGTAGGGGGGAAAAAGGCTCAGTACTTTCAAAGGAACTGTTACAGGAATTAATGAGAATTGGTAGTCCCAGTGGTTCCATTAGCTACACTGAAGGACTTGCAGGGACAAAAAAGGCTCAGTAGTCTCTTCAAAGGAACTACTACTGGAACTAATGATAACAAACGGGCTCGATCCGCTAGGCAAAAAGACACTAGTAATGCAACATTTTTTTTGCAGCGTCCTATTAGTACACGGTGAACGTACTGCGATCCCCAAGCCGCCTGCCAAGCGTGGAGATTATGGCAACACCCTTCTCTACGAGGGAGGCCTTTGTTCAGCAGTGGACGTTTACAGGCTGATGATGATGATGATGAATGCAACATTTTTACTCAATAATTCTTGTAGCTGATCGCCAGCAAAATCAATGCTACCTTCATCATTATAGGAATTACCATCAGAATTAGCAGTTAATTTTTATAAATGTTCTTTATAATCATGATCGCAATTATGGTAATTGTTTTTAATCCGCATTTACCTCGGATATTATTCAGTTGGTGATATCATCCTTATATTATAAAGTCAAAGTACTTACTCGGTAATGGCACTTTGCACTGAATTGTATTGTGATACCTACTTTACAAATAAAAAAGTTGAGTAAGTAAAGATTTTACAATGTGGCTCAAAAATCACCTTACCTTACCAATGTATGTTGGACAGTTCACGTAAAAAGTGCCAAGTCTAAATTATTTAGCAAGTCGATTGAAGCCTAATTCTGGCAAGATGCCGATCAAACACAAGATTTTTTTTTATCATAGTAAAAGTGTATTATTAACCGACTTCAAAAAAGAGGGGGTTATCAATTTGACTGTATGTTTTGGTTGGCACCGACTCCAAAAATAACTGATTATAATATGATAATTATATTTTTAATGTATAAATAATTTCGTTAATTGTCCTTTGATGCTCATTGCTTTGAATTAATTTTAATATTACATTTTACTTTTTAGTTTAGTTTTGTAAATGTAGGTATAGTATTGAAGTCGGCTCTTGTTCTTTTTTTCCTAAACATTTACTTTATTTATTCAAATATTCATTATATACTAAAACTATTGACCGAACGAAGTGAGGTCTAAGAGTTTACAGTGGGACAAATCTGCGTTTAAACAAATTTATGTTTGTATGTTTGTTCGACAATAACTTGAGTACCATTCATTCGACCTTCACGAAATTTTGTAGGCAAGTAGTTCAAGTAAATAGAATTTTAATTTCGTATATGAGTTAATCCTATGCAGCAGGGGTTATACTTACAGATATTAAAATTTAAAAGTTATAAAATACCGTTGGCTATATGAAGGAGTTCCTAATGAATCCGAAATTAACTTATTTTGTACGTATAAATAAATAAATATTCGGGACATTTTTGCACACACGGTCATCTGACCCGAAACTAAGCAAAGCTTGTGATATGGCTGCCAGAGACTGATATACATACATATATAGTTTTAAATACATACTTAAATAGATATTAACAACCAGATATAGAACAAACACAAATGTTCATCACATAGATATTTGTCCTAGGTAGGAATCGAACCCACGCCCTCAAGCTCAGAAGGCAGGTTCACTACCAACTGGACCAGCGGGCTATCAAGTATAATATGTATAATAAATATATATAATGTAAGTATGACTGAAGTGAAGATTGTCAGTTGATTATCGTAGCCGTTAGCTGTCATATTTTTCAATCAAGATCATGGTAGGTAGGAAAACTATGGTGTACCTTGGTGTAGGTGAAATAAAAGCTTGAATATCGTGAGGTCTCAGTTCAGGGCGAACCACTAGTTATATTTAATGCAGTTTGAAAAAAAGACAAACCAATTATTACAGTTCGTGGCCACGCGATGGTAGTACTTTAACCATTGACGTCATCAGCTACTGCCATGCTAAGTGCATGACCTGCGCTGTACGAGTATAATCAACGACAAAAATGACAAAAATTTATTTTCGTGTCGAGATAGAAATAAAAAATAACACTAAAGAGCCAATTATAACCTTACACTAATGGAAATAATTTATATGGTTAGAATGCTAATATTATACCTATATGGGTAGAAGATTAAATACAAAATATTGATAGAAGGGAAACTTTAATACCCAAAAGCTAAGATACATCAGCAATTTTTTTTTCGAAGTAAGTTTGTATATTATGTATTTATTTTATGTACTAAAAAAAAAACTTTAAAAAATATCATTTTAACTAACCACTTCCTTACGGATGAAAGACTAGAGACAAATATATCTATATCCACATTTTTGCGTGGTTTTTTCACACGCACGCAGTCACGCACAAGCAGTTTTGTCGATAGTTGACGTTAAAAGAAGCCAGAAGAGAGGGCAGAATTTTCAAAATGTCCAAAATATCGGTGTATAGGCGTTAATTTTATTAAGAAAATCAATGTTACACGCGACAATAATTTTTAAGAAAATGACCATGAGTGAATGACGATTTTGACAGCTTTGTTATGTTAAAGATGACAAAACCAGCTATAACAAACATTATGAATGATATGAGTATATAATTATGTAAATTATTACCTGCAGGGTTCACATTTATGTCAGTGATGATACATCATCGTATTTGTACATTAATAATTGGAATCGCCTTGAGACGTGATTGTAGGCGAGTCTACTGTGACTATCAGTTTAAATTAAAATGCAATTGAAGACATACCTAATACGTCTCTATCAATGAGCACAACACGACACAACACTAATGGCAATTGAATATAGATGGGGTCATGATAGCATGATCAAAACGATGCGATGGTAAGTTCGACGAAAGACTAGAGGTCGAATTGGACTTACTCACGAACTGGAACGCAAACCTTCAAACCTTGCGAACTTTTAACTGATTGTCCAAGAAGGGTAATGTTTTTGGGTTGTATGTAATCATGTAAGTATGTTTTTGGGTTCTTGTAGGACCTTCTGTAGCCTAAACGGCTTGACCGATTTTAACAAGTGAGGTGTCGTTGGCAGTACCGGCGTTCTATTCTTTGCCTTTTTTCGGTTTGAATGGCAGATTTGGGGGGCACCGGCACTAGTCGTTATTCCTTTATGAAACGGAACGTTGATTTCATAAACCGAAACGGCGTTCCGGTGCGTTCCGGTCGATTTCGAGCACTGCTAAAGATATCAAACCTTATTTAGGCTACATGCGTTCGCATCCGCCACGCCACCTTACCATATCTCCCGTTTTTGTTTGATTTGAGGTAGCGCGCCTTAGGAGATGCTAACGTTCAGCAGATGACAAAGGTGGGCTGACTATGATGATGCTGATGATAACATACCCCAAAATATCCTTCTTTTAACGACTGAACATACCTGTAACAGAAAAAACACGAATTTAAATAATACAATTAGGTAAAATCTCATATGTTTAAACTAGCTGTGCCCCGTGGTTTGACCCGCGTTATATTCGGGATCAAAGTTGCCTAAGATACTCCTTATAACGTTAGCTATCTGCCTGTAAAATATAAAACAATGCAACCTCCTTGATAGCGACGGTAAACTGCTTTGTCTTGGATGTTTTTTTTCTATGATGTATCGTTCGTTTCTATGATGAAAATACAGGAAAATATTAAAACATAAATACATTATGTTGATCCAATCGCCGATCGCGATTCATAGGATCACTCGCTGGATTATTCTGAAGATTTTCTGAAAATTTCAGAAGTCCATAGGGTCAATACATACATATATACACACATCGCCTTTCATATAATAATATAGAAGATAACAGATAGATGTCAGAACCGACCAACGAACAAAATCTGCAAAATCTTAGCAAGTAAATTATCTACATTCACTTGTAACTGAATGCTCGAAGAAAACTTTCCGTGTTACACTTCAAACCCGTACCAGCTAATTGTATCTTAAACAAAGTACTACTTAATTAAGCTCAAGTCCACTATAGTTTTTGTTTAACTATAGTTTTTCTTCCAAAGTTAAACGTTTCGTAGTAGCTCATTAGCTCGTAGGCTGCAACTAGTTTTTACTACCAGATACAAAATTATGGCAATACAATACATAATTAGACATTAATGTAACAATTGCAGATAGCCCGTTGGTCCAGTTGGTAGTGAACCTACCTTCTAAGCTTGGAGTGTGGGTTCGATTCCCACCTAAAACAAACATTTATGTGATGAACATTTGTGTTTGTTCTATATCAGGTTGTTAATATCTATGTAAGTACCTATGTATTTAAAACTATATATGTATGTATATCAGTCTCTGGCAGCCATATTACAAGCTTTGATTAGTTTGGGGTCAGATGACCGTGTGTGCAAAAATGTCCCGAATATTTATATTTATTATTGCAAACAGATTAGAATTAGGGCAAGTGCCTTTATTTACTAAACAAAATACAAGCTAACACTACAAAAACAGTTAAACTGCCCATAGACCGTCGAATCTCTAAAGACAATCCAAATTCTCAAGCCCAATGTCAGTTGGCAGCGTACCCAGAATGCTGGCTGCATTACCACGCTGAATGGTGCTTATGTGTTGATACAGAAACAAGTTAGCATTTTGGTCACGCGTCGCATTAACCAGGCGCTCTGAAAGATTTTTGAAAACAAGGGTAGAGGTCCCCGATGTGCCTACCTCATCATCATCATCAGCCGGAAGACGTCCACTGCTGAACATAGGTCCCCCATTAACCTCCACACTGAACGACAGCCCGCCTTTTGCATCCACTGGATACCCGCGACTCTCACAATGTCGTCGGTCCATCTAGTGGGAGGCCTCCCTACGCTGCGTCTTCCGGTTCGTGGTCTCCACTCCAGAACCTTTCTTCCCCATCGGTTATCGGTTCTTCGAGCAATGTGGCCTGCCCATTGCCACTTCAACTTGCAACCTATTGCAACCTTGCAACTTGTGCCTACCTATTTTTACATAAATAAAATAATGCATGATAAGTCCCGATAAACATTTAAAACATGGTGTTCAAATAGCAAAAGTAAAAATAAAAAAATACATAAAAAATTCGACTTGTCCCCTTAGAGACTCCAGAGCTTTTTTTTATAGTAGATAGGCTAGCTTGCTTCGGCTAGTCAATAAATTGGTATGGCAGCAGTATTTTTGGTGGCAGCAGTAGGTACTTTTGGTGGCAGCAGTACTTTTGGTGGCAGCAGTACCTACTTTTGGTGGCAGCAGTGCTTTTGGTGGCAGCAGTACTTTTAGTGATAGCAGTACTTTTGGTGGCAGCAATACTTTTGGTGGCAGCAGTATTTTTGGTGGCAGCAGTACTTTTGGTGATAGCAGTACTTTTGGTGGCAGCAGTACTTTTGGTGGCAGCAGTACTTTTGGTGGCAGCAGTACTCTTGGTGGCAGCAGTACTTTTAGTGGCAACAGTACTTTTGGTGGCAGCAGTACTTTTGGTGGCAGCAGTACTTTTGATGGCAGCAATACTCTTGGTGGCAACAGAACTTTTGGTGCCACCAGTTGTCACGTATCGTATCTCATTTGCGCGGGAAAGTGTCCTTAGTTTTCGTACCGTCGTAGCTGTGGCATGTTTAGACGTGGGCGTATCACTGTTGCAAATCCGTTGATTATATCTGCTATAATATACGCTCTGCAGTTTTTGTTCGGCTGTATTGTTCGTGATGTGATGATAATTACATTATTAAGTCATAAGCAGGGTTGTAAAAATTAAATAGGATTTTTTAACGTTGTCCTCTAACTTATGTGTTAATCAATACTCAGTAGAAAACCCCGAAAAACTAGCAAATAGTTTTTTTATAAGCGCTATCTAAGTATCGCCCGATATTATCGTATTTTGGAAATTAGTCTCGAGTTTGAGTTGCTTACATTAACATTCTTAATCATTTAGTAAGTACCTTGAAATTAATGTTAGTTTTAAATTACTTATTAGCCTGAAGCTAGGAATGTCTCCCAAAAGATACTAAAGTAAAAAAACTTTCTTCATCATCATCATTATCAGCCTTTATTGTTCCCATTGTTGGAACAGGGGCTTTCTCTCAGATAGAGAGAAAGAGAGAGGGAGAGAGAGGGATATAGAGATGGAGAGAGAGAGAAAGAGAGAGAGATGGAGAGAGAGAGATGGACAGAAAGAGAGAGAGAGTATAGACTCTAATCCACCATGCTGGCAAATGTTGGTGAATGTCGTAAGTATTTAAAATTGTTAGGTTCTCGAACATACCGGCTTCCTCACGATGTTTTCCTTCACCGTTTCTATCGATAACATAAAACTGTACAATCTATATAGGGACTTCAAATTTTAATCTGCCCTAGAGGTAAATCATATTCAATAAAAAAAATGCAAACAGTTAACACTCGGCGGAGATATCACGAACAAAAAAGCAGTCATATAGAGAACCGTTGGAATTCTTTTTTGAAGTCAGTTGATTAAAGTACACAACTAGGTGGCAACCCTAATTATTTGTAAGTCCAATCTCATCGTATCCCAACGAAATAAAATAAAAACAAATTACTGACTGTACGTGTGGATTGTTACGCAATCATTGGTAATGACCCTCGAATTCGATAATACGTTACAAAGTAACTGGATAATACCTAGTTTATTATGTAGGTAACACACTGTATGAGTGAGGCCAGTACATAAAGCCGCGCACAGTTTAATTTGTTTTTAAATAATATGCTTGCGTTTGAATATCAACCCGTCTGATGTTAAGTGATGATGCGGTCTAAGATGGAGCACGCTTGCCTAGAAGAAACCAATTAACTCGTGAGAGTTATATCTTTTGCACATTTGCAAAAATGATAAAAATTTGCTAAGTAGGAATAAAACAAGATTCGGCATTGTTTTTAGTTTAACATTACATGTTTTGAAATATTTTCTATTGAAATATAGATACTTTTAATTGATTTTATAGCGTGTTTTTTTTTTTTTGACATTTCGAACACATTGCAGTGTCCGTGGCGCATGTCCGTGGTCACAAGTATGCTAGATGACGGATGTCTATAAAAATGTTATGAAATTATTTACAAGTACCGCCAATAACAATTAAAACGTTCCCTATGTGTGTGAATTTTAATGTAGATATGTTTTATTTCGGCGGAAACTTGATTAAATAAAAAATAAAAATATTGAACATTTGTAAAATGATAAACTCTATAGTTCAAAACCAAAACTCAGTCACTGTCTTTATTGTGTACGTTGAAAAGTACAGCGGACCATGAATCGCTTAATTTCGATTCCAAATTAAGAGGTCAACAAAAAACTTTGAATCTATTATTATTTCATGTGAGATGAATAAGAAACGTTCAATAGACTATGTATGTTATTAGTTACTCGTTTAAGCGTGACATTTGAAATAAATATGTACTAACAGGCTTGGCGCACTCCGCGCTATAGATATGAAGCTACAAGTAACCGACTTGTCGGACTTGCCGCGCCTGCTGCCATGCTATAGACAGAGATAACGCGACAAGAGTTACGTGATAGACAGAGAGGCAACTTCTAGGTTAATATAGTAGGTAGTTAGCGCTTGCACGTCCTGAGTTGCACTTTATTGTGTAGTAGCATGAGGTTACTTATTTAATAAATTTTAGGGAAATTAATATTCTGTATTTGTACTAATATGAATTCTGTACCATTATAAAATATAAACTACTGTCTAATTTCTAAAAGCTATTGTGAAGCCTTTAATCATCTTTCACGCGCTCCGTTGGTGGCCTTGTACTTTCAAATGGTTCCCTATAACCACAGATATACACAACCAGATCGGCAATATATTTTAGTGAAAGAGACAACTTGATATGGCTCAGCACAAGTACGAAAAGGACATAAATAGATTTTGTTGTCCTTATCGGCGTGACCTGTTTTTGGTACCTCAAGTGTCAAAATCTGTAATAATCAGTGACAAACAAAACGGGTCTGAATTATATTTATTGCCTTTTTTTGGTGATTAAATGTGATAAATGCGTGTTTCCTCTGATAAATAATTGTAAAAGATATTTTACAATGGTTGGTTGTAGCATTTTGGGCTGCAAGAAGCGCAGTGAGCGAAAATACGATGAAATATCATTTCACACGTAAGTAAACATATAAAGCTTGTAACGATCACCTAAATAAATTCAGGATATCAATTCGCAAATATTTTATTCATGATTAGTCAGTTTTTAGGTCGATTTGTGGTCTAATTCTATGAATTTTATCAAATTATTCACTTAGAAAATAAATTATGAATGTTGCCAGTTTATGAAAGAAATTACCCACCGCAACTAACATAAATTATTCGTTCTGCAGGTTTCCAACTGATCCTGTCACATTGCTGAAAAAAGCTGGCACATTGCAAGAAGTACAAAATACCGACCCTTTTATGCCCATATGAATATGGTGAATGTTAATATTAAATATATATTAATGAGGCCACAGTTATGAAGCTGGAAAAGCAAAAGGCGATTTCGGCGAACCGATTCAAAAAGCTACGCGCTGTTCGTGAAATTTGTACTGTAAACATTAAAGAGTCTATTTATCTAATTATTTGGAATGTAATACATAATTCCATTCATGAAAAAACTAAACTGACCAAGCGCGAGTCGGGCTCGCGCGCTGAGAGTTCTTTACAATCACAAAATACAAAAAGTTGTGCAAAAAGACAACATCACGCCCAGGCTGTCACCCATCTAAATACCGACCGCGCCCGACGTTGCTTAGCTTAGTGGTAAACAGAAATTTGTCACTGACTCGCACTTGGCCAGTGTTTATTATTTGTTGTTTTACTTATGTTCACTATAATCCGCTAAATTTGACGCTTGTACGGATTACCGTTTTTACACTAGAACAAATCCAAAAATACGTTTAACGTTTGTTGCATGGGGGCCCTTCCTTTGCCCTTCCGTTTTAACTCTTTGACTTTTTTATTATTTATAATTAATCTTAAAAATTCATGCTATGGTTACTTTACAACCCTTTTTCTAGTACTATATTCTAATCCTAACAAATAATTATAATAAAAACGCAAGTAAGTTTGTAACTTTCTGTCTGTTTTTTTACGAGAAAACGTCTAAGTCATGGTATAATAATATACTCCGCCAGGTATAGCAATTCGAGATTTTTTTTTTAAGTAGGCGTCCCGCAATGATGTCATGATGTCAATTTACAACAGGTTCGAGAGAGATGACGATACACCACGTAACAGCTGATTGAATAAAGTGGCAACTGGACAGTGACGTCATTGCGGGACCACTCCCAGATTGCTAGACCTTGTTTTCTTAGATCATGGGCTAAGTCAAATTTTGTCAGGACGATAGGGGTGTGTCATGAGGACAGACAACGTACTTTTCTTCCCAGAACATTGCAGGTAGCACCGTGGGTTGCAGCAGCTAGTGTATAAAATATAAATATTTAAAAGGTAGTATTGTTTCCAAAGTACTCATTGAAGATTCACACCCATCATAGTAGGTAAATTACCCTAACTTATAGCAAATCATTTTAATGTGGCAACACACCTTGTTGAAGCGAGAGGCACTGAGCTAGCCACGCTCATTGAAAATCTATAGGTAGTAGATCTGTGCCTATAACTTTAAGCTTGCGAAATGTCAAAGAAACACTTACATTTTCATGACGGACTTTACCCCAATAGATATAAAGTCTATTTCCAGTGTTCATAACCTGACAAGTTATATCGCGCTATGCAGGTTGAACAGAATAAAGATGGATGTTTATTTTACTTAGCGTAACTTATATATCTATATAAATAATATATAAAAGGCGATGTGTGTGAGTATGTACGTTCCCAAAACGGCTGGACTGATTTTGATGACATTTTCGGGCAAACTTCAGATAAGCCCAGCGAGTGATACTGTGAAATTTGGAAGCAATTCGACCAACAGTTTTTTTGTTGTTTTAATATCTTCCAAATTATATTCATCACATTCCTTTTCGATTTCAAGTCAAACGTTTTATGTATTTTTTTCTTCGACGGAATCCTTCGTAAATGCTATTAACGTCGATTACGAGTCCTGGGTCTGTTTTAATTATAGCGTACCAATAACCTCATTAAAAAGTCTGTTAATTAATCGACATACACCTGACGTACCTCCCATGTTCTAGCAGTGTGTTTGTGTGTGTGTGTGTGTGTAAAAGAGATGGTTTGACCTTTGAGCAAATTGAGTATTACACACACAGACACTGAAGTATCTAAATATGCAGTTTTAGCTGTGATGGCTATGTTGTGTGCAGTGAAAGAAAATAACTTTTACAAACTTTTTGCCATATTTACGTATATTTACTTACGGCCTTGTACTGAAACTTCCCATGGTAAAACAGACCCTTTTCGAGGGTGGCGTCAGAACACAGTTTGTAAAGCATTTTATAGCATAAATGTGCCTTATAATGCTTTATGCTATTGCTAAATGCCGTTGATAGCAAGAAATAAATAAAATAATAAAATGCTTCGTCAATATTTTTTTTATTAACCTATACTGTACCACTCCTGGGTAAAGGTCTCCCCATTTCTTTCCAGACAGTGCGATCACCCGCCAGACTTGACCACATTTTAACTTGTCAAATTTTAAGTATATTTTTTCTAAATTATTATAATACCGGCTTGCACTCACGATGATGTTTTATCGTTCGGTCGATCGGTCGGATAGGTCTAATTGCTCCGAAGCCGGTCGATCGTCTCGACCGACAAAACAATCGTGAGTGCAAGCCGGTGTTATAATAAAATAATATTGTATAATGAATCCTCACGCGAGTTTTAATGAAGTATATTTTTTCTTCTTATTTTTCGACTAGCGGTCCGCCCCGGCTTCGCACGGGTATTATTGGAGTTTTAGTAAGGATGCCTAATTTTTTTGAAAATATATTATAGCCTATGTCACCCGGGGATAGTGCAGCTTCCCAACAGCGAAAGATTTTTTCAAATCGGTTCAGTAGTTTCGGAGCCTATTCAATGCAAACAAACAAACAAACAATCAAATCTTCCCTCTTTATAATATTATTATTAGTAGGTATAGATTACCTTATCTTAAGCTAATCAAATATTAGTGAATAAGAAGTAAATTTTTCATCATAATTTGATACAACATTAATTTGATTATACATTATGACAGCTGGAATTTTCCGGCCCATATTCTCCAGTAAAAAAAGGAAAAAAGTTTATGATCTTAGCCACTGTCACAAAATGCATAAACAAACGTATTGCTATTCAATTTATATTTATATTATGTGAATGGTCGGTAATGAGTAAAGATAAAACTGAAAAAGTGGAATGAATACACTAATAAATTGAACTTGGAGACGTAACGGATGGTGACCAATTTGGTTCTTTCTGCTACAAAAAAAAAGAATTATGCTAGACGGGTTTGCTAGTCGTTTGTCGCGATGATGGTAACTGGTAATTGGTAGTACAAACTTGTATAATAAACCAGAGGGATAATTCCGATGAAACTGCATATTAGGGCTAGAATCGTATCTACCCGTGTGTGACACGCGTGTGATAAGTTTTTTCATAAGTTTCTAATGTATAAGGCGCTTTTTAATTTAATTACAATCTAGCCTAATGTTAGGTTAAGTTCTAACTTGAACTTCTAAATATGTTATTTAAAAAAAAAACTAAGAAGTGCACGTTTCTTATTGTCTCTATTAAGGGGAAGACACTTTTTTCACGTCAATTCTAAAGGTTTTTCTATAAACAAAAATATTTTTTCTTCTACATTGTAAGCAAGAGCTCATTAAATCTCGAGTTATCCTTCTCTATTATTTCTAGTTTGTGCTGAAGATTAAAGCTTTTTTTAGTTGCAGATGGATTCAACCGTCAAGACAATTAATGGGTAATATTAATGCAGCCATGATACTTGTAGTCGTTGAGTAGTTTCTATAAAATATAATTTGAAATAAACTACGTCCAAGGTCAGCTATGGGCAGGGATGTAGATGAGGGAGAGAGTGGGTTAGCTCATAAGCGCTCGTTCAAAGAGCTTCCTATCTGAATTGTAAATAATTTAAAAAAAACGTTGCAGTTGCCCCCAACTGCCTCCCTCATATGGACACGTACACTACTCGGAGCGATTGCGATTGGCGGTGCGTTGCCTATTTTGAGGACTTTATCACCCTTTGTTTGAAGCAATTGAGGTCATACTTCAAAGGAAAAATCGATGGTGGTTGTTATGGAAAAAAGAACGCTTCAAGATGCCTGTGTAGGCCCCACAGGCGTCAGCAAGTTGCTAGCCTTCCTGGAAGACACTATGGCTAAATTAGCTGAATACAGACTACGCACGAGGGGCCATTATCAGCCTAGGAGCAGAGAAGGCCCGTTCAACAAGAACTTGTAGTTTTGTGATTCAATACGCAATGAACATGGTAGTACCTAACAAACAGAACAAAAGATATCTCACAGCCTTGAAGGCGAGCTCATAAATACATCAAATTAGATACATATCAGGTCCATTATTGTATGGCTACTTACTGATCCATGCGCCAGACGCGACAAAAACTCGAACATAGGTACTGGAGTCTGTCTGGGAATTGAAACAACGTGTGGTCATTTTGGTGAAGCGCAGTGCCATTCTTAGAGCATTCCAATATTTTTTACCCGTTCTCGGCAAAAGGAGGGTTATTAATTTGCCCGGCTATATATATATATGTTGTTTTGTTTTTTGTAGTAGGCAAACAAGCGACGGGCTACCTGATGGTAAGTAGTCACCGTCGCCTATGAACACCTACAATACCCGGGGCATTGGCGCATCGGGGCATTTATGTGTTCCTTCAAATCTCCTGATTATTCATCATATTTGCCAATGCGATGTCTTTCGACGCGTCTTTATACTTTTCGTGTCATAGGCTATATGACGTCACACAAAACCCAATATGGCGGATTTTACGACAAAAAATTTCACGGCGAATAATTTCATAGCATTTTGGGACATTGTTCATTTTAATTATTTTTCATTAAAAATATTAATTTATTGTATTTTATTTTTAGAGCCTACGTACGTGCGTGCCTACTATGTCTGTTTTAGTTTTTTTTTTTTACCTTTATGTTGTTTGTACAAAATTTGTTCATAGGTATCGCTGGAAGTTTCTTAGTGTGCTTACAAATTAATAGGTGTGCCATACTTATAGTTTTTGCGTTAAGCGGGTTAGCAGTATAGTGAAAAAAGTACATTAGAACATGAACTAAGTATAATTGTACAATGGCATATTATATTCTGCATGACATATCACGCAGAACAGATGGCCGATGGGGCCGAAAGGTTCTGGAATGGAGACCACGGACCGGTAAGCGCAGCGTAGGACGTCCACTCACAAGATGGACAGATGACCTAAAAGAGACCGCAGGGAAACACTGGATGCAGGCCGCTTCCAACCGGCCCTTTTGGAGATCGAAGGCTGAAATGATGATGATGATGATGATATTATATTTCTCTCCCTTCTTTATCTGATCTGAAGTTTGACTTCATCGGGCAAATAGGTATAAGCTCAATAGTTATTTGGACCAGTTGATTTACAATTTACCTACTCCATACTCGAACGCCGCCCGTACCCAACAGTTCTACAAAACTTTTACGCCGGTTCAGTTTCCAACCAGACACGTCGTTCTATTTAAAATTATAATTCGACTGATAGTGAATCCTTTGTTTATCCTTGCCTGAAGACTGATTAATGCAAGTTTTTCTACACTCTATAATTCTGAGCGGTAGAAGTTTGGTATAATAATGTAGCTATTAATTCCGTAGACTTAGTTTTTTGCGCGTATCAATGATAGTCACGATTGATCATGTTACAATCGTTATGTTATTTATATCATTTGAACGACTTAAAAAGCAAAGTAATAAAAAAAAAAAACCTGTTTCGCAGGATAATAAACAAGGCGCGCCCCGCGTTTTATCTGGGATATAAGTAACCTAAATATCAGCTATCTGCCAGTGAAATATGAAAACAATGCAACCTTTTTGGTAGCGACAGCAACTTTATTTGACCTAGATGACAAGATGACAAAAAAAACCGTAGTTCTGATCGCTATCAAACTTTAGAGGATCACTCGCTGGGCTGTTCTGAAGATTGCCTGAAAATTTCTTAAAAATCGGTCCAGCCAATTCGGAGTCTATAAGAACATACATACACACATGTTTTAGATATATATCCCAGAACTCAACGTCAAGCGGGCACGGGGTAAGAGGGGAGGTCATACCAGTTCCAGGAAAAATAAAATAAAAATTCCATATCAGTTGGTTAGGTAATCATTGATAGCATGTTTATTAAAGACCACGTTATTAAAAAAAACACTGTAAAATAGTCAACTTTGAGGTCAGAATAACTAAAGATATGAATCAAGGTGTCGATTTTCCTCTTTTTCATAAATTTGCCAATTATAACTTAACCAACTGATATAGAATTTTTATTTTATTTTTCCTGGATCTGGTATGACCCCCCCTCTTGCCCCGTGTCCGCTTGACGTTGAGTTCTGGGACACCCTGTATAGATACTAGATAGATTGAGTATATATATATATATTGGTTTTTAGTAGGTACTTAGGATTTAATTAGTTTTTAAATATAGCTTACTTCTTTTTTAATTAAGTAATATGCTTCCGTTTAACCTCCAACGTGCCTGATGTTAATGCGATGATGCGATTTACGATGGAGCACAAGTAAGTAAAAATATTTTTTAACGATGAAGTACATTATCTATGGAAATAATATTGACATTTCGTGAAGTTAAGTAATGTTAGTTTTGAGCTAAGGAAGGTTAAAAGGTGACTTTATATCATCGTTTCTCGAAACGTCTCACGTAAATATACATACAGGTGATGCGGTCCGTGGTTTCGCTGCACTTGGCCAAATACGCTCAACCTTTTGACGTTGTCTTTAGCAATATTATTCAGCATTTGTGAAGGATAAATACATATTCACGAATCAATAAACAGGTAAGAGAAAACATGATTTTTTGCAAAATAAATTCCTTAAGTAATTTACCTATCGAAATACAATATAATTCTAAAATAAAAATTATCCAAGCAAAAATATTTACATTTTAGATTACACAAACCATTCAATTATTAAACGGATTTCTTTTTAAATAGTTTGTTTGCGAGTATAAAGCTCGTTGCAGACGATGCGTAGTAACTAAGCCTGAATATATTTAAAAAAAATATATAAATAATTTTCTGATAATCAGGATGATAATATTAATTTAAGTTTTCGTAAGTTTTCTGTTTTATAAGTTATTTAATAAGTCGTCCTAAAATAAATATTAATAGATCAGGTTATTATTTTGTAGTATTTAGTAAAAATAAATATTAATAATTATTAATATATAGTTAAAATAATTATTATTATTTTGGAATTAATAATTTATTACTTAGGACTAAAACTTTCCATCTCCGGTTGAAATCCAGAGGCAGACTAAAGACAAGGGGCCTTACAGCCAACTGCTAACGCGGTATCAAACTTGTTAAATACGCTCAGTTGGAAAATCACGCGACCGCATACCGTATCTGGGCGCGTTAAGGTTCACGTTTGCGCGATTTTCCAACTGAGCTGATTTAACGTTAGTGTGATACCGCGTTAGCAGTTGGCCGTAAGACCTCAGGTGGAAAGATGTCGAGCTAAAGAACATGACAGAGTGTAAGGATTCCGAAGACGATATCACGAAAATTAGATGAGAAAGGCAAGGAAAGTTGGCTCCACCACCACGCGGGATTCATAGTTGAGTAGAGATAAATAGAGAGAACATTGTTATGCCAACTTATTCAGCCACTGTTAAAGCTCTTCAGTAAGAGCTCGTCAAAAATCATAGTCGCTATCCGGCACAAGCGAAACAATTCCATACATATCTAATCTGCAATCATAACTCTAGGGATGGCGGAGCTTTCGTAACATAACAAATATTTCAATCGACTCCCAATCTCGAGTTGCACTTAATCGATTCAAGGCATCTAAATCATAGTAGACATACAAAACTGACAAAATAAATATTTTTTTTCTAATAATTTAACATACGTTTCTTTTTTTAAAACTTATTCATTCTAACACAATCATTCATTAATTTTTTTTTTTATATAGAATAGATCTTCGTTTTTCCACCAACTCTCCTAATGGTAACCATTTCTTAGGTTTTAGTATTATCGTATTATTAAACTTTTTTTTTTAAATTATTCATGTAATAAGGTAAAAATGTCAAATAAATCCTAAATATATATATATATATATGGTATTCACCAACAATCAAACTAATATCTATTCAAATAACCCACCCCTAACCGTTCCCGGCGCAAAGGTACCCAAAACACTCGCTGCGTTACCGCGTTGGATG
The DNA here is from genome assembly GCA_914767915.1 of Agriopis aurantiaria. Classification (NCBI taxonomy): domain Eukaryota; kingdom Metazoa; phylum Arthropoda; class Insecta; order Lepidoptera; family Geometridae; genus Agriopis; species Agriopis aurantiaria. Next base: position 3,060,288 of record OU611982.1, read on the forward strand.
GCAATGGCCAACGTTTGCACCAGGAACGAACATTTAATTATTTAATCTACGTGTGATCACGGACACTGCAACATTTTCGAAACGCCATGAATTAAAATAATGTAAAATACATACGAAAATTCCGTATTTTTTATTTATTTCCAACATCATAAATCGTTGAAGAGCTTGTTAAAATTCATTCTGGTTGAGAAGCCTTTTCCACAGGTGTAAAAAAACCACTATAAATAGCATAAAATAGTGACACACTTCATGATATATCGATTTGTATAAAAAAAGTTTACTCAAATCAATTTACTCTAGAGAGCCATCCCTACTCGTCTAGCTCTCAGTTCTATTTTTATGGCAAATTGCCGACCCGGAATAAAAGTCTGTTCAGACTACGGTATGATAATAATATTTCGTCACAGCTTGTCCAGAAGTAACCCGCTCCTGCCTCGCGATATAACAGTGAATCGCTAAGTGTGGATGTGTGCCCGTACAAAATGTTTTTAAACGTTTAATCGTGCTATGAATTTGTTCTTTTGAATCTTTAAAAAATGCAATATTCGGAATACGATGCTGAGGATATGCGTAGAGGAAAAAGGAAAGCTGGACCATGTGGAAAACAAAGTCTCTCGAGAAAGACAACTTTAAGATCTGCATCGAAAAAACAAATAGACGTTGCTTAATATATCAGGCAGGATAGTTACCTACCAATCAGAAAAATCTAAAGTTACCAAAAATCGCTCAACACGGTTAAAGAAGTTTTCACTTCAATAAGAAGTGTTTTAAATCTATTCGTAAAATTTAAAATCATCGTATAGTACCATCCACCTTAGTCTATTGGACATAGACTGCTCCCAAGCCACGCCACTTAGCCCGATCTTCGGCTTCTCCTTTCCAGCTACTGCCAGCTGCCTTACGTTACGTCATTCTATTGAAGATCATCATCATCATTTCAGCCGTAGGACGTCCACTGCTGGACATATGCGTATCGGTCTCCAAAAGGGCCGGTTGCAAGCGGCCTGCATCCAGCGTTTCCCCGCGGTCTTGTTTAGGTCGTCTGTCCATCTTATGGGTGGACGTCCTACACTGAGTTCACCGGTCCATGGTCTCTATTCGAGAACCTTTCGGCCCCATCGGCCATCTGTTCTGCGTGTTATGTGCCCTGCCCACTGCCACTTCAACTTGCTTATCCGGTGGGCTATGTCGGTAACTTTCGTTCGTCTACGGATCTCCTCATTTCTGATTCGATGTCATTATCTATTGAGGATGCGTAGTCTGAATAGGCCGTGAATCGAGACGATTGTTCGTGAGTGCACGCCCCGGCAATTGTTCAATTGTAGATCATATCTATTGAGTGTCACAGGATTTCACTACTTGTAAGATTTGATGTGGTAACTATTGTTTGTTCTGACTGTAGCAGCATTTTGAGGTTTTACTCGCAATTTTCTAGTGTTGATAAAACCGAGAAGAAAAGTACTTGATGTACTGAAGTTACATCTAACCTATCTTGAAACGAAATTCATTCTTAAACCTAATAGATTCTTCGAAGGGGCTTTCCAGGGGGGGTGGTGTCAAAGACATGAGACATGGTATGGTGGCGGTTGCGAATGCGTGCGAAATCAGGCTTGATGCATTTCGTCGAAGTCAGCGACGAAGCAGCAGACGGCATTGTCACCCTTTTTGCACCATTATTTAGTTTATTGGTGTCACTACAAATTTCTTAGTGTGCAATAATTTGTAAGAAAACCGTACTTACAGCGGTATAGTAAAAAAAAGTATTTTTTTAAATTGAGCTATTTGTACACGACCTATAATTGTACTAAGACATATCTCCCTTGCTTGTCTGATCTGAGGTGACAAGTGAAGCTAATAAAAGCGTTTAAATAAAACAATTGCATTAAATGCTTGAAGCATTCGCCAACTAGCATTTCTTGCCAAAAATAAATACATTCTTAGTGCTAATTAAAATAAATGAATACCTAATAAATTAGTCTAATGCTAAATAACAAAACAATAATTCTAGAAAACAGATTAACACTGCTATTTTGCTACCCATTACTGTCAGAAATAATATTGTAGCTCTTAGTTCAGCGTAGAGCTGTCAGAATAGTCGACGATCCCAAGCTCACTGAACACCTAGAGCCGCTCAGCATGCGCAGAGACGTTGGGTCTCTATGTATCTTTTATCGCATTTACAACGGGGAGTGTTCTGAAGAACTGTTCGATCTGATGCCGGCGTCGCGGTTTTACCATCGCACTAGCCGCCACCGCCTGAAGGCTCATCCACACATCATAGATCAGTGGAAACCGCACACTGTCCGATTCACACGATCCTTCTTGCCTTATACCTGCAAAATGTGGCATGAGCTACCTTCTACGGTGTTTCCAAGAAGCTACAACATGGGGTTCTTCAATAGGCGAGTTAATCGAGTCCTGAAGGCAATCGGAAACGTATTTGTGATGCCTCTGGTGTTACAAGTATCTATAGGCAACGGTGACTGATACCATCAGGCAGCCCGTCTGCTTGTTTGCTAACTATGGCATTAAAAAAAATGCGAGTCGGGCTCGCGCTCTAAGGGTTCCGTACCATCACAAAATTCAATAACGAAATTACCAGTCATAATTTGATGAACAGAAACTTATCACCGACTCGCACATGGACATTTTTATTTACTGAAAGATACAGCCTTTAATAAGTCGGACAGACGGACAGATGGACAGACAGACAGACATCGTAGGTTTAGTAATAAGGCCCCTTTTCCCCCTTTAGGTATGAAACCCTAAAAAAAGAAGAAACGTGTTAAATAAAAATCCTGGTTGATCACTAACGCAATTATTTCATAATAAAAAAAATATATGTAAACCGTGATAGTTTAAACCAGTGTTTAAAAAGCAAAATATCACAAACACAATACAAATGTTAAAAAAGCACAATAATACACGCTTAATAATTATGATTAAGTCACGATTGGTAGAGCCTTTCACGGTAGAGTCACGAAAAAGCTCTTCCATTTCGGTCATAAAATTTAAAGACGGCCATTTTAAAAAGGAAACCAAACACGCCACCAGCAAAGTTCCATTAAAAATTAACACGAATAATTATTCTTGGGGTGATCAAAGCCGTATAAAACGATATTAACGATCGATTGTCCTCAATGAAAATTTGTATAAATATAGGTGGGTATCGTACAGGTCGGGTGGTCGTTTAGTTATGTCTGACAAACATAATGCGCGTATGTTTTAGGGTTCCGTACCCTAAACCCCTTATTAATAAACGTGGAGTAGTCTTGGAATAGTTATGCAGTGTTTTGTCTTTTTCTCTCTTTCAAATTTTGAACTCAATCGAAAAAGACAAAAGGCAGTGTAACTATTCCGAGGCTACTCTACGTTCATTAATAGGGGGGGTATGGGTAAAACCCCATTACTAAGCCTACGATGTCTGTCTGTCTGTCCGTCTGTCTTTCTGTCTGTCCTACCTTTAAACGGCTGTATCTTTCGAACCGTAATAGCCAGTTGAAATTTTCACAGAATATGTAATGTAATGTTACGGCGGATTAACTGAGAAGTAATAAAAAAGTCAAAAAGTAAAAACGAAAGGGGCCTTATACAACAAATATATTTTTTTACGTATTTTTGTATTAGCTCTAATGTAAAAATGGTAATACGTACATGCGTCAATCTTAGCATGATTATAGTACACACTATAAATTATAACAAAAAAAATTATAAATAATGGGCAAGTGCGAGTCGGTGATAAGTTTCTGTTCATTACCAAGTTTTAACTGGTAATTTCGTTATTGAATTTTGTGGTGGTACAGAACCCTCAGTACGCGAGCCCGACTCGCACTTGGCCGATTTATTTCTGATATCAATGATTCTGTTTTAACCCCAGACGCAAACAGAGGGCTGTTATGTGTATCTGTATATACACATAACATCCCCCTAACTCTGTGGTCGCGGTCGCTAAGATAGGAATGCTAGTTTTATAATTACTTGGAAATGCCACAGGAGGGATCATTACACAGTCATATAATATACACAGGAATTTGTTGTTCAGGACTTATGGAAAAAAATACAATGCTGATGATTTGTTCACGTCGGCCTAAAAATCCTATCAGCTGTATTACATTTGAGTACATAAAGAAATTTTTTATGGAACTGGATGATGGATGGATTTTCCGTTTAATCTTTTATAAGGTACAGATGAAACCGTAGAGTGCAGCTAGTTATAAATCCACTAGCACAAGACACCGTCTACACTAACAAAATACAAAAAGAATAAAGCAAAGGAGAAAAATGGTTAATATCTCATACGCAGGATGTGTCTGTCGCTTCGATAAAGTTTGCTATTAACATGTTTTCGCCATTCATTACACAATGGTCGATGTGCTGCGTCACTGATTAATAAGTTAGATCCACAGACCTATATCTAAGTAGTCACCACAAGTCGCCCTACTTTGCATGTCATATAATTATGATTAATCGTCATAATTGAGTCCGGATAAAATCAGTCTGCTCAATCGGTGCCGCGACAACACGTGTCGTGTCAGTTTGAAACGAAAATGGGTAATTGTGCAATACTGAGTTGTAAGAATACCGCGAATAGAGTTGGCCGACAGAATAAACATATTTCTTTTCACTTTTAGGTACAAAAAATTTGACGCTTAGTTTTCATACAGATTGGACCGCTTGTGAAGTCTACTTAGATTATGGTCTGTGGTTCGGTCTGTGCTTCGATATGTACCCTTGAGCTTGCATATATCACGGAGTATTTAATATTGAAAGGAAAAGGAAAGAAGTATGCAGAGAAGCTAGCTGGCAATCGTCTTAGTTAGTAAGGCACTCTGAAATAAAAAGGTTTACTATTTTATTTTATTTCTTTATTTAATAGTCGGCTTATGTTTAAACGTCACATTGCCTGATGTAAAGCGATGATGCGGTCTACGATGGAGGACGCATGCCTAGAAGATTCCGATTCATTCTCCATTTGAAGACTCCAAGATTAAACACAAAGAACTAAACCTTTTCAAGGTATTTACGCTTGATGTAAAAAGGTTGAGTATTAGTGTTTTTTTTTAATTGAAAGCTGATTTTAACGCTGTGATTATTAGCTCTCTTGATAGCAGTCTGTTGAACCGTTTAAAATTTATAAGATTTTTTTACCAATTGCTCGTGGGGTTCTAAAACTGATTGATTATAGTTACTTATACATTGAAATTCAACTTTTATAGCAGATTTTATCGTGAGTTGTTAAAAATTTTTTGATTCCTACTTTCAAAATACTTCGACCTCCGTCTATTTTTGTTTTCCCTTGCTTTTTCATTCTTATCTATACTAATATTATAAAGAGGAAAGATTTGATTGTTTGCATTGAATAGGCTCCGAAACTACTGAACCAATTTAAACAATTATTTCACATTTGGAAAGTTACACTATCCACGGGTGACATATTTTAAAAAAAATAGCTATCCTTACTAAAACTACTATAATTATAGTAGTTACAATGGGATAATGGTCCCATTATAATGGGACCCAAGATGTAAAAAAAAAACGGAGAAGTACGACTACGAGTCACAAAAAAAATTATAAAATATTGAAAGACAAACTTAACTTTGTAATTGACTAAGGTTCTGTAAGGTTGTATTGGTTAAGGTTCCGTGTGTGCAAAAAAGTCCCGTTTTTTTTTTCTCCCATACATTCCAACTACAAAATGTAAAGTTATATGATTATTTACGGGATATTTACCGTGGTAAGGTTGTGGAATGAGCTCCCGATATTTCGGCGCAGTTACAAAATGTAAGTTTGTGACAGCAAAATATTATTTTTTAAATTATATAACTTCAAATTTGTAACTTTCGCATTTATTTCTATATATGTGCTATGAGACCTTGCCATTTGCTAAATTTCATGATGCTAAGTAAACCCTATAGGCTTTGATTCCCCAGTGAAATCGCAAAGTATGCGACATAAAAACGTTCATATCTTTTGATTGCGTTGACTTACAACTTTTATTTTTTTACAGCCGAAAGAAACCGTTTCAACTTGATACCTTTACGCGTTCTTGAGAAAAAGAGTCTTGACAGACGGACAGACAGACGGACAGACGGAAAACGAAGTGATCCTATAAGGGTTCCGTTTTTTCCTTTTGAGGTACGGAACCCTAAAAATAAGACTTACATCCGTGCCAAGCCGGGATGCGTTGCTAGTTTGTAAGTAATTTCATAACAATAGACACTCGTCATCTAGTCTACCTGTGACTACGGACAATGCAAAGTTTTCAAAACATCACGAGGTAAAAGAATGTAAAATACAAAATACAAGCGATAAAATCCGGTAAAAAGTTAAATTTCAATATGTAATTATCGCGAAATCTAAATTTTCAATTTATATTTCTTAAAAGTAACGACAGGATGGAAGGTGAACGAATTAATGTGTTTTTAAATACTTAATAGGCTTGCGTTTGACCACTATCACGCCTGATGTTTGAAAAACCGATTCACTCGTGATTTGAAGACACCCAGATTGTAACTATCGAGGAACACCCATTCAGGCAGCGCATTCCACAAACTAGCAGTTCGCACTATAAATGACTTATTTTAAATATTTCAGAAAAAGGTCTTATCACTAATGCTAACATCATCATCATAATCAGCCTATCATTGCTCGAACAGCATAGGCTGATGTGCCTATATCACACAGTGTCAAAATGTAGTATTTATCTGTTACGATTATGTTCTTCATTATTATCCACCTGTCCAGTTTGTTTTTAAACACATTAATTGATTCCGAAGCGACCACCTCCTCAGTCAACCTGTTCCAATTAAAAACGACTGTTGCTGAGGATTAAGTCAGAAACATTGAAACTTCTAAATCACATTGAAATAAATAAGAAACATTTTATGGGCAGTTTCAGCTTTAAAGGCGTCAAGAGAGCGTTCCATCGAAACAAGCTCATTTCGTATTTACCCCGCGTACCGGAGATGTTAGGGTCATCTATCAGACCCTTGGCACAACAAATCGTGTCTCGTTTCAATCGAGAACATTCGAATCGAGAGTCACATCGATAAAGAAAGCAATATAGAAGGACCAAATGAAAATGATATATGATAAAAAGGGTTATTTCACAAATAAATAATAGTTATTTATGATACAAGTGCGGTAAGTTGGTTATTACAAACGAGTAGACGAATGTAAGCCCGAGACGAAGTCGAGGGCTTACCATAGTCACGAGTTTGTAAAAACCAATCCGCACGTGTGCCATACAACGTTTTACAACACATTTGCGAGAAAAAAAGGCTACAAATGAAACAATTTTTATGGAAATGGATATTAAAAAAATACCGTAAAGTACACGCACGGTGCTATACATCTGAGCGTGCGGTAAAATTCATTACCGCACGCTCCGTTGTTTGATGTGTAATGTTTAACTTTCGAACGATGTATACAGGCTTCGTAAGTGCACTTTTTGAGCAAATGTGTTGTAAATAAATATTTTTGCACACACTGTCATCCGACCCGTGCCTGAAAAGTTTTCAATAAAAAAAAAACTACCTTATAATTGAGAGCCTCCTTTTTAAAGCCAATTAAAAATCGAAACCGTTTCAAGCGTCCTCGGTCAAGATATGTTTCTTATGTTTAGATCGGTAGCTAGCGTTCTACCATTGACCTCGCGAGCTGACACCAATATACTATGATCACGGCACTTTATTGCAACCAGTTTGTTTTGATATATCGCAGTATTTACAGCCGTATATACGTAGTAAACGTACCTATCTATTTATACTGTTCTCGGAGCTTTTGATGTTCCGAATTGGATTAATTTATGTTCAGTTTATGTCGGATTGTTTCTATGTGTTTAACTTTTGCAAATGGTAATTTTTTGTGTAATTTGAGCGTTGGGACGATTTCGCCCTATTGGTCCCATTGAAATTTCATCAAAATCGGTTCAGTTATTTTTTTTAATGAAAATAAACTATATTTTTTTTACTTTGATGACATAATATTGTGATTCAAGTAAATAAATTGATAATTACTCGTATATTAGATTCACTAAAGTTTAAGCTTCAGTAAATAAGCGTTTAGTTTTTTTTATCAAAACCTTTTTTTACTACTACAAAAATGTCGCTATAAATTACTTACAAACAGGAAGACAAAAATACATTCATACGTCGAGCTATTGAAAAGTTGATGAGTAAATTGTAGTTCAGATAATTAGGAGGTTAACGCAAAAACATGTTGCCGGAAAAATGTAGTATTAGGGAAGATGGTCATCGCACACTGTATAGGCCAGAATAAATATTAAAAAACAATAAATATTTGGGAAATTTTTGCACACACTGTCATCTGACCCCAAACTAAGCAAAGCTTGTAATAATTATGGCTGCCAGAGACTGATATATAAATATATGTTTTTAAATAAATACTTAAATAGATATTGACACCCAGATATAGAACAAACCCATCACATGAATGTTTGCCCTAGGTGGGAATCGAACCCACGCCTCAAAGCGCAGAATGCAGGTTCACTACCAACTGGACCAACGGGGCTATCAGATTAACTTGAAATTGAATATGAAACGGCCTAGGCCAAAAATCTCACTAATTCGAACCACTGTCGAATCCTAATAGTTTTTACAACACATTTGCTCAAAAAGTGCACTTACGAAGCCTGAATACATCTTTCGAAAGTTAAACATTACGGATCATACAACGGAGCGTGCTGTAATGAAACGGATCATACAACGGAGCGTGCTGTAATGAAACGCATCATACAACGGAGCGTGCTGTAATGAATTTGTCCGCACGCTCCGTTGTATAGCACCGTGCGTGTACTTTACGGTATTTTTTTAATTTCAATTTTTTGTTTTTTTCTCGCAAATGTGTTGTAAAACGTTGTATGGCACACGTACGGATTGGTTATTACAAACTCGTGACTATGGTAAGCCCTCGACTTCGTCTCGGGCTTACATTCGTCTACTCGTTTGTAATAACCAACTTTCCGCACTTGTATCATAAATAACTATGACATATTCGTCTAAGCTATGGTTTTGAAAGCTCTTTACAAATAAGGCCGATCGTACACAAGGTGCACTTGGCGACTAAAGTAACTTTGTAATTCTCGTCGTATTTTCGTTACTAGAGACGCCAGGTATCTATATATTTGTCGCTTCATGTACGAACAGACTACGGCCTCTGGTTTCGGATTTTTAGGTGCACAATTTTACGTTAGGTAGCTTTCTGCGTAATAATGCCAAGCATAGCGTGAGTCGACGAGGTCAATTTTGGTGCAGGCGATAATTATGTTATGGCATACGAAGGACTTTTGCAGTCATTGTCTGTCTTCTACGTCGAAGATTAATGTATAAAATTGCTACAAAAATGAGATAAGTGTAGGGATATGAAGGTTGATTAGTTTAATTTTGTTTTGTGTTTCTGTTACTCGGATTTTTTAATGAAAAAACTCAGTTGAGTACCATTTACTTTAGTGAAGTGTTATTTATTACTAGCTGAAGACTACATGAGCCTAAATGACTCATCATTATCATCATTATTTCAGCCATAGGACGTCCACTGCTGGTCATAGGCCTCCCCCATCGATCTCCAAAAGGGCCGGTTGGAAGCGGCCTGCATCCAGTGTTTTCCTGCGGTCTCTTTTAGGTCGTCTGTCCATCTTGTGAGTGGAGTCCTACGCTGCGCTTACCGGTCCGTGGTTACCATTCCAGAACCTTTCGGCCCCATCGGCCATCTGTTCTGCGTGATATGCCCTGCCTACTGCCACTTTAACTTGCTAATCCGGTGGGATATGTCGGTAGCTTTCGTTCGTCTACGGATCTCCTCATTTCTGATTCGATCTCGTAAAGAAACCCCGAGCATAGCCTTCTCCATAGCTCGTGCGGCTTTGAGCTTGATTATGAGGCCCATAGTGAGAGACCTATTTTCATTGCCGTATGTTTTCACTGGCAACACATGCTGGTTGAAGAGGCACTGACATATTTTGGACGAGAAGACGTTGCCCCGACTACGCGTTGGGGGCTATATGACTTTAAAAGGATAATAGGATTTTAATGTTCTGACAATAGTTCAAATAATTAGTTTAAAAGGTTTTTTTATCTAGTAAGTAAAAAGGCGACATCCGCTAGTCCACTCTGGCTAGTTCACTTTTCTAGCTGAAAAGTGGTCAACTTTTCAGCTAGAACCTTTTCAGGTTCTAGCTGAGTTGTTACATGCAAGTAGCAAGAATTACAGCAAGAATTCTAGTTCTTATATACATAATATATATAAAACACTGTATATATAGTATGTAAGTGATTCTGAGTCGTGGGATGACGCATAACCAATTATCTATTTTTAACTGATAATGTTTAAGTTGCGTGTAAACAAAAATATCGGAAAAGCTTGTAAGACAGAAAAAAAATCTTGATTTGATTGATAATTGATCTACACTACACTTAAATATAATTAACAATAGGCTATTTCGATAGTGGTTTCATTTTAATTGGAAAAAATATTCCACCTGTAAGGGTGGATAGTAAGTGAATGAATCCCGTTATTTTTTTATTATTATTTAATAACTAGCTGAAACCCGCTACTTCGTACGCGCAGAGCTCGGCCTTCGGCCTCACTACTACAACCCTATGTGTATGTGTTATTATAATGTATAAGCTATATTATTGTACACTTTCATTAAAATCCATTCGGTAGTTTTTGCGTGAAAGAGGAACAAACATCCATACATCCATACAGACAAACTTTCGCGTTTATAATATTAGTAGGATAGGCTTGCGTTTGACCGCCAACTCGCCTGGCGAGATGCGGTCTACGGACCGCATCATCGCTTAATCGCTTTATCGCCGATGGTGGTGGCATATCGCCTGATGTTAAGCAACGATGCGGCCTACGTTGGAGCACGCTTGCCTAGAAGAAACCGATTCACTCGTGACTTGAAGACACCCAGATTGTTACTATCGGGGAACACCCTTTCAGGCAGCGTATTCCACAGACTAGCAGTTCGCACAATAAAAGTGGAATCAAAGCACTTCGTACGGGTTTTCGGAATATCAACCATAAAGCGGTGTCGATTTTTTGTGACCGCTCGGCATACCGATAGAAAAATGGACAGGTGGGAATTAGATCATGCAGATGCGATGCACACTCTCCGAAATGTAAAAAACCGAAAATCTTCATTAAAATTTACGTTATTAAACTTCCCAAAAAGTCGCGAATTTACCTATCTCTCTTTCCAACCATGAATCCCACATGGTAGTAGGCCAACCAACGTTACCATATTTACTTTTTATATTGATGTGAAAACTTCTTATCCGCGTTGAGCGATTTTTGGTAGGAGAAAATGTTATGGATTCACGTCACCGACATGCTAATGTGACGTTAGTAGTAATGCACAGAAAAGAGAAGTAAATAGAGCGGAAATGAAAAGGAAAATCTGTTACCAGGCATTATGAGTGAACCTTGATTGAACATTCTCCTTTAGATCAACGCGTCGAACTCCGCATCACAGTCGCTAACTGATTTCGAATGACTGACGTTTCGTTTATATAGCAACTGGCTACAACATTTTTTTTTAAATGCCTTGACAGCCGTTCTAATTTAAAACATTTATTCTTTGCTGTACCCTTAGTACAAGTTTTGATAGTATTCGAAAACCTTTTTCGTTTTCGTATTGTTCCATACATAGCTGGGCTGAAAGGTATTCGTTTTTTTCGTATTATAGTGAAGGAATCTATACCGCCGTTTACTACCGATGTTAGTTCCTCCGCGTTTCCGCTAGAGGCTTTACTAAAATGTATGGAACAATACGTAAACGAAAAAAGTTTTCGAATACTATCATATCTGAGACTAAGGGTATTACTTAGTTTTTCGATACTACTTTAAATTAATTATGTGTTTAAATATGAAATAAATGAATTAAAAAAAAAAAAAAAAATATGCGACTTCTTTTACTAAACATATTGGGACCCAATATTCGTGATTTTTATTTAGTTCTATGACATAACCAGTGCCCAATTAACTACAAAACTTTAAATCGTCCTAATGACTAACTAACGATTATTAGCAACGCATTAAAAATATACCAAACTTTAAAATGAAATTAAAAGGACCGACGAAACCAAAGGTCGTTAACCTGCAATCAATTAAAATCTATCAGATACACCGAAAATAATTCCAACGATTGGTTTTTGTTGCACTAATGAACCAACAAATAAAACTTGTTGTGAAGCCAACAAAAAACTGTTCGTACAAAAACACAAAAAGCGTTCACAGAGCTTTTGATTCGATTTCTACTTTTTAAACGAATCTGAATTAAATGCGCGTGACGAAATAGGCTTTGAACGTTTTTTTTTATTTAAATTAAAATGTTTGTTAGTTAAAACGATTTAGGATAAAAAATAACGCATTTAAATATAAATATGGTAAGATATGTAGTTAGGCACAGTGCCAGTGAAATAAGGTCTTGATAACCTTCTGGCTAAGGTTGCCTGGAAAAGATCGCTTACAGCGATAAGGCTGCCAAATGTTTCACTAGTTTCAAGTTGTCTTTGTCTTATAGTGTTAACACACGTATGGATTTGGCTGACGGACCGCCGTCCAACCAACGGGAGAGAAAGAGTGAGAATATCATATTTCCCTCTCTTTCTCTCCCGTTGGTCAGACGGCGGTTGAGGTCAACCAAATCCATACGTATGTTAACACTATTATGTATGTAATTTCTGGTGTGAACGATAAAGAGTTATCTATCTGTCTGGCTGAGGTGGAATAGTGCCGCTGTGAGGCTACTACCCTCCGTTTGTACTATTAAGGATGCTAGTGGTACTAATTTGTATTGTTAGTACCTTTGTAACAATAGTTTCCCCTGAGGCACGGTAAATTGAGCGTTGGTTGTCCACCTGCAAGATAGGTAGACGATCGTCACCGTATAAGGAGTTTCGATTTCGGCTTCTGATTGGTCGATAACTTCTCATAGAGGACTTTGTCTGCAAATTCCACCAATTGAGTTTGAGACGACCAATGAGCGCGCTCGATTCCACTTAGGCAGTGTATTTTGCCCAACATAACGGCTGCGCTTGTGGAATTTGCACTGACAAAATATTAAGTACAGGATCGAAGCAGATGGCATAGCAAAAGAAATTCCCATAGCAAACAGTGAGATAAAGAAAGCTTTGGCTGAAATTAAAACGACATAACTACTCTAGATTTCCCAAGATCTAAAAACCACGTCGAAGAAGAAATAGTACATTATGCAACTAGTGAATAAAGGACGGATTTGAAACGAGGGCCATAGATGAATCACGAGCAAGTGAAGGTTTCTAATCACGATCGTAGGGAGTGATTCAAGTATTAGAATTCTGAGCGACGCGAGTGATTCATGGCCCATGATATAAATCCGTTTTATTCAAGAGTTGCATACTATATACACTTTATACCATGACTACGAGAAAAAGAAAGATTTAGAGTTTGTATCGAGTGTTTTTTGCGAAAGGAGGTTGTATAGCATTGGGATGGAGGTCAAATATATTGGTGTGTTCTAAATCCAAACACCAAAATAGTGAGTAAAGTTGCTTTTTATTCACTGCTTTCAATGAATAAAATAAACATTTTAGATTAGAGGGGGAATGATAAAAACTTTTTTGGAGCTGGTAATAAAAACAGTTGTAAATTGACAATGCAAGAAGTTATCGGAGTGTAATACACGAATAATGTTTTCTCTATGCATTTTCTCGTTCAATGTGAAAACTTTTACTCGGTAAGGTATATTTTATTCAGTATTTTTACAGTATTTTATTATATCTTTATCGGTATATTATCTTTACCAGCACGGTTTATTCACTAGACCCGCATAGCACCTGTCTGCTGTTTATCTCCTACTAACATAAATTGCACAGTCATAGTTACTCAGAACGTAAATCAATCGAGTACTGGTTTAGGCTTCTTAAGAGCGTGCTTCCTTGATAAACCTATCTCTTTCTCACTTTTATTAACTGTCCACTTTGTGCCACCTCCACCTCCACCTCCAAAAATTGTTTCGTTTAAATCTTTTCTGCCTAAATAAAAATTATCATCATGAAAATTACTTTCAAACATTTGAATTTGTTATATTAAAGACTAGCGGCTCACCCCGGCTTCGCACGGGTATAGATATAATATAGCCTATGTCACCCGGGGATAGTGTAGCTTCCCAACAGTGAAAGAATTTTTCAAATCAGTTCAGTAGTGTCGGAGCCTATTCAATGCAAACAAACAATCAAATCTTTCCTCTTTTATCTATACTAATATTATAAAGAGGAAAGATTTCACACACACACACACACACGCACACTACACACTTACGCATACACAAACACACAAATACTGCATGCATAAGTTTTGTCAATATCTGTCACTATTACTTGGAAGGAACTGACTCCTATAATACAGGTAATCTACCTAGCATAGGAGTCAGAGATCCACCTAGCTTGTATATCTGTTATTAAGAGATAAATAAATATTTTTGTTTTTTGTATATTTTTTTTGTATTTAAGTATGTTTGTAACGAATTGCCTCAAAAAGTACTGGACCGATTTAAAAAATTCTTTCACTGTTGGGAAGCTACATTATCCCCGGGTAACATAGGCTATAATCTATACCCGTGCGAAGCTGGGGCGGACCGCTAGTGTGTTATAAGCAAAGAATTCAAAAGATTTTTATTTCCCACTAAGTCCAAAAAAAAAGTCCTCAAAATGTACAAAATGTAGATGGCTGTGACAGGAATTGGTCTCTTAACTATTAAAAGAAAACTATAACTTTTTACAGGTGCAACGGCAGAAGCATTAACATTTTTTTACGATTTCTACAGGTGCAACTAGTTTGATAGAAGTAAAATGGTAATAAAATAGATTCAAAGAATTGCAGTTAACTTTAACTGCATAAGAACTGAAGCTTTTTAGGTATACACGGGTAATTATTCGCCCAAAAGAGTTAAAAGAGAAATAAAAATGTCAGCTCAATATGCTTTATGCGTCTAGTGAAACACATTGTGAATATTTATAAGAAGAAAAAACGACTTCTACACAGTTAAAACATATATTGAAAGTCCTCATCAAAACTGTTGCTAAAGGGAACAAACGTTATTGGATTTTGTTGATGTTTTTCAAAGAGAGCTAAATCTATTTCGTTAAAATTTATATGAGACCACCTCTGAAATATGACCAACCAAACAAAAAAATATCATCAAAATAAATTCATAATTGGCGGAGTAAGCGCGGAGTTAGCAAACTTAATTATAAAAATAAAAATTGGCACTTCCTCTTTGAAGAAAGCCAATTTGGCAAAAGCTTGCCTTATCGCAATACCATTATCACTATTAAACTAGGCTAACATTGTGCGCATTTATATAAATTCAAATGTTACAAATAATTTTATATCGCCCTCAGCAAAACGGTTATCAACGGTGAAATACACTTAATCAACCACACTTTCAGAAGACAGTGGCAAACCAATAGAAACAAAGATACCTGCCAAACGGCTTCTTTGTTTCTTGAGTAATCTAGGTATTTTCAAGGTCGCAGTGATGACAATTAGACAATTGAGTAATTAGACATTACTAACCCCACTTTTACCGACATCAATGTTACGAACAGGAATCTTCTAAGTCTGCGTGTTTCAATCACATCGTCACTTACTATCAGACGAGTTGGTGGTCAAAAGCTGACCTACTTGTTTAAAAAAAAAATGTGTCTACACAAACAATTCCAAACAACAAACAGTTTATATCTAGGGCAGGCGTGCTCTATCGTTAAACGTACCATCACTTAACATCAGGCGAGGTGGCGGGCCAGAAAATGCCTTTTTAGGGTTCCGTTCCTCAAAAAGAAACATAGGAACCCTTATAGGATTACTTTGTTGTACGTCTGTCTCACAAGACTAAGGGAATCAAACCCTATACGGTACTTCTCGTTGACCAAGAATAATGAAATTTGTTAATTTCAAGTTACATCACATAAAAAAAAATGTTTTTTGTTATTACAAACTTACATTTTGTATTTGGTATATATGGTAGAATCTGTTTGCCAACTACAAAGTTAAGTTTGTCCATGAATATTTTAACTTTTTTACCGTTTTCGTCGAGACTCGGTACCCGGTATGGATAAACTATCTACACACATTTATTAAGTTAGTACGAAACCCTCAGGGTGCGAGTCCTGTTCACACCTGTCCGGTATTTTTTAAGTTTATTAACGGCCTATTATCCGAGTCGCGTAGGCAACAAAACGCTCCCTCGGCTCCCACTAAGTTATATCGACGATGTATTTTGCCACGCAAGAGTCAGGACGCCTGCGGGGAGAGTGCAACGACAAAAACGAACATGGTCCAACCTCGAAGACGCCTGGCGCGGTACTGAACGCGGCGCGCGCAAATTCTCGCGACCTTTTTACTCTTTTAATTTCACTAAAAAACGAAACTATTCCCTATCAAAATTCAATACAAATAATTTTTTTTAAATAAAATTGCCTTTCAATAGATGCGATTTCCACGTTGTTACGAGTTTTCATTAGAGCATAAAACGAAAAAAATTAACTAAATCGACTTTATTTCAGATTTTTTTTTTGATCGAGGAAAGTTTATTCTATCGAGTTTTGAACCAAATCATAAACTCAAACAGAAATGTATCTGTGACATGTATTTTTTTCCAGCTCAAATATTGTAACTTAACTGAATAAAATTGATTTAAAACCGTCAAATTTGGTATAAGAGGCCGTTAAGTAGACGCATTGCTCTGTTTCAGGCCTTATGAAACATACCCAAGCTGTTCGCGTGATACAATAGGTAAACGATCCTAAATATTCACCATTAAAGCTAAGAAAAGGAAATTAATGATAAAAATCGTAAGCTATAAACAATAAAAAAGTAAGCGAGTTCAATAATGGATTGTGTTTTGATGTGATGAAAATAATACTTTAATACCTAGCATCAAATCTTAATAGGCGAATGCACGCAAACACAAAGCTCCATTAATCTATTTTCTGATAATATGTACATACTATATGGTTTTGGAATGGAGACCACGGACTGGTAAGCGCAGTGTAGGATGTCCACCCACAAGATGGACAGACGACCTAAAAGAGATCGCAGGGAAACGCTGGATGCAGGTCGCTTCCGACCGGCCCTTTTGGAGATCGATGGGGGAGGCCTATGTCCAGCAGTGGACTTCCTATGGCTGAAATGATGATGATGATGGCATACTATAACATATATTATATATACGTACACATACAAATTGTGTCGTAATAGATACATTCTAATCTTAGGTTACATGTAATGATGGGTATTACATTAAATATAACCCTGTATAAGGTTCAACACAATGCACATTTTTCAATTGTAGCCACTCAGCGCTAAATCATAAAGCGCACCAATGTGACCTCAGTTGAAAGTCGACTTCGTTTGCGAGCGGTCACCGTACTTGAGAGCGATCATCATCATCAGCCAGAAGACGTCCACTGCTGAACATGGGCCTCCCCCTTTAACCTCCACACTGAACGACAGCCTGCCTTTTGCATCCACTGGATGCCCGCGACTCTCACAATGTCGTCGGTCCATCTAGTGGGAGGCCTACCTACGCTGCGTCTTCCGGTTCGTGGTCTCCACTCCAGAACCTTTCTTCCCCATCGGTTATCGGTTCTTCGAGCGATGTGGCCTGCCCACTACCACTTCAACTTGTAAATTTTAACAGCTATGTCGGTGACTCTGGTTCTTTGGCGAATATCCACGTTTCGGATTCTATCGCGCAAAGAAACTCCGAGCATAGCTCTCTCCATTGCCCGCTGTGTGACTCTGAGTTTTTCCAAAAGGCCAACAGTTAAGGACCACGTCTCAGTACCATATGTCATCATCACTTGAGAGCGATGCGACGTAGTTAGTAAAGAACATAACCATGTAGTCCGTACTTAGTAAAGGTTTTGGTTTGTTTATTTACGTTAAAAAAGATGCAATTTTTAACCGACTTCAGTTCGTAGTTCAGTTCAGTTTGAATCCTCACGCGAGTATTGATGAAGTGGCTTCAGTTCGTTTGTTTTTTAATGTATATACATCAATTACTCCGAAATCCGTGAAGTAATTAAGGTTATTCTTTTTCTATTATGTAGATAAAGCTTTCGAGGCTTTTCGCTATTCATATTAATTTAATTTTGTTTTGTTATTTGAATGAAATTCCTCATCCAGCCTCTCTAGCACACCTACTTACGCTAGCTTATCCCATAATTATCGCATGCAGTCTATACCATAAGCTCATAAATACGTACAAGCTCCTAAGCTGCGTTTGCAGCTGCTCCAACCGGCCGGTACAGGTTATCCGCATTAGGACTCTGGACGAAGCGACCAAATGGATTAGGTAATAGGTATGAAATTTGATACTGGTAACTGGGTGTCCAAGACACAGGCAACCGACATCCATAAAAGAGGGGGGAGGGGGGTGGGGGGGGGTTGCAATGTGGATTTTTCATTAATTTGAAAGAGTAGTATAATTTAAGATTGGTCCCCATTCAAACGTCCATAGACAAATATATATATCGTCGGGGATAGTGCAATACCGCGAAACTAACACAGGTAAATAACGCTTTACAGGACAGACAAAAACTGCCTAGTTTCGTAATTTTTGGGTCTAGGAACCACATATCTCGTTTTATATTGGTCAATTTTATTTTTTTGTAACATAGGGAGGAGGTAACGAAATCGTTGTGAGCGTTGGTACAAAAAAAAATAGATTTGTCTGCATACGTAGTTACGCGGTATTGGCCGACGCTACTTTCGTGTTATTGCACTATCCCCGACGATATGACAAAAGTGCTAGAGTTTACAGACAAATTTATATAACAAGATCATCGCGCAAAGGTCATCGCGTAGCTCTGCGTATCTCTTGTTTTGATTTGGAGATATCATCAAAAAGATGTTTGCTCGAGGCTGTGTTTTTAACCCAAACTTTTTGTTTTCGATACTTCGTCTTTACGTAGTCTGTAGTAATTCAGGGTCACTTTACCTGGTACAATTTAGTCTATTGTCGCGTCGCGCCGTTAATCCTAGTGCGATTTTACCCCGAATCGAGTTATCATCTGGACTTACCTGAAATACAAGAAAAACCATTGATAAACACGACCAGTTATAGTTTATACATAGTAGGATCGATAGTGAAAATAAACTGGTTGAGAGCTTCTTTATGTGTGGGAACTCTGTTTAGAAATAAAAGTAAAAGCCAGATTCTCCGGAGTTATTATTAGTTATTATTACTCCGGAGTAATTTTTATCTGCGAAGCGCACTAACAATATTGCAAACGCAAAAAAAATGTAGTAAAATAATGTATGTATTGATATAAATAATTTAAGTCATATTTATATTTGACTAGCTGTACCCGCGTAGTGATGAAAAATGGTGATGATGGTGATGATAATAAGTAGCATATGTCACTGGCTCTTGAACTATACCCATGCAAAAAAATTGGTCGTTCGTTGCTCTGTTGCTGCGTGAAAGAGGTACAAACAAACAAACAAACCAACAAACAAACACACTTTCGCATTTATAATATTAGTAAGATGTATCTGATAATCCATTTCTTGTTAAAAAACTTAGTTAATTTGTTTATTTTCATCGGTTGACTGTTGACCAGCTTTTTGTCTTATAGACTTTAAATATTTTCGATGCACGCCTAGGCTACATACCATTTGTTCTAACTAGGTGGATGACTGGTAGAAAATGTTTAACATAAAGTAATCCAAATGTTTATTCTAGATAATTTGTAAAACGTATAAGTAACACATGAAATAAATAATAAATATTCGGGACATTTTGCATACACTGTCACCTGACCTTAAACTAAGCAAAGCTTGTAATATGACTGCCAGAGACACATACACATACATACATACATATTTTTAAACACATACTTAAATAAACATGTCGATAATTTCAGTTTTATCTCGAAATTAAATGCGTCAGGCTTTTTTGTATCGTGTCTATTGAATTTCTGTTCATACGGGTAATTTAATTTACAAGGTAAGGTGGGAATAGACAAAGTTACAATACAAAGTCGTAACTGTAGGCTTCACAATTTCAGTACAAAATTATATGTCTAAGTAATTATTATGATGTTTAATGGAATCCTAAGTTTTATGCATTTGGGAAGGCTGACGTGTTATATGGTTACTGTTCAAGACTATGATTATATACGTACTAAAATCTGAGTAAGTTTTATGAGTATGGCAAACCAGACATATCATAAAACGATTGTTTTGCTAAAGCTCGTACATAGACCACTTGACCTCTAGCTCATAGTTAAGTAGTAGTTGGATGACTATCTAATGAAGGAAAAGCCGCAAACTGAATATCAAAACTTGACTGTAATTTTTTTTCTCAATTTTTATTGGGCCAAAGTTGTGTATAATATATATAAATATATAAGATAGGATATATATTCCAGTGATTTTTCAGTTATCCATATTTTCGCAATAAAATTTGTACTTCTACTTAATTTTTGTCTATCGGGATTTATCGCGCATTTAAACTGTTTAGGTAAAACAAGTAGACAGAAAGAGATTTCTTTGTGTTTAAGTCCCGATATGCAATTAAACACCTATTTGTGCTCAAATAGGGATAGCTTACAAGTCATAAATTTATCCTATTGTTGTCCTCATTGTGCAACTAGTCAGAGCTACCTTTTTATCTACAAAATTAAGTTTGTACCATGTTGCAATGTAACTTCATTGCATTTTGTGTTGCAGAATGTCTATACGCACCTTTACGATGTGAGGATGGGAATGGGAATGATAACGATACCTGCATTAAATTCAATATTACAATGTTGCTAAGCCTATTTTGTATGTTGCGAATTCAAATTTATAACGAAGTTGTAATTTATTAGGCTTAGCGTTGAAATATGTGTAAAGATCGCAACATATATCATTGGGTTGTAAAACCGATGAATGTTTATTTATTGAATGATATTATCTACTAAGTATTTAGAGCCTGAGAAATAATATACATATTTAAGTTTATTTATATCATTATCATGATCATCGGCCCGAAGACGTTCACACTGAACGACGCACTATAATTTAAATTAAAAAATATGTACAGTGTTATTTTTAATTCATCTAAAACCTTTCATAAGCAACTTCCCTACATCATACCGGACTAATGTTGTTCCAAGACATGCATTAATTAATCATTTTTTTTCAAAAAAATACGTACAAATTAAAAATGAAAATTTAATTAGGCCTCTAGAAATGTCTTAATGACTTTATGTCTATGTGATTTTATGAGGTCTAAAATAAGATTGAATGCAAGGCAAAAACTAAGAGCGGCTACGAGCATAAAAAATATCTTACAAAGAATCAAAAAAATTTGGGAAAATTATTAGGTTTGTGAAAAGTCATGGAACGAAAGTTGTCAAGTATGAGTAGGAAAGCTGATTGCGATATGTTTTAGGTGATTTAAAAAATAACTCTGTATATAAACTCAAACATTAACATTATGAATTACCTATATTTGACGTTTGATCATTGCGTTAATAGATTTAAACTAAAGCGTGGATATGAGTTTGAAAAAAAAAAAATTGCAACAGAACAATTCAAATGAGGTTAGCTTAGCATTTAATTGTACTTAAAAATATCAATTATCATCTGGGAAAACTTCTTATAAAAGATGTTAAATTTTGTGACTTACCAAAACTCATTTGCATAATAAATTGAAGCAACATTTCTAGCAGTTTGTGTACAAAAAAGGGCAAGTAAAACCCAGAAAGTAATAAAATTGAAAGCGCTAATAATTTAAATGACAATAACACTTGTACGGACAGTAAATATAGTATTTATAGACTGTATTTCTATAGCAAAGCATCTATTAGACGTGCAAGTTTTGTACGCCACTTTGATCTTGGACAGAAAAGCAACTGGTTATGCAAGGTCGTTAACTTACGTGGAGATAACCATTACTAGTCAGGTTGTTGTTATTATGACAGCAATATCGAGGGTTTTAGAGTAATTAGGTTTAAATTTAGTGTATTTTTACTTATTATTGATGATTTAAAAAGTCACTTGAAAGAGAGAATGAAAAAAGACAGAGAAACAAGAGGGTAGGCTTAAGAGTTTATGTATCTTATTTGTAAAAGAAGAAACTTGATTGGGTAGGCAAAAGTGGAAAGTGAAAACAAAGATCTGACACGCAAGAGGTTATGAATAAGTTGATGTAACACAGGACAAAATAGTAGAAAGGGAAGTTGCTGTTACCAAGGGTAAAAAGTTATGAAACAGAGATAAAAATCAAGAAAAATTACGAAAGAATCCCAACGTGAGTTGAATTAAGCTTTTAGAGCAAATTCACGTAATACGACCTTGTTACTAAGCTAACCTTTAAACTGATGAACCAATTTCATATTGCAAAATGGATGTTGGAAGAAAGAACCAAGTTAGTGCTGTTTTAATGTCAAAAATTCAAAACAATTCTTTAGAACCTTCTGTTTACTTCAAATTTTCTGCAAGATTTTATATTTCAATACTATAATATTAATTCTACAAAATTTGTCTTAGCCGAGATTAGCCGCAGGTTTTGTATATGAACATAACAGTTTTTGGAATGATAACTTCTTTGAAACGTTGAACACTTTTTGGGATGGGGCAAAAGCACTGAGCTCGCGTGACCGGCATAATCAGATGCTCGTTCGGGTAAAGTCGGCTCTAGTCGACTAAGAGAGCGAGAGATATATAGTCAATCTTAATGAAGTTTTCAATTCTGTCGTGTGGTCTTAAACACACACTTTTTAGTCATACATTTTTGTGTAAAAATGTCTTGAAAGATTAAAGATAGGAAGTTAATATTTAGCGCAGCGAAACGTCAAACTATTTCAGTTATAACTTTAAACATCCAGAATATATACAAAGAATAATTAACAAGGTAAACGTCTGAGCAAATTATAGCTTTGAAAACTGAAAACAGACGCGACTGACCGTTAATCAACGTCAGTCATTTCAAACGGTGTTACACAATGCCATTTCTTTAAATAAATCCGATTTGGCTCCAGTATTTTCAATAGCTGCCGGAACGTGTTGCGACGCTTCGTTAGTGCTTGCAGAAACTATTCTTTGGAGTATGGTTGAGAAATTTACTGGCGAAATTTGTTGATATTTAGCATGCAAAATAAGTTGTAGGCAGTCTATAATAGCTAGTGTCCAAAAGAAACTGTGGACTTGGAATAATGGGCGTAACTAAAAAAGTTATGTAAGCGAAGTCACATTACCTGAAAAGAATATGAAACGGCACTTGAATTTATGAAAGTGTTTAGAAAAAAGAGAAAAGATTACATAACATTCTGACTCTTAAAATAACCTCTAGTAGGTACTAATGAATTTTTATTATTTTTCTTAAAAATTTACACTGATTATACGGGCACACAAATTATCAAGTGATATTCATTTCGAATAGGCTATCAGACTGTTTTTGTCTTATAAACGATCATCAACAGAGCCAAACACCGAAACCAAAATCGAAATTTGTTTAAAATTAAGGAGACATTTTAATGTCTTACTAGACAGAGAGCGTGCTATACTTACGAATGACGTCACATGTAAATACGCCATACAAATTCTTTACTGACACTTGCTTTAATTGCCAATTTAAATAGTTTCTTCAGTAAGTATATTACATTTAATTGTATTTTTCACTAAGCCTGTTACTTTTAACAAATCAAACACCTGTCCGACAGCCTACTAGATAAAGTTCATGACAGTATATATAAAAATATTGATTTTCAAATTCATATTCTAGCATATTCATAAGCCCAAGTAAATACATACATTATGAGTCAAATCTGAACCAGGTGTTCCATATGAGGACAAACGTTAGCCATTACATACGAGGCTAATGTCGGCCGGGGCCATATACGGCCATAATATGGCCTTAGTGGATTAATTCCAGGCACTTTTACGACTCAAGATGCGGAGGGACGTCGGTAGAGGGCGTTAAATTTTTAGGGACCGTGAAATCACGGAAAAGTCTCAATTGCGTTAGTGATTGTGAGGGGGCTTTTTGTGCTAAGAAAAACGCTTGGAACTTTTTAACTTCACGCTTAACTTGTTATAATATATGAAAGCAACTACTAAAATATACCAGTATATGTACAATATCAATAGTATATGTACAATATCGCTTAACATCAGGCGAGGTGGTGGTCAAACGTAAGCCTATTTTTTAAACCATCATAATCAACCTTTTAACATTCCACTGCTGGACTTTTAACCTACCCCCGAAAGGGTGACAGGGCCATATCCACCACGCAGGCTCAGTGCGGGTTGGTGGTTTAAAAAAAAAACTTGGAACTAAATAAAGACCCATAGATACCAAATCGACTGGAAAATACTACTATCTTATTATCTATTTAGGATTTTCTAGCTTTCATTCGCGTTTTTAACAACAAAGTTAATATATTATAAAAAAGGAATTAGTAGCATTTTAAGAGACCATAATTCAAATTCAAAATAATAAATTTTGCGGTAACATGGGTAACATGCAGATGTTAATGTATTTGCATAAGTTAAAGAACACCATGCTCTAGCATCATGGCATGCAACATTTATAAAACACTATTATATAAACTTAACATGAAAACAATCATTTATTTCAACAATATGTCATTTAAAAACTCCGTAATAGAATAGTAAGCCTTGTCAATTAGCAACTTCTTGCGTCTAAATTTAAAAATGTCAATATTACTTATCTCTTTTAAATGTCGCGGCAGTTTATTAAAAACAATCAGTCTCATCACAACACACATTCGAACAATCCACATATTGCTTAAGTCAAGTTATTTTAGGCATATAATTAATATCGTCCAAAAGACCAAATACTCCGAGGTGTTATAATGTAATAAAACATTTCCAAATCCACTTATTCCATATAACGAAGTACGATACGCTCACCTCAATCAAAGGCAGACTTCACAGAGTCAACAATTCAACATCTATCACCTTGGATCGAACCAGTCTCGACACAGTATATTTGTTTATCAGTAAGGTTACAACTTGCGTACCACAATGACGTATGGTACCGAAACGTGGATGAGCAGCTAGGATACTGTGCACAAGATGCGAGTCGCAAGCGTATCATGTTAGTACTAAAGAAGCCAACGGACAGAGGAGCAAAGTAGATAATATCGGATCCCGTATCGATCCCGTGTTATAGGTAGGTAGTTACGACCCTACACGAAGACTGTGACTTGAGGAGGAAGGAAAGTAATAATAAGATTTCTCCAGTATTTGGTAAGCGTTGAATCCTCAAAATTTTTATAAAATTTTAGCTTAACCAATAGAATTTAGTCCATTCTTTGTCGGTCGGTTATGTTTCGCAAAAATTACAATTACGTTATCATTTTATATCCAATTTAAAAAAAAAAGCCTTCTGTTTGGATATCATCTCTATTTCTTTGGTTATATACAATATCGTTTCCTTGAAATGTCATGATATAATAGGCTCTATAAGATAACCATGACATAACCAATGACATGCGACACAAAAGCTAAAAAAAACTACATCAATAGTTAAAAAAATATGACAGTCATATAAAAATGTTTTTGTCACCAAAGTAAGGATGCAGATTCCGTCACGGTCATGTTCGCCCTTTAAGATTCTGGTTTAAATAACAACGGTAGTAGATGTACTACTGGTTACCAATATTGAACTGTGGTTTTGTCTCAACGCAGAATGAATTTAAAGTGCTTATAAGTAAAGGTCGACGCAACTTTACTTCACTTATTGAAGTTTATACAAAGGAGCGGTGATTCTCAGACGGATTTTTTGTTGAGAGTCTACGGCATTTTAGTAAGGGACTTTTACTGTAATTAAATAGTTTTATTCGCAGATAGATTACCAGTTTAATGGCCTTTCACTTAATAGTATATAAGATAATTTAACTGTCTAACAGCCGCACTCAGAGACGTTACTTAAGCTAAGGAATACTTAAAAATGCTCTGTCAACTTCTCGTTGACGGAAATTGTCACACATGAAAACGAGACAGAGCAATTTTAAGTATTCCTTAGCTTAAGTAACGTCTCTGAGTGCGGCTGTAAGACAGAGATATTTTAAATAGTAAAATACTCATTAAAGACGACAGATTCAAATTAATGTGTTTTCTATACTCTATCGTCAAAAAATAATATTAATATAACTTTGTTCAAAATAAATGTGATGTCTGTAAGTTTGTTTTTGAAAATTTAAACGCGCAATTCTGCTAGCCGCCTTTTGAGGGTGGGTGTTTGGCTTTAAGGCTTTAGAATTTACCGTAATCCGGAACAGTTCAATAGTTAAATGACGCGATTTTATGTGTCTTTTTTAAATCAAAATTATCCCAATCAATTGAACTATATCTGATACTAGCTGCGCCCAGCGGAACATTTTTCCGGGATAAAAAGTTTATCTAATACTCCGGGCGGCCCTCATCATCATCATCATTATCAGCCGGAAGACGTCTACTGCTGAACATAGGCCTCCCCCTTTAACCTCCACACTGAACGACAGCCCGCCCTTTTGCATCCACTGGATACCCGCGACTCTCACAATGTCGTCGGTCCATCTAGTGGGAGGCCTCCCTACGCTGCGTCTTCTGGTTCGTGGTCTCCACTCCAGAACCTTTCTTCCCCATCGGTTATCGGTTCTTCGAGCGATGTGGCCTGCCCATTGCCACTTCAACTTGCAAATTTTAACAGCTATGTCGGTGACTCTGGTTCTTTGGCGAATATCCACGTTTCGGATCTTATCGCGCAAAAAAACTCCGAGCATAGCTCTCTCCATTGCCCGCTGTGTGACTCTGAGCTTTTCCAAAAGGCCAACAGTTAATGACCACGTCTCAGTACCATATGTCATCACTGGCAACACACACTGGTCAAAGACCTTCGTCTTGAGGCCCTCAAACTATTTCTATGCAAAAGAACGATCTTTTCGGTTGCTGCGTGAAAAATAATCAAATAAACACACTTTCCCATTCGTATATATAACATTAAGTACCTATGATATTATAGTAGTTTTAATACATCTACAGTCATTTAAACGATCTCTCATTACGTCTCTCACCTTCAAGAGTTTTAAGGTCAGCCTGCGGTTATGCTGAAAATTAGGTAGTTTAATGCTAATTCATTGATATTTATTCACAACATACGTCCCAAAGTCATAATTAAAACCAATAGCTTTAAGTATTAAGTGGAATTTCTATTAGGTGCTTATCCTTTAAGATTCTTTGTGCACCTTTTTTACCTGACTGCGCAAGAAAGAGGGTTATTATTAAATAGAATAGATCTACATTTGGCCATCAACTCACCTGATGGTAAGCAACCGTGCGGCCGAGGATGGAACACGTTGATCTAGAAAAAATATATTCACTCTAGCCTTGAAGATGCCTAGATTGTAGTTCTCAGGAAACAAGGAGGAGGGAGTTCCATTCTTGGGCCTTGCTTGGAGGCTTGGTTCCTTAGCTTGGAGGGAGTTCCATTATTCCATTCCATACCTACTTATCACAAATGACAATCGTTGAGTACAAATCTTTCTTTGGAATTTCCACGAGGAAGGGGTGGTAGTGTGCAGTCCTTATACTTGTCCTGTAGTAAAGTGGGGGGAAGAGAATTTATATTATCTTTGGGGAGGGTGGTGCTAAAGTTTAAAGCACCTTAAGGATTTTTCCAGAAAGAAATTAAAATTAGACTTCAGATTTCCGTTTTTTCACCCAATTTCCTTTGAAGGAACTCTCCATGAACACTCAGTGTGCATTTGTAACCAGTGTGTTACATAAGAGGCCGCATTTCTAGGTCACGGCAAAAACTCTCTCTGTCTGAGAACATTTCCCATCTAAGATTACTTGCCACTGTCCTCACACGAGTCCTTTTATTAGATAAAATACATGATTTTTAAGACCTTGGGGCCTTACGGACAACTGCTATTACAGACACCTAATCCGCTAAGTTGGATTTTCCAACTGAGCGGATTAGGTGCCTGTAATAGCAGTTGTCCGTAAGGCCCCTGATTTGGACAAACCTACTAACATTATAAACACAAAAGTTTGTTTGTTTCTCTTTTACGCAGCAATAAGTTAACGGAACAACGTGTTTTTTGCTTGCAGATATATTTTGGAGGACGGAGACGGGGAGTGACATAAAAATGTATTTGGTTCCCAACCCAAGGGAAGCTCAACGCGGGTAAAACCGCAGACTGCATTTAGTAATCAATACAAGGCAAAAAAAAAACACTAATTAACATACATTCATTATATTATCATATTATTGTAGCATTGAAGATATACTAGTTAGCGTCAAGGCAAGCAAGCTCTGTTAGCAAAGATGAAAAAAAAAGTTTTAATTCCAAACAAGTGACATTCAGTTTCTCCACGGTACTTGTCTAGCTTACCCAGAATAGTTTCAAATGTAATAAACTAGTAGTTTGTCCTTTAAAATCTCCGCAATTTCTGGACAGATTTTTCTCATATTCGAACGGGGGGCAACTTTTTGCCACTTAGGCAAGCCATATTTTGCGATAGCTACACTTGATTAAAAAGTGATGTATCAAACCACTACTTTATTACATTTGAAACTATTCTGAGCAAGCACGACAATGTACAAGTACCGTGATTAATAAAAAATTACTTTAAAATACCTATTTAACGACATTTCCCTATCTAAAAATTCAGACCAAAAGAGGGGGAGCAGATAAATTTTTTAATCCCCATTTCTTATTTACCAGAGTCACCCCTAAAATGCAAAATTATATGTTTGTATACTTTTAAAATTGAGATCTATATTAAAACTGTAAATGTGCAAAGATTCATGCACTTTTTTTTAAATAACTATAGAAGATAGAATATTCTCAAAAATTAGAACGAACGGTCGAACAAACTAACAGACAGAAGGACCGACCAAACGAACTTATAAGAGTTCCTTGTAGCACTACGAATCCTAAAAAAACGACTTCGCGGGAAGTTCGTGAAATTCAATAAACGGGATTCAATTCCCTAAGTTTCCACCCTTAACGGCCGGTTATCCGAGTCGCGCAGGCAACAAAACGCTCCCTCAGCCCCCGCCAAGTTATAGCGACGATGTATTTTGCCACGCAAGAGTCAGGACGCCCGCGGGGGGTGTGCAACGACAAAAACGAACATAGGTCCAACCTCAATGACGCCTAGCGCGGCACTGAACGCGGCGCGCGCAAATTCTCGCGACCTTTTTACGCTTTTAATTTCACTAAAAAACGAAACTATTCACTATCAAAAATATATCCAAATAAAAAAAATATGAATAAAATTGCCTTTCAGTACATGCAATTTCCAGGTTGTTACGAGCTTTCATTAGAGCACAAAACGAAAAAAATAAACTAACTCGACTTTGTTTCAGATTTTTTTTTGATCGAGGAATGTTTATTCTACCTTGTTTTGAACCAAATCATAAACTCAAAAACAGATGTATCTGTGACATCTATTTTTTTCCAGCTCAAATATTGTAATTTAACTGAATAACATTGATTTAAAACCGTCAAATTTGTATGAGAGACCGTTAAAGGTAGAACATTTTTTGTTGCAGATTTAAATAGGATGAGGTATAATAGCCTATTAAATAAAAACGTATTAAAGTCAGTTCACAAGCGGTGAAATATCGCATAAGATATACACAAAAATATTTATTCAAAGATAAGCATTCATGTGTCCATCATATTGAATTTAATGTGACGTCAATTAATTTTGCGTATTTTTCTCAGCAAACCCTCATTTGTATGAAAAAATTCAGCTCAATCAGTTGAGGATAAGTTGCAAGATTTGACTAATACGAAAAGTTTTGAAAATGATACAATCAAATTGTGAAGCTCGTGTAAGCAACATGTTTAGCATGATGCCAGTAAAACATAAGAATGAGATGGAATGAATGTTAATAAGTAGGTTAGAAAGAGTGCAAGGATAGAATGGAACGTAACAACAGTGTGAATGAGATGAATAGATGCGAGATATGTGTAAGTATGAAAGAGTAGATAAAGCTTAAAATGTACGAATGAGATAGTTAATTAAATATGTATAGTGTAAGAGAGAGATAGAAATAAAGATAATTTAGAAGGACGCCATTTGTGTCGATACATCTTCTTACACTCGTTTTTGAAATCTCTCGAAAAATATCGTTTAGTAGTTGACTGCTGTAAGTGTAGATAACTTTTAGCGATTTCTTTACACATTTACAAATATACCTAGTTATTACGATATTCGAGCCACTGACCGAAAACGTGTTCGCTTTGTCCATCGCTTGTAAACAAAAACGGACAGATGTTTCGTGATGCAAAACCAAACGTGTTTGACTAGAACCCTACGCTTGAACCTATAATCTTCTAGACGAGAAGATTGCTACTTTTTAAACATTTGCCACTGACTGACTTAAATATAATAACTAAATTATATATTATTTTTTTGAAGTCGGTTCAATACGTAGGTATTTTTTAATAATAGGCTTGCGTTTGACCGACACTTATTTTCATAACATTTCTATAGACATCATCATCATCATCTAGTTTGTGACCACGAACACTGCAGTGTTTTAATAGTCAGGAATTAAAATAATATACCTATAATAAAAACACATGATAAAATTCTTAAAAGTATTTAATTTAAATGGTTTTGTTCATCATCATCATCATCAGCCTTTTAACAGTCCACTGTTGGACTTTTAGCTTAACCCCGAAAGGGTGATTGAGCCATATCCACCACGCTGGCCCAGTGCGGATTGGTGGATTCACATACGCCATTGAATTCCTTCTCCGTACGTATGCAGGTTTCCTCACGATGTTTTCCTTCACCGAAAAGCCAGTGGTATGAAAATCCGTACATAAGCTCCAAAGGGCTCATTGGTACGGGCCCGGGGTTTGAACCCGCGACCTCACGCTTTCATGTCTAGCGGTCTCCCAAATGGGCTACCACGGCTTACTATGGATTTGTTACTTTTTGACAATTCGCACACAGTGATTTTATATCTCCAAATATGTAATGTAATAACTTGTAAGCAAGTGAACTGTAGACGGTAAGTGTTGATTTTTTCAGTTGCGACGCTTCTTTGACTCATCATTCAGCGTCGAGCTTTATGCGTAACTTAAACCATTCCAATCCCTTCCTCTGATAACTAAGACTTTACTATTGGGCAAAACACTGTTTTAAACTATCACGGTTGTTCACTAAAGTTATATGACCACGGTTGTCATATAACTAAATAATAATCAAATAATCATATGACTTAATTATGGGGCAATTTAAAAAAAAAACATTTATTCCTATTTTAACTACCTGCATTATTCAACGAGAATAGAAGACACGTCCAGTCGTTTATAGATTCAAGTTAGTTTTTATTCAAGAAATTTATCGGCGTTAAGTGACAGCATCGCAGGAATGCTCTTACATTAACTCGCTATTTACTATGAGAATATAAACTGTGCAAACGGAAAGGAAGTTGTGACAATGAATAGGGTAATTAGACGTAGAAGTGCCCGGTTAAAATAAGTACTTAGATATACTAGAAACGATAGGAAGTATTGTAGTTTGTGTTTTTTGTATGCAACTGAGTTTATAAGACGAGCAAGTCCCTCGCTTGATGGTAAACGTCACGCCTGCCGTATTCCGAGTAATTTCTCTGGAGGATCTGGCATTGAAACCGATTTTGAAGAGACTTTCACTGGCAGATCATCATCTTTTCAGCCTATCATGTTCCCGCTTCTGGGATACAGGCCTTCTCTCTGAGAGAGAGAGAGAGAGAGAGAGAGAGAGAGAGTATTGGCCATAATCCACCATGCTGGCCCAGAGCACGTTGGTGAATGGCATATGTCTTTGAACTTTTTAGGTTCTTGGAGATACCGGTTTCCTCACGATGTTTTCCTTCACCGGTTTTCAGCGATGGCATCGAAACTGCAAAAAGTTATTTATTTACCTAATAAGTAAGTTGTTGGTGCAGGGCCGAGGATCGAATTAGGTGCAGTCACATTTTAAAGCGCACATGCTACCGCTCGGCCACCATCGCCACTGGCAGATAGCTGATTCTTTCTTTCTTTCTTTCTTTGTGATGGTGTAAGGAGTAAAATAGGCTACTTTTTATCATCATCATCATCACCACTTTTCATCACCACGCGGGTGAAACCGAGGGGCGCAACTAGTAAGTATAGAAGATTCCTCTTGAAACAAATATCCTTGTAGCCTTGGAATTTGATTAGCGTTACTTGTCTGATTTGGAATGGTCTCTCATAAATTTTCTACGGATATACAAGTTAACAAAATCTGTTTCATCTGTTTACTCGTTATATTCTCTACAACGGATGGAAATTTATATAGTTTTCTCTAAGCTGTTCTTAATTGGGAAATTATGCAATAATTATCCATTGATAAAATCTTAATTATTTTAAATGGGTTCAAAAGAGAAAATCATAATTAATGATATAGGAAACTCTAGTTTTATATCTCATTAAATCTTTGGTTTAAAAAAATTGTTAATAGCTTCCGATTCTGTTCTCACCACGACATATACAGGGATATATGGAAAGGGTATGCTAAGCCGGAAGCGGACTGTTATATTCATCATTATGAACAACTTTTCCTGGCACCAAACCTGAAATCGCGACATGAAAATTATTTTAAAACGTTTGCAATTTTATTCTAATAAGAATGCACATCGTTTATAATTTCTGTAAATTTTTACCTTTTAATATGTTGAAAATGTTCGAAAGAGAGCTCTGCCCGGTAAGCGCTGCCTTAAAATACGATTAGGTTACATCTGTGTTTTTTAGTTCAATGGCATCCCCACCACGAGAAATCCTAGCCATCAGCTTGAAACGTTATTTATCTATTTCTGTGCAAATCCATGCAAAAATATTTTGTCACATGCATCGAGATACAATTTGTCACATGGCAGCATATTCCCGACTGATCACACCCTAACACAATATGATTATATAGGTATTTGAATGTATAACACACTGGCACCATTTCTCTTGACCTTGTGCCTCGTTCACTACAGACCACTTGTCAGGCCAGTTTAAATCTCTATATGGAAACAAAACAACTAGATGCGTCATATCAAGCCGAGACCTTTCCGTGCAATAAAAACTATTTATGGTGTTATTACGGCGATGTCGCCGATCAAGATATGGTTTTTATTAATTTTATTTTGTTGTGATAGAACTAGAATTTGTATTATATAATATTGGTAGAGGTCAATAGGTGATCTACATTTTGCATTTAATACATACATATAAACAATAATATTATAAATGCGTAAGTTTGTGAATATGTGTGTGCAAGTGTTGTAGTTTGTTCCCACTCAATACGGATTTTTATGAAAATTGGAACGTTGGTAGTTTAAACGTTGGATTAACTTTTTATCCCGAAAATATATAGTTTTTTGGGAGAGCGGGTTAAACCGCGGAGCTATGAATTAGTATTAATAATAAAGAATAAATACATTAATAAAAGAAACAATGTACAATTTTGTTTTGAATCAAATCAATTCAATCGTATCTATGACACTGATATAATAATATATTAAAAAAAACATTAAATCTATTGTCTAGGTTATAATTTCATACAAAGTAATGTTGTAAATAATAAATAATACAATTGTAACAACAAACTAATACAACAAATGCCATGGATAATTTATACTATCATACAAGAAATGAAAATTAAATATTTGTGAGTATTGAATGCTAATGCTAAACTAATAACCGTGGTGTGTTAAAAATCATAATAGTAGCCAAATAATAACAGTATACTGATATGAAAATATAAATAACATGTTTGGTAGTAATTGACATGTTATAATAAATAAGTATTATTAGTTTTAGTTTTCAATACCATTTCCAGTTCAACTTTAAATCTGCAAAAACCTGCACAGTGAAAGTGCCGTGGCAACCTGGCGGAGAAATGCGCGTGTTAGTATGCAAGCTCGAGTGACGCAAGCGCATACTACGCATACTGACGTAATCTGACGTAATAGTTACTTGACATTGGAGTTGGAGGGTTAGAATGTGGGTCACTTCTTGAGATATTAATGCAAATTTTTAACCTACGATTTCTGAAACAGGAAACGTATTTAGGCATAATGATGACAGGTGTAGAGAACTAATGGAATGTCTACCAAGAGAAGACTGGCCTCCCGTGCGTTGGGTCGACGTCAGTGAGAGATCAATTTAATCGACGATATCCATATCCATCACGGGAACACGCGGGAGAGTAAGATTTGACTTATCAATATCAAAAATCAAATTATTGTATTTCACACTATAATTTTAGCACTTTATACAATTGTCTGTGGACCCTACATTCAGGGTATCGGGAGGCCGATGAGAACTAATTAGTATTTGGAGAGTGAGATATCACTTGCTCCTACAATAATACTATACACTATACAGTAAAATAACAATTAATTATAATTCATATAATATCAAATAAAATATGAAAAGTATTTTAAAGATTTATTTACACGAAAAATATTTAAAACACAGATATTTAAAACCTAAAACGACTACTACCAAACATTAAAAAAAAAACTAACTATCATTCTATAAAACCGCTAAAATGCTTACCCCATTAAAAGTTAAACACAAAAAAAAAGTGTCCCGTATATTTATTTATTTATTATATTAAATCAAATTAATTTATAAAAATCAAATATTTATGGCACAAAAATTAGTGGACGAGACCTGCACTGAAATTAAATATACTTAGTTATCGCAAGTATCCTTTGTGAGCTTCAGTACCATTTCCAGTACAACTTTACGTCTGCGAGACCGTGATCAGTGAAAGTGCCGTGGCAATGTTCGAAGAAATGCTCGTAACAGTGCGAGTTCAAGTGACGCGTATGACGTCACTTGACGTAACAGTGCAAGTTCAAGTGACGCGTGTGACGTCACTTGACGTAACAGTGCAAGTTCAAGTGACGCGTGTGACGTCACTTGACGTAATAGTTACTTGACATTGAAGATATCTGGAATCTACGTCACTTTTTAAGATGATATTATTAGTTTTATACAGGGTGATGGGTTTATCATCATTTCAGCCATAGGACCGATTAGGATAGGAGATTCGTACCGGTCTACATACACAAACATACTAGATACCTACATAGAACATAGCTACAAACAATATCATAATAATTATAATTTTACATGCATAATGTACAATCAATTTAAATAATTAATAATCAAACACCATAACTTTATAATTCTACTACAAATAATTTAATATCCTAAATTTTAAAGTCTATCCATCTAATGGATGCCTGAAAGAAAATGCCTGCAATAAGGCTGCCACTTGTGACTAGCTCTTCTTTATCTGTCACTTTTATTTCTGGTGCGCACAATAAAGAGATTCTATCTATATATAAATTGAAAAAAATATCTATACATAAGAATCTTTATATACATATTTTTTTATTGATTAAACTTATATTCTAAATCACACCTATACAAACATTCGCATTGTCGGCGCACGCGCATGTTGCGTAACGCGACGTAACCGATGACATTGAGTGCCGATATGTAGGTTACGTCGATACTCGATTCCACGCATGATTTGTTGCTTTTCAATCATGTTGTGATTTTAAAGGTGCTGATTGGAAACTATGAGTATTAGGATTCTGTGGTATCGTGTCTGATTGGATTATATTGGGGGTTTTTGGCGCCAACGCGGAAAAAACATGGCGGCTCGTTGGATTATTTTCCTAAACTTGTGTATTTTCGATTGTTAATGTGTACTAAATGGTGAATTATTATTCATTAAGTGCTCGTAAACGTGCTCGAGTGTGGCCAAGTGATATAACGAGGTGAAATGTGTCTTATCGTGTTGTTTCCAAAACTCCATAGGAGGGAGCCTCTTGTAAAGTCTCCACCACTTTACAGGGGCATGAGTTCGACTTGACCGTGACTTGCTTAGCTTGACTCTGACTGTGACTATGACTTGTTTGACGCTATTAAGACAAAGTAAACTGTTTAATATTACGAGTAAAGGACATTGAATCCACGCTCATGAAGATTTAAAAAAAATGGATTATATTCGTAGAGGTCTTCAAATGCTATTCCCTAAAGACGACATGCAATCAAGAGGTGAAGCTTGACCTAGTCTTATTGGTAACAAAACGAACGCGTCGAAAATCACCCGCCAACTGGCTGACGGCAGTTGAAATAGACCTAGCTACATAAACAACACAATAATATGCCAAGAATACACAATGTTAACAAGGAAAGTTAAGCATGAACTGTTTTTTAGGGTTTCGTACCCAAAGGTTAAAAACGGGACCCTATTACTAAGCCTACGATTTCTGTCTGTCCGTCCGTCTGCCTGTCCTACCTATTAACGGCTTTATCTTTCGAACCGTAATAGAAAGCCAGTTGAAATTTTCACAGAATTCGTAATGTTACGGCATATTAACTAAGAAATAACAAAAAAGTTAAAAAGTACAAACAAAAAGGGGCGGCCCCATACAACAAACGTATTTTTTTTGTATTAGCTCTAATGTAAAAACGGTAATACGTACAAGCATCATACTTGGTATGATTATAGTAAACACTCTAAAGTATAACAACAAATAATAAATAATGGCCAAGTGCGAGTCAGTGACAAATTTCGGTTCATTACCAAGTTATAATTGTGTTATACCCGAGCGTCTGTAGCATAATATTAAATATGTGACTGCGTAGCAATTGCTTCGACTATTTTGGAAGGCGTTAAGCTTGAAGAATAATTGGTTGTATTTTGTGGTGGTACGGAACCCTCAATGCGCGAGCCCGACTCACACTTGGCCGGTTTTTTTAAGTTACTCTCTTAAAAGCAACGGTCAATTAGAGTTCCATAAAAATATTAAAGAGTAAACTAAAAAATTCAATGTCTCAATAAATCTTAGGGTAAATCAGCCTTTAAAAAAGAAGTAGGATCATCTAAATTCTAATTGAAATAAAAACTATACCTCCACACAAAAATAGGGCAACGCAAATTTAACTGCGCACATTCGAAAGCCACAAAACCAAGCCATCCTATTCTGGTACATCGTAAAACGTTTATCTGCCACTTGTGCGAATGCACTTCAAAAAGAACCAAGGTTCAGTCGGATTGAACTAGATCTTTACGGTCAAATTGAATTACTGAATGCCATTTAGTGTTCCAATTAATGTTTTTTTTTGATCTTTTATATTTCATTGGGAATGTAGCTCTAATAATATTTTATTTTTGTAGGAAAATTTTATTTTTCTACTTTTTAATAGGTTTTAAGGTGTAATTTTTTCTTATATCCATGGGTGGGTGAATT
Source organism: Agriopis aurantiaria (assembly GCA_914767915.1). Taxonomy (NCBI): domain Eukaryota; kingdom Metazoa; phylum Arthropoda; class Insecta; order Lepidoptera; family Geometridae; genus Agriopis; species Agriopis aurantiaria. The sequence continues at coordinate 3,097,600 of OU611982.1, forward strand.
GGGCCCCCCTGTAACTGCCCACCTAATTGTATGTTAAATAAATAAAAAATAAAAAAATATATTTATTTTAAGTATATATTATTATTTGTTTTCCTTACCAGGAAGTCTTGCGACTTTTAATAAAATTTGATATACATTTTAACCGACTACAAAAAGGAGGAAGGTTCTCAATTCAATCCGTGTTTTTTTTTAAATGTAGTTGATAGCTAGTTTTATCGTAAACCAATGACAACACTGTTATCTAAATAGGATAACACTTAGTAGAGTAAGTACGTAGAACTTTTTTTTTTACTTCGGACTACGCTAACTTTTGACCGCGATCTCGCCTGATGGAAAGCGATGATGCGGTCGAAGATGGAGCACGTTTGCCCAACAATAATCTATTAGCCCTAGACTTCAACATAACAAGATTGTAATGCTGCGGAAACACTGACAAGGGCAAGACGTTCCATTGTTTTGCTGTTCTAATTAAGAAAGATGACTCAAAACGCTTGGTGCGAGTAAATGACATTTCGACCAAGTAAGGATGACACCTTGCCGTTCGTCTGGACGTCCGTTAATGAACAGGTGATGTGAACAGGTAAATATCCCGTAAATAATCATGTAACTTTAGGTGATGAACTTTTCCCAGTTTACCGTAGTATGTGTGCACTTCAGCGCAGTGTTGCGTCTTTGATGCCAAATCCAAATTATAGTAAATCAGGTACAAAATGGCCAAATTATTAACTTTAAAAAGTTGACTTTTCACGGGCGGCGGCTTGTACGGTACACCGCGACACCCCACCTCGACTCTCCAGTCGCCTTTAATCTTTAAAGACTCGTTGCTTATGCGTCTTTAATTAACGAAAATAAGCACTAAATATAAGACAATGCTTTTCCTCACGATAAAAAAAACTTAGTTTAATCAACTAATAATAACTGGTGCACAAAAACCTAGACGTTAAAACGCAAATTGTTGCAACAAAAAGCTTTTTAAACTCACGACTTGGGCGTAAAAACTATCTTGATAGATTAGGAGCTAATGGGCATTTTGAATTAAGCCTTATAACGAAGGCTTCATTTAATTATTTATTTTTATTAAAAAAGAAGGCGAACGTGCTTACGGTCCACCTGATGGTAAACGGTAATCGCCACCTATGGTACAACGCGAGCGGTGTTGTCGATACTTTGCCAGGCCGGAGAGGTATTTTCGGTGACATACGGTACTTTTGAAAGTTATTTAAAATTATAAATATCAGGTTTTTACTTACTCTATATTTCATGGGTACCTAATAATTCAAATACAAGTATTATATAGGCAGCATAATAAGAAAAATAATTCGAATATGGTAACTAATTAATGGGTTTTATTAGTTTTATCACGATTTTATCTATACTAATATTATTAGGTATAAAGAGGAAAGATTTGATTGTTTGTTTGTTTCCATTGAATAGGCTCCGAAAGTACAGTACCGATTTGAAAAAAAAATTCACTGTTGGGATGCTACACTATGAAAAAATAGGGATCCTTACTAAAACTCCAATAATGTAACCCAAGGTGGAAAAAAATAAGATTTACACCCGTGCGTAGCCGGGGTTCGTTGCTAGTCTTTTATAGAAAGTGTAAGCTCATTGTTAGGATTTGAAACTACAATTTACGACATGGCATCCGATTGCAAACACTACTGAGCTTCAATGCTTCTCAGTTTAATTACGCAAGCATTTTAGGTGAAAATTTCTTGCAAGAAACATCAAACACCTGCTTGTTACTTGGGTAGCGGGCATTTTCCGCAACTAGGCCATTCATTGGCCCATTTTGCGTCTCCCGGCTGCAGCTAATTCAGCCACCCGGTCTCCTCCAGGAAAGCCAGCAGCTCGCTTATGCCTGCGCAGGCCTCCCAGAGCGTCCTCGGTGATCCGAGGACAGTGTTTCGTTGTTCTGCCACGCTGCTGCACTCCAGCAGCATATGTGCGGCTGTTTCTTCAGTCTCCAGACATAGGGGACTGTCAGTAACCCCAATTTTAAAAAGGTGTTTGTTTAAAAGGCAATATCAAACACCTGCGTTAAATAGGTTCCTAGCTCTTATCCCACAATTCTATTCTAAGTTATTGACACATTACTTAATACGAGGATCGCGTGTCCGACCGATGTTGAACAAAGGAAGTACAAAATAAGGCGATGTCAAACTGAGGCCCCGAACAATCGGTGGGAATATAATTTATTACGACATTAACATAGGATTTGACTTGAAATATGATTTGTTTCGACGATACGGCCGATTTACTGCCTAATAAGGTGTAGAATTTTGGTATTCTGCCACGTATTTGTTGGGTTTCTTACTAAAACTATGAAGGTTGGAATACATTTCGAAACTTGAATTGACGACGGCTTTATAAAGAATTTGACTTGCAATTTCAAAATCTTATTCCAAAATTTAGCTTTTCGATATTAAAATTTTAAAAAAAAAACTAACGTCCAAAACAATTATTGATTTTTCCACAGTCGCTTGAACGCCGCCTCGATATCGGCGTAGGTCGTTATGGTGAAAAAAAGCAAGAAAAAAGTGTTCAAACAACAAATTTTCTATCAATCTATGTTAATTGACACAAAAAACGGTTCTTTGATATTTATAAATGTGACTACTAGCTGACCCGACAGCCGTTGTCCTGTCTTAGAACTTAGAACGAACATAAAATCGTCAAGTTTTCTGAAATTTTATGTATTAACATATTTTTTTTTTGTGTAATAATTTATGGATGCAAATCTGGCTAATAAAATATTTCATTTCATTTACAATTTCTGCGCAATTTTCTTAATTTTTCTTTCCGCAAGAACCTTCTACAAAGTATTAGAAAACTTTAAAAAAAAAGATGACTGAAATCGGTAAAGTCATTCTCAAGTTATGGCGTCATCATCATCATCATTAGCCAGAAGACGTCCACTGCTGAACATAGGCCTCCCCCTTTAACCTCCACACTGAACGACAGCCTGCCTTTTGCATCCACTGGATGCCAGCGACTCTTATTATGTCGTCGGTCCATCTAGTGGGAGGCCTACCTACGCTGCGTCTACCGGTTCGTGGCGAAGTTATGGCGTAACCAAGGTAAATAAGGATTCATTTTTATATATGTAGATAGATAGACTAGTTCCCGAACTTGTTAGTAGAATTCATGCAGCAATTTAATTCAAACTTGTACGACCTGTACATTTTTTGTGTTAAAAATAAAAAAAAGAGATTAAAACGAGTATAATACTCCCACTGCACTTGTTTACAGAAGTCGAACGAGACTGCGAAACTGTTTGCTAACACTGTTTTGTTTATTAACGTTAATTTGCGCCGAGGGATGAAACTCCAATATAAACCTTAGCCGAGGACGATGTTTTTAATTAAAATCCTTTGCGAACAAAATAATGGTATTTAGCAAATTTGGGGGGTTATGTTTTAGAAGTTATGAGACATAAAGTTTGGGGGAAAATAGACCTACTGAAATGTATTAAAAATATTAAAATAAATATCATCATCATCATCATTTCAGCCGTAGGACGTCCACTGCTGGACATAGGCCTCCCCCATCGATCTCCAAAAGGGCCGGTTGGAAGCGGCCTGCATCCAGCGTTTCCCTGCGGTTTCTTTTAGGTCGTCTGTCCATCTTGTGGGTGGACGTCCTACGCTGCGCTTACCAGTCCGTGGTCTCCATTCCAGAACCTTTCGGCCCCATCGGCCATCTGTTCTGCGTGATATGTGCCCTGCCCACTGCCATTTCAACTTACTAATCCGGTGGGCTATGTCGGTGACTTTCGTTCGTCTACGGATCTCCTCATTTCGGATTCGATCTCGTAGAGAAACCCCGAGCATAGCCCTCTCCATAGCTCGTTGTGCGACTTTGAGCTTGCTTATGAGGCCCATAGTGAGAGACCACGTTTCAGTGCCGTTATTAAAATAATATTACAAAGAAAATCTCCAAGAAAATTTAAAAGATAACTTGTAATATACAGATGGCCTCAGAACCCATCAATTATCGCACGTTTATTTTTCTAGTGTTGATGGGAAAAAAACCGTCAACACTAGAATAATATACGTAATTTGAAGCATTGATAACATTTTGTACCGTTTTTAAGTTAGGCCGTTACAACGGTATATAACGTAAAATTGAACTTTTAACACTTTTTCAGATATTTGAGTTTCGTAAAATTTACCAACAAGAAATAATATTCATATGCTACAATGAAAATTCAGCAATAGCACTGTCTCCTAATTAACATAATTAAAAGTTCAAATCATGTAGGGAATATTTTTTAACACCTTTACGGAAAGCGGAAAGTTGTGGACTTTTAACAAATTAAAACTGTTACGTTTTTCCGCGCGCGCTGTATTAGCATTGCAGTAAAAGTTTTACATGTTTGTATAAAAATACTAGCTAATACCAAAAAAAAAAAAAAAACAGTTGACACTGTAGGTAAGCAAAGAAAGAAGGTTTTTTTTAAAATAAATGGTAGGCTTGCGTTTGACCACCATCTCGCCTGATGTTAAGCGATGATGCGGTCTACGTTGGAGCACGCTTGCCTAAAAGAAACCGTGATTCACTCGTGATTAAAATGGTACGGAAAAAAGCCAGCTACAACCTATAGTATGTTTTAAGTCAGTATAGACATAGTTATACTGTTAAGCCAAGGAAGAACCTAGTTTGCCTTAAGGATGGGACGCCATTTGGAGTGACGTCGACCAGCTGAAGTCAAATGGACGCCAAAAATTTAGGCCACACACGGCTTCATTCGACATGGAGTGTAACCGTAACTTTACGCAAACGGCTAGAAGCGAGTCGCACACCTCCGCCGCGTAGCAGTTTTGTAGCTACGATTTACGGATATTGTTGTTACCTTAAAATTAATGTGATTCTTTTATCGTATCATGTACACCAGTGCAGTGGCAAACTACGACGACAAACGCTTAGTTGTCGAAATTTGTCATATAAAATAATGCTTTACAGTACACGATATAAAGTTTACATTTAAATATAAGCGGTTTCGCTGCAACGATTTCACGACGGAGGTGTGCTACCTGCGTGAACGCAAATTAATAGTTCGCACAAACAAGGTCATGGCAGATTGTTATCGCGCCAAAATTTGACACCCACAATCAAATTTTGGACATATACACAGCATTTGGCGCGATGGCACGACCGTATGTGGCTAGCGTAACTAAATAGTAACTTTTATAGTGTCAAGCGCTCACCTCTGAAATATAACACTCATCGCCTTAATAATTACTCGACGCATTACCCCCTAAGGTGAAGACGTAGCGTGAATAGAAGCGACACTTATGTAAGTGAAGTGAGAACTTATGTTAAAGAGATGACTGCTTGCAGAGTAAGGTCGAAGACTTATTGAGCAATGGTAGGTTAAAGTCTGTATCACAAAGTAAAATTACCGAATGGTCTTTGTTGACCTAGTTTGATATAATTAGGGAAATATTAATTGAAAAGAACGAAAAAAATAGTAAAAAATACGGAAAACTTAAACACTCAAAAACTGAGTAAAGCCTTTAAAACAAATGACTGTGTTTATCCATGTTATCCAGAGCAAAATCACTTTGGATTTTTTTAAAATCATTTCAGCGGGCAATCCAGAAAGTCCACGAAATAAGGTATTGTCTAATGTCAACACCTCAAACTGAAACCTTTGCCTGCACAGTTTTCCAAACTTTGACTGTATTGTCTATTAATCACCTCTCAATGTTTATTTTTAACCGACTGAAGTCAAGGACTGAAGGTTATCAACAGGAGGTTATCAATTCGACTGTATGTTTTTTTTTGTATTTAAAATACCCGTAATGTAAAATAAAATGTTGACTCCATTGATGACATGCGAAAGGTCGGAAAATCGGTGATTGGAGAATAATATCGCAACGGTGAGTTGAGCTAAGTGGCGTACCTTTAGAGAAGCTAACTAATTGTTTTTTTTTACTTTTGAAAAGTCATGTAGGTACAATGGATTTTAAGCCGCCGGCGTCTTATTTCAGTGTGTCACAGAAAAGTAAACACGCACAATATTGCTGAATTATAAAGAAAGAAAGAAAAAAGATATTATACATTGAAATTTTATCACTTTTTATGTTTTACTTGTCTAAACATGATGAGTTCAAACAAATAGCCCTCAAACAACCTTTCTCATATTGCCAGCTAGCTCCTGAACTACAGCGCCATAGAGTGCGCCAGTGACCCAAATACTGCCACAATGTGAAATGGCCACCCCATGACGTAATGGCCCCTGAAATGGCGTGTTTAGTATTACCTGCGCCAAATGATGATTATATTGTTTACGTCTGGGAGGAACGGCTAAACGGGGCATTTGACATGTCAAGGCGACATCCAATCCTGACCTTTGTAAGGATTCCTTCTATCCATGGTATTGGGAAGCGTGAAAATGTTTATGGAATTTGAATGATTCAAGGGTTTCTTTGATTGTTTTGGGTTTGGCTAGTAGATACTTAATGGTTGCCTTAAAGAGATCGCTTTTAGCGATCAGGCCGCAACTTGTGGCAATAGCTCGTAAATGTTTTCTGTTTGTAATTTTTTCTGCAAAAATTGTTAAACTGGTGTACACAATAAAGAGTTTCTATCTATCTATCTACCTATGTAGTGCTGCAAATAAGAATCGAAACGAATAGGGACGCCACTATCGCAAATAATTGCGACACTGGGTCCTACATTGTTCAGTAGAAATAACGATGCATTATTTATTTTTAGTATTCAGAATACAAAGTGGTATTATAAATATTTTTGGATTTTATTGGCATCTGGCATTTGTCAGATTAAAATGTTAATTCCTTTTCTAGACTTTTTTGCCATGTTATATTTTATTATACGGTATATAAATGCCCGATGTTAAGCTATAACGATTACGCTTATCTATTAAAAAAAACCCTGGTTACTTTTGGTTTGAACTGGTTTTAGGGAAATCGATACGGCATTTACCTTCGACCAAATAAAATGAATGGACAGGCCCAGTAGAAGCGCATTGTTGATGTTAACAAAATGAGCGCCGGCTCTCATTTCGTTTCAGTCTGTCTCTAGCCGTAGGAAGTGCAACACGTGTCTAATTTTACGTGATAACGAAACATCTGACAAAATTATGCATTCATATATGCTTTCCCGAAGTGTAAATACACAAATAAAACTGGGATCTATTTTTTGTAACAAATATATTGTACATTTTTATAATTAGATGTTGAAGTATATATCCGACGGTTTTGACTCGTTTTTACTGAGCAATTTCAATGGTTAGGGCCCGTCCATTCATTTTATTTTAGTCGATTGCATTTACTAGATTGACGACTGGTCGACTGGTGGTCTGGTGGTCGGTACGACCAAAATATGGTTTCTGGAAGAGAATTGATAATGTAATATAAATGTCGTATTTTATTCAAATGTGGAAAAAATCTCACCCGTATGCTTAAAGTAAGTAACAGCAATGGTACATACCTGAAATAAATAAAAATCAATAATTAGTAAAATAACGTGAACCATATACACTTAAGGAACATACTGAGAATAAAAAAAAAATATACTGAGTACTAAGCCAAAATATAGCCGTGATAGCCTATTTGGGAGACCGCTAGACTTGAAAACGTGAGGTCGCGGGTTCAAACCCCGGGCCCGTACCAATGAGGTCTTTGGAGCTTATATACGGATTTTCATACCACTGACTTTTCGGTGAAGGAAAACATCGTGAGGAAACCTGCATACGTACGGAGAAGGAATTCAATGGCGTACCTATGTGAATCCACCAACTGGGCCAGCGTGGTGGATATGGCCCAATCACCCTTTCGAGGGTTGGCTAAAACTCCAGCAGTGGGAAACTAAACCAAAAGGGTTCCATAGTGGGTACTATGGAACCCTTTGCTTATACTCTGATTTAACACATAAACTCTTAACAAATTTTTATCTCCAAAAAAAACGGTACCTGTGGGATATCGGGTGAATCACAGGACACAGCATTTTTTTTTACATATTTCGTTAGTTACAAGTTAAGCTAATAAAAGTGTATTATAATTTACCACGAGAATCATTTCCAGCTCAATCAAGTTACATGTATTGTATCGTACCTTCATACAATGGAAGAGTACCTACTGTAAAATTCAACTATGTACATTTGTTCACAAAAAACTGAACGCACAATGATTACAAAACAGGAACACTTGACACAGATAAACGGACATTTGGACCGCTCTGCTCTATAATGAGCACTGTAAAAATAAACCCTGAATCCATTACGAAGGCCCTTCTAGACGAATTTCATTTTATGTGGTACCAGAACTGATAGTTTTAAAAAGCTGAAGAATTCAGGGACATGGTGTAACACGTAGAACAGACAAATAAAGGAGATATGCCTTAATACAATTATCGTGCGTGTTCAAATGTCTCCGTTTTTCATCCACTTTTTTCACTTTACCGCTAACCGCTTAACGCTAAAACTGTAAGTACGCCACACTTACTAAATTTTTCACGCATATTAAAATACTTTAAGTGACACATATGAATATGCTTCAAATTTGATGATTCGTCATCACGAATATTCAAAAGTAGACCTTTAAAATCGATTAATTGACATTATTTCTTTGTTTAGTAAATGTTCTTGAAATATTTTATTCGGATGTGTTCACCGATACACGAATAAAGAAATTTGGCTCGATAGAAAAAAATCGTTAACTTTCCTAAAAAACACCCGTTTTTACGTTCTCTTCAATGGATTGAATACACTTCATTCAAATTCTATAGAAGATATTTTTATCAAAAAAAAAAAAAATGGTGTGTTATCCTAACAATCATTCAAATACTTTAGTGGTCGCAGTTTTTTGTAGCGTAAGATTATTTGTAGAAAATAAAGAAAAAATAAATATTGAAATTATTTGAAAGCGCGCCGCCGCATTACCGTCGTACAAGTGTACGGTTCTCTACCATTTCGCCTTAATTGTCCACATGCAAAAAGGGCACCAAGGTGGTCTACAGGGTAAGTTCGCCTAATGGCATCAAGCCTATTTAGGGCAGACCCCCACTCACTCCTGTCACGTATGTCACTTCTTTGTCTGATCTGAGAGTTTAACCTTAACCATCGGCCTTATTATGGAAGTCTTTCGCCAGAGCTATCGTGCTATCCTGCTCGTTTACGTTGGTATGAGCGGAATTACACGATAGAAATAGCAATAGAAATATTTCCGTAATAAGGTCGCATCTTATGGTATGATCCAAAGGCTTGGCAAAAAGTACCATCAAAAATTTTCGATACAAGAATACTACAAAAACATCAAAAACGTGTTTTCATCAACTACTGTAAAATACGGATCACTAGAGACTAAATATAAGTACCCAATAAATAACAAAACGTAACGTCCGCAAAAACTATGTTTTGTGATTAATTAAAAATGATTTAAAGTTAATTCTACGTTAAATGTGGATATATTCAGACTCTGAAAGTGACAATAAGAGAGATTCACGATGTAGAATAATTTTATTCGCACTATGAGTTGGTAAAACTAGCTTTTATATAATTTGCTCGTATTTTATAGGTACTGGAATAGTACAGGAAAAATAACTATCATCACCATCAGTCAGAAGACGTCCACTGCTGAACATAGGCCTCCCGTTTGACCCCGGCAACATATCTGTGATGCACTGGTTGCAGATATCAATAAGCGACGGTAATCGCTTACCATCAGGCGGCCCGTCTGCTTGATTGCCACCTATGGCATAAAAAAACGTACGCTGCGTCTTTCAGATAATAACATAAAATAACTTTACTATTAAACTACACAATGAAAACGATAAGTTTGACGATAGTTTTTCTTTCTGTGTTTAAAAATTAATATTATGTAAGTCTTTTATAGAAATTGTAAGTGCTGTTCTTTTGGAAATAAATATGATTTATGATTTATGAGTTGCAATATGGGTTATATGATTATTTACGGGATATTTACCGAACAACCGAACAACCTTTAGCCTTAACCTTTAGTGAACAACCGTGATAGTTTAAAACAGTGTTTTGCAATATGGGTGTCTTCAAGTCGCGAGTGAATCGGTTTCTTTGCTCCATCGCAGACCATCGTATACGTATCGTAGAATATATATATATCGTTCAACACATTTAAAAAGCGACTTGCTGAGCATGTTATCACAACATAAAATTAAAGCAAATGTGTTGGACGAATAATTAGATGGATATTATGTACTGTATGCTATATTATATAATTTTGTTCTATATGTTTGTAATGTTAATTTATTTAGTTATTTTTGCGACGACGAACTGTAAATTTATTGTGAGCAGTGTTCTCATGGAAGTGATGCAACATCTTATATGAGAATAAATGTCTATAAACCTATAGAGATACGCTAACAAAGGATGTTGTGAAAAGGCTAACTGAAGAGGAGCAAAATCATATATTAAATTAAATGTTATCATCATTGTTAAAACAAATCTTATTGCATTTTTCATCGTTCAGTTTTTAGGCGCATGTTAACCGTGTTTACGAAATACCAACGTAAAATTACTATTCGCCAGCTGTGCCAGAACCAGAACCACAGATTAAAAAACAGTTACTGCATAACGACAACGCAGATATAGAATTCGACAAGAAATGCAACGCTTCGACGACGCACATAATGGAGTTCTATTTATATTGTCCTTAATAGATAGACGAGTAACAAAATGTTATTCTTAAAATAACTGTGTGAACTGTCTTCACAGATGTGAGGAAATGGATGAGGTTAAAATACGAATAAAATGTGTGATCACGTATAAATGTAACCCTGCGATGTTACAGGTTAGCGGCCCGTTTGCTTGTTTGGTACCTATGGCATAAAAATCAGTCATTTCTTTCACCTGTACCTAATAATGTACCTGCCAAATTTCAGTTTCGTAGGACAATGTTTTTGAGATTTTTTAATGAATCAGTCAGCCAGTCAGCCAGTGAGTGGTATTTTGCTTTTACATAGATAGATAGAGCTGCTTTTGATCACTAACTACATATCCATGATAAATACCCAAATTTATGTGCCAAAAAATAAAGAGCATCCACGAGAAACCGAAGATGAGATCAAAGATAAAGACGCAAAAAACCTAATCGACCGAGCCAAGCAAGGCATCAGATTATACAGGAAAAGTCGACAATTCGTAGTATGTTTGTTTATGTATGTTTGTTTGTTTGTATGTTTGTTGATAATAAGCGTATCGACGAATCTATCTTTACGAAATGTTGTAAGCTACACGGAAAAAAAAGATGTCTTATATCAAGACAATATCCTATTGGTCAAGACATTGCGAGACTTATATATGGGGAAAACTATATATTCTTAAATAAAGTAAAATATTTTCTCAGTTATATTGTCTTCGTATAAGACATTAAAATTTTGAATCAAGAATTCTGAATCAAGAATTCTGAACCAAGAATTCTGTAGTATCGTATGAAGAATGTACAATGTTTTGATTGAAGAATACATATCCTTGGGTGAAGCTTCTACTATTCTTAACTAATAAGAAAATGTTTTAAGACAAGACTCGTATGTTTCATACTAAGAAAACATAATGTTGGGTAAAGTCTCTTCTGTTCTTTGTTGTTTTTTATTTATTTTGAGTCAAGATTAGTATGTTTCATATTGAGAAGACTTAATCTTAGGTGGAGACTCTACTATATTCAGTTAAACACATATTTGTCTTGAGATAAGACTAGTATCTTTCATACTGAGACTACATAATCTTCGGTGAAACCTTTACTATTCTTAGCTGAAGAGGTATTTGTTTTGAGCCAAGACTCGCATATTTCATACGGAGACGACTTAATCTTAGGCGGAGACTCTACTATATTCAGTTAAATATATATTTGTCTTGAGACAAGACTAGTAAATTTCATACTGAGACTACATAATCTTCGGTGAAACCTTTACTATTCTTAGCTGAAGAGATATTTTTTTTGAGCCAAGACTCGCATATTTCATACGGAGACGACTTAATCTTAGGCGGAGACTCTACTATATTCAGTTAAATAGATATTTGTCTTGAGACAAGACTAGTAAATTTCATACTGAGACTACATAATCTTCGGTGAAGCCTTTACTATTCTTAGCTGAAGAAATATATGTTTTGAGCCAAGACTCGTATATTTCATACGGAGAAGACTTAATCTTAGGCGAAGACTCTACTATTTTCAGTTGAATAGATATTTGTCTTGAGACAAGACTAGTAAATTTCATACTGAGACTACATAATCTTCGGTGAAGCCTTTACTATTCTTAGCTGAAGAAATATATGTTTTGAGCCAAGACTCGTATATTTCATACGGAGAAGACTTAATCTTAGGCGAAGACTCTACTATTTTCAGTTGAATAGATATTTGTCTTGATCCAAGACTAGTAAATTTCATACTGAGACTACATAATCTTCGGTGAAGCCTTTACTATTCTTAACTGAAGAAATATATGTTTTGAGCCAAGACTCGTATATTTCATACGGAGAAGACTTAATCTTAGGCGAAGACTCTACTATTTTCAGTTGAATAGATATTTGTCTTGATCCAAGACTAGTAAATTTCACACTGAGACATTATAGTCTCAGATGAAGCTTCTACCATTCTTAGTAGAAGACATATGTTTTTTGAGATAAGACTAATAATGTTTCATACTGAAACACCATTATCTTGGGTTAAGGCATTCCTACTATTAATTGAAGAAATATTTGTATTGAGACAAGACTTGTATATTTCCTACTGAGACTGGATCAGTCTCAGCGTGAAACATACAAGTCTTGTAGCTATACTTGAAATAAAAAGTATACTTTTTCTTGAAGAAATCTGTAATTTCAAAACAAAATTTATAGCTAACTTATGATAACTAAAATCTTACATTTTATATTAGACTGAATACGTGAATATTAGGTTAAGTGCTACCAGTCTATAAGTCAACCTTACTGATATCACGTGATAGCAAATTTAATTCATAAGTACATTGTTTTATATAAAATAGACAAGAATCTATTTTACATAAAACAAAGTAAAATGAACATTTGCTATCACCTGATAACAGTAAGGTCGACTCATAGAATTATATACCTGTCTAGTAGACAAATAACACTAAACCTAGGTACAAAACAATGTGAGAATGAAAAGTTGCATTCACATGTTAACAGTAGGCACCTTTACATTCTCACATTGTTTTGTACCTAGGTTCTGGTTAAATGTTATTTGTCTACTAGTCTGGAACATTATATAAGTCAACCTTATAGTGCTAACTGACGAGACGGACTTGGTTGACGAACCGCCGTCCAACCACGGGTAAGAAAGATACATTTTTATCTTTCCCAACTGTTGGTTGGACGGCGGTCCGGCAACCAAATCCATACGTCTGTTAGCACTATAAGGTTGACTTATATAATGTTCCAGACTAGTAGACAAATAACATTTAACCAGAACCTAGGTACAAAACAATGTGAGAATGAAAAGTTGCCTACACGTGTTAACAGTAAGGTCGACTTATATAATGTTCCAGACTATAACACTTAACCTATAGGTACAAAAAATGCAAGAATCAACATTTTGCTATCACCTGATAACAGTAAAGTCGATATTTTATCCCCAATTTAGTAGACAAAAAATTATCAATTAAAAAAAACCGACTTCAAAAATTCTGTTTACTTGGATGACATATTTTTCCAGTTATTTTGATTTTAAAACCAAACTACTAAACCGATTTCGATGAAATGTTTATGGACCACCTCTGAAGTATGGCCTACCAAACAAAAAAGGAATCATCATATCCAATACATAATCAGCGTAGAAATCGATGAACATACAAGAAAAATACAGTTAAACATAGAACCTCCTTTTTTGAAGTCGGTTAATATCACTTAACCTAGGTACAAAACGATGCAAGAATGAACATTTTGCTATCATCTGATAACAGTAAAGTCGACTTATATCCCATTTTAGTAGACAAATAACACTTAACACTAAATTTTAAACTTAATATCTATAGCATTTTAAATCCACATAAAATTATTGATTGAACTTTCTGGTTAAAGTAGTAGTTATATATACAGGGCTACTGGTTAAAGCCGGCTTTGTATTTTTTTACACAATAGGTGGCAAACAAGCAAACGGGCCGCCTGATAGCAATCACCGTCGCCTATGGATACCTGCAACACCATAGGGGCATCACAGATACGTTGCCGACCCTTAGACTATTAACAGCCCTTTAGTACACCCCCTTGCCCTTTAGTAGTCCCTTATTTAGTACATCAAAACAAACAAATTTGGTTCTACGAATTTTCGGAATTAGCAAAAAAAAAACGGCCTTTTCTTAAAAAATCATTCACTCCCGACAAAATATATGAAACAGCAGATTATTATTTTCGCGAATTTTGACAAGTTGTAGAACAAAAGTTGTTTGTTTTCACGTATTGAAGATGCTAATTTACCAGACTAAAATACCAGTAATCCTGTATATTCCAGACAAATAACATTTAACCTAGGTAGATAACAATGTGAGAATAAACATTTGTTATTATCTCAAAGTTCGACGCACATATATTCCAGTCTAGTAGAAAAAAAATACATATTCAAAAAAATATTAAAACATTGTCTTATGTGCTAGCACTTAGCATTAGATATCAAATCCATGATGTAGGGTGGGATCACATCATATTTAGTGTTTATATCATATAAACATTTCTGTATTAGTAAATACAGGTGGTATCCTGATTTTGGATATGTCGCGTGGAGTACGTGATAACACTTGACTAGTGTATCGAAAGCCTTGTAGGCAGATCTAAATACATATCTGACCTTATCTATAATAAGATAGAATGTTCCACAAGGATCTTCATCGGTTGTACAATGGATTATATAAGGTTGTACGGTTTTTCTTTTTCCTGACGCATCTGTGGATATATCATCAATTTTCTTTTGGATATCGCCAGGAGACTGAAAAGAAAAGGTTAAGTTTTATTTTAAAGTAAATGTACATACAGTAATATTAACTTAGTTTTTTTTTTGTGTTCGTTACTCTCAGGACATGATTTGTATAAAAGAAAAAAAAAGAAAAAAAAATTGGACTATACGGGAGCGAAGCCGCGGGTAACAATTATTATTAGTAATAGATTAAAAAAACAGATAAGAGTTCTATCTATAGGTAGTGAAAAATGTTCGCATCATAACGGCATTGACAAGTTTTCATTTTAAATGAACTATTAAAATTTGAAAACCATTTCAAGATTTTGGGCTGCTTAACAGGACCAACTATAAACCAATTCTTTATTAAATTTTTGGACATTGGCGTTTAATTTTATCATATTTATATCAATTGAATTAGGAATAATAACCTTTGCCTTATGATATGACTGGTAATAAAAAACAACTAACGTGACATGAATGGAATATCCAAACATAGAAAAAACTTATTTTTTTTTTGAAAAATGAAAGAATACGTATCCCTTATTTTTCAATAAACTATCTCATCATCATTATCATTTCAGCCACTAGACGTCCGCCGCTGGACTCAGGCATCAATCAAATAAAAACTAACAAAATAGTAAATATTCTAATAAAAAATAAAAAAAGGATGATTTTTTTTTTATGTTGTCAATTACCTTTACATTCACAATGAAACTTTCCGTGCACTCTGCTATAGAAAACTTTTGCCGTTTATTAAGTCGTCCCTTTGGAGGCACTAAATGGCAGAGCAGCTTAATTTCAGATGGAAGTTTATGATCTAGAAGAAAATGATATTATTAATTATTATAATCATTAATCCACACAAATATTATCAAAGTGAATTGACAAGTTTTAATTTAGAGGATGTTAAAATTTTGAAATGTCAATTACTTATACTATAAAGTATATCAATGCCCTCATTTTTAAACTGAAAACGCATCCTCTTTGGCTACATTAGTAACAATACCAACCATCATTAGCCAGTCCATAAATATATTCGACCAAAGCCGCTGACTCTTCTTTTAAATGCGGTTTTTTGACATTCTTAACCTTTTCTATGAATTCTTTCCATAGTACATAGAATTTATTTGCTCTTCCCGGATATATTGCGTCGAAGTTAACTGAATCTGAAATGCAAGACGAGTGAGTAACAGACATCACAGTGTGGTGAGAAAATGAAGCGAAAGCATGTGAGCGAATAATCAGGTAATTAAGTACACGAGCATAAAAATTAATCCCATGCCATATTAATTTACGTTTGTTGTAATATATTTTTGTGGTTTTTTTTTTCGGAGAAGCCTCTAAAACTATGTTTAGCTTGCTTCATTGATATGTCTGTCTGGCTTTCCGGTTCAAATCTTGTTCAATTTTGACTCAGTTTGCACTGTTCAATTGAGTTGAAATTTGGCATACTGTCGTGTTCCAATGACAATATAATGGTAAAAGCGAGTGGATCTGATGATGGAGACGGAAGGTACACAACGGAAATCTTCAATAGCTACCGGGAATTGGACTCATTTTGATCAGCGTACAGTACCAATGACGAATTTTATAAGGGCTTGTCTGGAAATTGTAATAATGGTCACCGATGAGTTCCGTTGTCTACCTTTCGTCTAAATCATCAGATCAGCTCGCTGTCACCATAGTATGTATTATCATCGGAACTTGACAACCATGCAAAAGTTCAAAACAACTGAATAAAGGGAGCTGGGTCCTTGTAAATCAATTTAAATCGAATGAAGCAAATTAATAAATTGTAAAAAAGGAGGTTTTCAATTACTCACCAAGACATCGCTTCTGACATCATTTAAAATAGGCCAATTTTCGATTAGTGCTCCCACTGTATCATATTCAAGCAGTTGGCGGAGGTCATACGTTGTTTTCCATTTTTGAATGACGTCTTCCCAAGGTTCGGTATTGTTTTTAAGCCAAATTAAATCATCTTTGTTGTAACTAAAATGAGAAGAACATGGTACATTCTTTATTCATATAATGAAAATTTGTGTTTGTTCTATATCTGGGTGTTAATATCTATTGAAGTATTTATATATATATATATTTTAAACAGTCTCTAGCAGCCATAGTACCTACAAGCTTTGCTTAGTTTGGGGTCAGATGACCGTGTGTGCCAAAGTATACGAATAAGTATTTATGTTTACTCTTGACAATTGAACAAGGGTTGATGATTGGAACCATAACATAACCTCTGAAATCTCTAAAATATTCTTATAATAATCCTTGAGCTTTGAGCTTTGTTTCGCTCTCTCGGCTAATGAGAGAGTAAGACAAAATTCAATGTAAGGTTACTATAAAAATGTTTTTAAGGTTGTGTTTTTTTAAGCAAATGTATAATAAAGATATGCAAACCTCTGATATTATTATGTTCATTAATTTTATTTTTAAGACGTATGCGTTTGCAAATTTTTGGGCACAATTCCTTCAGCAACTTATCAGTCAAATCTTTGAAAAGATTTAGATCAATGCCATTCTCTGAAATAAATCAGGAAAAGCAACATGAAAAACAAAATTTATTGGTTTAACTTATATGTCAAGAATCTTTCAAGGTAAGAACTTAAAGATTATAATTATCATCAGATGGCTAGTTGAAATTTTCACAGAATTTGTAATGTTACGGCGGATTGACTAACAAATAATAAAAAAGACAAAAAGTAAAAACGAAAGGGTGGTCCCCAACGTATTTTTTTTACGTATTTTTGTATTAGCTCTAATGTAAAAACAGTAATACTCACAAGCGTCACACTTAACATGATTATAGTACACACTCTGAAGTATAACAACAAATAATAAAAAATGGCCAAGTGCGAGTCGGTGACAAGTTTCTGTTCATTACCAAGTTATAACTGGTAATTTCGTTATTGAATTTTGTGGTGGTACGGAACCCGTAGTGAGCGAGCCCGACTCGCACTTGGCCGGTTTATTACTTTTTGACTTTATTATCATTTCTTACTTAATTCGCCGTAACCAGTGAGTTAAGCCGTAACATTACCTACATATACGTATTATGTGAAAATTTCAACTGGATATCTAGCTATTACGGTTCGAAATGATACAGCCGTGAAAAGTTAGGACAGACAGACAAACGGAC